>CM061170.1:523968-3023968 GCA_030763345.1 Mythimna separata | reverse complement strand
GCTTCGTCAATATTTCGTCACGTATCATTTGATTGCTGGCTGTTAGGTTTACCATCGTGGTTGAGTACGTTGCCCCTTTTCAGTATTGAGTAAATTGGGGTAACTTTTGCCCAGGGGTAAACTTTGGCATTAGCTATAGAAACCCAGTTTCCGATGTTTCTATTAGTTAATAAGCTTGGGCCAAAGTTTTACCTTAGGTCCAAACTAACCCCACTTTACAGTACCTATATATTTAATATGCTGTAATGCCTCAAGTCTACATATACACCTGCTCTATAGTCTATACTGAACCTGAGAAACGTCAATAACACTACAAACAATATGATTAGCTTCTGTGTAAAGTATTTAAAAAGTCAATAAAAGTATATCATAAAAGACGTTATTTGAGTCTCTTTTAAAAGTCTCCTTACATTCTGGAGATACTTATGAGGCAAATAATTTGATTAATAGGACTACTTGTATATTTAACGAAAATAATTTATTTTAAATTATTGCCAAACTTTTTTATTAGGTACAAATCAAACACCGTACTGCGCAATTTAAAGAGGAATCAAACATAAATCAAATTAATGCAAATCCCAGAGGCACAATAAAAGAATGTCGTGGTCAAATACAAGTTTAAGATATCATTACAGGTTTGACAGTCACTCAATTTGGCTGTTTGCTCTAGGCGTTGTTTGCGCAATTAACCAGCAATATTAAATAGCCCTCAAGGTCGAGCTACTTCGAGTGAGTTGCTTTAATAGCATTCATGTGAGCGTTAATTATATTTGCAATTAAACACGGGATTTCAAGATGGGCGCCGATGAGGTCATCGCTCGTTTAAATAATTTTGAAAATTAATGAAAAATGTTTTGCGTTATCATGTTTTTGTTTTCAAGTGGGGAATCATCAGAAAGGCTTTTGGGTGGAGCGGGAGAGCGTGTCAGACTTTTACCGACTAAACCCCACTCCGTGCCTTCGTTGCCTTCGATCTGGGGACACCGATAGACCAATGATAAACTCTTTCGGAATTCCGATCCATTCTCAAGATTCTTAAGGCAGAAAATACTACATACTCACGTGGGTCATTTACGCCGATCTGAGCGTATCGGTCTCCAAATATTTTATATGGCAACTGGACTTGTAGAGCTACATTAGACCAACGCCACGCGACGTCGTTCTACGTACAAATCAGGCGTGGTCCACGTGTGCGTCGGTCTAATGTAGTTCTCAATTTACTGTCACGTTTATTTCAATATGAAATCCATTTTAAAAATTAGTAAAAATAAAAGGATAATACAAAAATTGAGCACGATGAGCCCATTTCTTGTCGTTATTTTTTACTGACTTTATGGCTGCCAAATTGGTTCTGTCAATCAACGCATCGCAATTTTAAGTAAATTGAAGCTGAGAATAACCCACTTTTTGTGGGTTTTAAAAGCACCATACAAGTGCTTACAATCCGGTCACATTAACTTGATGCATCTTTGATATGCGAGCATCCCTCTGCTTCCCCCGCATTCCCTTAGCTCGCCCGGCAAGTGTCAGGTTACAGTCAGGTATGGTCAACATCTTTGTTATCGATACGCGCGTCGATAATTTAACTAGTTCTCTGTTGTTGTTATATTGCTTTTGGACATTATTTTATCGACGCCAAGCGTCAAGTTAATGTGTTCGGATTGTAGCTATCATGGAGCCTTGACATGTTCTAGTTCATATGAACGGCCTTCGTCACAAAGTTGTGCATGAGGAATTTTAATTTTCCCATTCAGCACCACAATGGCAATTGTTCGGTTGCCAATTACAACTGGCAAAGGTAAAAATAGACGTTGTTCTTTCGTTCCAATTCTAAATTTCAAATGAAAAAACGCGGGACACTTTTATTTTGAAATTAACGGAAAAAAAAATGAAATTCGGCACTGTGTTGCCATTCTTGAAATTATCTTTTTTTCTTATACCTATTGTGTGGTATCATTTTAATTTATTTGGAAATCTTTTTATAAAGAATAAAAAGCGGTTTTCGTACACGATTTCAATGTATAATCCATCGTTTTTGCTGCCCAATGCCAACAGGTTCTTTTATATGGAGAAAAAAAAATTGAAGACGATATTTTTTTTCGTGGTCTTTTCATACAAAACGTGGATGTAAAGTAAATTGATTTTACTTATTTAGATGTTATACAGAAACTGCGTTGTAAAAAATACTATTTTCGTGTCTTCACATTTTTTGGGGCATTCATTTTTAAGTTGATATAAGGTTTATAATAATAAATATATTTATTTCTTGGAATACCCATAGTATCTAGAATAGGATAAGATTTATACATTCAATTTACAATTTGAATACAAAAAAAGTTAATCCAAACTGTTGTGTTGAATCAATCTTTTTCAAGTTTTGCGCTTAGCAACACATTTAGCGATTATAAACATTTTATTTATACACTGTGTGTGAGACATCGATTAACAAAAAAATACTTACCATGGATACAGTAGGTATATGATTCTGGACCCCAGTAATGGCTCCAAATTCATGTACTTTCTGTAGGTTTTCATTAAAAAAAAAACTATATTTTTTAATTTAGACTGTATGGAATTGTTATTCATCAGTTTTAGCGAAAAAAAAAAGAATAATATAGTATTCGTTTGTGCGTCGATGTCTGGCACACAGTAACACACAGAATACAATGTCAGGTTCAATTCAATAAAAAATAAAACAATAAATGTCAAATTCTAAAAATAAACCAGAATACTTAGAGGTCGCATAAAGTCGTTATGTGAAAGTCTTTTTCGTGTAACTTCCTTGTGTAAGTGAACCAGTGTTACAATATGAACTGTAGTTTATGATATTTCACATAAGGCAAGCCGTAAGTAAACAGAACGGGTTCGCCTTACGATACGAAATTATTGTCAAGGTCGTTTAAATGTCATTCGTTCAGCTGCTCTTTCAATGAATCCTTTTATTGATGCTCGATACTTTTTAATTTATTTTTTTTGAAATTGATATAAACTAGAGCTTGACTGTGATCCTACCTGATGGTAAGTAGTGGCGCACTAGTTAATTAAGTGCCCATTCACTCGAGACTTGAAGACACCTAAATTATAATCGGACGGGAAGACCGCAGCAGGCGACTTGTTTCTCTAGGGCCATAGATTGGAATCCGAAAGGAAAGCTCGTGACCCCAAAACGAAAGCAAAGAAGAACCGGGGTAGGATATAGTCAGTAAAAGTTTACCACGCACTCCTGCTCCACCCAAAAACGGGAGAAGTCATTCTAATGATTTTTCCGCACTTTAAAAAAAAGTTAAAAAAAGAGACTTGTTTAAAAGTTGTTATTTTTCGTGGAAAAAATGTCTGTCACTTATAGTGACCTTCGTAAGGTGTGGTTAGTGATCAAGAAGTTAAAAAAAGATTGATGATCAGGATATTTTTTATTTAAGTATGTAAATTGTAATTTTTATTGCTTATAAAAAATATATGTGACGTTAGAGGCTTTATCGTGGTGTCTCATTAAAAAGCCATTAAGTATACATTGTTCAGTAAGTAGTAAGCCTTATTATTGTGTATTTATCGTGGAAAATAATTTTCTTTTGTTTGTTTAATATTATTTAAATTGATTTTTTAAATAAAAAAAAACCTGATACAAAACAAGGACTAGTTAAATACAAATACAAGTTAAATGGTGACATAATATGTACACTCAAAGATTTTTCGCAGAGTCAAAAGTCTACCAACAAATAAACATTTTCTTCTTCGATATACTGCCTTCTATTACGTATCAAATAAGAACGAATACCATAAATTATTGCCATATTCGACGCACCTTAAAACACAAGTTCGTGACAAGTTGACAACGAAACGACACATTATGTTAATATTACTGCGTCGGTACGCGAATCTAGCAGAATTGATGGCCGCGCTAAAATATCGACGAGTTGGTAAACAAATTCGTGGAATACGATGAACGCAGTTACTTGAATATTTACCTCTTCGACTGGTATTTGTTCCTATTAAATATAAACGTGTTGTTTTAAGTTCCTAAGTTGTTATTCTAATGTGTTATCCTTTTTTTTGGGGTCATCAAATAGCTCTGGGTAGACTGACCCTTTTACTGTTTAACACCGTGTTCCTTAGTAACCGCGCAAATGCCAATGTGAATTTTTCAATTCATTGGACTTTTCTAAGTTTATCTAGGATATTACTGACATCTTGTGCCTTGAAAAGCCCGGTTATAGTTAGTAAAACTTTGACGGTCTGTATACCTGTAACGACTATCAAAGATTTACAAACAGATGCCAAAAAGTCTGGCCATACGTCTATCGGGGTATCGACTTGCCCTGTAACAAGGTTATAGACATCTGATAGGCATTCGTTCCATGTAAAACACAGATGTTCTGTCGCAATCGTTTAGACCCTAAGCTAATTGTGAAAAGGCTAGAAGATGAAGGCCCAAACGTGTCCTTCGATATCCCTTTCTGTTCCAAGACCTCGGCAACTCTTTCAAAAAATCCCACTACTCAATTATGCCTTGACCTGGAATGGTCCTACTGCAGGTTTCTTCCTATTCGCACTAAAACAAGCTCAGCCTTTACTCCTATTTCATCCATAGGTAGTATTAGTATTATTGGCTTGAGATATAATAAAATTATGAGAACTTCAGCTATACTAACTTCATTCCTTCATGCTATACTAAAATAATGAGCCATCATACAAGGTGGCTGGGTCAACTGTTAGGTACTAATTAGACCATCACCTCTACACTTTATTATATTGCTTTTGTTCACCGTAATTACAAGGTGAGAGGTCAATTTATTCAGAGTCGTGTTATTCTTTATTGTAACACTAATTTAGAGTGCATGTGAAACGTTATTTGCATTGAATCGTACCTACATAAGTCGCAATTGTCCATCACGATGCACGAATTGACAACGGATATAGACACATATGTACATATAATTGTAGATATTGACACTAGGATTGTCGCGTTTCTTCTGTTTATGTGACATTCAACTTTTTATTGAAATACTCCTATCATTTCTTCTGCTCTGACTCCGTTCATGGATACCTTTTTTTATTATGCATAGGCTCGCGTTTGACCGCTATCTCTCCTGCTGGTAAGCGATGATGAGGACAAATGTCAAAACGAGCCTTTCATTTATTTTTTTAATTAGTCAGAAAATGTTGAAAATTCTTCTATAACAAAATATTTCATCTTATAACAGTGCTTCGTTGCAAGATAAATTTTAACTTCCCTGCTATTTATTATCCAGAGTCGCAAGAGAATTCGATTCAAGCAACTAAGTGCAAATTATCACATTTCTGTCAGCTTACATCTGCAAATAATCTAAATATGCCAGCTCTAGCTCCGGTTCACTAACAAGGTAGACACAGGTTTTCAAGTAACGAACTCAAATCGTTTGATTTAATGATATAGTATTATGAACTTGTATTGGCGTGCTCTAAGCTATTCGTATATACATTCTGCAACTTGTTTGGAGAAAAAAACATCGCTTTTATATCTATTAGAATCTGGTTAATTGAGAATCTGGTGACTTGCTTATAAGCGGTAGGTATGTCCTGTTTTTCAAAATAGAAACTAAATTGTCATGCAAAATCTGAAATACTGGTAGTACACTTCTACATCTAAACTAAACCATGTTGTTATTTAAACCATATTCTTGTTCATAAAAATAAAAAAACCGTATTGTTATCTCATCATGAAACTAAGGACTGGATTTCCCTGCCAAAGTCTGAGTTTCAAAGTTTTCATTTGGGTAAAGGCTACGATGTGTCGTAAAGGTATACGTAAAGATGACGATCATGCAAAAAACCCCTAACCAATAAGTAAAGAAATCACTCTTAATACTAGATAAGAGGAAACTGACCAAGCCACGTCAAAACAGTAAACTATTGAAGCATATAATTCATCGTACCTTCCTCACTCTAAAATATAAAAAGTTTACGGTTGTACGAAGCGCATGTGAAAACGGAGAAACGGTCCCCGAAAGTGAACGAAATGCATTCGATACAGTTCGGACGGTTATTGATACCGATACCGCTGTTATGAGTGGAATATTCAATGTTATGCCCCTTAGATCCAGTTACCTAGTTATTAACATGGTTTAATTCATTTAATTTTACTTTAATAAGGTTTTGACCTCAAATTAGTTTTTTAGGCTCGCGTTTGACTACCATCTCACCTGTTGGTAAGCGTTGATGTGATCGAAGATATTTTCTTTAATCTTCATATAGCCATTTGGACTTTTGTCTACCTTTGCTTTGATAAGGACTACACGACTCGACTGTAACCATCATATTTATTAGTATTTGTAACACTATAACTACGGTATTCCACTCAATGGAATAGGGTCAAGCAATAACCAGCAAAGTAATAAAAAGATTGCGTTGAATGAAGTTGTAGATACAGTCATCGATGAAATGGAATCTCTGTTACTTCAGTACATCTTTTCTTCTCTTCCTCAAGTAGAATGATGAAATATGTCATCTCTTGTGTTTAACTACTCTCTATTGCCAAAGACACTCTCAGAAGTTTCCATTTCAAAACTAATGTTTATATTATAAGGTTTATGTTGGAATACGTTGCTCAAAGCCCTGTCGAAGTAATCTTGCGGCCAATGAACTAATAAAGTCGTGAGCGCCAAAACTTCTGTGAGGTAATGGCAATCAAGTAGTAACGTTCAAGGGACCGATTGTAACGACCGCTTCACTACTTATGTTTGCTTCAATGGAACTGAATTGGAGAAACGATTTCATTTCATTCATTGCTTCATATCAATTTGTATTCATAGAAGCTGCTACTTACTCAATTCACTGTTGACTATCTGCAAGCTTTTTATCTGATCATTTGTTTGTTCTAGCGGTTCTAACATCTAAGAATAGATTTTTTTTAGCCTTCTTGGTGTTAATACCGTACAAAATCTCTAAGCTAACTAGCACTCCCGGTATTGAACCAACAGTGCTTTCTACAGCAAACAGTCCGCTTGTATATACATAGCAATTTATCAAAGATGTATTGCATACAGACCATATAACGGACTTATTATTATGCTTCGCAAACAGTTACACGTCTAACCGTTGACAATTATCGGCTGGTAGCCATCATTCACACCTCCGACACTTTTCTCATCACCATACTCTACAGACAATATATTTATATCCTCGTAAACATTTTCCGTTGCTCCGCACGCTCGTCGTAAATCGAGATTACCCAATAAATCTGTTGTGAAATCTACAATCTCGGCGCACTCAGATAGAATCGATTAATTGGTTGTAAGAAAGCAATCGACATTACACACGCCGGTGTTTTGTATCGGAACTTTCGTACGTCAGTGTTGGGCCCGCATTCCATATTAACAACAGGTTTTGTTGAGAAAACCGGACGCTTCGACCAATGCTGCCATCGCAATTTCTCAACTTGCTAAAGCTTCACGTAACCTTCCTTTCTCAAGTTTAAGTTCTGAAGTAGCAGCTAGCAGCCGCACCTATGGAATTGCAAAGCAGTTTGAAGGTTATTAATCTACATACGCACTTGATAGCCGACTCGGCATCATATTCTAAAGAATTCGATGGTTCAACTCGCGAAATTGCCTTTTACTCTCAAAACTTACTTTTACTTTTATGATTATTATGCATGAAAACTAGATCCATTTTAAGTAACATCGTAATCTCATTTTCAATTAGCCTTTACTTAGAGAAACATTAAACTATTTCTTAACGAAGAATGATTCTTTTAAATTTAACGATGATGTAATCCTTTTGATCGTCTAAATTGATGTAATGAATACAAGTGCATCAAAAGATAAAGCTGAATTAACTATTACGAGTCTCACAAAGGATGATGTGGCAGATAATGTCGTATCAAGCGGACATTGCACTTAGACCACTGAGAGAAACCTGCCGCGCTAACGACGGATTGAGACGAACACTAGACGCATTCAAAGTCTCTGACAGGCAGTTCTAAAGATTTACTGACACAAGATCTTTGAGAGTATTTACTTAATAGTACACAAAGGATCTCTTTCACTAAATATCCAAGAACTCTGCTGGGAAAATTGGTTTTGCTAGTTTTTGCACTTGTTTCTCGCTTACCCCTTTTCCTGTACTTTTGTAAAATTTACGATAAACCGTAAAATTGCAGCGGCAAAAAAGAAGCGTTACTTTTCTACCGAAATATTTCAATCTAATTCTACAATGTTTTGTTTAGTTTACGTGACCAGAGATGGCGTAAGTCAAAATGAAATAATAAGAAATCAGCTGATCATTATGCACGAAGAAAAATCGATAGTATATAGGTCAGTGCGACAAACCAAGTAGAAAAACTAGTATGGGATAGCTGCATAGCATACATAAACGATAGTATTAGTATCGCGGCCTATGTTGATAGGACAGGCTTCTAGGCTTACAGTTATGGGCACAGAATAGATATACACAGAAGGTGTACAAGGATTAACTTTAATTTTTGCATGTGACTTCTCTTGATCATCACCTATAGCTTGCATTCTTCCACTGTTGTCTATATACTTTTCAATGGTAATGTCAACCTCTTCAGATTTGTTTTCTTCTTTAGAATTTGGTCGCCTTTCTATGCTCTCTTTATCCACTGGTTCAAGTACTGGCAACGTGGGCGCCTTCATTGACAAGTGGCCACTCAAGCATATCACTTGAACTATTGGTACACCTGACAACCATCAAGTATATATAACGGAGGATCGTGCATTTGCAATTCACGACATAGCATTGTGCGCTATGGGGCTAGGATGGCTAATCATGTATTAGTGAGTTTTATTGCCACGTCTATTGCTCCCGTTTTTATAAAGATTTGTATCTACAGATTTGCTTACTACTAATAAAACGGAATCAATCCTTTATCGGTAGCTGCTCTATTGAATGTCTCTCTTCCTTGGGTGGGCCATCTATGATATAATCGTTGTTTACATAATACCCGTCAGGCTTATTGTTATCTCTAATCCGATTTTCCGGAGCAAGCGTGTAATCATCGTGGCCATTCATAACGAATGCTTTACAATTATAACAATGCTGTTTCCAATCACATTCAGCATTACAGTTCATTCACGGCTCATCCGATAGCCGTACAAGCCATACATCCGTGACAACCTTCTTCAATTGCAGTCAACATCGGAGTGTTTACTCTAGCGTGGCAGTGCGCAGGTCCAGTGCTGCCAGCCAATCGGGCGACGGCACCCGTTATACCGAATGAGATTGTTGCTAACGGGACTGCGTTTGCGCCGATCCGATGATACGTTGCCCGACGGGTTTGTCTCACAAGGTCGAGACCGCGATTTGTTTGAATATCATTAGTGGGTAATTTGTGTGGTCTTCTGAATAGAATTGAATTGGTTTTGAGGTACTAGTCGAGCGTGGAGTTAGTCTAAAGTCTTGCCTATTTGCAATAATCCCTATTTAAGCTATAGATTTGGATGTAGTAAATATAGAACATTCTATAATAAACTTTATTGTACACCAAAATAGTAAGAATTTTACAGAAGCTTAAATCTGTGGGTACGATAGCGGTCTTATCGCTGACAATGATATCTTTTAGACAAACTTACGAAAAAAAACCCTTAGGAAATATAGTACCAAAGATACTATTGACAAAGTATGTAGATACAAGTGGAAGTCAAGCTATTTCCTCAGTGTCTCTATAAAGTTTCTCCTATAAACTAAACAGCGCAACTTACACTAGTTTACAACCGGACTCGTATCTAATCTGAAGTATTCGCCTAATGGCCGATATTGTGTAATCTCATTTAATGTATTATCTGCTCTAATTAGAAACAGTATCAAGGACTGTATGTTTACAATTACTATATCTTTGTATCGAACATTCTTTAGTGACAGGATTACAGAGATTTGGACAAGGTCAGTTTAGGCAGTAATGACCTGAGAAATTTTTATGAGGTCTTATAACTCTGAGCTTCTAGCGAATTTGCTGGCAGAAGCTAGTCAGTTCGCGGTTTCTATATACAAAATTTAGACCCCGTTTCATCCTTTTGTTTCGACTGTGCGTTGATATGTCAGGCAGTCAATTTCTCTTTTTTTGTGGGGCAATCATTAAATGAACCTCTTCCTCCTCTGGTTGAAACAAGAGGGATAGACAAGCTTTAATTTTTTCCTCATTTGCCCTTTCTTATTGATATAAACTAGTGCTTGTCTTCCCACCTGATGGTAAGCAGTGATGCAATCGTTGATGGTGAGACGCACTAGTTTATTAAGAGCTTATTCACTCTAGCCTTGAAGACACCTAAATTATAATCGGACAGGCCTTTGCATTCCGGAGTTGATGATGAATTTCGAAAGTGTGTCATTTCTTCTAACTACTAGCTTCTGATGATGACAATGCACGCATTATTTCTATTTGTTTCTCTATACTAATAATTACTTCGTCTAGTAAAATGGACTTTGTAATGAGAGATGTTATCGGAAAAATTGTGTGAATTCAATCTTTTCGCTTATCTTGCGCTTTTATGCTGCATGCTCCAGTTACCAGGAAATAAAACCTCCGTACGCGAATAACTGGGTCAGGTGCTGCCAGTATTTGACCGAATTTTATTTGGTTTTTTAAGAGCAATATAGAAATAACTGCCGAAGTAAATTAGCGGTTCTGGAAGACTGCTCTAAAATGAAAATAATAGAAAACTAACTATCAGTGATTGCATCACTGGTTACCATACTGTAACGGGATTAGGACAGGAAGATGATGATGATGATGAATGTGATTCAGACTGTTAAAGTTACTATCGCTTCAGTTAAAACAATGTCTATAATATTTTAATGTTCTGTGGTAGTTTATGATGCGTTTCGAATTGTATTGTATCTATGGATTTGCATAGATTTTATCTAGTGCTTGTTAGTCTATGGTTTATATTTTTAATTAATTAATTAAATTTTAATGCCTCTTTTTTCGAATTTACAGTATAATTTAGAATTTATGGGTAATCGGTACTAACACTAGATAAGAAGTTATTTATTAAGTTACTATCACTATGGATCTTTTTATGTGCGAAATAAATTTCCATTCTATTCTATAATTTCCTAGATTCTTCAATGCATTTTAAATTCTTTTTAAATTAATACCTATTTCATTATACAGCGTGATAAAATCTCATTGACGCTAAGTTACGAAGCGCCGAATTTATGTCAGTTAAATAAAAAATAAACAAGCCATAAGGTTATCTAGTATTTTTTTTAACTTACTTCATTCAATTAATCCAACCTTCCTTAAGAACGGAAGTAACGGTTTTTACCGTGATTGCAGTTATTTTTAATCAATTAAATTCCGATTTAAACTTGGTTATTACAAAAACAATCAAGTGTAATTTCCTCGATAAACGTGACAGGTCCTGTAAAGGTCTTGGCATAGGTCGAGGCTCTTTCCGCCATCACGCCTTATAGAGGAACAATGCATTAAGTTTTAATAATTCATAAGTGGTGACTTTGAACGCCATTTAAATTGGAACTTCCCATATTTACAAAATATGGGAAGTTCCAATTTAAATGGCGTACTTCGACGAATATTGTTAGCTAGTGGTTTTGCATTGCTGCAGATTTTATATATAAACCTTTCTCGTGTATTTCTCTTTCTATCTACATCAAAATCGGTTCAGTAGTACCAGACATATCGCGACTTTATTTTATATAAGTTTACTAGCTTCTGCCAGTGGCATCGCCCACGTAGGTTTGTCCGTACTTTAGAATCCCCATTTTAACTCTCTAGGGGATATGCATTTTGGAAAATCTTCTCTTGCCTGCAAGGAAAGCTTCCAGTAGTCAGTTTCTCCTTTTATACTTAAATAAATAGATAAAGATTATCACCTGATATTTTATACTGTCTTGTTTATTTTTTGCCACTCCTATTTTTATTCAAACATGTTATTGCTTATCGTGTATTGCGTCTAATTTTTTAGACTTATTTAAATAATAGGTACATATCGTACTACTGAGTACATACTCTTATTTGAGAAACACAAAATTTAATTTTGTCATTTAACATAAACTATAGAATATAAAGATTTTTTAATACAATAATATGTACATTTAAATTAATTTAATTACAGTGTTGCAACATATGTGTAGGTCATAAATTCTTACAACACCAAAGAATTAATCATCAGAATCCTGTAACCGAACCAGACAAAACTCTGTGTTTTAATGTTTACGATATTTACAATTAGTGTTAACCATCTGCTATGAATAGCAAAAAGATCACCATGTGATGTAAAGTCTGACTATTATTGGACCTGTATCTACAAACGGTTCCACCATTTATAGTCTTCTTATTTCAAAACTAAAATAACCTATCACCTGCCGTAGCAAAAAGTTCGCACGCTTTGTCCACCTGCATAGTACCGGTATTGGTATCTTGCGCAATTGAGTTACAGCACTAGTATAGTAAATGAATTTGACGGTCGCCTCACTATTCACTGAGTGAGGTCTATTATTACACGTGCAGAGCTATTACTATCAATTGTCAGTTTGCGAGGCTCGCTGTTGATTTACTATCTATTATACAACTCGGTCACATTAACTTGATGCTTGGATCTTGGTCGATGAAATAATGTTCAAAACAATATAACAAGAACTAGCCAAATTATCGACGGATGTATCGATAACAAAGATGCTGATCATACCTGACACTTGCCGGATTATTCGCGCATTTCAGAGATGCTTCAAGTTAATGCGACCGGATTGTAGGTACTGTTTTGATTGAGTTTAAATGGTCATAGAGTGAGTTTTTATTGGGACATGAATTAGTTTTAACGCAGTCAGGATTTTTTTATAATCTACGATTATCTTATCGTTATCTTTACATATTATAAAAGAAAGTCCCTCACGCGTATACCTGTCTGTATGTTTGCGATAAATTCCCCGCGACCTGTTACTCGTATGTCGGGTAGTTATCACTGCGTCAAAAATGCTCTACTGGCTCAAAATTTGGCTAGTAAGTTTTATCTTTTTAGAGCATTGGTGGCCCAGTGGTACCTGCCACGACTTGGAAAGTTATCGGTCGCGGGTTCAGACCCAGCCAGACGCATTACTTTGTGTAATTTATTTCATCACCACTGCTCTCAAAACGGTGAAGGAAAACATCGTGAGGATACTGGCATATCCTAGAATCAAAAATTCGAAGACATGTGACATCCACCAATCCGCACTGGGCCCGCGCGGTGGATGGGAGCGAGGAGACCTGAGAACCAGCAGTGGGAACATTGCAAGACCCATAATGCTAATAATGCTAAGTTTTATCTCGTTAATTAATTATGTATTTACGTTTTAAATGAGGTCTCGTGTCAAACCATGTTAAATTGAATAGTTATTTGCTTAATATTCTCCGTGTCACAGTGCCGAAACATTTGTGACAACAATGTATGCTGATGAATAAATTAATAACTTGTAGTTTTTGGAATATTGATGATAAATACTATTTTACTTTGAATTTTTTTCATAATATTGTGAGGAAAATTCAGGGGAAAAATGGTAAGCAGGTACATTAATTGTTATAAATATGAGTTTCATTTAATGCTGTCATTACAGTGTACGTGTTCAATCAATTGTGTATAACACAATGTTTTTTTTTTCGTTAATTTTTAATATTGCACCTACCACAATTTGTCTCTGTATCACCCAAATGTTGACTGGTAGAGAATGCCTTAAGGCATTAGGTCCGAATAAAATAAATAAATAAATCAATCCAAAACTTTTATTTCAAATAGACCATTTACAGACACTTTTGAATTGTCAAAATGTCGGTCAGTCAAAAAAGAAGTTGAAATTGATTAATCTCAGAAACCAGTCTGTAAAGTTTTTGTAGGATTTGACCATTACGTGATTGTTTTATGTACTTTAAAAGAGACTTACTTACTTTATTTACAGGATAGGCAGCTAGGAAACATTGACCTCATGTAGTTTAAATTGACGTGGTAGTCTATCACATACCCGCGAAACGAGACACAATAGTAAAACAATAACAGCGCGGTCTCATAGGACCGGTTGGGGATTCAAACATTAAAGTGTTTTTAAAAATCTATATGCAAAATATATATTTTATCGATATTTTTATTAGAATACGTAATAGAGAGGCACGTAGAGTATTAAATAGAAAGTCCAATAGAAATAGTAAAATCATTTGCCAACAGTGAAAGGAAAATTACAGGTTGAACCTCATATGATTTGATCCATGTAATAAATACTTACATATCGTTATCTATACCTATATACTCTTATATTAAAGGAGAAATTGACTGACTGACATACCAACGCACAGCCGAAACTACTGGGACTAGGAGTGTGAAATTTTGCACAAGATTTCTTTTTTGTGATGTAGGTGACCACTAAGAAATGATTTTCCAAAATTCACCCCCTAATCGGATGAAACGGGGTTCCAAAGTGTGTATGGAAAAACCTACATTCAAGCAAAGCCGCTGACATAAGGTAGTACTTAATATTTTACATATAAACATGTTTATAAACAGTCATTGAATAAAGCTTACGTTGTCGTAATTATTAATTATTATTTGTGTTTGTTCATAGATACGGATAGATAATTTCTATGAATGAAATTGCGTAATTTATCTAGTCGTAATAGTATTGTAATTCTTTTTATTTGGTTGCTGGATTTCTGTAGCCCTGGCATGCAAAGGGATAGATACTAAAGGAAGACGAGTGGGATTTAGTCAGTAAAAGTCTGATAATACTCACTTATTTTGAAAAGGGATTCTTTTGAACACATTCTTTTAGCTATACCCCTAATAGCGTCCTAGCTAAAATCAAGACAACGGTACTCCATGGGCTCGTTCTTCACCATAGAGATCTACACTTAAGAATGTCCAATTAGCATCTTTCTCACTAACTCCGAAACTGGCTCTGTAAAAATAAATTGCTTTGGCCTTGATTAATCTTCAAAATGCACGTGCCGAACGAACTTGTCCAATTCTACCAACACAAAACGTGACAAATTGCCAATTGTAACTACACTTCACGTCAAAAACACATACGAACTATATGGTTACTACGTTACACAGATTACGTAAAGTTTTTCTTTCCTTTTGTTACATAATAACTGTCTCATTATAATTAATTTATGTGAATGTCTGAGTAACTAAAATACACGTGTAGACATGATTACTTCACGAGTTAATATTATGGTAAAAGTGAAGTTAAAAGAATCTTATTAAGTTGATACGCGTTCTTACGTAAGTTTTTAAATTACTGTTTGCTTTGCAAGTTTTATTGGAAATGTACATTCACTATTGTGGTTTGGGCACGAACTCGGTCGGGTTGAGGAAAATACCGGGCTTATTTTTGAGGGCGGTCTCATTTTATAGAACAGACACTATGATACTTTAGTCTATACAATACAGCACAAGCTATTAGAAGTGTATTGAGTTTTAACGTCTACCTATAGCTAAGCTGTTTTTATAATGCGCGTAGATGGTCGCTTCGAAAACAGACATTTAATACAATTTATACACACATTTACAATTTTTTATATTTAATAGGTATAAATATTGCCTGCTAAATTTGCCTGCTCCGGTTAATTTCCCGTCCGACTATAATTTAGGTGTCTTCAAGGCTATAGTGAATAGTCTCTTAATAAGCTAGTGCGCCTCACCATCAACGATTGCATCACTGCTTAGGCTTACCATCAGGTGGGATCGCAGTCAAGCACTAGTTTATAACAAATTAAAAATATATATGTTACTGTAAAAGCCCGAACCACAGTAAATCTTAGGTTTTACCAGTAAGTCTTAGGATTTACCAACACGAGTCGGTAAATGTAAGAATATGTAAAAAAGAAACGATTTTATCGGGCTTTTACCATTAGAATTTGGTACATGCTAGATCTTACCAGTGAGGGTTGGTAAATGTTGGTTTTGGATCTTTTTTTATCGTAGATAGGTTCGCGTTTGACCGCTATCTCACCTGATGGAAAGCGACGATGCGGTAGACGATGGAGCGCGCTTACTTAGAAGTAACCTATTCACTCTTGACTTAAAGATTCCTGGTTTGCAGCTATCAGGAAACACAGACTCCGGTGCGGAATTCCACTCCTGTACGCATAATAAATGTGTTCGCAAAACGTTTTGTGCGTATAGGAGGGATGTCTACCATGTACCGGAGGCGCATCGCCGTACGCCAGGTGGTCCGATGATGGAACGGGCTAGGCGGAATTAGGTTATTCAATTCCGACGCACACTCCCCAAAATGTAACCGGTAGAAAACCGACAGGCTAACGACTCGACGTCAATGCTCAAGACTTTGAAGCCTCGACTGGACAAGTGCATCATTACCAGTGATACTCTTGGCTCTCCTCTCTCAATTGCTTCAAGCGCTTCAAGCTGATATCGGGCAAATCCATCCCAAAGATGAGCTTGAACTTGCGCTCAATAAAAAGTGAGCAGCTGTTCTGGCGTGAAGTACTGTCTCACTTTTGTAAGAATTCCTAGCTTTTTAGCAGCCAGTTGAGCTTTTGCTTCAATATATGAAGCAAAGTTGAAGTCGACGTCAACGTAACACCAAGAAGATCAAGATTTATTTATTTATTATTTATTTATTATTAGTCTTACATACAGCGATGACAAGATGGTCGGTTATCGGCACGGTTGCACCCAGGAAAGTAAGAGGAGGGCTGAATTGGCTCCTTTTAGCGGAAAACAGACACACCTTGGTTTTAGCAGCATTGAATTTGACCAAATTGGCAGCGCCCCATTCAGTGACTGCCTTCAAGGACCAATTCAAGCGCTCAACCATAGCCATTCGGAGAGACTGTATCTGTTACCCACTAGTTTGTGCACTGGATATGTATCTCTCAGTAGCAGTGCTGTCGTCTGCATACTCAAAGGTACCGGGCTTAAGCAAATCGTTAATTTGCAGGAAGAACCAAGTTGCCGAGAGCACTGACCCCTGAGGGACCCCGACCCCTAAATTAAGGCTTTCGTGCCAGACCCTATCGAAAGCCTTCGAAATGTCGAGAGAGACCGCAAGCGCTTCACCGTGCTTCTCGATGCCTCACTCCAGATACGGATGGCATACGCTAGTAGATCACAGTTGACCAATTTCAGCAAAAGCCGTACTAACGGTCACATAAGTTTCTAGGTATGCCAGGAGCTTAGTGTTGAATACACGATCCATAGTCTTACAGAAAAATGCATACTTCTTAATCATTTATTTCAATTAATAATTATTCAAATCCTTACATACCTATGAGTCAAATCGTTACCTATCTTTTGGTAATGTTTATCTTAACATTTACCGTATCTTTGAGGTAAATCCTAAGATTTACCAAGTGAATGGTAGTAAAAGTCCGAAATAAACGATGATCATAGAACGGTTCGGGCTTTTGCCATTAAGAGTTGGTAAATCTTAGGATTTACTGGAAAGTCTTAGGATTTACCGTAGTTTGGGCTTTTACAGTAACATATATATTAATTCTGGAATTTATTGAAGGAATAACAGTCGTTGGGTTTGAATAACACTCGATTAATTCGTTACAAAGTTTATCAAAAATATACTTTCGTCTTTAAATTTAAATATGGTCGCGTTTCTATTGGTCCGTTACAAACTTACGGATTATTACTGGGGTACATATTGTTCATCTCCTTATTTGTTACTACTTACAATTATACAATCTACACTAATAGGTATAATAAAGAGGTAAATTTTGTTTTTTTTGTTTGTTTACGAGGTAATCTGTGGAAGTACTGGTCCGATTGCTAAAAAAATTTCACCAATAGAAAGCTGCTGTATTCCTGAGTGACATAGGCTATATTTTATGTACGCGGGCGAAGGTGCGGGCTAAAGCTAGTTTCTTATAAGGTTACAATTATTAAATTATCTTACCAAGTTATTAAAACACTTTACTATTATAATAAAACCTTTCGACTAACTTGATCTAAGTAATTCACAAACGGCGACCTTGTTACAACACTCAATGTAATGACTTGAATAATTTTCATACAATCCAAATATCTAATTTGTCTTGGACCACTTTAGAAATTCAATTACTTATGAAAATAGTTTTAACTTGATCTTGAAATATCTGTGGCCTTAAGTTTAATTATATGCAAGATCGGTGTAGGCTATTGCTATGATCGATTTGTAATTAAGAACTAAGAGTGTAGGACGTTGTGCAAATATTATTTAAAATAATTAATAACCTTATTTTTTTTTAATTCATGAATCCCGAGCGGTGGCCGGCGACCGCGCTGTCATTGTCTTACTATTGTGTCTAGTTTTGCGGGTATCTGATAGGTTAACCCTAGAGTAGGCGCGTCTCCCCGTGTAACGCCAGTGGGCGCGTGGGGAGCATTTTGCCGCCCCTTTTCTATGACCATTCTAAGTAGGAATGCAGTTATTGAATTGATTTATTTTTTCAAGATGTTAATGAAAAACAAATAAGTAATGAAAAATCAACATATTTATTGAACTTTGTTGTATAATCTTTGGTTTATAAGAGATTTTCGAAAACGTAATATTTTAATTGAATATTTTACCTTATCTCACATTATTCTATATAACACTCATAAAATTGGAAAAAAATATCAAAGTTATATACTTTTTTCATCTACTGGGTGTGTTTTGTCAAAGTAGTTGTCACACAGGTATGTGCAATGTTCATTGCACAGTAATTTTGAGCGTCTGTAACATACTTTTTCCGGTCGCGAACATTATGCTTGTTTTATAGGTACATAGTGAAAATTTAGTTCATCAAAGGAATATTTGACATCTCAATAGAAGACCTTGTGGTTTTATATATGACTACACGGTAATCAGCTATATAGCTTAATTAAAACCTCGCAATCTCTTTCACATACTGTCGGCATAGCATCAATTATTTGATAATTTATGCCAGCAGTATTCTTTGATTTTTTCGTTTGATACAACTAAATCCTGAAATCAAAAGACTTTTTCTTAGTTTTTATAATAAATGAACCATAAAATATAGTATACATTTCAACTTTACAAAAAATATTGACATGAATTTTACTAACGTCAGTGGGCGCGTGGTGAGCAAAATGCCGCCCGGCGATACCTGATGATAATAAACTCCTGCTGTAGCGAACTCCCGTACTCTAATGGCTTGCAGCTTTTAGGCACGAGTTGCGAACGAAAGTGGGACCAGCTACTGAAAAGCGCAAACCTAACGGGCCATTGTTTTACGAAATATTAAGGTTTTTTTGACGAAGGCGGCAAAATGCTCATAGCGCGCCCACTCTAGGGTTAAGGGAGATCATCACAATGACTTCTCCGCTCTGGGCGTAAAGGGAGGACGTGTCAGACTTCTACTGACTAAAACCATCTCTTTCTGTTCCTTCTTTACCGTAATTCCAGGGTACCGGGGTTCTCTTTCGGAGACCCAGGCCCCAGTAGGATTCGACCCTGTCGGGCCCCTACGAACTAATAACCTTGTGATCAACGATTGAAATCTTATCGACGATGTACCTATCACACTTAACTAAGTATAAACAAATCTAATAAACAACTTGTTTATTCTTATTTTAAATCTTTTCCGCTATCGAAATTGTGTCGTTTCTTAACATAATAAAAGTAATATCTACCTACTACCGTTTAGTATCTACAACCTTGATACAAATAAAAATCTGTGATAAATAAATATCTATTTTTGGGTTGAAGGCGAAATTTAGGTCTATTTGTTTATTTTCTTATAAATCTAATCTAGTTTCTCTTTATTTTGTCGTGATTCTATCATAACAGGTATTTAGGTAATTTAAATAACAAAAAAAAACAAACAAAAACTGTTAGATAGATAAATATTTCATGTTTTTTTTTTTGGTTAATGGGCTATGTCACTTTGCAACCATATCGTCTAGTAGAGAAAAACACAAAGACTTACAATCTACCTTAAAATTAACTTCAGTAAATTGTTTAGCTATAACGGACATTGGAAAAGCAAGGCATTGACATTTGTATTTGTAAAACAATATTACAAATTCCAATGCTATAAGTTTGACAGTGTCCAAAAACAATCAACGTTTTTATTCCGGATACTCTCCATCAAGATCTGAAAAACATCATCAACCACTCCACAGTCATCACAATTTGGAGACAAGACTTTCTTCCTTAAATAGTAGGATTTATTTATTGGTATATATGTCCGGAATGGTTTCTTCTACTTCTTCTGTCCTTATCCCATATTACTTGGGGTCGGCGCAACACGTTTTCTTCTTCCATTCTGTCCTATCGTCCATCACACTATCACTAACTCCCATTTTTTTCATATCGGTCCTCACACCATCCATCCATCTTTTCTTTTGCCTCCCTCTCCCTCTCAATCTATGCTCGGAACGGTTTCATAAAATTTAAAAGAGAAAAGAACAATATCTAAACTTCTAAATTTGAAATTCGAAATCGTAAGCATAGCGTTCTCTAGAGTTTTACGTCACCCCACCGTTATTTTTGTCTTCTATTTTCGTCGTAGTTTATTTTTACTCGCACTTCGTCAAAGGAACTCATTCATTTATATAAAAAAAACTTTTTAAGTGCCAATTGGCGTGGCGCTACTGTCGACATGACGACCATAAACTAAGAAAATCTATGTCTGTTTTCCGTTGTTCACAGACTTTGTAAACAGTTAATTTTGTATTATTTATTGGTTTCTTTGATATGATTGAGTTAATTACGGTTTGTAAAATAATAAAGTTACTAGCGAGGCTTGCAACTGCATGCACATGCCTTTATTTATTAATTTACTTGTTACATGTACATTTTATTATTTCCCTGACACATTCCACACTCAACATTTCCTAGAATTTCCTTGAAGCAATTTCACAGGTCATTCACCTTCATAAATGACGTTTTGATTTTTTAATTGACAATAGAATTATTGCCGCACATAAAAATAAAAATCAATTCCTAATTTAATATTCTTCCGTAAATTTTTATTATCTTTTCGGTTCGATTGGCAAAGGAAACAAGTTTTTGTTCCGAGTAAGATTTAGTTTTTGCGGACAACGGTTGTGGTCGGCAGTAACGGTGCTAATCTTACAATGTGATGTTGGTAGCCGATATCTCCCTTCTGCTGAATGCTTATGGGTTCCAATTTCAATCAGAATCTAATTATTGTGATTGGTAACATTGTTTTTATGGTTAATTCGTTATCGGAGGTAGATAGCGGGTTCTGGTTTATTTTTTCTTTAGATTCAACTTGTTCTTATTTTAAAAATCAATAATTTCTTACCATATTAACTGACTCATTGATGTTTAAGGTTTTCAAAATTTCAATATCCTCGGAATAAATAAAAATTCCAATCGTTTCATTATTTACAAAAATATTAGCAACAGTTTTTACTGTTCACGAGTATAAAAAGGTATTCCCCAATGTCACCAGTATGTTTGGAAACCGGCACACCGGATGCTCACCAAATATCTTTGAGAGCATGAATCAAATGCAGTTCTTGATAAACTTACAAAATCTTTTTCAAGGTCTTAAAAAAACCAATCAAAAGCATTATGATATAACAGCTGTTACTTAAAAAATAAAAATAAATCACTATTTGCACCCACCTGTGTTAAACAAAGATAGAAAATCATAATACAATACAGGTTCAGAATTCACCGAGCTGAACACTTTGGAAGTTAAATTCCTTCGCAATCTAAGCAAATAAAGTTTGTCCATGGCTGTCCTCGGGTGTGGCGACGAGGCGCGAATTTGTATGCGATAATGACGTAATGCTTTACAAGACTTAAAATGTTTGGCCAACAACGTTAACTTTAAGCCAACATTAGCTAGACATTGGTTCCGAAACTCAGATTAGTATTCTATACGATCTTTGCACTGTTTTGAATTGCCGTTTGAAGTCTATCAGAGTATTTTAAGTGGGAATTAGACCTAAAAACAAACGTTTAAATATTCTTAGTTTCTCTGTAGTTTCGCAAAAGCCAACACTCCTTCGTTTGTCACCATTTTGGCCTAAAGTTTCTGACCTCAGATCCTGTTCCAACTAATTTCCATAAGCATTTGTTTCGACTACGCAATTCTGCATAGCGATCGCCAATCATCTACATTACATTACTATCTCTGATCTCGAAACAAGTTCATCGTCACTGATACTCGATTTTTTTATCGAATGTTATTCGTATTGTTTGACGGGTCGTCATCTACAAGTTAAATGAGCTAGCGTAGATACGAATCGGGTCTGAGCTATGAAGGATGAACGAACGTTCGAGGTTGTTCATTGGTTTGATTTCAATTGTGATTATAATTTTACATACCAGCATGACAGCCTGTTCGATCGGAGGCTTGGCTACAAAAGAATCAATCACGTATTTCGTTAGTTAGGATTGTAGAGTAAAATAAGCATTGCGTCTGTTATCGCATAACAACGCTCAAGTCGAAAATTTGCGGTTTTTAGTTTTGAAATTCATTGGCTAGGACTCTTAGTTTTTTTTTTCTGCTGTAAAGCTAAAGATACTCAAGATGTTTTAAACGGTATTGTTCGATAAGCGACAAATTTGGTAACTGCAGAAATATCACTCTTAGGCAACCTTACCTAATATGTCATATATTTCTAAACCACACTACATTACTTCAATCATTAGCAACAGTCGCAACTAAAACGTTTTCTATGTACGTTATTTCCTTCAAAATTTAACCTTGCTCATCTGCGATACCGCAGAGCGTCACTCCACTCATTGTCACATATTAAAACATGACATCACTAAAGACCCAGTCGCTGAGGCCGCCCTCAACATTATCAATAGTACGATTGCTATGAATCTTGCATCTACCCATGTCATTGTTCCAATTCTGTAAAAAGTCATTCACATAAATTAGATCACCACCGTTTTTATCGCTGCTCTGAATATTTATCGTTCTATATCGTAGTGCTTGGCTCTAGATTAAATTGCATAAAGTCTTGAATTTATTTTGTCTTTATTCTAATTTGGGACATATGATAATATAGTCTTACTTTATCGTACAAAAGTCAAGGGCAAAAAAGACATTGGTAAAGTAACTGAGACGTATTCAAGTGAGAGACTGTCTGACACTAAGAAAGCAAGACATTATTTTAATACATGTAATGATTAAGCTTCAATAGATGGTTGATATATTAATATTACAACAGCTAAAGCCGAAGTCTGCACTAACGAAGTCACGACCTCTCGATCCCAGGTCAATGCCGTAGACGCTGCTATTGTCAATTAAAATCACATGCGACCCTAACTAATTATGAAAAGGTACATGACAATGGCGTTGATAATGATGAATCAAGAGGAAAGAACACAACAATCGGCTACATAAATAGTTACCAGATAGTAGTTGATAGTTACTACATTCTTGGAAATTCGGAATCCGTTGCTAATGTATGAAAGACTTAAAGACACTGACACCGGAACGTACCAATGCCAGTTTTAAGTATAAAGCAATTGTTTTTAGTTCAAGACCGTCGCAATTCATTACTTCTTGTTTCTTAGTCGTTTTGTCTATTGTTGTATATACCTGTCTTTAATTCTGTGTGTCTTTATTGAGTTTTGCCTTTATATTGATTGCTATTGTTTAAATTTCCTGTCCATGTTTCTCATTCTTATTGAAAATGATTCAAATGGTTGCATGAATTTCAACTGTACCATCAATATCAATCTTGTTTCTTTGCATTTAATTCGATTCAATATTCAACTATAGTTCATTTGTTATAATCAGATAATGTATGTAACCTACTTTCCTAATTCGTGTTTATCGTTCCTCATTATTTTGACAATTGCCATTACTCATGTCCTGGGTGCTTCGAGCTGACCCAGTTCATGCAAATTATAGTAATTGTCCAAATTTGACTGCAAACGGTCGCCACCCACATGGCCAGCCTTCATTCATATCAGTGTAGGAGGTAATATTAGTCAAAAACCATCTTTTATTTGCAGGTCTAAAACATTGTTCTCCAAACAAATACGCCTGATATTTCTATTGTTGGATTGCATTAGATAAATTTGTAATTAGGTTTTTCTTATGATTTATTTTCGTGGAACGGTTTTAATTAGCCATAGTAAAGTTTTTGCAGGATAACGTCATCGCCTGATACGGTGCTAGTGTTAGATGGGAGTTTTTGCGCTCTTTAGATTATATATAACTAATTGATTCTTAGTCGGTTGTCGCTTACGGTTCTATTGAAATAGATCAAAGATAATTAATTGAACCATTATATTTTGTTTCCAATCATTATTTTTTTATTACTAGATACTTATATGTTACTTATTTATAAAGGTATACAATATCACCCAATATTTCTCTCGTCTTTTGATAAACAATGCATATTATCGTCGTTTCAATGACAATTATGAGAAACATAAGTTTCAATCAAGTATACCTGTAAATAGCGAACCTAGAGAAAAAGACACAACAATGATTAATAACTACAAGAACCAATCAGAAATGACAACAATATTGACGAGCTATAAGTAACTGAATTTAATAGCGTATCAAAGTATTCATTATGAACTTCCCAGACGCATATAGCTGTGTTTAACCACTGCTCTTCACAGGATATCACAAATGACGGATAATTGTAAACTATCGACGATGCATATACTTCAGTAAACAATTAAGAGAACTGGGGGCTGAGGCTTTTGGGGCTTTTGGGGGCTGAGTCACCCGCGTCCGTAGGAAGTTACCCGAAGCAAGTCCCTACACGTGGTCCCCGGGTGGTGCTAATCAGGTGACACTGTGCACCGCTGTCGGCACGGTGCACCGCTGGCCGACCGCAGTTAGTTGGGGGCCCAAGTAATGTGCCAGCCACACATGAAAGGCTGCCCCGCCAACTAGCGAAAAATCCCGGAATGTGCCATCGTGCTGGTTGGCGACCAGACGAGAGGGCCCGATGGACATTCTCGGGGGGGCTCGGGCGTCCCCGCAGTCTCCAGGCTAGTCCCCCAATGATGTCGTCCTTTCAGTGCGAGCCGAAAGTTAGCAGCGTGGAACCTCATTTCACTTCCTTCTCCTCTCACCCATTCACCCAAAATTAAAATGAAAAGGAATAAGAAAAAGAGTTTTGCAAAACAGCGGCAGCACTCCCTCTCTCACAAAGTGCACCTCACTAACATACGAGGCCTGCACTCCAATCTCGTCGCAGTCCACCACCATCTTGAGACGGAAAAACCAGCTCTCTTATTCCTTTCGGAGACGCAGATCAGGTGTCCGTCCGACGTGTCGTATCTTTCATACCCAGGGTTTACCTTGGAGCACAATTTTAAACCACGTGCTGGTGTGTGTATGTATGCCCGGGACGACATTTGCTATCGGCGTCTTCGTAACCTTGAAGACTCCAGGTTCTCCACGCTTTGGACTTTGGTGGACACAGGCCTGGATAAAATAATCTACGCCTGTGTCTACCGTTCGCACAGCGGAGATCAGGAGACATCCGGACTCACACAACATCTGAGTGAGGCGGCGGATGCGGCTCAGCAGCGGTACCCTACTGCCCAATTAGTGTTACTGGGGGACTTTAATGCCCACCACCAAGAGTGGCTTTTCCCGTACCAGTGCACAGACCATGCTGGTCGAGAGATGCGAAAGCTAGCGATAGCATTAGATCTCACCCAGCTGGTCCAGGGGGCAACGAGGGTGCCGGATGTGGATACGCACACAGCCAATTGCTTGGACCTTCTGCTGACAACAGATCCAGACCGGTACTCTGTGTCGATATGTTCGCCAATTGGCAGTTCCGACCACTGTCTGGTTAAGTCGGTATCTGTCTACTCCCCGCCTGACCCCAGCCCTAGAGGCACCCGGCGGGTTTGGCGATACAAGTCAGCAGACTGGGATGGCTTGCGGTCTTTCTTCGCTTGCTATCCTTGGCAGCCCACTTGCTTTTCTTCGGAAGATGCCTCGTCGTGTGCAGATGCCGTGGCGGATGTGTTGCGACGGGGGATGGAGTACTACATTCCATTCTCTGACGTAAAAATGTCCGACCAAGCTCGTCCATGGTTTGGCGCCGAGTGTGATCGCGCAGATGCGCTTAAACATGCGGCATACCGAGCTTGGTCCGATGCACGTATATGCAAGGCAAGCGACGTGGCTCAAAAGAAGAAGGCCTTTAACAGGGCTGCCAAGTCCTGCAAAAAGGTGTTGCGGAGGTCTCGGTTTGACCACATTAGCCGAATTGGGAACAAACTTGCTTCATACCCCGCTGGCAGTAAAGCGTTTTGGTCCCTGGCAAAGTCGGTTGAATCGAACTTCTGCCGTCCCTCACTCCCACCATTGCTGAGGCCCGATGGGTCACTGGCTCACACTGCGGAGGAGAAAGCAAACTTATTTGCGTCTCTTTTTGCGGAATCTTCGCGTCTGGACTCTGGTGGCGCGCGGCCCCCTGTTTCTCCTGATGTATGCGAGACGAGTATGTCGGACATTCGTATACACCAGAAAGACGTTCGTAGGGTCCTGCGTAACCTCGATGTGAACAAAGCCAGTGGCCCCGACGGGATACCAGCAATCGTACTTAGAACTTGTGCGCCTGAATTGTCTCCAATTTTGACACGCCTATTTCGCCTCTCATATGAGACTGGAAAAGTGCCGGATGCTTGGAAGCAAGCTAACGTGCAGCCTGTGCCCAAAAAGGGTAGCCGAGCTGACCCGGCGAACTACCGACCTGTCTCCATCACGTCCATCCTCTGTAAGAGTATGGAAAGGGTGCTCAACAGGAAGCTCCTGGCATACCTAGAAGCGAATGATATACTCAGTGACCGGCAATACGGTTTTCGGCAAAATCGGTCTACTGGGGATCTTCTGGCGTATGCCATTCATATCTGGAGCGAAGCCATCGAGAAGCATGGGGAAGCGCTTGCCGTCTCCCTTGATATCTCGAAGGCTTTCGACAGGGTCTGGCACGAAAGCCTTATTGCTAAGCTTCCTTCCTTCGGTCTACCCACTGGCCTGTGTGATTGGATCGCCGACTTCTTGAGGGATCGCTCCATCCGAGTAGTAATTGATGGTTGTACTTCCGGTCAAATGTCGATTAATGCCGGGGTCCCTCAGGGGTCGGTGCTCTCGGCAACATTGTTTTTGCTGCACATAAATGATCTACTTAAGCCCGGTACCTTTGGGTATGCAGACGACAGCACTGTTGCTGAGAGATACGTTTCCGACGCACGCGCTAGTGGGTCACAGATCCAGTCTTACCGAGAGGCTATGGTTGAGCGCTTGAACTCGTCCTTGAAGGCGGTCTCTGATTGGGGCGATGCCAATCTGGTCAAGTTCAATGCCGCTAAAACCCAGGCGTGTCTTTTTTCCGCTAAACGGAGTCAATTCCACCCGGCTCCATCTTTCCGGGGTGTAACCGTTCCGATAACCGATCGCCTTGAGCTTCTTGGAGTAACACTCTCGTCTACTCTCAACTTCGGCTCATACATCGAGGCAAAAGCCCAGCTGGCTGCTAAAAAATTGGGGATCTTAGCAAAGGTGAGACGGTACTTTACGCCGGAACAGCTGCTCAACCTTTACAAAGCGCAAGTTCGATCGTGTATGGAGTACTGCTCTCATCTTTGGGATGGGTCTGCCAAATACCAGCTTGATGCACTTGAGTCGATTGAGAGGCGAGCCAAGAAGATCATCGGTAATGATGCACTTGTTGAGTCGAAACTCCAAAGTCTTGGGCATCGGCGCCGAGTTGCTGGCCTGTCGGTTTTCTATCGTTTACACTTCGGGGAGTGTGCACAGGAATTACACAATTTAATTCCGTCAAGTCCTTTCCATCATCGGACCACAAGGCGTACGGCGATGCGCCATCGATATATGGTGAACATCCCGCCCATACGCACAAAGCGTTTTGGGAACACATTTATTATGCGTACAGCTAAGGAGTGGAATTCCCTGCCGGAGTCTGTGTTTCCCGATAGCTACAACTTAGGAGTCTTCAAGTCAAGAGTGAATAGGATACTTCTAGGCAAGCGTGCTCCATCGTCGGCCACATCATCGCTTACCATCAGGTGAGATAGTGGTCAAACGCGAGCCTATGAATAATAAAAAAAAAAAAAAAAAAAAAAAAAAGAACAGTAAAAAAAAGTTTGTAACCTGTTCTATACTCAGTCTATAATACGCAGTTATATTTGCAACGTAATGCAAACTTGATTGCTTTATAGCTTCTAAGAAATTATATTATTAATCGAAGTTACAACTCCATCCGTCAAGATCCAATCTTAGAATTCACGCTGTAAAATATTTGCGCAGGAGCAAATCTTAGCTCTGATCAATATTGATAAGTGTATAATAAATTGGTTAAATCTTCGGTCAAAACATGGATGATTTATAGCAGCTGTCTTATAGATCGCGGACAGTTTCTCAGTCTTGGAAACGGACGAGGTGACATACAAACAGAGAAGCACTTTCACATGAGAGCGGGGGCTGCTTGCGCATTGTCTCTACAGCCATTGTTCCGATACACGATAATGAAAACAACGCATTACTTTCTTTGGTTTTGCTTGGGAAATCGCGAGATGAGCATTTGGGAGCAAAAAGTCCGTTCGAAAGTGTTATCTGCAAAAGATTTGCCGTATAAACAGATGTTAGAATGACGGCTCGACAGTTCTGAATCCGATGAAGTTGGAAGATTTACTGTTTTTGTAGCACGATATGGAAAGAAATGCTCGCATTATTTATCTCTAAGAGATTAATAGAAATGTGGAGCATTGAGGAGAAATTTCAAAGGGGTGAATTAGTTGATACGGAGTCAATGATATGACTTTAGCAATAGAATATTACGTTGAACGATACTCATTCCTTATTTTATTAATAACTAGCTTCTGCTAGCGGCTTCTCCTGTATGAAAGTAGTTCTGTATACTTACAAACTTTGCCCCCTGATTAATCCCTTTGGGAAATGAATTTTTGAAAACTCTCTCTTAGTCTTCGCCTACGTTATAAAAGGAAACCTAGTTCAAAATTTCACACTTCTAATCCCAGTAGTTTTGGCTGTGCTAAAAACCCAAGACCTAGCTAACTTAAACCAGGCCATAGGACGAGTCCTATGGCCTGGTTTGAGAGACGTTTATACCCAACAGTGGATGTACTTCGGATAAAGATGATGATGCTCTAATAAAACTCTGTATGTTACACCTTCACAAAATTTATAGGAACAAAGCACGCTTGAACTCCGAGGAACCACTTTTTATCTGTCTTGGTCTATTATTAGTCTTCCTAAAAGTAAGAAAACCTCTATCGTACTCAATCCAATGAATTTCGCCGCAAATGCCACAGCATTTCCAATTCCATTAATAGCCAATGCATCTATTATAAACCATATATTCCCACGACTGTTAGCAAACAGTTTTTTGTGGTCTGTCGTCTCCTTCAGGAAGTAAAGGTAAGTCGTCACGCGTTCGCGAGTATTCACATGGGCGTGGGAAGCGATAGTTATAATAGGAGCTAGCTATCTCTGCCTACCTGGCGTTGTTTACATATTTGTGGGCTTTAATTGGTGGGTGCAGGCTGCAGTTTGGAGTCCTCCTGGGATATCAACTGTGACTGGTGTGGGAAGAATGATATGATTGTTTTATTGCTTTACTTATATGTATTTACTAAAAATATGATGAAAAGGATGGAATGTGAAATCTCTACTTACGTTTATTAATGATATTATAGATGGGTTATAAGACAGCTAGAGAAGAGATGACTTTTGCAATGATAACTACACGTAGACATGTAATTATTTATTTATTTAATCATAGGAAAACATTGATGATAAAAATGAGACATTGAGCCAATTACAGGTTGTCACAGATAGACACAGACTTATGGAAGAAGATCTTAAATAAATTTGAACAAAAGGTAGGCAGATGACGATTTTCGAATTTACCTAAGTCCTAATGAATTTAGAAATTGAGATAGCCATTCATTAGTTAATTCTTAAGTCGCAGCGTCTAAGGAATGCACAGTTAGTCAAACTAGAAAGTGACGAAGTATTTTCACTAAGCACTTACAATTTATATACCCTTTAGTGTAATGAGATTTATAAAGTGCAATTGTTACCGTTAGCACTAAAAATGATAATTGAATTCCCTAGTCAATGCGTCTATAAATGAAATTATTATAGGTTTACGGTATTAGAATGAATATTATCCATTATAGATAAGTATGCTTTTCGTGCTTAAATGTTTAATGATCATTTATTAAAAAATTAAGCACGAAAGCTACTGAATTTTAATGTTAAATGAGAAAAAAAGGCGGCCTGGAATAAAATTTACGAATAATGAAAAATTTTAGGTTTTAACAAATAGGTTTATAGTATTAGAATAAATATAACCTAGGCAGGTAGGGTAATTGTGCTCATATTTTTTTATAGTTTTGATGTAATGGATAGAGCTACTGAATGGTAAAGACAAAAACATACGTACCTTTCTCTATACAATATTAGACTTTTATTATAACCTTTTTTTAGTTTTTTTTAGGTAATTATTTGGTGTCATAGAGGTTACACCGTTACAAAAAATAGATTATCTGTGAAAAGTTCAAATTGTTTAGCTATCACGGTTCATGTGATACAGATGAACTGTAGAGTCCTTTCATAGGGTCCTATTTTTACCCTTTGGGTACAAAACCCTAAAAATGAAGCAAGGAATAAGCTTATGAAAATCGAAAAAATTTAGACTCGTCAGATATCATTAGTCTAATAGATATTTCGTACAATAAAATAAAGATCTTATGATTATTGAAAAACGTACTCATCACATATCATTAAATTCATAGATATTTCGTATTATAGATATCAAGTCGCGCGATGTCGTTATTAAAAAAGGATTAGCTACATTTTTACTTTATCAACAAGAGTTTTTTATAGTTTTTTATTGCTGATCGGTAGCATTATTTACGGCTTCAGTTTTATTTCTAGTGATAGTCATTATCTCTCACTAATGCTCGGTGATAGCGTACGCGATGTGATTTCAACTCGGAATCGGTTCTGCAATACCGACTTGATTACGATTTAATTACTGATTATTTCGAAGATATTGTTAGTTAATTTGTTGCATAAACGGATATGCAGTTTTATCGATAAGTTTTACGACATTGTCTTAGTTGTATATCTAAATAAAATGTATGAACAGCAAAAAACAGTTAACGAGCTTCTTGATAAAAAAACTTGTAGCGACATCTATGAGCTCACATAAGAATTACGAATCCTGCATCGCAAATTAAAGCTCTCTCTCTGTCTAATTTAAATAGACACTAATAAGCTCTTAATAAACTAGTGCGACTCACCACGAACGATGCATCACTGCTTACCTTCAGTTGGGATCCTGATTAAGCATGAATTTATACCAATTTTAAAAAAAGATACTACAGCCCAAAATCATCTGTCGGACAATTACCAGCCACCATACATGACGATTGTCTGGTCGGAGGATCCCCTCTTTTCAACGTAGGTTTGCGGGAATTTACACTCTTTTCCGCATACCTCCAAACTGGTGGCCCTCGAAAATATACATCCAACAGATACCCATAGATTTAAGCTATTGTATAAACTGTACTGTTACTTTTTGGTGTACAATAAAGTTTATTCTATTCTATTCTATCTGCGCAGCCTTCGTACAACTACACACATCAAAAGTTTCTAGGGATCAAGCATTTTTATGCGGATTTCTTGAGATTGAGATGTGGCTTTGTAATAAATTTATGATTTTATAAATTTATATGGATCCTTTTTGGTGCATTTCATAATTTGAATCAGGAACTGTGATTCAAATTCGAGTAAAAGATGAAAATCAGCTGTCAATATTTTCCCTATAAAAACATACAACGCATTGAAGACATTATTAGTGCTACTGTTTCCCTACTACTGATTAAAACCAACGTTATTATGGAGCGGCGACGTCATTTAAGCAGGGAAGAAATGCTCAGAGCCGTGGGAATGATAGAAGCTGGTTCCCGGCAACGTACTGTGGCTTTAGCTCTGAATACAAGTCAGAGTGTTATCAGTCGACTTTGGACACGTTACCGAAGCACTGGTACCGTGGCTGAGCGCCATGGAGGACGGTATCGCTGCACCACACGGAGACAAGACCGATACATTCAAATCTTAACTCGAAGAGCTCCAACAATAACCGCCATGATGTTAGCCGTGAGGCTTCATCACTCTTCAGGGAACTTAATTAGCGACCAAACAGTCAGAAACCGCTTTCAACCGCTTGCATGAAGTGAACCTTCATTCCCGAAGACCGCTACGGGTACCACCTATAGCAATGCACAATCGTAGGATTCGATATCAATGGGCTCTTGAACACAGAAATTGGGCAGAAGAAGCGTTTCGTGTGCTTTTCTGATGAGTCTCGTTTTGGTATGAGACCGGATACAAGACGTATACGACACTGGAGAACCCCTGGACGCCAACAGCGATTAAAATCCTGCCAGGAAGTCCATCCTTATAGTGGTGGAACCATCATGGTATGGGCGGGTATTTGGATCGGCGGAAGAACTGAGTTGATTTGGATCAGAGGCAACCTCAACGCTCAAATTTATGCTGAGACGATTGTATCAGACGTCATCGTTCCTCTACAAGTGCAAATCGGTCCCTTATTTCAGTTAATGCATGATAATGCACGACCGCACACCGCAAGAGTTGTAAGACAGACTCTCGCCGCAGCTAACATCAATGTCCTGCCCTGGCCTGCTCAGTCGCCAGACTTGAACCCGATTGAGCATGCATGGGACTACAGAGAAGAGCTCTGCCGAATATGGAGGGTATCCAGTCGCAAGAAGACCTTTTTTTGTTGTTGCAACGAACATGGGCGGCCATTCCACAGCGTGATTTGGATGAACTCATTTTGAGTATGCCAAACCGATGTTCTTGTGTTGTTAGTGTTCGCGGTAGAAACACGGATTATTAATTGTTTAAGTTACCCAATAAAATTTTAAAGGAAACTGTTATTTCAGTCTTTTTTTCGAACTTTAATGTAAGTGGTTCAAATGTCAAAAATCCCTTTATTAGGAAAATGGCAAATTTCTTTATTAATGCAAAGGTGACTTGGTTTATCGTTACTGTGACAAACGAAAACACTTTATTTGATGAATCCTTAAAGAAAATTTTAATTAATATCAATCAGGAGAAAAGTTATTGCAAATATATATGTTGATCCCTAGACACTTTTGATGTGTGTATTACTTACATACAGACTCAACGAACAGTTTTCCATCGCCTAGAAAGTACCCACGGTTTTTAATACTACGTAATCATAATTATGAAAATCATATTCGACACCGACATCCGTTGCCTAGCAACGGACGCGTTGGTATGCTCGCATGCGCGCGCGCCGCGCCACGCAACTAAATGTCGACGTGCATCATACTTTTTATTATAATATGCGGTGACTATTCAAGAATATCACCGTATGCATGGAATATTAAGGCTGGCCTCATACATTTTGAATGGCTCTCTAGATTAATCAGAAAGACCATTCGATGTCGGTATGCTCCACAGACATTCTGATCTTTTCAGATTATGAATTTCGCAGATCGATCTTAAAGAATACTGGAATTCAGCTAAATTCGGCTTGACTGGAAGCCGACCCCAATATAGTTGGCTTGGTAGATGATGATCTTAAAGAATTATTAGAGAATGCCTAAAGCATTATGTCCGCCTTTGTGCTTTGTTTTGCATAAAGAATAAATAAAATAAAAATGATTGTAGGTACTGACGAGCGTTCTGAATTCTGGATTGAAATATTAAGGTTAAGAATTCATAACGCACGTATTCCCATACATTTTAATACAGTGGGGCAAACATATTGAAATCAGATCATAAATTACTTCAGTTGACACTTTAAAAAGCATTTATTAGTACTAATTCCTTTTCCATAAAGATGTTTGCATGTGCCGGAAATCACGCGATTACAACTCGGTCACATTAACTTGACGCTTGACGTCGATGAAATAATGTCCAAAAACCATATAACAACAACAGAGAACTAGCCATATTATCGACGCGCGTTCCGATAACAAAGATGCTGACCATACCTGACACTAGCTGCTGCTAAGGGAATCAGGTGGGAAGCAGGGAGATGCTCGCATGTCAGAGATGCGTCAAATTAATGTGACCGGATTATACTGATCATTCTGTATTTTTAAGATATGTGAGGCAAGGGAATTAAAATTATGATTCCAGAGAACCATTTCGGATAGTATGAGACCAGCCTAACTACTGCCTCAAGAATGATAAGCTAAAAGAAGTAAGTAGGCCTCAACAAGAAATCAAGAGCGATGCTAATCAGAACTACCACCGTTTGAAAAGTCGGACGTGCCAGTAAGCTGTACTTATGTAGATGTGTGATCTATTTAAGTGCAGTGAACAGCCCTATTATTTGTTTAATTACACAAATTCGCTCGTATCACAGCTCCAATTAAGTTTTTACTGCAATTAACATGCTTGTATTATCTTTTTTTTTGTGCCATATGTGGCATACTTAAAGAGCTGTGGTGGCCCAGTGGTAATGGCCTAGACTTATGAGTTTATAGGTCGCGGGTTCAAACCTAGCCAGGTAAATTACTTAGTGTAATTTATTTCATAACCACTGCTCTAAAAACGGTGAAGGAAAACCGGCATGTCCTAGAATGAAAAATTCGAAGACCTAAGATGTCAACCATTCTGCACTGACCCCGGGTGGTGGATTATGGCCTATTCCCTCTTCTAGAGATAGCATTGCCAGGCGTCCGGATAAAACCGGACACAGTCAGGCTTTTTTGTTGTGTATCTGGCCTAATTAGATGAAGTAGGGCCTGTCCGGCTTTAGTTAGGCTTTTAAAATTTGAACATATTTTAGATGTGTTCATGTGTTCCGTGAAAGGCTTAACAAAAAAATTGTCTGCCTTTTTAATCAAATGTCCAGCTTAACTGTTTGGTTTATCCGGCGACAGGACACCGGAGGTCAAGCAGTGGAAATATTACATAGCTGATTAAGTATGCTATTCATATGGTTGTAATGTATGTTTCCGCATGTTATGAGTTGGTGGATGTCATACGTCTTCGAATTCTTTGTTCTTGGACGTGCCGGTTTACTTATGATGTTTTCCTTCACCGTTATGAGAGCAGCGGTGATGAAATAAATTACACAAAGTGCCTGGCTGGGTTTGAACACACGACGACTCATAACATGGGATGGGAACACCACTGCGCTAAGTTACTATATCTGATCTAATTATAATCGCTAAAAAGTAATTTTCTCGAAAAATGACAGAAGTTACTGTCACTTCACCATCGATACGTAAATACTGTCGCGTCCTTAATCCGAATGTCATCTCAATAAAAAGTGGATCATTTGAATCGGTAAGCGAAATCGAGTCCGCGATCCGTAATCGTAATCAATTCTCGTCAGGTAGAGTTCATGTACTTAACATACTATCCCCGATCGGCGAGTGGGCGAATTTATTTGGCCGCATTTGTAACGGTACATCCTTATTTCATAGTGCCGTTTTTTTTGTTTGTTTCTTTTTTTTGTAAAAGGCATTGTGATCGTGGTATGCTTATTTTGATGGACAGTGTACTGGACTTTTTTATAGATACGTAGTACTTATAGTCACCCACGCTCAATTCTCAGTATTTTTTGTTTCAAAATTAATTCTAATTCATGTTATATCGAGGTAAGCCAATTACCAACTTAATGTTAGAGTTGTTGACGGGATTTCTTCGAGTTAAGTTCATTAGCTGTTTTATTTGTTCACAAATTGATTCCTTGTAAGCATTGTGCTGTAAAATTGGTGTAGTTTTGTATCTTAAGTGTCTGCGTAACTAGGCAATATGTGGAATCATTGAAACTGGCGCGATCTCGGTAAATTGGAGCTGAGCATTTTATTGAAGTGTTGACTACTTACCTCACCGAAGTATACCCGCGAAACGAGACACAATAGTAAAACAATAACAGCGCGGTCTCATGCGACCGATCGGGGATTCATGAACTAAGTAAAATAGGATGTGTCCATCTAAATTCTAATGATAAACAAATTAACCTTTCGAATACCGTAATTAGAGACACAATAGAAAGACAATGAGAGAATGAACGCCGGCGTTCGCTCGGGGTTTAACAGATTAACTATTCATACCTACTAACAAATGGCTTAAAAGATTAAGGGCCATGTGCACCGACACCAAATCGACTGTTTTAATATTAAAACGGCTGTTTTAGCAATATTTCCTGTTCCTTATCGTCGGTTATTGACGTTAATCAGATGGTTATCTTAAACTTATGTCGGTGCAAATGGCCCTAAGTATCTATCTATCATCGCATCAACATCATTCTATCAGTCTCCTGCAACAGCCCAGACGACTATTTATTCAGCCTACTCTTTTATAACTGTATCCTTTTTACTAAAATTCTCAACATGTTTAAATGACATAATACTGTCTGCAAGTACAGAGCTATTTTATTTAATATTCTTCACAGAGTGTAGCGGAATGTGTTTCCTCGTTATTTAAATGGTAAATTTATTACCATTAAGTTAACAGGCGTATGTCTCAAAGGCATCTGAAACTATTGTATTGCTTCCTATATCATTAGTATTTTACGCATACATTATATTATAGACGAATTAATGCCAGTCAGCCATGAAGATATACAACATGTAACTTAATTAACGCACATCCTCTTGGGGGGTCATTGTACTCATCATTATGAACAACTTTTACCATGGGACCAAACCTGAAATCCAGAAAAAATAATCAGCTGTTCCACACATTTATGTTCACACTTATTTCGCCAAAATGTCTGGAACAGCTGATTATTTTTTGGTGGTTTGACTGGCCTGGTGGTCTAGTGGTTAGTGGTCCTGACTGCTATGCCGGAGGTCGTGGGTTCGATTCCCACCCAGGACAAATGTCTGTGTGATGAGCACGATCATTTGTCCTGTATCTGGGTGTAATTTATCTATAATATGTGTGTATTTATCAGTTGTATAGTACCCATAACACAAACTCTGCTTAGCTTGGGACTAGATGGCGTTGTGTGAAAGTTGTGGAATATATAAAAAAAAATCGTATATGGAAGAAAAGAGAGTTAATGATAGTGTGACGGACGACAGGACAGAATGGAAGAAAAAACGTTTTGCCACCCCAAGTTATATGGGGCTAGCAATCCGTCCCGACTTCGCACGGGGTAGACAATTATTTATTTTTGGAAATTTTTCTACACCTTTGGTTACATTATTCAAAGGAGACAATTTTTTTTGGGCCCCCTGTTAAACGGTAACGTTTATTAATGATATTGCACATGAAAAAAGTGTTCATCTTGTTATATTTAACTGACCAAAAATTATATCGATACGTAACCGGAATAATGAAATAATAGTAAAATAGTATTACGGCAAAAAATGCTTGTTAGGAGCGTTTTTAGGTTTATTTTCAAAATCACCGTGGAACAAAACGTAATTAATAGCCGTTGCAGATACTCTGTGGTCCAGTTTCCACACCCAGCAGCAGCCTTCAACCTTCCAGAGCTGGATGATTTTCCTCAATTGTCATTCCAGGACCTAACTCTATTTTCTCTAGGAATTTATCAAACCAAACAATCTCGTTCATACTATGGAGAGCATGTCAGGGCATCCGGACAATTTAAAATCGAGGTACCTGTCCATGATTAAAGTCCAAATAATTATCTCCTACAAGATAGGATACAATCAAGGCACACAAGTAGGAAAACTTATTATATTTACATATTAGTTGACACCACTCCATCAATGACTAACAATAGAGCTGCTCTTGCTGGATACTGTTGTAATTGTTAAGTGGGCAGACGCGCTGTTGGTTGCTGTGCACATGTGATGTGTATAGTGTGGTATTTATCTTGGGCACGGCGTCAAGGTGAGGACGAGCCACCTGCATCTTTTTAGGGTTCCGTACCTCAAAAAGAAAAAACGGAACCCTTATAGGATCACTTTGTTGTCCGTCTGTCTGTCTGTCTGTCAAGACCCTTTATCTCGAGAACGCGTAAAGGTTGATACCTTTAGTTGAAATTAAAACTATATACTCAAGTCCGCATTCCCTTGAAACTGTGTAAATATCAAACTTGTAAGTTGACGGGAAAAGAAGATACGCCCGTTTAGGTTGCAAAAAAACGTACATTTCGACACTGTCAAAGGAATCAAAATTCATAAGGTACTTCCCGTTGACCTAGAATCTTGAAATTATGGTACGAAGCATGGTAATTTTAGCACAAATATAGAATAAAGTCTGAAAACTGAAAATGTGTATTTACGTCACAAGATTTTTTTTGAAAAATCTTCAAGACTCGATTCGAGAATTGAATTGTTTTCATAGGTAAGTTAGTACGGAACCCTCAGTGCGCGAGTCTGACTCGTACTTGCCCGGTTTTTTAGATGAAATGCTGCTTTTAAGAGATAAACAGTAATAATATTTCTTGTGATATACCTATAATGTGTTTTTTTTTTCCCAACCAGCTTATAACACCCTTATTATTTTAGATTTACAGTATTGGCCGGCAAAAACCGCGCTATTTCGAAATGAATCTCATGATCTAATCCATTTTCATGAATAAGTCTATCAAGTCGTGTAAATCACATCAAAATCTGTCACGTAGTACAGACGTGACTTTGTTTTATACTATATATTATTGAAAAGTGCAGTATTTTGACTTAAAATACCAAGGAGACCTATCCACTCATAAGACAATAGCTCTTGTGAAATTTTAAGTTATTATGAGAGTCATGTTTTGACTGTCGTATTTCACTGTATTCCGGTTTCATAAAGTTTTGCTAATACATATTACCACTGTAATCTATAGATTATTAGCAATAAACTAACGTGCATTTCATTGCTATACGCCACAATTTGTAGTGGGCCTATTCCCCAAACAAAAGAAATTGTCTCCTTTTACCAAGGATCCCTAATTTTTTTTCAAAATGAAATGTAGCCTATGTCAAATTGGAAGAATGTAGCATTCTATTGGTGAAAGAATTTTTTAAATCGGCCCAGTACTTTTTGAGCCTATTCATAACAAACATACAAAAATAGGTAAAAATCTTTCCTCTTTATAATATTAGTATAGATAAGAACAGGAAGACGAAGCCATGATGAAAATTGAAATGGAACGGCGTGTATTGTTCCACGCTCGCCTCAAACAGTGGTCTGCCAACTGTAGGGGCCCAGCAGGGTCCAAGCCTGTGGGGCCATGGGTTAGCTTCTGAAAGGAAAACCCAGGACCCTGGAACGAAGGACAAATTAGTCAGTAAAAGTCTGACATGGCCTCCCGATCCGCCCAAGAGCGGGAGAAGTTATTCTGATGATTTGTCGCCTTACAAAAAAGCCGTAGATTATAGACGAATTAATATCAGTCAGCCATGATGAAATACGTTTATCTTGTCTATAGTAAATAGTGTTGTCTCTTGATAAATCGTTTTGCAATCTTGTACAAGCAAACCTACGTGTGGGTTTTATTGATTTATTAACACATATTTATCTTCTCTCTATCTACTTGATATCACTAATTCATATCTCATTAACAACAATTAATAAATATAGTACAAGAACTATTTGATTATAAAATTCTTTATAGTCTAGATACTTTAACTTGTAAAATCACCAGATATTAATTGACAGAGGATATATAATTTAATTAATTAAATTAACTTAGTGATTCTTCCTTATGACTTCTCCCCAAAATTATTTATTTTAATATCTGGCAAAGTAGGTGCAGTGGTTGAGCCATTTGCTGCTACACTGCATGTCGCAAATTACAATTGAAAAAATTGTAAATGTTACCTATATTTTAATGAAAGCAAAATTAAGTCGGATAAATGTCACAAATGAATTAAATTACTTTAAATTATTATTTAGCCTATCACATACCCGCAAAACAAGACACAATAGTAATAACAGCGCGGTCTCATGCGGCCCGTTCGGGGAGTCATGAAATAAGTAAGGCAATAGATATTATTTAAAGAAATTGCATAAAATACTAATAAATAATTGCTTCTGTGTTCTGAGTAGGTAAATCTACATGTTTGCAAAAGTAATCCACGATACAGGAATGAGAAGAGATTTCAGTTTCACGATAAACCAAAGACTCCTATTAATAGAAAAAGAACTGATATTTCCAATAAAAGTAGTCAACAACCGCTTCAAGGGTCTACGTAAATGCGCAAAACGATAACGATGCCACATGCCATCGATATACAATCTAGATGGGTTACTACACAGATTATATCTATATTTAAATCCGTCAACATGTAGCAGTTATCTTTGATCCTTTATCTTTTGTTCTGCGTAGAAAAAGAAACAGATATTCAGGCAGTACGAAAGAATATATTGTGACTAACGGTCGTGGAACAAGTAGTTGATTTTCAGCGATTTTCTTGATGAACTTAATGGGCACCCAAAATGCAGTTGTACAACGCGTATCTTCTCCTGTTAAGTGAGTTATAATCGATATTATTTTTTATTGGATTACCTGGACAATTAATTTTCTTTTGATTTATAAAGTCTTTGACAAATAATCTGTGTCTGCTTTATTCTGCATTGTCAATCTATAAAATAAATTATTCTAAAATAAAATTAATAATTTTTAAATGTTTTATAAAAACATAATATTTAAAAATGCTGAAAAGAACTTCGTAAGCGTTTCCTAGTTAAAATATTTTTATGATAATAATTATATTAATTAATAGATCTATTAATAAATATATTGATAGAACCTATTCTAATAGATCTATAGTAGTATGAATATCAAATCATTTGTATATTAGAAAGGTGTTACTAGTTATTCTTTTGAATGAGAAGAAGTGAAAAACCAAACAGCGAAAACATTGTCGCGTTCTTCCTAAAAAGGGTCGAAATATTTTTATAAGGTTTATTTTTATGAATTTATCTTAACAGTAGTTTTCCCTACGACGAGATTAGTGTAGAAGATATCTTATTTATCATAAGATGTGAACGTGAGTTTGTTATGTAAAAATCGATAAAACGATATTGACTTGGAAAAATACCTAAAAATAACATGTTATTTTAAATATTTTTTCATCTCTTACATCTGACTCTAGCTTATCATCAACTAATAACAGATATTTGTATGAACATTTAATTATTTTATTTGAACAGGTTGCCTATTAATTACTTTTCAAGTAGCAACAATCTTAATTAGTTATACATCTACTGATTACATAACTGTTCAATGGAATCAAAATCTCGAAATTTAAAAGTCCTGTCCATATTGCTTCTAATTTGAAATTGTCAAAACATCATTATCATCATTTGAGTCGAAAGACGTCCACTGTCGTTCAAAGGTCTCCCCCAAGCGTCGCCACAATGAAAGGTCCTTGCTAGGGCATGAATCTCGGAATCTCGGAATATCGCAATATCGGAATCTCGGAGTGCAAGTTCCGATATTACAATTCCGATACTGGGTGACCCAATATCGAAATCGGACAATGTTTTCTATATTTTGAGTTTTAAACTAAACCAATATTTTAGTTCTGTAGTTTAATTACTAATAAGTATAGATGAGTAATTTGTATAATATACAAATGTTTCCAATAATTGTAGTTCTAAATTGTTGATTTTGCTTTAATATTTTAAATTTTAATATGTTTGTTGATTCTAAGTTCGATAGTTTATTAGTTGTAAGTATAGGATATAATAATGAGTGATATGATAAACAAATATTTCCATTTCTTGTTGTTCCTAATTGTTGAGTTTGCTTCCACATTTTAAATTATAAGAAGTTTTGTTGATTCTGAGTCAGGTAGTTTAATTAGTAATAAAAATAATGGAAAATAATGAGAAACATGTGATTTTATATATACAGTGAGCAAACTTCAAAACAAAACAACCAATGTATGAACAAAATTAAAGAATATTGAAATGTTTTTTTTTATTTGTTTTTAATTTAATTTTAGTTTTGCATATAAACAAGTGTTTATTTACACCAACCTCCTATTAACAATTTAATTAAATACAGGTATATACAAACTTAAAATAATACTATCTACAAAAAACAGGAAACTCACAAAGCATCAAAAAATTCGTCCACAATTCCACATCGATGTCAATGGGAAAAGTGCCCAGAACGCTGGCAGCATTGCCACGCTGGATGGCAATGACCGAAGAAAATTCCAGCCCTCTGGTCACGCGAAGTGTCGACCAACCGTTTGCTGATATCGCGGTAAACACGGTGAGCGCTCGGACCCCAAGGCCCCAGTGTTTCAACCCCAAACGACTCAAATACATAGCTTCCTAAAAGGTTACTATATTTGCGCTGTTTGAGGTTCTCTGCACCTGCAGCAGCCGCTCCGGCACAGCACGCCGTACTCAGAAGATGGGATGGCGCAAGGGTATCGACACAAGTTGCATCCCACACCAAAGGCCTACCCAATTTCCAAGGCATTATGGTCATCCCGTCAGGTCTCTTCCCATCGTCACGTGCCAAGCCGTTGGGTTCTAAAACAGCTGGCACCCCAGCGGTGGCAAGAGCTCGACGGATGATGTCATTAATGCTGGCATGCCGTGCTATCCGACCAGAGCTTCTACTGCAGGATAGGCCATGGTGCCCGAGGCGGTCGACTGCTTCGCCGCACTGACATCGGTGTGGGGCTCCACTAGGAGCACCCAGACGCAGGCATGTAGCGATCCGGAATGTAGAGTCACTCAGCAAAGTACCTATATTAGGTGACGGTAGAACCTGTAGCCAGAGGCCCGACTCCCATTCACCCACGGCCAGTAGGCGGGCACGCTCAGCAGTATTGGTGGACGTATTAATGAGATTATTCCGTACCAAACTGCAGAGCGGCTCGTCCCACTGTCTCTGGGAAGATGGATTCTCGGGCAACGCCTTGTATTCAATCCAACCTCATACTGATTTTGTGCAATTTATGAATAAAATGTGCAATTTCTAAAGAAATAACGAAATTCCGATATTGAGATCTAATATCGGAAATCAATATCGGAATTGAAAACCTTCCGATATTACATGCCCTAGTCCTTGCGTCTCGCATCCATCGGCAAAAACAAAGTGATTAACAAATCACTGGCTGCAAAATACCTTTATTTATTCAGAAAACAATAATCCTATTATCTAATTACTAATTGTTTACATCTGTTTACATAGAGAAAATACTAATGATTCTTAATCTTATGTTGTTTACGTGTATACAATCTCTGAATACTTTAACCTCATTAGGGAGAACCCTTCTGTCTTATCTATGGGCGCTTAGTGTTCTTTATTTGAATTTCGGCTACTCCTCTTCAGTTTAGATCTTGCTTCAGTGACGATTGCATCGAAGTGCAGTGTTTCGTTTATTTCTGGAGTTTTTAAAGTTTTTTTTAAGACTGCAAAATGGTCGCGTTGTTGAGATTTCGGCGGAGGACTTTATATGATTCTGATAGTGGTGGTGAGCGAAATTTTTTATACCTGTTTATAGTTATATTGAATTTTATTGGCCATTTACTAAACTTATATTGATTTAGGGACACAACTGTGATGTGCTATATAATATCACATGCTTAATAAAAAGGGGACTTACTCAAAAAACAAGGTATTTAATCATTTGACCTTGTTATTGAAACATATTTTTCAAGTTTCAAATACCTTATTTTTGAGTTAGGTGTCTATATATTAATAAGCATAATGAATATAAGAACACTATAGACTTCGCAGATTCATAGACTATTTTATTTTTATTTACTTATTTTTTGTAGTTATTTGGTACTACGTTTTTATTGGTACTGTCCTTTTCACATCTATTAATATTGTTGTGTTAAAATATTACGGAGTTTCTTGCCAATTCTTCTCCATAGTTAACGACCAATTAAAACAGTGCACCAATTGACTGACATTTTATAAGTGTCCATGTGAAATAAAATATTTTGATTTTTTGGTTTGACAAAACACAGCCATTGCAATGAATGATTCTGACTTACATTTTCATTAGACAAAACATGACTAAACAATGTTATTGCAGTTGCTCCAAATTATAGTCTGACACATCATCAATGGTCACTATTACCGAACATTAAAACTGACGTTATGACACGTCAGTCAGTAGCCTGTGACGTGCGAGTGAATCCGCGGGTAAAATTAGACCGTCTAGACGCTGCTAGTGCGTTGACACAAATAGTTTAGTGCGCGTCCGCCCGTCCGTGACTATCTGGAGGTCGGGAGAAGTGCATTCGGAGTAGATGGTCTTCCTTATAAAAGCTTTTTCAATACACTTACTCGAAAACCCGCACTTATCCCTCCTACCTTGGTTAGGCCCGCAATTGACTGTTCTGTAGCGAGATCGTACACTTTTCCACAATATGGAAAAGTCTACGATCTCGCTCTAACTGCAATTGATTGTGTGTATCGTATCAGGCTAGGCGCTAAGCGGTCCCCCCGTGTCGTGCTTCAACCCCTATTTATTTACTTCTTCGTAAGTGTATTGAATAACGTCGTTTGATACACATGGAAAGTCAGTGCAGCATACGGCTGCGAAATTAAATAATTGATTTTCAGTTGCATAATTTGTTGTTTTTATTGTTATGACTGTTGGTGTTCCTATTACAATGAAATAAATAAATATATAACTATATAGGGTATATAGTTTCACTCCTTTAACAGTTCAGTTTAGGTCGAAAAGATCGCGTTAAGAACTCATGGCAGGGCCTCAGATCTCTAAACACTTTAGTTTATAATCGCTTATTGATATAATTATGAATATCTTTTTAAAGAGCAGTCATTCATTGATCAATAGTTAATCGATCGCTCAATCAATTGATAAATAATTGATCAGTAAGCGCCACGAGCACATCATTCAGATTGCTGATTATGTTATGATGATGATGGTTTATTAACAGTGTGCTATGATGACTTTACTTTCGTATCTGTATTGGGTTGTTCGAATAAGTTGTTTTGTTTTTTTCTTTTTTTGTAAGAGGTCAAGCTGCGAGGTGGTCGTCTGCTTAAAAAATTGAATGAGATATCTCGAAGATGATTTCTTCTCAGATGCTCAGTTCGAGACATATCGTAGAATCTTTATGCCGTAGATGGCCTAATTAAAGTATTATTGCTGGTGCCTAAGTATGAGTTATCTCGTATTAATCGTATATGATATATCTCGTACATATAATTATAATAGTACTATTAGTTAATTTGATTAATCAAGACGTCAGCTACGAGATTCGTCGTATAATCTTACGATATATGGTTGGAATAGGATTTGAGTCATTGATTCTTTATTTTTAATTTATTATGTTCAAATTAAAACCTCCAGTCAAGACTTACAAAAACTTGAACTACTGATTCTTTGTTACTTTGTTTTAGCAAGAAAAGTTCTGAGTCACACGTAAACATTGCTCCATGCACTTCCGGGAAAACTCAGTGAAATTGAAAGTAACTCGCACACTCATAGTGCTTTCAACTATGCTTGTTTGTTTTCCAAAAACTTGACAAGGCGGCTTTTAAGTCCTGCCAGCAATTACTACCATCAATAGGTTCTCAGTTCACTTTACTCACTGTTTTACTGGTGAAATAATTTCTAAAATCAGCATTCATAAAGACTACAGGTCGGGGAGTTTATTCATTAGAAACAAAAATTACAAACCAGATTTTTATTAATCTCAGTGTAGATTTTTTAGATACATATTTCGACAATCACTTTGCTGTTCGATTTCAATTGATCTAGCCTAGGGAATCCAAAACCTTTAAAGATAGAAGCTGGTGACTTTTAAGGAACCATTTAGACTCAAAAGTCACAGCTTCATTCCATTCAGTGAACGGAAATAATTGAACTCTATCCTGTTTCGATCCGATCTATAAATACATGACCATAATAATCCGGGATCGTCGGCGCACGCGCAGTCAGGCGCGCCGCGACGCTCGGCACCGACGCGCGACGTCGACGTCAGACGTGAGTCGTGCAACGTGTATAACGTGCGCAGTTTTTTTGACGTCAGACGTGAGTCGTGCAGCGTGCGTAACGTACGCAGTTTTTTTGACGTCACTCGTGAGTCGTTTAACGTGTGTAACATATGCAGTTTTTTTGACGTCACTCGTGAGTCGGTTAACGTGCGTAACGTGTGCAGTTTTTTTTGATGACACGTTATTTTTGACAATTATGACATGTAGTGAGATTCGTTGATAAACATTAGACTCGCGTTTGTATGTAAATGTTGTTACCCCGGGGTTCTAGAACGAAGGCAATAAAGGAATCAGGAGTGGGTTTTAGTCAGTATAAGTCTGACATGCCCTCCCGCTCCACCCAAGAGTGGGATAAGACATTGGATGATCTCCAAACTTAAAAAGCGTTGTTTTTAAAGGTCTTATTAGATTTAAATTTTCATTTATCTTTATTAAATTAAAAATGGAAATGAAATATGAAAATGTCGGTGAAAGTTTTTGTTTTTAAACAGAGTGGAATGCGTACGATAACAAATAAAATGCCAAACGCATGCATTTGGCATGCGCCACTTAAAAACTATCTCCAACTGTCTTTTGTCTTTTTCAATGAAAAGAACACGAAAATAGATAAAATATTTATCTTTTAAGTGGGTTATTTTTTGGTTCAGGTTTTTACTTAATTCATAATAAGTGATAGCATTTGTAGTTATTGAACTATATTGTTTACCTCATTCAAATACCTAGCAATTTTACCGTGATCCGTTTATGGTTTAATTTTTATATAAGTACATAGGTATGTGCTAAACTGCAGTATTTTTCCTGTCTTTATCTGCATAGACAACTCATATTAAAGATGATACGTGAATAAAAAAAACTTTCAATAGAAATATAAAGATCATGCTTACTAATCTCAATTCTACATTTTTAGAGAAGTATTTATTTCTGAATCATTTATTATCGATTACATCTTATCCATTTACACTTGAGATAATTCAAAATTCGTCATAGCAAAGCAACAAAAACTAAATATTACGCAAACTTTTATAACTTTCATGATACCCATTCATGAAATCATAATGCGGTCAGAATGACTCATTCAATCATTCACCGGTCGCAGACTGATTGACTACCAATACTCATTCTACGTAAGACGATTCACGTATGACGTCAAAACACCCACCCACAAAAGTTCACACGTAAAAATAATGTGTTATCTTCGTTTTGGCAACTGTTATTGTGTGGTAGGATGTACATGGAGTGCAGTTGATAGTGTGTTGTCCCCGATTCGGTTAATAGAGAGTAATTTGTTTAATTGTTGATATTCCGGTGAAATTGTGCTAAGTTTTAGTTTTAGTGGTGTCATTCGTGTCGTGATCGATGTGTGTAATGGGTGCGTTATGTCGGTTACAAGCCAAATATGTGATAGGTGAGTTTTTTTCGTTTATTTGAGAAAATATTTCCGAGGATATTTGGTTTATTCCGAACTAATACTAATGGTATTTGTTTCAACTCATATTTAAACACATATTCAACTGAATAGTAACTGTAGAGTAATTAAAAATGCTTTCTTAAGATCCTTAATTCATGAATCCCCGACCGGTCCCATTGGACCGCGCTGTTATTGTTTTACTATTGTGTCTCGTTTCGCGGGTATTGATAGGTTAATTGCAAAAAAGCAGTTGAATCCGTAAAAAATAACTAATTAGCATGTTATTATTATCACGTAAGAATATCAGAAAACAAATTGACTGAGCTGACTATACCCAATACAAGTTGTTGGTATTCGTTCGGAATGGAAAACAAATATGATTTCGAACAAATACAAGTGGTATCAGTTTTTGGTATTATAACGGAATACATCGGAAATATCTTTTCATTTTATTTTTAGTTTATTTATGAAACGCTAATTTAGATGTAAAGAAGTCTTTAATGTGTGTGTGGTCTGTAAGATTTTGAAAATGTTTATAATTAAAGTCAAAGTTTCTAAACAAACCGTGTGTGGTCAGATCCGTTTGTAATTAAATTGTTAATGGCTTACGGATAGCTCTGTTCGTTATTCTTTTAAATGAGTTACTTACTGAAGAAATCAAACGAAAACCCCGGGACCCTGGAATTAGGGCAAAGCAGGAACAGGAGTGGGTTTTAATCAGTAGAAGTCTGACACCCCCTCCCGCTCCAGGGAGGCTTGGAGATCATCAGAAGTCATTTTGATGATCTCCCGCCTTTAAAAACAAACTGAAAAAATCAACTTTTATCATTTTTACTCGATCAATAATTATCTAGGATTTAATTTTGATTCTTTTCGATTTTCTGTTATTATAAGTTTTAGGAAAATTTGTACAAAACTATACTTACGCAGTAGTAATTTTACAATTTTTTTTCCTGTAGGTAACTAGGTATAAAACTTACAGGAAAAATTTAAAATAAAACTACAAAAATTTGAGGCATTGAGATATAAATAGCCAGATAATGTCCTTGGTTGACGTAAGAAAACCACGGGACCCTGGAATTAGAGGAAAGACTCCTTTTCCTGGAGTGGATTTTAGTCTGTAGAAGTCAGACACGTCTTCCCGCCTAGAGCGGGAGAAAACATTTAGAAAAAATCCATTTTCTACTTCATCTGCCTAGCCTTTTCCCAACTATATTGGGGTCGGCTTCCAGTCAAGCCGGATTTAGCTGAATACCAGTATTTTACGAAGAGCGGCTGCCCACCAGACCTCCACAACCCATTACCTGGGGTAACACGGTACTTCATGGCAAGACTGGAGTCAGATTTACTGGCTTCTGACTATCCGTAACGACTGCCAAAGTTCTCCAAATGACAGCCGGGACCAACGGCTTAACGTGCTTTCCGAGGCACGGAGGAAACTCGTTATGTTAAGATGGTCACCCATCCACAGACCAACCTAGGCAAGCGTTGCTTAACCTTGAAGATCGACCTGTGCGGCTGTTATTATCTAGCCACGAGCTCCTCGATCCATTTTCTACTATGTATATTTAAGTGAGGGTAGTACGTGTTACCAGTGTGTTATTAAGGGCGAAGTCATTTTGATGATCACCCGCCTTAAAAAAAATCGAAATAGGTTCATAATTTCCTATGGTTCCTGCTAAAATAAACCACAAGCTGTACTAATATATTTGCGTGAAAAAACTTTGAGTAGATTACAAAATGTCAGGTCATTGATGCTGAAATGTTTTGTTCAAACAAAAACATAGTCGCATTCACTAGATAACAAAAGACTGGCGATGCTTTGTTGACAGTTTTTTCGTAGGCTACCTCGACATGGTTAGGTATTCGCTGTTTTTAGTGCACTAAATACCTATTCACATCTGCCAGCCGTGGCAACCGTGAGAAAGTAGAAAATTAACCCAAAGAAACATACATTCCGAAATAAAAAAGCTAAAATTCCTATATATTATTCTAGGACTTGGTCTCCCCCGTCCATGTGCTAAATTCCATCCAAATGCATACAGACGTTTAAGCGTAAAGAAGTAAAAAACATACAAATATACACACTGAAATATTTGCGCCTAACATTATCAAAACGCTAACGTTTAATGGCTGCCGGTGGCTTCGCCCGCATAGAAAATTAAGAAAACATATTACCTACTCCATTCCCGAAATAAAAAAAGACACTCTATGTGCTAATCCGGGAAATGGTGTCCCAAATTTAATTAATCAAACCCATGACCCGAACCCTCTGGTTTAGCAGGCAGGACCACTAACCATTAAACCAACAGGCCAGTCAGTCAAGTCATGTCTTTTCTATCTATCGATAAAGAAGGTAACTTTGCAAGTCACCCCGACTTGCAAAGTTACAGTACGGCCGTTATAAGTTGGCGAGTCTGAAGTTAGGCTCTGCGAATTTTGGCGCTTGATATATCGTACAAAAATAAAGGTTTTAAAAAAATAAATGCAATTTGCAGTTGTTATTGCTGTTAAAAACTGTTATTGGCATTTATTTTTTTAAAACCTTTTTTTTGTACGATATTTCAAGCGCCAAAATTCGCAGAGCCTAACTTCAGACTCGCCAACTTATAACGGCCGTACTGTACTTGGATCTGTTTTATTTGTGGTACATAGCTATGCAGTTAGTGCATTCACTGACCCCCGCTGACTAATAAACTCAGCATCCCTACTTAATTCACGTAAACACTTAACACATTGCTGACTATTTGGGGAACCAGTAACACTCGATAAATCTCTCACTGCGGCTTACTAATTCAAACAAGTTCTGCACTCCTCCGGCCAATCCCTCGCGAGATCTGAGAGTACATATTCCTGTATCGGCACCCAGATTTTCGGCACCAAAATTTTCGCCACCTAAGTTATTTCCAATTCAGCACCAACAGGTAGTTTGCGCTGGTTTTTAATTAATTCATAAATCCCCGACCGGTCCTATGAGACCGCGCTGTTATTGTTTTACTATTGTGTCTCGTTTTGCGGGTATGTGATAGGTTAATACCTGTTCAGAAAATACCTATTGGTACCGAATCGGGAATAAATTGGGTACCGAAACTTTTGTGACGAAAATCTTTGTGCCGAAACGGAAATATTCCTCCTCTGGCCAATCCCTCGCGAGATCTGCTTTAGCTCTTTAAGGTGAATGTTTCAATGTTTAGATAAACTGGAAGTTTGATTAGCGGTTCGATTTCCGGCCGGATCAAATTAATGTTTGTATGGTTTGTATGGCCTGCTGATAGGTATTGTGGATGTGGAGTTTACATTTTTTTTATCGGACCTACGATAAATGAGTAAATCCTGTTATCTAATGATACTTATCTAAGTATGTCTTAAAAGATTATTATTAGAAACTAATAGAACTAGGAGCGTGAAATTTTGCAGGAGGTCCAAAGTTTTGTATGGAAAAACTTAGTTTTACGCGGGCGAAGGCGCTAAAAAAAGCTAGTTCATAATAAAAATCTTAATATTATTTTACAATGTAAAAAAATGGTTTATGTATTAAAAAGTACATACATTTTAATACATAAACTGTTGTTTCTATAATATTTTTTTCTGCTGTGAACCAGCTCTTAGTTCTAAAAAATACTTTCGCTTCAAAGTCCTTTTTGTAAACCTAAATATTAAAACATACATTAAGTATCATTCACCTTAAGCTCAGAAATATTTCACCCGCAACAAATGGTACAAAAAGTCCTCCCCACTCTGTCAACGATGGCGCTTACTCGCTGAGTCAGACAGACGGACAGACAGACTATATTTAGGAACGGAGCAAATGTTAGCATCCTGTCGCAAGCAGCGCAGCGGTTAACATAATACCACAGACTAGCTTCTGCCTGCGGCTTTGTTCGCGTGAAAGTAGAAAATTATAATAATATAGCCTATGCCACTTTGTAATAATGTGGCATTCAACTGGTGAAAGAATTTCCAAAATTGGTCCAGTAGTTTTTGAGTTTATTTATTGCAAACAAAAATACAAATCTTATCTTTTTATAATATTAAATACTCATAGACTAGTATATAGTAGAAAGTTATCCCATGTAAACGTAGTCCCGGGATAAAAAGATGTCCTAGTGCTATTTCAGGACATGGTCTGCCCCTATACCAACTGTCATTCCAATCATTTCAGTCGTTCGAATGTAAAGAAGTACCTACCAAAGACACAAATATACACACACGCAATCTTTCGCCTGAATTAAAATATTAATTACCTGATGGCCACGTCGCATTTTACAAGCGAGAAAAGTTCAAGTTATAGTCAGAATTAAAAACAAGGATTTTCCTCTATGGTCAGCTTGGGTTAAAAAGGCGCCAATCGGTCTTCACTTTGCCAAAGTTTATCTTAAAAAAAGATTTAGGTACGTACTCGTAATAACAATCGAACATCTGTGAACCATGATCTGATATTTCCTCATTTACAAAAAAAAACCAGTTTATTATCTATGCTTCTTAATTCAAATCGTGCATAAACAATAGGTTCATCGCTTCCTTCTTTATTTAAATCGGACTCTGTAATCTATGGTCATGGTGTTACCATTAAATTATATTATTAGTAGGAGCGTGCTGTGAGCGTGCAAATAAGTTCTTTGACCTTGTGTTTTTTAAACTAGCAACCTTGTATTATGGATCGTCTTTGAAAAAAAAAACATGTTCAGTCATCGAGAAAAAAAACGAAACAGAAGCTTTTTCTGAGAAACTTGTTGTATTATAAAACAAAGAAAAGATGTAAAAAATCACAAAAGATTTACCTACTTATCTATCTAAGTAAAAGAGCCAACTGACAGACATTTCAACGCACAGCCGAAACTACTGGGACTAGGAACGTAAAATTTTGTATTAAATTTACATTAATGGTTTTCCAAAAGTAACCAAAAGTCAGTTCCAAGGGTCAAAGTTTTGTATGGACAAACCTACTAACACGCGGGTGAAATTGCTGGTAGAAAGCTAGTCTATAAGTGGTAATCCATAAAAAAATCCTATAAAGTTAATATGAAATGGAAGGAATGCTCTCTCTCTCTTCTCATGAGTAATGGTCCATGCATTTTATTTTGATTTGCTTGGATTTGCTTCTCCATAATTAAATATTCGCAAACCAACCAACCACCAATCAACCAACCAACAACCAAACAGGATAAACCAACCAAACTTTAATTCGATACCAATGTTAATAAATATTAATACATTGGTATTGAATTAACGGTTCATGATTTAAGTGCAAACAAAAAAGCTTTGCGGAAGATTTTGGTTTGAATAAAAACTTATGAGGCGATCGCAAATTGTGTCTGACTAAGCAATAAGTACGTCTTTATGAGATTGTTTAGGTCATTTACTTATAACGAACAAAAAAAACTTGAGAAAATGAGTTAAGATGTTTCCGAGAACAACAATTTTGGCATAATTTTAGGTTGACTAACTCTTGGAAACTCGTACTGAAAGCAGGATAAAATTAAATCCCTACTTACTGGTTAGAATCTCCTGTTAACAAAGGGAATTTTGAAGAAATTTCCTCTCAGGCCTGTCAGCCTTTTTGCCCACGTCTATTATAGTTCTTAACCATCTTTTGATTCTTAAAGTTAATAGTAGATTATGATACAAGTGTGTAATGTGGGTGATTACCGTCGTGGCGATATTAAGAGAGCCAGAAACGTAATCATCAATGACTCACTTTGAAATATAATAACCTTTTTCATTACTTTGTCCTAACAGAAGGCGAATTGGAAACCGAATGGCTACAAGCGGCCGGCCTCGGATCGCTGGCGGCTCCGTTCCAAGCGGGTCTGGAGGTAACCGAGGCCCAGCTGGGTGAGGCAGTCAGGCCCCTGCCCAGAGAACAGGCCGCTGCCGTGCGCAGACGCGTCAGGAGACTGAACAGAACTGTGAGGAGGAAACGAGCCGCTTCCAGAGCGAGGAAACCAGACATCAGGGATGTTTTTAGGGATTTGGAGGTGAGTGGATTTAACTTTCTGACTGAATAAATTTTATTACAGAGACACTTTTTTTTGATTATGCATAGACTTGCGTTTGACCACTACGAGTATGTCAGCTGATGGCCGACGATGTAGCACGCTTGCCTAGTAGTAACCTTTTCACTATTGACTTAAAGACCCCTAAGTTGTGGCTATCAGGAAACAAAGACTCCGGTACATCTTACTTCGAATAGGCAAAATTCAATACTGTTTGTTATTGTTTAATTTTTTAAACACATTTAAGACATTCGAAAACTAGGCTATGTTTCAACACATTTTGTCTGTGACTGTATTTTTTAAACGGAACCGTCGGATTCACGTTTTCGTTGTCAGTAATTAGGGTGATGACAATGTCTTCAAATAATTTGTAAAATCGTAATTGCATCAGTTTTACAGGAAGACTGCTGGCAATCTAAATATTTTTGCACTGAAATCGGGTTTTTCCCATTTCTTGACTCGCTTCTGTAACTTCTTTAGTGTAAATCGAAAGTTCGGCGCGTTAAGAGCTGTTTAAGCTCAAAAGTTATTTCTAAAATGTGTTTTACACACAGTTCAAATTTATTTATCTGTGGTGTTCCATATACATGTCTTGTAAGTTTTATACCTATGTTATCTTTATCAATAACAACATCATCATTACTTTTATTGCATACATCATTATCTTAAAACAGTCCACTGATTGATATAAGCCTTACCAATTGCCCACCACTGTTTTCATCGTCATCTATTCTCATCCATCTTTACTATTAATTACTCTACCTAACTTAATATCTACATAAACTACGAAAGTTTCGTATTCTTTTGTCTTCATTATAACATCCTCTAATAATCCAGTGTGCCTCGCATTATTTTCTGTTTATTGTATTGTTATTAATCCATATTTACATACTTCTAAAATAATTAACTAATGATAATAATGTTTATAAACAACTTAACTAATGACTAGCTTAATAGGTATGTATACAAACAGAAAATAATAGTAAAAATGCGTACAATACGCGTAAGAAGAATTCATGGGGCATAAAAAATCATCCAAATTGCTGTCAATAGGAAAAATGCACACAACACTGGAGGCATTGCCATTTTGAAAGAAAAGCTCAATTCTCTGGTCACGTGAATAGTCGACTATCTATTTATGCTGATATCCCGAACTACTCAATAAGCACTCAAACCCCATTGCCCTACTGTTCGACCCCAACCAGCTCAAACATAAAACTACCCATATACAGTGAGGTAATATATGCATAATTTGAGATATTAGCACCTGAAGCAGCTGCCCCATCTTTTAATATTAACATCTTTCTTACTTCATTAATTAAAGTTACATTTATCACGAAGCTTGTAGACTCACCTTTCAGACTCAACAGTTTAGTTTGTATTGTACTGTCAGGCACAGAATGATAGATGATGTTCGTAGAACCTTAGCATTAAATGAGAATCATTAATCGTGGTTCAATTACTACTGAGAATAGTTAGCTTATGCGTCGATAGTGCGAGCCTAGCTTAATAGATGGCAGGACTTGTTTACAATTCATTTATTAAATGAATATGGTTTAATAAATTGCACCGTAAATATTTACATAAACGTAACATAGTCTTGTTCCACGCGCGCCTCAAGGAGATGTCAGCAAAACCATAGGGGCCCAACAGGCTCGAAGCCTCTGGGGCCATGGGTTCGCTTCTGAAGGAAAACCAGAGGCCCTGGAACGAAAGGCAAAGATGGAACAAAGGCAGTAAAAGTCTGACACGCTCTCCCATTCCATAAGCGGGAGAAGTTTTTCTGATGATTTCCCACTAAAAAAACTTAGTCCTGACTCCCGTTCGGTCTTTGAGATTGCATAAAGTAGTAGAGCTATAACAAAATAATATGAAACTATTAATAACATTTCCCTCTCCTAGAGAGGAGGCCTGAGTCCCAGCAGTGGGAACATTATAAGGCCGATAATGCTAATAAAATTAATAACATAACATAATGTTTTTGATCTTAAACTATTATCTATTCTTAGATCAAAATGTTCACACAATAGCCGAGTCCTGTTTTCATCTATACTCCGTCGGTTTAGGTAGTTAACTAAAGGTAAACAATCTTGGTATGTCTTTTTATATTAAAGATGTCGTATATAATATACACAAAGATTATTTAAATTTAGTTTATTAGCTAACATCGATTTAGGTAAATACCTATGTGCAAAGATTTTTACATACAATTTTTAGACAACTTTTCGATAAAAAGACATGCCAAGACTGTTTACCTTTAGTTAACTACCTAAACCGACGGAGTATAATAAGTTTAAATGCTCATGATGAGCAATCTCCGAACAAGTAAACTGCAATACAAATTACTAACAAAGATAAAATACTTTTATGAATCACTTGTTCAAGTATTATTGTTTGTATCGAAAAACCAAAGAACTTCGTAGAATATCAATGAATCACTAGCCTAAACATTATCGAGTTCTACAAAGAATCTTCGTTTATTAGTATTCTCGTACAGAATGGTATTGCTAACTAAATAAATAAACTCATCTCTCTATTTATTAGTTTTTGTAGTGTTTACTGCATTTCTCTCCGAAATTGCCGATTTAATTTAATTTAGATTCGGTTCTAATATCATTTGTAAAATTAGCGGTGTATGTTTGTTCGGTTGGCCAATTCAATATAGACTATGTGAAATTCTGGTTCCTTAATGCATACAAAAATTTACATTTCACTGAAATGAGATCAAAATTTAAAACTAAGGTAAACTAGTCTTCAAACTTTGACAACAGGACTTGAATTAATAGTAATATTCAGAATTAGCAATACTATGATAAACAGTGTTCTTTATTTCGCTTCATAGGTATTCCCAAAATCAATGTTGTTACAAACCACGCCAAATTACCTCGCTAGCAAAACATTTCAAATTCCAACACTAATACAATGATCTAAATCTCGTCTAGCCTTATTATACTCTCATTCATCTACAGCATCTATTTGAAATCCAACATCATCAACGATCACAGCCATTTCTAATGACCATTCCACTCCACTGGACTCAATGAAAACATCTCGAGAAAACTCGAATGAATGTAAGAAAACTGCCAATATAAAATGTTCTTATAATAATTCTGCTGGTGCTTTCTAAGCCTATATCCACCTGATTACCGATGGCTTGTGGTTAGCCATGAACGATTGACTGTCATTACATTTAGTTTCACGCGCAGTAGGTTAATCGGTAAAGTAAAAGCGTTGTTATTGTCAGTTGTCATCTTTTCTTGAGCTTCTGCTGTTTCTAGTTGTGACTGTACCTTTGTATTGTTAAACAGTTGGTCAATGGGCTATCCTGTTTTGTCTTTATCTGCTTCTCAGTTTGTATTAAAATTGTTTTGTTATTCAAATATTTCGGTAGCTTCTTTGAATATGTATGTATTGTCTACTTATCTCCACTGATTATCGTGCAGTGTATTTTCGGGTTTTCACGTGGATTAATTCACGTGATATTCTTGTAGAAAAAGAAGTGTTTTATCTGCATTTGATGGAATGATTGAAATGACTAAATCGCAAATCATAGCTCATGCCAAATTTGCCGCCGGCTACCAGAAAAAAAAAACCTATAATAACAAATTGTAATTTAAGACATTGGCCTTAGGCCTAATAGAAATATATCCAGTTGTCTTAATACCTCAGGCGATAAACCAACAAATGATTGCACCACTAAGCTAGCGAAATTTAATAACAACGCAATTATCAATCTCACTCGCCATCCCAAAAATGCTTTGTGAAACTTCGCACGCAAAAAAGTGAATTTCGGAATCTAGAATGATATTCGCTCCATCGAATCACGCGCTCTCGATCATGCAACTGTTAATAAGAAACCATTACCTCAGTGACGTGCACATTGAAATATGTTTTAAACTGCTTCGGACACTGCTTATTAGGGACAGCTGATAATGGCTCGTTAGATAAGCATGCAATTAAGGCTTTCGGGGATAGTCACTTGTATAGTTCGAGCCATGGAGCTATTTACACGTGTCCACTTGCGTGTTTGTGAACCATTTGGTCTTAAAGATAATTGTACGTTTTAACTTAAGTGTTGCTGTAAATGATGTTTACTTTGTTTAAATAAATTGGAAGCGATTTGTGTGTGTTGGATGCAGTGCTTACGTCAAACCAGTTGTAATGATAACTCTGCGCTTGGATTTGAAATTGTTTCCCTTGAACCCAAGTGACCTGCTGGTAAGTTTCTTATAAAAGTAAATACTGAGACAAAAACCAGATTAGCAATGGCATATTATAAATATACTCCGCGAAAATAATTTTGTTTATCACGGTATTATTCCGACACTCAATTTCCTACGGCAGTCAGTGAAAGCATACGTAAGAACGTGTGAAAATCCAAACACCGTAAAATTGCGACAGGCAGGCGACAACAAACCGTGTTTATAAAAAATTACGCAAAATTAATATCTAGTTATACGGTAATGTTAATTACTCAAGCGATAGCAGGGTTAAGTGCGGTGAGGCGGACGCGTTGCGTTGCGTCCGCTGGTTTCCAAACTGCAGCGCGTAGCTTCTACCGTAGGCGAGTTAGTGTGTAGTGCAGTGCGCTCAACGAATCAACCGATGCAGTGATCATGATCTGCGATTCGATGCGGGTGAAGGTGTGCGAGAAAGTGGTGAACTGCAAGGGGCTGGCGCTAGTCCGCTCCTATCTCGAGGCTCTGGTAAATATTTGTGATTTGTTCAGTGAGAGTGACCTAGGTGACACCACTATATTAGAAAGTTGGGAAAATTCTGAATAGGTTAAAAGGGTGAGATATTTCAACACATTTTGTAGCTGACAAGCTATTTTAACGTTGAAAGGAAGACAAAAAACAAAGCCTTTGTTTCTTCAATAATATTATTGTTTGTGAGTGCACTGTTGTTTTCTTCAAACTGTCCAATAACATGTTTATGCAGATTTAGAACAGATTTACAATTGTTTTTGTTTTGAACTTCGTCATCGTGAGTCTCAGGAGATAAGTCTGTAAGATACGAGAGGATCTGGTGATCTGGTCACGCAGTCACACTGAACTTCAAGAAGAGATTGCACAAACATCATGTGACAGAGGATTATAAACCTAAAAGATAAAAATATTTGGTAGCTTATCGATTTGAGGATTAGATTTGCCTGTTTGCATCTCTTGTTTATCTTAGTTTTCTTCTTAACTATTGTTGTTTAGTTTTTTAGGATTATTTCTTTCTTCCAGTTAATGATTATTTCCTCTTAAATTCTTGAAAGCTTTCTTGAATTTTCAAGGAATATGTTTGCCACGTTTCATAGCGTTAGTCTTTATGGAAAAGAACGAGTAAAAATCTTTATCCACGTTTAGGCTGATATTAGTTTTATGTGTTATCGTTTCTATTTTTACTACGCCATAAGTTTAATTAATCGTTTTATTAACTTATACACCCCCCACAGCATTTAGGCTCTTATCTAAGTAAATATCTTTATCGATATTATCAGTTAACTAATGCATTACTGTTTCGAAATGACTGTTAGAAATAGATATTTTAGATTTGGGGCAAACGATTTTGTTCGATTTATCTATCTTCAATCTATTTGCTTTGTCTATCGTAACTCATTTTATGTGTCCAATTAAAGCGTTGTATATTAGAAGCTTTTCTATTATATCTAGAATATTAATTTTTAGTACCCAATCTAGATATGGGTCTGTGATTAATAAAACTATAGGTACCTAGGTCAATTTACTATCGCGATAAATCGATAATATTGAATTGATTTGATCTACTTTTACTCATTGTTTACCAACAATGCGTAAAAGTGGGTCAAATAAATGCGATTGTATATAGTTCGTCAGCCAGATATCTACTTTGAATATTACACTTTTATATGCAAATTTGGATTGATACTGTGACTTAGTTTCTTTTTAGGTTTAGTAGTTCACCCGTTTGATTAGATAGATATATCCTTTTTATTGCTTTAAATATATTATGTTAGTATCAATCACATTTTATTGAGCTATTGGAATTACCTTTTTCATTTTGCTACCTATTTAAATTTTTACTTCCTACAATTTCCTGCGTTACTCAGCATATTTTTCAATCACAAAATTAGACTTCACCTCTAAAAAATCGAATCCTCCACGCTTATTACATCCAATTACGCATAAATCATTGAATACCGAATTTGGCTCGAGTTAATCAACTTGTGTATGCCTGTGTGCAGGAAACGCTGATCGTTTATTGTTTTCTAGTGTTTTTATATCCAAGGTAATACTGGCAGCCTAATGTTCTAATGGGCTGTAAAGATTGTGTGTTTGCTGAGCATAATGCTTCACGGATCATGGCTCAGCACGCATGTAATATCGGTCGAATCTTGATGTTGTTCTTGCTTCTTAATTTATTCTGCGCTGTTTTCCGGTTTGGGTGCCAAGGTCTTACAGATGCTTTGGTGTTCGTTGATGTTATGGAGTTCCTTTGTTTGGTTATGATCTTTGTCGTTTTTGCTTTTGCGTTACGTCTTTCATGCTATCTTGAAGAAGTTGTAAAGTCCCATATATCTCCGTCGAAAACGGAGGATCTTCCGGAGGAGGAGGACTACACTTACCTACCAAAGACAACCTTATTTCTATTTTTCTTCTTCTTCTTAACGTGTCGGCAGCCTGTATGGCTCTGGCATTGGCCTCGTTTAGATTCTGCAAAGTGCTTGCATGAATGGACCGCATAGCAAGTGTCGCATGTTCTGTGCAGCGGCTCCATACTGGCACTGTGTTTAGGATGGGACGAGGAAGCTCCATTCGGCCAGATTGTTTTTACAATGGCCAACCTGGGTCCGCAGTTATTTCTATTATAGCCATGCTTCAATGTATGTTTACGAAGTTACGTAGCATCAATAATGCCAATATAATAGACGTCCCCAAGGTGAATGACATAATCCTACCTGCACCTACTTAATCTAAACATGAATGTACTTGGAACTAACTGTCGCAACAACTGCCCGGCTCTAGAATAACAATATGATATTATAGGCGACGGGAATGAGAAACAGTTTAGCGTGAAACTATTCATATGCGATGCAACTGATATTATCAAAGAGCTCATTGTTTGGACTTTCGAATGTGTGAGTGGAAATGTCCTTATAGGAATTACTATTATTAGCCTTGTAATGTTCCCTACGATTTAGGCCTACTCTCTTGGAGAGTTCGCCACGCGTGTCCAGTGCAGATTAGTTGATGTCACATGTCTTCGAATTAAGTGGAATACCCAAATCGGATTTAGAGCTAAAGGCTTTTTCTCTAAAACTCTGCCACTATTTGTATCTATTGGGCTTAAAAAACCTGACGCCTCAACTTGACGAAATTCAGCAACTTTTAACTTGTTTTGTAGAATCAATTCAAAACAGTTAAAGACTTTAAGATTATAGTCTGTTTTTTATACCCTGAGACTAAATTGACACAGCCAATGTCAAACTTACTATAGGAACGATGCCAGTTCTTTTGTGTTGAAATGTCATTTTAGTCTCGGGGCATAAAAAACAGACGGTAGAGTTTCAATTTGAGATTCCAATAAAATATTATGACTGTTTCTGAGAAGTTCCATTAAATTAAGTCACTAGAAACCGTTTACGCCTCTAAAAGCTAACTTATCACTTCCGTTTCCAAGTAACATCTACTAGTTTTCACATTACTATCTTCTATCTAAATAAACTTGCTTCAGCAAATCTCTCGCTACTTCCTAATATAGCGATAGTTTCTTGCACAGATTGCCTTATCAATATTTATCGCTCGTCTCCGTAAGGTCTTGGTCACACTAGTAGCGGGAGCGAGGAGCGCGGTGCAGGTGCGCAAACAAGCGCGATTTGTTTGGCCATACTGGTAGCGCGTGCGGAGAGTGGTGCGGGTGCGGACCCCATTGGTTTTGGTTGAGATTGAGCAGGTTGCCGCTCGCCGCCCGCGCCTCACTGAGCCCACTTTTATGGACGAGCCACGGAATGAGATGCCCGCACGCTTCCCGCGTTGAGGAAGTATTCCTGTTTCGGCACCAAAAGTTTCAGCACTAACAGGTATTTTGTATTGGTATTTTGTATTGGTTACTACCTAAAGAAATACCTATTGGCACCGAAACAAGAATAACTTGAGTGCCGAAACCTTTGGTGCCGAAAAACTTGTTACCGAAACAGGAATACTTCGCGTTGAACAGTTGGCACCCGCATGCCCACTGTGGACACCCAAAGGAAGTTCTTATATGTTTAATTCATGAATCCCCGAACGGTAGCCGGCGACCGCGCTGTCATAGTCTTACTATTGTGTCTCGCTTTGCGGGTATCTGATAGGTTAAGATAGCCGCACCGCACCCGCCCCGCGCTTACAGTATGACCACACACTAAAGGCGGTTCCTCGACTCGGTACCAACCGGTTGCGACCGCACCGCTGACATACATGCCCATGTCTAAGGGACTGCCAATAGATGTCGCTTCCGCAATATCCGCCGCTTGTATCCGTTGACTGGTTGATTGATATATAATCACTGGTCGCTTTAATTAAGGTTGGTTGCCTAAGGCTGTTGTCACTAGACGTTGTGACGGCGATTTAGTGCCCTTGGTTGAACTGAAATGTTGTTGAACTGTCGTTTCTACTGCGAGCAGGTTCATACCTACCTAAGTAGTAAATCTATTCATTTGCGCTGGTCGACCTTTATTTGAGATCGGTGGTGGCTTAGTGGTAAATGCATAAAACCGCTTCGGGACTTACCGGGTCGTGGGTTCAAACCCAGCCAGGTGCATTAGGTACTTTGTCACTGCTCTCAAAACGGTGAAGGAAAACATCTTGAGGAAACCGACATCCGCCAATCCGCATCGGACCCGCGTTGTGGGTTAAGGCCCATTCCCTTTCTCAGAGTGGGGATTTGAGTCCCAGCAGTGGGAACATAAAAAGGCTAATTAAATTAGGTAGGTATGCTATTAGCTGGTCTGACTAGAAATGAAATGACAAGTTTTGTATAGGTATAAAATCTTAAGTTTTTAATTTAAATTCATCTTAAAAATATTACCTAACAAACGTAACAGCTTAACTTAACACTTAATAAAAGATTATAAAGCGATAAAATTCGATTACAATATTAATAGAAATGGAAAACAAAAAATATAAAAGACAACCTAGTGCCTAAGCTAAGCATGAAATACAATTATGAATTTAAAGTAAAATGTCAGTGAACTTCAAAGTAGGTAGGTATTACATAAATGTACGATGACGTAATAGTACAGTAATCGTTATTAAGTAGAAATTACATTGAAATTCTTCTAAAAAGTAGCCAGTCATTAATTTAGGAGCTTTCACCTACGATTGTGTAATATGTGGACAAACAATACGTAATGTGAGGTTTCTCTTTTTTAACTAAACTCTTGAATTCAAGAACACTAAGGGACAATGGGGACTTAATGCATGGGAATGTTTAGTTTTTAGGGTTCCGTATGTAAGTCGGTAAAACGGAACCCTTTTAGGACTAATTTGAATTTCTGTGGTCGTAATCCTCTTTTTCAGGAATTTGTGGATGTATAAAGCCAAAATTAATATAAAATACTCAGGTCTGCAGTGGAGCAGACCTGAGTCATGATGATGATTATGACTCAGGGCTGTTACCCCAGTCAGAAGTGAAGAAATCAAACTTCTAAATCAACGTAAAGCCGTTATGTTACGTTTAGGCGCATGTTTTGACACTGGCTAGGAAATCAAGTTCTATACGATTCTTCCCTTTGACCTAGAATCTTGAAATGCATGAAAAAAGGTCTGATAGCAAAAGCATGGGAAATAAATTTAAACTGTAAACTTATAGATATGCCGCAAAAAAAATACGATTCACAAAAATGTTCGGGACTCGATGCGAGAATTGAACTTCCTATTTACATAACTAGGTACCTAAGTTTGTTGTGCAGAACCCTCGGTACACTGTTTTTTTTTTAGTTTTATTTCTTAAAAGTTGTGTCATTAAAAAGTGGCATAATTTGAAATAATTTATATAATAATCTGGGAACTTGGATTGCTTATTTTCGTAGATGCTTAAGTATATTTGTAACAGTGTTCATAGTAGGTACTGTAAGGATTTAATACGACATGCAACCTTTTTGTGTACTGGTTGGTTTAAAAACAATAATTCATCGAATACTCCGGAAGATCCTGTTAAATACATAGTTTCGACAGGCACGCCGCGATTAAAAAAAAAACTTTGAAAAATATGGTTTCATTCTTCTTGCGTCTCCGCTGCTCTCAAAACGGTGAAGGAAAACATCGTGAGGAAATTAGCAAGTCCTAGAACCAAAAATTCGAAGACATGTGACATCCTGCAACCCGCACTGGGCCCGCGTGGTGGATTACGGCCCATTCCCTCTCCTAGAGAGGAGGCCTGAGTCCCAGCAGTGAGAACATTATAACTTATAAGGCTGAGGATATGCTATTGAGCAATTAAACATATTTTAAAAGCCTCTGCCATCTATTAGTTTCTAACCTCATACACTATCTAAAACACTCAATAAACAACTACAATACAGGATTCACAGTACTTACTAGTTACTAGTTGTCACATCAAACACGGTTTAGCGCTTTCTAAGCCTTATATGGAAGAGAAAATCGTAACATTATGAGTTTACGACTATTACATAGTAACTGCGTTTTTATGCGCTGTTATACGGCGTGTGTTCTACATTTTACAATTACTTGGCGTTTGAAGATACCTTGTAGTGTTGTTTTTATATAGGTATTTTATATAGGTCACCAACTTATCACCACACTTGAAAAAAATATCAACTACGTATTTTTCTGTCTGCCTGACTCATTGTTTGAGTCATTCCACGAAGCACAACCAAACGAAGCACAACCAGACGAAGCGCAACTAAAGTATAATTATTCCACGAAGCACAACTTTGTGCTTCAAATCAATTTTTATTTTATTGATTTGAAGTACAAAGTTGTGCTTCGTGGAATGCCTCAATTGTTTGAGTCGAGAAATCATCCAATGACTTCTACGATGGAGCGGGAGGGAATGTCAGAATTTGACTTACTAAAATCACACCTGTGTTCCTTCAGTTCTAAGATCATATTCGTGGTCCCTTTCATACTTCTCTCCATAGCCCTAGCAGGCATCAGCCCTTCTGGTTCCTTACGGTTTACGAGATACAAGTAGGTATCTCTTTAAGGCACGCCTGGAACACTACGCGCCGTCGACGATTCAGAGCTGGTCCTTACATGACGAGTGGACGATGAGCTACCGATTGCTCATCGTCCGTAACCCCGTGTCGGTGGTGGCCGGAGATCGCTCTGCGAATCCTGACGGGGCGTCTCCTATCGAGACTGCTGGGGCGTGATATAATAGAATAAAATAGAATAAACTTTATTGTAAGTACACCAAAAAGTAACGGTACAGTTTATACAATAACTTAAATCTATGGGTACAATGGCGGTCTTATCGCTGACAGCGATATCTACCAGACAACCTTGATCCTCGTGATGATAGTTACATTCTCTTACCTACTCTTGTGGGTTTCCCTTCCACAAATTCCCGGTAACTCTACTAGGCCCTTACAGCATTGCTGACATGAGTGCCGTCATGTTTCTTACAGCACCCACAATTACTGGGAAATAAATTGCCTCGATAGCTACCGTCAGTGAAAACTCTCTCACAAAAACTGTCATCTAATAACTCAGCAATCAATAGCAATTGTTACAACCGGCAATCGTGTAATTGTCGAACAATGCATCGTTCACACAGTTCGTCTCTCCGTGATCGGTGCACGAGCATCGGAGAGACACGGGACAAAACGGTGCAAAACATTATGTGTAACAGGGACAAAAAGTATGAAACTTGTCGTAGTGTATGATGGCAAGTTGTGGGAAGTGATTTGATTGGTTTTCGTTACAGGTTAAGTTAGAAGGCTTTCTTAGGTACGATTAGATCACCTTCTTTGATTATATACTCGTCTAGATAGAGCATTGCAAACAAACGACGCACCAAAACTGTCCGCAAATTGCGTGATATGTGTGAGTACCGCCCGTGTACTTATTGTCGATAAACTGTCAACGTGTGCGTATTTAGGGATGCTTGCTCTGATTAACTTCCCCTTTCCCCAGTATTTATTACGACGAAAATTAAACAGAATAGGTTGAATAAAATAATTATTTTGTAGATTGAAAAAAGAAAGAAAATACATTTATTTAGCAGACACAATACTCCAGTTGCATGTAAGTATATAGGTAAATCAAACAAATAAAAATTATAAAGTCGATTTGCTAGGATGGGATCCGTAGGAAATCTGAAACCCAAAATATTCGAAAGTACTTTTGCAATTATAGATAAGTTATCATTTACTGATCAAATAAATAATGTAATTTTTAAAATAAAATATGTTTTCTTGATCGAACGATGATGTAATAATATTGTATTTTATCTCCCATAGTTTTGTCAAATCTCCCTAGTAATAAACTGACAACACTGACTAACGAGAATAGCCTACAAAAATACGAATTAAAAATGGTGTTTTATTAAAATATAAGGGGTTAAATAGCAAAACTTAACGATGAAAAGTTATCTTTGTGTTATTATATGGTTTTCCCACATAATTGCGGCATAGTCGGACAGCACAAACCGGCATAATTAATTATTTTGCGTGAGCACGTAATTGTTTGATGTTTCAAATGACACTGACATAAGGGAGAAGCGAGTCTACCAATTTTAGTAGACTTTATTTGCGCCGTTTAGTACCGTCAATGTGGCATCTAGACGTGTATATAATCAAAGATCACCTTCATGATGAAAATGTTTTCGTCTTGGAGTGTTTTGAAAGTGTACAAAAAATACTAGGTAGGTACTCTGCCTAGATACAAGTTTCTAGTTAGGTTTAACAATACGGTCACATTAACATGACACATCTCTGAAATGCGAGCATCCCCCTGTTTCCCCCCGCATTCCCTTAGCTCACTCGGCAAATGTCAGGTATTATCAGCATCTTTGTTATCGATACACTTGTTGATAATTTAGCTAGTTCTCTGTTCGTTTTATACTGTTTTTGGACATTATTTCATTGACGCCAAGGATCAAGTTAATGAGACCAAGTTGTAGATGCGTTTTGATTTTTCGAAAGAGTTAATAGCTAACTACTCACTGATATATTGATACATGATATAGTGGCCGCAAGTAAATATCCGGTTTTGACTCATTACTCTCTGTTGCTGAGTATCAGGTCCAGTCAAGTGGGCAGATCCTATTATTGGCCTGCCAAATAGTACAGACAACAATCGCATTCGTCTTTCTAATTATGTTTTAATGAATAGCAAGATATAATTAGAAATGACTCCCCGTTTGCATAGGTGCATCCCGCATGCTATTTTCTTTTTTTCTAATCTTTGCCCTCATTTCTTCTGTATCGTGGGTGCTAATAAAATAATTAATTTACATCGGTATACAAACAGATAGACCCGGAACCACTAATTGTAAGCCATATAATATTTTATACACACGGTAATCGAACATGTGACATGATACTGAGCATCCAATCGCTTAGCTACTTCGCCAATATTGTGATAGTAGATTTATGTGACTAGGAAATTAGTCTTGAAGGCACTGGTGACATGTTGAATTCCGAACGAAACGAAGGCTGCTAAGCTTTAATCCTGAACGTAATGAGGGATTTATATAATTAACTCCCGAGCACAGCAAGGGTGTGCACACATGCTAATGTTTAAGTTCAAACACAGATTAATTTTTCGAGTACCGTAATTAGAAACATAATAGAAAGACAATAGGTGTGCGGAAGCCGGCGTCCGCTCGGGGCTTAACAGATTAATCATCCGGACAGGATTGGGCACCGAAATGTGTCTCGGGGTCGGATGTCTATTTGTCACTATGCTATTTTTATGTTAGTGGTGATCGATCGTCTACAAGCATTATGTGTAGGATGAGTAGGCGTGTGTTAGGGAACTCATAGTGTAGAGTTTGTGTGTAGTTATTGTAGTTTTGTTTACTTGAATGACATGTTGTGTAAGAAGATCTAGTTTAAAAAAAACCCGTGTATTATGTCATTGCGCGTTTTCTAGAACTACAATTCGAGTCCTGTTTCGATTATTTATTCAGCAAGACAGAGAGTGAACAGGCTCTTAATAAACTAGTGCGCCTCACTATCAACGATTGCATCATTGCTTACCATCAGGCGGGGTTGTAGACACTAGTTCTTTTATATATAAAAAAGACAATTTTTCGAGGGCTTTTTTTAAATTTTGCCATCCTTTCCTTTCTGTGACGATTCTGCCCCGATGGACTGTTCTCCTAGCTCGTGCTTCAGTCATCCGTTTCTTATCCAGTTCGTTGCTTGTCCTCAGAACTCAAGTGGTAGTGAACCGCGGTCGCGCAGTGCGACTCCCGACTCATTGGATTCTCTGCCGAGCGGCGGCTCCGGCAGCCCGCCGACCGAGTGGGCTGATGCTGCTACACCGCCGGATTTCGTGTGAGTATTTACCTAGTGTAATTTATTTCATCAGCACTGCTGTCAAAGCGATGAAGGAACACATCTTGAGGAAACCGGCATGTCCTAGAAGTAAAAACTCGAAGACATGATGTATTTCGGCCCATTCCCTCTCCTAAAGAGGAGGCCTGAGTCCCAGCAGTGGTAACATTATAAGGCGGATGCTATACTATGATATGCTATTTACCTTGCATAAATGGGTTATTCGTAAGTGAGTGATAATTTTGCCATCAAATCTTACTTCTCGAAGTAGGTACTGCAGAAATAAGACTCAATCTTCGAAGAAATATGAAAAGACACAATGAAAGCGCAAATTGCGAGACTTCCTCCGACCAGATGAATGTTATGTCTGAACCAGACATTTACTAAATAGTTGATTTTGGATTGTTGTTAAGTTCAAATCACTAAGGACCTGTGTATATCACGTTTTGACGCGTGTTTTTAACGATACAGATGCAATACACACTCATTTCAATTGCAACCTGTAGATCTTCTGTAGAATAAAAGTGTTTCTAAAACACGCGTTTAAATATCGTATTTTGTATCTACAGGCCCTAAGTGACATATGTCCAGATACAAGCAAAAACCCAGGGTGCCAACATAGTATAGCATAGCAGAACCTCCAAATCTTTTCCATCAAATTCCTGGCTCTTGGCTGCATCATGTCTCACGTCCCCTCAACTAACCTATCTATCTTCCACAGTGACAGCTACCCCGTGGTAGGAGCCCACCTGCCGCTGGCGCGCACGCCGTCCGCGCCCACGGCGCGCCGCACGCGCCTCACGCCGCCGGGCACGCCGCACTCCCCCCCGCTGCCCATGCACGAACTCTTCAAGCCTAACGACTTGCATTGGGCTGATATTGCGAGTAATACCGGTTAGTAGACCAAGATAATTATGCATACTTTTGATAGAAAATAAATGAGTAGTGGGTAGGGTTTGGGATGAAGTGCACGCGTGGAACCCTCTCCTAGAGAGTAGGTCTGAGTCCCAGCAGTGGGAACATTATGAGGCCGATAATGCTAATGCTATGCAAACGTGGAAGACCACTCTAATGATTTGCATTGCGAGTAATACCGGTTAGTAGACCAAGTTATATTTTTGAGAGAAAATAAATGAATATCATTATGGGCGTACCCAGAAACTACCCTCACCCAGCTCGACCAGCTAAAAATTTACGTATAAAAAGTAACAAAAAAATCGAGCTCTGTTCCTTTTCAAACTTTTCTGCATAAGTCTTCAAAGTCTTCAAAGACGATAACTGTAACGGGAGCAATTTTTTTTTACTGATTGAAAATCTATCAGTTCCATTGAGCACAAACATTTTCAAGCTTGTGACCCCGAATCCAGTCAGCAAATCCGTCCAGCAGGGTCGAAGCCTACTGGGGGTCATGAGTTCGCTTCTGAAAGAACGATACATTGCAAACTTGTTTTAAAATAACGGCTCCTTTATCCATTGTCTACTCTTGTCTTGTTTTGCCTAATCCCATCGGCTAATGTGTTTTTTTTTAATTTGCAGAGGGTATCGAGCTCCTAGGTTACCAAAGATACGGCACAGTCCAGGGACCGAGGATAGGAAAAGAACGAATCAATGGATCCATACTCAAAGACAACGATCCATTCATGTAAGTATCCATGATTTAATCAGTCAAACTATATACTTACACCTTTTAGCAGTATGGCCATCCAATCTCAATGTTATTTTGCGGGTTTTTCTGAAAAGCAAACCAGTAGTCTTAGAACACAAAGGGCAAGAAAAGGACAAAAGAAAGAAGGAAGGATTTAAGAAAAATATCATTTCAATATCATTTTCATTTAATTAGGTATAATTTAGGTGCCTTCAAAGCATAAAATGATTTGAGTGTGAGTGAGAGTAAATAGGCTCGTAATAAACTAGTGCGCTTCACCATCAACGATTGGATTACTGCTTACCATCAGGCAGGATCGTAGTCCAACAGTAGTTTATATTATTAAAGAAGAAAAAAGTCTGACACGCCCTTCCGTTCAACCTAGAGCGGAAGAAGTCTATGAATGACCTCCACCTTTAAAAAAAACCTCAATGTTGTAACATGACTTAAGGAACTACCCACAAAATGCTTTATGAATTTCATTAGCATCATAAAAGATTAATTAGCATCATAAATGGTATACAATGTTGAAGTTGAGACAGGTCAAGATTTGAAAGCCATAGCGTAACGTACCTACCTACCAACAATGTTGAAAACGGTGAAGATTAGAAAGTCAAGTTATTATTTTATTTGTACTCTAAGAGGTATGCCCGCTTCAGTTTGATCTAGCGTCTCCAGGATGTTAGGCTACTGATTCGAAATTCTATTCTATAAACTTCACATAAAAATGCAAATTCGAGGCAAGGTCCTGGAAAAATAACCCCAATGTCTGCACTATATCACTGCTGGTGAAAGAAACTCCAGTTTTACTATATTCCATGGTTTTAGACCACTTCCTGCAAATCCCTAAGGAAGTCACCTAAGTTGTCCTGACTAAATCACCATCATCATCTCAGCTGAAAGACGCCTACTGCTGGTCATACATAGGCTTCCCCCAAGCGTGGCCACAACGACCGGTCTTGTGCGTCTCGCATGCATTGTATTCCCGCGAAACTCACCAGGGCCTCTCAAATCTGCTATTAGAATTATATCAGATTTGTCGATCACTGGCTTGTTTTTGATAAGTTTCGTAATGTTAACTTGTCAAAATCAACAATTATGACGTCAATGATCGACAATTCAGATACAATTTTAATAGCAGATTTAAGACCCTGGTCTTCGGTACACCGACTAAATAAAGTATTTATTTACAGCAACAACAAACATGCGGCCGTGTCTCGTGCGAAGAGCGCCACGTCAGCGCAGCAGCCGCTCAGCTTCGAACACAAGTTCAATCTCGACAGACAGATGCTCGACCACGAGGAGGTATGTATCTTAACATTGAAAATCGAAAAATTAAAACTATTTTACAAGTTAACAAAAGTGATATAGAAAGCAGCAGCACCAAGTTATAGAATTGTTCGAAAAAGTACCCTTGGCTATACAACGCAAAGACCAACGATTTCGAAATGTTTTAACAATAGAAAGAATCTAAATCGTTAAATTAGACCATCGACTCGCCATTCTATAGAACAATCAAGATGTTTTTCGAATCAACGAAAATTACCGCTAGTTTTCGATTATTCAATTACTCACCTCTCTCACCGAGTCTCGATCGGTCCCACAAGAATGAGAGTGTGAGACTCACTACAGTCCGAGTCGACTCGAGTCAAAGTCACGATGTTTCTGAAAACAATCGAGAACCATCGAGATGTTCAAACAAACGAAACAATCGAATAAAGACCACTCGCGTATTGACAATTACCGACTCCATTTAAAGAAAGCCCTTCTTCCAGGACTGGCCCGAAGAGGACAGCACAGTGGACATCGAGAGCATCGGCGAGCCGCAGCTGAAGCGCCTGCCGCCTCTCCTGTGGCTCGAGCTCACTGCGCTCTTCGACCGCTACTCGCTGCCCTTCCAGAAGAGGAAGTCGCCCAAGAAGAAGAGGAAAGAAGGTAAGATTCTACCCTCGAATCTTCTTTAGATGTAGAGGTTATACTGGTATTTAGCAAAATCCGGCTTGACTGGAAGCCGACCCCGATGTAGTAGGGAAAAGGCTAGGTAGATGATGATTTCTTTATAAGTAGAGGAGTTGGATGCGGTCTTAAAGAACTGACTTTGACTTATGACTAACAAAGATTTATTGTTACTGAAGACAACTGGAAAACGTAAACCCAATTTGGTTTTCGTCTCATAAATATACCTAAGTACCTATCTGATGACGGATCGAGCATTGCTAAACAAAGCTATTTTGTGGTAATCCCTAGTGAAATAAAACCTTTTTCAAGATCCTGTATCGATATACCTACAGTAAGGACCTTACCGTGAACCGAGATCAATACGGACCTAGCGGTTTTTTTTTCAAGTGGGGAATCATCAGAATGACTTCTCTCTTCAAAGCGGGAGTACCTATCAGACTTTTACTGACTAAACCCCATACCATTCTTTCATTGCCTTCGTTCCGGGATCCCGAGCTTCCTTTTCGGAATCCAATCCATGGTCCCAGACGGACCTTGCGGTACAGTTCGTATTGACCTGCGTCATCATTCAAAGTAAAATTGTATGTCCAACTGTGCCTAATACTAAAATGTTTGTCTTTCCAGAAGGCTCAGTATTCGGCGTGTCCTTAGAGACGTTGGTGCGCAAGGATATGATCCTGTGGGAGGAGACGTGGAGCTGTGCGCCCAGCATAGTGCGAGCGCTGGCCACCGCGCTAGCGCAGCGCACCGCTGACGAGGGGCTGCTGAGAGTACCCGGGAATAAGCAGAAGGTAATTGATTTATCAGGTTCATCATCATTTCAGCCGAAAGACGTCCACAGCTGGACATAGGCCTCCCCCAAGCGTCGCCATAACTACCGGTCTTGTACGTCTCGTATCCATCGGATTCTCGGTTCTGGTTATTTCTCCTTCACCAATTATGTCAAGATTGAAAAGGCCTTGAAGAGTCACCGTGCGTTAAGCATAGTAAGTCGTATGTGTCCTTGTACTGGGACGTAAACCCTAGGGGAAGGGCCGTAATCCACCACGTGGGTCCAGTGCGGATTGGTAGATGCCACGTACAAAATAGCAGATATTCCTGTAACGTGATTACTTTCGATACAATCAACACCCTTGAAATAGCTTACTTCCAATACTGAAAAATCTCTGAGCAGGTTTTAAGGTATTAAAAAAAAAAAAAAAAATAAGCTTACACACAAAAACTTACTCGCAAAAACTTACTCGCAACCACACACACATATACAAATACTCACTCTCATACACACTCGAACGCACACATGCACGCACTCGTACACGCACTTATACTACACACGCGTCTATCCCAAGTACTTGTTCACCCACTGCACGTACCACTATTTTATTTTGTCACCGCAATACGACTCCTCAAAATTGGAAACTCTTTCCTAAGATACAGACAGGTTCTCTGCCTAGTTTAGGAAAGGGAGTCCTATGACTCACTTTATAACGATTGTACTTGTTCTTACTTTAGTGTTTAAGACATCTCTGTATGCCATGTACAAACTTATTAATAATAAATTATTATTAAATTAAAAAATTATTATTAAATTATTAAATTAAATTAAACAGACTCTTTGACCATTTCCAGATCGAAGGCCTGTGCCAGCTGATAGAGCGGCAGTGGTACTCGGAGCGCGCGAGCGTGGAGGCCGCACTGGCACGTGCCAGTAGCCACGACCTGGGCGCCGTGTTCAAGCGCCTGCTGCGCGCGCTGCCGCAGCCGCCGCTCACGCAGGAGCTCATGAGGCTCTTCTACCATACTTATGGTGAGTTGTGACTTGACGTTGTTGAAAAATGGGTTAGAAATAGGCAAGTAGCCACTGTAGAAAATTTAGAATTTACCTACCATGAGTATTATATTGTGGTACATGCAGATCATTTTAATATTACATCTAAATTAAAATTCGTGTGTTTTGACGTTGATGAAAAATACCTCTGAAATAAGCAATTAGGCAGTGTAGAAAATTTCGAAATCGCCATGGGTAGTGTGTGGTATATGAACGTATTTTAATATGCCATCTGAATCTTAACATTAGTAGGTAATTCCAAAACAGAATCACTGCAAATGCAGAATATCTGGAATTACTTATGTTGTAATTTTTACATGACCTATCGCAATTTTAGTGTGTCCTAAATCAGAAAAATGTTTGAATTTGTTTTTCTTTCCTTTGGCTAATCATCATTTTCACAAATTCCAGCTCTAAGCGGTACAACTCAAGGTCGAGCACTGAACCTGCTCGTACTACTGCTTCCCGCAGAACAGCGCGCGACACTACGCGAGCTGATGAGACTGGTGCGAGAGATCGTCGCCAGGCAAGACACCAACAAGATGACCGAACACAACGTGGCCATGATCATCGCACCTACGCTCTTCCCACCCAGGTAATAAGAAAAACACAACAAAACTAACTAGAAAAACAAACAAACACAACACACGCAAACATCACAAACAAACAACACAACAAACTAGAATCAACGTCAGCGATTTTACTAAGGCATTTGATTACGGCAATCATTACTTATTTAAATGTTTGACATATGAAATACGTAAATCTTATGGAGCAGCTTTTTGTAGTTCTTTTTCTAGGAGAATTCTTTACGTGTGGAAATAATAATTTGCTTTAAAACATTAGTAACAACTTCAAAAAAATAGGATTACCTCAGGGTACTATACTGAACCCAGTTTTATTTTCGACGTTTTTACTTATCATGTAAAAATTTACAAAAGCTTGTATATTATAGGAGTAACGATCCTAACTAGAACATTTCTGTTTCCAGTCTCCTGATCAAGCAATCAGACAGTCTCGAAACCCAGCTGGCGACAGCGGCGAACAGCTGCCACGTGACGGAGGCGCTGATGCGCTGGTGCGACCAGCTGTGGCTGCTGCCGGCCTCGCTGCTGGCCGCCGCGCAGAGGAAGCCCCCCCCTCACAGGAGGAACCACCACACCTGACTCACGCGCCAACCGATTGTATATACTCAAAGCTCCCGGGAAGGGCTCCAACTGGCTTTCACGTAAAGTGAACATTAATTTTGATCTTAACATTGAAACTGTCAAGATCAAAGTTGATTTAATCGCCAGTTATGATAGTGAATGGACATTTAAATGTGACCTTGGTATCCCAAGGTCGATTGGATTCAAGAGTGCGTCGCTTCCGATTTAATGGACTATAGGTCATCCATTAAATGGTGCTCACAATAAGTATTATATCGAATAAGAATAATTAAAATATATCCAATATTATTTTCAGTCAAATTGTGCTGTGTTTATTATATTTTATTCTTGAACAATATTTTAGACGAGTGATAATTATTATATTATGCTTACCTACAATAATTATACTCTTATGTTATTTTGTATAATAATGTGAATAAGATGCCAAATATTCAACCATTTTTTTCTTAATTTATAGTGATATTATCAAAATGTTATTCCAGTTAAGAGGCTGAGCCAAGCTGATGTATCTTTTCCGGTGAATCACTTTTCGCTCTTATGACGTTAGAAATAAGGTTGAAAAGTGGTTGACCGAGAACTTTTGTAGATGTACCTTCCAAAATTGAAATTGAATAATATGTAGTTTTGTATTTGTCACCGGAAAATTGTAGACACCGTATGATTGTAATAAATCTTTATTAGAATATAATTTCTCGATTTAACCTATCACATACCCGCAAAACGAGACACAATAATAAAACAATAACAGCGCGGTCACATAGGACCGGTCGGGGATTCATGAATTAATATAATAAAACCGTTTTCACATCCAAATTATTCGTTTCCTACATAAACATGTCTTATTTAGAAATAATAGTTTACAATTTCTCGCGATATTTTACAATGTTACGGCATTTGCAATTTTCCGGTGACATAATACATTGGACAAACGGAAAAAAATTGTGATTGTTCTCAGTGAAGTTAGAAGCAATTTATTATTTCTGTAGCAGTTAAAAATATTAAGGGATTATAGTTTATATTGAGAACAAGCGAGTCATGTGAATAGCTTGGTGCCATCTAGTGATTCGGATCCGAAGACGATTTTCAATAAAATACGTTACATGTATGGGAACCAAGGATCTTGTATACCCTGGACTGATTACGAGGCAATATCACACAATCTGAAGTGTACTTTATTTTCATTGGCGTTAAGTTCATTGTTATTGACAAGCAAAAGGGAAAAATATACCCAGCAAGGCAATGAGAAAGAGGTAGTATGTCCCTTTCTTACAAGTCTATGGACACACTGGTAGAAAGAGATAAAGTACCCTTTTGTATAGTACTTTTGGGTACGTTTTTGAGGTTTACGTAATCAATCCAGATAGTATAAAAAATCTTGAACCATATACATTTGGGCATCTTTTAAATTTAGAATACTAACAGGGGTTGCCAGAGTAAATAAAAGACGTTATTCATTCGGGTTGTTACCTTTTCGGCAATAAAATATAATCCAGCGGTTGTAATAATCGTGCCTTGCATTGATATTAAGTTGCACAATTAATTATAAAACATGTAAATACTATTTATACTTCGGTTTTTGTAATATATTTTACCGATACTAAGCATGCAAAGACTGACTTGGTGTATTATTATTATGTAATATTATTTTGTAAGTGTATCTACTTTTCAGAATTTAATAAAATGCATATTACTTATTAAAATGTTTTATTTAACTTAGGACTAAAACAATAACAGTTTCGTTTATTTTAGGGGTTGATCTTCAATGTTAAGCAATACAAGAAGTCAATATGTGGATAGATGACCACCTTAATACACAGAGATCACTTTGTATTCTATGCCACGATTGTAGATCTTTGACAGTCATTAGCTATGTCCACACTTAGACACAAATGTTGCTATACCTCTTGGCAAAGCTGGTGTCAGATTTTCTGACTTGTTCGCCAGACCCATTTGCAATATAAAGGTCAGAATAAAGATAGGCAGTTCCTTCTAATACTGGTATGGTGGTGGTGGTGGCATTGCATTAAACTCAGAAGCCAACCCTAACACTAGTGCCCACTTCATACTACCGCAATAATTAAAAACGCAGTAGGAATAATTTTTGGAAAATTGAGTTACTCATAGATTCAGATTCCGCAAAACTACTAATAACTTATACCTTAGTGCACTTTTAACTAGAGCGGCAGCATAATTCCACTTAGTTTAAATTAATCATCATTTTCTTTCCCAAAACGAAAGACATCAGACAATCCAAATTCAATTACTTCAAACTAAACATAAAACCAATTTAATATTTAAAATTCTTAATCAAATACACGGCTTCATTATCAGCCCCACAAAGGATCCTGCCTTTGTCACAGTGTAGACTGTTAATCGGTTTATGTAAGGTCGGTATCAAGGAGTTTACCATCATCGCCTTTTTGTCCTCTAACGGCATCCATGTAACTTGGTTATCTTGGCCTTTAGAACTCTTTGTCATAGCTTCCATGTTCCAATCCCATAGTTCTCCAGATATAGAACAAGTGAGAAGCTTATGCGGGTTTTCAGGATGGAACTGCATTTCGGACACTCCCATAGCGTGTGCGTTTACTAGTGAAGTAGGAAACTGGTTCATACGTAAGTCCCAGACTGCAAGGGATCCGGATTCGCTGCCAGCGAGGATGATGTGAGGTTGTGTAGGGTGGTGGATGATGCAGGTAGCGGCGAGCTCGTCGCCGGCTAGGAGGAATGATGCTGCTGGCTTGTTGTTTGTTGATCTAAGGTCCCATATCTTCATATGGCCTCTTATATTTCCGGTAATAACCTGGAAGAAATAAGAAGGTAGTCATTACTATTCAGCAGTGAGATTTATCCAATTTTTGTTTATTATGTAGAAATATTGCAAAAAGAAAGCAAAGAAAGTCTTATACACAGTTTCAACTAGTATACATGTGTGTATAATATATGTGTGTTAATTTACTGTTGGCACAGCCCAAAACAAAAAAAAAATTATATGGATCTACCAGATACACTAACGATTTTGACACCCTTATCATCATATGACAACAGCATGCTATCACATAACGGGAACTACATTAAATCAACACACACATGGTTTGCACGAAGAACAATGTCGGGTGGATCTAATGTAGCTCTGCAAGTCTAGTTGCAATATAAAATATATGGAAACCAACACGCTCAGATCAGTTTACATGGCACACGTTTGCACAATGTAGTTCTACTTTTAGAATTAAGGAATGTTTTTTTTTTTTTTTTTATTTCCATTCTGGCTATGTGACCCATTGTCTGACATAGCCAGAATGGAAAATTTACTGGAGGGACATTAAAACAACCAATAGAAAAACCAATGCAGGTTAAACCTCACCTCATTATGCTTAATAAAACAGATGGAATGTAGGGAGCAGCTGTCAGCTCCTTTGATGCTGTGCATCACCTCTCCGCGTCTTCCGCTCAGGATGTTCACATTGCCGTCCTCTCCGATAGTGGCTATGTCACCTTCCAGTGTGTCCAGGGATGTGCAGGAACATGGCTCTTCTCTGGAATATTAAATTTGTTATGATGAACATAAAGAGAATTTAATAAGTACTGTGAGCAAAGTATATTAAGAAACCTTTCAACAATTGAACAATTATGTAGACCCTCTAACAACTTTCTACAAAAAAAGGGCCTGACCATATAGGAATTGAATGAAAGACGTCAAACTAACAACTTAAAATATATTTGCAAATTTAGCTGTTTGTTTACAACTTTAAAACTTTTTTATAGATCATTTTATTTAAGTCTATAAAAAAGTTAAAATGAACAATTGCAAAACTAACCCATAGTTGTGCAGTTTCTTCCAGTGGATTACTTCTCGGAGAGGAGATGCTTTCTCATACACACTGACTTCAAGAACCTTTACATCCCCATTAGACAACGACACAGCTATTTTGTTCTTCTCTGTAAACTTTATCTCCGTTACGTCTCCATCCACAGGGTACTCGGACAACTGCCGAGGGTATTCCACCTCATCTTCTTCGTGAGGACTTTCAAAAGTCCAAACTTTAACGGAGTTTACATCGTCATCCCAACTGCCGGTGAAAAAGCACTTCGTTTCCACGTAATCCTCCGCTATCCATCTTATTTTGCTAATTTTTTGTGATACGAATGTTCCTTGCACTTCAAGCGGCATTTTAATAACAATTTCTATTGGATATTTAATAATAAAAATAAGAAAATAACGTTCGCGCTTGTTTTGTGATGAATTAAAAATAAGGTTATATATAAATATGCGTTTCTTCTTACGCAATTATTCGTCACATCACTGAGATCACTCGCAACTAAATAATGTTCAAAGACGAAGTGATAAAAATTAACTGGCAGACAAAATTAGTCAGCCTATTTTTAGATACTTTAATAACTGAAACTTTTGTGATCACTTAAAGTTACTCGTTCAAATCATAATCATGACATATTTTCATGTCACATAATTATGATTTGAAACTGAGTGTAATGGGACGGTTACATTTTCACAATCGTTCAGAAACGTAAGTCATTCAGCAATCCTGTCGTTCAGTCTTAACTGTCCTAAGGGCGCTTGAATGGCTCAAGACTTCTATTTTATTTATCTTACATACACAAAAGATATGGCTTCGTGTTTATAGATGATTATCAAGCAGTGATAACCAGACAGCATAATTGTGATGCGTAACGCATTCTGTTACTGAACAGTTTATAGAATGTCAGTAACCTGCTGGATGTCACTGACGTTAATGACCAGAGTTACTAGTGATGGGGCGATTCGCAATTTCGATATTTCGAGGTTTCGAGTTTTAACTCGAAACCTCGTGGCTGTCACATGATTTGCCTCGTGGCTGTCACATGATTTGCAAATTGAATCAACTCAACTCGTAGGGCAAAAGCCCAGCTGACTGTGGCGAACCGTGTTCATTCGGCCAACCCGAGCACGAACTCTATCCGCTGCAACAACTCAGTCCGTCAAGTCAGCTTGATAACGACAAATCAATATCAAATCAATCAAAATGAGCACTAATCAACACTTGAGTCTGATTAACTGGACTTTGACTGAACATAAAGTAAACTTTTTGATTCGTAAAACTAATTTTTTCTTAATCGTTATTATTTTAGGACTAAATGGTACTTGGTACACGCAATTTTTATTTATTTCGTTACATATTCATGTAGGGTCGGGTGTCTCACATTGAACCAGGCAGCTACATTGAACCACCGCCGAATCTCGAAACTGCGACATTGCTAAACCGCACTAATATGAGTGAAAGAGAGGTATTTACGATCAGTTCCTGCCCACTAGTTTGCGTGGCGATCGCGTGCAAAGTGGTTGTGTGAGGAGTATTCGAAAGCAAACTGACTCAAAAAGTAAATATTTTTTTGCCAATTTTATTCTTTTTTAGCTTTTTTCGTTTAAATAATATCAATTTATTTATATATACACTGTTTTCTACGGTTATTTAGCATTAAAAGCGCTATAATTCGAGATTTTAAGAGATTGATTTGCCGGTAAAATTTTGAGTTTAGTGATAAAACGTGGTGTGTCTCACATTGAACCACCTGAGGGTGTTACACATTGAACCACGGTTTACTGTGTACACCCCAGTCGTTAAAGGAGTGTTTTTTACAATTATTTTAATTTAATTTTAATTTGTTATATTATGGAAGGTACTTTTGTTTTTATAATTAAAAACTGTTACTTTTGTTTTTATTATTAAAATATGATAAGAATGGGACTGAAAAGGTTTTGTGATGTATAAAACTAAGACTGTCGGTTTAATTGCATATGATTTAAAGTGATTTTTATAAATATAATTCTGATTTTTATTATTATTGTTTATTATTACAAAGTATTTGCCTTATAAATTGAACTAGAAGACATCGTTAATAAGGTGTCTAAATGTGGACGATACCCTGGTTAAATGTGTACCACCTGTGGTACTCATTGAACCAAAAATCATTTTTCATAAAAACCTGTTTTACACCGAAACTAAAAGAAATATGAGAAATCAATGTTTTACACAATTGAAGCTAAATAAATATGCTAACTATACACAAAAAATTAAAGGCATTGATTGAACATCCAGCCCACTATGAGACTTTGAAATTTACCTGGTTCAATGTGAGACAACTTACCATATGCATAATATGCATAATAATAATAATAACATTTATTTACTCAAACATACATTGTACAAAAGCAACTTAAAATCTAAACTTTACTAAGCTATTATTTTAAGTATAAGTGCATCTGTAACCGAACTAGGTAAAAACCTGTATCTCGGTATACAGCGCCAAACCTTTCAGAAAGTTATATTGGATACAGTTTAGGCCAATGAGTAGGTACAGTAATTATTTGGTAAGAAAAGATAAAAATAAAGTTCTTACGATTAACTAAAACTAAGGGAGTTGGTATGTATGTGTGAAGAGGAGTGAGTGAGGAGACTATTACACTCTCACTCACTCGGCGATTATTGTTGAGGTGTGTGTAGGTGTAGTGTGATGATGTATGGAATGATGAAATGATATATGTGGAATATGGTGGTGTGAATGTTTGAAAATATGTGTAGCTAAGAGTAAATGATAAATGAATTAGAAATTGCACAAAGGACCCTGCTCACTTCGGTACGGTAAATAATCTTTCAGTGTCATCGTAGGTTAAAGTCAATAAGTACTTTTTCACCCTGTCTTTGCAAAGAACCCTACTAAGCGGGTAAATATCTAAACTAGAGTTGATTTTATTATAAACATAGGGTCCCAGAAACACAAAAAATCTTCTAATGAAACAGGTTTCTGGTTTGTGTTCACGAGTACATACTAATTGTCTCCTACGCCTGTGTGTAAGGTTAGGGTCGTATGCTAGGTCTTGATGTTGCTTCAGAATTATAGTTAATATGTAGAGCTGTCTAACAGTAAGCACCTCACAGTATTTATATAGCTCTGAAGTTGGATTCGGCAACCGTTCTCCTACGACCGATTCGTCATTGGACTGTTCGTCGACAGGACGATTCATTTATTTCCGTTTCCCCAGCAGGATCATTCACCTATGGACGTTTCGCTGACAGAACCTTTCATATGCGTCACTGTCGACGACAGCCCTTTCCAGCTACTAAATGTTTCACCGACACGACGATTAACCTACTGCCGCAAGTTCAAAATCAGTTACGATGATTTCAGGGTTCAGTTGCACTTTCAACTTATTTGAAGCTTGACATTGTAGAATTTCTAGGAAAATCGTGTAACATCTTTCTGATTTATGCGAGAGCAAAGCATATGCTAGCTATTTTATTGTTTTATTTTTATTTAATAGAATAGGATGTCAGTAATTAATACTACATAAATAAGTACCTAGTTAATGTTTTTTTATAGGTAGGACTTTTTTTTAATATTAAGTTTTTTGAGTTGCAAGCAAAGTTTGAATTGTCTAGGCCAAGTTATATTTATTATAGTATTTATTCGTTTATAATTTTAGCGTATACAAAGTGGTGAATAAGCAACTTAATTATTCTGGTTGTTATTTATTTATTATGCAAACCTACCACATGTTGTTTTTTTTAAACCCAAAGGTTGACTGGTAGAGAATGCCTTGTTGCATTAAGTTCGCCTATGTACCACCACTGTACATGAAGTTTAAATAAATAAATAGGTTAATCGTCGTGTCGGTGAAACATTTAGTAGCTGGAAAGGGCTGTCGTCGACAGTGACGCATATGAAAGGTTCTGTCGGCGAAACGTCCATAGGTGAATGATCCTGCTGGGGAAACGGAAATAAATGAATCGTCCTGTCGACGAACAGTCCAATGACGAATCAGTCGTAGGAGAACGGTTGCCGAATCCTGAAGTTGGAAACAACCGAGGCTTGAAAACGCAGACCTTTAAAATTGCCCGTCGTGCGATCTCAACAGGCTCAATAACTGTTTTTGGTATTCCTCCCCAGGATGAGATACAATATGTGAGTACTGACTGGCACAGAGCAAAGTAGATTTGTTTCAATAACCAAGAATCAACAACGCATCGGAGCTTCCTAAACACATATATAAGTTTTCTGACTCGAGCACTGAGTAATTTTATATGAATTTTATAGAATTCACGCGTTCTATTGGTTTACAAGTGCAGTGTGTGTCATGTGTACATTGGTGAGGGACGATGTTGTAGTTGCTCCCTACCTGTGTTGATTGTCGTATACTAAATGTAATAGTAATATAATATTCATTCGCTTAACTTTCTCTAATCGTTTTCAATAAAATTGCAACTCGCGTCGTCTGGCTCGTACTTAACTCGATTCTAACCAGATCACGAGTTACCGACAGAGTCAATTCAATTTAAAAGGACAAAGAAACTCGAGTTGACTTGATTGTGGAGTTGAGTAATTTAATCGATTAAAATAACTCGACTTGCTCATCACTAAGTTACACCGGTCACCGGCTCGCGTCTCGACCAGTTTGTTTTGATATTTTTTTTAGGAGGTAGTTGTCACAGCTGTTTGCACTTTTGCAGTTGTTCTCAAGGGCTCAGTAAGTGAGAAGATTCAATTGGTTCATCAAAATGGTTCGTGAAGGAGTCCTACAGCCAGTGGAATCCGGCGAATTTATCGCCAAAAATGCTCAGCATGTCAAGATTCACGAAGAGGGGCTTCAGAAACTTTGTGACGAGGTTAGATATGAAATATCTCAAGTAGTACAATGCTATGTAATCTTTATATTGAAATTTATGATTCTTACCTACTGCTAAAAATACATATTTTGTATGTAAAAGTCTAAAAAATTTAATATAAACTTTTTGTACCATGAACTATATCTACTGCGACTATAACGTCTTCCACACGATTCTGAATCCAGCGTCCGAAGAGAGATCACCTTGGTTGAGCTGTACCACAAACAAGTCTCCAACCAAGGCAACCTCTGATGGGACCCTGGATCAAACATGAAGGATCCATGTTTCCAATCCAAACCAATCTACAACCAAGGTGGTTTCCTCGGTTGGGGCATAACTTTATAATCATTTGGAAGAGATTTTTAGTTTCCAGAAATACTTTCACAAAAAGTATTAGTCTAAACTGTCATTTGAAGGTAGTTTTGAAAAAACTAATAATGATATTTTTTGCATATTATTCATTTGGATTAGAATTTGTGATAAGCTAATTTGTGTTAGTTATCCTCCTATTAACCCTTAGAAGGATTCTTATAAGAATTCTCCATACAATCTTTGAAACAATTTATGTTCTATTGGAGGTAGTTCTGAAAACAACTTTTAATTCATGAATCCCCGAGCGGTAGCCAGCGACAGCGCTGTCATTGTCTTAGTATTGTGTCTCGTTTCGGGGGTATGTGATAGGTTAATATTTACTTAGATAATGTAATATTTGCTAATGTTCAAGTATATTGGCACAGTAAATGAGATTTTGCATACAAACAAAACTACTTGTTTTCACACCTATTAAAGTTTTAATTTTCAAAAAACCTTCTCAGTGCTCACCTATGTCATGAATGAAAGCCTTATGCAATTTCTTATGGATCTAGTCCCAGTAATTTTGGTTTCGGCTGCTTCGGTTTAATAGTTTCGGGTAGATATGTGCAAACTAAAACTCTAAAAGCATTTATTTCAAATAAACCAATACAGGTACTTTTGAAAGGTCAAGAAACAGACTGTCTGTCAGAAAAAATGATGCTAATTGCTATTCTCTGGTACGTTTGCACATTCTTCTCCATAGCTATAGAAGAATATGCAAACATACCTCCGTGGACACTCTTTTCAATCAAGTTACATATTACAAAAATCTCGGTTACATGTGCTTAAGTTATATTTATTTCCAGATGATTTTATCAGTAACAGACAAGCTAAAGATCCCGGACACGGGTGCGGACACCATCCATCCTAACAAAGACCACGAGAAGGCAGTCGACTGGGTGTTCGTGGCCGATGCCCTGAACTTCTGCTTCTGGTCTTACTCTGGAGATCCGAAGTGGACTGTAGATGGGCATTCTGGGTATTATGCCCTGGAAGCAGCACTGGATAGAGCACTGAAGGTAAAATCTTAATGTTTAAGACACATTGACAACAGATTTTATATGTCTGGCCTCAACTGCGAATACATAAGTCACTCATTTCTTTGTAATCAACGTTTTATCAGGCCTCCGTCACTCCATGTACTTGCGCGCTATAAGTGCCTACCGCCCAGCCGAGCGGTCTCGGTCCGCTTGCGGATCAAATTCAGTGCGGTTTTCGCAAGCGAAGCGCGCGCTCGCCGTTCAATTTTAATAGTGCTGTTCGTTCGTACGCGTATTACGATGCTGTGTGGTGCCTTATGTGCTGTAGATGGGTGTAAATCAAGCAAAAGAAGGGATAAACACCTAACATTATTCCCTTTACCTGTCAAAGAATGACGAAACTTATAAAAGAAATATTTCATAAACGATAGAATTTAAGATTTTAAACTGTAATTAATTATAAATAAATTGTAACTATAAGTCAGAACATTCACAGTTCTGAATAACATAAACACAAAAAGTCACATTAATTTAATTTTATCGAAGAGGCAGCCCTGCGATTGCTGCGGGTTCGCGCGGTGCGAAGCAATCATAACTGTACGCTTGAGCATTAAGGCACATTTTAGCATGCAATGGTTGCTGACGCGACAGAGTAGGCTAATAAAGCAGTAGGTATTGTAATTTTTCTACTGAGTGAAGTATCTGTTACGTAGTAACTATTTAGTAATCTGTGGTTTTATGTAAGTTATTTTGTAATTTTTAACATTGAAGGTAGTTGTATATATTTTTGTAAAACGTTTTTTATTATACACTTTTTAGTTCTGGTGCGCCCCTCCCCACCCTCTTTCTTGAAATACCTGTTTTGGTTTGAATATACCTCATTTGGTAGATTGCTTCCTTAAATTTTAATTTTTAATGCCTTTTGGTTTGGCAATTAGGCACTCAGTGCAATTGTATTATATTTTTGTTCTGTTTTTTTTTTGTGTTGTGAAAAAAAATCTTTTCTATCTATGCTTGCATGAACAGTCAATATTTATTATTTAAATTCAGTATAAATAATTATAATAGTTTGGGAAAAAAAAATAAAAAAAAAAACAATATTACATTTCAGAACGGTGTTGACATAACAAACCCAAAATTCTACTCAACTATAACGAAAGATGAACTCCAATTTTTAATGAAAGGTGACAACGAAGCAACAATACCACTTTTTGAGGAACGCATAGCAGTGTTACATGAAGTGGGAAAAATCCTGCTGGACAAATACAACGGTACCTTTGAAACATGTGTGAAAGAGGCCAATAAGTCCGCTGTGAAGTTACTTGAGATCATCGTTGAAAACTTCCCATGTTTCCGAGATGAGGCAATATATAAAGGACAGAAAGTGGCTCTTTACAAACGGGCACAGATCCTCGTGGCAGATTTGTGGAACTTCTTCGGTGGTAAAGGCTTGGGACACTTCACGGATATAGAGCAATTGACCATGTTTGCGGATTACAGAGTGCCACAGGTCCTTGTTTATTTTGGTGTGTTGAGTTACAGCGATGAACTTATGGATAAGTTGAAGCAAGGTTAGTTTTGTTTCTTTTTAAAACCTTTAACTAAGCTGTATAATCTTCTTAATTCATGAATCCCCGACCGGTCTCATTGGACCGCGCTGTTATTGTCTTACTATTGTGTCTCGTTTCGCGGGTATTGATAGGTTAATATTATAAATGCGAAGGTTTGTAAAGATATATGGATGTGTGGATCTATTTTTTACTCTTTCACGCAAAAACTACTCAATAGATTTCGATGAAACTCGGTATACAGATAGACTATGTCTTGGAATAGCATAATAGGATAATTTTTATTCTAGTAATATGTTCCCTTGGTGTCCTACTATCACGCAGGCGAAACCGCTGGCAGCAGCTAGTTCATAAATAATCCAGCCTCGGACCTCATTGCGGACGACGTGCAATGGGAAGCACGCCGTCCAGCCGTCCGGTAAACATGTGGACTGAGCCCGAATAGTCGATGGCGCGTAGTGTACCACGTTCGTTTCGAAAGTAATATCGCCAGCTCATTCTGGTTTTGTTTAAATGATAATGACAATGATAAATAATATTTATTTTGCAAATAGGTTTTTTCAAACTCTTTTACACGTCAATTTTTTTTTGCCGTTTTTTATTTTTTGTTACTAGATGAGGCCGGTGTTTCCAAACTGACTACCTACCCTGAGAAGAAACACCGAAACAAACTCAGGGGTCACAGTCTCTTTTAAAGTCCATAGTTTCGTGTGGTTTATCTTCAATTCATTCAATGCGCCACTCATAATAATTGACCTGATAACCGTAATATTCGTATCTTACCCTATCATTATTTATCTCGCATATCTTTGTCATCTGTGTTTTCCATCCGGAAAATACTTATACCAAGTTTTGTTTGTGTTATGTAAATTCATGACTAACCCACTTTTGGATTTTCATTTATCAGAAAAGTTATCTTTATTAGACGTATGAAGCTCTGAAATCTTGAGCCTACTAGCTAGACTATCAGTTGCACTTCGGGGTGTGGACGTCGGAATTGCATGATAACTTAACCTATCACATACCCGCAAAACGAGACACAATAGTAAAACAATAACAGTGCGGTCTCATAGGACCGGTCGGGGATTCATGAATTAATTCCGCCAAGCTCATTCTATGTTCGCATCGCTAGACGTATATGGCGATGCGCCTCCGGTACATAATATAATAAATAATATTCCACAACTTTTTCACACAACGCCACCTAGTCCCAAGCTAAGCAGAGCTTGTGTTATGGGTACTAGACAACTGATAAACATACATATATATTTCTAAATACATACATTTATACATAAATCACACCCAGACACAGTACAAATAATCGTGCTCATCACACAAACATTTGTCCTGAGTGGGAATCGAACCCACGACCTCTGGCATAGTAGTCAGGGCCACTAACTACTAGACTAACAGGCCAGCCAATCATGATGTCCATCCCAACCACACGCACAAAACGGTTTAGAATTACGCGTATAGCTAGAAGTCGAATTCCTAGCCAGTCTGTTTCCTGACAGGTACAACCTTTAGGTCCTTAACTCATGAATCCCCGACCGGTCCTATGAGACCGCGCTGTTATTGTTTTACTATTGTGTCTCGTTTTAGTTTTTTTATAAAGAGTAAATACTTGAATTGGTTACCTATTTCTAAGCAAGCGTGCTCCATTGTCGACTAAATCATCGCTTACCATCTGAGATCAATATAAAAAAAAACAGTTTCGCACGCATCGTTGGCTCTATATTTAAATGATTAATTTACCAAATCCCCTCAAAGCCTTGATTGTGTAGTCCTCTCACTCCTCTTATAATATTAGCTGGAAGTTCCTTTTATCCAAATCGGTTTATCAATCATTGATGGTGAAGCGCACTAGTTTATTAAGAGCCTATTCACTGTAATATTAAAGAAATCTGAATTGTAATCGCATGAGAAGACTGCAGCAAACATTATTTGCTTAACTTTGTGTCAACAATGTAAAGGTGGACACTCGCCCGTACGTTTGGTCGTCAGATAATAACCACTGACTATTTAGTTCCGCGTTCGTCTTTCTACCAGATAGTACAGGATGATGCAATGGCATGTCATGTAATCCAATTGCTATATCCCCTTTAACCTATCACATACCCACAAAACGAGACACAATAGTAAAACAATAACACCGCGGTCTCATAGGACCGGTCGGGGATTCATGAATTAATTGGTTTATGATCTGTCATGTGAACCAGTCTACCTACACGACATGTAAAACTTACTCAAAAGAGGTTCCTATCACTATTCTTCCAGATATTCTTCTCCCCAGCGGATCAGAAGAAGAAGTAGAGATCCGCGGCTGCTCCATCCACGCCGTAGAACTGCTCAAGAAGAAACTGGAAGTCAAACTGATGCCCCAGAAGGCAGAGGTACCGAACTCTAGTCTGATAGACTATTACTTATGGTGCTATAGAAGGGCGTATGCTGATAAAATGGAAAGCATACCTTTTCATAAGACCTTGGGTATTTATTATTGAGAAAGTGAGAATTTTAACTATTTGCTATATAAGAAATTGTGGTTTTATCAGTGAAATATTGAAAACGATGGTGCTATGTTTAATTATTGCATTTTTTTAGAGAGTAAGAGAAAAAGTGAGATTTAGTGCTTTGAGCCATAATTTTAAATTTTGTTTTTTTTTTAAGTACACAGTTAAAAAAAATGTAGATTATGTGACTAGGTATTAAAGTCTTTAAATCACGGGTGACATCTTTAATTCCAAAGGTGGCTAAATTTTAAATATAGTATCTATCACGAGGATAAAGTTGTCTTTGTATTGGGCGGCTTGAATTCGTCACTTCGCTCAGGTTTCTATATTAATTTAACTCAAAATTTGGTCAAAATGACAGTGATTTTAGCTTTAACAGCCCTTCAATGAGCAGTTAAAGTTAAGGACAAAACTAACAGTTAAAATTGTGAAGAAACGAATTTACTTTTACTTTGGTTGTAACTTTGAATGAAGAAATTGGCCGTTAGACACTGCTTTGTCACCTAGTCACATAATCGACTATTTTAAACTGTACTAATCTAGTTACTCGAATTTGTTTCTAAAAGTCTGGTCAATATAAATTTTTAACAAAAAATAAATAAAACAATCATGTATATTACGTTAAGTTTTTATTCTATGCCACCCTTATCCAATATCCAATCATATTAAATATCTCGGCGTTTGAATAAGTTTCACGCAACGCCTATCACAATAGTACTGTGGTCCCTACGATAACTTATTGCACATCCTGCGACATGACTACACTTATACCACAAAAAAAATAGGTACAGAAGGCGATCTACATACAAATCACCGTCTAGCAACGCACATATAGACACCGCTCACAGACACAATGTCTCAGAGTATACGCGCTTGGGCTGTGCTCGGACTGAGCGGCCGGCGCCTAACCTAGCCCAATCGCCGATCGGGCCATGGATCAGATTTTTGAAAGGGAAACTCGGTGGCCCCAGATCGAAGGAATGGGGTGGGGTTTAGTCAGTAAAACTGACACGCCCGCTCCGCCCAAGCGCGGGAGAAGTGATTCTGATGATTCCCCACTTGAAAAAAAGCCCGATCGCCGAGTGTAGGTATGAAAAGTGAACTACATACATGAGATGGCTTTCTGTACCTATCTATTTTATGCTTATATATTATACAATTAATACACAACCTCTCTACATTATACATATACCCAGTTATATTATTTATTTACAACTTTGGCATTAGCTAATTTTTCCATGTGTGATCTTGGTGAAGAAATGTGGTTATATTTTAAAGTTTTTTTCTACTTAGGTACATAGAGGCACAGTTGAATTTAGTTTTTCCAAAAAATGGTCTCATGTTTTAGGCTTAATATCATTTATTTTCAAAATTGTATTAGTTAAACTCTCCAGATTACGAATTAATAAGGTAGGAGGTTTACAAACAATTAAATAAATAAATTATAATGAAAATAATGCCCATAACGCTTGTCATAATAAAATCCTGAAACATGAGCACATTTCTCCCACAATACAACATCAATTTTTACTTAAATAAAATGGGAAATAATGATTACAAAATGGCACTTAATATTTACACCGTAACCTACCATTTAATTTATTTAAATAATGTGACCGTTATTACTTATTATGCACTAGTTTAAACTAAAAGGAATTTTGCCCTCGTTTAGTGTTTTAACTACATTACTTGTTTAGTATGACACAAACAAGTTGTAGTTAAAGTACTGCGATAGACGGCACGCAATGAACTGAAAATCATGCTAATAATCTCTCTTGCTACGTGAAAATACGGATCTAAGAGAATTTGATGACTAAACTACTCCAAAGTGATACACCGGCCCAAAATACGCGATGTCAAATTCAGCGTACAAACGCTTGCTTTATAAATCAAAGTTAAGCAGAAATTACGTCGCGTAATTTGAGTTGACGTAAACACGCTGAATTTCGGTCGCGTAATTTCGGCTGATGAGCCATTTGGTTTTCTGTGTGAAGTTTTGTTACACTGAAAAGCGATAGCAGAGTGAATCTTGATCATATTTGAACATTTACAATTTAGTTTACTTCCTTATTTACATATTTGTTCAGAACAAAAATCTCCCTACATTAATTTTTATTATGGCATCGCTTTTCAACTTAACTTTTCACTTCTGACTGAATTTTGACTTGAGACTTTCGAAGAAGGCTAACTTCGTTTTAATGGTGCCAGGTTCTGGAACAGGGCTTCCTGGCCTGCTAGATTCTTTGGAGACCTCCTCAATACCCTCGGGGATTTCTTTGGAACCCCCAGGGACTGTTAGTGGCGTTGACATGGAGAGTTTGAGCTCTTCCCTGAACTCTTTGGAGATGCTTCTTGCTGTAAGACTGTGCATGTAGATATGTTTGTTCTTCTCTGATTTGGGCTCTGAGAGGATATTCTCTTTGCTTTTCCGCCGACCTACGTAGGGTTGGACTGGCTGGAATAGAAATAAACAATATTTGAAATCAGTTACCTATATACTTTTTTTATATAACAAACTAATGATTTACTGCAATCCTGCCTGATTGTAAGCAGTGATGCAATAGTTAATGGTGGGGCGAACTAGTTTATTAAGAGCTTATATCTGGATACAATTGATACTCGTATTTATTTTGCAAATAGGTTCACAAAACACTGCATCCGTTAGACGGGAAGCCGATCCCAACATTATGGGGAAAATGCCAGGCAGCCAGTTTAGTTAATTTAGGTTTGATCTTAATTCGAACCTTGTGTGGCAGTCAACTCTCTGTTACCATTGGGGTTTGTCATATCTGACATATTGAAAGTAAGTTGTTATGAAAGAAAATTTTGATGTGTGTGACGCGAAAATTCATATTCTCACAAATTAGTAGTAGGTATAAGATAAAAAAAATTTTGTTCAGTTTCTGCCCAGATTATTAGGTCCCTGAAGGGTTTGGCACCTGTTACATAAACATAAAAGACATAATATGAGTGTACCTACTGTAACTAATAATACACCTTTATTGTTTTTGTTACCCCTTCATCATCATCATCATCAACCTAGCCTTTTTCCAACTATATTGTGGTCGGCTTCCAGTCAAGCCGGTATTAGCTGAATACCAATATTTTACGAGGAGCGGCTGCCTACCAGACCTCCACAACCCATTAACTGGGGTAACACTGTACTTCATTGCAAGACTTTGGTACCCCTTCAAAGATAAAACTGTTACGTTAAACAATTTTCACTGTATTATTTGTACTAATTATGTACTCGTATCAGAAAACTAACGCAATGTTATCACTACCTCGCCTAGTTTTGGCAAATAATGACTCATACACCACACAAACACCTTATCAGTCCACGTACCTTTATCGGTTCTTCAATATTCTCCATACTGACGAATTTCTTCGCCAGCTCCTTCACTTTAGGCAGGTTGTGGAGAATATCGTCAGATTCAATCAACTCCAACTTGGTAACGGAGTGTATCGTAGTGTCTTCATGCACGTCATCGGTGTAACTAACATTATCAGGTTCCGAGATGCTCTTATCAACAATATCGATGTTGTCGTTCGTGTCAGTCTCATAACTTGGTGATAAGTTATCAGGCTTACATTTAATAATCTCTCCAGTTTGCACATTGTAGATTTTGATGGAGTCTTCCAAACTACTCGTGCTTATGTAAGATGTGTCTACGCTGAGGGGTGATTTTAGAGGCTCGTCAGGTCTTTCATCATTATTATCTTCTTCTTCTTCTTGATCTGCTATTGGGATTGGTGGCGGTGGTTCCGTTGGTACGTTTTTGTATGCTGTTTGTAGGATTTCTTCGAACTGTTTATCTGTATCATCATTGACGTATACGGGCTGTGCAATAAATAGCGTTTGATCGCTAGTATCCTCATCCTCATATTCGATCATAATAACGTTTTTATTGTTAATAGTCGTTGTTAGCGATGCCATGTCCTCATTGTTTGCGAATTTTGTGTAATGTTGGTTCGTCGCTATCTTGTTGAATTGGTTTATAAGTAATCCCTGAAAATTTTGATAACATTATCATTATGTAATTTTCTTTTTTTAAATAGAAGTTTATTTATGACTTCAGAATATTTACAGCTACAATGCCCCATTGCTTGATTTTGTACATTTACGAGATAACTAATAGTTTCTACGGGTGCGACTGATGTTAATATTAGTTAAATTACTAAGTTATTGGGGTTAATATTCTAATATACCAAAGGTGCCCTTGTAAGCGTTAAAACGTGCAACGTAACTGATTTCAAATAAGTTTAGGGTGTTGATAATAAAATTGAAGATATTATCAAAATGAAGATTGCAGTAGATGACATGACCGTGTGTGAAGTGTTTGCGAATGAGTTAGTAGTCGAGGAAGTAGAAAGTAGTTATTATTATTATTCGTTAGTTGAAGTGGTAAGCGTTCGGATGCGGTTAGTCAAAATTTCGTTTGCCAAAATCTCACACTCACCACTAACGTCTTTGAGGATTACTGTAGTACTGAAAATTTTAATAAGAAGAACAAATATCTATGAGTGCATTACTAAGTAGGTAACTGTTGTATTAATAGTGCACAGTGCTGTTAGTCAGCTTCTTTATATCCAACAAAAACATGCCAACTTTACACACAACAGGCAATTACTGTGTGTCAAACGAAGATATTTTAGATCTATGCTCGATTTAGTAATGAGAAGTTCTTTCACCATATTTTATGGAAAGTGACCGTGATGTCAGTAACCTATGCTAACATATTCTAAGTCGGGTTCAATCGGAAGCTATGTATGTATCGTACACAGTAAGAGATTCACATATTCAGAGATGAGGGTCAGTGGGAGTGCCATTGAGAGCGGAGGGTGTATTAGACTACGAGAGATGTCGGAACTAGAGGTTGCTATCACCAGATATCGGTACGAAAGCCTTTGCTTAACCTGAGACTGCCACCGAATGTAAAATTGAGGGTCGGTCGTCGTTTAGCGCGGACGCACAGGTCCTCGCTGCGCAGCGTGTTGCTCCGCCTAACATGGGTGTACGTCTCGAAAAGGTCTTCGGTAATCTCGGGTATTTTCGGTATTTTAAGTCTAACTATATCCTCGTTTTCCACATAACCGTCACCGTCGCACACAGTTCTACATTGTTGTCTTACGTTGGCATTTTGACCGACATAACATTCTTCAGTCACATGATTTTCGTCAGCGTTATCATTTTGTCTATCGGGGTTTTCGAAAATGGGGTTTATGGCGAAGTTGGGGCTGGCGTTTCTGGGGCTGAGTACGTTGCGGACGATGTTGTGATGTAGGGCGGAGGCCTCGAGGTCGCTCAACGAGCTGCTGGCACTTACAGGCGACGCGAACTCTGCGTCGAAATTGTCTAAACTGGTGGATTTGTTCATCGTCATCGACACGGACGACACCGAGCTCGCCTCGTCCATGTTCGCCTTTTTACGACCGCCGCACGACGCCTTGGCCTCTCTAATGTAATAGTCACGTCCGTAACTGAAATAAAGTGTTTTATTTCTCATGATTTCCTATACTCCGTCGGTTTAGGTAGTTAACTAAAGGTAAACAATCTTGGCATGTCTTTTTATCTAAAAGTTGTCTATAAATTGTATGTAAAAATCTTTGCAAATAGGGTACCTAAATCGATGTTAGCTAATAAACTAAATTTAAATAATCTTCGTGTATATTATATACGACCTCTTTAATATAAAAAGACATACCAAGACTGTTTACCTTTAGTTAACTACCTAAACAAACGGAGTATAGATATTTTGTATAGTTTCATTTCGAACATTTTAAACGTCAATACTATAGAACTATAGTTTGCAATCAAACACTCACCGTTTATACTGTGGAATGTCCTCAGCCATCACATCTTTCAATATTCTAGGCGACGGACTTTTAGTTGTTCTATCAATACTATTAATACTATCATTACTCATAGTTAAACTTAATTTATTATGTTGGATATCTTTAACGGGAAGATCATTTGTTTCGCGTTCTTCTTCTTCTGGCTCGTTTATTTCAATTCTGTCATCTTCTGATTCCTTCTTGGTTGTGAACATGTCGAAAAGTGATGAAGTACTCTTGGATGATAGCCTTTTCTGAATGGCCTCTGGAGAGTATGGGTTGTTTGGCATTTCTACGTAGTTCAGCCATTTTTTACGCTCCCTGTAGGCTATTGAACCTGTAATGAAAATAAAATATTTTATAAGTTTGTTTTTTGTTTTGGTGGGAAATTTTCCCATGACTTGTATCCTGTCTAAAACCCAACGTTTATATTCTTTCTTTGCCTTCGTTCCAGGGCCCCAGGGTTCTCTTTTACACGACCCATAGCACTAGTAGGCTTCGACCCTGTTGGGCCCCTACGGTTAATTTACATTAGGGTTTCATATGTGTTGTGCGATATGTATAAGAATGGCAAAGTTATTTCAATTTAATTTCCATGCATATTCATTACTGTAGCTGTCAAGCATTCGTTTTGCTCATAAAAATAACGAATTACGATAAGAGTTCTTTTATGGTTAGCATAATTATGCTTTTTATTACTTGATTTAATATTTCACTCACCTGGTATCAATTCATCACCTTGATCAGTATCACGAGTTGGGATTCTGAAAAGGGAAAGGAAATAATTTTATTATCTTTCTTTGTATTGTCCGATTGCTTTGGAATACATCTTATAGCATTGCTATAGTTTGTAATATTTGGTTATACATTCCATAAGACTAAAAGCAAATATGATTTAAAAGAATGTAATTTGTTCTACTCTGTTACATATAATTAGTGTTTAAAAAAAAGTTTTGTGAGAGCATCGACACGAAGAAGTATGGATACGAAGAAAATCTGTACGCACTTAAATGAGGTTTATGTAATTTTACCTTCGTCTAAAATCTGTACAATAAACTGTACAAAAAACTGCTTTAGTTCAGATTGAGTGAGCTATGAGGTTAATTTTTAGCTCCACTGGACACTAATCTTGATAGAATAATGAAAATAATTTAAGTAGTACTTACTCATGAGGCCCGTCATCAAAGTGTTTCCTGCGCAGACTATCTGCGTACCTCTGTACCGGTAATGTCACCGTCTCCTCATATTCACCCATACGTTCGTGATGACTCAGAGTATTCGTCGATTCTGAAAGTATCAGTATTTCATAAATTAACACTTGTTTTATTACACATTTATCTTTATGCATATCGAGTATCTATGCTGTAATCGATTATAATCAAAATTTAGTTAATGCTAGCCAATAATCCATATTTAGCAAGCCGATTAAACTTTAAAAGAATGGAATATTACTTCCTATTGTTATCATTTATTTTTAGAATTTAATTAATCTTTTGATATGTTTATTAGAATATGATGTAATGTTTTACTTACCTTTGTTACTTGTGAAGCTGTCAACACTATGCAATTCATTTGCATGTCCATTGTATAATATGTCGCCATTATTTTTAGCACACAATTCATTCATAAATTCTTCTGTGTTTCCGTTTAACAATGTCCGGTGTATTTCCTCTTTCATCGCGAATTCCGCTTTCGTTAAAGGTCCACTTTCAATGCCGACCAGTAACTTGCCTCCATCGACTGTGTCTGTCGCGTTCACATTGATAGTTTCAACAATAGTAACGTTGTTGTCATTAATTTCGTTAATGATTGCGTCTACTGTTTCGTCATCATCTATTTTCTCGACGAGTTTGTCAAAGTCGTCGGCTCCGTCTACAATGGTGAGGCTATCTGGTTCGAAGTCATTTTCTTCTACTTTGGGTATGCCGCCAATGACGTGTTTGGAGTCTAGAACTTTCTTCATGTTACTCTTATATTCAGCTTGTTCTTCTGAGTCGCTTGCGTTATCTGAGAGATCTGTGGTGTCGTCAGCGTCTCTGTCGCCGATCAGAGCTCGGTACTCAGTATTGGAGTTGGGTACCAGCATAGGAACTGGCACAGACTGAATGGTTTTGATTTTCTTTTTCTGGAAGAGCCAGTTCTCTTCCCAAGTACCGTCGACTGCCTGCAGGTCGCTACTGGAAACTTCGTCGAACTCTCGATCCTCATTATCTGAAACGTGGGAGGAAAAACTTTAGTATATTGGTATACCTTCGAAATTAATTTTTGCATAACAGCGAGTAAGCTGATAAGGAAGGTTATCTAGAATGAGGTTGTTAACACTGTCCCGTTGCTTTCTATCAGCTGATTATTATTGATAACTAAGCTGTTAAGTCTGATTGTTGATTTATTTATTTTTTGGCAGACTACTTATAATCAGCCTTATAATGTAGACTAACTAAGCTGCAGGATTTCCATTGAACATATGAAATCGTTGACCTTTTAATATTTGATCGATGAGATGCAATGTAAGTTTTTCCTTATAAATTTTGAAACCCTTCCTTGTATATCTCATAAAAGACACCACTATACAAAAGGGTTTCGGGTTAGGCGTTGATGAATCAATAAGTGAGTCGATTTTGCCTTTTCTATTTAGAGATTCGAACAACCAATTGGATCTACCATGAAGCTGGTAGTTAATGAAACGATGGCTGCACTATCAGGGTATTCCAGTACTATATGTCTAAGTATACATAAAAACAACATGTTACAGTATTTGTAATCAAACTCCTTTAAAACAACTTGACCGATATTTATGAAATTTTTATTTGTAGGTCTGAAAATAGGTCATAGGCTATTTTTTACCCTCCCCCATTTGTATCTGATAATTTATATGGCAAAACAACTTCTGCTTGTTTTGCTTGTCACAAATCTTCTTCTTCTTCTTGCCCTTATCCCATATTATTTGGGGTCGACGCAACACGTTTTCTTCTTCCATTCTGTCCTGTCATCCGTCAGACTATCACCAACTCCCCTTTCCTTCATATCACTCCTCACACAATCCATCCATCTTTTCTTTGGCCTCCCTCTCCCTCTCCATCCATCTACTTGTAAATTCAGAACTCTTTTAGTAACATGCATTTCATCCCTCCTCTTCTCATGACCATACCAAGACAAACGATTTCCTTTCAACTTTTCTGTCACTGGCGCCACTTTTAAACTTCCTCTAATATACTCATTTCTTACTTTATCCATTCTTATCACACCACACATCCATCTCAACATTCTCATCTCCGCTACATGCACTCGCTTGTCACAAATATAATAAAGAAATTAATAATTCAGTTGTATTTACCTGTGTTGTGCACTATATCACCTCCGAACTCTGGGAAGGGCACACGTCGGGGCACCTCTAGAGCCTCATCTGTAGCGTCCCCCTCCTCCCAGTCAGACACGTCGTCTTCTTCATGGAGCTGAAAGACCAGTAATGATGTGCGTTACAAACTTGTTATGGATCATGGTGTTTTAAAATTATTATGAATTTTTGTCAAAGTTGGGTCTTAAAAAAAGTTAAATTCAAAACGTAGGTAGTGAGTCCTTCTTTAAAACAAGGACTAATACTAGTATTGGCTGCTAGTGACTAGTAGTGTATAGGCTGAAATCAACTATAGTAGTTTGGATAGTATTTAAAATTATGATGTTTTAAAAGCTAACAATGGGGTTTTGGGTAAGGCTTTCAGTCTCGATACATTTCCTGAGTCCCGGGAAAAAATATCGAGACTCGGCCCAGTCCCGGGATTCCCGGGAAAAACGAGACTTTCGAGACTTGAAAAAGATTTATGTTCAAAGGGTAGGTATTTAAGTACACAATTATTATTTCCAAATACTTAACTAAGTATTACAAACTTCTTCTTGTTTCTTCTAACACACACATCTAACACAGCCTTCAATTTCTTTATTTCGCTCAGCATTTGAGATTTTACGAAGACAGCTTGTTTTAGACATGGAAGCCCTGTGGCATGCCTGTTGGCTCGTCTGTACGAGGGTAGCGATAATTGTGATTTTTTAAATAGCTCACGTAAATCTTCAGATTCTACAAAAGTTCGAAACGGTATTCCACCCAGAGAAGCCATTCTCGAAACTTTCATTTCAATTCCGTTAACCTTTTGGAAGAAATCTGTCATCTTACTTTTTTCCGGTGGTTTATATACTTCATCCTCACTTTTTGATGATGTAGCGATACGTGCAATACAAGTTGTCGAAGCTGGTTGTACTTCCTTTGATAATATCAAGTTATGGATACTTTTAAGATGTTTATGAAGAACACTGGTATTCCCTCTTAAAGTCTTAAATATTTTATGGCATTTTTTGCATTTAGCAGTAGTTAGCAAGTATTATCCTTGCCTCTTAAAAAATAGCACCAAACCGAAGATGTATTATGCATTTTGGTAAGTACATCGCAATAATACATAATTATATGGTGTTATCTAAAACAAAAAGACCCATGACCAGACACAAAGAAAAACGATAGGCAAAACAAATATAAGGTCTTACCTAACTGATCACGACGACCATTCTCAATAACCCTCTCAACGTAAATTCACTTTTCCTTCACTCACAAACATCTGACACACCACAGCCACCAAGTTATTCCAAACTTGTTATATGCCATCCAAAATGACGTTAAAAATAACACACACCGTGGAAGTTTGAATGAATTTTGATCATTTCAGGATTTAATAAAATGAAATAAAAATGTTTTCTTCGTTTTGATAAGTATTGTTTTAAAATAATTCATAAGAAATTAAATCTGAAAACTATCAGTCTAAATGCAAAACAAACGCATACATACAATCATACAAAGTAATAAAAGTGATTTTTAAAAACAATTTTTGTGAAAAAACCTAAACTTTTTTAAACAAAAATTGATTTTTATTTCCATCAAATACATCGATCATACGTACACCGTCAAGAACAATTAATATAAAAACATTCGTTACAATACCTCAGGGTAAGCGTTAATTTTAAACTTTATAAATGTTCGTATCATCACGGCAATATAGCCTCAAATCAGCTAGAAATACCTAATATTAAGATAAAATAGCATGGTAAGAGTATTAGTAATATTAAATCTAAAATTAATTATAATCTTTCAACGCCATCGTTTTACAGTTAGTTAGTAATAAAAACAAAAATGTTTGTAAATTCGTGGACATGCTACAAATCAATAATGTAAATTACCATAATTATACAAGGAGATAAATGTAGTGATAATTAATTATATTTGACAAAGTCTCGAAAAGTCTCGTTAGTCCCGGGACTACATGTGTAAGTCTCGAGTCTCGAAAATGGGGAAAAAACGCCGAGAGTCTCGATATTTTCGAGACCGAGACTCCCGGGATGAAAGCCCTAGTTTTGGGAGTGCTATCATCAGCATTATGTTAGCGAAAAGACGTCCACTGCTGGACACAAGCCTCCTCCAAGGCTTTTCCCATCCATCGGATTCCTGTGACCCTTACCAAGTCGTCAGTCCACCTTGTGGGAGGCCTACCAAAGCTGAGTCTGCCGGTAGGTACATAATCGTCACTCCAGAACCTTTTGGCTACATCGCCTATCTGGTCTGCGACCAATTGTGCCCTACCGAATGCCACTTATGTTTGGCGATTCTTTGGGCTGTTTGTGACCTTGGCCTCATTATCAAGCCTTGCAAAACCGTATCCTTTGAGTGTTGTATTTCCCTCATAGTTCAGGTGAAATACCACTACAACTGATCTAAGGTAAGCCTGTCGCTACTAGTGTATTCTTCAATCCATTTTGCGAGACCTTTTTAGTAGAAGCTACATGGTGTAGAAGATACTTACAGGAGGAGTGATATTCCTAGTGTGTCTGGAGTGGAGCGAGCGTGGTGGCGTGTGCAGCGAACGTGGCGAGGACCTCTCGGAAGGCGTGGGACTCGCGCTCGCCGAGTGGATCCCACTGCTGCGACCACCCGAACCATTCTCGTTCTGGTATCGCTCTATCACCTGGAGAGAGAAAGTAAGATGTTGCTTTAAAGACGGGAAACTGCGGGATTGGAAAATAGGTGAACCGCTGGTTGATGGCAATACAAAGTTTTAATTTTTAGTCTGTGTAAAATTATTTATTTATTTATTTATTAAATTCTTCATGCACATAGAAGCACAGAGGCGGACTTAATGCCTTAGGCATTTTCTACCAGTCAACCTTTGGGTGATGCAGAGAAAAATAGTGGTAGGTGCAATAAGAGAGAAAAAGCGAATACAAGAATAGATAAACTAATAATAATAAACCTAAAATATAATAACAATATAATATAATATATACTCAAATTTATAAACTACATAATATATACATACACTAATGCAATCAAACAATTGGTTATAAACAACAATTGGATACCATTATCGCTGTGATGAGACTACTGCCAACTTCTTACGAAACAGCTCACGAACAAAAAAAAAAAAAAAAAAAAAAAAAATAAAAAAAAAAAAAAAAAAAAAAATTCTATTCTATGGGCAGTTCTCTTGCCAAAAATAGTGTGTTGTGTTTATTGCGAACTGTTTTCTGTGAAGAATCATCAAGTAAAATGGGCTGGTATCGATGGTATGGTATAGTATGGTACGACTAAAGCGGATGGGATCATCATTTTGCAGCCCTTGTGACGTATTATTTGGTCGGTTAAACATGTTTTTTTCTTCCGTTTCCGCCTGTCTTTCTTCATGCTATTGCTAACCCCCTACACAACTCAGTGAAGAAAAAAAACAATATTCTAAGCAAATCGTTTCAGTGATAATACAGTCCACTATATCCAAGAACTAAACACCGCTGCTGCCGAAGAGCACGGCACGGGAAGATTTCTCATTTGCATAATGTTTACAGAACTTTCAGTTCCCCCATACGAACACTAGGCGAATCATGTAATAAGTAAGTAGGTTTTTATTGTGAGCCTAAAAGAATATAATCACAAACTTATCGTGAGAATCAGGAGTTATATTTAGGCTTTCGTCTCCGGTATGCGAGAGAAACCGAAATTCACAATGTGCACCAGACATTTCTCTTCACTTTCAAGATATACACAGGAAACGTAGAACAGTTAATCATCTAGATGATACATAGCGATAATCTAGCTCGGAAAATTTGAACACTGCTCGCTCAGCCATATCTGAGGCACTGGACCAACGATACGGCTAAACGCATGAATTCATAACAACTGACAATCCGATGAAAAAACTTCAAACCTCGCCGTTCGCCTCGGGAAAGTAGCTTACAATTGAACTGAAGAAATTGTACATTTTCACCAGTTGCCACACGAATTTAGACTTTATTCCGCCGTGATACGAGGTAGAGGAGAGATGTGCTTGAGTTTTCTAAAAAAAGGTCTGGTTCACACGGGCGCTAGTTCGCACTGCGCTCTCAAGAAGCGAGTGGGGTCAACCGAATGGCGTAGGGTTGGCAATTTTTGCTGTTGCAGTAGGTATAATAAGTAATACTGCGGATTTCAAAAATAATTGCATGCTTTTTTTATTTGCTAAATTAATACTTCTTTCAGCTCTAGTAAATAAATATGAAAGAATCCTTAAAATATCTTTATCAATAACAAGGTTATAAAGCTTCAAATCTGCTAATAAGAGAAAGAGGTCATGTAAGTAATTTGACGTAATATTACATTGCGCCTGTTCGGCTGCCATAGAAAATGGTTTTTAGCGAGAGGGACAGATAAACATATTGGTTTGAAATAGTTATAATTATCTCGTTTGCTTTTCTACTTAATTCTATTTTGCTGTCACAATTAGTACCTATTCTGTTTTTGTATATTTATTGATAAAATGGTTAAATAATAAATATTTTTTCACGCACATTCCCTATTAAATTGTAAGAAAAACTTTAACTTCAATACAAAATTCTTCAAAATACGCAATTTGTTTACATAACAACCACGAGAGATAGTAGAAACATCAATAAATCGACCACTTAACAAAATCTTTCCGGATTTCTATCAATCACTTAGGTAATCACAACATTTATTTACGATTTTCTAAATACTCACAAACGTTTAAACCAAAATATTTAAACGCAAATGCTTTACGTAACTCACCACACAAATAGTTGCTACAATATATAGGATCACTACGAAACCAACCAAAGTCACCTCGTACGACATTTTGATCGATTTATATTTCACTTAATCACAACACTTAAACACAACCATTTCGTATAAGTGATTAGCACTAAATGTAGACTTATTAATCTCATAATTTATTGATGGTGACTTACCATTTCTTTGGAAAACATTGGATTTGGTGGCGAAGTATCTTTGTACTAGCTAGCCGAGATAGGGCCGTCCATATCCTATGCTATCGGTAGATAAGTCAGATAAGGTATCGAGGCGAACCGTGATGTGATGGATTGGAGTTGCTCATTATGCCGGATCCTTGTTTAGCGGCCGCACTTTCAGGGACATTCATTAACGTTAATCATTACTTACGGCCGCACTCAGGGACATTCATTAACGTTAATCATCACTTAAATTCTAAACGATCTATTAAGAAATTGTCACATTGACAGTTTTACACAGTTTTTCAGTGAAGGTTTGACAATACTTAACTTTAATGGACATTAGAGACGCTAATGAACCATTAGCTGGACTATGCGTTCGGCCGTTAACTGCTAAACGATCTATTAATTTATTGTCACATTGACAGTTTGACACAGTTTTTTCAATGAAAAACTGTCAAAAACAGTAAAGGTTTGACAATACTTAACTTTAATGGACGTTAGGGACGCTAATGAACCATTAGCTGGACTCTGAGTACGAACGTTAGTGAGTTTGGTAAAATAATGGTCGTGATTTCTTTATTAGACGCAGGTCTTGATGGGGTACCGTAAAATCAGAGTGAGAAAGTTCAATTCAATTCGTCTTTATTGTGGATCATATGTGTCTGGAATAGTTGGGATAGAAGTCCAGATTTGTTCACTGACAAACCAATATTAATTGAGGTAACATTGAAGGCGGGCTTTTAAACCCGGTGGTGGTTCAGAGGGGTAGGTATGTATTTGTTAACGTTTGAATCCCCAACCGGTCCTATGAGACCGCGCTGTTATTGTTTTACTATTGTGTCTCGTTTCGCGGGTATCTGAGTAACTACGTGGCCTCAAGAAGGGCCGTTAGTCATGGGCTTGAAGAGAGCTATTTGAGTTTAACATCGTGGTGAAAAGATTAGTCTGTATAGACAGATAGCTTGAAGAATGAAATATGTTGAGAATGGAAGAAAACGTGTAGTGTCACCATCATCATCTCAGCCGAAAGACGTCGACTGCTGTACACAGGCCTCTCCTAAGCGTCATTGAACAGATTTGAAAAAATCCTCTTACTTGCATTTTGGGTACAGTTGGGACTTTTTATAGAAATTAAAAAATGTGTCAATTAAACAACATTTACATAGATATAGTTGAAAACTTAGTTCATGAATCCCCGACCGGTCCTATGAAACCGCGATGTTATTGTTTTACTATTGTGTCTCGTTTTGCGGGTATGTGATAGGTTAAACAATAAATACATAGTATCTCAGTTCTAACTCACATAAGATTTCTCTTAGTCTTTCTATGGCATTTTATGAAGTTATGACAATATTCGTGCTATCTTTCCATTGTTCGAAACAATTAAATCTGTGGGAAAATGTGAAGCTCTAGAGAAATTATCCTAATCAATTATAAGTTTATTTTTATCTATAAATAAGATTAATGGTTCCGCTTGCCAATTAGATAATTATTTATGTTATATTGTGTGAGCTTAATGCTTGAGATTAGGTTTTCTCTAATATGATTGATATTTGTAGGTGCCTATTTGAATTACCGATATCAGTATTTTAATTTTCTATGTGATTAGTATGTTTTGTTAATGAAAAATTTGGTTATCTTCAAGGCTAGAGTGAATGGGCTTTTTATAGTAATAAACAAGTGCTCCTAACCAACAACGATTGCATCACTGCTTACCAACACGGAGCTCGTAGTCAAGTAGGTACCTACTATCGTCTATTTTTTATACCCTGAGACTGAATTGACACAGGTAATGTCAAACTTACTATAGGAATGACACCAGTTCTTTTGTGTTGTAATGTCATTTTAGTCTCAGGGTATAAAAAACAGACGGTAGTTTATGTAATTAAAAAAATATATAATATCGTAGGAATGATACTAACTACCGTATAATCGAAAGGAAAAGATAACTACGAAAATAATTAATGATTCATTTTTCAGTTAGTCCGGTAGGTAATTATGATTGTAAAATGTTATCGAAACTGAGTCCAAACTTCGTAAGTCTATCCATATAGGAATGAGTCATAAATTAATCTATGGATGTAAACAAAAATAGGTAAAGTCCCGCAAACCTTCGTTTAATTCATGAATCCCCGACCACTCTTATGTGACCGCGCTTTTATTGTCTTACTATTGTGTCTCGTTTCGCGCGTATCTGAGTAATTAATTACTCAGATACCCGCGAAACGAGACACAATAGTAAAACAATAACAGCGCGGTCTCATTGGACCGGTTGGGGATTCAAACGTTAAGGATTTCGAAGATTAGTTCATATGTGGCACCATAGAGGTCGCTACAAATCTATTTTCTTTAAAAATCCATCTATTTTCATCACAATGATATTGTGATAATGAAAATTTTATGTAGATACATATGATTACACAAACATATTGTGGGTTTGTTACTCCGTCAGGATGAAACGCGGCTGAACGGATTCAAATGTAATTTGACACACAGGTAGGCCAAGTCTTGTATTATCAAATAAGATACCTACTTTTTACTCCTTTTATCACGGTGGTATGTTCCCTTGGGATAATTTTATATTTTCACGCGGGCGAAGTATAAAAGTAGCAAGAGTAGTAGCCGTATCTCAGTGTAGATACCGATTAGATTGGAATACATTAGTGAGAGTTAAAATGTCTAGTAAAGACGTATCTTTTCTTTTTAAGAAGAAGAAGAAGACAAGTTGGCGCTTGACCTGATCTGATGGAAAGTGACGATACGGTCGACGATGGAGCGCACTTGCCTAGACTAGAAGTAACCTATTCACTTTTGGCTTAAAGATTCCCAGGTTGTAGCCATCAGGAAACACTGACTATGTGCATTGTACATGTATGTATGTTTGAATTGCGTGGCAGCCCTAAATTAGCGTAGAACTAATGAAGCGTTTGTAAGGATTCGCGAGCACAACCTTATGTTTACATCGATCACGCTACTGCATTGGATTTCTCTAGATTTGTGCACTATTAATATCGCTTGCACATTAATTATAATGACCTTTTGGTTTGGAACTAGAGGAAGTCCTATTTTTAAAAGATTTTTAACACACTTTTTAGAAAATCCGTTGATATTTGTTACTCCTACTGCTGTCTAACTAGGTATGTCAAAAATATTGCACTAGTGCAAAAATATGCGTAGGTTAGCCCCACCAAAATTTAAGCAGTATTGGACAGCCCCTATTGGTCGCAAGGTTGGCTTCATAAAACAGCAAGAAAAAAAAATCTCTAAAATATGTATAGTAGTTACTCAGATACCCGCGAAACGAGACACAATAGTAAAACAATAACAGCGCGGTCTCATTGGACCGGTTGGGGATTCAAACGTTAAGGCATGATGTTTTAGGTACAAATGTCTTGAAAAATGTTGTTCGATGAAACTGCAATTGTCATTGCAGTTGATCGGCTCCAAAACGACCTCGTATTCGGGTCGGGCGTGTATTCCACGTCGGTTTACTCATAGGTATCACAATAATATACTATTTTGAAATTCTCATCAGTCAAGCTGAAGAAAAAACTTTTTGAAGATTTGCCGAACTTAATTTAGAATTACGATAGCCGTGGCCACAAAATCAGATCTAATCTAGCACAGATAGTGAGTGGACGTGATTGATATTTCTAAATTGAAAAAGAAGCCCATTTATTTTTAGATTTGTAAGGTTTATTTTTGGCTAAGGTAATGTTCTCATATACTGATAGCTACTTTTAAGAAAATAATGATCTCAGTAGATCAATTGAGGATGTCAAACTAGACGGACAATGTTTTTGGTTCGCCCACAACTTGATTTTGGATTGTTATACATATACCTATGTTCTAATCGTGGTAATCCATAATACTACAATGCAGGATTTTGAATTTTAATTCCTATGTTGCGTCATAGATGGCACCACACACTTCCAGCGATTTTGCGGGAGATGCAATCAAATCTATTGAAACTTACGGCATTTTGAAAGAACTTAGTCATGATTTTTAATGTAAGTCCTTTAATGTGTAGTTTATTTTAAAATTACGACGATTATAATAGGTCACTTCAAAATGCACCATTATTTTTTATAAAAGTGTATAGCGACATCTATGATGCCTCATAGGAATTAAAATTCATTGTTGCACTAAATGAGCGATGTAGCAACAACATGTAAACACCTACCTTATTCAAAATCGCTGTGGCCAGTAAGTCCTCGTACGTAGAACTCTCGATGGTAGGCGTGTGTGGCTCGGCAGTATATCTGGCGAGGGCTGGCAGCGCGGCCGCCTCCTCCACGACCCTGGCGACCAGGCGCTTGAGCTGCACGTGCGCGCCGCTCGCGCTGTGGCCCGACGGCGCGGGGGATGGCGACTGGTTGCGCGGCGCGGGGAGGTCTGTGGAAGGTAGAAGAAGAAGATTGAACATTTGTTTTTTTTTTTAACCTATCAATACCCGCGAAACGAGACACAATAGTAAGACAATAACAGCGCGGTCTCATAGGACCGGTTGGGGATTCATGAATTAAATAGAAGTAGGTAAGTTGTTATGTGCAGGTCACACGTGCCAGTCATTTCAACGTGCTGTGGGGATTAACACAATGCAATGGTTTAGAAAATGCCAAAGGCATTAAGTCCGCCTTTGTACCTTTATGTGCATAAAGTATGAAATAAAAACAGAAATAAAATAAGGGATTTATTAAGAGCATTCCAGTGCCCCGACTTACGAGTTGTAGGTCGCGGGTTCAAACTGCTCTCAAAACTGTGAAAGAAAACATCGTGAAAAATTGACAATCCTAGAACCAAAAATTCGAAGACTGGTGACATCTACTAATCCGCCCTGGGCCCGCGTTGTGAATTACTCTGAACTTTGTGTTCTGTAACTAATCGCTAGGTAATTAACAAGCACTTAATTACGTATGCTTAAGAGTGCTCTTCCCGAGCCGGCTATCGTCAACGTGAGCATAGCTTATCAGCTTGCAGTTGCATCCAACGCAATGCTTGATAAAGAGGCAATGCGAAAAAAAGAGATAACGCCTGAAAACTCTGTTGGCATTCAGTAATTCCGTAAGCTGTAATAATTCAAAATCTCGATTAAATGTGCAAAATTATTTTTTTTTCAACTGTTTTATTGAATAAAATATAAGGGCCAAAGTTCATGCATAATAGCAGATTTTAAAAGGTTTTCACTGGATTAGTTTTACATAAATTGAGCATAGTAACACTGAAGTCATGTTCACATAAGAGCAGGTAACGTAGTTCGGGTTAGACGCTCTTAAGCGACTAGGTTTTGCCAGCGGCATCGCTTGCGTGAAAGCAGGATTTTCTAAAAAACTTTGGACCCCGTTTCATCCCCTTAGAAATTTTTCGAAAATCCATCCCGGATTTTCGAAAATCCTTTCTAAGTGCTCGCCTACAAATTCTACAAAATAAAATGAAACATTTTGCTACGTTAGGTATCACGCTGTCTTGCGTTGATATGCCATTCAGTCAGTTTTTCCTTTTATATATATACAATTACATAGGTAGAAATAGATTATCAAAATTACTTGACCCGGATTTGATACCTACAGAGATTAAGTACTATTAATATAATCTACTGATATATATTATATATAGTGGTGCAATGTCTATGTTCATTAAGATGATAAAAGTTATGTAAATTCAAGCGTAGGTATATAAAGGCAATAGCGTAATCATTTATATTGCTTTTAAAAATACCGAAGATAATTAAACTAGTTACCTCCTTGATAAAAACAGGCTTCAATTAAAATCAATACAGGTTTGTACCGATTTTCAAGGTGAATTAAGTTTATTAAAACATTTACATATTTCCTTAGATCATAATTTATGTGTACGTGGGTTATGGTTACTCTAGATTTCTTAGAAGTTGCTGGAATGGATGGAAAGAGCTATGCTCGGAGTTTCTTTGCGTGATCGCATCAGAAATGAAGATATCTGCAGGAGAAACACCGTCTTCTCTTTCTGCTACGTTCTTCTTCAAGCTCTGAGGGTAGGTATATAATTACTGGGCTATGAAGTGGATTGTGTCTGCAGGGAGTGAGTATCTTGGTCGACTAATTCTCTTGCTAAGTCAAGAATAAACTTTCTTCTACTAATTTTTTTCACGAATAGTTTTTTGTACAAAATCCTGGAATTAGGTTTCTTAGAAGTTGCTGGATTGGATGGAAAGAGCTATGCTCGGAGTTTCCTTGCGTGATCGCATCAGAAATGAAGATATCTGCAGGAGAATCAAGGTGACTGACATAGCCCGAAGAATCGCTTAAACTTAAGTGGCAATTGGCAGCGTATATTGTTCGTAGAACAGATGGTTGATGGAGACGAAAGGTTCTAGAGTGGCAACCTCGTACTGGAAGACGCAGCGCTGGAAGGCCTTCAACATGGTGGACCGACGGCCTTTTGAATGTCGCGAGAATCCGGTGGGTGCTAGATGCACCGACCGATCGTTCTGGCGACACTTGGTCCGAGGCCTATGTCCAAGAGTGGATATTTTTCGGTTTAAATTATGATGATGATGCTGGATAAAGATATAAAACCATAGTGCAGAAAAACAACTGGTTCATTTATTTTTGACCTACTACAAAACGGTGGAGGTTTTCAATTAGTCTGATAGTTTATTTTTTTTCTGATTACTCGAAGACGCCTGAATCAATCTAAATTAAGTATTATGTTTTGTTTGACAGGGTATACCTACTTCCTAGGTTGTTTTGCTGTCATTGTTACAGCAACAAGTGTTCCAACCTAACAGAAACCGTTTATTTTCAAAATAAATCTTGGGTGATAAATTAGACAGTTTTTTTCAATAAATTCAATTAACAAATTGATGTAGATACAAATAATTTATATACCTTCTTAGACCAGGCTTTTAAAGCGATGCCAGTGTCCATTAGTAGTTATTGAGATGGAAAAACACGACGTTAAAGGCACAAAAAGTTTTGGTAATTTTTCATAGTAATGTTTTTGTCAAAGTTCAAAATACTCGTACATTGAACTCTTTTTTAATCACCACACCTATCTTATAATTTATATAGGTTTTTATCTTGTTATTTCATTAATTACGAACGTTACAGTCATATAAAAATCTAGCTTTAGCCCGCAGCTTCGCCCGCGTACATAAAATATAGCCTATGTCACTCAGGAATACAGCAGCTTTCTATTGGTGAAAAAATTTTAGCAATCCGTACTGGATTGCTAAAATTTTTCCACAGATTACCTCAACAAACAAAAAAAAACAAATTACCTCTTTATTATATTAAGTATAGATAACTGTGAAAATATTGGAACTTTGTTTGCTACTAAAATTCTAATTACAATGTTATTTTAGTTCTTTATCCATGTAATATTAGTTCTTTTTTTTTGGTGGGAAATCATCAAAATAAATTCTCCAGTTCTAGGTGAACTAGGAAGGTGTGTCAGACTTTGACTGACTAAAACTCGCTGTTGTTCCTTTTTTATCTTCGTTCCAGGGCCCCGGTGCTCTCTTTCGTACAACCTAGGGCCCAGTATGTTTCGACCCTGCTGGGCCCCTACGGTTTGCTGACATCTCTTTGAGGCGCGCGTGGGACACTTCTGGATTCTACATAGTTTTTTGGCTTGTAAGTAGATATTTTGAGGAGCTCGTGGCTAGATAATAACAGCCGCACAGGTCGATCTTCAAGGTTAAGCAACGCTTGCCAAGATTGGTCTGTGGATGAGTGACCATCTTAACATAACGAGTTTCCTCCGTGCCTCGGATAGCACGTTAAGCAGTAGGTCCCGGTTGTCATTTGTAGATCTTTGGCAGTCGTTACGGATAGTCAGAAGCCAGTAAATCTGATTCCATTCTTGCCATGAAGTACCGTGTTACACCAGTTAATGGGTTGTGAAGGTTTGGTAGGCAGCCGCTCCTCGTAAAATACTGGTATTCAGCTAAATTCGGCTTGACTGGAAGCCGACCCCAATATAGTCGGGAAAAGGCTAGGCAGATGAAGTAGATATTTAATAGTGTAGGTAACACCAATTTTAGGATAATCTTGCCGTGAGGATAAAAAAGTCAATTAACGCGGAACTCAACACAAATAATAATTAGTCACGAAAATAATTATTTTAATAATCCTAATTACTTTGTTAATGTATCAACAGGTTTTACGATCGTGTAATCTCTGCATTTATTAGTTTTTTTTTAAATGTGAACTGAGATCATTCTAGTCTGAATTCTGAGACATGCAAAAACAATAGGATTTTTTAGTTTTTAGTTTTTTGTTTTCCGCCATTTGCAGTTTAAATAGCTTCCTGTCTTGACTGAAATATTTTTGTGTGAGAATCTTAAATAATGATTATGTGTTACCTACGAAGCTTAAAATTAAGGTATTCTATTACCCAGAGGTTTTGCTGTAGGTAAGAAAACTAAAAATCTGTTTTTTTTTAATTTTAGAAAGGAAACATCCAATGTCTAATACGCTCTCCCGCTCCGCCCAGAGCGGGAGAGCGTGTTTTTACTGACTAAAACCCACTCCTGTTCTTTCATTGCCTTTGTTTCAGTGCCCCAGGATTCTCTTTTGCCCATGGCCCCAGAGGCTTCGACCCTGCTGGGCCCCTACGGTTTACTGACAACACTTTGAGGCGCGCGTGGAACAATACGCGCCGTCGACAACTTGGGTTTGGTTCGGATATTTACCAAACTGCCATTATTATATTGGCAATTATATCATCTTTTTCTCTATTATTTTTTAGCTTCCATGCACCATCTAACTGCGCCACGAATAGTGCGCAACGTGTAGTCGCATTAAGAGTTCAAAACGAATGCTTCTTCCAATTAAATAATGATTTAGTAGTTTTCCTTGGAAAACAAATGTGACGGAATATTTTGATTTTTTATACTCTACATATGTACTTATTGGTTTAAAGTTTTTCGAAATGTGTCCAGCTACCTTACCTTAACATCGAAAAGAAGTTTTATCGCGACTAAATAAAATGTATAAAAAAAAACAATGCATTTTTTGTGGTGGAGAAACTTCCAATAATTTTTCTCACTTTAAGGTGGAGCGAGAGGGTACGTCAGACGTTTACTGAAAAATATTCCCGTGGTATTAGCGGGCACCGGCTCTGTTGCGGGGCCCCTACAGTTTCGCTCGTAAGGTTTGACTCATCTAAGAGAAAAGTGAGGAAAAAAATATGGCTTAAAGGCCTCACCTAAGTTTCACATGGTTCACAGCAACTGTGATTACATAGTTCGTAAAGGTGCGTTACTTATTCTATGATTCACGTAAATAAATACATTTACTAAACTATAATAACAAGTCTGGCCACGAAAATATTCCACTTCATGTATGTAGGTATGACTGTGTGTGTGTATTATTACTAATTATCTTTGTTTACTCAAGTTGGCGGCTGAACGAAGTTATTCATAATTATCCGTAAAATGACGCAAATAACTTGAAAGGTATTTATGTATGAACGATAAAACTGACGATGATTGGTAAATATTTGTTTTTTTTGACAAAAGAATTAAAATTATTACAAAAGTACTTAGGAATTTATGAATTTTCATCTTTTTCGTGATTTAATTTGTTTTTAATGCATGACAAGTAAGGCTTTATTTAGGAATATCTGAGCTGGAATTGGTTTATGAATCTTTACTTCTTTCAGGTCTAGTAAAAATAAATATTTTGCGTGTTAAAGTGAAAATGGAAGGAAATGTTAGCAAATCGTAGGGGCCTAGTAGGTTTGAAGCCTACTGGCTCGCCCCAGAGTGAGAAAAATCATTGGATGATTTCCCACATAAAAAAAACTTTATTTATATCTGAACTGGAATTGTTATATGCATCTTTCATTTGTTTTTTCAGTGTGGTCCTTAAAATTACAGTTTTTTGTTTTTATTGGAGTAAAGTTGTTGTAAATAAAGAAAAAAGTGTTAGCAATCGTAGACTTTTTTTTTCATTCTTTTTTTTCCATGTGAGAATAAATAAAACCGCGTTGCACCCCCGACCACCCTAGTACAGCCCTGTGTCCAAGCCTCAAAGACCTACAATACCTGTTAAGTGCAACTCTTCGCACTCAAGTGACAACATGTCATGTTAGGTCACCCGCCAAACATTACCACGCAACATGTAACGAGTGTTTGATTTATCGCAATAGGTGTTTGTTTACCTGTGTAGGTACTATTGCTTCATATGACAAATTACCTTACCTGTGTAGTAAGTACGAGTAGATGTTATTTTGTTTGGGATGATCGATTGTGTAAAATGAAATGAAATGTAAAACGAAATAATCGGTTGTGGAGGTCTGGTAGGCAGCCGCTCCTAGTAAAATACTGGTATTCAGCTAAATCCGACTTGACTGGAAGCCGACCCCAATATAGTTGGGAAAAGGCTAGGTAGATGATGATGGATTGTGTAAAATAGTGGGCAATCGTGGTTTAAAGACAAAGCATGGACCAATATTCTGTCAGATTAATCTTTGAGTCCTGTTTTTTAAATCGAGAATTTTTTATGTTATCTGGATTAAAAAAAAATAAGACCCAAAGCACTAAGTATAGTTAAAATAAGATCCAAAGTATAGTTTTGTCTTTGGTGTGGGCTGCGGATTTTTCCAAAGAATTACCGCATACGCATTGGAATGCAAAAGGGTAGTTGGGGGAATACAGATGCATTTTCGGGCCTGCGTGGTGGTTTAAGGCCTGAGTCTCAGCAGTGGAACTCAGGAAGCATGTACCTATTATAATACTGATTACGCTTATATGTTTGTACGGGTGGGTTCAGATACTCCACACTCACTCCATCTAGAATAGATGTAGCCTATGTATATTTTTTGGTAAGAAATCATCAAATACCTTCTTATTTTATGGTTTCCTACCAAAAAATAAAGGCTTTATACCTAGCCAGAGCCTGTTCATTAGACTACCCTAACTCGCAGACAAAACTCCTGAAACTGTTTTACTCTATACCGGTAGGTACTCTATTAGTTCATGAATCCCCGACCGGTCGCATGAGGCCGCGCTGTTATTGTCTTACAATTGTGTCTCGTTTCGCGGGTATGTAATAGGCTAAAGAAAGGAACTCATAGCTACTTGGATACACAGTTAATGAAGGAAAGGTGTCAAGTATTGTGTAAGTGCCGCCCCCTGATCGCTATCTGCCATTCAAATACGATGTAAAGATTAAATTAACGACATAGGCTTTCATGTTAGTTGCTTATCTTTACTACGAATCACACACGCTATGCAAGGCGCGTGCTACCAACTGGAAATAGAATATAGAAGTGTAATAATTCTACGTTATTACATTTATATATCATTGTTGTATGTGATATGAAAGAAAAGGGAGTTTGTGTAAGTGTGACGGATGACAGGACAGAATGGAAGACAAAAACGTGTTGCGCCGACCCTAAGTAATATGGGATAAGGGCAGGTAGAAGAAGAAGAACATTGTTGTATAAACATAGATTGAGAAGACAATTTTAAAAAAGCTTATGATAATTTTTACTTCGCCTCATTATAAGTGACCTATACTAAAATTATAAATTCAAGTAATAATTGTATTTCAGCACATAAAATCATTGCTAATACGTTCGACCATAAACTTCAAGAATAATGTTCTTCGTTATGTTTAATTTCATATAATTACGTTGTTACATGTGCCTTACCGTTTCTGCCACCTCTCGGCCACTTATTATCTTGCAATCTGCTTGACCCCAACGTTAATTATCTTGTTTTAACATTAAATCCGCCATTTTGTGGCTATTGTCTGCCATTTGGTCGACGACTGGCCTGTTGGTCTAGTGGTTAGTGGCCCTGACTGCTACGCCAGAGGTCGTGGGTTCGATTTTCACCCAGGACAAATGTTTGCGTGTTGAGCACGATCACGTTCTGTGTCTGGGTGTAATTTACCCGCCCCGGCTTCGCACGGGTGCATTATCAGTGTTTCCCTACTATATTATACATGTATTGTACATATAAACCTTCCTCATAAATCACTATCTATTAAAAAAAAAACTGCACCAAAATCCGTTGCTTAGTTTTAAAGATTTAAGCATACATAGGGATATAGGGACAGAGAAAGCGACTTTGTTTTATACTATGTATGTATTTAGAATAAATAAGTATGTTTATCATTTATCTAGTACCCATAACACAAGCTCTGCTTAGCTTGGGACTAGATGTCGTTGTGTGAAAAGTTGCGGAAAAAAATTTACCTCGTTCTGTCATTAAATCCGCCATTTTGTAGCTATTGTCAGCCATTTTTATTTCGTTCAGGTCGAGGTCGGCTGGTAACCTCTCCTTGTGAAGACTTTGCACTTTAATGATAAGTAGCACGACGTGTTATGTGTGTGACAGACTGATGTACATTATCTGTTCTATCAATCAATCAACTGGTAATTATAGTGTGTAGAAGGCTTTTCTTAAAAGGAGATGTTGATAAAGTCGTTGGTAACTGTTTGAATGTCCATTTTTTAATATTATTCTCTCCTGTGTAGTGTAATTGTTTATTCGTATGTATGTTATATATTTATTTTTAGTATAACGTATTTATATTATATATTTATTTTAGTATAATCTTAAGGTATATATATATATGTATTTCTTACTTTAAGTTTCTATACGCTTTCCTTTTATTTTTCTTGCACACAACTGTCGACATCTCACAAAATCTCTCTTTCGCAGGTCTGCTGGTAGAGATTTCTTATTGAAATAAGCAGTACCTTTGTATATATTTCTGTATTGTATTGTTTCCTTATCTACTTATTTATCTGTGTGTACATAAATTATAAAATAAATAAATAAATTATTAAACTGTAATAAATCATTGCTGAGATTCAGGCCTCTCTAGGCGAGGAAATGAGACGTAATTTAGTAGGTATGTAGGCCTAATAGGGGTTGGTGGATGTTATATATGTCTTCAAATGTTTGGGTATATGACATACTGCGTACCTCACCATGTCTTTTTCATTGTTTTGAGAGCAGTAAATAGCATAGCATAATCAGAATTATTTTTATGTGCGTGTGTGTGTTTTTGTTTATATTTTTTTAAATAGTGCTTAACTGCAATCCCACGCAAGACTTAACTGTGATCCCATGTAAGCAGTAATGCAATCGTTATATAGGTATAACGATTGCGTATGCATATGCAGTAGTGGGAATATTAGGATATGCCCACTGCTGGGACCTGAACTTTCTCTCTGGGAGGGGAAATGAGTCGTAATCCACTATATGGCCCTAATATGTGGTGGTGATGAAATAAATTACACTAAGTAGGTAAAGCCCTTGCCTGTTTTAATCCTTGGAACCCACGTTGTACTTGTAGGTAAGTCGGGGCCATTACCACTGGGCCACCATTGCACCTACATTGTATTGTGCTTAAACTAGTTTACGTTGTTCTACTGATCCTGGCCTAGTTATTTAATCACATTTTAATGATCCACCCATTTTGCTGACGCATCTACGTTTATTGCTACTCAACATATCGATAAAAATTCCATATTGTAATGCGTTTTTAAAACTGCACCTGCCATGTTGACGACTCAAATGTCATATTCGATTATAATTTTGTAACTTGTTATTTTGAGATGATGTAGGTAGAAGAAATAAGTAGGTAATTCCCTTTTATGAAGTCGTAAAGGTTCGTTTCCACTTCTACAATTTTATTTCCAAAGGAGTTTTTAATTCTCGTTAAACACAGTTTAAGGAATACAGAACATGCTTTTTTTGCCACTTCAGTTTCAAGCTGTGGTTTTCACAAACGAATAGAGTAAATTATTTAGGAAAATCAATTTGATATGGCGTCACTGAAGAATTAAATTGATTCGATATTTATTTATTTAAACTTCATGTGCAACTGTGGCACATAAGCGGATTTAATGCAACATGGCATTCTCTACCAGTCAACCTTTGGGTTAAAAAGACAAAACAGTGGTAGGTGTGCACAATAAATAAATAATATACTATTTAAAAATGAAATATTATTGTGGCGACCGCGACGCTTGGTGTAGGTCTATGTCCAGTTGTGGACGTCTTTCGGCTGAAATGATGATGATTACAACAGTAGTTGGAAAAAGGCCAGATATCTTTCTCTAAACTTATAAGAAAATAGTAATCAAGAATCGTGTGCCACTGCGAGTGAGCGGCCGAGTTCCATATTGACTCTAATCTACTGTCTCGCGTCAAATGATAGTGACTTCTCACGCAGAGACGTGAGTAACGCGCAAGTCTATGAATCTTCGCAGACATCAGGAATTACTTCATTACAAAGAAACATTCCTCAACGAGTTATGACTTCGTCTAAATTAAATTTTCTTTCGTTTGATCAGATAGCAACAGCTACGTAGGTATGTGTGAGCAATCTGAGAAATTATTCGTGATTTCACAGAGGTATAAAAACGAAAACAGTAACAAAATCTTTCGTGCTACCACCTATCTATATCTTATCTTATAATATTTGTGGCCTACGATGGTTTCCGCACTCAGTTCTTGGTAGACTATTATGAATATGCCATGGTGACCATCATTCCAACCAACCCAATTTTCTACAAAAGCAGATGAGGCTTCGTAGTTTACTCAGGAAGTCTAGAAGAGAATTCGATGTTCTTAGGGTTCGTGTGCGTACTAAATGGACAGCCGTGCGTTCAAAGAGCACGTACGTGAGCGTTCCTCCGACTCCATGTATGCTGTACACAGAGGAGTGTCTGTGATACTAATTGTGTGGAAATATTGACCTATAGGTTGTTGCCAAACACATAAATTGATTCTCAAAAATATTGACATTTAACGTTTGAATCCCCAACCGGTCCTATGAGACCGCGCTGTTATTGTTTTACTATTGTGTCTCGTTTCGCGGGTATCTGAGTAATTAAGTAAGTATAATTCTAAATAAGAACATCGACCACACCAATGTGCGGTAACCCTTAGAACTTTACCCTTTTTTTTATTATTCATAGGCTCGCGTTTGACCACTATCTCACCTGATGGTAAGCGAAGGTTACGTAAGTATACTATTTTACTCTACACTGTACCGAAGCGGTGATCATTTCGGATCATTAGCAATCCAAAATGTACCGCAGCAGTGGAGTTAAGCCCTTACGTTTTATATTCTATATAAAATAGTTAACCGCTTCATCGAATTGGCAGTGTCCATGTCCAGTAGGCAATAATGACAGCTGCGGTCAGTGTTGCCACTGCAAAAGGTTTTATTAACTGTTGTAAGGGTTACTGTAATTGCTGACATTGCCGAGAAGGCTGACTCAATACATTTCGGTTTTAGTACTGATATGTAGGTCTGCTAAAAGACTACTTAACTATTGAAATAAATAAATAAATAAATTACTTGCTGCGGTCTTCCCGTCCGATTATATTTGGGTGTCTTCAAGGCTAGAGGGAATAGGCTCTTAATAAACTAGTGCGCCTCACCATCATCGATTATATCACTTCTTACCATTTACCATCTTACATCACTGCTTACCATCAGGCGCGATTGCAGTCAAGCACCAATTTATGTTATTTAAAAAAAAGACTGAGAATCTATATTATTTTCGATATAAATAACTTGTAAAAGTAAACAGACCACTGTAAAAAAAAATCAAAAAACATTTCCGCAGACGAATTTAAATAATTCCAATGGCAACATCGGACACTCATTTTTTTTACCGTCTAGGTAAGGACGTGCATTGCACTTGCAAATAAGATAGGTAATAATCGGAGATCGGAATTAGGTAAAGTTATTTAAGTACTTGCATCAAAGTGTTGATATTAATATGGATCTTCCGGGGATTTCCAATGGACAATCCCATGTGAAAGAAAAAGAAAGAAAGAAAATGTGTTTATTTTGCCCAAATGGACGCACAGTAAAATACAAAGACTGTCAGTCTATGTGAACCCTGCATTACTTCATAGCATCATAGACACTAGAGAGAACACAGTTGTCCAGCCAACATGTGGCCAACAATATCACAAATAAATAACAATAACTTTTCTTTTGTTCACGTAAAATATGTTATGTGAACTGTAAATAAGGTAACATCACGCTGGTGCGCCTTAGGATTGTGCAACTTCAGATATCCGATGTCGTTGATGTGAGTTTGGTTGCGCGTGCAGTGGTTTAAATTGTGTTAAAGTAAATACCTTTTTTTGATTTAATAAATTTCAGGATATTTTTGCTCTTCAAAATTAGTCGCGGTATTTTAAGACTTATCCACTGTAGTTACTCAGATACCCGCGAAACGAGACACAATAGTAAAACAATAACAGCGCGGTCTCATAGGACCGGTTGGGGATTCAAACGTTATCCTTCGCTGTATGAAACCAGTAAATAACTCTACCTAATTCCGATCTCGAGTAATTATAATGATGTGGTTATCTGGTTATTACCAATACACCATCTGGTTGTCCTTTAGGCCAACCACTGGTCATTGCGACCATTTTCGGATCATTCGAGGTGATATGACTTAAACTTATGTACAGTGATTTAATTAGGTAAGTTAATTTAAAGTCGGTATGTAATAAATTAAAGTTAATTATAAAAAGAAGGCGCGAAACAATAGTGCAAAATTACGATATGATAACGCATTCAATTACTTTGAAAATAGTTATATGCTTGCTCTAAAGAAATAAATTAGTTATGTTTATTTGACACAAACGGAGGGCAGAAGAAAACGATTCATATTTACATGAAAAACTTACCGTAAATATATTCCAAGATCAGACCTGTGACGACGAAAGTATAGTATTGATAAAGAGACATCATTGAAAAAGTATAATTGTCACATAAATAATTATGAGCAAACCAATAGGAGTCATTAAAATAAGTCTGTTAGCAATGAAAAAATAGTTAATGGTCAACATTTGTCTATTGTTTTGACATTTACTTGTTTAATTGATTTTTTAAATCTGAAGAGTCACTTGAGTCTAGATATATTTACCTAAATATTAGTTAAGTAGACTTCATTACTCCATCAGAACATCTCGCTCTGTACGCGAATTACTATGGCCAATTAGTCCAGTCATTTTAGTACTTTCACCTCGGAATTCGAGATACCCAGCTGTAAGTTTGTAAATAGTTGTATATTGACACCCTAAAAGTTGTCTCAAAACCTACATATGGTAGGGTGTAGGCAACTATGAAATTTCAAGGTCAAAGGGCCCAAAAATCGTTTTTTTGCACTTTTTTTGTAAATATCTCATTTCCTAAAGGTTTTTTGCTATTTGTATATTTGACAATATTGTAGAGTACAAAATTCTCTACAAATTTTGCATAAAAAACTTTTTCCTACGGTGAACCGTTTTCGAGATAGAGAGCGGAGAGCGCACGGTCACAGCATCACTTCAGGTCAACTGGTTCCTCCGGTCGAAAACGCGCCATATAAGTTGAAATATTTGTAAATTTTTATTAACTAGTATATTATATTTTATGATTTTTATCCTAACCTATCCACTTTTTATTCAGTATTAATTTATTTAACAACACTTACCTGGCGTGTCAGACGTTTACTCACTAAAGCCCACTCCTGTTCCTTCTTTGCCTTTGTTCTAGGGCCCCAGTCAGTGTACCCTTTCACATACCCCATGGCCCCAGTGGATTTCGACCCTGCTGGGCCCCTACGATTTTCTGAAATGTTCTTGAAGTACGCATTGATCATTACGCGTCGTCGACGACTTGAGCACAATCCGGATGGTAATTGGACGACAGGACGGCGATCTACGCATTGCTCGCCGTCCGCCGTCGCTATGGGCTTGTGAACGGATGTACGATGGAAAGGAGCAGTGCGTACTGAACTGAACTCACTTACTGAGAATAATTAGTTTCTCTTACTATGCTATGCTTTTTTTAATTTAAATATCTCTATCTTTCTTTAATTTTCAAAGTAAATAACTAGGGTATGTCAATTATTAATAGAAATTGTAGCAAGAACCTATTTTGGGCACGAAGGAAAAGTGATTACTGTTAACAATAATAATTTAAGAAATTAGTTTCTCGTTTTGAACTTGTATGGATATTATTTTTTTGTGGCTGGTTTTCATAAAGTAGTATACCATTTTGGAATCTTGATTAGTTGCACCAATGTTTAAAAAAACTTGCCATAGTAGTTATACTTTTTTTTAAACCAGGACTAGCTAAAGTTGGCTAAAAGTAAAAATCTTCAATAAATTTGGGTAATCACATAAGTTTCATTCATTTTTGTAATAAATCTAGAGGAATTCTGGATTTTTTAAGAATAGCAGTAGATAGCAGTTTTATTCAGGTTGTCGCTACAAAAAAAAGAATAGCAATATTTAAACAACTGTGGTAATGGTAGAGGAAAATATCACAACAGATCTAAATTTTAAAAGAATTTATTTGTGTTATTTCACTTATTACTTAAAAATTGTGTGATATTTTTTTTGTATTTTTCTCCGAATAGTCACGACTATTCAGACAAATATTTATAATCATTGATTTATCGATAGTTCATTAACTACATATAGGTATATGGCGCGTTTTCGACCGGAGGCACCAGTTGACCTAAAGTGATGCTGTGACCGCACGGTCTCCGCCCTATATCTCGAAAACGGTTCACCGTAGGAAAAAGTTTTTTGTACAAAAATTGTAGAGAATTTTATATTCTACAATATTGTTAAAGATACAAACAGCAAAAAACCTATAGGAAATGAGATATTTACAAAAAAAGCGTAAACACCCGATTTTTGTGACCCCCGACCATGAAATTTAATAGTTGCCTACACCCTACCATATGTAGGTTTTGAGACAACTTTTAGGGTGTCAATATACAACTATTTACAAACTTACAGCTGGGTATCTCGAATTCCGAGATTCTTACCTTAATTGAGCTAATTTGACTGGACTAAATCTGGAAATCTCTTAACCGACAGCGGACCAAAGTTGGCCACTGAAAGAATAATCTGGCCCAATGGGGCTTCCTCGACCCATCCCTAACACAGTGCTAGTGTAGAGCCGCTACACAGGACATGCGTCACCTACTATGCTGCCAATCCTGTACAACCACTTGCACTTTTCAGGATATAGGTATAGATATACGAGACCAATTACAGAGCCGCGCAGGTTGGTTGTTGGTTGATAAGCAGAAAAAATGTAGGAAGGTACATCGACACAAAAAGGAGAATAAGTTAAGAAGTGTTTTACTCTGTAGTCATAAAAAAAACTTACCTAAGATCTCCTCGAGCCAGTAGCAGGAAATATACAAGAATATGGCAACACCGAGCCAGAAGCCCAGTAGCAACACTGCGAGGTACTCCCACATGGTTTATGTCGCATCACTAGCTCTCGTTTGTCAACACACACTCCTGTGGCACATCACTATTGAGGATTCACTTTATTTTGTTTATGTTATTATGACATTTTGATTTCCTGTGATAGAGGGTTTTTTTTTATGAATTTGCGTATTTAAAATCATGTAGATGATGATGTTGGTTTTCAACAATTTCTATCTGACTTTATATTTAAAAAAAAAAAAAAAAAAAATTGTAACCCCATAGTACTTAATTTTCTTCTCGACCAGGTAGAAAAGAAAACAATTTCTTTCTAAGTTTCAATTTCTTTCTAAGATTCAATTTCTTTTTCTTTCAAAGGTCTACCTCACGCTTACGCATACGCTGGTTTTCAACTGAACTTTAGAGTGTGTGGCTGTTATTTATTGATTAGTATTAGGTATGTTATTTTCGTAAAAACCTCAGATTTGTTTTAAACGTTACCCTATAATAGAAATTATTCCTTTATCGTGGGTGCGATCACAAACAGCTAAACTCACATACACAAGACACACAGACCAGAATCAACTTATATTTAGAACATACAATATTCGGTGCGGGAATCAAACACGCGTCACGCAACGCAGCTGACAATATCTCAATCACTGCCCATACCGTCTAATTTTGAAACATCAAAAGGTTTCAATGAGTAATTTTTCATACAATAAATCATTTAAAGTGTGCTTTTTAATCTCTGAGACTAAAATGACATTACTTGGACTTGGATTGTCACAACACAAAAGAATTGACATCATTATTATTGTAAGTTTGAGGTTTGCCTGTGTCAATTTAGTCTCAGGGTATAAAAAACAGACTATAGGTTGCTTTCCTTCTCGAAGTTAACAATCACTTATGTAAGTAAAATATTCGAATAAAAATTGTTGGAAAACTTTAGTTTTTGTTCGAAGGAAAAACTCGCACGAAATGCTATTATTATATATCATCAATTACATTTCTTTCTCCATTCTTGCATTACTCGAATTCTTCTATCTATTATTGTAATAAATTACGTTGACGTTTTTGTTACTTATTAAATTATAACATAGCGCTTTCGAATCAATTTCTCCATTTTTTATCACCTTCTAAATATACACTTTGTCATTTAATAGTCTGTATTTATTTATATAGAAATATTTCAAAAGTAATATTAGTGGAAAAAGTTCACTATTACCATTATCGAGCACAGAATAGACTCTTCTTATAAAATTACGGAATATTCGATAAAAAATATTGTCTACTATAAAAGTTCTTGTCAATTTAATTGTATTTATAAATATTGTGGTTTTTGGCGGTAGTTTTCGTTACAAATGAGACGGTCAAAATTACGCAGGTTGTTTTAATTATTTACTAATTGATGTTTTTGATTCCTTTGTCAGAGAACGTTCTTTGGCTACTTGAAGAGTCTATAGTAATAAATAAAATTAAAATACGAGCAGTATTTCTATAATCTGTGGTAAGACAACGCAGATTAGAGAAATACTGCATTATACATTGATACAAATTATACATTGAAAAATGTATACATTGCGATGTAATTTTGATGTAGTTTTGTATCTCAAGAGTTTGTACTACCTACTGAAAAGTATGCAGAATCATTAAAACAGTAGTGAACGCGGTAAAAATGGCGCTGAGTTTTTATGCAATTCGACAGTTTTGCTCCGAAATATCTACTACAAAAACATTAGAATGTGTTGTTACATCTTTAATCCAATCAAAAATAAAATTACTGTGTTTTAAGTTTACAAAGTACAATACTTCGTAAACTTAAAACTGGCAAAATGCACAAACTGCGAAACCCAAAAATTATTATGATAACAAAAAAAACAGTAGGTAACCTTTTGGAAAGAGAATATTACCACAATATGCACTTTCCATATTACCAACATACACTTTCCAAAAATAACCTTTTCAATTAAAATGAACAGCTATTGTTATGAAACCCGAACACTTGTTTAACGCATTTAATCATTATCCTTGATATTTAAAATAATGATTGATAATAAACATAACAAAGAATGTGGTTGTTCAATCAATATTATCGTCAAAATTAAAAGCTGATTGCGCAAAGACAATAACTTGGAGTGATGAAGTTTACCTTGTCTGTTGTTCTTATTTTAATAAACACACTTGTCTTTCCACATTTAGGTACCTGACAATATATTTTTATGATTGGTTTCAAAAAGTAACTTAACTAAAATAGTATAAGAATGCAATACTGAAATATGACGTCACCGCCCTTAGATTACGTGTGATCAAAAGAGATAGCGAGATATTCCCACATACATACCTACTTTTTCGCAAACCATATTTGCAATGCTAACTGATGCTGTTTTCTGGTAAAAAAAAATGTTACGTGTACAGGTAAAATTACCTAATTGGGTTTATCAAAGTAGATAAAGCTCTACATATACTTAAGCATAAGACGACCCATTGACCAAGCACTTTAGTTAGAGTCATAATTAGACGGACTTTGCTTTACTACGTTCGATCAACTAGAATATACTAATTTTAGTAAATGCCATTTGCTTGAGGAAAAACATAATAAGATCACCGTCGCCGATCGTCTCCAGAAGGACATGTAGGTGCTCCTCCCAAGCGAAGGTTGGGCCAGGTGAGATAACTATAATAACTTATAATGAGTCAATGAGACAATCGTATTATAAGGGAGAAAGTTTTACTGTGAGAGTAAAAGAACAAAAGGTGAACATGTGTGCGCAGCACACATTAATTTTGCTCCATAATATCTCCTGAATTCATGACTAATCTCCGTTGAGACTGGTCACTGTCATCCACATTCAGTAAGGGCGGATTATGATTAGTCATACTTCATACACTTCTGTTTATTGATAAATTTTCATGTGTTATGCCATTGAAGCTAAACAAAAGCCCTGTCCTATTGTTCAAACCGTCGATATTCAAATGTTGGTAAACAATTAAAATATTTGATGACGACAGTTTCCGATGTAATTCAATAAAGAATGAAAACACTGACGCATCGTTTTGGTTTGTTAGAATACTTGTACTTTTTTGACAATGATGACATTTTGATTGTTCGTAAGGAAATGTTTTGTAAGCAAAATTATGTTTATAAGATCATGGATGAGTTCATTGTAGTATTAAGCCTTTACCACACTCTATGACGCCTCTATCACCATCAACGGTTAGGCAGAATCAATGGTTTGGCAGACATATAAGTGCTGGAACGGGATTGTTGCAAAGAGGTAGGTACTGTGGGAACGCAAAGGGTAAAGGTAGAAAACAGGAGTGGTTTTAGTCAGAAGACGCAGAAGTCGTAGGTCTAACCAACGTCATAAACTCCTTGGTCTTTTTGCATTTACTTTTCTTATCAGCTCTCTTTCTGACAATGTGACCAAAGTATTCAAGACTCTTTTGGCGAGTTTCTTAGGTGTTCTGTCCTACCTAGATATCGAATTTACTAACGCCCGTTTTCAATAACCTACGGCAGTTCATAGATAGATAGCTATCCCCGATAAACAGTATGATTCTATCTATCAATCCACAACTTTTGGTAAGAAATGCTAATCGTTGGTAGGTTATAGGAAAGCAAGTAAGGGAAAAAGGATAGATTTGTTTATCTTTAGTAACTGCAACTTTAGATAGATAGCTTATTGAAAACGGGCGTTACTCAAACTCAGCAATACCAATGCAGTTAGCAGCTTTAAAATTAAATCCGAGAAAATCCGGATACACTCCAAAATCCGATCGGAATGACAGTACTTATCGGATATCTGATACAGGAGCCCTCAAAACATTAAATTGACAAAGAGTCGAAGTAAATTGATACGGTCGTGGTTACGGCACGGTTCATACGGTGACTACACACCGGTCATTACAGAGCTTCTGACTTTGATGGTGTCAAGTTGCACTTGAGTATAGTCAGGGCAATTAAATAATAAAATTAGGCAATTTAATAAAAACCTTTGGGTAAAGCAGAGACAAATTGACACACTACATTAATGAGGATGTTCTAAAGTGACGTTCACCGGCAGTACTGGGGCATTAGGTCCAGGCACCTGTCAAAACCGTCTCCATAGGAAACAACAAATTGGAACCATGCACTAGCTTCTGACGTTTTCGTCCCAAGTGCCCATGTAGGCCATGATTTTGAAAACTATGTTAATTACTTTAGGAAGACATCAATGTCAAACGTTATAATACACGTTTTCAAAGGAAAAGCCCTGAAGGCGAAGTGGTCCCAACTGGTGGTGTGAATTTTGCCTGAACACCCTCATTCCTGGGCTAAATTTCCTGTGTTAATTTTTATACAATATATTTTACTAAACCACAAATAACACTACAAAGAAATATTTTTCTGATTAGGTATAGCATCAATATATGAAACAGTAATAACTAATTTAGCCTTTCAAGCACTAGCATTTCTTATGAGGAGGGGGAATATCTCGCTATTTTATTTATTTTATAAAAATAACAAATAAAGGATTTTGCATTTTGTCTTTCATAATTATGTTATATTTCAACAGTACGGGCTCCACAAATGATCAGTATTCCACATTGAATGTCTACCTATCTAACTTCCACAACCTAGGTCACTTAACACCTTCACGCTTCAGACCAAGTCAAGCCAAGTCTCTAACCAAACTATAGTTACCTTAAAAAAAAACTAACCGGAATAGAGACTATTGTTACAAGGCTCGAAGAATGTAAATACGTGACAGATTACCATAACGTGAACCGTTACGTTTGCGTTATCAGTCGCCCAGTGGCTTACTGGCGGCCTTCGGGCAATGCCACCAATAACTAGGTAACTAACTACACTTCACTAGATATACGAGGAGTTATGTGGGACATGTATCATTTACATACGTTTTGTTTTTGAGGTGGGAAATTGATGTATTCCTGTATCTACCAGTGAACGTACTTACCGTTAAAATCAGTCTAGACGTTTCGAAGATCCGAGAGACAGACAGACAGAAAATAAAATCGTTCATTTCAATATTCTGTGGTTTTGTATACCTAAAGTCTGGATTCGTATTGATTATGTAAATGTGTATTGTATGTAAACAAGATTAGGCACCTCAATAGGTGAAGGTCTTTGTAAATTATAACCTGTTTTGTTGTAGTTTAGCTACTTATCTAAGAGTATTTATGTCTGGTTAAACAAGTTTTTTTGTAGTAATATTAACTAGCTGGCTTCTGCCAGCCGTTTCGGCCGCGTAAAAGTAGGTTTTCCATACAAACTTTGAACTCCAGTTTAATCTCTGTAGGTGAATTTGGGAAAATCCTCTCTTAATGCTCGCCTACGTCATAACAGGGAAAACTTTAAGGTGTCTTCAAGGCTAGAGTGAATAGGCTCTTAACAAGCTAGTGCGTCTCACCATCAACGATTTCATCACTGCTTACTGTCAAGTGGGATCGCAGTCAAGCACTAGTTTATAACAATTTAAAAAACAAAAATGTGCAAAATTACATAGATAGATTTGGCTCTACGTTGATATGTCAGTCAGTTTTGTTCTTTTATATTATTATACTTAGATCTAATAATAAGTCTTAAATTTATAATTCTATTTATGTATTGTGAGATCATAGATTTTTTTAACATTTCCGTAAGCATCACTTAAGATCCGCTTGTCTAGGATTAAACGTACCTACTATTTTAATTGAATATATATGACCATGTTATTTTTTATCCTTTTCGTGTCTGAACAGTAAGATAAATTACGATAAACCTTCTCATTTTATCTGTATGATATTTTAGAGTCAGACTTGAGACCTTGAAGATTTAATCAAAATCAAATATCTACTATGGAAAATACTTCTCTCTCAGACACATTAGGTATATCTTCCGAATACTGTAGATTTAAAAAGATTCAAACTTAATGGCGGCTGCAACACAGGCGCATGCGTAGTAGCAAAATATATTCATCATTTTTTTAAATTGGTATAAACCAGTGCTTGGCCGCGATCCCACCTGATGGTAAGCAATGATGCGGTCGTTGATGGTGAGGCGCACTGGTAGCTGTTGTGCAAGCAACACAATCAGGCTTTTTGACAGCGGAAGTAAGATATAAAGTACTGTGCAGCGAGTGGAGATATTCGTAGACGTCATTAATTCATGAATCCCCGACCGGTCCAATAAGACCGCGCTGTTATTGTTTTACTATTGTGTCTCGTTTTGCGGGTATGTGATAGGTTAAGTTGTAATCATACTACACCTATTTAGTAAACGTATTTGTACTCCAATAGAAGTCATTGGAACATGTTCTGTTTACCTAAAACGAGAAACAAGGTCGCACCTTATTCCTCTAGAATGGAAATTATCTCATTTACTAAGTCGTATATTCGGTAACTGTTATTTGTTAGTAAGCAGTAGTACTGTTAGAAAGAATTACCGGGACACTAGAGCACAAACGAGATTCCCTCTTGCTCCACCCAGAGCGAGAGAAGTTATTTGATGGTTTGCCAACCCAAAAAAGCTCTCACTACCCTTGGTGGACTGGTAGAGAATGCCTAAGACATTAAGTCCGCCGGTGTACCATTATGTTGCATAAAGTTTAAATAAATAAATCTCCAGGTAAAAAAGGAAAACAACGTATTTTAATTTTCTTACGCATTTTCTATAGCGTTTAGTCAGTTATTTGGCTCCATGCAGAGTGGGAGTAGTTATTGATAAATGATATTTTACAAATAGGTTTTATTTTTTTTTCGTCGATTTAAGGCTAGATAAGGCCAGTGTTTCCTAGTTGACAATCCTGAGAAGAAACATCGTAACAAATTCAAGACTATTTGATGAAACACACAAAAAACACATTTGTATTTTAATGTACATAAGTAGAGGCAAGTTTTCCTGTTTTTTAATACATTAGTATTTCAAGGCCAGTAGCAATTTGGGTGGTATGACCAATAGAAAATTTTTCCAGTAAAAAAAATCCTTGAGAGAATAAAACTTTTCTAAGTAAATAATATTTTAAAATACCTTTTTCTATTGTTATGATATTTACCTAACAAAATTAAAAAATTTAGTGAACCTTGACAGTATTTTCCAGGTAGGTAGACATATTATGTGTATTTATTATTTTACAAAGTAGGTAGCTACATCCCCTCAGATCAAAAAAGCCTATTCCATCTTCTTCTTCTTCGTGAGATGGCTAGATAGTTATCTTCATTATCGTTTTAAACGAAAAATGTACCCCACTAGAAATTGTAAGAGGAAAGAGGCTTTCCGAAAGGGAAGCTCGTGACCCCAGAACGAAGACAAAGAAGGAACGTGGTGGGGTTTTGTCAGTAAAAGTCTGACACGCCCTTCCGCTTCGCCCAAGACCGGAAGAAGTCATTCTAATATTTCCCCACTTGAAGAAAAAGAGAGGCAAAAAGGTTGTCAAAGATAATAATTGCCTTTTTGATTAGCTTTGTTTTCGTATGCAAATTTAATGCAACACAATGTCAGTATGTTTGGGCTATCTTATCGCGTAGATTGATAATGTCCGGTAGATACATATTTTCATACTTTTTAGTGAGTAATCATTTTGTATTATCTCTTCGACCCCTTGTATAATATTACATGACTATGTCACGAAAAAACATATAATTTTACGATAAAAACCTGTCATTTCATTTTTTTATTATGTTCGATGTAGTTATTGTCACTCTCATTTACTAAGATGAATCTAACACCTCTTAAGCTAAAATGCAGCTAGAAGTTTAAGCTCTAGGGCGTGTCAAAGAAATATACACCATAATATTTATTTATTTATTTTTAGGATTTATTATATTCATACATGCATGCTCTCGAAAAACATAACCCTTCTATATAGCGCAGTCAGGTAAAAATAAAAATAACTAACCTAACCGAGAACCTATAAGTACAAAACGATCACTGAAAGAATAAAACGTGTGAAAATCTCTTTCAAACTGAAGTCAATAGCTCTATTTAGCTCATTATTAACCAAATGACGCCTTCCCAACACTCCTAGTTCATAACCTCTGCACTAACCACACATTCAGGAAGCTAACCACATAACTCACAAACACACAAACAGACAAAAACATAAACGTACCGAGTCGTGATCACTGTCTCATCTCGGTTCCTCTTCCTATGTCCGTGGTCTGTGCACTTTCATCTCTCGTAAGCCGTAGCTCATACATAATGAAAAGGAGGTTTAACCTATCACATACACACAAAACGAGACACAATAGCAAAACAATAACAGCGCGGTCTCATAGGACCGGTCGGGGATTCATGAATTAATAGTAATAAGGAGGCGTAAAAATAAAATAATCATCTGCCTAGCCTTTTTCCAACTATATTGGGGTCGGCTTCCAGTCAAGCCGAAATTAGCTGAATACCAGTATTTTACGTAGGCGTAAAAATAAATACTGTACGGTAAATCATCCAATGACTTCTCCCGCTCTAGGTGGAGTGCGAATGCGTGTCAGAGTTTTGCTGAATAAAAGCACACCTATGTATTTCATTAGCGTTTTGCGTGTTAATTACTCAGATACCCGCGAAACGAGACACAATAGTAAAACAATAACAGCGCGGTCTCATAGGACCGGTCGGGGATTCAAACGTTAATTCATGAATCTGCGTGCGGTAGCCAGCGACCGCGCTGTCATTGTCTTACTATTGTGTCTCGTTTCGCGGTAGGTAAAGACCACAAGTTTCCTTTAGAAAAAAAACGCGTGACTCGATATAATACTTATCAAAAACAAACGTAAACAAACCGGCTCATCTCGGTTCCTCTTCCTACGTCCGTGGTCTGTGTACTTTCATCTGGTCTCGTAAGTCGTAGCTCATACATAATAGGTACTGCCATATTCCCTTGTATGTTGAATGGGCGAGGTGAGGTATCGGTGTGTTAGTTCTAGGTGTGGTGTAAAAGAGAAGCGGACAGCGTTTAGAGAGAGTTTAGGAGGCGTTTTTTTAAATGTGATTTCCCACCTTAAAAAATCTAGTGACTTCTCTAACTCTTGATGGTGTAAGAGACCTGTGTCTTTTAGTAGCATTTTACGTTCTAAGACCACGGATTTCCTTTTCGGAAAAACCCCGCGTGAACCGAAATAATACTCATCTTTACAATATTTTCTTGGATGTTCTTAATAATTTAGTATAATTACAATTATTTAAGTAGATACTTATTGGTTTCCATTAAAATTGAAACAAAAATCAAAATGAATGTTTCTTGTTTGTTTGCAGAAGAAGTCCTTTTAGATACTCACAACATAATCATATAAGACATATAAAAAAGTGATAAAAAAGATAATTGAAAAACCAATCATAACTTTTTGTACAAGTCAGCTACTTAAGCCAAGCCTGTTTATATTTTAAAAATATGAACAAAAACGAATAATTTTATATCAAAATACGTTTTTCCCAGGTCTCTAAAGGTCTTCATTGAATCTAAATGAAGTCGTCAAACTGCTAGAACGCAAGCGCATAACGTCAGTCATACAATTACCAAGACTAATCATACGTTACGAAGGAACAAGGTACGATGTCCGTGTGTGTGGGTGTAAGTGTGTGTATGTGTGTGTCTGTGTGACTTGAAATCTCTACGTGAGTTGTAATCACTGATAAACAGAGTAATGGAATGCATTTTATTATGAAACTGCTAGTAGTAATTGCATGTTAATTACTGAAATTGTTGTCGATGAAGAGATTTTTTTGATAAAGAATGTACATCATATAATTAGTAATGGGATTAGCGTGATGAGATCGAATGCTAAAAAGTATTAACTATTTTTTCTTATTCTTTGGTTAGTAGGCCAAATTAAAAGCATTTCGTTTAAAAATACGTAAAAAGAAAACGACATTATAATTATGACGTTTTTTAAATAAATCCTTCAAATGACAATGTTTTTGTAAAAATAAAAATCGTTTTGGGTAGACCTTCGGAAAAACAAAAATAAGGAAACCAGAAGCAGACTGATCAAATTCGTACACACAAGTGTACGAACGACACTTAAGCGTTGTTCAAGATCATTCAATTTGTACATGGAATGTCTGCACAATCGGTGCTTGAGGACACGGTCTACTGATGGTAATATTATTTTTTTACTAAAAAATTACGTAATTAATATGCCTGGATAACGCGTGCTTTGCACACAGGTTTCAATAAAAAACTGATGCTAAATACAAAAAAAAAATCGCTTCCGGTCGTCTCTTACACCACACCTCACAGCGTTCGCAGGCGCCCGTCAATACGCTAAAAAGGAAAACTATTTCCGCTCAGCCACATCCAGGGCCGTGCCTTTTCACTTTCTACGGAGGCTTACCTTTTGCGACTGTAGTTCTAAAGGCCGTATCACACTAGTGGTTTGCGAGCGGCTGCGAGGCGGGGCGAGGGAGTAACGCATGTGTTGCGACCATGCCGACGTCGCAGACGCCTGGCGAATTTGTAAAGCGCTGGCCACACAGAAAAGACGTAAGACGCAGACGGGGCGCGGGCATTTGTCTCTACCGCGTCTCTTTCATACAAAATGTATAGAAGCGTCGCGACTCAAAACATACAGAACAGACAGGGCGCGGGCGCAACGCTGGTACATTTGCGCCTGCCCGCGCCCTGTCTGCGTCTTACGTCTTTTCTGTGTGGCCAGCGCTTAACGTTTTCGCCGCGTGTTTGTAGACGGGGCAAACGGGCTGGCGTTTTACGAGACAGTACACAATAGCGTCTAAGCTGCTATTGCAATTACTTCTTTGTCTGATTCATGGTGTGTACCAAATAAACGTGTTTTCTTCCTTACTATTTCGGGGTCCGCAAAAAATTCGCTGCGCTTGCGCGGCGTGTTCGTTGCGCACCCGCTCCGCTTTGAGGACGCTCGCAATACGCTAGTGTGACAACGCCCTTTATGGCTAGACGTAAAAGGCTAATGAATTTGAGCCTGGGCTAGTGAGCCTGTTCTGTTGAGTTCTTTGACATGCACGCGTGTGCTTGCATACAGTGGCGTGCGATATTAGTTAGTTAATTAAGGGCAAGGGTATTGAATGCATTATTCTTTATTGTTTGTTTTTAATTAGATAATAACAGCCGCGCAGGTCGATCTACAAGGTTAAGCAACGCTTGCCAACATTGGCCTGTGGATGGGTGACCATCTTAACATAACGAGTTTCCTTCGTACCTCGGAAAGCACGTTAAGCCGTACGGCTTAACGAGACCTACATACGTCTCGGCTGTCATTTGTAGATCTTTGGCAGTCGTTTCGGATAGTCAGAAACCAGTAAAATCTGACCTCCAGTCTTGCTATGAAGTACCGTGTTACCCCAGTTAATGGGTTGTGGAGGTCTGGTAGGCAGCCGCTCCTCGTAAAATACTGGTATTCAGCTAAATCCGGCTTGACTGGAAGCCGACCCCAATATAGTTAGGAAAAGGCTAGGCAGATGAAGATGTATGTTTTTAATTAGGGTTGTATATTTATTGATTCCCAGTCATGATAGTGTATCTTAAAATTTTATATAAATATACAATCGAAATATCACACAATCCTGGCTGGTTTTACTACGGTAGACTCAAGGCAGGTTTCCGAATTGGGTAGAACGTTTCAAACCCTACTTTAATGCCAGATTTGGAAATGTTTCCAACTAGCTAAGCAAAGAGTAGGGTTTAAGAAATATTCTACTTGAATGCTAAATTTTGAGAGGTTTTCAATTAACAGGCTGCTTAAATCAGGAAACAGTCGACCACTTCATTATTTCGTTGACCTGTGAGAGGCCACTCATAAAACAAGGAAAAACACCGAACTTCCCAAACCACCTGTGCGCAAGCGTTTCAAAAACAAAAAAATCAAGATGTAATCACGTACAAGAGAGGATGCAATTTCCGTGTAAATATTTCACGTAGGTTTTCCCAATATTTAAACTCTAGACATGTCCTACATAGAGAACGCAGCCTAAATACCCGCCATGTCGTAATGCATCACGGTGGAATTAGATAAACGCTTTAATGTTATATTTATCTAGAAGAGACTGTAATTATTTCGTAATTTTACTTATAAATAAAACTGCGCAAGTGCAAGACGGATTCACAAATTGTGGGATCCGTACAAAGTAACTTATGTTAATGGTTCAATTCTGGAATCGACTTTCGAAGATTTTTTCGAAAGGATTTTTCATGACATAGCCAAAAATTTACAGTTTTCGGATTTATTCCTATTTTTTTTGCCATAAGGCCTTGTTTCAGGGTTTTGGATCAACGAGGTCGATACGTTTTTGCATCATAAACGGCCGTATGTTTCTTTTTCGTTAACTTAGAAGTTTGATTTTTCACCCCTTCAAGGGACCGCAGACTCGAATGTATGGTTTAATTTCAACTCAGTCAGACGGTCAACAAAGTAATCTTATTAAGATTTCATTTTTTCCTTTGAGTTACGGAACCCTAAAAAACCAGTGTTTAAAAGCCGTGGAATATGTGGTTGAAGACCGATTCATTTAAAGCAATTTGTCGTTCTAATAATTGGTATAATTTGTCATAAATGGTTTCGGCAGGACGCATTAAACGTTGGCGGTCGATTTCCTATCTAGCATCCTTACCATTTGCTTGTATTGCTCAAACATAGACTATTTTTTTTGTAGTGATGGCCTAGATAGACAGACAGCTTGTTCCTTCATTGTAATGATTATGATGACTTTATTCGAAGTTAAATGTGGGTCCCGACTGTCATTTGTAGATCTTTGGCAGTCGTTACGGATAGTCAGAAGCCAGTAAGTCTGACTCCAGTCTTGCCATGAAGTACCGTGTTAGCCTAGTTAGTGGGTTGTGGAGGTCTGGTAGGCAACCGGTCCTCGTAAAATACTGGTACTCAGCTAAATCTGGCTTGACTGGAAGCCGACCCCAATAAAGTTGGGAAAAGGCTAGGCAGATAAGTAAGGAAAGGTCGCGGGTATTATTTATTTATTTATTTATTTATTTATTCTTCATGCACAAAAATACATAGGCGGACTTAATGCCTTAGGCATTCTCTACCAGTCCACCTAGGGTGGTGAAGAGATAACATGGTAGGTGCATAAAAGAGAAATAGGCAAAGAGCAACTTAAGGAACACAGGTGGGTTTTGTCAGCGAAAGTTTGACTCTTCTTCTTACTCAACCAAGAGCGGGAGAAGTTTTTTATTATGGACAGGCTCGCGTTTGACCACCTGATGGTAAGCGATGATGTGGCCAACTATGAAGCACGCTTGCCTAGAAGTAACTTATTCACTATTGATTTAAAGACCGCCTAAGCTGTACTCCGGCAGGGAATTCCACTCCTTAGCTGTACGCATAATAAATGTGTTCACTAAACGCTTTGTTAGTATGCACGGGTGGGATGTCTACCTTATAAATCTAGTGGTCCGATGAAAAATTAGATGTATTCCCATCCACAAAAAAAAAGGAATTTGGCAACACATTTTGGATTGAATCATTATGCGATTGATCTTTCTCCCAGTAAATTACGAAAGGCTTCATAAATAAATACGTTCACCATTCTCGACCACAGCATCTGTCATCTTTATTATCTGTGGTCGGTAACCAAACCAGCTGTCATTGGCGTTACTCTATGATTACCTGGTGATGTTATGATTGATTTCTCAAGACTTTGCGCTTCATATGATGATGGGGCATTGCTTCACGAACCAGTAATTGAACAGTAAGGCATCACCTTTGACCCCCAGTTATATAAAATTACTCCATACTTAATATCCCTGCCATTTTGAAATTTTAAAGTAACCCTTGCGTTACATGTTGTGAGTAGACTTGCCTAATATTAGAAAATGTGAGTAATAAAAATAATGAAGCAAATGCCTGGGTTTCTTTTTATTTATTACTTAGGTATTATTATGTAGGTAACGCGTTAAGTATGTAGTCATATTTCGAAATATGACTGTCCACTTATTCCGATGTCTATATTAATAATATTAACATTTGTAGGTTTGAATCTAGGAGGTAATCTTTAAACTTTCAGTAGTTCAAAGATTACCTATTGTAAAAATCCATACATGAGAACCAGTCTGAAAAGCTTCCCTAATGTTCATTTTTGTTTCATAATTTTATTATGTGTAATAAAAATATATTTTTCTTTTTTTGGTGCTGTTAACCTGTAAAAGGCATCCGGACTTTGGGAATAAGTTCGGAGAGTATTTACAGTTTTTCCTCATTAATCATCCACGCCCGTGACCATCTACTTAAGTAACCTCCATTCCTGTCAACATTTGACTACCTGTAACAACTGTCAAAGATCTACGAATATAAGTAAGAGAAAAAATCTTGAAAATGATGAATCACCGCAGTCTGACGTAAAGCAAAAAATGCGGAATGCGGATTTTTTCTATAGCACACGAGCCTAGCCGGAGGGCTTATGCGAAGAAAGCTAAATTAATTGTATAATACAGCAGTCTCTTCTCTCACTAAATCTCACCACACATTACACCTGTACAATGATTCACACATTCAGTGGCGTAGCGTGACCCTAAGGGGCCCCGTATGGTTTAGTCAATAAAAGTCTGATACGCCCTCCCACTCCGTTAAAGAGCGGGAGAAGTCATTCTAATGATTACCCTACCTGAAAAAAAGGGGCCCCGTATAATAATAAAAATGGGGACCCCTCTTTAATCTGATTGCGATAAATCCTAGTGCTAATTGGGTTTAGGTATTTTGTTATAATAACAATAGGGATATTGTAAAAGGGATTTTACACCGTTTGTAATTAAGGTTTAAATCCAAATAACACCAGACAATTCGCCAATTCGACAGGCTAATAGCCAAAGAGTCTCTCATTAGTAACAATATGAGTTTTTGGACAGTAGTTTCGGGCCCCTGACGCTTGAGGGCCCCGCATAACAGAAACGGGCGGTACCTACGCCACTGATTCACACATTCCTCATTCTCGAATCTCGTCAGCACGTAAGCATGTATGATAATGCGATAATACGTACCTATTGAGCCGTATCGTCGGATGCTCAGTTAATTGCAGCTATAAACGAGTTACAACTGTATCGGCTGTATCGCGTGACTTGCGAGCTGCAATCGTTTTCGTGTCAGCTCTGATGTAAGAATGGTAATAGTTGTTCACTGGGTCAGGTGCCTTTTAATTTGATTTGCCAAATTATGGGCTGGTTTTGGTCCTTCAATGTTTTTGCAGATGGATGATTAACCTTAGAGAATTATTAGTATAATTGACGGGACCTGTTTCAGGTAATCAGCAGGGAAGTTCATTCCTTAGCTGTACGCACAGTAAATTTTTTCCCAACACGTTTTGTACGTAGATATGGATGGGTGATGTGATGGTCGATGCGTTTAATGCCAATAAGGGAAGAAATAAAATATTTTTGTGATTTTCCATATCATCAAAGCCGAAATAATATGAGAGACAAATATAATAATAGCTCTTTGACCCTGTTCCCGATACCGATGGGGATACCTACTGTTTTTCACTTTAATTTTTTAATTTTTGATATTTTTGTATTGTAATGAAAATGTATAAATAACTAAAATAATAATAAGTAATTGTGGTTTATAAATGGTTTGTATGAAGTAGGCCCAAAAATCGTTACTAACATTATTATATATTCCTCGTAACAGTGTTAGCAACAGAATTTCCAATAACAATGTTAGTAAATAAAACAATAATATCAGGCAAGCTTTATTTAGCATCTTTCTGCAAAAATACTTCCTTCAGTTAGTTATCAGTGAGGTTGTAAATTCTGAAGTTCCGACAGTTTGCAGTTAAAGTCTTTTGTATCCGGTTTCATTGAAAAACACTGCTAGCTTGGCGTTAGTCAAGATTGTTGTTCATAATTGTATATAATCAGATGTTTAGGTAAATCTGATGGAATCTAGTACATGTTGTTACAATTTTTTAAAGTGTCGTCGTAATACGAGTGTAATATTACAAAAAATCTTTTTAATTTATATAAATTAAAAAGTTTTTTAATCAATTTCTATTAGATTAATTTGAAACTGAAACTTAAGTGAAATATATCTAGGTCACTACAACAACTTATCTTTAAAAATAAATAATTTAATGACTTTCTGCATGTGCTGATTTCGACTGTTAGTGCAGATAGTATCTATATAACTTAAAAAAAAATACTGGGACTAGGAGCGTAAAATTTTGCTGAAGTTTTTTTTTATCATATAGGCGAGTGGAGATGAAAGGGAGATTAAAAAAGTTTTATGTTGAAATCATAACAGAGACAGGTGAAGCCGCAGGCAGAAGCAAGCATACCATATTTATAACAAATAAATGATTGATTCATTGAAATCTTGACAATTTGGACATGAAAATCCAAAATAGCATCTCAAATCTATCAACTCATATCAAATTCACACACGATTACATCCAAAATCTATTTTCATCACCATTCACAGATATTCGCTTAGAAAATCATTTAAATAGATTAGCAAACCAAGTAGATAAGTCAGTTTCCAATCAATGATGATTAACATGAGATTTTTTGATCCACGATCTACGATTAATGATCACGGACACGAAGAACCGATCATCACGATGATCTCACGAGTATATGTGTTACCGGCAATCTGTATAATTCAGGCATTCTATACAATATCTAGGTAATCTATGGGATGCCTGGGTTGTCCTGGTTATGTATGAAATATTATTAATCATCATCTGCCTAGCCTTTTCCCAACTATATTGGGGTCTGCTTCCAGTCAAGCCAGATTTAGCTGAATACCAGTATTTTACGAAGAACGGCTGCTTACCAGACCTCTACAACCCATTAACTGGGGCACAGATAATATAATATACTAGCATAACTGGGGTATGAAATATTATGAATATTATTGTGAATTACATACTTTACCTAGGTCTTGTTTTTTTAGGTAGGGGAATCATCAGAATGACTTCTCCCGCTCTTGGGCGGAACGGAAGGGCGCGCCATACTCTTACTGACTAAACCCCACCCCGTTCCTTCGTTGCCTTCGATATGGGGACACGAGCTTACCTTTTGGAATATTCGTGTCCCCAAAAGCTTCGGCCCTACCGGGCCCCTACAGTTTGCTGACATCTCCTTGAGGCGCGCGTGGAACAGAACGCGCCGTTGACGACTAGGCTCGGTCCGGGTTACTACCGGACTACTGGACGGCAAGCTACCCAATGCTCGCCGTCCACAAGCCTGCGTCTACGGTGGTCGGAAATCGAAGCATGTTCTATTACAGTTTACTTGTGTATGTAAAAGACGAGAGTAGGGAAGGAGGTTCTATACATTGCCTAGGTAGTACATAGATTACCGAATTTAACAGATTGCCGGTAACATATACGAGTATAAATGATGGCTTACATACGTAAATATGATGCGTGTGAGTTGCCTTAGCGTGATTTGAGTGGAAAAAACTCCGAGACTCGTAGACAGACCACACCTTAAGGCGTGCTACTCAATCACGTAATCAAATGGTGGTCTTGCTAAATATTTTTGTGGTCACTCAAGAAAAGACTTAACATCCTTCAAAAAAAAAAACACTGCATAAATTTCTTGTACAAAAAGCATACTATAGTATTAATGAATATTTAGAAGATAAATGACAAACTGTGTCTAACTCCATATTCTCCGATTTATTTAGTAGCAGCCCATTTTAGTTATAACTTATAAGGATATAATATTATAAGCGAGATATTTTTGTTATATTTTAATATTTTAAAATAGGTTTAACGTTAGGTTTTGCGTTACATTTTTAAATAAAGGTTTAATTAGTAAGATAAAAATATTTGTAATGTTTAACATAGCACTATTTAATAAAGAATTATTTAAACTGTCCCATGACAGTCTAAAACCATATTCTGGTAAGCAATATTTGTACGCCCAGCAAGGCAACACATAGTGAACACTATTTTTTTTGTATTTACCACCATGTGTCATAACATTTTACCTATGTGTGTGTTACTCGTACACAATCACGTAATCAAATGGTGCTCTTGCTAAATATTTTTGTGGTCACTCAAGACTTGATTTAGATTATTTTTTTTGTTTGTTTGTTGCAAAGGTGGCTTAAGTCTGATTCCCACAGGCCCAGTTTCTGGCCACTCAGTAGTCAGCAACTGTACATTCTGCCTGCTTTATAATATTGTCGCTTTCCCGACGAACTTAATTCACAGTAATATTATAGAAGCAAGTTTCATTTTTTAATTTTACCTTACACTAAGTAATGATCTAGTTGCACTTAGGGCCTGTTTCACCACCTATGATTAAGTTTCGAGTATCTTACTTGGCAGATAATTTCATACAAAATCTGTCACATTTTTGAATTTATTCAGTGAGTAGTGCCTACTCAGACATTGTGAAACAGGCCCTTAGTATGTTTGTTACTTTTTCACATTTAAACGGCTGACGGCTAGACCTTTAGAATTAGGGTACGTTTTAATCCAGTAGTATGTTCTTATGGGTCAATTTTCTACTTTCACGCAAACTATTTTAAAATTGTAAATATACTAGTATTATCTTCAGTAGATGATGGTAAGCAGTGATGCAATCGTTGATGGTGAGGCGCACTAGTTTATTAAGAGCCAATTCATTCTTGCCTAAAATATTAAAAAATCATCTTACATGACACTTTGTCAAGACGAAAACGTTCCTCGATACAATAAGTAAAGTAATTCAATGGCCGCTCATTATAAACTGACTAGCCTGACCGCATTGGATTACTTTATACAATAATGTGTGTTAATCGCGTCACATTATGAAGTAACCACAAATCGTTAATGCTTTTCTTGTGTGGTCGTAATTTGGGTCAATGTGACTGTCATATAACTGTTGGATTTACTGTAGTCTGTATCTTCAAATATCTGCCTGATAATGTCAACCAGGATGATAGGAACGCAGAGGTGAATGTGAACAAAATTTTGGTTTTTACTTTGGTTAAATACTTGATATCGATGTCAAACTAAGCATCGACTTTTATTACAATTTATTAATGAATAAATACCATGAAAACCTGTTTAATAACTTGAAAATCTCCTTCAAATTTTGTTTCCTATCCCTTTTTAAGGATCAAAATCATCGAATGACTTCTCCGTCTCTGGGGTGGAATGAAAGGGCGTGTTAGACTTTACTGACTAAACCACGCCTATGTACCCCTAAGATGATGAAATGGGGTTCCAAAGTTTGTATGGATTCACTTACTTTCACGCGAGTGATATCGCTGGTAGAAGCTAATATACTATATAGAGAACTGTCATCATCTGCCTAGCCTTTTCCCAACTATATTGGGGTCGGCTTCCAGTCAAGCCAAATTTAGCTGAATACCAGTATTTTACTCCACAACCCATTAACTGGGGTAACACGGTACTTCATGGCAAGACTGGAGTCAGATTTACTGGCTTCTGACTATCCGTAACGACTGCCAAAGATCTACAAATGACAGCCGGGACTAACGGCTTAACGTGCTTTCCGAGGCACGGAGGAAACTCGTTATGTTAAGATGGTCACCCATCCACAGACCAACCTAGGCAAGCGTTGCTTAACCTTGAAGATCGACCCGTGCGGCTGTTATTATCTAGCCACGAGCTCCTCGATATAGAGAACTGTATAGTATACTATATAGAGAAGACTTAGCAACCTACTTACTATAAAATACCTGTTAAGAAATTTGAGATCGCCACAAAACTTAAAAAAAAAATCAAATGACAGATGATTAGGTAGAAAAGTGACGGAGCAAATAAAAAGTGCAACGTGCTATCGTGTCTAGCTGTACGAAGTGTAAAACAGTTTTACTAGTGTTCAAGAATGTATAGTCACTGAGGCGTCGTTGATACACTTATACACTGTGGAAATTTGCGGATTTCATGTCTGAACTGTTAGTTATTTTTTGTAATGTAAGTTACTGGACGACTAGCTCATGTCGTATAACGTTATTTAATTCTTTTAAATCTATGTACAGTTAAGTAACATAAGTTTGCCTTCGTATCACACATAGGTAAACTGTGCAACAAGGCATTCCCTATCAATCAACCTTTGGGATATTCATTGTTTATAAAAAAATATTGAGATCAAATGTAGTACAAAAGGGAATTTTGTTACAGTTTCATATAAAATCAGATGAATAAGTAATTTAAATAAACAAAGTAAAATATAAAAAAAAACTGGCAACAATCATTGGGCAGTTTCTCGGACCAGACAAAACATCCGTTAGGTCGGATCACAGCTTTTCTGATATCTATGGGTCGGATCTTTTCATCAAAAGTTGCGAGATATTCCACCTTGTTCCGCACTTGCTGGTTTAAGATGGAAAAGTACAGGGAGGTCTTCTTTCTTTCTTTCAATGAATGAATCATTAGTGTGTCAATACACATAAATAGGTAAATAAACTATTATAATTTCTACTTCGAACTTCGTTGGCAGAAGCTAAGAATATATAATTACATCAGGGCTGTGACATCAAATGGAACCTTCTGTCCCTAATAACCAAAAACCGCCATAAAACAACAACATAACATAACTACTACATTAAACAGTACATCACAATCAATCAACCGCAGATCTCTCACATAACGAGAGCAGAAAACATCTCCGTGATAAATAAAAACAGATTCACAGATAACACAATGTGTGGTAGAAACTCGGCTATCTAAGTATCTAGCCATCCTAGATTATACTGACGTGGGAAATGCACACAACAATTATATGAGCGAAAATCTAACGTATGCACTTTCCCAAACATTACACCTGGTTGGGAATGTGATGTATAGAGAGATATGCTATTGGTAATTTATAGCGAAGGTCTGGAAACTACTCGTATGTCTATACTAATATTATAAAGAGGTAAAATTTGTAAGTTTGTATGTAGGGGGTAATCTCTGGAACTACTAGTCCAATTTGAACAAAAAATTATTTCCGTGTTAGATAGCCCATTTATCGAGAAATGCTATAGGCTATATACTATCACGCTACGACCCGAGCAGTAACGAAAAATGCGGGTGAAACCGTAGGGGACAGCTAGTAGTTAATAAAAATGCTAGCCGACTCTGCAAATGTTATCCTGCCTTATAAAAGATCAAAGTAAAATTGGGGTAGGTTAGGTAAAAATAGCCTACAACCTATTTTCAGACCCACTACCGACACCAGACGAGTTTGATAACAAATACTGTGACACGAGATGATTGTTTATTATTTGAATTTCCAGTTTCTTCTTTGAATTATGTAAGTTCAATGCCCAGAGATATATTTGTATGGCCTACATATAGTGGTTTTGTGTCTGAGATTCTTGTGTATATATACGAGTTTATGTGTTTTTGAACACACGTACTCACGATACAAGATTACTCTTGTTGTAGAGTCAGGTTTATAAAAAGGCTGACATATATTAAATCAAATATTATTATAAAAATAAAAAGCTTCAAACTATAGCATAGCTTCACCATCGCCTCCACCTCTCACTGGTCCACAGCCCTACTATTATGAGATGTGACACAAGTCACACACGCGTTCTACATTGTTACATATTTTAATACAAGAAATACTTCCTGCTTCGCTCATCAAACCAACACTCGGACCCACCCATACTTTCCCTTTGCTAACTTTACATTTTGACAGGTGACAGTTTGTCTAGTCTATGGCCAATCGACGTAACGATATTAGCGATGGCGGACATGAATGAATTTGTATGTATTTGTTTATAATTTCGATTACATAAATGACAAAATTATGTATTGGAATTCTAAGATACTAATTTTAAAATTATGTTCGCTGACGTAAATGAATACTTAAATAAATTTAAAATTACCATCGTATATTTTTTGTGGTAAAACCTGAGCTTTAACGGTGAAATTACGCATAAATATGTTAATTTTGTTTACTTAATCACCTTACCAAATCATCTTTCGGCCAAATTGGTACAAAAACACTGTGAATTAATGCAAAAGTGCGCAGTGTAATCCAAAAAAGAAAAAAACCTGAAGTAAATTGTTGGCTCCGAACTTATTAAGCAATTAAATTATTTAAAAAATTAACGAAAGGATATAAACCGGTCTTGTATGTTCAAAGTACAAGGTAAACTATTATTTTGAAGCACTTCTTATGTATAAATGTATATGTATAATTGTATATAGTATATGATAAGTCATATGGAACCCATTTATTATTTAAATTAATGGCAAAAGTTTTTAACTGGAGCCAGAAAAACGGCCAGTCTGACAGTCTTCTATTTTTGAAGAATTTATTTGAAAAAAGAACTGCAAAGAAGTTGTTATTAAAATATTCTACTAATTGCTTTTTTTACTCTACCAACAAATTATGCTGTTTTTCGTCGAGATAATAATTCATTATGTTTTTCTGTATTGTCATTTGCATAAAATGGTAATAAGACGAACATCATTTAAGTTCTTAAATACATTCTGCGTGTAATTATCTCACATTAAGTTCATTATATTATAATATTATATGTTGTCCAGTTAATTTGGTTTCTATTGTTTTACATTAATTTTGATTTATCAGTAAGTTTGACTCATTTGGTTTCGGAGAAACTGCAGTATCGAAAATCATTGAGTAATCTGGTTCAAATATTAATTCATGAATCCCCGACCGGTCTCATTGGACCGCGCTGTTATTGTTTTACTATTGTGTCTCGTTTCGCGGGTATTGATAGGTTAAAGTTCCAATAAATATAATGTGGTATCAGATAAGAGCAATATTATGAATAGTTCTAGTGTTGAAAGCTTGACTCAATAAAATATTTTTACGAGAACGCATAAATTCGAGAATGCGTATACAGGGTGTAAAAAGACCGATCACAAAGCCGATAACTACGCATTCTGTACATGTAATTAAGTAACTTAGACCAAAAAATATTGCTGGGAAAAAACTTTTTTTTTTCATCATTAAAAAATATTTAATTAACGTTTGAATCCCCGACCGGTCCAATGAGACCGCGCTGTTATTGTTTTACTATTGTGTCTCGTTTCGCGGGTATCTGAGTAATTAATAATAACTTCGATCAGCTGCGCGTTCGGCCGCTCGCGCTTGGTCGTTGAACTGATCGCTCGCTTGTGTGTGTGAGGCGCTCGTTGTGTTTAGTTTTCATTGCATTTTTGTGACTTCAAATGCGTAATTTGTCATGAAAAATTGATAATTTTGATAATGTTTGTTCGGCAGAAAGTTTACTAATGATACTTGGAATACAATTCTGAAAAAAAAACGAAAAAAAATTGTTGACTTTGACCTTCAATATCTCCAGAACTAGTGAATTCCCAGGTATGGTCTAGAAGAAAAAAACTATCCCAGTGATGAGGACTATTTGGGGTTTTCGTTTTCGTTAAGGGTCTTTTTACACCTTTTATATTCGACAATGCGTAACTTCGACAGTGAGTTACTACGACAAAGTCTAATAGAAATGTTCTTCACTAATATTATAGAGATGCAAATTTGTAGGTCCGTATGTAGGTATGTGTGTTAATTATTCTTCACGCTCAAACGGATTTGAATGACGATTAGATCATAATATGATCTGAATTGAGACGTAAAATATTTTTGAACTCGGAAGTATTTTGCTCTTTTATTTTGCTTTTTTTTTTGCTATGTGAAATTATCAAATAACTCCTCCCGCTCTAAGTAGAGTGACAGGGAAAGTCAGAATTATACTGATTAAAACACACCGTGATCCTTCAGTTACCCTTTGCGTCCCCGTGCCATGGTACCAGCCGAAGTAGACCCCATCAAGGGAATACTCCCTGTCAATTTCCCTAGGGATTATTTTCGTTTTTCACCCACATGAAAGCCTCTATCAGCAGCTAGATTTTTTTATTGATATAAACAACTGCTTTACTGTGATCTCACCTATTTGTTTGTATTAGTTTGTTCATAAACCTACCCAATTTATCAAAAGCCTTTAATACTGTCTATGTTTATCTAAGGCTATGTTTATTTTGCTGATGTCAAGTGTTGTCAGTTGACCTTGAACGATAAAAACGCAACCCGCTTCAAATAAGTCGAGTTGCTGGTTTTTTGTATTTAAAGTTATTTTGTTAAATGTTTTTGCGATATAAGAAGAGCTTAAAATTATTGCTGTCTTTCAAGTTGGTTTTTTACTAGCAAAAAGATGGGTGTCTAAAGTAGATGAAAAATAAATAACCACGTTAGGTATTAGCTGCTATAAAAAAATGGAATAAGGTCTAAAGGTCTAAAAAATATACGGGATAAAACTGAAAATAACTTAAAAGCCGTAGTAGGTAGTAACCAACGCATGTCAACCTTATTTATGCATGTTGCAACAGTCGTAAAGTGGCAACCAATAATAAAATATAAAAAAATCCTATTGAGCAATTTCTAGGGTTCCGTAGCCAATTGGCAAAAACGGAATCCTTATAGTTTCGCCATGTCTGTCCGTCCGTCCTCGCTTAATCTCTGTGACCGTTAGCTGTAGAAAGCTGAAATTTGGTACCAATATGTATGTCAATCACGCCGAAAAAGTGCAAAAATAAAAATTGGAAAAAAATATTTATTAGGGGGGCTCCCTACATGTAAAGTAAAAAGCGATTTTTTTTTAAATTTCAACCCTAACGTGTGATATATTGTTGGATAGGTATTCAAAAATGAATAGGGGTTTACTAAAATCATTTTTTGATAATATCAATAATTTCGAAAATAATCGCTCCAAAAGTAAATAACAATGTGTCCCCCCCCCCCCTCTAACTTTTGAACCATAAGTTTAGAAAATATGAAAAAAATCTGGAAAGTAGAGCTTTATAAAGACTTTCTAGGAAAATTATTTTGAACTTGATGGGACGAACAGTTTTTGAAAAGTTGGTGACACTTTGTGACGGACCTCTTGGCCGGTTTTTGAAATATTTGTTTGGAAATCCGAGTCGAAAACGAGCGCAAAGGCTTACGTAAAGTCCGTAGCAAAAAAACGCCAAAAGATCACGAGTTTTGTATAGGTATCCCTCTTAAATATATATTTTATTCTGTTTTTAATACTTGTTGTTTTAGCGGCAATAGAAATACATATATAATTGGTAAAAATTGTCTATCTAGGTATCACGATTCATGACATAAAGGCGGATGTATAGACGGAAAGTGGAGTCTTAGTAAAAGGGTTCCATTTTTAGCCTTTTTAGGGTATGGTAACCCTAAAAAGAAAAATTGCGATTCTTCAATTAAAAATAAAAGCAAGATGTTACTTTGCACGGTATTACCTACTTAACTTCTGGGTGACCTAGCGTAGGTCATGCGAAGTGTAACCGTACACTATTACTATCAATTTGAAACAAAGAGTTCCAATCAGTCTTCAAAAGGTCATTAGAGCATTCTATCAATACTGAAACCATAATGATTAACCGAGAAGAATGATTGAATGAAAATGGAAAATTAAATTGATTCTAAGCTCATGGTCGGCTGAACTTGAAACAGTTCAGATCACGATAAGCTGAGGTAATTGCTTGAACTTCGTATTATTAGCTAAGTATGGTTCAATGTTTTATGATTAATCAATCTGTGTAGGTAGGTACTACTGGAGTAATTATGATTTTCTTTTGTTTTTTTGTATCTACAGTATGTGTTGATGGAATGTGTCCATAATACAAAGACAAGAGGAACATGCTGTTATACGGCCGAAATTAATAATCAATCCATCACATATCGAAGATTGAAAAACAAATGAAACAACAGAAAACATGTAAATTTTTGTATGGTAACATTTGTTTTTCAATCTCCGATATGTGATGGATTGGTTATTAATTTCGGCCGTAAGTCGTTGAGGTTGACGGCAAAAGATGTTAGAGTTTTTATGATGGGATTGATTATTGAACGAAAATCCCTGGATTAAAAAGACTATCATTCATTAAGTCGTTAATTAATCTATAAATTGAACCTGTAAACCTTGGTGTGCCTGGCGGCCCGTACCATAAGTACTGTTCTTATTATACGCGAGTGGCTTATCCCGCGTGAAAGTAGGCTTCTCCATACAAACTTTGGACGCCCGTTTCATTCTTATAGGGGATGAATTTTGGGAAATCCTCTCTTATTGCTCGCCTTCTCATCATAAAAGGAAACCTTGAGCAAAAGCCCAGTAGTTTCGCCTGTGCGCTGATATTTCATTCAGTCAATTTCTCATTATAACTTGCTCTATAAACACAGCAATGCAAGTTAAATATCATGTCATTGAAAAGACACAGCTCAAGAACAAAACGTGTTATTCATATTTATGTGAAACAATTTGCATTTACTGGGTTCATAGATCACAGCTGTTTAATGTTTCTTGCATATTGTTACTACCATACTACGTCAATACAAGCCATTTCTTTAGGACCTTGTACATAATCATGACTCTCTCTGAGAGAGAGTGACGGAGAAAATAAAACCTTATTACATGTAAGTAGAGTGAGGAGCTCTTGGCTAGATAATAACAGCCGCATGGGTCGTACTTCAAGGTTAAGCAACGCTTGTCAAGGTTGGTCTGTGGATGCGTGACCATCTTAACATACCGAGTTTCCTCCGTGCCTCGGAAAGCACGTTAAGCCGTAGGTCCCGGCTGTCATTTGTAGACGTTTGGCAGTCGTTACGGATAGTCAGAAACCAGTAAATCTGACTCCAGTCTTGCCATGAAGTACCGTGCTACCCCAGTTAATGGGTAGTGGAGGTCTGGTAGGCAACCGCTCCTCGTAAAATACTGGTATTCAGCTAAATCCAGCTTGACTGGAAGCCGACCCCAATATATATAGTTGGGAAATGGCTAGATAGATGATGATGATAATGATATTGTTACTACCATACTACGTCAATACAAGTAATTTCTTTACCACCGACCTTGTAATACACCACTCTCTCTCAGAGAGAGTGACAGAGAAAATAAAACCTTATTACATGTAAGTAAAGTGCATTGACCCCGCCATGGACCGACCTTCACCTAGAACCGATATTAGATCACTGGACCACGAGTCTGTGACCAACACGACACGATGCAGTTTTAATAGATACGTTGATGCTAGCGTGTAAAGTGTCCAGTGCTGTAATGAGCATTTTATACGCCAGGTGCGAGCTTTGCCCTTAGAAATAACTAAAATACGAACAAAGAAGACTAGATATAAAACCTGATAGTACAAAAAATAGCACTTAGGCAGATCGATAGGACATTTTTGGCTGATAATAATAAAATAGATTTTGTAGTCGAAAAATTGAAACCTGTACAATGGCTGCTTAAAGACGACAGAATTAGTTAACTGTTTTAAGTTAATTATTTTTTAGCTAATCGAATCCATCTGTCCAACTTTAGTTTACACAGGGTACAACAGTTCACAGAGTTAAACACAACTCCCTCATATTATTTTATGAATTTTCAAAGAAATAACATTAAAATCCTTTTTATTTCATTTAGACCTACATGGGCGCTTATAAAACGTCAGAAGCTAGTGCTCGATTCTAATTGGTTGTTTAATATTATGGAGAAAAACCGGCAAGAAACTACTCGTACATGGCTACCCTTTTAAAAAACTGGTTAATTTTACAATATTTGTATATTATTAATAATGTAATATGGAATTAAATTTCAATATATCGACCAATAGACTTACAAATACATCGCGTGCAAAAAAGCAACGGCATGCATATTCCGATGGGTGCATTTCCAGAGCGCATCATAATAAAAGCGTTCAGCGTATCATTGCATCAGGAGACATAACTTTATTGTTATTTAATAATTATTATATCATCGCAATAAAAAACCTTTCTTGTTTGTAGGTCGAATCTGAAAACGCTTTTAATTGATCGTAATGTACGTAAAAGGCGAAATTTGTAGTTGGTTATAACTGAAACGCGAATTGAGTTTACTTAAATGATGAAAAACCATGCTGTCAAAGAAGTAAACATACGATCACGTAAACTAGTTATTTTTTTCTACGATATTAACGTTTTATTTGAATACATATAATTTACTAGCTTTAGCCCGCAGCTTCGCCCACGTATATAAAATATAGCCTATGTCACTCAGGAATACAGCAGCTTTCTATTGGTGTAAAAATGTTAGCAATCGGACCAGTACTTCCACAGATTACAGATTACCTCATACAAACAAAAAAACAAACTTTACCTCTTTATTATATTAGTATAGATTAATAAACAACAATAAATAATTGCAACCCCAAAATTTTAGGTGGTCTATAAACACATTATGCAAAAACGTGTATCCTTTTAGAGATAAACGAACAGGTAAATTCTTTATATTTTTATAAAGAGGTATAAAAAGAACACCTAAGTAATTATTTTCAAGTTAGCAATTTATTTCAAAATAATTATATTATGAATATTGGTTTCTCAGAGCAACTGTATTATATTTCTGTACTTTTTTTTTGAGTTATTGCTTTGCTAGGTGTCTTATCCAGCTGCGATTAAGTTCCTTCGCACCTAGGCCTTCGGTTCTTAAAGTTTGAAACTCGGTCTATTAGGCGTACGCCGAGCAGGGAACGTTCCGTGGCTCTTTGACCCTAAACACTGCCTCCTGCATAAGCATCCACATCTCAACATAAGTCATGGTAGGCAGAATATACTGGTTTTACAGGCAGATCTTTAGACGTTGAGAAATATTGGCTGATTTCAGAAAATCATCTAGATACAACTACTCATCTTCATCTCAGCCGAAAGACGTCCACTGCTGGACATAGTCTTCCCCAAAGCGTCGCCACAACGACCAGTCCTGTGAGTCTCACATCCATCGGATTAACGAAACACTCGCCAGAATTAAACTGCTCACAGAGAATTAATAATGATACTTATGTTCAACTGTTTTCATAATACAAAGGAAGCGAGCCATAAAAATAATGAATAAACAATCAAAATGTAGTTTTAAATAGTCTCAATAATTTCCGGTTGTGTTGAAATCATAATTATCTAGCAATAAACATAATTTACTAGCTTTTAATCGTTATTGAGTACAATGATGGATGTTTTCCTCTATTTTTCTTCATCAGACGGTTACAATTTGGATTGTTAGAGGTCTGATTGATTAAATAATTATAAGAAACGCGCCTTAAAACTAATTATTTTCCGGTTTATATTATGTAGAGCTCATAAATGTTTATCAATTCTTCTTCTTCTTCTTCCTGCCCTTATCCCATATTGTTTGGGGTCGGCGCAACACGTTTTCTTCTTCCATTCTGTCCTGTCATCCGTCACACTATCACTAACTCCCTTTTCTTTCATAAAAATTTATTGGAAGGAAGGGAAGACTAAAGGAACCACGGATGACTGTATTGAAGACAAAGATGATATTAGCGACCTCAACTTAGTCATCAAAGTAAGTCGTAAATCATTCTCCTGTCCATGTCCCATAAAGAATGTACACGGTAGAAGAATGATGATTTAATTCATAAAACTGCGTGCTGTCTGTGACATCGACAATAGATTAATAGAGCATCGGGTGTCGAAGAATGATTAATCGTTTATTGCATTTTCTTTATATAGTAGAAGATACGATAGAGAATGACCTGTTTATTGTATTTAAAGTATTTTATGTCAAAAACATATTAAATAAAATATCGCGCGTGGGTTGCCTTAAAAAATAATTGCCTATTTAACAAACCTTTTTTTTTTATTGTGTTTTTGTTCAAAGTCAATAAAATATATTTGTTGACTTTTGCTATCGTTTTTTATGTTAGTCAGTTTATGAGACTACTTAACATTTTAAATTTATTTTGTTGTTTGTCCCGTGCGATGCTTAAAAATGTTTTTTCTCCATCTCAAAAGAATCTTAATAAACATATTTTTGCTTATTACTTTTTTGGCATCAGAATTTTTTGCCTTTGTTTAATGATTATCTTTTTTTTTACTGAATATAAACACGCTGACTTAGCAAGGTCAGTGGATTTGCTTCTTTTTGTACTTTTTATAACTTTTTGGTTTAATTTGGAATAAGTTTTTATCTGTTCACTTCACGATTGATACTGATATCGTTTATTTATATTTTTGCAAAACTTTCTTTTATATTAATCTAGCTTCTGCCAGCTGTTTCGCCTGCGTGAAAGTAGTAATTTTTTTGCGAGAGACTTCCAGGGTAAAAAAGTCTCCTATTTGTAATTATTCGAGGACATAGATTCTGAGAGAGGTCTGGTAGGCAGCCGCTCCTTGTAAAATACTGGTATTCAGCTAAATCCGGGTTGACTGGAAGCCGACCCCTATAATAGTTGAGAAAAGGCTACGTAGATGATGATAGACTACCCATGTACAAAATATCAGTTTAAACGTAAAAGATTAACAAAGAGCCTTATAAAGCAGATTAAAAAAAAAACGGCTTTAGAAGTCAAAAGCATTTACATACTGGTATTCAGCTAAATCTGGCTTGACTAGAAGTCGACCCCAATATAGTTGGGAAAAGGCTAGGTAGATGATGATGATTAGTCAAAAGCATTTCTTTTTTCAAACAAACCAATACAGGCACTTTTGAAAAGTCAAGAGGTCAGTCTGTCAGTAAAAATGATGCTAATTGCACATTCCAAAGCGTAGATCTCTATGGAGAAGAATGTGCAAGAAATTACATGGATACTCTTTTCAATCATGTTATGTATTATAGTCCGTCTAATGAAAGCGCGACCTGAGAAAGAGAGGTTTAATCCAAAAATGTTGTATGTGGTATTACTAACTAGTAGGAGAATCATGTTTTGACATTTCCCATTTTTTTTATTTCCTACAATTGCGGTTGAATAGGGTAATGCCAATTAATTAAAAAAAAAAACTCCAGGTCGCGCTTTCGTTAGACGCACTTTAGCATCTAGTAACTAATCACAATTTAATAGTTCCTTTGACAATATCATAAAAGCTATCTATTTTAATTACCCACTGGAATGTAGGCACCAAATGGTTTCTTCTCAACTCGGTTGATCAATCTGTTTTTAATGTAAATAGTACTTCAATAAACTTTCTTTCAATCTGTCCGCACTTAAAACTAACTTAGCCTAGTTAATAGATACGTCATTAGCTTGGACATGATACAGGTCAAATATCTTTATATGTATAGTATATTACAACAAAGTCGTCCGCTTGTCTGTTTGTTTGTTCACTCATCATCATCATCATACCTAGCCTTTTCCCAACTATATTGAGGTCGGCTTCCAGTCAAGCTGGTTATTTTACGAGGAGCGGCTGCATACTAGATCTCCACAACCCATTAACTGGGATAACACGATACTTCATGTCAAGACTGGAGTCAGATTTACTGGCTTCTGACTATCCGTAACGACTGCCAAAGATCTACAAATGACACATGAATAACATGCTTTTCGAGGCACGGAGGAAACTCGGTAACTGTTTTTACTAATAGAAAGAACAATAAACGAGGGAAATTTACGTATGTATAAAATTTACTTATATTTTGTAAAAATACAAATAATATAATACTCCGACTGAGCGACATATAATATTATGTATAACCTTGTAAGTCGAATTCAAGTATATTCTTCCATATAAGGTAATATCATACAAGTTATTTTTACCTAAAAAATAATTAAGGAGCAGCGAGTATATAAAAATGAAGTATAATCGATTTATAATCGCAAGTTGTGTGACGCTCAAACTTAAAACAACGCGAAGATTTTTTAAGCCGCGTAACTCCGGGTTCACGTAAGTTGGAGTAGCGTAAGTCAAGATATTACTGCATAGCAAAAAGGTTAGTTGTAAGGTCGAGTTACTACTTAGGAAGTGTTAAGGGTTGGAAAGGTTACGTTAATAGAAAAGGGGAAGTTGCATCGGTACTTTCCCAACGTCGATAACGATCGAGCCAGGGTACCTAGACCAGCCTTTTTTTGTTTAATTGGTATAAACTAGTGCTTGACCGCGATCCCACCTGATGGTAAGCAGTGATGCAATCGGTGATGGTAAGGCGTACTTGTTTATTAAAAGCCTATTCACTGTAGCCTTGAAGACACCCAAATTATAATCGGAAGTGAAGACCGTAGCAGGCAAATTGTCCAAGTCCTTCGATGTGAAACGCTTGGTCCAAAACGTTCCTACACTAGTCGGAAAACATATTTTCAACTTCATACAACCTACCACTGGCATACAAATTGCAAAAAACGTAAGAAAATTTGAATTTTGCGGGCTACCCTGACGCTTACCCCTTAACGTTTGAATCCCCAACCGGTCCTATGAGACCGCGCTGTTATTGTTTTACAATTGTGTCTCGTTTCGCGGGTATCTGAGTAATTAAGAACACATTCAATCAAAATTCAAAACAACGTGATAGGTTGCACTAATCATCGCATATGTGGTCTAGCCACTACTTGTCCATAGATAGGATGGATGATGAGCACTCGATAGCTATCTATCTTGTACCTTACTTGTTATCAGTACGTGATAAGGAGTTGAACTTGTGTTAATTAGTGTTTGATATTGTTTGTGAATAGGTTTGTTTTATTATTGATAAAGACATTAAAAATATGTGTTGTTTTAAAAATACGGATAAATGTGTCCAGTACGTAGTATATATGCTACCATAGGGGTCCAGCAAGGTCGAAGCCTACTGAAGCCAACTGATGAATTTTGTGAAAATAACCCCCGGGGCCCTTGAACGAAGGCAAGGAAGGAACAATGGAGTAGGTTTTAGTCAGTAAAAGTCTGATACGCCCTCCGGCACTGCCCAAGAGCGGGAGAAGTTGTTCTGATAACTTCCCACTTAAAAAGAGGTAGTGTATGGTACATAGGTAACATTCACAGTATTTATTTATTTATTTTATACTTCATGTACAGTGGTAGTATATAGGCGGACTTAATGCATCAGGGCATTCTCTACCAGTCAACCTTAGCATCATCTGTCAAGCCATTTTCCTAAATAGCTTGGGGTCCGGCTTCCAGTCTAAAAGAATGCGGGTTTACGTGGTTTCCGAAGCACGCGGTGTTAGAAATTTAGATGAACATAGTAAAATACCATTTTACTATGTTCGCCTGTGGATTTCTAACACCCCGTTTCATACACCTTGATAAGCATAGTAAAATACCATTCAAATAAAAAATAATAAAAATTTTATGAGTACTAATAATAATCTGTACTACCTATAGCTAGTATAGATTAAAAATAAAATGAACTGTGAATAAATATGTATTGCCATACAGCGTGGCAAAGCCGCCAGTCTTTTAGGCATATAACACCAGTCGACAATGATATGAAATTTTTCGACGCTATAAATTTTGAAATTATTTTAGTTCGTTTTAATTAGTTACCTACATGAATGTGAACTCACCCGTGATACAAGAGAAATTCTTAGTGTAGAACGTTTTTTTGCTATAGTTATGGTATTTTTATTTTGCTGTGTATATAAAGATGGTTAGGATAATGTATTTTAAATATTAAGGAAATAAATTGTGTAAGAGTTTTGAGAAAAGATCTCATGATTATTCAGCATTAGGACGAAAAACCCCTTTTGGTAAATCTGAGGTTTTATTTTTTCCCGGTTTAAAAAGGTAAGGAGGAAAATCGTGAAGTAATTTATCGTACCGTGCAGCCTTTGGTTTTTTAAATATTTCCTCATAATTATCCTCTATCAAAGATCACGAAAAAAATATGCGAAAATATAGCAAAAAGTTTTTCAAAAACTAATTGTTAATTTTATCCGAGATTAGCAAAACCATTTTGCAAAAAAATTGTGTTAAAATAAAATAATGTTCAGCATCTTTCGGTACTAAGAAGTTAAGTAATAAATCAGCAAACTTATCTCTACGAAAATCAGTGAAAAACTCTCTCGGTACGTAGATACATATAATACACGATAAAACTGCTTGTTTTACTGTGTCCTGATAAGAACGAGATAAACAATGATATCAGAAAACTCTACACGAGATTTGGCAGTTAATATTATGTAAAATATTTGAATATGAGTGTTGAACAATGTCAAAACTGTAAATACCGGTAAAGAAAAACCTTGTAATTAATATTAGTAGGTAACTTTTCTTTCTTCTGGTCTTAAATACGCGCAAACTTACTTTTTTACAACGTTTACAAAAATAATTTATGATAATTTTCTCTTTCAATATCTTGTAGGTCATCGCAACAAAAACCTAGTCTATGCTCCAAGCTAGCTTTCAAGTATGTAATCAAACTGCAATCACCATAAATGTATGACGTGCCATCAAAACACTATCAGCCATAATATAAATAAAGCCATATCATCATCACCTGTTTAAATACGCAAACTCATACACCAACAAAAATACAACTCACTTTTTGAACACTTTTACAATTTCACATCACTTCACAAAATTGGCGGTAAAAGTTTGACAGCTGCTTTTTTAATGCAGATAAAAAATAAAAAAAAGAACGCTCGCGAAAGAGGTTTGTATTCGGAAAACGGATTTCGCGGTGGCGCGAAAAATACGGAGCGCGCGAATGGCGATGCGGGCGTCGCGTGCGAAGACGGCTAACTTAATGCGTGCGCGCTAACTATAGAAACCAACGCGGTGACACCACTGCGTTAACTTGAAGATTAAAACTTATAATTACTGGTAACGTAATCACGGATTTTAGACGTGTTTTGGCTTGGCGATTGTCCATAACTTAGACAATTATTAGATTAGACGCTTCATTAGTATTGATCCGTGTTGAAATACCTAGGTATTCTCTCTTTTTTGTAATATTGTCGAGGAATAATATTAAAACATGATTGTTTTCTTTTTACTGTGGATGTGATTGTTTAAGTACTTTCGTTGTAAAATGTAGCTTACAAACAATGAAAGGAAATTTTCTTTTGACACTATCATATCAGTCAGAAATGTAGAAAGACTATAAATAATAATCTGTGTTTTCTGACGTCAGAGTCTAACAATAGAGAATATTTACGTAAACGGCAATCACAGAGAAACACTTTGAATATTTCTGGTTTTATTAAGTGATAGTAGTCATAGTCAATTTGCATTTATCAGCAATTTTCATCAATGACAGGTGACATCATTGTGTGGGTCTCGTGTTTGGGGAAGGCTTGTATGTAATTACGTACTTTACTGATAGTGAGCACGCCTTACTATCCACACAACAACCTGACATACCAGTACAGTGTACATAGATAAGAAATATTGCAAAATGTACTTAAAGACTATGTAAGTACGTAGCCTTGCATATATGTGGTTATTATTGTCTTTTTAAAAGTAACTAAGCTCCGAACTACTCGTACAAAGAGATTTACATAAGAGCAGATTAAAACTATTTTCAACAAACTTATTAGAAAATTGGGTTCCTATTTCGCTTTTAGACATACAATGAAATATATTTCGCACAAGTGCGGAAAAATGTGCTAGCTAGTTTCTAACCCAATTCATTTTTTATTATACATATTATAAAATCAGGTCACAATAATTTCTTACTAAATTGGTAAGTGTGTTAAAATACATTGTTTCTGCACTACAAAATGTACCAATTTGAAACGCAACAAAAGCAGAAAAAGTAAAAAATTCAAAATTCGAAACGCATGGTCAGCTAAGTCACCCGTCAAAAATAATTTCATTTTAATCCTCGTTCAAGTTAATCCGCGATCGATGAAACCGGCCGGTACGGTTTTCACGTAAAGCGCGTGTCAGAAAATTAATAAAAGCAGTAATGGCGATGCTCTCCGCAGATAATTGGATTATTTTGTACAGAACATTATGTCTAGTTCTTAATCTTTTACGCTATATCCGTTGACAGATGATTCAAAAGAATTTTATAAAAAGTTATTTGCAATTTGATTAAATATTAAGCTGATTTTTTTATATGTTGCTTCTGCCAGTCTGCCGTCTGTGTGAAAGTAGATGATAAAGTAGTATTCTACTTGTGAATGAATTTTCAGTAGTTCAAGAAATTATACTCTCATACAGATTTAAGCATACCTCTTCATAATCTATTTAAATAAAAGGAGAAACTGACTGACTGACATATCAACGCATAATTAAAAATACTTTGATTTTGAGCGCGGAATTTTGCACATGGTTTCCTTTCATGACGTAGGCGGGCACTCGGAGAGGATTTTCCATAACTCATCTCAAAGAATAAAACGAGGGTTCAGAGGTAGGTTTGGAGAAACCTCATCATCATCATCATCATCTCAGTCGGAAGACGTCCACTGCTGGATATAGGCCTCCCTCAAGCGTCGCCACAGCGACTGATCCTGTGCGTCTCGCATCCATCGGATTCCCGCGACCCTCTCCAGGTCGTCGGTCCACCTTGTGGGAGAAACCTTCTTTTATGCAAAGTCCACCCAATTCATTGGATTACGGGCATCACGTTCATCTCTTGGGGAAAAATAAATCCCTCGGGTATCACGTTCATGACTTAAATTCCTATTAAAACGTCACTGTCAAGTGTTCTCTCTGGGTGGTCTCCAAAACCTTGCTTCATACGTGATTTAGTATGAAAGTGTTGACTTGGTGAATAACGTCTAACCTTCGCTATTTTCCTGTAGTCTTGGTAATTTTACTTGCAAATGTACTTGGCACTACTACAACTTGTCAGGCTATAAATCCTGAATGAAAGCTGATGCGTCATAGGAGTTGACTCTGTCAGATTTTCTTCCAAAAGTAAAATCTAGTCAGCTCCATCATATAGGCAAATCATTAAAAATTTTATATCTCTGCATGATTAGATCTTTGCATCATTCTTTTGGTTTGTTTTTGTCTGTCTGGTAACCTACAACTGTGATTCTCCATATATGACTCCTTAAATCTGCGACCTGTGGTAAATTTGGATTCTACTGCTACCTTATAGAGTATTTTTTAGGATGCAATCAATGCCTCTCTGGTTTAGTGTGCAAGACTTACTAAGATTGGAGGTCCTGGCCCTGATCCTGGTTATTGACTGAAACTCACCTGTATTACTTCAATTGTTTTGCGTTCCAAAGCTACAGTTACTCTTTAGAACAATTCTGCCGGTAATTTTTTTTTCCTTCACACTCAAAACACTGCAAGTAGGTATATAATTGACGATGAAATTTTAATTTTGATTGCTGGACATGTCACAAGGGTAGACCTCTCCTGGAATGGCACACAAGATACTTTTTATCCCGGAAGTACTCGTACTTTTCCTTGGGATAGTTATCTATTTTCACATGTCAGAAGATGCTAGTAGAAGCTAGAATCATATATATAATGATTTCCTTCAGTCACAACTTATGACTGAACTCAGCAGGATTCCCATATAATTCTCTAAACTTGCTTCGCTTGCAAAAAAAACATGTATTTTAATGCTATTTTAAAAGTTGTTTACTTATAATGCTATAGCGACATCTTAAGTATTTTTGGTGCTGTAGAGCCTTCACGCAGACGACGTCGCGGGCAGCAGCTAGTCATATATATAATGTTTTCAATTTCCTCACTACACGTATCTACATAATAATTTATTCTCAATGACCTTGGGGTAAGAACACACAGTCAAAGATCGCGGGTCTTACGCGAACAGGCGCTGGTCGAGTGCGTCCGCACGTGACGACTCGACTTTAGTAAAATTATCGGTTAATGGCTAGGTACCTACTCGCGTAGTTTTTATAAGCTTACTTACGTCAATTATAAATTTAATGTTTATGTTTTGATGTTGAGATGGATTGAAGTTGAAGATGCTTGAGGTAGAAGACAAAATTAAATTGATTATTGCTGAAAAAAAACTCAAATAAAACGAGCAATTCGAGAGGGTAATCAGCATGCTTCTTGCATAGAAGACAATGCACAGCCTTAGATAGCTGGTCTAGGATATCTTACAGAAGAACTTAATTTTTTTAAGATAAACTTTATAGGTACCGTGTTACCCCAGTTAATGGGTTATGGAGGTCTGGCAGGCAGCCGCTCCTCGTAAAATACTGGTATTCAGCTAAATCCGGCTTGACTGGAAGCCGACCCCAATATAGTTGGGAAAAGGCTAGGCAGGTAGGCTGGCAAACTTTATAGGTACCTCTCTAGTTACCTACCTGACTACAATGACTTCTGGCTGGGGTGCATTTGCATGCTGCATAATCACACCAACTGAATCTATAATGTGCCAAGAGTCATGAAAGTTATCTACTTCCTTCCTGCATCAGATGCAGAAAACTTCGAAAGGCGTAAATATACCTTCTCGGGAGTTATATTCTTGAGTTATTTGGGTTCGAAACTCTTGGGCTATGGGGTCTGAAAGGTCGTCGAGTTGTTCGAGATTAGCAAACAGCTTTTTTATTCTTCACGTGATCAAAAAGCTGAGATTTTCTTTGGCAAACAAATGCCATTTATTATGGCAATGCAGCCAGCGTTCTAGGTACTGTCCCCATTGACAGCGATGCGAATAAATTTTATTATTCTATTTTATTATTTATCTACATAGAATTACTTTCAGTTTATTTAAATACCTATTAAGTAGTTTATGAGTGTCATGTAAGTATATTATAATATCTTCCTAGACAATTTAAGTTACACATTCGTAAATGAGTTTTCCTAAGATATTGATAAAGGAAGAGAAAGGGATCTTCCTACATGGTCTGTTGATCTCTCTCGATCCGTTACGTACCTTCACATGTAATCTTAGGAAATGGTCAACACGTAAACGATTAGAAAATGTACTCGTAGTGAACTATTAAGGTAAATTAGGAAGTCCATTAAAAATAAGAATCTGACCAATTCACTTCAAGGAAATGCAGACATTGCCTATAAAAACGATATAAACATAGATGTTTTGCCCATCTATAGATATCAACGGTTAGTTTCGGAAACACAACCTATGCAGGTTTTGCGTGTAAGCAGTTTTGCTCAAGAGAGTCGCTATCCATTAATCGTCATTTGCAAAGCCGCTAAACCGGGGATGGGATCCCGGCGGCTGAGGCGTGAGGATGTCCGCTGCCTCTCGGTTGCAGCCCTCTACTTAAATTCGTATTACTGCTTAGTAGAAGAAGGCGACCGCCTGATATATGTGGCCACAGTGCTTGATAATTCAAACCAGTAATCTTTTGGGATCTTCTATTTTCAAAAAGAGAAAAAAAATCGACACACTTCAAAAGAAAATAACAAAACACAAATAAAATTCGAATCATAAATTTTTCACCGACATTGGAAAGCCAACGTTACTTTTACGATATCAATCGCTAGCGGATGAGATCGATAAGGCCACGTGCATCGGTCACTGTAACTAATCGATTTGAATTCTGCAATCCGGCCGCGGTCCTTCAAATTTTCATGGTTGCGTAAGCCATGACATTTGAAGTAAGAATGCGGGCGGTTACAATTTCCCGTGATTTTATATGGTTTAACAAAGTATCGGTAGGTGATTCGATTAGTTATGGTGATTAAAAGATGAAGTTATTTTGATTGCTGATTTCAGTTTCAAACTTATTTGTGTTTAGTTTTTCATCTGTTTATTTTCCATTTATTTTTTGGTGGGAAACCATGAAACTTCTTGTCCAGCTCTTGGTGGAGAGAGGTAGTGTTTAATTTTTAGTGACTAAAATTCACTCGAATCGCTAAATTTAAGTGTCAGTGGGCAGGGCCCAGGGCCAGGGGCCATTACTTACATTAACAGATGGTCGATGAGGATTAAAAGTTCCAGATTGGCGATCTGCAAAGCAGCGTTGGAAGGCCTCCACAAGTTGGACCCACGACCTGGCGAGGGTCACGAGAATCCAAGGAATGCGAGACACACAGGACTGGATTGTGGGAGGCAAATCATAAAATGAGTTCAGAAGAATTTGTCAAAATATTTATTTTTATTTTCATTGTGTTATATTTTCTAAACCGATTGTGCTTTCTTCGTCTGTTATTATTTTATTTAAATATAAGATGATAAGAACACACTATCGCTAGAACATTGCTAATCCAGTAAGTCGGCATGACCGATAAAAAGTAGGGTTGCAGTGCATCGAATGAAATGACAAGTATTCATGCAATTCAAAGTTTTACAGTTTTTTTCAGGCAATTTATTTATTTCACTGCGCCAATAGTGTGAAGCAACTTTTCGATCCCAAGATGATGTTTTTGAAATAATATAAACTATAGTGCTTGACTGCAATCCCACGTGATGGTAAGCAATGATGCAATATCTGATGTTGAGGCGCAATAGTTTATTAAGAAGGTTTTTTGTGAATAATATGGCGAATATTTTATTAGCTTTTAAACAATGTTTTTATATTTAGACTCGTGTTTGACCACTCTCTCAGTTGATGGTATGCGATGATATTGTGGTCAACGATAGAGCATACTTACCTAAAAGGTATAAAAGTATTTACTATATTAGTATTATTTAGTTTAGTGAGTGAATTGAAGTGAAGTGAGTAGGTAAACACTATGTACTTTATTATAATATATTATAGATAGCCATATAATAAATTATCGAATAATAAAATAGAATCTGGGGTAATAGAGTAAAAAAATAGACTGCGACCTATTCTCAGCTCTACTAAGAAATATACTAAAAAAAAACTTAAAAATCGGTCCAGCCGTTTCGGAGGAGTTCGATAACAAACACGTGTCCCACGAGATTTTTATATTATAAAGATTAGATTTTAAAGAGTATCACACTTTTTATTACGACCCGGATTTTTGGCACATTTGATAGATAGCCCCACTTTAAGTTATTTCACACATTCAAAACATAATTAGTATATTACATAATTCACGCATTTCATTAATTCAATATATTTTCTCTAAAAGGCGTGGAGTGTTACTTTCTTATTCCAATCCATTTGAATATAATCAATCATCATATCGTTACCTATTGTTTTATCAAAGATGATATAACTAACAATATGACGTAACTTTACAATCACAGAAAACACATAAATATTTATTTACTACCAACAGCAGTTTGATAGAAAGTTCAAAAATGGTTATGTTAAAATTAAAAGTAATTTCTGATCGGTGCCATAAGTGTAACCAATACATAAGATACATAGCCGGTTATGCAAGCGATTTGCTCAAATACTACAACTGGGCAACCTCAAAAAAATAATACATAACCGATGGTTTGTATGGATGACTGTCACACCGAAGTGTAATATTGCGCTGTGATTGCGCTTACTGAAAATTCGAGTTCTATAGTTGTCGGATACTTGATATTTTGGCGTTGCAGTAATTATAATATGGTCGATTCCCGGGTCGGGCAAAAAGTGCTATTGGGTTCTTCCATTAGGAATTACTCTATAGCTGCCCGGAGTTTGAAAGTTGGTGGTGTGATAACCCCGCGCCTCGGAAAGCACGTAAAACCGTTGGTCCTGCGCCTGATCTCTCTCCGGTCGTGTCGGATTGCCGTCCCATCGGACTATGAGAGTAAAGGAACAGAAAGTGCACCCGTGTTTGCGCACACACTTGTGCACTATAACATCTCCTGCGTACTTGGCTGATCTCTGTTGACATTGGTCACCGTGACCGAAATTCGGTCGGGGGAGTTTTATTATGCTGTTGGAATTCATACTGGAATTTGATGGGAACTTGTGAAAAATAATATAATCTACACTTTAATAGATGCATTACATTAAAAAGCGGAAAGATTTGTTTTTTTTTCTTTTCTAATGAATAACTAATTATACTTGACGGATTTTTAAAATTATTTTACCAATAGAATGCCTATTTGTCGTAAAAATAGTTTTCAATAAATAAACGTGCCACGGTTTTTGTTTATTTAACTACTATATTTTTTATAGATAAGTCGTTTAACCCATTGACCTTCGCAGATGTGATAGGTAATAATTATAAGTAAAAATCACTACATATTTATAACTAGTAGATATTTACCTACATATTTAGCAGATAAGAAGGAATTTTGTAAACAATATTAATGAGCAAATTAATATCTAATGTCGTCTGAAATCTTAATGCGTAATAAGAGAGTAGTACCTACTCTTCGCGGTTGTAGGTATTCACAGGACTGTGACAGGACGATGAGAGTATAAATGAGAATTGCATCACTGCTTACCATCAGGTGGGATCGCAGTCAAGCACTAGTTTATATAACTTAAAAAAAAAGAACGTTAAATGTCGCGAAAATACCACAATTTTACTATACGAATGTATTTCCGAAATCACATAAAAATTGATGATTATCACAATTTCATAGAAATATCATATACTAGCTGCTGCCAGCGGTTTCAACCGCGTTAATATCACGTGGTTTTTCAACCACTGCAACTGGCAGCAAAATTATCCCAAGGGACATACTCCCGGAAAAGTACCTATACCGTCATATATCCGTGTACCATTTGCATCGAAATGCGTTGAACCGTTCGAGTGTGAAGAATAAACAAACAAACATACACACACTCATAAACTTTCGCCTTTTAAATAATATTTCAACCAGACGTTTTACTACGTGGTGGATGCCCAGGAAGACAGCCCATTCCCTCTTCTAGAGAGGAGGCCTGAGTTCCACCAACAGTGGAAACATTACAAGGCCGATAATGCTAAATATTTTTTACCACGCTTCGGTGTGAGCAGCGGCCGGTCCCGGTACAAGTTTACCGTGAGTGATTATCGAGCAACCTTACTCACTTGTGCAAGGACGGTGTCGCGTTACCAATCCGTCGACAGGTGACGATGCTTTACTCCAACCTGGTTGAGTCATCATAACTTGTACAAGTTACTGTTGCATGTATGATGTATGTGTTTTACAGCTCTTTCACCACTCTTTCTTTTTATTTTGTTTAAGTGGTTGATAATTATTGTTTTATTTAATATTAATGTTACAGAATAGAAAAACTTTTATTCGGGGCAGACACAGCACATCATCTCAGCCGAAAGACGTCCACTGCTGGACATAGGCCTCCCCAAGCGTCGCCACAGCGACCGGTCTTGTGCGTCTCGCATCCATCGGATCCCGCGACCCTCGCTAGGCCGTTGGTCCACCTTGTGGGAGGCCGCGCCAACGCTGCGTCTTCCAGTACGTGGCCGCGACAACGCTGCGTCTTCCGGTACGTGGCCGCCACTGTAAAACCTTTCGTCCCCATAGACCATCTGTTAAACGAGCAATGTGCCCTGCCCACTGCCACTTAAGTTTGGCGATTCTTCGGGCAATGTCGGTAACCTTAGGTCTCTTGCGGATATCTTCACAGCATATCGACACAGCACAACGATTACAAAAACTAAGTAAAAAATTTAAAAAAGTACAGAATGCGCCAAGCGTGGCAGGGTGGGTGTTTATCACGTAGAAGGCATAGTAGTTAGAACTATGTATCATGTCAGTATATGCTCTATCACCCTTTCACCACTTTCTCTTTTTTTTGTTTAGTTAAGTGTTTAATTACTATATTTTTTGTTTTTTTTTAATTATTAATTATCATCACGCACTATTGTCCGTCATGGAGTATCTCCATGATGACGATGTGCGGAAACCAAGTTAAAGAGTTTCTATGTTTGAATTATTACGGTAATCTTAGGAAATACTGGTTCGTTTTGAAAAAATATTAGTTTTATTAGCATTGTTGGATAGCCCATTTATCATTGAATGCTATAGCCAGTGTGATGTTGTATAGCCTAGGCTATACAAATACATCACATTACAAATAATAGGACTAAAGCAGTAACCAAAGACGCGGGTGAAAACATTAGGGACAGTTAGTTTTGGCAGAAGAAAGTAGGTTTAGACTGCCCATACAGTTGTCTCTACATTTACGCCCCTTTTCATAGATAGATAGCTATCCCCGATAAACAGTAAGATTCTATCAATCCACAACTTTTGGTAGGAAATGCTATCTGTCGGTAGGTTATAGGAAAGTAAGTAAGGGAAAAAGGCTGGATTTGTTTATCTTTAGTAGCTGCAACTGTAGATAGATAGCTTATTAAAACAGGCGTTAGTCGTCTTTTACGATACTATGGATAAATAACAGTGTTTATGAATTGCTAGCATCATATAAAGACTTACAAACAAAATGTCTGGCTCATTGCAATTCTCCACAAGAAAATATTAATCAATACTAAATTAAACAGTATAAAAACAAGATGAAATATAGACAACACAACAAATTAATTGGTATATCATCCTAACAGCTTCTTCTATTATTCGCAATAGCTTTAAAAAACTATAAAATTCTATTACCACACTAGTATTTATGGCTTTAGTAAGGTATAAATTAGTTGAATGGCTTGAAATCAGCTATATTTCTATCAAAAGTATTGCTGTTTGATATATAAAGGTTAATTTAGATCGTTACAACCTAGTTGCGGATTTCTTTAATGTTCTGAGTTAACTGTTGCTGTGGGCTCCGAAATTAGCGATTATGCGATGGACGGTGAAGAGCGGATTTAGAAATTTGAAAATGGAATTTTTAAATTCTCATAGTGAAGGTTCTTATCGTTTAAAATATGTCGCATATTGCAAAGGTTCATAAGAAAATCATTATCGAAACATGTCAACCAGCCAATCAATGTTTGTTAGTAAGTTAAAAGATAAAATAAGTATCGATCATAATCATCGCACTAATATTATAAAGGCGAAATTTTACGAATGAATGTGTGTATGTTAGTTACTTCTTCACGCTCGAACGGATTTGGATACCGGTAGATTATGCAGAACCATTGTTTTTTTTTCATTGTTATAAACTAATGCTTAACTGCGATCCCACTTGATGGTAAGCAGTGATGCAATCGTTGTTGGTATTTTCTGCATTCACGTGAGTGAAGCAGCTGACAACGGCAAGTAACTCTACAATTATGACGACATGCAAGAGGCATTAATATTATGGAATAACTGGGTCAATAAATAATGAGCATTTTTCATAAATCGTTCCATTGTGGAGCTAACATGACTGGCTAGATGCCAGTCATGTTAGCCTATAATATGAGCTTGCTTTATTTTTACAGCAGTTCGTTTCCCCAGTGTAAATATGAAGGATAGCAAATACAACGTTACCTAGAGCCAGGTTCTTAGTTTCAAATCGTGTGGTTCCCGCCAGTTTCGAGGCCCCATACAGCTGCATAATTTTTCAATTTTGACACATTAAACAATATGTTTGGATGTTTTATTCGTGGAACGAAATGTTAAATGCTGTAATGTGGTACATTTGTTGATGGTGTGCACCCATTTGATTAGCATTTAGGTCGAAGAGAGTGAAATCTCTAGGCTCATAGGTATTTTTGCATATAAACTGTTGTACTGAGTACCAAGAAAAAATAGTAAGTAATAAAAAATGAAGTAGTTTTCTCGTTATAAAAATAAATTCCCACGAGAATTGTTTATTATCTTCCTAATCATTCATTTTTTTATGGACTAACTAGTTTCTGCCAATGACTTCGCTTGCAACAAGGTAGGTTTCTTCATACATACATGGGACCTCCGTTTCATAAAGGTAGGGGTGAATTTTGAAAAGTCTTCTCTTAGTACTCACTTACGTCATAAAAAAAAACCTTGTGCAAAATATCACACTCCTAGTCCCAGTAGTTTCGACACTGCGTTGATATGTCACTCAGTCAGTTCCTGCTTTTATTTATAAAGCTTTATCAAAAATTAAATGAGAAATCTCATCCTCTGTTGAACAACAATTGATCATTCAATAAGAATAGTTTTAATAATTCTATTCGCATTGTATCCGGGATCACGGTTTGTTTACAAGAGTTAATAATCAGAAGATCATACTACTTATTTTCATTTCATAATAGGAAGTGCAAACTGTACCTATAGGAATAGAAACTTTCGTTTTTAGTGATTTGAACCTGTGCAAAGTTATAGCATATTTTTGTTGCTGATAGGTTCGCTCAACCGCTATCTGACTTGATGAAAAGCTACGATGTGGTCGGTGATGGAGCGTGCTTACCGAGAAGTAACCTATTCACTCTTGACTTAAAGATCCCCAGGTTGTAGCCGGAAACACAGACTCCGGTAGAGAATTCCACTCCTTAGTTGTACGTGCTATGAATGTGTTCCCAAAACGTTTTTTGTTTAGGTGGGATATCTATCATGTGTCGGTGTCGCATCTCCTTGGCGGAATAAGGCTATGCAATTCTGACGCACACTCCACACCACCGTAAATATGTATTTAAACCTTGTAGGCCTCCCACAAGGTGGACCGACGACCTGGCGAGGGTAGCGGGAATCCGATGGATGCCAGACGCACAAGACCAGTCGTTGTGGCGATGCTTGGGGGAGGCCTATGTCCAGCAGTGGACGTCTTTCGGCTGCGATGATGAAGATGATAAAATGAATCTACAAAATTGAATAAAATTACTCAACTTAGTGCTATAAATATTAACAACAAACATAACAGCTAGGTTACCACTTGAGTACAGGCATCACAATCTAGCCACTACTTCAAGCTAAGATTAGCTAAGATTAACCTATCATTTGGCGACCTTTACAAAATTACTGTAATTGAAACTCGTTATGTACATAATGACAGGTCTATAAAAGTTGTAAACATAGTAGATTATATACTTGCAGCTTCAATTGTTGTAGGAGCAGCAATCTTAGCATTGCGAGTATTACTATGTTGATATGACAGAACTATCTGCTGTTAGCGGCGTCGCTTGCCTGATAGTAGAAAATTATCTCAAAGGACCACTCGTGTAACCAAGTTTCATCGAAATTCGTTCAGCTATTTAAGTCCCTTGTAAACCAAGCGACACATCGTGTCAGCAGAACCGATAGGCACCAGAAAGACGTGGAGCAAGGTGAACTGAGATGCTCAAGCCTTTTATCCCAGCTGAGGTATAAAAGGCTTAGGAAAAAAAATATTGTACACACAGTTAAGAAGTGAAATCCTCTGCTACAATCAAGGGGTCTTTAAGTTAAGAGTGAAGATAACTTCTGGGCTCGTTCGTCTTTTGAGAAGGATGCATGACTGACTAAATAAATTAGGTTAAGTTTAATTGTAAATAGTGTAATTGGCTTTGCCGTTCTATTTAATAAATAAATAAATAAAAAATCGTCGACCGTATCATCACTTACCATCAGGTGAGATAGTGATGAAACTCATCAATAAAAGGAATCAGTCAGTACTGACTAAAAATCCTATGTCCTATGATGTATGTCAATACTTGAGATGGAACCTCTACAAAAGAATTGTAGTCCAGGAAAGATTTGTTTTATAATGTTAATTATTATTAAGTCTTATTTTTCAACTACGTAATAAACCCGAAATGTTTTGCTCAATAAATTAGATTTCTTACGATCATTAACTCCGCTTGTGCAATACTTGAATTATTCTGTAACTAATTAAAACAAATGATTTCGTTACATGATTTCAGATTAGTGAAAAAATAATAGAATGGATGACGGACAGACAGATACATGGGAGACTGTCTAGACAAATCACGTGCAAATGTGAAAATTGTAGGAAAATTGATTTTTCCACTTGGTATATTTGTACATTGGTCCATCTGCAAGGATTCATTATCATCATCATTTGACCCGAAAGACGTTCATTGTTGGACATAGGATAGTAATTTCGGTGATGTCCATATAAAAAAAATGGTAACAGAATGGTGGATGTAATAAATGTATTGAGGAGTAAAACACCAGAAGGAGGGAAGGGAGCCCTTTCCATTGCACAATCAATCAATCTATCATTGTACACTTAGTTTTAATAAATGTTTATCCTGTCCACATTACAAGGTCTACAATAAAGTATAAAGTAAATAAATCATCATCATTCCCAACTATATTAGGGTCGGCTTCCAGTCAAGCCGGATTTAGCTAAATACCAGTATTTTACGAGGAGCGGCTGCCTACCAGACCTCCACAACCCATTAACTGGGGTAACACGGTAGGTATTTCATGGCAAGACTGGAATCAGATTTACTGGCTTCTGACTATCCATAATGACTGCCAAAGATCTACAAATGACAGCCGGAACCTACGGCATAACGTGCTTTCCAAGGCACGAAGGAAACTCGGTATTTTAAGATGGTCACCCACCCACAGACCAACCATGGCAAGCGTTGCTTAACCTTGAAGATCGACCGGTGTGCCTGTTATTATCTAGTCACGAGTTCCTTTCAATTCTATTTACAAACTATAGCTAGATTACTCTAGCTTCTGATGCACATTTAATTCATAATCCCCGACCGGTCTCATAGGACCGCGCTGTTATTGTCTTACTATTGTGTCTCGTTTCGCGGTTATTGATAGGTTAAACTGGGAGATGGTAGACATAAAATCTCTCACATTACACATTGTGTTCAGATTCCCATTATTAGTGATAATGACGTGTTTCGAGAAAGTAGGTGATAGTTAATTGTTTCCATTAATCTTTATATACATGATCCGCATGCTGGAAATCTTTGTGTAAAAGTAGAAGTAGTAGTTTTTGTGCGGTCTCGTGATTTCTCAGGTTAGTTAGAGTATCGAAGTTTTAACAGGTATGAATCGGTTTTTTGGTTGTTTGTTTGCGTTATGAGTCTTCCTTGGTTTGTTTAAGGTACTTTAGTGATTGTAGTTTTGTACAATCACAAAACTACAATCTTAACTCTTTGTAGAGTTAAATCAGGGCCTCAAGTCTGCTATTAGAAACTTCTACCAAACTTATCGCAAATCAACAATTATGAAGCCAATGATCGACAATTCTGATAGCAGACATGAGGCGCTGTGCATGATAACCTGTGATTGTTGACTAGGGTCTTATTTATAAAGGTCTCTTGTCATACATATTTTTGTCAGATAATATCTATTACATGTAACAAAACAAACGCATATCCTAAAAGTAGTAAATGTACTTCTGAAACTTAATTCATGAATCCCCGACCGGTCCTATGAGACCGCGCTGTTATTGTTTTACTATTGTGTCTCGTTTTGTGGGTATGTGATAGGTTAAAGCATTGGGTATCTCACCGTCTGGTCTGATCCCGAATCGTCGACGGTGCGTAGTGGTTTTTTATCTGAATTGAAATGCTTTCTTTACTATAAATCCTAAACCATACCTTTTTACTCATGCACCCAACTTTAATGCAATAGACGCGAGCCTACACAGCCTGGCAACAATAAGTGCACAGACCGGCAACTTTTTTGTTTTCGTTTTCCTTTCGCGGTCCCACGGTCGGGTGGACGCAATAAAAAGCCTGAATATTAAACCATGGCCTATACCTGGTGTCGGGAATTGTACCCCGTTTTATGGGCGATTGAGTACACTGGCGAGCAAGAAAAGTGGCCAGTATGTAGGGCAGTATGTGTGTATTGTGTGACTTTATGTATAAGTTAGGATTAATTGTGTGTCTAGAAGTGCCATTGCTGTTATAGAGTGGATTTTACAAAGTTAACATTATATTAAAAGAGGTTTTTAATGAAAAACAGTTTTACCATACATTTTACTCGAAAACCTGCTATTGCATTGCGCACGAGTGCAGAAAAATCCCCGCCACAAATGATTGTTTGTATCGTATCATAATATATATCGTATGGGATAAGGGCAGGAAGAAGAAGAAGAAGTGACAAAGTACGCCACTTAACCGTAGTGCTACATGGCACCATAAAAAAAAATATATAAATAATTTAAGTCTTGTCCGACAAAAGGTAGTAAGGAATAAAAAATTGTACACAGCTCTTCATGAAAACTAGTCGAGTTGAAAAATAAAAGGTTCTTCAAGTAAGCGTAGTTATTAACAAATTTTATAAAACACTAGCTGTCCCCTGCGGTTTCACCTGCATTTCTCGTTACTGCTCCGTTCCCGTGGGTCGTAGCGTGATGGTATATAGCCTATAGCATTTCTCGGTAAATGGGCTATCTAACAGTGAAAGAATTTTTCAAATCGGACCAGTAGTTCCAGAGATTACCCCCTACATACAAACTTACAAACCTACAAACTTAAAAACTTACAAATTTTACCTCTTTATAATATTAGTATAGATTTTCACCAAAACCCAACAGAAATTTGTTCTTTCTAAACGTACATCGTCCATCAATCAGTACCTTTTAGTAAACACTGGGTTTCACCTTGACTATTGATAATGTACTACTTAGGAAACTTTGAGAGGACAATATTTATGCAAGTACTACACTGAGTACCTTCTAAAGGTAATTAACAGCAAATATTAAACGAAAGTGAGACTACCGTGGTTGTAGGTGAAATTTTGTGTGAAACCTTTGTCGTATAATAAGTTACTCGTATGAGTACTTTTGGAAAACCCCTGCAAATTAGGGTGGTTGAAATTATAATCGTATCAAATTTAATATGAAAGTGATTTTTTTCCTAGAAATTGTATTTTTTAACAATAATAAAACAAAATATAATAATTTGTTGATAATGAGCGTGAAAGATTTCAATATGTCGGACTGTCGGTATAGAGTTTTAAATGTCAACTGTAAGCAACAAATTACACTTTTTAAAGAGAAAACGTCAATTTACAAGACTAATATTTACAGGCTTTTTTTAGCACAGGGTTTTAGCGTAGACTTTTAAAGGTCATAATATAAGAATATCAGAATTTACATGGATTTTTAGTTTGGCAAAGTCAACTAAAGTGTTATTAGAAATCAAAATTTGTAAATTTTAATATCTAATACAAATCGTTGATTTAATGACGCTAATAATTTCGAATAATCCTCACTTTACTTCATTTTAGAACAGTGATTTTTCTTACGCAATTCTGCATTCCACATTATCTACAATTACGTAACAAAAACACTACCATACCAATACCCAATATGTGAAATACGCAATAAAACTTAGTACTAGAATTAGCAATTTCTTCCACACTGTGCAATTTTTCTCGGCCTAACGTGTACCTGTGGGTACCATTAAAGATTTTATTGGTAGATGTAATGATGAGTACCGCGATAGCCACGGTATTATTCAATAACCGATCCCTTGCTTATACACTGACAAAACTTACTTACACGTCTTACATTGCTCCTTTACTAGCGAGACGACGGCATAACCGCTGAACTAAACATGACATGGATAGTGAAATACAGTAATGGTTGTTTTGTGTGGAGATGTGGCTGAGACGCTGTTTTAAGTGGTACAGAGTCGATCACGTAGAAATAAAATTGAATGGTATGCGTATTGTGTAAGTTTGGTATTTTAAATAAGCATATCGATGTATGCATTGGTAGATAGTGGTATTAACTGAGGAAGTCTTGGTTACAATAATATTTTTTTGCATATTATTGATAGGCTCGGTCTTGACCACTATTTCACCAGATTGTAAGCGATGATGTAGAGGAGCTCGTGGCTACATAATAAAAACCACATGGGCCGATCTTCAAGGTTAAGCTACACTTGCCAAGGTTGGTGGATATCGAGTTTCTTCCGTGCCTCGGATAGCACGTTAAGACCTACGGCTTAACGTGCTACAAATGACAGCCGTTACTACTAACGGCTGTCATTTGTAGATCTTTGGCAGTCGTTAAGAATAGCCAGAAGCCAGTAAATCTGACTCCAGTCTACCATGAAGTACCGTGTTACCACAGTTAATAGGTTGTGGAGGTCTGGTAGGCAGCCGCTCCTCGTAAAAAACTGATATTTAGCTAAATCCTGCTTGACTGGAAGCCGTCCCCAACATAGTTGGGAAAAGGCTAGGCAGATGATGATAATTGACTCTCGCTTGACCACTATTTCACCAGATGGTAAGCGATGATGTGATAGACGATAGAGCACACTTGCCTAGAATACCTCTTCACTCTTGTCTCTTGACTTAAAGACCCCTGGCTTGTAAGGTTGTAGCCATCAGGAAACACAGACTCTGGTAGGGAATTCCACTCTTTAGCTCTAAACTCTAAACTTATCTTCATTTAAACACCTTGGCAACGATGAGCCGCCTTATAACAGAACTAGCTGCGCCCCGCGGTTTTACCTGCAATATATCTTTATGAATATAGCCTATAATTATATATTTCTGATATGTAAGCTACATTATTGTGAAGTTTCATCAAAATCAAGTCAGCAGTTTTGCGTGAAAGAGCAACAAACTTTCGCGTTTATAGTATTAGAAGGATTCACTAGCCCTTTCATGTCGTTTGATAATAAAATGAGAAAGTCTAGTCGTAGACAGCGCAGGCCAGGGGTCAGAGGCCCGGTATCTGATGCAGGCGAACCCGCGCTGTGATCGTAGTTTTATTTTCTAGCATCTTTTGTTACTTATTGCTTAGAATAAAGCCTACTCACTTGGTATGTGCTTTTGTTCTGAGTTGGTTAGCTGAATACCAGAAATACCCAAGTATAATATGGCTTACCATAAGATGGCATCGCAGTTAGGCACAAGTTTATATAATTTAAAAACTGGGCAAGTGCAAGTCAGACTCACGCATCTAGAGTTCCGTACAAACTTACCTATTAAATAGTTCAATTCCCGAAAGGAATATCGAAGATATTTCCGAATCACAAAAATAGTTTTTTTTGTGCCGTAAGAACAAATATTGCTGTTTTCAGATTTATTGATTCCCTTAACTGTTGAAATAAACGTTTATTGCGACATAAACGGTCGTATTTTTTTTTGTTAACTTTTAATTACAACTCGATACCTCCATGCGTTCCCGAGATAAAGGGTCTTGGCAGACAGGCAAATGGATCACAAAGTGATCCTATAAGTGTTGCAAGTTTTTCGTTTTGAGTTAAGGAACCCTAAAACAATGTATTTTATAGTTATTCAGCAATCTTTCAGTAATTATACCTATATATCGTTAGCGTTGTACTGAGGAAGTCAAGTGAACTTTGTCCAATAATTAAAGTGTTTTTATACAATAAGTACAACTTATTACTAATTTGCTTCACGTGCTTTTCAATGACTTCTTGGAATAATTAGACCCATCGTATACATGACTGTTTTTTACAGGTAATGATCGATTAAACCATCGCTGGTAGGTTTAATGATAATATGTTTATTTTTTGATGACTTGCCAAAAGTGTGGGAAACCAGTTATATGAAAAACTAGCTTTTGCCTGCGGCTTCGCCCGCGTGGAAGTCGGATAACCAAGTAAATTCAGAAAAAATAATAATTTCGTAAGTGGGTTGCAGCCTATAGCACTCAGGAAGAAAGTAGCTTTCTATCAATACCTACATTTTTGTTGTCTGACCAGGATCTTCAGATATTTAGGTTACTACTACAAACAAAAAAACAAACTTTTCTTCTTTATTATATTAGTATAGATAAAATGACTTCAGTATTTATCTAGTTAGGCACCTACATATTGGTATAAGAAAACTTATAAACAAAAACAATTTTTAAATCGGTTTATTAACATCTATCTTCTTCCTGCCCGTAAATTATCCCGTATTATTTAGGGTCGGTACAACATGCTTTTTTCTTCCATTCTAACCTGTCACCCTCCATAACTTTTCCTTTTCTTTTCCCTTTTCTTTCGTATCACTCCTCACACAGTCCATCCATCTTTTCTTTGCCCCCCCCCCCCCTTTTGCTCTCCATCCGTCTACATGTAAGCTCATAACTGTTTTAGAAACATGCGTTTCATCCCTTTCGGTTTAGTAACATCTATATGGGTTAGTAAATATTTTGTATAATTTCAATATTAACAATTTATCCATAACTTTGTAATTATTTATTGATTTGAAAGAGTGTCTAAGGAGTTTCTTGCACATTTATTATTATTATTATATTCTTTATCGTAAGTACACCATTAATACATACAAATGGAACTAAAACTACAAAACAGGGACAAACAATGGGCGGCCTTATCGCATCACCATATTATCATATCATCTTCGCCATAGAGATCTACGTTTTAGAAGATCGTGCAAATAACTACACCTTTTTTGTGCCCTCTCATATATTGACTACCTTTTTTGTTGTACAAAATACAAAAAAAACCAACGACAACTAATTTTGAGGATAAATTAAAACTTCAAATGAAAAAATAATGACGCTTCAAAACTACGATTACTTCAAATTACGTATGATGATTACAGTTTTAATAGTAATTATTGTATACTTGGCCCAATTACAAACATCGCGTGCGTAATCGCGGGCCTACTAACTGGTTTCTCTAGTAATATACGGGCATGCGAACTCCAGACAGACAGACATAATTAGTATATAGGTGCGTGTAGACTATTGCTATAATAAGCCAGAAAAGCTATCATCATCTCCCTGGCCTTTTCCCAACTAGCTTGGGGTCGGCTTTCAATCTAAATGGATGCGGCTAAATACCCGTGTTTTACGTAGAGACTACCTATCAGACCTCCCCAACCCAGTTACTGGGATAGACTGATGGTCAGACTTTCTGGCGTTTCTGACCTGTAACGATCGTCAAAGATCTACAAATGACAACTGGGCATAATGGCTTTACGTGTTTTCTGAGGCAGGGTGTCACTAATGTCTCTAAAACAAAAAACACATTGGTACTTGCCCGGTTCCGAACCCGCAACCTCATGCAGATTAGTCTTAAAAACGTCATGCGTGAGAGGTATTTAAACCCTCTCGACCAAATTTAGATTACGGCGGCCAATCTCAACGAAGATTAAACCAGATATGCAGGAGATATGGTAGAGGGCAAGGTTAAATATTTTAACACAGGTGCACTCTCTATTGTTTTGCTGTCGAACCTTTAAAGGTAAAAATTATAAGGAAACCGGTATATGTGCTAGCACAAAAAAAAATCCACCAACCCACAATGGGTCTGCGTGGTGAACTCGTGGTGGATCATGGCCCATTCCCTCTCCAAGAGAGAAGTCCTGACTGCCTAAGTTTCACCAGTTGGGATATTATGAAACTGATTATACTATGTCTTATTATACGATGATCTCAGCCAAATAAGACAGCTACCATTATTGTCTTATTCTGGTTATTTTTCCACATTATCTTCCGTTTAAATTTCAAGAATTCGACTAGAATAGTCTTTGTATTTCAACGCTATTGTTCATCTATTACGGATCTAGTTTTGTCTCGTTTAATTAAAATATAATAGGAATATTTTACGTGGTCTTTAGTTTTTGTTCGAAAAAGAATATTTCTGGTAGAATAGTTGACTGATGAGTCATGTTTTAGAGATACTTAAATTTATGTAGGTGATTTTAGTGAACTGAGGACTGTAAAAGAGTGGAATTCCCTGCCGGAGTCTGTGTTTCCTGATTGTTACCACTAAGGGTGTTTAAGTCAAGAGTGAATTGATTACTTCTAGGCAAAAGTGCTGCATTGGCGGCCACATCATTGCTTACCATCAGGTAAGATAATGGTCAAACGCGAGCCTATTCATAGAAGCGTCGGTATCACGCAGTGTGATAAAACTTACATGCAGTTTTCTTACAGATGGGAACCTGGCTTTAGTGCGAATATTTTGTTTTTGAAGTTGTAGACGTGTACTAAAAATAAATGTCATTGTGGAGATATCGCTTATGTTCAACTTATTAAAGGATTTTGGTAAACAAATATTGGAATAGGTATTCAAAAAACTTGCTCAACCACGAAGCTAAGAAAACTTTTATTTTTTAAACTCACGGTGACATATTACATAGGTACGCTTGAGCAAGATGGCAAATACTTTTAAAACTAGACAAATATTAGATAAATGAGTGTTCTCGTAATATTTAGCCGGTCGTGAACTCAATCTGGATATAATAATAGTTTTATACCTAACTGCTTGCTATATACATGAACTCATCTTACTTATTTTATTTCTTATATGATGTTCCTATTGTAGGCCGATGGATGCGAGACGCATAGGATTGGTTATGGCGACACTTATGGAGGCCTATGTCCAACAGTGGACGTCTTTCGGCTGAAATTATTATGATGATGATAATTTATACATATGATGTATCTAAGCAGATATTTTCCCTTGCCTTTTTCAATTGCGTCCAAATGGTTCGGTTTGGCAATTTAGTTTGCTTTATGATGATTTTATAATTACCATCCAAATATTTAACAAGTGTTAAGTATTGATAAATTAAAAATATGATTTATGCAAAATTCAAAGATTTATTTAAAAAAATAACTTCCACCAGCGGCATCGCTCGTATGGAACTAGCACTTCACCCATCATAAATGGTGGAATACGCTACTGTAACATTTAATCGAATTCGGTTCAGTCCCTCCAGTACGAAGGAGTAACAGTAAACATATACTAAAGTTATGCCTTTAAATTCTTAGTGTAATAAAAAAAAGGAAAAACTATCAACAAAATGTTAAGTATTTTTCTTTTTTATTGTCTGTGGGAAACAGGTTGTATTAACTCATACCTCCCTAGGTCAATGGCGACTGACCCGTATATCTCCATTTTATCAGATATCTAGATTAAATCAGGAACTCACCTAATTGCCATGTGCATTGTTTAGAGTAATTCCAGTCGTATACTGATGAAACAATTAATAGTACTTCGCTTTATATTACACCCATAAAACTAATTACCCGTACTCGTAAAGTATATAAATTTGAATGAAAATAATCACGAGCATAAAAGTTAGTGAGTAAAATAGTCAAAGACACAAGTACCTACGTGAGTTGCAATTTTATCGCAGAGTTAAGCATCATTTTCATACAAACTGTTCCTTAGGGCTCGGCTATACTGGCAGCGTGGAGCGGAGAGCAGCGCGGGTGTGAGAACGCGCGCGATTTGCTTGGCCACACAGGTAGCGCGGGCGGAGGGCGGCGCGGGTGAGGGAACGCGCGCGATTTGCTTGGCTACACTGGTAGCGCGAGCGGGGAGCGGCGCGGGTGCGGCCCTCTTTGTTTTGGTTGAAATTTGGAAACTCACTGTGGTCACTTGTATGAACGTGCTATGGGATGAAAGCTAACAACAGCCAGCCGACGTTCGCATTTATTTGCCGCTCGTGTGTTGAAAATTGACAAATCAAGTGCACGTATAATGATGTATATACGCTGCACATGATTCACGTACCGCTGACACCAACCGCGACAAGAGTTTGGACGCGCCGCAAGATGCGGGCAGGAGAAATAACTAACTAGCTAGTCCGCTACAAAACTAAGATCCTATAGGAGTTTATTAATGATAGAGAGAGAATACAATACATTATTTTTCCAATGCTCTTAGCTCCAGGGCCATCAATGTTTTGGCTCCGAGCAATATCCTTTGCGCGTCCCGCATTGTGCCGTTGGTGCCGCTTCCCACGCCCTCGTGCCCACTATGGAAACTCTAAATTTGAGTGTCCATAGTGGGCAATTGCGTCTCAAATGAAGTTCCTATGTTTGAGTTTTCCGCGCCGCACCCGCTTCCAGTGTGGCCGAACACTTAGCCGTCATTTGAGAGCATATGTATGCAACTTATGAATCGCTAATACAATTCTAATTAGCGCGGTATATGCGTTGGGCATACGCATTACGAATGAAGCGTGGCGGATGCGTTCGGACAAAGTTGGGCTTTGCAGTCTAGGGTAGATATTGCCGCAGTTTTAATTCACCGGAATGAAAAAATAGTTAATAGTGTCTAAGAACGTTGTGATACAGGGTAAATCTCAGTATTTTATATTTTATATATATTATTTTAAAAGGAAATTCGTCCAATATAAACGACATTTCACAAGTTCGAGTCGTGTTTAGTCTTTTTGGCGATGATGTTATAATCCTAATCGATCTAAATCGACCCCCAATGGTTAGTGACGTTTAAAGTGATCTAGATAATAAGCTTAAAAAAATGCAATATCAGCAAAGTAGGGGTCTAGCCGATTGCAGGGTTGTCCACGGTTCTGGAACGCAAAGGGTAACTCGAGGAACACGGATAAAGTTTGATGCGGCATCAAATTTGGCATCTAAAATTTTTATCGCGCATGAAAATAAGCTCTTTATTGAGATACCAATTTATGTTAGCGGCTCTCCCCTGTGTGAAAATGGAAAATATATAGCCTGTGTTACACAGTAATAAATTAGCATCATACTGGTGAAAGAGTTTTGGACATCGGTCCAGTGGTTTTTAAGTTTATTCTCATATCCAGTAGTTCTTGAGTACAACCTTTTTTCTTTGTAGATTATGTTATAGATCCAGTTGTATTTAGTTTCTACCAAAATGTCGCAAAGTTTTTCGATAAAATGATCTGGCAACACAGTAAGAGCAGTCACACGTGACGTTATGAATTAATAACCAGTAATGACGGTCTACATTATTATAATTAACGTCAGTTTACAATGGGTCAAACATGTAAGAAATACAAAGAAATATTTTTATATTAGCATTGCTATTCAAAGTGCCAATGCTGTCAGTCTTCAGGGCACATTTCCGGATGACAGCGATATGGAGGAGGACTTTGAATCCTTAGTGTATTATGTGTTTTTGTACTGTATGTACATAGGTTTAGTATAAATACTTAGTAAGTAAAACTCACATTACAAAAGAACTAGTACTTGACTTCGATACCAGTTGATGGTAAGCAGTGATGCAATCGTTGATGGTTCTTCTCCATAGGAAACGACCAATTGGAACCGTGCACTAACTACTGACGTTTTATAAATGCCCATGTGAAAAAAAAACATTTTTGATTTTAATTGTAAGGCGCACTAGTTTTTTAGGAGCCTATATTCACTCTAGTCTTGAAGACATCTACATTATAATCGGACGGGAAAACCACAGTAGGCAAATTGTTCCAGCTCTTCGGCGAAACGCTAAATCTGAACCGTAGAAGAAATAATTATTGCATTGAGTTTTTTTTTTAGTTAACTATATTGACTGAGCCAGATAATGAAACAGCCTGTCTGAAAGCCATTGCATCGATTGCGTGCTCCAGTAAATTGCTGTAAACAAAATTGGGGACATGTAGGGCTCGCCTTAACGCTTCAATCAACACCCACCACTAGAGCTGTTCTCCTAATCAGACTATGTCCTATTTGATGGAGTGCAACAAATGTCTGTTCAATTGAACCTTGCAGGATTTGTACATGGTTCTATGACACTGCTATAATTGCGGGCGTTTACTGGTTTTAAGCAAGCAAGGATGTGAAATTTTCAGTTCCGGATACGGATAAGGAAGTAAAATAATATTGTATTCGTTTTAGTAACGATTGCAGATATATGAAATTATTTCGGATTATCCGCTACCTTCGGATAGCTTATGGATATTAGAATTTTAAAGTTAAAAGTGAAATAGAACTGCCTACCTGGTTTTGATTTTTATTTCTTGTCGATTACGGTTACGGAAACCTATAATTTCCCTGATTTCAAGTAAATTTACATAGATATATAACCTGCAAAGCTTCATAAATTGTCGTAAGTGAGACTTTGTTATTTAGGAGAAATCAATGGATTCTCAAAATACAGGCATTCCTTGTTTATTTTAGGGTTCTGACTACCGATCTCAATTAATTATAGATAAAAATTTTCTATACAAGATTTTGATGACAGATTTATTTACTATGTACCAATAAATGTTTTGATTGTGTAGGTTTTGTGTATAATTTGAAGGAATTGGATCAATAAGTAAATATTATAATAATAATTTCTGCCCAAAAGTAAATAAATTCTAAATTCGTACCTCAAAAGGTGCAAATTACTCCACGTATCTCTAGGAAATTGCTACACACTGTCTTTGTAAGGACATGTCAATTTGGTTACGCTTTGTACTAATTATAGCCTTCTTACGAGAGTCACAGTAGAAGGTGATTAACCTTTACCAAGTACTTAGTATTGACGGCACTTTTCAAAAGAAAAAGAAGTTAATGAAACAATACAAATCTTAAGACATTTACCTTGTTTGTTACCATCAACAATAACTACATAAATTGTGAGTTTTTGTCAGACATTTATTACTACGTACGTACGTATAGTTTTTGTTAACTTGTACTTAGTTAGGTTCAAAGTTGAAGCAGTAAAAACGACGTCAAAATGACGTCAGGGTAAAACCTGAAACGTGCTTTGTGTTGTCGGAATAAAGATGAAAATATAGGATGGTTGGCAAAAAAATCAAGGTATATTTGCAGCTGTCAACAGGAAAAATATGGAACGAAGAATTTCGAACATGCAAAAAGAGGAACGAGTGGACAGAACGAGTAGAGGAGAGGAGACAGAGTGACAGAGCAATTTTATTATTTCGATTTTGCTGTAGATACCTAAAACCTACCAATGGACAGAAAAGTATGTGTAATAATAAATGACGCAATTTGTAAACAAAACGTACTCGTAACATACATAATTTAACATAATCAGCCCTGAATGTACCCTTTAGATCTCCTGTCTAGGAAAAAAAGGGGCCGTAATCTATTACGCTTAGTACGGGTTGGAGGCAGTGTACACTGGGTGCCACATGTGTTCGATTTTTTGTTATTTTACGTCGGTTTCTCAAAAAATGTGAATTAAATAAATTACATAAAGTATTGCCTGGGTTTGACCCACGATTCGCAAGTCAAGGCCAATGAAAATTGATGAAACGTGGTCACTGACTGACTTCTCTATAATGGATATGACTGATAGTTTGAATTAAAAAAATATATTAATTGTATTGCTAACCCTACTATGAAATATCCTTAGTGTGATTTGAAAGGTGAATGACATACCCAAAAAAGTTGTTTACTTCATTCGCCGATCAGAAATCAAACATCCTAAATTATTGTACAATTTCTTGTGAAGATTCCGTCATTTGAACTTTAATTTAAACCAATTTAACCAATTTCATAATTAACTGAGATAGTTTAGTCCAAAAAACTGGGTAATTTTATATTTTGTGATCCGGGAAACGCGTTGATGTCTTTTTCAGGGTCAATATCCTAACATGAAAAAATATTGACCATTTATGTTTTAAAAGTTCCAATATTTTATATAATTACCAAGATTATCATGTTGATAGTCAATAAATATCAATGTACATATAAGGATAGCACAGAAATGTAAAATAGGCGCCGTTACCTACAATAGAAGAAGAGCTATTTTACCTGCCATAATGTAGGTCCAAAGACCCAAAGGAAAATAAGGTATTCGCTGAATTAAAATTTCTTGATACAAACCTAGTAGTTAAAGTAATTTCTTGAAATAAATAGTTTTATAAATAAGAAGATTATAATTTAAATTGTCACTTACGGGATATCTTCCGTGATTGTTTTTTGTTAAGAAACAAACCGTGATAGCCTAACAAACAGTGTTTAGAAGATTATAGTTTGTACCAGTATAAGCGCCTACAAAACGTGAGAAGCTAGAACGTCACCATACTTTTTGTGTAGGCGTTTTGGAGCTATTACATCAGATTTTGTTTATAGGATTTCTTCTTCCAATTCATGCATTTAATAATAAATAAGTACAAATTGTGCAACACACATCTATTACAATTACCCTTCCCGGATATTTTTTATCGTTATAGAATAAAAAACAAAAACAGAGATCATGCAAGTGCGATATAACAAGTGTATTTTTAAAAACAATAAAAGTGTTCTTAAAAATAATTAAACGCTTTAGTTTATTTGTCATCAAACCCATCAATCGTCAAAATCACAAACACAAAACCTACATGCAACACACTCTGTAATGATATATAAAAAATATGTAGAAGAAAATGTTGCAAACAGATGAAAGTTTTCTTAAAAAAAGATGTTGCTTTGGAGAAAAACTTGCAAAAGTTGGTGTCACAGTGCATGCTATACTTTATCGCTAGCTTACGTGTGAGCGCGTCTCGAAGCGCGATCGCTAGTGACGTCAGAGCGCCGCGCAGGCCCGCGTGGTATCGCTCGAACATGCGAATATCTACGCAGGGTTATAGCGTCGCTAAATATGGTATGCATGCACATTAAAATCAGCTAGTACTTGTAAAAAAAAACTAATATTTACAGTAAAAATATTTGGAAACTGATGCATTAAATGTAGCAAAATTCCAGTTATTGTAAACATGATATTTACAATGAAATGGACCAGTATCTATATATCTAAGCATGCTAAAATCGTTTGAAAAATTCTCGTTCCATACGTTAACTAATGCAGTAATTACTCAAAGTGTAATCAATAATGATTCTATAAATATTCAGGGTAAATAAATTTTGTCTTTTTGAGCATCGTACAACTCCTATAAAACAAAACACGTAACGCCATCTATTGTCCACACTTGCAAACATATCAATCAACGCCATCTATGATTAGAACTTAGAACTACTACTTACAGGCAGGATGGTCGTACAGCGGCGCGACTCTGGTGCCCTCTAGCGGTCCGCCCGCTAACTTCGCAGATATGGTCTCCAGGAATTCTCTGATCTTCTTCAACTCCCCTCGCGTTGCATCGCTGGGACCTGGGGCATCGTAGCCATCGCATTCCTCCTCTGAAAGTATAGAACAAATCATTATTAATAAAATTAAGTTAGTTGACGGTACGATTGGTGCAATGGTTAAGCGCGATTGCTGCGCTGCCGTTGTGTCACGAGTTTAATTCCCGCACGGAAAAAATATTTGAATTGCCCACAGAAGGTGTTCCTGTCCATGCACAACCACTGTAGTCCTATTCTGAAAAACTCCTAAAACAAGACAGTACATATACATGTACAGTACATAAATAAACTGTATCCGATCCTAAATTCGTAGATGGATTGACAGCCTGCAGGACGATCGCCACTGTAAGCGAAAGTTTGCGGATGGCGAGCAATGGTCCAATGATAGTTCGCCATCCGGTCGTCAAAGAACCAAGTCCAAGTCGACAGCGCGCTGTGTTCCACGTTCGACTAAAGGAAATGTCAGCAAAAATCACGTGGGCAGTTACGGCTGACAGGGCTGTGCCAAGAATTTTACATTACCGTAGCTCTCGCAAAAAGGGCAGCTGAAGGAACACTGAGTTTCTCCACCCGCAACGCGACAAGTCATTTAATGATTTTCTACGAAGTTTTCATGGTGATATATTTTAGACATGCTGGTTTGAGAGTGCAAATTGCGACTGACGACATGTGGCTGTTAACAGGAAATACGCTATCCGTCTAAGAAATAGTTGAAAGACTAGTTATATTTCCACATACAGCACCCAAGCCCACCTACCTAAGTACTTTAGTAATATTTCCTTGACTAACATCACAAGCGATATAAAGTTGGGAAACATAGCTACTTATGAGGAAAGTTAACAGTGATCAACTGAAAGTAAACAAGTTTTAGAAGGTACGGTTCGACATATTATTATGAAACGTGATGTAGCTCTAAAGGAGACCCACTGTTTGCACTATTGAGCTAATTTATAGGGATTAGCAGACTATACTCGTAGAGAGAAAGAAATAATGAAACAACGAGAGAACAGAAGAATGAAAGAAAGAAATACGGCTTTTTGACAATAGACACGGAGGACAAGCAACAGAGCTACTCCTGAAGCAAGATTAATATTTGTATTTAATAATTTAAATTTAATCATTCCTCTAAAAGATTTGGAGAAATTCGGAATCTATTGCATTGCTTTCAAGGATCCCGGGTTTTCCTTTCAGAAACGAACTCATGTCCCCAGTAGGCTTCGACCCTGCTGGGCCCCTACGGTTGCTGATATTTTCTTGAGGTGCACGTGAAACACTACACGCCGTCGACGACTTGGGCTCGGTTCAGATGGTTACTGGACGGCCGGACGGCAAGCTAGCCATTGCTCATTTCCTCATGCGTATGGCCACCTTCTTCGCTACTATTACTGCTTCGCAAAAGTAGGCGGCTGCCTGCCATTTCTCCTCGCTCCAGACTATGGGCTGTATCAGGACCCGGCGCGAGAGATCGTAGCCCACAAAGACACAGCAGTGCTCCGCTTAAGCGGACCCCTCCAGAGTCTGCTCCACCGTGTAAACGATGTACAACCTACATCCCAGTATTAGGAACGTCATAAGGCTGCTAATAAAGGCTAGTTTACTGACCTATCTGCTCGAGCTTGTCGGTGGAGACGCTCCACGGCATGACGCTGAGGGCCCGCTGCACCTGGTGCAGGAACCACGCGCCCGTCTCGAACTTGACCGCCCTGGAAACAGCAGAAACAGAAATAGTTAATAACAATAAAGATTATTTCTTTATTGATATGAATTATAGTACAAGCATTTTTATGAACTCCATGGCTCCTGCGCTAGGAGGTATAGTTCGTTCGCGTTAAGAATGCAGTGATTTATCAGTGCAACTGCAGGATAAAGTCTATTTACAGTTAAATCCAAACTAATTATATTTTAAAAGATTAAGGGCCTGTTTCACAATGTCCGAGTAGGCACTACCCACTGAATAAATTCAAAAATTTGACAGAATTTGTATGAAATTATCTGCCAAGTAAGATACTCGAAACTTAATCATAGGTGGTGAAATAGGCCCTAAGTTTAATGAATTTATAAAAATACACTTAACCTATCACATACCCGCGAAACGAGACACAATAGTAAGACAATGACAGCGCGGTCTCATGAGACCGGTCGGGGATTAAAACGTACAGCTTTGATTGGTTAGGGGTCGGGGCTAGGTCGACGGACAATGATGACTTTACTGCATTCTTAACGCGAATGTACTATAGTAGTCTGATGGTGGTGGTGCACCATCTGGTGGTGCTGTACTGTAGGGTTAAGGGTTCGAATCTCACAGGATTCAATCCCGTGACCCCACAGCACAGCACCACAGCAGCCAATCGCTCTACCACTGCGCCGACGGTGCCATTCAGACTGTCCCATATTATTTAAAAAAAATAGGGTGGGGTGGTGTTGATTTGATTGAACAGACTGATTTCTCCCGCTCTTGGGCGGCATGTTAGAAAGTTTTTCTGACTAAAACCCAGTCCGTTCCTTCTTTGCCTTCGTTCCAGGGACCCGGGTTTGTCTTTCAGAAGCCAACCCATAACCCCAGAGGCTTCCTGTTGGGTCCCTACAGTGAGCGTCGATATTACTTGAGTTTTTGATATTAAGTATATTGAAAATAATGCAACAACATTTTGGATGGTGATACATCACTGCAGCATCCACAACTCATTCCTTGACCCACTCAATGAACATATAAAAATTAGGTATTCTGTGAAAATCTCCACCAAGGTACTTACGGCACGTAAGATCGAGCACGCGCCAGAATTACATGATAAACGATGCTAAATGATTAATGCATATGATTTACGAGTTCAAAGAGCCGATATTAGTACATTGAATGAATATAATTTAGTAATTGAAAGAATCGATGTTTAAACAAAAGATCTACGAGTATAATTATCTGAAAAATACAGCTTCACGATAATTCAGATTTAGTTCTTGTACAATGTGTTGTTTTTGACATTCCTTTACTGAAAGTTTATATTTTAGGATCATCAATATGACTTCTCCCGGTCTGAGTGGAGTCACATGACGTGCCAGACTTCTACTGACTAAAACCTACTCATGTTCCATCTTTTTCCTAATTACAGGATCCCGGGGTACTCTTTCATTATCCCAGGGCCCAAGAAGAACTTCTTATGTACCATGAGAAAAGAGTTTCACTCAAAAATCTCAACCCATGAAGGTTCTATGTCAATTCGAAGTACAATAAAACGGCAATTGCACATTTTAACCCTTACCATTATTATACCTATACGATACTAACCCAGTACCTTCTGCATACTATTATTTATTGACAAAATTAATGTAGCTCTATTTGGATAGAAACGACTGATGATTACCTATTTTAATGCGCGAAAGTACCCTTAGTGCAGTGAACTATAAAGTGGCAAGTGTAAGTAATGCTAGTGATGTATATCACACACGTTTCATACACGTTATATTACTCGACTGCGTACTATATCATCATACATTATTCGACTAAATTAAGCATTGCACATCACACTCATATAATTTAAATAGGCTCAATGGGCCTCATCAGAAGTTTTATAGTCACCCACAGAGCAATGCAAAGGGCTATACTCGGAATTTCCTTGCGTGATCACATCAGAAATTAAAATATCCGCAAGAGAACCAAGGTTACCGACATAGATCGAAGAATCGCCAAACTTAATTGTCAGGGCACATTGCTCGTAGAACGGATGGTCTATAGTGACGAAAGGTTCTGGAGTAGCGGCTACATACCGGAAGACGCAGCACTGGTCCTCCCACAAGGTGGACCGATGACCTGGCGAGAATCGCGGGAATCAGATGGATGCGAGTCGCACAGGACCGGTCGTTGTGGCGACGCTTGGGGGAAGCCTATGTCCAGCAGTGGAAGTCTTTCGGCTGAGAAAATGATGATAATGACATCATACTAAAGATGACGCGCGGTACTCAGCCTATTCTTGATTTCTCGTATAGTCAATTAAAATTAGGGGTTTTACCTCAAAATGAGATATACTCGGCTATAAACTTGCATAAACCTTTATTTCGGCTTGATGAGAGAGATAATGAGTGTGTGTATAAGTTTCTGCACCACCCTAAGATTGACCAGTAGAAAATTCGTAAGGCATTAAGTCTGCTTTGTACAGTTTAATAGTGCATTTATGAAAATAATAACTAATACTCACTCTCTGGGATAACAGATGCAGGGCAGATCCCCGCCGTGCTTGTCGCCCCCGCACCTACGACACACGCCGTCGTCCAGCGAGGACGTGATGCATCTTCTGGGCTCGTTCCTGGAAACAAGGTAATAGAGAGTTTATTGCGTGTCATTAATACAAACATCAACAGACAGTGCGTCTTCATAAGTCAACTAAAGGAACAGACTGTTTTAGTCAGTAAACTTCTGACACTCCCTCTCTCTCCACCAAGAGGGTTACACAGCGAAACGCATTAACCTATCAATACCCGCGAAACGAGACACAATAGTAAAACAATAACAACGCGGTCCAATGAGACTGGTCGGGGATTCATGAATTAATCTAAACGCAGGCAGCGCCTTAATACGCAAGTCACACTTTTGCAGTCATAGTTTCAGCTTGCTTGTTTTCAGATTACATCACTGAAATTGTAACAAACGGGGTTTTGTTGAAAACAAGCTACAACTCCAGTAAAAGTGATTTTTTTTGTTCCAAATACTTCTTTGATTTTTTAACTAATCCTACGCAGTCGTAAACTTTGCCCAGTCCCACTTCAGCCTCATAGATTTGTTACTAACATAGGCGAGGTCTGTCTTGTCTTGTCTTGATTTTAATTTTCTTTGACTTTATTAGAACAAACAAAAAATATAAGGGTACAAATAAGGGGAGTCGGACTCGCGCACGAAGGGTTCCGTACCGTCTGTAGCAAAAAATAGCAAAAAAATCACGGTCGTTGTGTGGAAGCAATACTTATTTCATTCTATTTTTATTGTATGCTTTATTATAGCGACAACAGAAATACATCAACTCTGAACATTTCACTGCTTAGCCCAGTTAGGGTCCCGTTTCAATCCTTTGGGTACGGAACATTAAAAACAGTATCACTGAAGCAATCATAAGCAATATTTCTCCACTATATTATATTTCCTCGGCACTATCCAATTAGTCTCGATGCGCAAGAGCGTATTCAATCCATCGGATGAAATTACTTCACAGCTATTATAAAGTACGAATCAAGGAAGACGAGAATTATAACAGACATAATTGATAGCTATTAAAAAGAGCCCTGACCGTGGTTTTTAATTACATAAAATCTTGTACAGGAGTCCGCTTTTTTGTTGGTTTTTTGTCACGACCTGGAGCGTCGCGGTACTGTTAAAGGGTCCTAGTGCGCCACAAATCGGTACATTCCGGTTGCCAGTACAATAGTCAAGGAAGAACAGCTGTTAGAACTATCTTATGATAGAAACTTAAAGCTTTGATTCAACTAGCTTAGGCTAGTAGAGGCTTTGCCTGCATAAAAGAAGAAAATTATCTCAGATGAAGATTCCTTTTCCAAGGGAATTTCTGAAAAGGATACCTCTGTACTGGAATGCAATGGGTTATTGAAGTCTGACACGCCCTCTCCCTAGAGCGAGAAAAGACATTGGATGATTTTCCACCACAAAAAAAAAGAGGATTTCTCTACTCAGCAGATGAAGGTTGGACAATTAACGGTGTATGTGGCTTCTGAAAAACCAGTTTTTGAGGTAGGAAATCATCCAATCACTTCTCCCGCTCAATGGCGGAGCGGAAGGATATGTCATACTTTTAGTGATTAAAACCAGACGCATGTTCTTTTAGTTGTTCTTTACGTTTTAAGACCACGGGTTTCTCTTTCAGAAGCTAATCCATGGCCTTAGGAGAGACTTTTCGAAGGGATTTACTTTGAATTAATTCTTTGAAAAAAAAAATCCATCCCTCATCTCACAAAATTAGACAGCAAAACATTTTGATAAGAACAAAGATACATTGTATCCACAAACAGTTGCCTAGATACAATAAACGTGTCCATATTATGCATTGTTACAAAATAGTACATAGTATTATGTGTACATTAGGTGTTCATTCTCTGAGGTAATTACGTTGCCTCATCCCGCCACCCAGAGTTATGACAGAGAGCTATTTTTATTTTTTGTTATTTACTAACATGAGTAATGTGAAAGGATTTGCATATAGGTAATGGCTATTGCATTTTTCTGAAAGTATTTTTGGCAAAATGTTGAAATGTGTAAGTAAAATAAGATTTTTTTTAAAGATGTGCGTATTTCAACTTGACTGTTATGAAACTTTAGAAACAGAAAAAATAATAATAAGTATCAAAAATGGAAATAAAAACATAAAGATTGTTTCTTTTTTAGGTATCGTTGTAGATTTATCACAAAAAACACTGAAACTAATATATCCCAAATTTATCTGAGGCCTGGTATGGTGTGGGTCACATGACTACCAATTTTTGGTTCAAGGACATGCCGGTTTGCTCATGAGGTTTTCCTTCATCGTTTTGAGAGCAATAGTGATGAAATAAATGATATAAAGTTAAACTCTTGCTTGGGTTTGATTTGAACCTGCGACATACGTCAAGGCCGTTAGCAATAGCCACCAAGGCTCGGAACCGGTTTGAAAAATACCGGTTAATACCGGTTTATTTCGGTTTTCCTCCGAACTTTTCTAAAAAACGTGAACGTTTTAAGAACTATATTTTTACCTGAATTAACCGGTTTATTCCATGAACGGCATGTCGGTAAACGTGTTCTAACTTGTCGAGATACCGTGCATAGCGGCGCGGTATGAAAACGTAGGTTGTTGCGATATTTCTTTTCATTCGTGTTTATTTAATACGTATGAGATGCGTTCATGGTACGCTTTTTAGGTGCTAGCAATGATTGGGACAGGAATATTCTGATATTCCTGTCTTCTTTTTCGTGTTTCACCTGTTACATAGTAATAAATAATACACATTTGTTTGGAATAAACAGTGAAATAGGCGTGTCAGACTCTTACTGACTAAACCCCACCCCGTTCCTTGCTTTCGATCTGGGGGAACGCGGGCTTACCTTTCGGAATTTCCGTGTTCCCCAAAGGCCTCGGCCCTGCCGGGCCCCTACAGTTTGCTGACATCTCCTTGAGGCGCGCGTGAAACAGAACGCGCCGTTGACGACTGGGCTCGGTCCGGGTTATTACCGGACTGCCAGATGGCGAACTATTCAGTGCTCGCCTTCTGCGAGCCCGTGCCTTCGGTGGTCGGAAACGGGATCGGGATATTGGCGGCGGCGGCGCGAGGGCCATTCCCTCGCGCGCTCGCGGCCGGCAGCCTCTTTCGCTAGCATTAAAACTGCTTCGCAGAAGGAGGCGATCGTCTGCCACTTCTCCTCACTCCGGACCATGGCCTGTACCAGGCACCGGCGCGAAAGGTCGCCGCCGCCGATAGCCTCCACAAGGACACGGCGGTGCTCTGCCCGAGCAGGGCACTCCTCTACCATGTCCTCCGGGTGGTCTACACCTTGGCGATACCCGGGCGTCCTTTTCTCCTTGATCCGATGCAGGAACCTCCCGTACTTACCGAGTCCGGTGAGGATGAGAACGAGAGGACGCCGTGAAAGAGGGGACTCACCGCCGCAATGACGGCGATGACGACAGTCGCAGGCGCCATGCCACCCTGAGGTCTCGCCGGATCTCTGTCCGCCATACTGCGACTTGTCGCGGTAGCGGAGTTTCACCCCGGCGGGCGGAGCATCTCCACGCGCAAATCATGCATGCGTGCAAGGACTGTTGCCTCCAGATCCCACGGTGACAGGCCAACAAGGAGGCTAGCCGCTTCGCGGCATATCGTGCGGTATCCCCGCACCATCCGGATGGCCATGACCCTCTGCCAAGCGTACAGGTTGGCCGCCGGTCGCTTACCCAGCGACGGCGCCCAAACCGGCGCTCCATAAAGGGCCATGGACTGAACAAACCCCGTGTAGAGCCTCCGGTAGGGGGCGTCTGGACCCCCTAGGTTAGGCAGGAGCCACTTCAGAGCAGCCCCAGTCCTATCCAGTTTGGGACATCGGAAATGCTCCTCGAAAGTCCACCGGCTGTCGAGGACGAGTCCCAGGTACTTCATCGTCGATCCGACGCCGATATGGACCCCCCCGCCCCTACCGTTATTTGGGAACCCGGTGGGCCATGAAAGCAAATGGCCTCGCACATTTGCAATGCCACCTTGAGTCCCAGTTGCTGGGTCTTGTCTATGACTGTCGCAATCCCACGTGTCGCTGTTTCGGCTGCCGCCTGGTATGACTCTCCTCACGCCAGGACCAGCATGACGTCTGCATAGCAGACCACGCAGACTCCGTCGGGGAGATCTCCGCGCAGCACGTAATCGTATCCATTGTTCTACGGGGACGGTCCTAGTACCGATCCCTGCAGAACACCGCACGACATCTCTCGCCGTCTCCATTCTCCCTGGTGACCGGGGTAGATGATGAACCTATCCGACAGGTAGGCCTCGATCACGCGACGGAGGTAGGCGGGCACCTCGTGGTGCCGAAGTGCCGCCCCAATGCTACTCCAGGGCAGGGAGTTAAAGGCATTGGCGATGTCCAAAGACACCGCCAAGACGACCCTGCCCCGGATCACCGCATCCCCCCTCGTGAGGGCTCTCACGCGCATGATGGCGTCCACCGTGGAGCGCCCCCTGCGAAACTGGCCAAACTGGCCGTTCGCAAGATCCGGCTCCACCCGTACTAGATGCCCGACTAGGCGGTCTGCAATTACTCTTTCAAAGAGCTTGCCCACCTCGTCAAGCAGCACGATGGCTGGTACGCGGACTGAGAGTCCGCAGGGTGCCCAGCCTTCACGTTGAGGACCAGTTTCCCGGTCTTCCGGCCCCTCTCCATATATGCGCAAAAGAGCCCTCGCAATCGAGACCCGACAACGAGATGGTTGTATTTCATGACGGGCAGATGATTTAATGCGATGCGACGGGTGGACCGGGGGGTACAAGAAATTTCACACAGACAAAGACACAAGCAGTATCTACAATGTAGATATGACAATACGATAATAAATGAAAACGCTGGCAATACTCATCAGTCATCATTATGAATAACTTTTAGTATTTAAATTTTAGTATTGGTCCACAGAATAGGTCTGGTAGGCAGCCGCTCCTCGTAAAATACTGGTATTCAGCTAAATCCGGCTTGACTGGAAGCCGACCCCAATGTAGTTGGGAAAAGGCTAGGTAGATGATGATTGGTTCACAAAATACATCTTATAGTTTCGGAAAAAGTGGCTGTGACATACGGACGGACAGACCGACAGACATGACCAATCTATAAGGGTACCGTTTTTTGCCATTTCGCTATGGAACCCTAAAAATGGCTGACTATCTAACGGGTTCATAGAATTTGTGAAAAGTAATATTAAGTTTATTTATCGCCATTATCAATTTATTTCACCAAAAAAATATTACATACTTACATATTTTTTATGATTTTCAGCGGAGCTTATACATATGATGCAATGACATAAAGGTCCGTCGCGAAACAAAAAAATCTGAACACCGTGAGGCGTTTCTTTATAGTGCGTCCGCATTAACCGGTTTTTATTGCTCTAAACCGTTTAATCCGAAAAAACCTTTATATAAAACTCTTCTAAATACCGGTTTAAATAAACCGGTTTATGCGAACGAAACCGAATGTAAAGGTTTTTCCATCAAGTACATCATAACGGTTTGAAAATTTAACCGGTATCCGAGCCTTGATAGCCACCACTGACTTTAAAGATGAAACCCACATTCATTATAACTTTTGATATAGTCATCATCATTTTCCTGCCCTTGTCCCGTTTTATTTGGGGTCGGAGCAACACGTCTTTTACTCTTTTTCTTTCATTCTGTCCTGTCACTCGTCACGCTATCACTCACTCCCTTTTCTTCCATATCACTTCTTACACAATCCATCCATCTTTTCTTTGGTCTCCATCTCCCTCTTCATCCATCCACATGTAAACTCATAACTCTTTTAGCGTATTCCAGGACATGGTCTGAACGTGTGAAGAAGTAATAAATGTACACACTCAGAAACCGTCACCTTTATATTATTAGGTCATTGAACCTTACACTCTACCAAACCGCATTAGTAAGAGATCTTTCGGAATCACAATCGAACCTTGGTAACATCCCTGGTCTCATGTAATGGGGTGTGGCCATCAAAGACGAGGCTGCCACTGCAAGAATCTGGATGTAAAATCATCCTAAGACTTTCTATAATAAAAAAGAGCCGTAGAAAAAAGTTGGGAATCCCTTGATTTGAGGATAGATTATTTTTAATAATAATAAGCAGCTCAATATATCAATCAATCAGCTCGATAAAAAGCCGATTTGTACGCTTAATAAATAGGTCTCTCACGCCTAATTAACAAAAAGGATTGCTTGCACGAAGTGATGTAGCAACAAGAGAGCAACTAATAGACTCATGAACCTCTGGGAACAAGATCCTGAAGAGCTTGAGGATTAAATGCAATTTTTATTACTATACGAGTACCTACATATTAAAACATCGTTTTAAAATTACCCCAGTTAATGGGTTGTGGAGGTCTGGTAGGCAGCCGCTCCTCGTAAAAATACTGGTATTCAGCTAAATCCGGCTTGACTGGAAGTCGACCCCAACATAGTTGGGAAAAGGCTCGGTAGATGATGATACGAGTACATTACATACTAAAACATCATTTTCTTTCTTAACTTAATACCATGACTTTTACCAACAAATTACAAGTGAGTGGCCATGCGTATGTGGCAACATTTTTGTAACTCCACTCTACAGGCTGGTCTTGGGAGCTCTCCATAAGTCATTAGTACTTTTCCGTTGCCAGAGGGGACCGTGTCTATGACTCAACGCATTTCCCAATTAACTACCAACGAGTATTAGTTCTATGAGAAGAAATAATAAAAGGATTACCTAACAGGCTATTTTTCTGTCACCATCGTCATCACCTTCCTGCCCTTGTCTCCTTTTACTTTTACCAACAAATTACAAGTTACCATGCGTATGTGGCAACATTTTTGTAACTCCACTCTAAAGCCGGGGAACCCTCACAAGACATTAGTACTTTTCCGTTGCCAGAGGAGAGCCGTGTCTATGTCTCAACAACGCATTTCCCAATTAACTACCATCGAGTATTAGCAAGTAAAAACCGTAATGAAAGATTTATTTGTCGACGACTTGTGCGTGCGAAATGTGAAATGTGATGATAGAATTGGTCTTGACATTATTATTGTAATCAAATGTGTGTAGGTTTTTGATGAAAATAAAAACCTACACACATTTGATCTCTACTAAATTACTCTACTATATTATGTATGTATAACCTATGCATATAAACCTTCCTCTTGAATCACTATATCTATTAAAAAAAAACAACATCAAAATCCGTTGCGTAGTTTTACATATTAAGCATACCTAGGGATAGAGAAAGCGACTTTGTTTTATACTATGTAATGATTTTGAAGTAGCCTCATTTGTTTGTGAACCTAATTTAAAAAATTAATTTATGTCGCTTGTCATGCCTATGTAATGCGTATCTAATTATTTACCCAAATAAATAAAAAAAACAGAACTCCTTATCTTGACTTAATTATTAACAAATCTAAGCTGCGTTCACATATGCAACACGTGACGCCACAATAGCTATGTTCACGATAGTCGAGTATCGAACTCGCAACCTTTCGATAGTATACCTATTCTGGTTGGTACGAAATCCTATAGGCAGGTGTGGCCCAGCAAGGTCACTTACTAAATCTTACGAAGTGTTAGAATACTATCTACACACAATGAATGAGAGAAGGATGATAATATTCATCATATACATTTTTCCACTGGACTGCATGGTATTAGACGTTATGAATAGCACTATCCAATCTCTTCCCATGGGTGTCATAAGGGATATTTAGAGACTGTGCATACAACACCTTAGGTCACCGCGTGGTGGCGGGTAAACTACCAACAAAAGCATTCCCAATAAGCGTTGGTGTCAGGCTAGCGGCTGACTTAAAAAAAAACCAGCGAAATCCTTTTGCAATATATTCGGTCTTAATGGAATAAGCGATAGGATTAGGGCGTACAAGCGACGCGCATCGAACGGTCGGATGGCGATCTACCCATTACTCGTCTAGATCCCGATTTCCGACCACCGTAGGCTCACAGACGGCAGTCTGGACCAAGCCTAGTCGTCAACCAACGGCGCGTTCTGTTCCACGCACGCCTCAAGGAAATGTCAGCAAACTGTAGGGGCCCGATAGGGCCGAAAGCCTCTGGGGGAACAATTCAATTCCGAAAGGTAAGTCCATATCCCCCAGATCGAAGGCAACGAAGGAACGGGGTGGGGTTTAATCAGTAAGAGTCTGACACGCCCTCCCGCTCCGCCTAAGAGCGGGAGAAGTCATTCTGATGATTCCCCTTTAAAAAAAAAAAACCATTACTCGTCTACAAACTTGCATTTCTATAGATTATGATGATAATTTGTTGAACGTAGTCGTACCGATGTTTAAATCTGAAAGAACATGACAGGGTTTTTACCTCATACCAGCCTTTGGTTTCCACCATTTATGTACGAAGGTACATACTTCAGAATTTATAACACTCGAGTTATTAACCTTTAAAGTATTTATAAAAAAAAGTGGTATATCCAAATTGGGAAGATCAAAAAGGTTGAAAAAAATTATTACTACCTGGTGCCCGTGACTTAAAACAGGATAATGAAATTTACCAGAATCTGACACTAGTCTTCCCAAGGAGATTTACACCCGTATTCACAAACGTTACTATGCGGTCTCATAGTGCGCGCGAGCGCACAGGGTCCCAAAAATGTATTTATCGACAATACTTGAGTGGCGGCTAGCACTATGCGTTCCATAAAATGAATGCACAGCTAAGGTAGCCTGCGAGCTGTTTTAAGCAACGCATGGCTATTGTCTCTCGATTCTCCGGAGTACCAGATTGTATGTAGTCGACGATAGAGCGAGCTTAACTTATGTCAGTGGAAACGGGAACTGTGAAAACTAGCTTCCTTCCTACGCAACGACTGCAATCCCTTTCACATCGAGCAAGTATGCAGATTTGCACAACTGCAACTGGTTGCGGCCACTAGTTGCAGCGCAGTTGCCTCACAGTTGCTCCACAGTCGCAGATCAGCTTTGCGGGAGATTTTGACATACTGGGCGCTGTTGGCTAATCTCCCTTCTGATGGTGATCGAGCAATTTATTTCACTTGAGCAATTTGTAACGATGGCCTTTCATATATGCTTTTCGTTTACACTTTTTTTAATTGGGTATTCATGTGAATTAAATTGTAATTGATAAGGTTTAGTAATAAGGAGGAAGAATGAATCACAGTAATATTATAAAGGTGTATGTTTGTCACTTTTTTCACGCTCAAACGGCTGAAAAGAATTCGATGAAACTTAGTGTTAGGATAGCCCGTGTCACAGAAAAAATAATAGAACAAATGTCCGGAATTTATTCTGGGAATATGTTCCCTTGGGATAATTTTTGCTGCCAAGGGTGAAACCACTGGCTGATTTTGGTTAAAATAATAAATTACGGACCCTAACGGTTTCGGAACACTGCAACACACCGTCAACGACTCGAGCTAGGTTCTTACCGGGCGGCCAGACGGCGAGCGACCTATTGCTCATCGTCCGCAAGCCCGCGCCTACAGTGCTTCAATGATATGCGAACGCATAGTATGCGATTCATCTAGAGAACTAAATTACAATACCATCGAGGTGTGAGTATTTAGTTATACAATGTGGATATGATAATATGACAATAAATGAAAAAACTGTCAATATTCAACATTATGAGTAACTTTAACATGGGACGAACTCTGAAATCCCGAAAAAAAATTCATCTGTCCCGTACATTTTGTCGACTTATGCAAACGTTAAAGTATGAAACACCTGAATTTTTTTTCGCGATTTCGGGATTGGTCCCATACTAAAAGTAGTATTGCCAGTGTTTTCATTTATTGTCGTATTGTCATATCCACATTGTATACAAATAATAAATAAACAAATATATCGGGTCATCAATTCCGGGTTTACCCTATGGTTGTATCTTATATGGCCATAAAACCTGTTATAATCTTGTTTAGTCAACCGCAAAGAAAGTGATGCATCAGGAAGTGAATTCAGACATAAGTATCGAGAATATTTATAAACAACTGGTTTCATCTGTGACCTTGTTACGACCTTGACGTGTCAAGTTCAGTACTGTTACGTCAAGATTTTGTTTTTTTTGCGCTAAAAGCGTCATTCTATGATGAGATAAGGTGACTGCAGTGAGATTGCACTGATAACAATAGCTTTATAAGTAACGAGTTAACTATAAATAATTAACTGCGCAGGTACGTAGGTATGTAGTTTTGAGCACCAACACGGCGACGCCGAGTTGCTAGCCTGTCGGTTTTCTACCGGTTGCATTTTGAGGAGTTTGCGTTCGAATCATCATCAAAACATCAGACATAAAAGGTTTCGGGAACACATTCATAGAACGTATAATGGGTAATTTTCTTTCGGCAGTCCGGTAAGGATCGAGCCAAGTCGTTGAAGGTATGTAATGCTCCACGCGCGTCTGAAAGCAATGTCAGCAGACTTGTAGTGGCCCAGTAGACCCGTTGCCCACTAGGGCCATCAGGAATTTCGAAATGGAAACCCGTGGTCCTAGAACGCAAAGAGCGACTAAAAGAACATAGACGCGGTTAAGTCAGTAAAAGTCTGACATAACGGGAAAAGTCATCATATGATTTCCCATTTCCAAAAAAAACCAGTTCCTCTATATAGGTACTATCACCACATCGTTCTTCGTCTGTTCTCTCTAATAGCAAAGTTTTGCATTATTTTTCTGTAAAACTACTCAAGAAGTAGTTACCCAAGCAATAAGATGTGTCTAAACACTAAATGATTGAGCATCTGCGTGAATAATTATGTTATCTCGAACAAGGCTTTTTGAATATTATGTCGGCATCCGCTAGCGTGTTCCAAGCAACTGAATAATTTATAAAATACCCGATTACATTAGTATTTCATGGTAATGTGCGCGGGCGCCGAACGCGTAGCCATGTTGCGTTGGGCATTGCGGAAGAATTCGTTTCCAAATGTCTATAATGACATCTGTTGTGGGCAAATACTGATTAGACTTTATTTTGTTGGTCCTTCGAGCCGGATAGTTATGATTTTTTTTAATAAAAATTATATCTTTTTGATTATGGATTAGAATACCTACATTTTGGCAAAAAAAATCACTTACACACTTATATATTATGTGTGATGTAATATTATTATCGCATTGCACCTTGAAAGGTTGGGCGAAGGTTTACACTTTGGTCCTGTGCTCCACCCTTGTAAATTCCCTACATTTGACCAGATATAGCTAAGAACCAGTTACTACCATCGTCTTCACTTGCTTAAAAGTAACTTTCTCCTTACAAACTTTAGGCCCCTATTGCATCCCTCCAGGGGATGAATTTTGAAAGGTCCTCTCTTATTGCTCGGTTACGTTGTAAAAGGAAATATTTTGCAAAATTTTACACTACTAGTCCCAGCATACAGTACCTTTGCGACAGTGCCTTTTATATATACAGAATACCTGCTGCCAGCGGCTTCATTTTTGGACCCCCGTTATTTCTCCAGCGGTTGTTAATATTCAAATATCCTTGCGTGATCGCATCGGCATAGGTCATAAAAGGAAACCTTATGCAAAATTCCACGTTCCTAGGCCCTGTAATTTCGGCTGTGCAATTGTGCATTGATATGTCAGTCAGTCAATTTCTCCTAGTAACTAATAGTTGACTGATAAAACAGTCACTCGATACCGTTTCTCCTTTGACAAACGTACGTCGGGAAGTTTAGACGTCTTGCTTCCTGTTGCGATTGCGATTGCGTGTCTCCGTGGCCATGTTGTTTTTACTGCATCAATTCACATCTGATTGATGTCTTCAAATATCCCAGTGTGTAATCTTTTGCTACTGTTTTTCTTAAGCGTCTTTTCTATCTATCTTTTACCAACGTAACTTTATTAATTTTTTAAGCGGTGAATCATCAGAATGACTTCTCCTGCTCTACCCAGAAGGAGCAGAGCGGGATGGCGTGTCAGACTTTTACTGAGTAAACTCCACCCCGTTCCTTCTTTGTCTTCGATCCAGGGTCCCGGGTTTTCTATTCAGAAACCAACTTATAACCCCAGAGGCTTTAACCCTGCTGGGCCCCTACAGTTTACTGACATCTCTTTTAGGAGCGCATGGAATAGTACGCGCCTTTAACGACTTGGGCTCGGTCCAGATTATTACTGGACTGCCGGACGGAAATCTACCCATAGTTCGCCGTCCGCAAGCCCGCGCCTATAGTGGTTGGAAATCGGGACCGGAATCCTAGCGGCGGGGCTTGTGGGCCATTTCCTCTCGCGTGCGGCTGCCTCCTTCGCTAGCATTACTGCTACGCAGAGAGGGGCGACTTCCTGCCACTCTTCTTCGTACTGAACCTTGGCCTGTACCTGTACTGCACGGTAGGAATTGAACTCATGACCTCCGGCTTAGCAGTCAAGGCCACTAACCACTAGACCAACAGGCCAGTCAACTACATTGCTATTTAGAAACTACCAATCTAAAATAGATTCTAGATTATAAATTATTTTTGATAACTGACACACCTAGAACCATAAGGCCATGAGACACTTTTAAAATTAGTAATACATATTTAACTGAAATGTCATTGTCACAGTAAGAGCAGTGCTGGACCAGTGGTAATGGCCCCGACTTATGAGTTGTAAGGCCGCAGGTACACACCCAGCCAGGCGCATATTTCATCACCACTGTTCTCAAAACGGTGAAGGAACACATCGTGAGGAAACCGGCATATCCTAAAATCAATAATTCGAAGACATGTGACATTCACCAATCCTCACGGGCCCACGTGGTTAAATACGACCTCCCTTTCTTAGAAGGGAGACCTGAGTCCCAACAGTGGGATGCCTCAAGACATCACGTTAATATCTAGATCTTCTTCTTCTTCCTGCCCTTATCCCATATTACTTGGCGCAACATGTTTTTTTCTTCCATTCTGTCCTGTCACCCGTCATAACATCACTGACTCCCTTCTCTTTCATATCAGTCTTCACACAGTCCATCCATCGTTTCTTTGGCCTCCCTCTTCCTCTCCATCCGTCCACATGTAAATTCATAACTCTTTTAGTAACATGCATTTCATCCCTCCTCTTGACATGACCATACCAAGACAAACGATTTCCTTTCAACTTTTCTGTCACTGGCGCCACTTTCAAACTTCCTCTAATATACTCATTTCTGACTTTATCCATTCTCGTCACACCACACATCCATCTCAACATTCTCATCTCCGCTACATGCAATCTCTTTTCATCCGTCTTTTTCACAGCCCAACATTCTGATCCATACATTATGACAGGTCTTATCACGGACTTGTAAATTTTACCCTTTTACACGTTAATATCTAAGTAGATGCCGACTGTAATTTGATTAATTAAATCCTTTTGACGTTCTTTTCGGATCCGGCCTGATATTATTATCCAGTCCCAAAAATGGGTATCATACTATACAGTTACTGGGTTGTGGAGACTACTATGATCATGTTGATATTTATTTGGATCCGGTTTGATTGGAAGTAACCCTCAACATAGTGGTGAAAGGTCAGGCAGATAGATTCTAATTTTATTCTTATTCTTCAGTAACAACGACATTTCTCTCAGCAAAAGTTATAGAACAGTCATTGTCATCATTCCAGCCGAGAGATGTGCACTGCTGGACATAGGCCTCCCCCGAGAGTCACCACAACGATCGGTCTTATGCGTTTAGCATCACTAACATTCCCATGACCCTCACCAGGTCATCGGTCCATCTTGTAGAATGCCTACCAACGCTGCGTTTTCCAGTAAATGGTCGCCATTCCAGAACCTTTCGGCCTCATAGACCGTCTGTTCTGCGAGCAATGTGCCCTGCCCACTGACTCGTTTTGCAATTCTTCGGGCAAAGTCGGTAACCTTGGAACGCAACCAGTCAATATATAAATAATAACAAATAGTTTATTTTCAAACACAAATCACACACATAACGACACTCGTCATATGACGTAGCGCAGGTTAAAGATCGCATTTGTTGATATAATTGCAGTGCCGATGAAGGCACGTGGCTTGTATGCACTTATTATTGCAATCTTGTTTACAATTTGTTGAAGTATAATTATTTTATGATTTACTAGTTGCAGCCGGCCGGGGAGCTCGTGGCTAGATAATAACAGCCGCACGGGTCGATCTTCAAGGTTAAGCAACGCTTGCCAAGGTTGGTATGTGGATGGGTGACCATCTTAACATAACGAGTTTCCTCCGTGCCTCGGAAAGCACGCTAAGCTGTTGGTCCCGGCTGTCATTTGTAGATCTTTGGCAGTCGTTACGGACAGTCAGAAGCCAGTAAATCTGACTCCAGTCTTGCCATGAAGTACCGTGTTACCCCAGTTAATGGGTTGTGGAGGTCTGGTAGGCAGCCGCTCCTCGTAAAATACTGGTATTCAGCTAATTCCGGCTTGACTGGAAGCCAACCCCAATATAGTTGGGAAAAGGCTAGGCAGATGATGATGACTAGTTGCAGCCGGCGAGTTCGCCCGTAAATTAGTAGAAAATTATACCAAGGGAACTCATATGTACTATAATGCATTTGTACCTATCTTCTTCTTCTTCCACCTGGCGTTAAATCCGACTATTGCTAGGGTCCGCCTTCCGACTGAACTTCCTCCACTTTGCGCGATCTCCAACATCCTTTTCAGTCAAGCCATTGGCTCTCATGTCGGACTTGACGACATCCAGCCAGCGCTTGCGAGAACTACCACAGGATCTAGCCCCAATGACAGCCATATTCATGCATCCCCGACCAACGTACGCCAAAGGAAGGCGCATGATGAATTTTTGTACCTTTATCTTTTTTATATTCACTACATTTGATGTCTCTCGTTTATTGCATCTGCTACTATTTTTATTTGCATCACCCAAAGGGTGATTGGTAAAACTTGTCTAAGGCATTAAATACACCTCTGTACCTTTATATGCATGAAGTGTTAAATAAATAAATAAATGCTCCTGGGATATGTGCTATTGCAGGACATGGTTTTTCCGTGTACCAAGTTTTATCGAAATCAATTCAGTAGTTTTTGCGTGAAAGTGTAACAAACATTGATACATTGAAACAACAACTACAAATACATACATGCAAACTTTTGTGTTTATAAATATTAGTAGGATTTGAGTTTTGCAAATACTGCTACAGTGCTTACCTACAATGTTTGTAAAATATTAGGTATGTTATGTATATCAAACATATCTTGTTATCATTTCTGATGAATCCGGTAAGACTGTATGTGTTACCGGATTTGTTTGAATACTGCCAACAATAACAAGTCGCATTATTTTACGAGTATTTAATTCATGAATCCCCGACCGGTCTCATAGGACCGCGCTGTTATTGTCTTACTATTGTGTCTCGTTTCGCGGGTATTGATAGGTTAAACTTCATGTTGGTACAGTAGTGGTAGATAATAGGCGGACTTGATGCAACAAGGCATTCTCTACCAGTCAACCTTTGGGTTAAAAAGACAACAATGCTATGAATGCTATTTTCTTTCTTTTCTTTTATTTAAAGATAACCTTGCCCTTCTCCTGAAGTGTGATTGCATTCCCTGACATTTAAGCGAGTCACACAGACCCGGAACAACATATCTGCAGGCTATACAAGTATTTGTTTGACGCGGGAATCGAAAACGCAACATGTAGTGCAGCAGCAACTCGCTCAACCACTGTGTTAATATCAGTATCGTCAAATTAGTCTTAGGACCTGAAAGGGGCTTTTTTATGTACTTATATTTACGTTTCTATGGGCATTCCTTATAGCATTTTTTTTGTTGTAAACATTTTTCTTTCTTTTATTTTCTTTGTTGTTATCTTGCTCTGTCCCATTTCTAGGCAGGCAGACAGGCAACCTATTCCTTCCATCTTTCACAAGCCCGCACTTACTCCTTCCATCTTTCACAAGCCCGCACTTACTCCTTCCAGTTCTAGTGAAATCTATCTTGTTTGTCCCGCCTAATACTCGTAGATATTATAGAAGATATTAATTAACGTAAACAGGAAACGTTTTAATTGAGACTAAGGAGATTTCCATACCTAATCTGCGATTTTATATATTACAAGCTTCTGGCAGCGGCTTCGCCCGCGTGTAGTTAGTTTAGTCTTAGCGTGATAACATATAAAAGATACCTCGATAAATGGGCTATCTAATTCCGAAAGAATTTTTCAAATCGGCCCAGTAGTTCCCGAGATTAGCGCGTTCAAACAGACAAACTCTTCAGCTTTATAATATTAATAATAAGTATAGATTTTTTTAGTTTGCGACTCGACGATTGTTTAAAAATAATCATTTTCGATTCATTGCGAAACAAACTAAGTAATTAAATAAATTATATTATAACAAAAACATTGTTCTATTTAAATAACGCAAATTAATATAGAGATAAATAATTACGAGTCCTTCGTTATTTATTAATATTTAAAAGATAGGTATTGGATATTTTTGACCAAAGATTAAATTTAAATAGAACGTGTATTTGTCTCTATAATTATATCTATACCTGCATAGGTAAAAGGAATTTATTAAAATAAAACCAACTACATTTCAATGAATTTTCTTGAATATTTTTTCTTGGAAATATGCTATTTTCCTCATAAATCTAGAGAATTACCTTACGTCAAAGGTAAGGTTAAGTTCACTAAGAAAACGTTATGTAGATTATACTTATTAAGGTAATAATTTTGAAAAACTATAATTACTGTTTTTGTACTTATATAATTTGAGTAGATGTTCATGTTACCTATTTCAATGAATTTTCATTCAAACAAATAAAATGGAAAAATTGTATGACGATAATATAATCTCTAATTGACTGAAAATATTATTTACTAGCTGTCCCCTGCGGTGTCACCCGCATTTTTCGTTACTGCTCCGCTCCCGTGGGTCGTAACGTGATGGTATATAGCCTATAGCGTTCCTCGATAAATGGGCTATCTAACACTGAAAGAATTTTTCAAATCGGACCAGTAGTTCTCGATATTACCCTCTACATACAAACTTACAAACCTACAAACTTACAAATACCTCTTTATAATATTAGTATAGATTAAACCATTTTGAGTTTTTAGCTGTCCTGGTGGCTAAAGATTGGTCGGACAAAATTTGAGTCAGATCGACCTGAGAAGAAGAAGTTTCTGAGTTTTCTTGTATTATTCATATAAACTTGGAAAAATTTGTCAGTGAAGCAGGTTTGAAAACGTGTATAAAAACATTGTTTCTAAGACGTTAACTGTGTGTTTTTAATTAATCTTGGCCTAAAGTTCAGTTCATTGTCAATTTTTTTTTTAAATATTGTTTGTGTCTTTGTATCTTTCAGAACCCTATCTTTCAAGACCTTTAGAAGGCGTACAAGGGGACCCCTCAGATACCTTTCATAGACCGTGGTACCAACTGACGATTATCCTATGATATCCGATGTACGCGCTATGCAAGGATGGAACCCCCGACGTATGGAATACAAATATTAAATAAATTTTGGAATGCTTAAGTGGACTGATTACAAACAACTATGTAAAGACTATGGACAGATACAAAATACCAATCCAAAATACCTATTGGTGCCGAAAAACGTAATGCCGAAACAGGAATACTTCCTGAACAATATTAACCTTCGTATACTCGCGCGAAAAAGCATAACACATATACTCGCGGATGGTGTCTCAGACCGTAATTTGATCTCGTCTGTATTGTTATAGTAATAGTATTTTTTTATTTTTTTTGTTTTTATTTTAAAGAAGAGGATATAATTTAATAAAAAAGAAAACAAATAAGTAATTATTTTACTTTATTTGGTAGAAATAGTCTCTTGAATCAGCCTCTTAAAAAATGACATAATTTTTGGTACTCTAATTTATATAACAAAATTATTTTTTTTTCCTCTTAAAAATAAAAAAAAACTATAAAATATGAAAGTAACAAAAATAAAAAAATAAGAAAACAAATATCCTATATGGTTTCATTGCTGTAACAATCAAAACATACCATAGCTGCATGCTCGAGACAAACATATTTTTTGCATTTCATGCAGTTGTATCGAGTTTTCCAATTTTTTTTTTGAAGAACAAATCGAGCAACGACCTGCTTGATGATTTCCAGAAGATGAAGGTTCAGCATTATCAAGTTTGCATATTTCAAAAATCCATCGTAATTCGAATGAGAATCGTCTTCTAGCAGCAGGGCCCTTATTCTTTCTACGCCATTGTAGAGGAAAAATTACTAAAAACAAATAAAAATTATGCTAAAATAATGTCATACACTATACTCAATAAATATTATATACCACTAAAATAAATCAATACATTTTAATGAGTAAAACTCCAAAATAAAAAATATATTACTTACCTAAAATTATGACACGTATACTCGCATCGGTCTCTCGGACCGAAAGCAGTAAAAAGGAACACACGTCTAAACTGCACCAGCGCTTGCGCCTCCCTAAACAATGGCGAATGACAAATTACGAAGCTACTAAAAGCCTCAAGGTCACAGTGTTGATATTTTCTGAGAAAACAACAAATTATTACTTTGTCGGTCTGACAGACCAACGCGCGAGTATAGGAAGGTTAAATTAATAAAACAGAAACTTTACATTTTAAGTTTATTTAAGCAATAAAAAAACCTAGTCGATGTTGGCACAGGAATTCTCTCATCTGTATCATAATAATACATTTTATACACACATTTATCTACGCACAGATGAAGTAACTTATAACATAGCTAATATTCTACTAGAAACTTGGTTGATAAACAAAACAACTATACTAAATCAGCCTAGAAATTATAACTAGATACATTGTACAGTAAACTTAATTTTAACCCGTACGAGAACTGAAATTTTTAAGCTCTATTTCAGCTTCACTTCACTATTTGTCCACTGTTTTGATGTTTCACTCGTCGTCCAAGTCAAACCACATTGAAGTCACACTTCTCGATCCCTGATCCCTCGCCTGCTCCTCAGTTATGATCCTGAGGACTACAACCTCCATCATGCAGAGAGCGAACAGTATCAAGAAGACAGCAAAGTTCGATCCCTGATGGTGGAATTGGAAGGACGCTGGCAATGGGCCGGCCGGGGGCCATGCTGCCACACCAAACGTCATCAAACTCGATACACTGGATAAACTCATGCTCGCATTTCACATCACTATCGCCAAAAGTTTTTTTTTAATTGCTTCGAAATTTAAATTTGACAGTTCGATTGTCATTTGTCACACGTCAATTGGAATCGATTATTGTTTCGAATCGAATTTGAATTCGCGTATCGGTTACGTAGTGTTTGTATACAAGCGTGCAAATCTGCCGCTCGCCGGAACGACTGTGCGGCCGCGCTGCTGTTATCGTCGGTCGCGAGTCGTGAGTGCATCGGCGCCTACAGCCGCTGCGCTGTGGCAACTCTCTTATGAAATATGAATCGCTTTAGTTAGATTCTTAGTTGAGAAACGGTTGAAATGCGAGTGAGCGCAACTGTTTTGGGGTCAAGGCTGCGGGTCCAGTGTCCGATGACCTTTACGTGTGACGTCGAGTGTAGTGGGTTAGTGTACGCTGGGCCTACGATGTGGGGCGCCGGTTGCGAGACAACTGTTGTATTGTATTGTGTTGTGTTTCATTGATTATATTAGACTTCATTAGCTGATATAGGTCACGGTTAAGATTTATTTCCAATAGTTCTTTCTTTTGGACGATTTACACGTGTTTGGTCATTAAATTTGGAAATATTTTACTTGAAAGTGTGTAATTAGTACTTTTTTTTAGGTGGGATAACATTCTATGACTTCTTCCGCTATAGGGCGGAGTGGAATGGCACGTCAGACTTTTACTGACAAAAGCTTCCTATGTTCCTTCTCTACCTTCGTTCCCGGGTCTTGAGGTAACCCATGGCCCCTGCAGCAGGCTTCGACCCTGCTGGACCCCTACGATATGCTGTCATCTCCTTGAGGCGCGTGTAGAACATTACGCGACATCGACATCGGGCTCGATCGGCATGGTTACCGGACGGTCACACGGCGAGCTACCTATTGCTCACCGTCCTCGAACCCATGCTTACGTTGGGTGTTATTAATACCGAAGTTTGGCGCCTAGCCTGCATGTAAAACTGGGTATGTTTACATACTTATTATTCTCAAGATTAAAAACTTCCTGACTCAAATTGTTGACACCATTCTGGGGTGCAGTTGATAAAACTAAGTACCTAAGTACAAACTTTCACACAAATACAATATTTTTATCGGTCAAAAGCCGTCCGAGCTAATCCCTCGTTTTGACCGACTTATCTATCTACCTGTTATGTCTGAAACAGGCTATCTATGTAGGGCGCACTCTGTGTAAATATTGATTAGGATACGTATGGCTGAACTGACATCAAAGAAAGGATTTTTTTTCTAAATAATATAGTACGGTCCTTTTTCCCGCAATTTCTGTTTAAAAAAAGAACATTTTTCGCCTTTATTATATTAGTAAGGCAAAAGTTTGGTAGTGTGTATAATATTTGTTACTTTTTTACGCTCAAACTACTGAAAGGTTTGGAATTAGCATATAGAATTATTTTTATTCAGTGTTCCCTCGGGATAATTTTCTATATTTCTCACGAGCAAAGTCGCCAGCAGAAGTTAGTTACGAGTATATTATACACGACGACGAAAGTTTTTTTTAGTATTAGTAATAATCTAAAACTCGAGAACGGCTGAACGGATTTATCTTATCTTGGTCTTGAAATGTTTGTGGAAGTCTAGGGAAGGTTTAAAAGGTGAGAAAAAATCGAAAAAAAAAAACAATTCAGCAGAACGAAGTCTGCCGGGTCAGCTAGTAATGAATAAATGTTCATCAGTAGAATGCCAGTTTATCACAGAGTCAGTTGCAAACAAAGGCTATAAATTTATTTTATTACTTTCTAGTGGGAGAAGCCACTGACAGAAGCTAGTAATTAAACCAAAATGAAAAATTTCGTTTAAAAAAATATGGTATTATACATTGCTGGTTACAGTCAGAATTTCACCTTGGATAGTCGCGGAGTATCGTGTTACCCAGTAGCTGAGTTGTGGAGGTCTGATAGGCTGTCACTCCATGTAAAACACGTGAATTTAGACTCATCCGCTTTGCCTGGAAGCTGGGAAAAAAAACTGGATAGTTGGGAAAAGGCTGGAGAAAAGATTTCAATGTTTCACCACTACTTCAATTTCAAAAACAAGTTTTGCCTATATGGTTAGTTTCGCAAGCGCGATAAAATTATTAATGGGATACTAGAGATAAGTTTATTCGATAGTTAGTAGTTAGTTTGTCAATAAATGTTTAAAAGTTGACGACCGCAAATAACCTTTCAAGCTATTAACTTAAACCTGAGTTTTAGCGGAAATCCTACTTCCTACTGAAATATGAAAGTTTTTTATGATTTTTCAATGTATTCGATCACGTTTTGACGGTATAATCCGACATACTTGGATTAAGACATGAGACCCCGTGGGCAACGACCTCTCGCACCGGGCTTTAGTACAAGCCGTGGTCCGGAGCGAGGACGTATGGCAGGCGGTCGCCTCCTTCTGCAAAGCAGTAATTTAATGCTAGCGAAGGAGGCGGCCACATGCGTGAGAGAACGGACATGCAAACGCCATAGCTGTCAGGATTCGGATTGCGACCCCCATTTCCAGCCTTTCTTTGAGATGCATGCGGAAAACTTCCCGTCTTTGACGACTCGGTGTCGGTTCTTATAGGACGGGCGGCCGGCGAACTACGTATTGCTCGACGTCCGCAAGACTGCGCCTAAGGAGACTAGAGATTGCTCTACGACACGTGAGGCCCGGCGCAGTGGCTAGAGCATGAGGCTATAGGTACATTTCCGCCCTCTTGGGGCCGTTTCCTTCAAAAGCAGGAAACGGGATCAGGTGGTATCGCAGTCAAGCACTAGTTTATAACAATAAAAAAAAAGCATTGCTGCTTCGCACAGATGCGACCGTATCCTAATCCCTCTCGCTCCGGACCATAACCAAAACCAGGGTCCGGATGAACGAAATATTACGTAATGTTTTAACTTAAAAACAGACAACTATCACTGTGCAAACTAACAAGACGTGTCTCGCAGTAAAATGAGATTAAGTTAAGAAATGATCGATTCGATCAACAAGGTACCAGATCATAAAGCAATATCGTTACCAAACTGTTATTATGATTGATGAATAACTAGTTATGGTAGACGACAGTGTCCAGTTAGTCTTTACTATAATACCACCACCACCAGCCTCTAATAGTTATACAATATAGCATAGCGTCAGCTTTACAATGTTCCCACTGTTGGGACTCAGGCCTCCTCTCTAGGAGAGGGAATGGGCCATAATCCACCGCGCGGGCCCAAAGCGGATTGGCAAATGTCACATGTCTTCGAATTTTTGGTTCTAGGACATGCCGGTTTCCTAACGATGTTTTCCTTCACTGTTTTAAGAGAAGTGGTGATGAAATAAATAACACAAAATAATGCGCCTGGCTGGGTTTGAACCCGTGATTTAAGTCGGGGCAGTGACCACTGGGCCACCAATGCTGTAATCTAGCCCTAACATAGGCACATATAATAATTATATTCCCTCTCCTAGAGAGGAGGCCTGAGTCCCAACAGTGGGAACATTACAGGGCCGATAATGCTAAAAATGTGTGTTATTCGTCCTTTTTCATCTAACCTATTCCTCAAAAATATAAATCCTTCAACCTTTTTGGTTAAAAAAAAAACAATCTAAGCTGTCAAATATGACAGTTGGATACAGCTGTCATTTTAACTGCTCTCTGGGAAGTCACGATTTATTAACAGTTCACACATGTTATTGGCCTTCCACAAAAGCCATTAATGAAAAGTTGAAGTTGAACTGTTTTCTCTACCCAAATAAAATCAAACGATGTTCATATACGTAACATACAAAGATGAGCCCGAATTATCAACGCGGCGTTCTTCCACGGAGGAGTCGGTGGACACTTCAGTCGAGAAGTCCTTACTGGTGAACCCTGACTGTCCCGTCCGCATCATGCTGGAGTACATCAGGAAGAAGTGTCGCTTAGGCACCTTCACACAGTTCGACCTATGCGATGATACCGGGGCCCTGAAAGGGCTGTTCTCTTTGAACACCTATGCGTATGCCACGGAACAGTTTGATCATAAGAAGGTTTATTACGTGATTCTTTTGAAGACGGTTAGTTTTGTGTAGTTGTCACTCATGGGTATCTAAACGATGTCATTATTATTTTAGGATAGAATAGAGAAACTTTTATTCGGGACAGAGCACAACAGTTCCAAACAAATTAAAAAAGAATTTATACTTTTTTTATTAATTTAGTTCAGAATGCACTGAGCGTACGCGTTCCGAAAGGTTTAAGTACGTGGGAATCGCACCCACGACCTCCAACATAGTAGTCAGGGCTACTAACCACTAGCGCCCGTTTTCAATAAACTATCTATCTAAAGTTGCAGCTACTGAAGATAAACAAGTCTATCCTTTCGCCCTTACTTGTTTTCCTATAACCTACCGACAGTTAGCATTTCGCACCAAAAGTTGTGGATTGATAGATGGAATCTTAAGCTGTTTATCGGTGATAGCTATCTATCTATAAACTGCGGTAGGTTATTGAAAACGGGCGTAGTTCAACAGGCCAGTCGTAAACTCATCCCCATTTCTCATTCTTTCCTCAGGAGGCGGATAAAACCGTGACAATTCTGCCTCAACTGAACCAAGAGAATAAGTTATACTTCGAGCTCAAGGCAAAAGTGAAGAAGGCAATGATAGAAGAAGTGAGCAACCCCTACCTGACTAAGAAGTCAACGATCGCCCCCCCTGAGATCAAAGTCTCGCCAATAAAGACTATCTCCACAGGGAAATCCACAAAATCCATAAAATCCATCCACAAGAAAAAGTGAAGAAATGAGACTAAGTTAATAATCCTAACTATATATATATAATATATTATTATCTTTATTTATCTTCTAATCATATCAATTACATTTTTAAATATTTTTACAAAAGTTCACAAAAAACAAAAACATTTAAAAATATAAAAAATAGAATGCCACCGATAGCGGGAGCAGGGTCCAAGCTACCGGTGGTTAGGGCCCCAGAGACAGGAACCTCCTCACGATACGAGCCGTATCCGAGAGTACTGCCTTCTGTATCAGGCCCTTGATCCAACCGCGCAACGACAGCTTCAACAGGTGGTCGTCGAAGCTGTTATTATTATTATTAATTATTATTATATATATTAATAATATAAATGTGAAAGTGTGGATGTTTATTACGTAATCACGCATAAACGGCTGAACGGATTTGGATGAAATTTGCCATCCATATGGCCTTTGACATGAAAAAGAGCATAAGCTACCTTTTATCCCGATTCTTTTTGTTTCTGAAGTCCTCGCAGACGAAGTCGCGGGTAGAAGCTAGTCACAACGCCATCTAGCCCCAAGGCCCAAAAAGACTCCCAAATACATGAAATTTTGTTATGATCTGATGATGAACTTCGAAGTTATGGAACGGAACTCCTCATAGGATCATAGCAGAAATGTCGTTACAAGTAAAATTGCTTTGTTTATACGTGTTATCGATGAGTGACCGAAAGAAAAAGCGTTAGCATTATCGGCCTTGTAATGTTCCCACTGCTAACCTGAGTTCCAGCTTAGGCCTTCTCTCTAGGAGAGATGGGCTGTAATCCACCACGCGGGCCCGGTGCGGATTGATGGATGTCACATGTCTTCGAATTGTTGGTTCTAAGACATGCCGGTTTCCTCACGATGTTTTCCTTCACCATTTTGAGAGCAGTGGTGATGAAATAAATTACACAAAGTAATGCGCCTGGCCGGGTATGAACCCGCTACCTACAACTCGCCGCCGTTACTACTGGCCCACCACTGCTCTTTTCCTGCAAAAAATCTTTTTACAAAAAAAAAATACAACCGACTTCAGTGTAAACAATAGTTATATTAAAAAGTACCTACCTACAAAATAACTTTAGGTTCGGAAGTCGGTGTTTAATAACGAAGACACATACATATCTATTATAAAAACACAGACTTCTGAAATTAAAGGTAAGCATTTTGTCTTTTTGTTACACTAAAGTCAGTTGTATTTTTTTTTTGTAAAAAGTATTTTTGGACAAGGTCAATGCATTTAGGACGAAAACACAACAGTTTATTTGAGAAAACTATGTATGACGCATATTACCAATATAAAAAGAAAAAACCAAAAGGATGACTTATAAAAATAGGAAATAGCTCCCACGAATAGTTTTAATTATGTATCAGTTGTTTTTTTGCATTATTATTGTTTTTAATCTCACGATAGAATAAATATTGTAAGTAACTTAAATTAACTTTTTTTAAATATTAATATAAATGTAACGTATATTATACATATAAACATTCCTCTAGGTATAATAATTATATAGTTAATGATTTAATAGCCAAGAGCCTCGATCAACATCTTAGAAGGCTCTTGTTAGGCGGCTGGATCAAGGGCTTGATTCAGAAAGCGGTACTCCTGGACACGGCTCGCATTGTCAGGAGGTTCCTTTCCCTGAAGCCCTGACCCCGGTAACTTGGACCCTGTTCCCGATACCGGTGAGTTACCCCCGACGGGCTCAGCGTGGTCTGCTACGCAGACGACACGCTGGTCCTGGCGCGGGGAGAGTCGTACCAGGCGGCGGCCGAAACAGCGACACGCGGGGTTGCGACAGTCGTGGAGAGGATCCAGCAACTGGGACTCAAGGTGGCATTGCACAAGTCCGAGGCCATGTGCTTTCATGGCCCTCGGTACGCGCCACCTCCGGGTTCCCAAATAACGGTAGGGGGGGTCCACATCGGCGTCGGGTCGGCGATGAAGTACCTGGGACTCGTCCTCGACAGCCGGTGGACTTTCGAGGAGCATTTCCGACGTTTGGCCCCCAAACTGGACAGGTCTGGGGCCGCTCTGAAGCGGCTCCTGCCCAACCTAGGGGGTCCAGACGCCCCCTGCCGGAGGCTCTACGCGGGGATCGTTCGGTCCATGGCCCTTTACGGGGCGTCGGTTTGGGCGCCGTCGCTAGGTAAGCGACCGGCGGCCAAGCTGAACGCTTGCCAGAGGGTCATGGCCATTTCGGATGGTGCGGGGATACCGCACGATCTCCCGCGAAGCGGCGAGCCTCCTCGCTGGCCTGCCACCGTGGGATCTGGAGGCAACAGTCCTTGCACGCATGCACGATTTGCGCGTGGAGATGCAACGTCGGGGCGAAACTCCGCTGCCGCGACAAGTCGCGGCATGGCGGACAGAGTTCCGGCGGGATCTCAGGGTGGCATGGCGACTGCGACTGTCGCAACCCAGTGCTGGGCACGCCGTTATTGAGGCGGTTAGGCCCCTCTTTGAGGAGTGGTTGGAAAGAGGTCACGGCGTCCTCTCTTTCCGTATGACGCAGGTCCTCACCGGACACGGTAAGTTCGGGAGGTTCCTGCATCGAATCAAGCAAGAGAGGACGCCCGGGTGTCGCCACTGTGTGGACCGCCCGGAGGACACGGTGGAGCACACGGTAGAAGTGTGCCCCGCTTGGGCGGAGCACCGCCGTGTCCTTGTGGAGACTATCGGGAGCGGCGACCTCTCGCGCCGGGCCCTGGTTCAGGCCATGGTCCGGAGCGAGGAGGGTTGGCATGCGGTCGCCTCCTTCTGCGAAGCAGTAATGCTCGTGAAGGAGGCTGCTGACCGCGAGCGCGTGAGGGAACGGTCCTCACGCCGCCGCCGCCGAGATCCCGATCCCGATTTCCGACCACCGTAGGCGCGGGTTCGCGGACGGCGAGCACTGGGTAGCTCGCTGTCCGGCAGTCTGGAAATAATCTGGACCGAGCCCAGTCGTCAACGGCGCGTTCTGTTCCACGCGCGCCTCAAGGAGATGTCAGCAAACTGTAGGGGCCCGGTAGGGCCGAAGCCTCTGGGGGGAACATGTGGTATTCCTAACGGTTGACACCGAGGCCCCCCCAGAACGAAGGCAACGAAGGAACGGGGTAGGGGTTTAGTCAGTAAGAGTCTGACACGCCCTCCCGCTCCGCCCAAGAGCGGGGGAAGTCATTCTGATGATTCCCCTACCATAAAAAAAAAAAACCGGTGAGTTACTATTTTTGTATAGTTTTATATTTCTTTTAAATATGGACATTGGACATATTATAAATTGTAATAAAATATGTACAAATAATAAACAAAGGAAATAATATAGTTTGAGGCAAACTTCTCGATGTTGATACAATGTGCGTTCATATGTGCGCCTACTGAGAAATAAACATTTTACTCGTTAATGTGTTGCTATTCCTTGCTTGGCAGGCGAATTGCTTCTAATATATTATTTAATGTCTATGTGGCTTATTATTAACGTATGTAGCCTGAACTGTTCTACTATTATTCCTAGCTTTGGATCACTTATTGCCAATTCCTGCAGAAGACATCTAAGTTGTTCAACCATCACCTTAGTGGTTTTCCACGACCCCATCTCACGATTTCAGGGCACCGGTTTTGTTTTTTAGTGGCTCAAAGCTGAATTGGTATGCAGTAGACATATCCAGCTAGGTCTCACATGAGCTGGACAGCCTCTTGAGCCACGTATAATATACTTATTGCTATACATATTTTTCTACGTCGAACTGAACCGACATTTCGTATCGTAGGTTCTCCGATGCAACGTCGTATCGCCTTTAGTCTGCCTATGTACGACTACTGTACATCATCTTCCTAGCCTTTTTTCCCAACTATATTGGGGTCGGCTTCCAGTCAAGCCGGGTTTAGCTGAATACCAGTATTTTACGAGGAGCGGCTGCCTACTAGACCTCCACAACCCATTGACTGGGTATCACTACTGTGCCACTACTGTACATGACGTTTAAATAAATAATGTAGATATACTACACATGAAGCAATATAATAACAACAATACATTGTGTAAAATACGATATTTGCTCAATTTTAATAGCGGCTAAAGTATCGAGTACTCTACAATAATGAGCTGTCCTCAATAACTGATGGCTACACACAAACACACACTCATACATGCAAAACACACAGTATTATAGTTTGTCTACCTTCCGGTATACACTCTATGACTCTACATAGTGGTAGAGTTGGTTCGTGACCAAATATAGTAGTACAGGGGATATGTGCCGGGAATTAATTGGTAGAGACGTGGGGTTAGGTTTGGAGTAGAGCTTGTAGAGTTGATTGAGGTGCAGAGTTTTCAATTTGTTTTTTTTTATTCTTTATTTATATAGCCCACTCCAACGTCTTATTTACAAAACTTTTACTCTTATACATTTACGAGAGCATTCTGCGTAAAAAGAAACTCACTCGCGCAGCATTTTTTACGATATAGCAATAACAGTTATTTTTTAAATCTATGTATGTTGTAAATCTATGTATATCCTCCTGAGACCCCCGGTATCACCAATGATATACTTACTTAAAAAATTATTTCACAGATGTCTCTTAGAATCCGGAAAAACTTTTTTCTATATTAGTTTGTATGGATATCCTTTTTCATATTTAATACGTCAGCATTTCTCCAGCTGTCAAATTACATCGATTTGCGGTCAGTTTAAAATCGACAATTTCGCTGTTACCGCCATGTCGACTTTAAGTAACGATAAATATTATTATTCTTGAGTATTCTGGTGTTTTTTTGTTTTAGATACGTAATATTTTAAATAATATAAAATATTGCAAGTTCAAATAGCCATTTCGATGTTTTCCTACACATATCATAGAGGATACTTTGGGCAATGGGTACTTATTTTGTTTTATTTTGCAAGTCATTTGACTGAAAAAGATGTCAGGATTTAATTAATTTTGACATATCTGATAGTGAAGATGAAGGTAGCGACGATGTAAGCGATCTTTAATCAAGTCATTATGAAGCAATAAGTTCGATAATAATAGAGAGTTAGGACAAAGCTGGTTACGAATCTTCTCGTAGTGAGCATGTACGAAAGAAACATATGTTATACTTTGATTTTACTCCTGAGCGTTTTTTTCCATTTCAGATCAAACTGGAGATTTGTAAATTATAAAGCTGTTTACCAAAGTTTTAAAAAAACTTATGGAAAATAGGCCCTATTTGCTTTGAAAATCTTTTCTATGCCAGAGAGGCTTAGAAAAGGTTTTCAGAGCAAATAGACGAGACTAGCATACTGCCATTGATGAAAAATAATACCATTCACGTGTAAACGCAAGCAGAAACAGGTGATCAACCACTGCAGTTCAACCACTGGTGCAAGTCCCCTTTCGAACAAGAAAGAAGGACTTTAACATGATATTTCTCAACCAGTTACTGTAAACCCGTATAAATAGTTTATGGGCGGCGTCGATTTGTTAGATTATACTATCGGCCAGTATGTTATACAGGGAAGACCAGACCAATTGACAGCAATAGCGTTTTTCATTTTTTTTTAACATTCTCAGCCTCTGTAAGGTGAGGGTAGTACAGAGAAGATACCGCAAAATCCACACTTCAGGGAAAAGATATTTCACAATATTTGGGCTTCTAACTAGAATTGAAAGAATATTTAACTTATTTGGTACAAGCCTCTTTTTGGCCACCGCTTTTGAGCCTTCAGGTAAACTGCAGTAACCCGGTAGACCATAGTGGAAGCTATCGGAACAGTCCTAATCCCATAGGACCAGAAATAAAAGTAAGCCCAAATAATTTGGATAGGAAATAAAAACTAGTCGAACCATTCCTTATCGTACGAAAAAATAGAAGGAAATAAAACATTTACCAAAGTTTCCGAAGGGTTCTTAAAACAATAGATCCAAATGTCGCAACAATAGCTGCAATAACTTGAAATTTGTAAAATGCTCGAAAATGCAACATTTTTCTACGTTTTAATGTTAAGCAAAACTGCTTTTTCATTTATAGTATCACATAATTATTCATTTATTTAAATTAATATTATCTACATCTTTAACTTTTAATTATTGATTTTTGAATTTTTAAATGATTATTTTTTACACCAAATAACTTTTATTATTACCGCTTTGAACCCAAGGTATCATTAGTGATACGTACCCTTACGCAAAATGGGGTAAAGGTAGATTTTTTTTTACTTAAGTTTTAGTATCTCTAAGTGATATAAATCCATAGAAATTAACTTTCACTAATCAGATATTTGTAAGTAAGTCCCGGGTCTCAGGAGGATATATCTATGTATGTTGATTTTCAAATATGAATGTGAGCTCTAGGTTTTTTCAGTAAATATGAAAAACGTAAGCGCTACACAGACATAGCCTGAAAATAGAGCCGCGGGAATCCGATGAATGCAAGACGCACAGAACTGTTCGTTGTGGCGACAGTAGAAGTTTTTCGGCTGAAATAATGATCATGAAGCACTGCCATATAAAGCCTATACAATCTACTGTGGCGTTATCTCTATATACCTAGTATAATATCAAACTTTTTTTTTAGGAGGTAACGGTACCTCCTAAAATCCGCAACGGATCTCATTGCGGTTTTCACTAATAAAAAGAGTAATTTATTTATTTATTTAAGCTTCATGTACAGTGGTGGTACATAGGCGGACTTAATGCAACAAGGCATTCTCTACCAGTCAACAACAAAAAAAACACAAAAACAAGAAATGTATTTATGTATAATTTGCACCCGAGCAAATCCGGGGTGGATTTTTTTTTTTATTATTGGTGGGCTCGCGCTTGACCACATCTCACCTGTATAAGCGATCACAATGTTACACATAAAACTCGTGTTCATTTGATGCACCAGCAAGTTTTAAATGGGTGCTAATTAAACAAAATTAATTTTAATATAATTATCGCCTCTAAAAATTTACATTCTAAATTACTAAATCGGACACAATTAACGAGTGTCTGAATTATATAATGTTAACCACTTTCTGGGCAGTTATAAAAAAAATTACCACAAAGGCTAGGCGGGAGCTAGGTTTAGTTCCGCTACCGCCTTAGTGCCCTACAATTCCGCATTCGATTTGCTCGTTTTTGGACAAAGAATTTGGTTCGCGTTGTTAAAAAAGACGAATTAGTTTATTAGAGGTTTATTATCGTTTTAAATAAGGTCACTACAATGCCGTTTTCACATTAGGCGATAACCATGACGACACGATGTCGTGGGGCTGGTAGCTTTATTTATCTAGCGATCTCGATTTCACATGAACCATCAGCTTGTATGCGATATGCCACCGAGCAGTCTTAAGTACTTAGTCGTACGACCAACTTACAAATCATTAGCAAATGTATGAAACTATAGTCCGTCTAATGAAAGCGCGACTTGAGAAAAAGAGGTTAAACCCAAATATTTTGTATGTGGTATTACGAACTAGTGAGACACGAGAATCATGTCTTGACACTCCACAATTTTTTTTATTTCCTACAATTGCGGCTGAATAATGTTGCCAATTAAATTTAAAAAAAAACTCCAGGTTACGCTTTCATTAGACGCATTCTACCAGTCTCACGATATCGTGTCGATATCGCCTAATATTGCATCTACAAACAAACAAAGAGATAACAGATGCCCAGGAACAGCCAGGTTTTCACAGATAAGCCATCTAGTCTTGGAGCGGTATTTATTATTTCTACTTCTTAACTGTAACCTGTTTATAGCCAGTAAAAGTCAGAATTCACCCGCTCCGCCCTAGACCGGGAGAAGACACTATGTTACTATTTCCCACTTTTAAGTACCTTGATACTTTATCAAATTTACGGTAGAAAGTACGTCATTGCATATCGAACAAATATGCGGCGAGAAAACGCATCTGAGCGGGAGAGAAAAGTGTATGAAAATCCATTTCTTACGTGGTTTTTCTTTTTTAATTTTGGGTAAGACTATGCGCTGGTAACCTAAATATCAAAATCCAAAAAGTTTTTACAGTGAGTTTTTATCTCCAAGTTCGCAAAATGACACTGGCCACTAGCTGTGTGTTGGATGGTGTCAAACAATTTGAAAAAAGAACATGTGAAAATTGCACTGAGGAGCTCGTGGCTAGATAATAACAGCCGCACAGGTCGATCTTCAAGGTTAAGCAACGCTTGCCTAGGTTGGTCTGTGGATGGGTGACCATCTTAACATAACGAGTTTCCTCCGTGCCTCGGAAAGCACGTTAAGCCGTTGGTCCCGGCTGTCATTTGGAGATCTTTGGCAGTCGTTACGGATAGTCAGAAGCCAGTAAATCTGACTCCAGTCTTGCCATGAAGTACCGTGTTACCCCAGTTAATGGGTTGTGGAGGTCTGGTAGGCAGCCGCTCCTCGTAAAATACTGGTATTCAGCTAAATCCGGCTTGACTGGAAGCCGACCACAATATAGTTGGGAAAAGGCTAGGCAGATGATGAACATGTGAAAATTGCAGACGCCATTGGCGCCATTTTCAATTTGTGTGTTGTTTGAGGATTCAGTTTTCGTAGAAATTTATTTTCCTCGTAGGTGTAGTATAAAGCACTATGTATCACTCGAGAGAAAGTACGATTCCAGCCCACGGTGGGCTGATTATGTATGAAACAGCGATCAGCAAACAATTCGCAATCATCGCGCAGTCGACGCGCGATCAATCGCTTAACGTCAAAAAGATCCGTATTATCTAAAAATGGATTGCTGATTGCTCGCCGATTGTTACCATGCACTTATTGCTGCGACCCTAGCGCCAACAGCAATTGAGTAACAATTTGGAGAACTAATTTATTGTCAAACTACGAGTTAAAAATCGGCCAAGAGCGTGTCGGGCCACGCTCAGTGTAGGGTTCCGTAGTTTCCCGTCCGTCACAATAAGTGTACCCAACTTTTCAAAAACTGTTAGTCCCATCAGGTTCAAAATAATTTTCCTAGAAAGTCTTTATAAAGCTTAACTTTCCAGATTTTTTTCATATTTTCTAAACTCATGGTTCAAAAGTTAGAGGGGGTTATGTCCGAAATTATTGATATTATCAAAATTTTATTTTAGTAAACCCCTATTCATTTTTGAATACCTATCCAACAATATATCACACGTTAGGGGTGAAATTTAAAAAAAAAATCACTGTTTACTTTACATGTAGGGGGGCTACCCTAATAAAACATTTTTTTCCAATTTTTTTTTTTCTTTTTGCTCTTTTTTTGCGTGATTGACATACATATTGGTACCAAATTTTAGCTTTCTAGAGCTAACGGTTACAGAAATTAAGCGAGGACGGACGGACAGACATGGCGAAACTATAATTGTTCCGTTTTTGCCAATTGGCTACGGAACCCTAAAAACTTACAGCCATTTAAAGATGTCGAACAGGTGTGATTGTTTTGGAAAAGAAAAAAAAATTGTAACTTAAAATTCACTTCAATCCACTTGAACTTTATTAAAAATAGCTTTGTGTCGACCATAAGATGGATAAAGGAATGAAATCAGTGTTTACTTGGACTCCAAACGATATTCTACTGCCAATGTCAACAAGTTTTAAAATAATATTATTTTATTTTATATGTGTAGAGCAATAAAGTTACTTTAAAGAGTAAAAGTAATTTATCCTGTTTCAGTATAAAATGACCAACCGAGAATCCAATGAGCTTTTGGACTATCTGGCAGAACATACCACTTTAGTCAAAGGTGTTGGCCTTGGTTCAAGGTCTAAGGAAACTTAAGATAGGCAAATGTATAATATGTTGGCACTGAATAAAGTCTTTTTCATCCCATCTATTCGAAAAGGACGACTTTGTTCGCCTTTAAGTGCGACCAAAGGTAGTGTTTTCTGTATCAAACTTTTAACGGGAAATAAAAGGATTTTTATTTCCCGTTAAATGTTTTATTCCCCGTTAAGTATTTTTATTCCCCGTTATCTGAAATAAGTGCGCAGCAATGAATTTGGAACATCATAGTGTTTAGCGCCAAAGAAATTGAACGCATATATTGTTTGAATGATAAATACAACAAAAATGACTAGATTTTATAAAAATGTCTCAAAACAGACTAAAATAGATTAAAATGACTAAAAATGACTAAGTATTACAAAAATGACTAAAAATAGATTAAAATGATTAAAAATGACGAAGAATTACAAAAATGACTAAAAATAGATTAAAACGACCATAAATGTCTAAAAATGACTAAAACGACTAGATTTTATAAAAATGTCTCAAAATAGACTAAAATAGATTAAAATGACTAAAAATGGCTAAGTATTACAAAAATGACTAAAAATAGATTAAAAGGACCATAAATGTCTAAAAATGACTAAAATGACTAAATTTTATAAAAATGTCTCAAATCAGACTAAAATAGATTAAAATGACTAAAAATAGATTAAAAAGACCATAAATGTCTAAAAAACACAAAAAAATGACTAAAATGACTAAAAATGACATATATTGACAAATGATAAAATGATGAGGCGCCTTTTATTTTCTCATAGAGGGTGATGAAAAGTAGAGTGTATGACTCGGGCGCAAATATATTTTTGGCTCGGGCTAAGTACTTTGAATCCCTCGCTACGTTCAGGATTCTACTAAAGAACCCCTCGCTACGTTCGGGATTCTACACAAGAATCCTTCACTTCGCTCTCGATTCAAAAAACGCCCTCGCCGTAAAAATATTACTTTGCTCCCTTATGATACAATCTACTATTAAAGCACACCCAATAAGTTAAAATGTTAATTAAACACACGCTGCAGATATAACTACACAATTTAACTAATAAAATACTCGATATAGAAAGCTAATTTCTATTGGCAATCAGAGAGCGATAAGCAAGCGATCAACAATCAAAGAAATGGTTAACGCAATTTGACAGCTAAATTTGCTTGCCGATCGCTGTCGCATCGCTGTCAAAAACCATACGTAATACGAAGTAAAACGCTATCGCTAGGGATTCGAGTGCAACAATGCACATTTTAGTTAGTCGATTGCTCCATAGGGGCAGCACTGTCGCTAGATTGCTATCGCGTGGTTTTCGCTAATACGTAATACGAATTAGCGATTGAAGAGCAATTTCCGTGCAATTTTTGCTATCGCTTGGCTTTTGCAAGATACATAATCAGCCTGCGGATCTCGGGTGTTTTAAAGCCCTCGCCTACGGCTCGGGCTTCAAACGACACCCTCGACGGTAATCGGTCACTTTCTCCTCTCGGTGAACAATGTACTAATTTATGGAACATTTTTATGGGTTTTTTTTTATTTCCTATTTGTAGGATAACCGCAATAACTAGTAACTTGAGTCATCATTATTGACTATTGTGTACCCACACGTGCAGGTGGGTAGGTACTTTCAATTTTTATTCAATCCTGCCAGCGCCTGTCTTTACGGAAGTTGGTGGCGCGTGTGCAGGAAATTCTGCGAACACTACATGAATAACAAGTGGAATTATGTAATAAATTAATAATATTATACCACCATAATACAAACTGCTTTTTTATTCATAGATATAGATAGGTATACCTACTCATTTTGAAAACCAAAATTATTTTTTTACGTGGAAACCATCAAATAACTTCTACCGCTTTGCAAGGAAGAAAATGTCAGATTTTACTGATCCTACAGTATTTCTTTCGTTTCCCTTTTATGTACATACGTACAAAGCGTTTTGGAAGTACTTTTATTATGTGTACAGCTAAAGAGTGGAATTCCCTGCCGGGGTCTGTATTTCCTGATAGCTACAACCCAGGGGTCTTTAAGTCAAGAGTGAATAGGTTACTTCTAGGCAAGCGTACTCAATCGTCGACTACATCATCGCTTATTTATTTATTTATTATATGCTTCTTCTATGTGTATCTTGTTACTGTCTTTTCTATATATTGTATGTTTTTATGTGCATATTTGTCCTTGAATTCAACACAATGTAATTATTATGAATAAATGAAATGAAATGAAATGATAGTGGTCAAGCGCGAGCCTATCAATAATAATAAAAAAAATATTTAAGCGGGTTACCGCAGCCCTAATAGCCGTCTTCATTCATTGGTCACGTCTATTTTGCTGTCAACACTTTGAGGGGTGCGTGAAACACAACGCGCCAGAGACCCGGGTTTGCTCCTACTGGGCTGCTTAGAACGGAAGGGAGAGTCAGACTTTTACAAACTAAAATGTTCCTTCAGTTGCCGTTTGCAGTCTAGGACCCCGGGCTATACTTGCCGTAAAATAAACTATAGAAGCACTTGGTGGTTGTTTGTAGTAGGTCTGTGTTTCCTAATAGATAGAACGTAGAGTCAAGAGTGTCATCATATGCGATCACATCGTCGCTTCCATCAATTAGAGATAGTCAAGCGCGAGCCTATCAATAATAAAAAAAAAAACAGGGCCTTCCGGAGAGAGGTCGTAGCGAGAATATCCCATTGCAATTATGGTTCTCAATAATGAGATTAAAACTAAGAAAAAACTGAATTACAGAAGAATATCAACCAATAGGTAGATCATATTACTTTTTACCGCATTTTGCTCTTTTTTATCATGACAGCTGTCATTTTAATTACTCAGATACCCGCGAAACGAGACACAATAGTAAAACAATAACAGCGCGGTCTCATAGGACCGGTTGGGGATTCAAACGTTAAAAAGCGTTAAAAGCGCTCAAAAATAAAATAACCAACCAGTATTAGGCCCACTTGCGAAAACCAGGGTCAATTAATTAACTCTGAATAAGTTGCTAACACAGAATTAAATGATAAATATTTTATACATAATGGGCCCGAGTTAGCAACTAAAAACTCCGATTTGCGCAACCGGGCCTTCGTTCTACTTTTATTTATTCCAATTTCTCTAACCTCCAACTCTTTTCGAGAATACTGAGACATTTACTTTGCCTTACTTATAAAAAAAAACCGCGACATTCCATAAAACCATAGAGGAACAAAATAAATTCCAATTTTGAACAACGGCCTGTGCGTGCAACGAACCGTATCGATGCTTTAGGCGCGTCAAAACAGATGACAACCGACCGAATTAAAACGTCACTGCTATACCCAAATTACAGTAATGGCACCCCTACGTCATATATTAGTAGGGTTATCCTGAATTGTATTAATTCAAATGTGAGTTTTTTTATTTCGCATTTCGCTTTCACGGTATAACTGCTTGGATTTGGATGAAATTTGAAGTTATTTTTTAATGTAATTAGCGAATAAGTCGTTGGAGTACCTTAACATAAATTAAAAAAAATGGCACACGGTTAAACCAAGCCCCGGATAGAGGATACTTTGTATCTCCTCTAGGATAATTTTCTACTTCAACGCGGGCGAAACTGTTGGCAGAAGCTAGAAAACTGTACCTATAACTGTTTTCCAACAGTGGCACTGTGCTAAAACTCCAGCTAATGTTTTGTTTGATTTTTATTACGGTGTTTTGGCTGTGTTCGATTCAAGTCAAGTTGGAAGCGAGATCGTTGCAAAACTTGACATCGATTACGTATTAATTACACGGCGTTTTTGTGTTTTATTTGGGCTGAGCATTGTCTGTCAGTCCATTGTTGCCACATTTCACTGAACTGGGCTCAGTCTCTCCTTGTAATAACGATACACTGCTATTAAAATGAGATTAACCGCCATTTTCGAACACCTAGCGTAAATGTTTTGGCAACATTAGTTTTCGTTAGAATACATTTTTCGTTTGTATTTTGGTCCCTACTAGGGAAAGTAAAACGCCTGTGATGGATGTTTAGGAAAGATGATGAATGCTCTCTTCATAATAATATCACATACATTATAATGAAGAGACCTCTCTGTTATATCCATAGATTCTTCATCATCTTACCAACTTGTGCTAAATAACTCCTTCTGGTGCAGCGAAAGGGACTATCAGACTTTTTAAAGACACCTGTATCTTTAGTTTCCCTTTGCGTTTAATGCTGCGGTAACTCTTGCTTAAAATCCCACAGCCTCCCTTATGTCATCATCATCGCCCTAGTCTTTTAACCACAACGATCCCAAGGTCTGCGTCCAGTGTAACCGTATCTGGCTGAATATTCGTGTGTTACATGTAACGGCCTATCAGAACTCTTTAATTATCGTGTTTTTAAGTGAACTGAGTTGTACAGTTCACTTGGAAACACGATAATTTTTGGATAAACTGATGGGCAGACTTTCTGGAATCTGACTACCTGTAAGTCCTGTAACGACTGTCAACTGGGGGCCAACTCGGTGCTTGTGCGGCTTTAAACCTCACGACGGCAACCTCCCTTATGTCTAATTTATAAATTCTATACTTTCATTCTCATCTCTATGTTATGTCACAGTGTTTCCATCTAGTAATAAACCAGTAGGAAAATCATTGAGGCCTCATTTTCAATATGAAAATTATCTAATCACGTTGCGACGGAATCACGATTGTTTTGTTAATAATATGACCTCTGTTAAATCGACAAAGGCCGACATTTTGGCAAGTTTCAAGGGTTTTATGTTCAATCAGGAAGCATTACACCCATTGTTAACCATTGCAAAGGTGCATTCAGATTTATTTACTGCCCGATAATCTTGGTTCTCAACTAACTGTAAGATCAAAGAAACAGGACAGGACGAAGGACATAAGCCTTTTCAAGAATCACATCTGCTACATAATGCCACAAAACTGAGTGGATTTCGAACAGCAGGATGGCGATAGGGTCAGTGACGAGCTGGACCTCTAACTCACAGGATTGGCCAGAAGTGGCTAAGGATAGTGAAGAGCGGAAGAATGGGGCGGCCTTTATCCTATAGACACAACCAGGCTCATTATATAAATAATAAAGAAAAAAAACATAATAATACAACAGAGAATTACACAAAGACCTAATGATGACGTTAATCCTTGACCATATTTTTATATAAAATACGGTAAAAGTAAGTAAGGAAGTGGATAATATGTTTCTCTTTCTTCTCTTTCGCTTTTACTTCTGGAAAATTATTTTCGTTGCGGGACCCAAGTCAGTTAAACGGTTTCTCTGGAACTCATTGAGCATCATTAACTCAGCAGGTTTTGTGAAGTTTACCACTGTTGATTCTGGTTTTTAGAAGTTTTATGTTTGGGAAAGTAATCTGCAAAAGTATCCTTCATGCAGATACCTTTCTAAGGTTATCTGCTTTCACAAGATTTAGGCACAGTACGCACGAGTGTTGCGTTGTCCGAGCAAATTGATTGCTGCGCTGTTACCGCGGCTTACGTACGTGATAGGTTATCAAACTCACATAGCTTTCTCTAGTCGCGTTATTTTACTAATCCCTGTTCCTAAATTAATGTACTGTCCCTAAATTAATGTTTCTAAGTCAATAGCTCATCGGAGAGACATTTTTCAGTACAGGTTGGTAATAATTCACTAATAGTTTATTTATAGAGCTCTAAACAGTTTGTTTTTAGAACTGAAAATAGTCTTTACACTGTGGCTTTTGTAGATGGGTATCATCACCTATGTAGGCCAAGGAATTTTTGGATGAATGACACAAGAATAAGCAATATATATTAGTGATGTTCCGAATATCCGTATCCGTATCCGTATCCGCGGATATCCGAGGCAAAAGAAAAATCCGTATCCGTATCCGTGTCCGTTACTTTTCACGCGGATCTTTTACGGATCTTTTTCAGGTGATTAAGTAGAATTATTAAATAAAAAACTATAAAATTCCAATCAGATTATTTTTATTTCTTAAAACCAAATATATGGCACCTTTATATTGCAAACATTTCGATAGATAGATCTTTATAATGAAAGCAAGAAAAAATATCAGTGTCCTGCCTGACGTTGCGGCGAGCGAAAACGTCAACTATCGTTTCAAGGTCGCGGGCGCCGACACCAATTCAATAATTTTGAATAAGAAAATAAAGATCCGTATCCGTATCCGTATCCGCGGATCTTTACACTAAATATCAGTATTCAGATCCGTATCCGCGGATATACATTTTTAACGATCCGGCACATCACTAATATATATATACTATAGGGGACAATCCCAAAGTTCACGCAAAATAGTAGATTTTCAGAGGTCTCTAAAGGGTGAGGCTAATCCAACGATTAGCCTTACACAAATTTATGATTTGATCTCTATAGAAACCTAGATAATATCCACAAGATATCTATATTTCTAAAATATTTAGAGAATGATGTGTAATAATAACACCATAATCACGTTAGAGCGGTTTTTTGAAAATTTACCTCGGGAAGGACGCTCTTAAAAGTTTGAAATGAGAAAATGCAATATATAAAGATGTGGAATCCTATAGGGGGATGATCTATGAAAAGATGACAAAAAGTAAATTTGTATTTGGTAACCAATTTACTAACGAGCCACCCAGTGCACCCAATACGAGTGTGACGCTAGTGACCAGACGATGGTCCACTTATTAGAGTGTCCAAAGTGTCTCTACATCTGCACTTTTGAGGACTTAAAAATGCTACTGATGCCGCTATAAACGTGGCAACCTACAGGACCCAAAAACTTACATATGTACGTATAGATGTTTAAAAAAATGAAGTCCCTATCGGCCTATACTGTTTCAAGTAGGTACGATCACAGAGAAGCGAAATACGTTTTTCCACTTGATTGACGGTCACCCTTGCCCAGTCAATATCTAATTACAGTTCACTGTGTGTGTCTGCCATGCCCTCACCGTATGGGGAAGTCTGGTGTGACGGTTGTGACCAATAAAAAAAAAAAAAATCTTTCACCAATAGAATGCTACATTCTTCCAATTTGACATAGGCTACATTTCATTTTAAACAAAATTAGGGATCCTTGGTAAAATTTGAACTTTCACTAAAAAAAGTGTTTTATATATCCAAATTTCCAAAAATAAATAATTGTCTACCCCGTGGGAAGCCGGGACGGGCTGCTAGTTATGTAATAAACAATGAAAAACAACAACAGTTATGATGATTAAACGAGTTTATTAAACAATCAAACTGGTCAGTTGGTCACTAACCAAAAAAAACTAAAACTAAAAAACAAAAAAATATTTTGTTATATTTTATTACTAAGTATATAAAAAAAAAACAGTTTCAAGAATTGTGACCTTTTTTTGTTTTTAAATGACATAAACGAGTGCTGACTGCGATCCCACCTGATGGTATGCAGTGAGGCAATCGTTGATGGTGAGGCGCACTAGTTTATTAAGAATCTATGTGCTCTAGCCTAGAAGACAACCAAATTGTAATCAGACGGGAAGACTGCGGCAGAGAGATTGTTCCGGTCCTTCAATGTAAGCTGTATAAATGACGAGGCGAAACGCTAGCGCTATCGTTTGGAGTCGAATATGACTCACACATTTGACTAAAAGAGAGTGATAAATATTTCTAAAGTAGAGATCACATCGTCAGCTTTGAGTATACGAGTAATTACCACGAAAAAGTAACAATTATGTATGAAGAGAATGGCTATGCAATATCTAGATTCATGCTTTAGTACACTAATTGGGTCTAGCTTTAATTTTTTTTTTACTGTAACATGGAACCGCAACCGTTATTGTGATATCTGTATCATTGAATGATTTGCTAGAAGAAAACTCAGTGTTGAGCTCGCCTTTTTACATGAACTTTATTATTTACTTATAAGCCGTAATAGTATTTATTATAAAGAATTAGAGATGGAATTTAGAATAAGATTATTCAATGGTATTATAAAGGTTAAGTAGGTAGATATAATTTTACTTCTGACGTGAAAATTTTCAAGTAAAAACCTTTTTATTGTTTTTTTTGGGTTTGTAAATTGCCAGGATTTGTATGAAGAAACACATTGGGAAATCGACCAAAGATTAAACTGCATCTATTTGAAGGTAGGTAACTCGCTTCTTATAAATAACTGCACAATTGAGCTTACCTTAAAAAAAAATGGCTCCAAAAAAATAAAAAAACACACACAAAACACTTATTCACAGACACAACACTAGATCACAAATTCGAAATACAAATGTGTCGGAAGCAGCCGATCGTTTCCGAACTTCCGTTCGGCGGCTACAGCGCGGACCGAGTGAACGGAGTGAGTGAATGGACCGAACTGAATGAGCGCCTGGCGTGGGCGGCGATATGCTCGGCGCGTCGCCGATATGGGTTCTCCCCTTTTGGGTATGGAGTTCCATGGTTGAATGGGATCGGTTCATGTAAACCCAATCATTTTTTTTAAGAGTAACTATGGAGTTTCTTGCCGGTTCTTCTCCATAGGAAACGACTAATTTGGAACCGTGCACTAGCTTCGACTTTTTATAAGTGCCCATGTAGGCCTATGTAAAATAAAAAAATATTTATATTTATTTATAGAGATGTACCACTCGGTCACATTAACTTGACGCTTGGCGTCGATGAAATAATATTCCACAACAACAGAGAACTAGCCAAATAATCGACGCGAGTATCGATAGCAAAGATGCTGACCATATCTAAAATTTGCCGGGCGAGCGAAGGGAATGTGGTGGGAAATGCGTCAAGTTATTTTAGCATTGTATGGCTAGATTATAAAATGTCATACCAACTTGGTTTACCGAGGACAAGGCGTTATAGATATTTCCGCGCATATAACAACACACGTACTCGAAGACGCAGGATTGGAAGGCTTCCCACAGGGTAGACCGATGACCTAGTGAGGGTCGCGGGAATCCGATGGATGCGAGATGCACGGGACCGGTCGTTGTGGCGATGCTTGGGAGAGACCTATGTCCAGCAATGGACGTCTTTCGGCTGATGTGAAGATGATATAAAGACACATTCATTGTGCGGTCAGCTAAGGAGTGGAATTCCTGCCTGAGTCTGTGTTTACTGCTAGCTATAACCTGGGAATCTTGAAGTTAAGAATGAATAGGTTACTTTGAGGTAAGAGTGCTCCATTGTCAGATTGTGGTCAAGCACGAGCCTAGCAAGAATTAAAAACAAGAGTGACAGGTTAGATAATAGGTATCGATAATAATCAGACACCGGAACAGAAATGCAATCTTGTCGTCTAGGTATAATAACTATGCCTAGATAACTAGATTGCATTTTTGTGTAAAAATAGACGAATCCAACTGGATTAGTCTATTTTTACAATCTGCTACTACTATTTAGACAATAATATACCAACGGATCTAGATAGTAGGCAGCCGTTCCTCGTAAAATACTGGTTATCAGCTAAATCCGGCTTGATTGGAAGCCGACCCCAATATAGTTGGGAAAAGGCTAGGTAGATGATAACCAACGGATCTAGATCAACAGATCAGGGCCTCAAGTCTGTTATTAGAATTGTATCTGAATTGTCGATCATTGGCTTCATAATTCTTGATTTTGATAAGTAACCAATACCAAACTTGTGAAAATCAACAATTTTGAAGCCAATGATTGATAATTCAGATACAATTCTAATGCGTCTAATTAAAGCGCGACCTGGAGTTTTTTTTAAATTTAATTGGCAACATTATTCAGCTGCAATTGTAGGAAATAAAAAAAGTGAAGTGTCAAGACACGATTCTCCTACTATACTCCGTCAGTTTAGGTAGTTAACTAAAGGTAAACAATCTTGGCATGTCTTTTTATCTAAAAGTTGTCTATAAATTGTATGTAAAAATCTTTGCAAATAGGTATTTACCTAAATCGATGTTAGCTAATAAACTAAATTTAAATAATCTTTGTGTATGTTATATAAAATAAATAAAATAAAAATAAAAAAGCCTTATATTTCCAGTAACAAAATAACTTACATAATATTTTTTTTCTTACCTATACTTAATTGATATTACTAGTACAAAATCTTAGAATAGAATATAAAGGCAGTAGCATTTAGCTGTACTGGAACCCCCCTCAGGTAAAGGCCTCCTCCAAAGCTTTCCATTTCTCTCGGTCTTGGGCTATTTGTTGCCATTCTGGACCAGCAATTTTTTTAATGTCGTCGTCCCACCTAGTAAACGGTCTTCCTCTATATCGTTTGCCCGATGGGCCTTTCCATGACGTTACCGTTTTGGTCCATCTATGGTCTTTAAGACGTGCTGCATGACCGGCCCATTTCCACTTTAACTTTTGGCTGTATTTGAGAGCATCTATTGCTTTTGTTTTTGACCGTATTTTATTGTGATTTATTTTTTGTATTTTTTTGATGTTTAACATACTGCGTTCCATTCCTCGCTGACATGTGTTTATTTTATTTTTGACTTTGTTGGTATACTTCCATGTTTGACATGCATACGTTAGACAAGGAATGAGACACGACTCCATGACTTTTTTCTTCAATGCGATAGGCATTTCGCTTTTAAATATTTCCTTATAACTCCAATACTTTTTCCAAGTTTGTTTCACTCTTCTCTCTACTTCCAGTTCATTGTTATCTCTGTGGAAACCAATTTGTTTTCCTAGATAAATATACTGATCTACATAATCCAATGATTCATTTTTGATTGTTATTTTTGATTTTTTGAAGTTGGTCATGAGTTTGGTCTTTGTGATGTTCATTTCTAGTCCCACTTGTCTGCTTGCTGCGTGTAGAGTATCTAACATATATTGCAACTGTAGGCTCGATTCTGATAGTAAAACCAAGTCATCTGCAAATCGCAAGTGGTTTAAGTATTTTCCCTGGATATATAAACCACAACTTCTCCAGTCTAATTTGCTTATGATAGATTCTAATATCGCAATGAAAATTTTTGGGGATAAAGGGTCTCCTTGCCTGACTCCTCTCTTGACTGGAAAGATTGGGCCAGTGGTTTCCAGTTTGACTCTACTTGAGCAATTACTATAAAGGCGTTTGAGTATTGTTATGTATTGTTGCTCTACATTTTGGGATTTTAGCGTGTTCCATATAATTTCGTGTGAAATTGTGTCAAATGCTTTTTGGTAATCAATGAATATAATATACAGCGGTCTTTGTTGTTCTTGATACTTTTCAATTATCAGTTCTAATGTGTGTATGTGGTCTATGGTAGAAAAATTTCTCCTGAATCCTGCTTGCTCAATAGGTTGACTTTCCTCTAGTGTTGTACTAATTCTTTGATTTATTATTGAAGAGAAAAGTTTATAAATACTTGGTAGAAGGCTTATCGGCCGGTAGTTGCTGATGTCTTTTGGGTCACCTTTCTTGTATAGCAGGATAATATCGGATTCAGACCATTGAGAAGGTGTGACACCCGTTTCAAAAATTAAATTAAATAATTTGGTTAGTGGAGCAGCTAGTATGAAGCAGGCGGTTTTTATGGCGTCGTTTGTGATATTATCTGATCCTGGACTTTTGTCTGATTTTAGTCTATTTATTGTTTCAATTATTTCTGTACACTCTATCGGTTTTATGTGGGACTGTGGCTTTTCAATATCGATGTGGTAATTTCCAATGTGGTTCATGTCTCTTACTATGCCCTGTGTACTATATAGTTTTTTATAATAATTTGTGGCAATGTTAATTATGTCTTTTCGGTTATATGCAATGTCTCCCGACTCCTTCAAACAATCAATCCATGTTTTTTCTATCCGTAGTTCTTTATATCCCTTTTTTAAACTTCCACTATTTTCTAAATGTTTTTGTAGGATATTGATTCTGTGGTTTTTATAATCTATTTTTATATATTTGCTTAATAACTTGTAAAGTGCTTTAAGTTCATTTTTCATTGCTCGTGTTTTATTTTTAGTTCTTTGTAACTCTTGTCTTCGTTTTAAAAGTCTTTCTGTTTTTTCTGTGAGTACGCTGCGCACTTTTGCTGAATGTGAAGTTCGTGCGACTTGTAAACTGTCTGTTATATTATTTATTATTTTATCGTAGTAGTCCTGTACTGTGACCTTAGATTTGGTGTCGAGTAGAGCTATTATTTTAGTTTGCAAGTTTTCCTTATAAACTTGTATTTCTTCTTCGTTTTTGAGTAAACTGTTTTGTTTATTTACAAACCTGGTTCGGGTTTTCGTTGGCTTTGTGAGTGAGATTTTTGCTCTAAGTGGTCGGTGGTCGGATGTAAAGTTTATACTTAGTGTTTCAATGTTTTGAAATAAATGAGGATGATTTGACAGTATGAAATCTATTTCGTTTTTATGACCATTCGGAGACTGCCATGTCCATTTTCTTTTATCTTTTTTCTTATAAAAGGTGTTGATGATAGCTAGCTGGTTTTCCATTGCAAAATCTATAAGTCTTTGACCTCGTGCGTTTCTTATTCCATATCCAAACTGTTTCATTACTAAGTATTCATCTTGTTGTGGTTTACCGATTTTGGCATTAAAATCACCCATCAAAATAAAATCCTCGTATGCTTTTTCCATTGCCTCATAGATGGTGTCATAGAAAATATTTATTTGTTCTTCGTCTGCTGCTTGTATGTTATATACGACCTCTTTAATATAAAAAGACATACCAAGACTGTTTACCTTTAGTTAACTACCTAAACAAACGGAGTATAGTTAGTAATACCACATACATTTTTGGATTTAACCTCTTTTTCCTCAGGTCGCGCTTTCATTAGACGCACTCTAGCAGACTTGAGGCCCCGATTGTTTTTTTTTATTGTGTAGTTAAAGTAAATATGTAGACAAGACGGGATTAGTCATGTCTTGATTTGATGTGTATGTAAGTCTGGTATCTACAGTGTAATGTAAATTTGGGAAGAATCCTTTTCTTATGTTTACTACGCTGCTACGTTTCGTAGCAACCGTAGCGCGTAGCCGTAGCTATCCCTTTTGATTTTATTAGATTACAGTTATTACAGTCGTAAAATACTGGTATTCAGTTAAAATCCGGCTTGACTGGAAGCCAACCCCAATATAGTTGGGAAAAGGCTAGGTAGATGAGGTAGATGATGACAGTTACAATCCGGTCACATTAACTTGACGCATCTCTGAAATGCGAGCATCCCCCGTTTCCCTCCGCATTCCCTTAGCTCGCCCGGCAAGTGTCAGGTATGGTCAGCATCTCTGTTATCGATATGAGCGTCGATAATTTAGCTGGTTCTCTGTTGTTAAATATTGTTTTTGAACATTACTTCATCGACGCCAAGAGTCAAGTTTATGTGACCGCGTTGTAACAAAAAAAAAGTTTTTCCTTATACTCTAACTTTATTATACAGATCAAATTGTACAGAACCATTCGCCTTGCAAACGCAGTATTATACAAACGGTTGTTCATTGTAGCGTGAGTTGTAATAATATTATGGTCAATAGGTGCTCGACATTGCCGCGTCCCGTGACGGAGCCAGCTGGCAAATTTACTTGTAATAACGTTAGCGGCATTACATTGGGGCTCACTGTGAGATCTATCAATTTTGTGCTTATTTATCTTCCAACTTAGTTATTTTTTCTTTTTAACCGACTTCAAAAAAAGGAGGAGGTTCTCAATTCGACTGTATTTTTTTTTTTTTTTTTTTTTTTTTTATGTTTGTTACCTCATAACTTGCGACTGGGTGAACCGATTTTCATGATTCTTTTTTTATTTGAAAGCTGCTTCCCGTGTGGTCCCATTGTCACCATTTTAATATCTGATGATGGGATCTTGTAGAAATCGAGGGAACTCTTCAATAAATAACAGCAGATTAACCGCGATTGTTGCTATAGCATATCTAAGCATTGTTTACACCATCACACAACATAATATCACGTCTGTACTCACTACAAAGGTTATAAAAACTATTTCGAAAAAAAATATGTTTAAGGGCACTTCAACGTTTTACGAAAAACGCAATACTGAAACTAAAATAAACATAATTAGATGTTTGTTCTGATGAGATATTATTCTTCAAATTTCATGCGTCCTAATTACGTTAGCTGGTCCTTGGTCGCACTACTGTCCTTGGGTAATCGTGACCCTGGAACTTAAAGGGCTATTGAAGGAACACTGTGGGTGAGTATGACAGTAGTATGACTGTCAGTACAAGTTTGACAGTCCCTCCCGCTCCACTCAGAGTGGGACTTATTGGATGATTTTGCCTCGTAAAAAAAAGGTGTATTATGACTTAGGTACTTATGTGTGACCTTCATTATCGGAAGACAGATTTCGTAGTCTTTTTTTTTGTCATTTCCTGCAATGATCTATCGTCGTGTGGTTTATTTAACAATTTGTTGGCGTCCAAATCCGATAAAACTATGCTTGCCAAACTTTTGACACGACTTAGTGCAATATATATTTGCCCTTTAGCAATTTTTTTGCCAAGGTCAATTACAGCTCTTTCAAGGATGGTACCCTGGAGTTTGTGAACTGTAACCGCCCAGCTTAATTTTAGATGCAACATACGGCGCTCCACATCTCCGTAACCTCTCAATGCCTGAAACGTAGTACTAGATGGAGGTATGGGTATCCAACCATTATTGTTAATTAAGTCTAAGCCCAATAGACTCGTCATCAAATCTATAGTAATATTATAAAGAGGTAAAATTTGTAAGTTTGTATGTTTGTAAGTTTGTATGTAGGGGGTAATCTCTGGAACTACTGGTCCGATTTGAAAAATTCTTTTAGTGTTAGATAGCCCATTTATCGAGGATTATATATATAATCCTCGATAAATGGATATATACTATCACACTACGACCCACGGGAGCGGAGCAGTAACGAAAAATGGGAACCCGGAAAAACCCGGGGGACAGCTAGTTTAATATATACGGCATCTGGTAGCTCGCCATCCTCCAGTTGGTCTCTCCACAAGGCTGGCCGTTTGATTTTTTTTATAATATCCATAGCTCCATTCACTAGTCCTTCTGATACGGCGATGTTGCGTCTCAACATCACTCGGTATTCGAGGCTAATTTTTATTGATGAGAGAAAACCACACCACAGCTGTTGACGTCCTTGGGAATCACGTTCTCTGGTAGTGTTCTACCATATGTTGCTACTTCACGCGACTGAAATTGTCCTTGAGTTAAGTTTCCTTTTTTTCAAATAGGCGATTCTCCCTGTCTTCCTTTGTTTCATTTAAACGGCGCGGACTCTATGAGCAGCGCGTTTAGTAGGTCTACCCATACTCAAATAAGTAATTAGTGTCTTTCAGATTCACTAAAAATCAAGAAATAAAAAACAATTTTAACAAAAAAAAAACACCGACTTCAAAAAATAAATATTCCAAAACAAATTAATATGCACTAAAAAGTAAAAAAATAATTGCGTATTTTTGTAAGCAGGTACAATTATTTTTATTTTTGGAGTCGGTGTCAGCCAAGGAAACGCCAACAACCTAGCAATAATAATATGAACTTACTAACATTTAAGTACAACTACTTACACAACTGGTGTAAAACTGTGATGTTTTGTAGTGATAAATAACAAACCTATCTAGTTGGCTGACACCGACTCCAAAAATAAAAATAATTGTACCTGCTTACAAAAATACGCAATTATTTTTTTACTTTTTAGTGCATATTAATTTGTTTTGGAATATTTATTTTTTGAAGTCGGTGTTTTTTTTTTGTTAAAATTGTTTTTTACTTCGTACAGTCAGCATCAAAAGTCGATGAACAGAATCAACATAACAAAACACCTGTTCGCAATAAAATGTGTTTCATCTGTTCACAATAAAATGTTTTGTTATGTTGATTCTGTTCATCGACTTTTGATGCTGACTGTACTTTCACACAACGCTGTCTAATTCCAAACTGAGCAAGTCGTCAATCGTAGATAACTGATAAACATACTCATATAATTCTAAATATAGATAAATTAGCCCAGACACAGCACAATAATGACCGTGCTCATCACACAAACATTTGTCATGGGTGAGAATCGAATCCACAACCTCCAGCATAGCAGTTAGGGCCACTAACCACTAGACAAACAGGCCAGTCACTTTATCACAGTCTACTGCCTCCCTTAAACCCTATAGACAAAAAGGCAAAAGGAAACGCCGGTCAAACGATGGAGTAATGACTTGGAACAGACTGGCAAGGGACAGAGTGAAATTGAGGAGGCTTTCACCGCCAGAGCGGTCTTTACAACAGAAGAAAATGCCTACTCACAAATTAGGATAAGCGAATAAGTACTAACACAAGCAAATAAATGTAAGAAATGAATAAAGCTATTATTATTACTGCTTCCGTTGCTTGGTTCCAGAGCTATGTCGGCAAAAACGGAACCCTTATAGGATCAGTTTGTTGTCCATCTGTTCGTCTATCTATCCATCTGTCAAGAAAAGGCAATTTAGTCCCGCATACGCGGTATCGCGCAAATGTGAGATCAGAAAAAGAATATCATTGTGAATTTATGACGATAAGCGGCTTATTAGACTCCGTAACTTTTAAGCTTTACATTTAATACAAGCTTTTTTGGCTCCTCGTAAAATACTGAAACAAGCTTTGACAAGCTTTATGACAAGCATGATGACAAGCTTTTTGGCTAAGTGCAGTACGAGGTTAAAGGGACTACGTAGGTATATAAGTAGATAAACCATGCATTCTGTTTTAATAGGGCGGGCATCTTAAATATATAATCATCTCTTTTCTAGAATATACCAAATTTAAGTTTTATCTCCGCAGAAAAGACTTTTTCTTAGTCGTACCGCAAGGAAGACACGTACGAGGTCTATTAGACTTCGTTCCGTATTAAACGTGTTAAGGAGGGTTACACGTGGAAATTCAGCAGCGTGATTAGCAGATTCCTTTAGAAATTCTCCTAATGATGCGGAAAAGCACCTTCACTGACCTTGTGAGTAAAAAGTGTCGAAGAAGTACGTAGGAATTCGTTACGGCTAACTCGTGGCAGAAAAAATAAACAGCGGAATCTTGGAATTGACAACTTTTTGCTGAGCTATTTTTAGTACGCTATTTTCCGTAGAAAACATTCGATTATGAAATAGTCTGGTTACCGGTTTCTGGGGTGATGTATTTGGGCTTGAGAACGAGTCGAAGCCAGATTGAGATTTTTTTTTTGGGAAATTATCATGTTACTTCTTTGGTCTGGGTTTAGTCGAGTTCCTTCGGTTGCCTTTTGCGTTTCAGCGCCTCGGCGACTCCTTCAAAATATCCAAAGTTTGACCAACCGAAGTTTAGAACGGGTTTCTTAATAGAGTATTTGACAAGAAGTAAGAAAGTATTAAACCTTAATTTTTTTGCTGTCTTAAGTAGATTTTCAGCTCTTGAAAAATATTTTTATTATTTATTTTTTTCACATTTATTATTCAGAGACTTATGACAAGATGGTGGTGTTGTTGTATGATCTTGAGTTTTGTTGCAGGAATATTAAAATGATTTACCGTGGTCCTGGAACGTTGAAGGCAACTGATTGATCGCAGGGGACTTGTAATCAGTAAAAGATTGACAAGCCCTCTTGCTCCACCCAGAGCGGTAGGAGTTACTCGACGATTTCCCACCACAAACAAAAAAGAGGTCTGGGAATAAATTCACTATATAGTTTATGGTCTTGTCATCTTGTTTGTCGGTCTGGAGTATTGTGTGATGAGTATATGACTGACTGATTCTATATTGTTCTTACACCTAAAAAAGTTACAATATATGGGAATAACAGATTGCCAAGTTATTTCATTGTTATTTGTTAATATTTAATGTCAAGAACAATATTGACCTTTATAGTCGTGTTATGCTAAAGTAAATAAATAAAAGCTAAACACCTGAAAATCTCAGCGTTAACAATTGGTACGTCTTATGAAATATAACTGACATAAATGCTGAACAAAATTGTGCAAACCATTGTTCACGATCCGAATATTTACTATCCTATGTTTTTTCCTGTTTTCAGTAATTCTTGCTTCGGGTGGGTGCAGTCGATTAACCTTATGAAATGTTTCTGCTTGATTAATTTAGATTTATTTAACTAATGATAAATAACATTTAAAGTTAAATCTGCAGTTTAGTAATGTTTTGTAAGCAATTGCTAAAGCTATACAATACTGTATATTAAGTAATAGAAAAGGCGTTTATGAGTAATTAAGTTGATGCGTGATATTGCGTTAAAATGTTAATTATTTTACAATTTTTAACGCTAAACGCTTTTCACTCCCAAGGCCACCTACGAAGGTTGCTGTGATGTAAGTGTTACGCGTAGGTACTTACTTAATAGCTGTACAATCATGTTTCCAATAAATAATAAAATAATTATTGAAAAAAAGTAGTAGTAAGTAAGTATTTTTTTCTTTCACATAGACCTTTTTAAGCTCTGGGCGGAGCGGAAGGGCGTGTTAGACTTTTAGTGACTAAAACACACCTCTGTTCCTTCTTTGCCTTAATTCCAGGGTCCCGGGGTTCTCTTTCGTTCACCCTACACTCTTACAGTTGACTGATATCTCCTTGAGTCGCGTGTGGAATATACGCGCCGTTGACGACTTTGACATAAGCTGAGCAGAGTTGCAAATTTTAACTTTGCTGATTACCTACTGCGGCATCAGACCAGTCATAAAGTCTGATGCGACTATGGTTTTGAATCTAATTAAAGAAACTACAGTCTGGCTCATCATCAGACAACCCGACGTACGGCACCCTCACATTTATGACCCTTCTACGGTCCGGATTAAGCGTTTTGCCTCGTCGTTTATACCATGTACATCAGAGGACTGGAACAGTCGGCCAGCAGCAATCTTCCCGTTCGATTATGATTTAGGTGTCTTCAAGGTTAGAGTAAAAATAGGCTATTAATAAACTAGTCCGATTCGCCATCATCAACTGCATCACTGCTTACTATCAGGTGGAATATGTGATGCAGTCAAGCACTAGTTTATATTCTTAAAAAAAAATTAAAATCTATGTCCTCAAAAGTCCTTATTTACCATCAATCTTTGCTTGGTCCTTTCTGATTCTGCAGTTTACTGCAGACGGACTTTGATTGATACTGCTAAAATTTTAATCTAATTTAGGCAGCTAAACCCTAGCTCATCGCGCGCCCTTTTCCTTACTAGTTTGGGTTGCCAACCTTGCTCTAATAGAGTATTGCAGGTATTCCATTTCGGGGAAAAGTATTTTATAATCTACGAATGCAATAAAGTAGCTGATAAAAAAAATATTAAAAAAAATGGATGGATGGATGTTAGATAAAAAAAGATGGATGGATTGTGTGAGGACTAATATGAAAGCAAAGGCAGTTGATGATAGCATGACGGGTGATAGGACAGAATGGAAGAAAAGAACATGTTGCGCCCTCCCCAAATAATATGGGATAAGGGCAGGAAGAAGAAGAATAAAGTAGCTGATATAAACTACGTATTTTGACTCAGATTTAAATTTTGTTGAATGAATTTCTACCATTTCAGTGTTTTATTTTTTGTTGTCTTTTTGATCATAAGTTGCAGAGCGGTAAAACAAAACTATTGCGTCAGCGAAACTTTTCGATGATACCTAATCGTATAGATATATTATACGTTTAAAACATTTAATAAGAATGCTTGATTTAAAAAAAAATCCTCTTTATTTCCCCTTTTAAAAACAGATGCATTATATTTCTCCCAGAAGCATTCCATAATTTATGTTCTAAAAAAAAGATGACAGCCCTACTACCTACTAGGTACTTCAAATCTAGCAACCCTATCCCACCACATCTTTATCACTACCACCAAAAAAGAACCATAACAGCCAACCCTATTCCTAACGGTCCCAAACGTGACGAGCCTGCACGTGATAGACTCGACATTTGGGTTTCGAAACGCAAAACGAATAAAAAAAAACCGCGAACGTCGCGTCGCGTTCGGTTACGGTTGGCGCGCAACATCGGACCTTTTGTTAGACGCATGGCTAGCCGCGGACTGTTGCATATGACGAAATTAACGCGAGACCCGATGTTATCTCACTTTTGAAATGCTTAATTGAATAAATTATAACAAATAGGTGTAACTGAAGGTCGTTAACCCAGTAAACAATGATTAATTTGGCAATTTTATTATTGAACTGATTTCGCTATCTTTTGTCATTGCAAACATTGCAGTTTCTTTTATTTTTATGTCTATGTTTTATGTCTCACTGAAAAGAATAAAACATTAAACTTGCAAGTTCTATTTGAATAAAATAGACAGCGCCATCTATGATTATGATTGTAAACTATTGACACTTAATATGGCGTTTCTGTTTCGATATGGCTACAACAGATGGCGTTGTCATGCGGAAATTCGAAGGGAAATTCAGTTTCCCTCACTTAACTGTAAAGTGTAAATCTTATTTGAGACATGGGTTGCTATTATGGTTAACGTTTATATATTTAGTTATATAGTATCTATCGAATGCAGCTAGGACAAATGACTCATTTCCATAGAGCATTTGTGAATTTTCCGTACAGCAGAAAAAGAGGAAATGATAAACTTTATCATTATGGGTAAACTTTTATGCGAACCTTAAGGTTTCGGTTCAAAGTTACTAAGGTTGAGAAGTTATCTAAAATAAATAAATAAAGTTATTTTGTACACACGCAATATACCTACCTATATGTTCGACCAAGGTAATTCGCAGGTTAGGTCGAAAATGTCATCAACAATAGCTGCAAAAAGCTGCCACTTAAATTACATAATAATAATTAATGAATCATTAAAACTATAATTTGCGATGTTCTATGCCTTTACTTTTCTGTTACAAGGTTCAAAGTAAGGAAAAGTAACTAGGCATAGGCACAACAGAGTAGAAAATATAGTTAGTTACTCATATTTACGAAGAGAACTAATATGAGAACTATTATGTGATATGTTATTTCCAAATTTTTAGTTCTCGCCGTAAATTTATTATTATTTATTTATTTAAACTTTATGTACAGTGGTGGTACATAGGCGGACTTAATGCATCAGGGCATTCTCTACCAGTCAACCTTAGGGTTAAAAAGAAAACACTGTGGTAGGTCTGCACAATAAATAAATAAGTGATTATTAAAATAGAGGTTTTTACGATAAAATTTGATTATAATTTATTATAAAATACGTATATATGCTAATAAAATAAACTAATAAATAGTGTAATATATACTAAATCAATATAATAAGAGAACTTAAATTAGATAGAACAATTATGACGACGACCAAACTAAGTTTGAGAGGACTTCAAGTAGTAGTTCCGGGTTTTACGTTTAAAACAAAATTTACTTTCGGCTTTTTTGATGTCAAGGGGAAGCACATTCCAGAGTTTTATGGTGGAAACAGTGTAAGAATTAGCCATAAACCCAGTACGGTGCGAAGGAATCTGAAGGAGCATATTTTTGGAAGCTCGAAGGTTGAGACTATGCGAACTGCCCAATATTTTGAAATATTGTTTTAAGTAATCAGGAGCACAATTAAGGATCGTTCATTATAGTGAAAAGCATGCAGAGGGATCTGAGGGATCTCCTGTGACGGATAGGCAGCCATTTAAGCTGAGAACGAAAGAAAGAAATGTGATCATATTTGCGAAGGCCAAATATGAAACGAATACAGTTATTGAGAAGTCGATCCAAATTGTTAAGAAGTTCTTGGGATAGATCAGAGTAACAAACATCAGCATAGTCAATAATTGGCAAAACAAGCGATTGGATCAAAGTGGTTTTAGTACTTGATGGAAGGAAATTCTTGAATCTATAGAGAGATCGCAGTGTGAAGGTGACTCTCTGGCTAACCTGTGCAATGTGCTTGTTCCAGCTTAACCTGTCATCAATATATAAGCCTAAATCTTTAACGTGTGGCGAGAAAGGGATAACAGTATTGCCGAAAAGAAGCGGTAGTAGTCGGTTAGTGTCCAAGCTGCGTAAAAAGTATGAACTACCTATCAGAATAGCCTGGCATTTACTGACATTGACAGTCACCCCAAATCTGCTTGACCAATCGCTTATCGCCAGAAGGTCAGCATTTAATAAGGCGATGCAGTCATCAAGGCTGTCAAGGTCAGTTTGCGCATAAAGCTGCAGGTCATCAGCATACAGATGGAAAGAGCATTTGAGGATAGATGTAATGGAATTAATAAACAAAGAAAATAAAAGTGGAGAGAGTATACCGCCTTGTGGAACGCCGGCTAGCAGATCACACCAATCAGAAAACATCTGATCAGCACGAACAGCCTGCCGACGTCCACGAAGATATGATGAGAACCAATCCCGTGCCGATGAAGAGACCCCAATTTGAGACAAGATAGCTAGAAGGATGTCGTGATCAACGGTATTAAAGGCATTGGAAAAATCTATTAAAACTAACACCGTTAACCTCGAGTTCTCCAGGCCATTCCTGACGTCTTCTGTAACTTTAAGCAAAGCTGTGGCTGTACTATGGCCAGGTCGAAAACCAGATTGGAAAGGGGATAACAGTTTATTCCTAAACACAAAGGATGATATTTGTTTAAGAGCAACTGCTTCTAGGACTTTGGATAGGAAAGGGAGAATGGATATTGGTTGAAAGTGGTTTGATAAAGTGGGAGTGGGAATTTTAGGAAGAGGAATAATAAAAGCTTTACGCCAGCTTGTGGGAAACACTCCAGACTGGAGAGAGGAATTGATGATGTGCGTGATAGTAGGGAGCAAACTCTTAATTATAAGGGAAAGCATGGTTCTGCTGACTCCATCACAGCCGACAGCCTTGGACTTAATTGCAGTGAAAGTTTTAAGGATCTCCGCGTCGGTCACTGGGGTAAAAGAAAAAGAATCGTGAGGTAGAATTGGCGTGGAAGTAATTTCAAGAATAGTATTATTTTTGACAGAAGTCGCAAGCATAGCTGACGATGAGAAGTGATTATTTAAATCATTTAAAGATATACTAGAGGGAAAAGTAAGAGAAGAGGACTTAGTTATACCAAGTGATTTGAGAAACTTCCAAATATCAGCCGGTGAAGAGTTGAGGACATTTTCGCAAATGTATCGGCGTTTAGAAGCTCTTACCATCTGGTTGCACCGGTTTCTAGCCGACTTGTATAAGTTCCAGTTCTCCTCACTGCGATCTCTTCTATGCCTTCTAAAAGCCCTGTCACGCTGTCTCATTGCCAAACGAACACCAGGGGTAATCCATGGAGCCGGAGGGCGCTTAACACGGACAGCCCTCAGTGGTGCATGAGCATCAATGAGCTTAATTATAGCCGTATTGAAGATCTCCACCTTCTCATCCATAGTTTCAGCCTGATGGACTTCACCCCAATCAACCACTCCTGCATCACTGTTGAGCTTGTCTCCGTCTAACCGGGCAAAATTCCGGAGGAACACAATGGCAGCCCGCTGTTTTGGTGGTTTAATTTTATAAGATAAAAAAACCAGATCGTGCCTTGACAGCCCAGGGACCGCAATCTGGCCATGGTGAGCAACCAGATTCACAGAAGACGCAAGCATGAGATCAAGCCAAGAATCGTCAGAGTCAAGATTATGATGAGTCGGATTGAGTGAGAGGAGTGATAGACTTGACGACTCCAGAATCGCTCTCAGCCTGCGCGATCTGGGATTGTCTCTCATAAGATCGGTGTTGAAATCGCCCATGACTATGAGATGTTTGTACTCTGAGGAAACAGAATCTAAAAGAGAATCAAGAGTGGAAAAATAATCAATGGCTGGTGGGCAGTATACTACTCCAAGAATAGCCTTGACCCCCTTGACATCAATTTCAAGGAGTAAATACTCAGGATTGCCGTTTGCGACTGCCGGCGAAGAGAAAAGGATCTTGTAGGGGATGTCGCTGCGCAAGTAAATGGCAACGCCCCCGGCTCTCTTTCCCGTGCGATCGTTGCGAATAAGGATAAAGCCGGGTAGGCTGTAAAAGGTAGAAGGAAGTTCGGGTTTGAGCCAACTTTCTGAAACAAGGATAGCATGTACAGCAACGTCACAAAATAAATCCAGCATCTCAGAGTGATGCTGGGGTATACTTTGCGCATTTACATGACATACATTCAAACAGTTTGTAAATCCTTGGAACTCACTACACAAGAATGAGTTGATTGTAAGAGAAGTGTCTGAAGAAGAAATCGAAGTAGAAGAATTATTGGAAGTACAGGAATAAAAAGAGTCGTCGTCGGACATAATTATAAAAAAATAAAATAAATAGATATAAAAATATATATATATATATATGATAAAAACTAAATATGTATGTGAAAGTAAACTTCACCAAAAAAAAGAAAATTGCATAACCTGCCGGCAGACTGTTCACAAACAAAACTATAAAACTAAGTGTAAAACTAAGTGCGTGTTTCCGAACGCAAACGTAATTCGCAACAGATGAGAATAGTTAAATATATATATCATATATATAATAAATACGAGTAACTAAAAATTTGGAAATAACTTATCACATACACGTAGAAAATAAAAATGATTTCGAACTATGTAATTATGAACCTACAAAAACACATGTAAGCTAGTATGCATACCGACGCTAAGAGGTAAAAAATGATTCCACCAAAGATTCTATACACAGTACCTATACATAATATGATTATGTTAATACAATTATGTACGGCAACCATTATCACTGCTTACCCACCTTTGAGATCGTGATTAAACGAGAGGCAACTAATACAGAACTGTGGATACAGCGGAACTGACTGACTGATATATCAACGCACAGACGAAACTATAGGGCCTAAGAGCGTCTTAGCACAATGTTTCGTTTTATGACATATAGGCAAGCACTAGGAGAGGAGACGATCTCCAAAGGGTATCCAAAGTTTGTATAAAGAAAACCCACTTTTATGCTTGAAAAGCTGCTGGCAGAAGCTAGTGTGTGTATGTTTAAAAAATAAAATGAAAGACATGTCATGGTGGTCGCGAGCAGTGTTGGCCCAGTGATAACAGCCCCGACTTAAAGGTCGTACGCCACGGGTTCAAACTCAGCCAGGCACATTACTTTGTATAATTTTTATTTCATCTCCACTGCTCTCAAAACGGTGAAGACCACATGTTTTCTTGTGCGGATTGATAGATGTCACAACATCTATCAATCCCTACTGGGGATACTCTACTCCACTCCCAGAGTGGAGGCCTGAGTCCCAGTAGTGGGAACATTAGAAGCCTGATTATGCTTCTTCCTCTTCTTCCTGCCCTTATCCCATATTATTTGGAGTCGGTCCAACACGTTTTTTCTTTCATTCTGTCCTGTCACACTGATTAGGCTATTGTAGCTGGATAAAAATAAAAGGTACTTACTTCGGCCAAGTCATCCCATTGGCCACGAGGTAGCACACTCCAGACACGATCCCAGCCAGCAGGCCGAGGCTGACCCCAGCTGACAACGACAGTGTGTCCGGCATTCTGTCTCTCTCTAACCTTCACTGATCACTATTTGCTGTCACTTTCGCTCTTCTTACTATCAACACTTTGAGTTCAGTCCTGCCATTTTTGTTGTACTGCTAGAGTACCTGTAAAAAGATAAGTATTTGTTATTTTAAATTCATAAATAAGGAAAGAAGACCAATTAGAAAATTGTTAAATTAGAGCAAAAAAGTCATCATTATTTCAGCCGAAAGACTTGTTAGATATAGGCCTCCGGCCCTCAAATGTCGTCACAATGAACGGTCCTGTGCATCTCGCATCCATCAGATTCCCGTAACCCTCACCAGATCGGTCCACCTAGTAGGAGGCCTCCCAACACTGTGTCTTCTGGTACGCGGTCGCTACTCCTTGGCAGTGGCAATGATAGACCGATGACTTAGTGAGGGAGGGTCACGGGAAACCGATGGATAAATAATGGTAATAAGCCTTATCTTATACTGAACGTGGTCAGAGATCGCGCAAGTCTAAGACTTTTAGAAGGAGAAAGGTAAGTACCTAATATGGCCTATACTCAGCAGTGACACATAAACTAAGCTAGGTTTATTTGCACTAATATAAACAAACACAAAAAAAAAGTATGAAACATAAATATTGATGAAGTTTGTTAAAATATGCGTCAAATCCGCGTGTAATGGCTATCGCTTAGCATAATACTGCATCATGCTGTCTGGTATCTATCTTGCCATACATCGAAAAAGTCGTTGACATAATAAATATGGTTTTGTAGAGGCTTACATACTTATCCCAAACGATTTAATTTAGGTCTATCCATACCTAAATTAAATCACACATAATAAATTTAGAAGTAATCATTTCACGGTTATAGGTCCTACTAATAAACCGCGTACTGTAGCCATTTTAATAAAAATGATTAAATTAATGAAAATCGGTACAGAGAAAGGTTGAACCACAAGAAAGCACATAGGCTACACTGTAATCGACATTCACGCCAACAAAGTCATGGGCAAAAGCTTGTAACTTTGTACGTAGGCCCCTAAAACTTTATAATAGAACCAACCTTCTCTAGGAAGTCATTTATTTCCTTCAACTCATTCCATGGTCAGACCTTTAAAGGGTCGGAATTCCTAACAAATAGTTCGTCATGATGATTATTTTATTCAAAGGGTCGCTACCACTAAATTCTCGCGATTCCTAAATGTAGGAATGCATGGTATACACTACACGTTTCGGCGTTCAAAGAATTTACACAAGCATTGTTGGAATATGTTATTTCAATTTGTGGTTCTTTATTTGTGTAAAGATTTTTTTTCTTTTGAATGAAATTCTTACGTGATATTATAATTCACAATTCTTTAAGTTGCAACCCTTCTTCTACTTCCTGCTCATGACCCATGTTGGAGTCGGAGCAACATGATTTTTTTCTTCCATTCTGTCCTGCCATCCATCATTCTATCACTGCCTTTTCTTCCATATCACTCTCTACACAATCCATCTATCTGTCATTTGACCACTATCTTTCTCTCCATCCGTCAACACGTAAACTCATAACTCTATTAGTAACATGCGTTTCATCTGTACTCTTCACATCACCATACCAAGAAAAAGATAAGATGCAATCCTCACAAGCCTTAACTCTATTATATATAGATAAGATAATCCTTCTTAATTATTCTAAAATACGGGTGCAGAGAACGACTGTTAAAACGCATGTAAGCAAAATGCAACAAAATAGGCCAACACCAAAGAAAAGTCTCACCAGTTCTCAACATCAATCACCTTCCTAACATTCACAAAGAAAACAAAGTAACAGATGCTGACACTAACAATGTCAAAAGCACAGATCTAGAAACACACAACAATTATAACAGCACTAATGCACTTAACGTTGCTCTCACAACCCGATAACCCTATAAAATAGGTCTCAACCTGCACAACGAAACGAACAATATCAACTACACTAAACCACTGTTAGCCAACCCAATAAGACCAGACTAAGCTTCACACACTATCTGATGGAAGCTAGTGATGTGGCAACAATAACGTTCCCATCGAACAACGGGATGGCACAATGCAAGTCAGAAGTCATGGGAGCTTCCCAACACTAGTGTAAGACGAGGGAACGCTTTCTGGAAACTGAGTGAGAAATAAAAGTGTTAATGGTGACATTGATAAGGTTGTTGTGATTTATATGTGTTCTGTTTTGCTATCTAGATTTGCTTCTTTTAAATAGGGCCTCGTAGCTTTCTTTTTGTTTGGTGGGAAATCATCCGATAACTTCAAAGACTTCAGAGCGGAAGTGTAAGACTTATACTGACTAAATTCAACCCTCTGTTGAAATCCGCTACTGTTTCTGGTTTACCTTCATTCCAGGGAATCGGGGTTCACTTTCACATAACTCATGGGCTAGGCTTCGACCCTGCTGGTCCCCTATGATAAATAGTAATAGCTAGGTCATTTAAAACGTAGGAAGTAATACGGTGTAAAATAGACTTTTGATGTTGATAGAACTCTAGATGTAGAGAAACTGCTAGTGCTCGGCCTGATTTTAATCTGAATTAATATTATTAAAAGACTAGATTCTGCCAGCGGTTACACCCGCGTGAAAGTAGAAAATATGCCTATTCTACAGGTGAAAGAATTTTTAGAGACGGTGTTTGAGTTTCTTCTCTGCTTCGTGCAGTTAGACTTCTTCGCGTTATTTGACCATACGAGTATACATGAAATCATCTATCGATGAGTAACCCAGATCAGACAAAGCATCCGTCTGGTCGGGAGATCCTCCCTTTTCAACGGTGGTAGACGAGACTTACACTCTGTTCCACATACCTCCATATACTAATAGGTTAATAAGAGCGGGCCTAAAACTATGTACACACATCAAAAGTGTCTAGGGATCAACATATATTTTTGCAATAACTTTTCTCCTGATTGATATTAATTAAAATTTTCTTTAAGGATTCATCAAATAAAGTGTTTTCGTTTGTCACAGTAACGATAAACCAAGTCACCTTTGCATTAATAAAGAAATTTGCCATTTTCCTAATAAAGGGATTTTTGACATTTGAACCACTAACATTAAAGTTCGAAAAAAAGACTGAAATAACAGTTTTCTTTAAAATTTTATTGGGTAACTTAAACAATTAATAATCCGTGTTTCTACCGCGAACACTAACAACACAAGAACATCGGTTTGGCATACTCAAAATGAGTTCATCCAAATCACGCTGTGGAATGGCCGCCCATGTTCGTTGCAACAACAAAAAAAGGTCTTCTTGCGACTGGATACCCTCCATATTCGGCAGAGTTCTTCTCTGTAGCATATCCCATGCATGCTCAATCGGGTTCAAGTCTGGCGACTGAGCAGGCCAGGGCAGGACATTGATGTTAGCTGCGGCGAGAGTCTGTCTTACAACTCTTGCGGTGTGCGGTCGTGCATTATCATGCATTAACTGAAATAAGGGACCGATTTGCACTTGTAGAGGAACGATGACGTCTGATACAATCGTCTCAGCATAAATTTGAGCGTTGAGGTTGCCTCTGATCCAAATCAACTCAGTTTTTCCGCCGATCCAAATACCCGCCCATACCATGATGGTTCCACCACTATAAGGATGGACTTCCTGGCAGGATTTTAATCGCTGTTGGCGTCCAGGGGTTCTCCAGAGTCGTATACGTCTTGTATCCGGTCTCATACCAAAACGAGACTCATCAGAAAAGCACACGAAACGCCATTGTTCTTCTGCCCAATTTCTGTGTTCAAGAGCCCATTGATATCGAATCCTACGATTGTCCATTGCTATAGGTGGTACCCGTAGCGGTCTTCGGGAATGAAGGTTCACTTCATGCAAGCGGTTTCTGACTGTTTGGTCGCTAATTAAGTTCCCTGAAGAGTGATGAAGCCTCACGGCTAACATCATGGCGGTTATTGTTGGAGCTCTTCGAGTTAAGATTTGAATGTATCGGTCTTGTCTCCGTGTGGTGCAGCGATACCGTCCTTCATGGCGCTCAGCCACGGTACCAGTGCTTCGGTAACGTGTCCAAAGTCGACTGATAACACTCTGACTTGTATTCAGAGCTAAAGCCACAGTACGTTGCCGGGAACCAGCTTCTATCATTCCCACGGCTCTGAGCATTTCTTCCCTGCTTAAATGACGTCGCCGCTCCATAATAACGTTGGTTTTAATCAGTAGTAGGGAAACAGTAGCACTAATAATGTCTTCAATGCGTTGTATGTTTTTATAGGGAAAATATTGACAGCTGATTTTCATCTTTTACTCGAATTTGATTCACAGTTCCTGATTCAAATTATGAAATGCACCAAAAAGGATCCATATAAATTTATAAAATCATAAATTTATTACAAAGCCACATCTCAATCTCAAGAAAACCGCATAAAAATGCTTGATCCCTAGACACTTTTGATGTGTGTATATAAAAGAAGAAACTGATATACTCGTATCAACACACAGCCGTAGCTCACAAGTGAGTGTTTAATGTGGAAGTGAGCACTAAGAGAGGATTTTCCAAAATCTACCGCCTAAGGCGAAAAAAAAAACAGAAGCGATGAAAGATTCGGATGCGATGCGGATGTGGATCGGATATTTGTCGCTTCAAATTTTATTCGTATAAAATGTGTCATGCGTGGATAAATCCGCGCCGCATCCGTTCTGTGTAATTTACGACGCATCGCTTTCATACATTTTGTACGAATAAAATTTGAAGCGACAAAAATCCGATCCACATCCGCATCGTATCCGAATCTTTCATCGCTTCTTTGTATTTTGCGCCTAAGGGGGAAACTGGTGTCCAAAGTTTGTATGCAGAAACCTACTTTCACGCGGGCAAAACCTCTGGTAGAAGCTAGTAATTTATATAGTAAAACAACGTTTGCCGGGTCAGTTAGTATTTTATAATACCATAAGCTAGCTAGTAAACGATAAAACGCATCATCTAATGATGATTCTAGATCGATATCAGGTGGAATACCGTTGACCGTTTACAGCTGTATATATAGCGTGTCAGCAACCGTTATTGATGATTCTAATCATATTACTAGATAACTACAAATTAAGCAAAATTCAATAAGAAAAACTACAAAGGCAAATCAGATGCTTCACCTTCGTAGATTTCCTCTCTTTATTGCATTTTATGAAGACAGGACAGAATGGAAGAAGAAAACGTGTTGCGCCGATCCCAAGTAATATAGGATAAGGGCAGAAAGAAGAAGATTGAATTTTATGACACTAGTATTAATCCCTCTGCACGCTCTTCACCATAATGAACAATCTTTGTGCTCCTGATTATTTAAATCAATTTAAAGTGTCAACGGTAACACGTAAAATTAATAAGAAAATTTAAATTTAAAAATATTAAACCGGAATCAAATAGGAATATTTATAATTTCCTATCCTAATCACTATAAATCCTACTACTGCAATAGCCGAGCCGAGTCGGGCGTGCTTACAGAAGCTTCGATATTTCATCTTCAGCAAATATGGACGCTCTAGTAAAAAAAATTACACATATCGTAACAAGAGCAAAGATTTTGATTATTTTGGATGCATGAAACACTAGAAATTGGCAGTTACTGCCAATTTCTTCACCAAACGTAACAACTAAAGTAACAGCCAAAGTAACGCCATAAAGTAATAATAACGGTTAAATTCGTTTCTTCACAATTTTAACTGTTAGTTTTGTCCTTAACTTTAACTGCTCATTGAAAGGCTGTTAAATCCAAAGTCACTGTCATTTTGACAAAATTGTATAGATTTCACTGCGTTTATCCCTACATTTTATTTTAGTCGACTTTTAATTTAGCTGTCACTTGGATGAAAACATTGACAAGATGACAGTTGCTATTGACAACAGTAATGGTCAAGGAAAAGTTATTACTTTAGTTTTAGTTTTAGCTTTTTTGAAGAAATCGGCCATAATGGCCGATTAGACTGTTAATGAAAATACACGATATTGGAAGTGAGAAATGCGCCTGTGTACACGACGGGCGCCCTAGACCCATAGTGCGGCTGCGCCACGGCCGTCACGTCGCGGCCCGTCAAACTGACTTTTAAAAGTGTTTTTTATGTGAAATTGTTTTATTTGTATATTTTTCGTGATAGTTTTAGTTTTTAATTTTAATATTCGTAAGTGTAATCAATTTTTTAATGCCAAATGCGGGCTGTAGCGATAACGGCCCCTGTAGCAGTCAACCTGCTACATCACTCGACGCTCCGCTAGTGCGATGCCCCGACTGCTCCCAGGTACGATATTTTAAAGGCGAACGGGGACTTAAGATACATTATGGCAAGGTTCACAAACCTCATAGTGTATCTTTGTGTCCCCCAGCCACTTCAGCTCCATCGGAAAATTTGGAATCGCTTTGGATAATTTTATCAAAATTCAAAAATTCAACACCAGTCGTTAAGAGGATCCCCCGGGGTGCGAGGCGAACTGTTGCGCTGAGTTTAGCGCGATGCGTCCGTCTTGCAACCCAGGAGAACACAAGATCTGCTTGGGAGGAGCTGCTCACCTTCCCTTATAGGATTCTACATGTCCAAAAAAATTTGGCTTCTAAAAAAACTTTAACAACCCAAATTAAAGATAACTGCAATGATTCGGCTCTGATTTTCGATCGAAATTTACCAGCTTTTAACAACCCTTCCCAGAAGGGTTTGTGCTCACATGTGGAATCCAAAATAAGTGAGGGTGACATTAGGGGAGCGGCTAGGTTGCTTTTTAGCAGTGATGTGGTGGCGCCTTACTCTCCAGATACAATTTTAGCCTTGGAGAGTAAACACCCAGCGCCTGCGGATGACCTCGTCTTTCCTGACCCTCCTGATAGCCCCAATTCGGATTCACCTTTTCTCAAAATTTCCGCCCCTCAGTTACTTGCAGCCGTGAGCTCCTTCAGAAGCGGCTCCGCCGGCGGCCTCGACGGCCTGACTCCTCAGCACTTAAAGGATCTTTTAAGTTCAGGCGCCGGGGACGCTGGTGAGTTGCTTTTGAAGGAGCTCCTGGCTCTAGTCTCACTAATGTTATCCGGCGGCGTGAACGATGCCGTCGTCGATGTCTTGTACGGGGCCAATTTATGTGCCCTGCGCAAGAGGGACGGCGGCATTCGTCCCATTGCCGTCGGATGCACGTACAGGCGTATGGCAGCCAAAATTTGTTGCAGGCTTTACGGCGAATCGCTGACGAACAAATTTCAGCCCCTACAGCTTGGCTTTGGGTCTAGAGGGGGCTGTGAGGCTGCCGTACATGCCCTGTCCACTTTTCTAAATTCTGATAAAGGCGAGGTCATTCTCAAGGTTGACGTTAAAAACGCCTTTAACTCTGTTAATAGAGACACTTTGTTGGCTGAAGCAAAAAAAGAGCTTCCAGAAATTTTTGGCTTTTTGTGGCAATGCTATAGGCACCCATCAAAATTACTGTATAAAGATAAAGTTTTAGAATCTGCAGTTGGATGCCAACAAGGTGATCCTCTCGGGCCAGTCATTTTCAGCTTGGCTATTCATCCAATCATTCAACAACTAAATTCAAAATTTAATGTATGGTATTTAGACTATGGAACCCTAGGAGGTGATGCTGAAACAGTATTTCAAGATTTTAAATTTCTCAAAGAACAATTTCAATCCATTGGCCTTGACTTAAATCACTCGAAATGCGAAATCTTCATTTCTGACAGTACTGACAGACAATCGACTTTACAAAAATTTTATACAATAGCTCCAGACATCAAAATTTTAATAGAGACACTACATGCTTGCGTCTGGGTGCTCCTTGTGGAGCTCCACATCGATGTCAATGCGGTGAAGCAGTCGACCGCCTCGGACATCACGGCCTATCCTGCAGTAGGAGCGCTGGTCGGATAGCTAGGCACGCTAGCATTAACGACATTATCCGTCGAGCTCTTGTCACCGCCGGGGTGCCAGCTGTTTTAGAACCTAATGGCTTAGCACGCGACGATGGGAAGAGGCCAGACGGGATGACCATAATGCCTTGGAAGTTGGGTAGGCCTTTGGTGTGGGATGCGACATGTGTCGACACCCTTGCGCCATCTCATGTTCTAAGTACGGCGGGCTGTGCTGGGGCTGCTGCTGCAGGTGCAGAAAACCTCAAGCGGCGCAAATATAATAACCTTATCGGGAGCTATATGTTTGAGCCGTTTGGGGTTGAAACACTGGGGCCTTGGGGTCCGAGTGCTCATCGAGTTGTTCGCGAAATTAGCAAACAACTAATCGACTCTTCACGTGACCAGAGGGCTGGGCTGTTTTTCGGCCAACGAATCAGCATTGCCATCCAACGTGGCAATGCTGCCAGCGTTCTGGGCACTATTGCTGTTGACATCGACGTGGATGAATTTTTTGATGCCCAGTAAATGCTTTTTTTTTTGTATATATATTTACGTTTGTACATACTTTTATCTTTAGTTTGTATATATATCTATTAAGTTACTAATATGTAAATATCTGTATCCTGAATAAATAATATATTACGTTTTAACCATATTTCGGAGAGACTTTCCAAAATTAACCTTCATTCGGCTTTCACCCTCATACGATATTGCTGTTTCGCACCAAATTTTATGTATTTTCTCCGCTCTTCCCCTTTATGGAAGCAGCCACATCTCTTGGACAAAATTGATCAGACAATTCGGTATACTTTGACTTCCATCCTAAATGTGGCTCTGGATGACCGAGCGTGGCAACAAGCCACGCTACCCATTCGTTTTGGTGGGCTCGGCATCCGCAAAATTTCTAGTGTAAGCCTACCGGCGTTCCTGTCTTCGGTCCACGGCACTCAGCAGCTAACCAATAGAATTCTGACTCCATCATTGGTTGGCTGTGAGGTGCCGTGCTTGGCCGAAGCCGTGACCGCCTGGAAAATGGCTTGCCCGGACAAGGCGTTGCCCGAGAATCCATCATCCCAGAGACAGTGGGATGAGCCGCTCTGCAGGTTGGTTCGGAATAACCTTATTAATACGTCCACCAATACTGCTGAGCGTGCCCGTCTACTGGCTGTGGGTGAATGGGAATCGGGCCTCTGGCTACAGGCACTACCGTCGCTCAACATAGGTACTATGTTGAGCGACACCACTTTCCGGATCGCTACATGCTTGCGTCTGGGTGCTCCTTGTGGAGCTCCACATCGATGTCAATGCGGTGAAGCAGTCGACCGCCTCGGACATCATGGCCTATCCTGCAGTAGGAGCGCTGGTCGGATAGCTCGGCACGCTAGCATTAATGACATTATCCGTCGAGCTCTTGTCACCGCTGGGGTGCCAGCTGTTTTAGAACCTAATGGCTTGGCACGCGACGATGGGAAGAGGCCAGACGGGATGACCATAATGCCTTGGAAGTTGGGTAGGCCTTTGGTGTGGGATGCAACATGTGTCGACACCCTTGCGCCATCCCATGTTCTGAGTACGGCGGGCTGTCCTGGAGCTGCTGCTGCAGGCGCAGAAAACCTCAAGCGGCGCAAATATAACAACCTTATCGGGAGTTATATGTTTGAGCCGTTTGGGGATGAAACATTAGGGCCATGGGGTCCGAGTGCTCATCGAGTTGTTCGGGATATAAGCAAGCAGCTAGTCGACTCTTCACGTGACCAGAGGGCTGGGCTGTTTTTCGGCCAACGAATCAGCATTGCCATCCAACGTGGCAATGCTGCCAGCGTTCTGGGCACTATTCCTGTTGACATCGACGTGGATGAGTTTTTTGATGCCCAATAAATCCCTTTTTATTTTTGTATATATATAGGTTTGTATCTTTAGTTTGTATATGTAAATATAATTTATTAAGTAAAAAAAAAAAAAAAAAAAAAAAAAAAAAAAAAAATTTAAAGTGTTAGGCAGTTCTCATAATCTTAATCTTCGTGCTTCCAAAACATGCTTCTTTAAATTTCTTCTCACCGTATTGGTTATTATGTTTAAATCTTACGCTGTCTAAAAATATCTCCTTGACATAAAAAAAAAAACTGAAAGTAAATTTTCCTTTTTTTACTCAGAAGGTTTGGTCTTCGTCATAATTATAATAAGTATTTTTTAACACAGTTGCTCGTAAAGCTGATGTAATTCCACCGGTTTTAGATATGTAAAGCGGGTCATAAAAAACGCGTGTGTTATACCAAAGCAAATAGTTAAGTTATAGCCCATACAAATTCCATAACAGCATTATTTGCCATTTCGTGCGCGGCGATTAGTTCGAAATTTTGAATAGCCTCATCATTTTATCATTTGTCATATTTTATCATTTTTTGTCATTTCTTGTAATTTTTTGTCTTTTTTTGGCATTTTATGTAATTTTTTGTCATTTTTGTCACTTTTGGTCACATTTTGTCACTTTTTGTCACTTTTTGTCACTTTTTGTCACTTTTTGTCACTTTTTGTCACTTTTTGTCACTTTTTGTCACTTGTTGTCACTTTTTGTCACTTTTTGTCACTTTTTGTCACTTTTTGTCACTTTTTGTCACTTTTTGTCATTTTTGTCATTTTTTGTCACTTTTTGTGATTTATTATCATTTCAGTCCCTTTTTGTTACTTTGTGTCATTTTTTGTGATTTATTGTGATTTTCTGTCATTTTTTTGTAAGTTTTTGTCATTTTTGTCACTTTTTGTCATTTTATGTGATTTTCTGTCATGTTTTGTCATTTTTTGTCACTTTTTGTCATTTTTTGTTACTTTTTGTCTTTTTTTGGCATTTTTGTAACTTTTTGTTATTTTTTTGTCAATTTTGTCACATTTTGTCACTTTTTGTCACTTTTTGTCACTTTTTGTCATTTTTTGTGATTTGTTGTGATTTTCTGTAATTTTTTGTCATTTTTTGTCATTTTTTGTCATTTTTGTCACTTTTTGACACTTTTTATCATTTTTTGTGATTTGTTGTGATTTTCTGTAATTTTTTGTCACTTTTTGTCATTTTTGTCACTTTTTGACACTTTTTGTCATTTTTTGTGATTTTCTGTCATTTTTTGTCACTCTTTGTCATTTCAGTCATTTTTAGTCATTTTCGTAATTTTTTGTAATTTTTGTCATTTTACCAAACAATATTTGCGTTCGATTTATTTTTTTCTGTTTCCTCGCAAATGTGTTAAAAAACGTCGTACGATATACGTGCGTATTGGTTATAACATGCTCGGCTCAGTTACGCCCTCGCCTTCGGCTCGGGCTGAAATTCCGCCTCGCATGTTATAACCATCATTACGCACTAATATCGTAATGTACTATTAAGATTTGATATTTATCATAGTATTTATTAGTTCATAATTTCAGCATAATAATATATTTTTTAAACAACTTATTTTATTCTGTTTGAAGTACTTATCTGTTATTTGTTTATTGTGCAAATCTACCAGTGTTGCCTTTGTTTACCCAAAGGGTACAGAATGCCTTGTTGCATTAAGTACGCCTAGGTACATGACCCACTGTACTCGTACATCACGTTTAAATAAATTAATCGATGTAACAATCAGGATAACACTAATATTTGAACACGTGGTTCGAGGCATAGAAATTATTTATCTAAGCACTCGAAACTACTTGAAGATCTATTTGATTAGGTAATTGAAAACTGCCTATGTGCTTATAAACTGTGCCATTTACGTGAGTATCGACGATGGTGAAATACTCCTTATTAGTGCTAGATATAGCAGCATAGGTACTCTTCCGGTCTTTGATTATTAATTTGTGGCTGTAAAATTCCAATATCCACCGTAAAGTTGTCAAAAAATAAAAGGCTGGGCTGGCAACGAGAAACTTATTATAAAGTACTCGCAAAAAGAATCATCACCATTTCAGCTGAAATACATCCATTGCTATCCCAAGCGTCACCTCTGTGCGTCTAGCATTCATTAGATTCCCGCGACTCTCACCAGAAAAAATAATACTCGCAATATATTCCATCATATTATTTAACACGTCAAAAAAATTATGTATTTTTTTAAAACACATTTATGCAACGAATTATTATTTTATCGTTTCTTTCAGTTACATTCTAAAATCTTTCTCAAATGTCAAAACAGGCGTTTTAGGTTTTGAAAACTTTAATTATATGTTTATATTCTGCGTTTTGATATTATGCATTACTAAATTACTGTAATATCCTACTAATATTATAAATGCGAAAGTTTGTGAGGATGGATGTATGTTTGTTATTCTTTCACGAAAAAACGGCTGGACCGATCTGGTTGAAATTTGGTATTTAGATAGTTTATACCTTGGATTAACATATAGGCTACTTTTACTCATACTTTTTTTTTTTCGATTTTGTTATTTTTGCTATAGGCTGCTTTTTATCAACACACCACGCGGGCGAAGCCGCGGACGGAAACTAGTAACAATATAAAAAAGACAGCACATATATACTGCCAGCGGTTGCCCCTTTTGTGATAATAGAAAACTATCCCAAGGGAATATGCTTCCGGGATAAAAAATATTCTTTGTGCTATGCACAAGGTCTACCCGTGTGCCAAGCTTTATCGAAATGATTTTTTGCCATTTTTGCTAGAGCCTACCTAAAAATTTACTTAAACAGTAAATAAACACACAGTATTTACTTTTTAGTAAACTTTTCAATATTTTTAGAAACGATGTTTTTAGGCCTCTATTTACTTTTGGGATTTGGAATACATCAAAAATAAATGAAAAATCCCCCCTAGCTCTGAGTGGTGCAAAAGAGGGTGTCAGACTATTACCGCATTCATCATCATCACCATCATCTCTGCCGAAAGAAGTCCACTGCCGCATTGCTGCAGAGTAAAGCCCACCTCCTTTAGTTGCCCTTTGCATTCCAAGGCCTTTGCAACTCTTTTGATCAATCTAGCATACCTATGCATTATCGGCCTTGTAATGTACCCACTGTTGGGACTGAGGCCTCCTCTCTGGGAGAGGTAATGGACCGTAACGCACTGGGTTCGCATGGTGGACCACGTGGGTCCAGTGCAGATTGGTGGATAGCTCATGTCTTCGAGTTTTTGGTTATAGGACATGCCGGTTTCCTCACGATATTTTCCTTCACCGTTTTGAGAACAGTGGTGATGAAATAAATTACACAAACTAATGCGCCTGGCTCGGATCGAACCCTCGACCTACAACTTGTAAGTCGGGGCAGTTACCACTGGGCCACCACTGCTATAAGACTTTGATTAATCTGCCAAAACTTTTTGTTCAAGTCATGCAACCATTAATTAAGACTTCTTCTGAACAAAGCACAACTATTTAATTAAGTTTCTTATCAGAAAAGTAATCAACACCCAATTCTCATTCACACGTTTGTTTAGTGTCACTCGAGTTATGCAAGCAATTAGTACAGCAGTGGGATTGCAATGTGTTCGGTGTTAAAATTAACATGTCTACATAGCGAGAGACGATTTCGAAATGTTTTAACAATCGGAAGAATCGGAGTAGAGTTTTTTCTCTTTCTTTTATTGCACGTACCACAAATATTTTCAGCATTACCCAAGGGTTGACTGGTAGAAAATGTCTAAAGCACTACGTCCGCACTTTGTTCCTTTATGTCCATAAAGTATGAAATAAATAAATAAGTCGTTAAACTAAACCATTGAGTCAACCATCGACTCTCTTTTCTACGAAATAATCGATATTTTTTCGATTGTTTCGGGTTTTATGATAGTTTTGTGACTGGCAGAAAATGTATAAGGCATTAAGTCCGCCTATGTACTTTTATGTGCACAAAGAGTTAAATAGAATAGAATAAACTTTATTGTACACCAAAAGAAGTCATAAATCATGCGGAAACTTAAATCTATGGGTACAATGGCAATGGTAAATAATTAATAATAACGGAATCGTCCACTAGTTTTTGGTTGTACGATTCAGTCTTATTCGATACCCTAAACTATCGAGGAACAAACAACTCGCAACTGAACGCGTCGTGCGCAGACCGAGTTGGACTTGGAGTAAAAGTCGAAACCATTTTCTTCTTCTTTTCGAATCGAAGGTAAACACGTTAAATTGTTTGGGCCCAGTAGGTAGGTAAGTAGGTATCGAAACCATATATACGAAACCATCGAGACCCATCGAGATACAACAATCAAAACAATCGAATAAACCTGTCTTCACCGCACATCTCTTCGTCTGTCTGTGTGGTAACTGCGATTGTTGCTTAAGATATCTGGGAGATAGCGGTCGCGGGTGTGTGCGAAGTGGTAGGCTACGTAGGTAGATGACCGGCCAATTAATTTGCTTGAAAACTTGATTACAGTAGGCAAAATCTCACATGCCTCCATTGAAAAGGAAGCATGATGCAAAAAGATTAGAATTTCAAAAGTTTGACGTCAAAAACCCCGACCGCAAAAACGACCAAGAAGTTTCGAACAAGTCACTTTCTGACAGTCAGATTCACTTTCTCAGTTCATTCATAGACTTGGTGCAATCAGTGCCGTAACAAGGGCGGTGCGAGCAGTGCCCAGGCACAGGGCGCAGAAATGACCAGACTAAGCCTGGTTAGAGCATTTTTCAGGGGCGCAGTTTTGAAGCTCGCACCGGGTGTATAAAAGGCTAGTTACGGCACTGGAAGCATCCTCTGACGAAAGGAGTGTTATGTCTAGTGTTGGCAACTGCCCTATTGATGGTTTCGAGGTGGCCAAATGGCGCGAAAAACTTTAATTGCACGATGCAGGATTTCGCAGTTCTTATGTGTCGCTACGCAACCAATCAATAACTAGAGTGCGTCTAATGAAAGCGCGATCTGGATTTTTTAATTTAATTGGCAACATTATTCAGCCGCAATTGTAGAAAATAAAAAACAATGTGAAGTGTCAAGACATGATTCTCTTACTAGTTAGTAATACCAAATACAAAATTTTTGGATTTAACCTCTTTTTCTCAGGTCGCGCTTTCATTAGACGGTTACCAATTTTTTTTTTATTAGAGCAACCATGAACTTGGCTTTGAATAAATAAAATATTGATCACTACATAGCTAGTATAAAATAAAGTCGCTTACTCTGTCCCAATATCCCAATGTATGCTTAAATCTTTAAAACTACGCAACGGAATTTCCACCCGTGCAAAGCTGGGGCAAAGTAAAGTACTTATAAAAAAAATTATTGCAAAACAGAATCACTTGATGGCAATAAGTTTAAGCCTAGGTATTTAACAAGTGCTAATACTCAGGTCACGAGGGATTAGCAGTTTGCTGCGAATCCTTGAAACGTCCAGTGTTTACTTTCGCGTATTTGAGCACAAATCACAGAGAGGTTGCAGTCTCTTCATGTGCATATTTTACAAGCAAACACAGTTCAGTTTGCGTAAACTTGAGAAATATTAACATTAAATGTTAAATTAGATATGAGATATCTGGAAAAAGGTATAGCTGATACGGTTATATTAATTAAGCTCTCGTATCAGCTTGTTGCGTGGCTTGGTCTATGGATGGGTGATCATCTACATCAAAGTCAAAGTCAAATATTTTTATTTCACATAGGCCTACATGGGCACTTATAAAACGATACACTTACATAACGAGTTTCCTCCGTGCCTCGGAAAGCACGTTAAGCCGTAGGTCCCGGCTGTCATTTGTGGATATTTGGCAGCCGTTACGGATAGTCAGAAGCCAGTAAATCTGACTCCAGTCTTGCCATGAAGTACGGTACTTCGAGGAAGGCGGTCTTTTGAGGAAGGAACCACACAGATTTGAGTGGACCTGTCCAAATGGTATAAGCATTATAAATACGGGACAACAAGCTGATCATCATCTACCATTTACCTAGCCTTTTTCCAACTGTATAGGGGTCGGCTTCCAGTCAAGCCGGATTTAACTGAATACCAGTATTTCACGAGGAGCGGCTGCCTGCCAGACCTCCACAACCCATTAACTGGGGTAACACGGTACTTCATGGCAAGACTAGAGCCAGATTTACTGGTTGATTTACCAATTTACAGTTTACACTCCACCTAAATCACCTAAATTATAACTGTATGTAAAGACAGCTACTGCTATTAGTTTATGTGAATAAATATCACTTAACCTAATAGCAGATAAGTATTGAGATGTAGAAATACATTAAAAGCAGTGCAGTTCTGAACTCATCTCAATCAGAACTTATGACAGGGTAGCCAGCCTTTCGGTTTTTTACAGGATGCATTTCGGAGAGTGTGCGCGGAAATTGCATGAACTGATTCCACCATCCCCGTTCTATCATCGGACAAACCGTCGTACGGCGAGTATCCACCCTTACTTTGTTCAATCCTCCACGGTCCGGACTAAGCGTCTCGCTTCTTCGTTTATACCGCGTACATTGGAACAATTTGCCTGCTGCGGTTTTCCCGTTAGATTATAATTTGGGTGTCTTCAAGGCTAGAGTGAATAGGCTCTTTATAAACTAGTGCGCCTCACCATCGACGATTGCATTACTGCTTACCGTCAGGTGGGATCGCAGTCAAGCACTAGTTTATAACAATAAAAAAAATGGCTATGACTCATGCTACGTTCAATGCTAGTCAGGAAGTCACAGTTGGAATGCCAGCGAAGCCGCAAAGCTATAACGGACATCATCTCGGCATTAGGCCTATCTCGAGATCAGATTATTGGCTTACGGTATTAATATAGTTTTTATTGATAGTAATCTCGTGGAGGTGTTTATGTGCCTTCGTTCAGTAGGCCATATGTTACTTGTTCACATAGCGTAGCATAGTCAAGCCTTAATGTTTGCAGTGCTGGATCTCGGGCCTCCCTCTTTTGTAGAAAGAATGGGCTGTAATCCACAACGCAGGCCCAGTGTGGTTTGGTTCCTAGAGTTTAGGACCTGGATCGTGGAGTTACATCTTCCGTTTATAAACATAACCATAATAATTTATTTGTAATATACATATCTTATAAATTGAATTCAAAAGCTAACCATTATTAGTTTCAAAATGTTTCCATAGACTCAGGCCTCTTTTAGGAGAGGGAATAGCCGAATCGTCCACGCGGGCCCAGTGCGGTCATTTTAAGGTTCCGTAGCCAAATGGCAAAAACGGAACCCTTATAGTTTCGCCATGTCTGTCCGTCCGTCCTCGCTTAATCTCTGTGACCGTTAGCACTAGAAAGCTGAAATTTGGTACCAATATGTACTCGTATGTCAATCACGCCGGCAAAGTGGTAAAACAAAATTGGGAAAATATGTTTTATTATGGTAGCCCCCCTACATGTAAAGTGGAAAGTGATTTTTATTTTATTTTCAACCTTAACGTGTGATATATTGTTGGATAGGTATTCAAAAATGAATAGGGATTTATTAAAATAATTTTTTGATAATATCAATAATTTCGGAAATAATCGCTCGAAAAGTAAAAAACAATGTGTGTGTGTCCCTCTAACTTTTGAACCATTAGTTAAGAAAATATGAAAAAATCTGAAAGTAGAGCTTTATAAAGACTTTCTAGGAAAATTATTTTGAACTTGATGGGACGAATAGTTTTTGAAAAGTTGGGGACACTTATTGTGACGGACGGGAAACTACGGAACCCTACACTGAGCGTGGCCCGACACGCTCTTGGCCGGTTTTTGATATCACATATCTTGAAATTGTTTCGTTCTAGGAAATGTCGGTTTCCTCGCGATGTTTTCTTTCACCGTTTTGAGAGCAGTGGTGGCTACACTTAGCAATGCGCCTAGCTATATTTGAACTCACGGCCTAAAACTTGTAAGTCGGGGCCTTTACTCTCTGCACCAACCATGCCACCACTGCTCTTGTAAGACTGATAATTATCACTCTTTAATTTATAGGAAGTTCTAGCCAAATATTTATTTATTTTAAAGGTCTCCCAAAAATATCATGTTGAAAGAAGGATTATTACCTCTCTGATGCAAAGACTCTAGATATCAGACCTTGTCTATGTGACTATTTACTTACGACTTACGTCAATGTCACTTTATTATTTTTTATACAAACTTTAGTTATTTTTTACTTCCTTTATATGTGATTGCGGTTTGTAACGATGCCTAACTCGACTTTGTACTTCCAATGCCTGATCGGCGTGCAATGCAACGATTTTGCCATGATAGCTGCGGATCAGACCAACACACAGAGCATTATCGTCATGAAACACGGTACTTTACCTTATTTTGCTGTTACATCTTTAGTATAAGGCCAGGCGCGCACTAGCGTCCAGGCCGCAGGCAGCCAGGTCGCGGCGGCCAACGAGATACATACATTAGTATGAAACCGCCATAGAGCGCGCGCACCTGTGGCCGCTGGCCGCTATTGCGCTATTGGTCTTAGGCCTCTTGTACACGACACGGTTTTCTCCGGACGGAATTCTCCGTCCGTAAGCACGGCGCGCAGTGTTGTATGGATCAGTAGAGGAGCTTGTTGACACAAACGGCGATGCTTCGGAACGGCGCCGCCGCCGTGTTTCGTCAGTGTTGTATCGTAGTCTATTGACTTTTGTACACGGTACGTTTTATTATGAACGTAGGTACGTACGGGTAGAAAAATGTTCCGTCTAGAAGAGGCCTTAGAGTGTGTACTTTACTCGTGTAATGTCTTATTGTTTAAGATCCCTGCGATGTGTAGGTAACACTGTATATAACTCCGACTGATATACAATTTTTTCTTCTTTTCGTGTCAATGTACTCTCACTAAACTTCTTCTGACCAGTATTTGGGAACCTGTACGGCTTTATCATTTTGGTGAAGACTAATATTCATCATCATCTACTTAGCCTTTTCCCAACTACATATATTGGGGTCGGGTTCCAGTCAAGCCGGATTTAGCTGAATACCAGTATTTTACGAGGAGCGCCTGCCTACCAGACCTCCTTAACCCATTAACTGGGGTAACACGGTACTTCATGGCAAGACTGGAGTCAGATTTACTGGCTTCTGACTATCCGTAACGACTGCCAAAGATCTACAAATGACAGCCGGGACCTACGGCTTAACGCACGGAGAAAACTCGGTATGTTAAGATGGTCACCCATCCATAGACCCTTGGCAAGCGTTGCTTAGCCTTAAGATTGTCCCGTGTGGCTGTTATTATCTAGCCACGAGCTCCTCCAATGGTGAAGACTAATATTATTCTTATTTAATTTACTTATAATACATTTGCTGGCAAAAACTGCAAAAACATTACATTGTGTTAACTACATCCGTATTGTAATGGAAAACACAGTATCTGTATTGTGTATTACAAAACTAATTTATACTTTGCAAACTAGTTTGATTAACAAAAGGTTTTTGCGAAGTCATAACAAAAAAAACATCAATACTAATATGCTAATTGCAAAATGCAAAAAAAACAGCCATGGTCCGGAGCAAGGGGAATAGACGGCGGTCACTTTATTCAGCGAAGCAGTAAGGCTAGCCGAGGAGAGGGCCAAACGCGACAGGGAACAGATATCATTATGCCCCAGCCGCCGAGATCCTCACCCCAACTGCCAGCCACCGTAGGCGTAGACTTGTAGAAGACAAGCAATATGTTTCTCGCTATCCAGCCGTCCGATAATCGTTTGGACTAAACCGAGTCGTCAATGGCGCGTAGTGTTGTCACGCGCGCTTCAAACAGATATCAGCAAAACCGTAGGCGCCCAGTAGGGGCGCTGCGGGGCCTACCTACGGGTTTACTTCCGAAAGGGAAACCTGGGGTCCTTGAATGCAAGTAAAAAAAGGAATATAGGTGTGGTTTTAGTCAGTAAAAATCGTGCTCCCACACAATGTACCACTTAAAAAGAGCCACAGTTCAATTAAACTAAGTTTAAAAATAGCCCGAAGAATTGCCAACCTTAAATGGTAGTGGGCGGGCACATTGCTCTCGTAGAACGCATGATCCATGGGCCGAAAGGTTCTAGAGTGGTGACCGCATACCGGCAGACTCAGCATTGGAAGGTCTCCCACTAGTGAAACCGAGGACCTGTTGAAAGTCGCGGGATTGCGATTGATGCGAGAGGCACAGTTCCGTTTATTGTCGCGAAACTTGGGCGAAACTTATGTCCAAAAGTGGCCGTTCATCGGCTGAAATGATGATGAATTTAAAACATAATAAATGAAACATTTTCTCTGGAATGTCGTGTTTTGACTTAAACACGATCTACAATTTTATAAACTGGAAATCGTTATTGTTTTCGTCATTACCATCATTGTTCGCGAAGTTATCATAACGCTCAGAATAAAAACAATGATGATTAAAGTGAGGTTACTAGTCTACTATTGTTATCTATTGATTTTAATTGTATTTTCCTGCAACATCAATGGCTTTGGTAGAAAGAAATATGGAGGGTAAAATTGTTCAGAAAAGTGATCATTGTTTTACTATGAATCAATATTGTCTATTAGTAGAACTCATTAAAGCAGACTTCTTAGATATTCATTAAACCATTGCAGGCCAATCCTTCTGGTAGGTGTCAAGCTTATCTTTCCATCTTCACCTTGGTTTGCCGTTTACGCCTTGTATTAAATGGAACCCAATAAGGGACAATCTTAGAAGTGGGACCTAATAAGAATAGGTACCTATATGTACTTCATTTTTTTAATTTTACCCGAGTGCGTGAGTACGCTATAGAGCCGAAAAAGCTTGTTGATATTTTGGCTTGATAGGTGTCGTTAGATTTGCCTTAATAACTCAGATACCCGCAAAACAAGACACAATAGTAAAACAATAACAGCGCGGTCTCATAGGACCGGTTGGGGATTCAAACGTTAATTGTGAGAGTGACACTGCATACATCAAAATTATAGATGCAGTTGATGGCTAGCTGGCCTGGCTAAGTCTAAATGAACTGAGAAAGTGAACCTGACTGTCAGAAAGTGACTTGTTCCAAACTTTTTGGTCGTTTTTGCGGTCGGGGTTTTTGACTCCAAACTTTTTGAATTCTAGTCTTTTTTTGCGGACACAAACCACCAAATACTCGTCATTTGGTGATACAGTGATTATGCGCTGCCTTGCACAACGAGGCTCAGAACTGAGCTCAGAAATGAAGACCCCTTTTCTAAACTGTAACTGTGTACTCAGGGATGTTTCCTAACAGACATTTGTACAAAGGGGCTTCTAGAGTGGTCTTTTGAGAGGTCACGGGGGCACCTTCCATGTGTTGACGGTGATCACCAGAGAGGTTTTAGTGAGGTAATAATCCCACACTGCCGGGTCTTTTTCCCTAAAAGTCCAAGCTTTTCGAAGGTTTCCTTCCGAAAACAAACAAGGTAACACAGATAGACACTCTAGCAGGCAGTGAATATTTTTCAGTATTTACAGAGCAGTGGTGGCCCAGTGGTAACGGCCCGACTTACGAGTTGTAGGTCGCGGGTTCAAACCCAGCCAGGCGCATTAGTTTTTGTAATTTATTTCATCACTACTAACTGCTCTCAAAACGGACAAGGAAAACATCGTGAGCAAACCGGCATGTCCTAGAACCAAAAATTCGAAGACACGTGACATCCACCAATCCGCACTGGGCCCGCGTGGTGGATTACAGCCCATTCCCTCTCCTAGAGAGGAGGCTTGAGTCCCAACAGTGGGAACATTACAAGGCCAATAATGCTAATGCTAATTTACAAATCTACTAATACAAGTTATATTTCTTTTAGCCTACTAACCTTGACCATGTCTAGTTATGCGGGCTCTTGTTTACATATAATTACGTACACCAGGCATTGGATTTTTATAGTTCATAGCTTATCAGCACTGTTTAATAAGACCACGTTCATAGCTTGATTATCACTAGCAGTGAGGTGGAAAGTTATTTCACGGTCTTATTATAAACAGTATATTGTATTGTATGAGTAGGTAAACGACTTGCGAATCTATATCTATACTAATATTATAAAGAGGTAAAATTTGTAAGTTTGTAGGCTTTTAGTTTGTATGTAGGGGGTAATCTCTGGAACTACTGGTCCGATTTGAAAAATTTATTCAGTGTTAGATAGCCCATTTATCGAGGAATGCTATAGGCTATATACCATCACACTACGACCCACGGGAGCGGAGCAGTAACGAAAAATGCGGGTGAAACCGCAGGGGACAGCTAGTTAATATTATAAAACTGAAGAGTTTGTTTGTTTGAATGCGCTAATCTCAGGAACTTCTGGTCCCATTTGAAAAATTCTTTCAGTGTTTGATAGCCCATTTATCGAGGAAGGCTATAGGCTATATATCATCACGCTAAGACTAAACTAACTTTACACGCGGGCAAAGCCACTGGCAGAAGCTAGTAATTTATAATCAAGATTAATGCATGTGAAAAGCACCAATTCTTTTTGCGTGATAGCGGAGAAGATTTAAGTACCTCGTAAACGGATTTTTTGAGTTGGGTGTCATAAAAAAAACTTCTGCTTCTTCGAGCTGCTGCTTTTGCTCTGTTGGAGAGAGATTATCGCATTATGTATATTTCTTCAGTTGCTCTGTATTTGTTATTATACAGTTTAGCTTCCATAATTCACTTTATCATCACTCTGCATTTCAGACGAGAACAAACTATACGACATGTCAAACAAACTAGTGATGGGCGCCATCGGGGACCCGGGAGACCGGGTGCAGTTCACGCAGTTCATCGACAAGAACGTGCAGCTCTACCGAATGAGGAACGGCTACCCGCTGACCATCGCAGCAGCTGTGCACTTCACCAGGAAGACCATCATGGAGGCTCTGAAGGGGGGAGTGAGTAGGTTTACGTTATACCCAAAGGGCAGAGAAAGTTGAGAGCAGTGGTGGCCCAGTGGTAACGACCCTGACCGATCGAGGGTTCCAGAGAGTTTCAGGGTTCCAGGGGAGCCAGACGCATTACTTTGTGTAATTTATTTTACCACTGCTCTCAAAACAATGAATTAAAACATCGTGAGGAAACCGGTATGTCCCGCGTGGTGGATTGCGGCCCATTCCCTCTCTTCGAGAGGAAGGCTGAGTCCCAGCAGTGGGAACATTGTAAGGCTGATGCTTCGCTATGGAGACCGGGTGCAGTTCACGCAGTTCATCGACAAGAACGTGCAGCTCTACAGAATGAGGAACGGCTACCCGCTGACCATCGCAGCAGCTGTGCACTTCACCAGGAAGACCATCATGGAGGCTCTGAAGGGAGGAGTGAGTAGGTTCATGTCATCATCATTTCAGTCGAAAGACGTTCACTGCTGGACATAGGCGGCCCCAAGAGTCGCCACAACGACCGGTCCTGTGCGTCTCGCATCCATCGGATTCCCGCAACCCTCACCAGGTCGTCGCTCCAGCTTGCTGGTCCACTGCTCTCAAAACGGTGAAGGAAAACAACGTGAGGAAACTGGCATGTCCTAGAACCATGGTCCCGCGTGGTGGATTAAGGCCCATTCCCTATCCTAGAAAGGAAGGCCGAATCCCAACAGTAGGAACATTGTAAGACTGATGCTATGCTATGGAGACCGTGTGCAGTTCACGCAGTTCATCGACAAGAACGTGCAGCTCTACAGAATGAGGAACGGCCACCCGCTGACCATCGCCGCCGCCGTGCACTTCACCAGGAAGACCATTATGGAGGCTTTGAAGGGGGGAGTGAGTAGGTTTATGTCATCATCATCATGATCATTTCAGCCGAAAGACGTCCATTGCTGGACATAGGCGTCCCCGCGCGCGTCACCACAACGACCGGTCCTGTGTGTCTCGCATCCATCGGATTCCCGCAACCCTCGCCAGGTCATCGGTCCACCTTGTAGGAGGCCTTCCAACTTTCATTTTTACGTTTTGAGGCCTTCCAACTTTCATTTTTACGTTTTCATTTTTACGGTTGAGAGCAGTAGTGGCCCAGTGGTAACGGCCCTGACTTACGAGCTGTAGATCGAGGGTTCCAGAGAGTTCCAGGGTTCCAGGGGAGTCAGACGCATTACTTTGTGTAATTTATTTCATGACCACTGCTCTCAAAACGGTGAAGGAAAACATCGTGAGGAAATTGGCATGTCCTAGAACTATGGTCCCACTTGGTGGATTACGACTGATTCCGAGAGGAAGGCTGAGTTCAAATAGTGGGAACATTGCAAGGCTGATGCTTTGCTATGGAGACCGGGTGCAGTTCACCCAGTTCATCGACAAGAACGTGCAGATCTACAGAACGGCTCCTGCTATTCGGAATCCAGTCAGTTGTCACTTTCACCCAATTTTGTTGCATCATGCGGCAGTTTTTTAATAAATCTCCAAAATTACAACGATTTTGTAAAAAAAAAACTTTTAAGGTAGACTTTAGGTCAAACAAAAATATAGACACCAAATCGGCCGATCAATTTCGTACACCCGTATGTAGAGTAGGTACTCGCTTAATGTTGAATGTATTAAATTGTGCGTCCATTCGGGTAAAATAAACTCATTTTCTTTCTTTCTTAAGCGTTTTTCAAGGACATTCAAGTTGTACAAATAATCGGCGTTCGAGGAGTTAACATTCATTTTTTTTACCGTAGCTAAACATTTTATTACCGCAGTTAAGCATTTTATTACCGTAGAAATTCATAACGATTATGCTGAAGACATAAATTTAGGAAAACTGATATGCTAGGATAAATTTTTTGCCAGACTAGATTTCCCGAATGAAATGGCAATTAAAATTTGCTACCGCTGGAATTTCCTTACTAAATTATTTAACTAATGTAGTTTATCTAGTTTCATAGAATTTGATAACGTTAACCGCTGTATCTAGCGCACACGTGCTCGATGTAGAGGTTTCTTTATCATATATCTCGATGATGACGCTTAAATTATTTTCATACTAGCTTCTACCAGCATCCTTTCATCTTTTCTTTTTTAAGTGAGAAACACCCAACTCCTCCTCACTTCATCACCTCATCAGAACATCTCCCGCCTGGAAGCGAATTACAGCGGCCAATCTGGGAATCTCTTAACCGATTGCAGACCCAGGTTGACCGCTATAAAAACAACATGGCCTAATGGGGCTTCCTCCACTCATCCTTAACTCAGTGCCAGTGTGGAGCACCTACCCAGGACATGCGGCACTTGCTGTGCTGTCCATCCTGTACAACCACCTGTACTTTGCAGGAAACGAGGTCAATGCCAAAGCCATACAGGTTGCCAAATACTGGGCAGAAAAAGTTTAGTGAGAGCATCGACATGAAAAGAAGAAGAAGAAGAAGGTGAGAAATCATCTGAATAACTTCTCCCGCTCTTAGCTGCAACGGCAGGACGTGTCAGACTTTACTGACCAAAACCCACTCCTTTGTTCTTATTTTCCTTCGTTTTCCATGGTCCTGGATTAACCTTTTAGAAGCCAACCCTTGGCCCACGAGGCTTCTACATTAGGCCCCTATGGTTTTGCTGACATCTTTTTAAGGCTCGCGTGGAACCCTACGTGCCGTCGACGACTTGGGCTCGTTCCCGAATATTCCCGATGATTACCGAACTACCGGACCGTAGAAAATTATCCCAAGGGAACGTTCTCCTGAGATAAAAGTATCCTGTGTGCTATTCCAGGATAAAGTCTACCTGTATACCAAGTTCCATAAAAATCCATGCTTGAAAGGGTAACAAATATCCATACACATAAACTTTCGCGTTTATTATATGTAGAATCTAACTGCACGTTCCATTCTATCACTATTATTTTCTACTAGCTTTTGCCCGCGGCTTCGCCCGCCGGCCCGTTACAAATATGGTAATTTTTAGACAAAAAAATGTTTTATTTTAAATAAAATATAGTGTTACGAACGTGAGTAATTAAATGCCGGTTTACTAGCAGAGAACTTTATTCACCACAAAACAATGACAAATTAGTCCAATCAACAAATAACCAATCACTATAAACACTCAGAGTTCCGTGTAGTATCGCTTAGGTCGCTAGGTATCACTTCAAGCACTTAGGTAGTTCGCTCTGTATCGCTGACGAAATCAAACTGAAACTGCTTCTAGCCGGGGACCCGTATTTATATGCGAACTCATCGAAATTTCTCGATACCGACGTTTCAAGGACATTCTAGCACAAAATAGTCGCATCGGGAGGCCATAAATCATTATTATTACTCTCGTAAGTAGGTACTTATCTACCACCTTACATGCAAATTTCGACTCTATTGCTAACACCGGAAGGTACAAATTCCCTTATCCACCAACATAACTACCTACTGAATGTTATCTAATAATAATAGCGTATGTCGGACTTTTCTGGAATTTGCCAGGCCTGAGTATGTACTCCTATTCTCGAAGCTTCGCACAGCAATGCGTTTTAATTATTTGATGCTACTCTTGGTTTCGTCGAAGATATAGCGTACTCAAGTTTCACGGCGTAACAGTGCCCCCCTCTTAGTCATGCTCGTCCCGAGCATTATTAGATCCGTGATACGGCGCCAATCTATCCACGTGGACTACCTTAGGTTTCCCTCGTAACCCTTTCTTGATGCGGTAGGTAACGTCGTTGATCCTTTTTATCACGGTGTAGGGTCCCTCCCACCGAGCTTGAAGTTTCGGCGACTTCCCTTTTCGTCGAAGTGGGTTGTGGAGCCAAACCAGTGCACCTTCCTTAAATCCCTTGGCGTTGGCATTGCGGTCGTATCTAGTTTTCATTTTAACGCTGGTGTGCAGGCTATTCTCACGCACTCGTTTATGCACTTCATCCAATTGATCTTGGAGGTCACTTACGAAGTCCGTAACTGGCTTAGTCTTGTCAGGTGGCACGCCGGTTATGGTATCGACTGGAAGTCTCATCTCCCTGCCGAAATTCACTCTTGCTGGGGTATGGCCCGTGCTATCATGCACTGCTGATCGATAAGACATCAGAAATAGTGGAATATACCGGTCCCAATTTTTCTGATGGTCATCGACAACCTTAGCCAGGTGATTCTCCAGGGTCTGGTTAAACCTCTCCACCATTCCGTCCGACTGTGGGTGCGCAGGTGTTGTGCGTGTCTTGTAAATCCCCAGAAGAGTGCACATTTCCTGGAACAGCGCAGATTCGAAGTTGCGGCCTTGATCGGAATGGATCTCCAAAGGTGCGCCATACCGACATACTACTTCTTCGACCACCTTTTTCGCCACTGTCGTCGCTTCCTGATTGGGTATGGCGAAAACTTCAGGCCACTTTGTGAAATAGTCCTGTATCACCACAATGTATTTGTTTCCGTCATCTGTCACCGGGAAAGGTCCAGCAACGTCGATGGCAATGCGTTCCCATGGGGCTCCTACATTGTACAACTGAAGCTTGCCCTTGCTCCTAGTCTGTGGTCCTTTCACGGATGCGCACGCTGTACATTTCCGACACCATTGCTCTATGTCTTCTCTACAATTGAGCCAGTAATACCGCTGTCTCACTTTCAGTAGAGTTTTCTTGATTCCCAGGTGTCCACCAGAAGCGCCATCGTGTACCTCCTGAAGCAGGGGGACCACTTCACGTCGTGGTACTATCACTTGTGTGGTCACCTCCTTGCCATCGTTCGATTCCCATTTCCTACAAAGCACGTCATTTTCTAGGACTAAACTGTCCCACTGGGCCCAGTAGCTCTTTGTGACAGGACTATGTGACGATACTTCATTCCACTGAGGCCTAGTTCCACTACGCTTCCAGTCCAGTATAGGTCGAATATCGTCATCTTCTTCTTGGGACTTCTTAAAGTTGCCTTCAGCCCTAATTAAGTTCACGTGCTCCCGGGCTTCATTTTGCTGGCAATGTCTACAGTCCTCATTACATGGACGTCGCGACAGGGCGTCAGCATTGTTATGCCCTTTTCCACTACGATGTTCGGTCACAAAGTTGAACTCCTGCAGCTGCTCTAGCCATCTTGCAACTTGACCCTCAGGGTTTTTGAATTGTAGAAGCCATTTCAATGCAGCGTGGTCCGTCCTCAACGTAAACTGTCTCCCTATGAGGTACTTGTGGAAATGTTGCAAAGTTTTTACAACAGCCAGTAGTTCTCGTCGAGTCACGCAGTAGTTCCTTTCTGGTTTTGAAAGTGCCTTACTGAAGTAAGCGATCACGACTTGCCTATCTTCTTGCACCTGCGACAGCACTCCACCAATTCCTGTGTTGCTGGCGTCGGTATCGACGACAAATCTTCCATCTCTGCTCGGATACCCCAGTATAGGCGCTTCACATAGCCGTTGCTTTAGTTCGTTGAATGCTGACTCACAGTTCTTGTCCCAGATAAAATCTCGTTTATCCTCAGTCAGCTGATGTAAAGGTTTTGCAATGTCCGAAAAACTCATAACAAACCGTCTGTAGTATGTGCACAACCCTAGAAATGCACGTACTTCTGTTTTGTTCTTTGGAGCCGGCCACTGTTGGACAGCCTTTATCTTCTCAGGATCGGTTCTCACTCCATCGGCGCAGATGACATGTCCTAGGTAGCTGACCTCCTTCTTGAACAGGGCACACTTCTTTGGGCTTAGTTTTAGGTTAGCCCCCCGTATCCTGGTGAATACTTTCTCCATATTTCTCAGGTGTTCCTTAAAAGTGCGGCCCATTATAATGACGTCATCCAAATATACCAGACAGACGTCACCAAGAAGGCCCACCATGACTCTATCCATGAGGCGTTCAAACGTCGCTGGAGCGTTGCACAACCCAAAAGGCATGACCTTAAATTGCCACAGGCCGTTGCCAATTCCTGTACTAAACGCTGTCTTTTCCTTATCTTTCTCGCTAATTTCCACTTGCCAGTAGCCACTTTTCAAGTCAATGGTTGAAAACCACTTCATACCACTGAGCATATCCAGTGTGTCGTCTATCCTAGGCAAGGGATAACTGTCCTTCTTCGTTACATCATTCAGCATTCTGTAGTCTACACAGAATCTGGTACTGCCGTCCTTCTTCTTCACCAGAACGACAGGAGAAGACCATGGGCTCGTAGAAGGTTCAATTATTCCGCTATCAGCCATATCCTTTACCATTTCTGCTACCTCAGTTTCTTTAGCCCAGGGTATGCGGCGCGGTCTCTGTTTAATTGGTCTAGCATCACCTGTATCTATCTCATGCTTGACGAGACCTGTTCTTCCGCAATCTTTTCCTGTTGCAAAGATATCCTGGAACCGTAGCAGAAATTCCTTGGCTTGCTGTAGTTCCGAAACTGATAAATTGCTCTTAGAATTTTCCAGAAGTTGCTGGATGTGATCAGGTTCACCTTTTATTGCGTCTTGTTTTACTGAAGATGTGTTGATTTGGCGGAGATACTTCACTTCTTCACATCTTCCAACAACACTGTTTTTCTTCAACTGGATCTCCTTTTTCCCAAGATTTACAATCCTGACCTTGGATCTTCCTTTCGTCATAACTAATGTCCTCGCGGTGATAAGTTCCGGGTGCCGGCCAATGTCTTCAACCATAACACATCTGCGTTGCCTAATTTTCTTAGGAAATTTAACATCGACTAAGGTTTCCGTTCTTGGAGCCAATGTGGTATCGTTTAAGCAATAGAGGTTGCATGTGTTAATTCCTTGCAGGAAGACTTCTTGGTCTGGGAATTTCAATACTCCTTTATCGATATCTAAAACACATCGGTAATTCCGCAGGAAGTCGAGACCCAGTATGCAATCGTCGGTAATATTCGCAATTAACGCTGAATGGGTGTACACTTGATCACCGATTTTAAACTCGATTTCTGTATCACCGAGGACGGAGACTGGCTGGCCGGTGGCTGTCTGAAGTCGGTAGGCTGGGGTTTCTGTTTGCCACAAGATGGTGCGTTTCAGCAACTCAGGTCTTATAATAGTCCGTGACGCCCCAGTGTCAACGGTGAAATTGCAAGCACGTTGATTCAGCGTTCCCTCGATGATCAAACTATTTCCGTTGTGGACTTGATTGATGGTGATGGTTGGGGCCTTCAGTTGACCAGCCAGCACCCGCCCCGTGGCCCTGGCGACATTTAGTTTAACGACTCCTCGTTAACTTGAGTTCCGGAGTCCACACTTCCCCTCTTCCTCTTGGGGCAATCGGTACGAATGTGCCCTTTTTCTCCGCATCCATAACACGTCGGAATATAGCGGGACTTTGCCGACGGAGCCACTTCTCGGTGCCGTGGTTGCACTGAAGGTGAGACCACCACTTCCCGAACTCTGTGCGTACGTGAGTCTTGTCGTACGGCTTCCACTTCTAAAGCGTGGGCCATCGCACTCTTCAGAGTTTGGTGGTGTCCGAGTCGCACCGTCGCCCTGACTTCAGTATCCCGTAGACCGTCGATGAATGCTTGCACCAGATTTACTTCCACCATCTCCGGTGTCATCGACATGTATGCCCGCCGGACCAGCCGTTCAACCTCTACTCCCCACTGCTGAAGGCTCTCGTTCGACCTCTGCGTTCTCTCGCGAAGTTGCGCGCGGAAAACATGTTCGAGGTGCTTGTCACCATAGCGAGTGTCTAGTCCCTCCATTAGACGCTCCAACGTCCTGCCGTCTGGAGGAAGGTTCTCTAGGACCAGCAGAGCGTCCCCTCGTAGGGCCAAAGTTAACGCCGCGAAAGACTGGTCATCATCCCAGCGGTTCGTCTTGACCAGTGTTTGGAATTGGTACTTAAAAGCCGTCCAGGACGACGTGCCATCAAAACGCGGCATATCAAATTTTGCGGCTGATGCACAGTGGGTGTGCGATGGTGCGCTAACAGCAACGGACGGTTCGCGTGCTTCGAGCTTGACAATTCTGGTTTCGAGGCTATCAGCTCGGGCGGAAACCTCCTTGACCTCTAAGGTGAGATTTTTCACTTTCCCGCCCAACGTGACGAGGCCGTGATCGATTTTTTCGAGGATCAGGTTCTGCTTAGCCTCTTGATCCCGGCGGGCTTCCTCCTGTTCGCGGCGGGCAGCTTCCTGTTCGCGGCGGGCAACTTCCTGTTCGCGGCGGGCAGCTTCCTGTTCGCGGCGGGCTTCTTCCTGGTTAGCCGCGATTAAGTCCTGGAGCTTACGTTGGTTAGCCTCCTGTTCGCGGCGGGCAGCTTCCTGTTCGCGGCGGGCAGCTTCCTGTTCGCGGCGGGCTTGTTCCATACTAGCTTGCATGGCGGCCAACACTGCGGCGAGGTTCATTTCCGAGGATGGCCCTGTTGGCGCCTCAGCAGCTGCCGTTGCTCCCATACCAGCCCGATCTTCCGCTTCCAGACGTTGACGTGCAGCATCCATCTCCACTTGCCTCCTTGTTCGTGGTCCCTGTTCGTCGTCCCTCTGTAGTAATGGCATCTCACTTCTGACACCAGTTGTTACGAACGTGAGTAATTAAATGCCGGTTTACTAGCAGAGAACTTTATTCACCACAAAACAATGACAAATTAGTCCAATCAACAAATAACCAATCACTATAAACACTCAGAGTTCCGTGTAGTATCGCTTAGGTCGCTAGGTATCACTTCAAGCACTTAGGTAGTTCGCTCTGTATCGCTGACGAAATCAAACTGAAACTGCTTCTAGCCGGGGACCCGTATTTATATGCGAACTCATCGAAATTTCTCGATACCGACGTTTCAAGGACATTCTAGCACAAAATAGTCGCATCGGGAGGCCATAAATCATTATTATTACTCTCGTAAGTAGGTACTTATCTACCACCTTACATGCAAATTTCGACTCTATTGCTAACACCGGAAGGTACAAATTCCCTTATCCACCAACATAACTACCTACTGAATGTTATCTAATAATAATAGCGTATGTCGGACTTTTCTGGAATTTGCCAGGCCTGAGTATGTACTCCTATTCTCGAAGCTTCGCACAGCAATGCGTTTTAATTATTTGATGCTACTCTTGGTTTCGTCGAAGATATAGCGTACTCAAGTTTCACGGCGTAACAATAGCCTTTAACACTCAGGAAGAAAGCAGCTTTCTGTCAATATATACATTTATGTAATCGAACCCGGATCTTCAAAGATTATCCCATACAAACAAAAAAACAAACTTTACCTCTTTCTTATATTAGTATATATAGATAGTCTGTCTAATGAAAGCGCCACCTGAGCAAAAGAGATTAAATCTCAAAAAAATTGTATGTGATATTACTAACTAGTAGGAGAATCATGTTTTGATACTTCACAATTTTTTTTTATTTCCTGCAATTGCGGCTGAATAACGTTGCCAATTAAATTAAAAAAACTCCAGGTCGCGCTTTCATTAGACGCACTCTATCACAATTATTATCAATTACATGTCATTATTTTCGTATCTAGCCACACGTCCAATTCTATCACTATTGCTTTTCTATTAGGTACAATTTCAGATAAGATGAGTTTAATGAGTTTTTCTAATTGTTAAGTAATGAACGGTTCTACTCTGATCTTGCCGTTCATCTTATTGGTCACGTACGGTCCGATGTTACTTTGCCTGAACTTATTTTTAGCCAGTTTTTTTGTGAAGTCTTTCTAAAGTGAACAAACTACTTTGATTTAAATCTTTTACACTGATACCCTCAATTAAGCATTTATATTTTACTTGGTTTTGTAAGCCTGAGTTTTAGAGTCTGGTTGAAGTGAATCTAGGAAATACCCATTATATTCTTGCTTGTTTTTTGTTCTCAACATTATAAAAATATACTCAATGGAAAATAGCATTGACTTCCGAATGGATACTCAGGTTCCTGGAACCCAAGACAAAGAAGGCACATAGGTGTGGTTTTAGTCAGTAAAAATCTGTCACGCCCTCTTGCACCGCCCTAGAGCGGGAAAATTTTTTCATTGGATTATTTCTCCCTTTTAATTCTCTCTAAAACTGAAAAATGGCTTAACTGTTTTTTTTTTTGTTTTTGTAAACTCTGGTACGAGAGTAATTTTTTTGATAAGGGGGAGGGACAAGTACAAGATACATAATTGGTAATTTTGTCTGGGAATCGCCTCTCACAAGTGCGAAGTACTAATTAAGCAGGTAAATAAATGCTTAATCAGGTTCATGAATCATGGTGTGCCAAATAAACGTATTTTCTTTCTTCTTTCTTAATTCCACAAAGGCGGAGCCGCAGGCGGTAGTTAGATTGGCACAAAAAAAAGTAAATTACAGCATCTATAGGTAACTACGGTCTCAATTAGTGTTTGGCCAGACTAGCACAGCGGGCGCGGGACAGGCATGGCACAATATACTCTAACATTAGAACTTCATTTTAGTATCATACATAGGCCGCAGTAATGTTGGTTTCACACGAGGGCAGAATCGTGAGGCAGACCACACAGTACTGCTACTGTTTGTACCCATAGAACATTACTGTTTTTATAGTAACCAAAACAAAACGACGATTTAGACGATTATTTTGTAGAACGAAGAGACGACGGTTGACTCGATCGTTTATTTTAAAGATTCTTAAATTTTTTAAAACACCTCGTGTCATCAAGTTATCATCATCGCTAGATTGAACTAACCGCGTGCGTTGATACGAAGTCGACTGCAGTCAGGCACAACGGTCGCGTCCGCGCCCCGCGCCGCTGCCTCACCGCGCTGACAGTCTGGCCTAGCACTAAGAACTCATACACACCAGCGGCATGTTGCCAACGACTGAGGTAACTGCAGCCGACGACACGGGGCGGCGGCAGCGTCAACAAGTCGGAATAAGTCTTTGACGTCTACCGTCGACCCATAGTGACACTTGACATAATCGACGGCTGCCACTGATCTTCATTTGTTGGAATGTCGACGACCTCCGTTGACGCTACCCGCCCAAGTCAGACTTTTTGTAGGACCGATAATCGTAACAATTTATAATCCTGTAAGTCGGTCAGAATACTGATATTCTGACCGACTTATTTGTAGGACGTGTGCGTTGCACTATTGCTATCAGTGTGTTATATTGTTCATCTACAAAAAATCCGTCACCGATTATCGGACGTGGGCTGGAAACGTACCTGCTAACCATCAGGTGGGATTGCAGTCAAGCACTGGTTTATCTGTACTAATATAATAAAGAAAAGTTGTGAAGAAAAAAGACAAGACGTAAAGTTTGTTTTTTTATTTGTATGAAGTAATCTGTGGAAGTTCTGGTCCGATTGCTAAAATTTTTACTCCAATAGAAAGCTGCAGTATTCCTGAGTGACATAGGCTATATTTTGTGAACGCGGGCGAAGCTGCGGGCTAAAGCTAGTGTAATATAAAAAAAAACGTATTGCGTCGACGGCTACAGTTATCTCTGCCGTTGGCAACAAGCCGCTCGTGTGTACTAGCTCTTATTTCTCGTGGGTTAAATGAACATGCAAAGCACTTTCGTCCGTGCATAATAATGACGTTTTGTGTAACACTTTCCTCGGTGCGAATGTTAATGTCAGTGCTAATTACTTAGAGCTATTTAATTAACTTTTCAACAATTAATCACTTTTATGTTTTAATGAAGTCAGTTTATAACTATTGTGCCTGTCTTGTGTGTAGTTCTATAGTATTTTTGAAGTATTATTTTATTCTAGCTTGTGCTTGAGGCTTCGTCCGCGTGAATGTCGATTATTAGACGCGAAGTCGAAGTTGAAGCCAGATAAAAATTAGCCTATGTCCTTCTTTGGGGTTCAAGTTTACGTTGTACCAAATTTCATGAAAATCGGTTCAGTAGTTTATCCGTGATAGCGTAATAGATAGATAAACGAACAGATAGAGTCAGTTTCACATTTATAATTATGGAAGTATGGATGATTTAGAATGGATATGTAGATATGATTGATGTGTGTGTGGTAACGAAGGATCATGGTGAGGTTTAGTCAGGAAAAGTTGGATATGCCCTTCTCGTTCCGCCCAAGAGCGGTTGAAGTCATTCTGATGATTCCCTACTTGAAGACTTCTTCCGCTCTGGGCAGAGCGGGACGATGTGTCAGACTTTTATTGACTAAAACCCACCCCGTTCCTTCTTTGCCTTCATTCCAGGGTCCCAGGTTTTCTCTTTTATGTAGATTACATTTACAAATCCTAGTCATTCTCCCACAGAACCCATCGATGGTGAACATGCTGATCGCAGGGTATGACGAGAAGGATGGGGGTCAGCTGTACACCGTGGACTTCCTGGCGTGCGCGCTGAGGGTACCCTTCGGAGTCCACGGCTTTGGAGGCCTGCTCAGCTTGGGAATACTCGACAAGTATCATAAACCTGGTGAGTTGGATGCGGTTTGAGGAAAAATTGATGTCGACCATTGATATTAATTTATCATCATCATCTGCCTAGCCTTTTCCCAACTATATTGGGGTCGGTTTCCAGTCAAGCCGGATTTAGCTGAATACCAGTATTTTACGAGGAGCGGCTGCCAACCAGACCGACCATTAATATAATTTGCTTTTCCAGATAAGCCTGCTGTATAAACCAAACGTATAAGTTTTTCAAAGTTTCAGTAAATAATAATTTCAGACTTATTTGGGTTTCGTCAAAAATAATTCCTTAACTTTCTTTTTTGAGATGGGATCATCAAATGATTTCTCCCACTCGAAGTCCGAACAAGAGGGCCGTATAAGACTTTTACTAAGTTAAACTTAATGTACTTTAGTTGCCCTCTGTGTTCTAAGGCCACAGTTACTCTTTCAAACGTTCCTGCAGCCCTAATAGACATCAGCCCTACTGGGCCCCTTCAGTTTGACTGACTCTGTGAGGTGTGCGAGGAACATAACGTACTATCGGCTACAGCTCGGTATTGAGATGATGGGCTTTTTTTTATGATAGGGAAATCATCAGAATGACTTCCCCCGCTCTTGGGCGGAGCGGGAGGGCGTGTCAGACTCTTACTGACTAAACCCCTACCCCGTTCCTACGTTGCCTTCGTTCTGGGGGGGACTCGGTGTCAACCTTTAGGAATACCACGTGACCCAGATGATGGGCTACCTTTTCAAAATATACTACTCTAGTTTCAACGCCTATTTCACGATATTATGAGGAAGATGGAAGAAAGGATTGCGAAGGATAAAAATTATTGTCATTCCTTTTGACTACCCGTCGCGTCGTCGTCATCGTTCCTTTGGTCTACCGGTTTTTTAAATCCTATCAAAATCTGTTTAACAGTTCGAGCGTGAAGAAGTAACAAACATACAGACACACACATACTCACAAACTTTCGTTTTCATAATATTAGCGATTGTGATGATTTTACGCCCTTTTTCAGACCTAACAGAGCTACAAGCGTACCAGATCATCAAGCAGTGTGTCCACGAGGTCCACGAGAGGCTCTTCATCAGTCTACCTAACTTCCTCGTCAAGGTCATCAACAAAGACGGTATTAAAGAGATGCCGGTCATCACTCCAGCCTCGTATTTTCAAGGGAATTGACAAAGATGAAGATTCTAGAATAGTATAACCATATTTCTTTATTCATATTTTCATATTTTTTTAATCCTTCAAAAAGTGCTCGTACTATGGGGATAAGTCCGGGAAGTGTGGGATTTTTACCTCACTAAACCCACCCCGGTGATCACCATCAGCACATAGAGACCGTTGTCTCTTAAAATGACTATTCCGGAACCCCCTCTGTTCAACGCCTGTTAGGGCACATGGAACCCTGAAGAGACTGGACATTGTACAGGTCTCCCAAAGTGATAATGCGCATAGAAATCTTCGTCACTGTTCGGCAAAGGTCGTATTTCCCGAACGTCGGAAGATGATATGTATATAGAGTGGTTAAATGCATTTTCTTCATGCATAATTTAGTACAATCCGGGAATATGACAATACTGTTTCCGGGATTACGACAATTAGCGAAGATCTGCATCATCATCATCATCTCAGCCGAAAGACGTCCACTGCTGGACATAGGCCTCCCCCAAGCATCGCCTCAGCGTCCGGTCCTGTGCGTCTCGCATCCATTATATTCCCGCGACCCTCGCCAGGTCGTCGGTCCACCTTGTGAGAGGCCTTCCGACGCTGCGTCTGCCGGTACTTGGCCGCCACTCTAGAACCTTCCGAATCGATCTGCATGCGCATTATTAATTTGGAAATACTGTACAACGGTTTTCCCTGAGCCTCATTGTGCATGGCAGCACATGATCACTGTGCCACCGTCTTCCGTGGAATCACTCGATAGGCGAGCAGAGTCCCCACTCTGAGCGCCCGTGGTTCCAAAGAAGAACAGTACTTAACCTAGTGAGTGAGTAGTTTGATCGACTTTTGGGTGCGAACGCATATATCGTTTTTTCGATCGATTGGTTTTGGATATTTTTTTTATTTATTGTGTATAGTTTTTATTTTATATTGTTTTACTTTGTACTTTTATTATATGATTTTCAGATCTCATGCCTTGTCTTTTTTTCAAAAGTATTATTTAATTTCTTCTGTAAGGCACGTGTCAGACTTTTGCTTACTAAAACCCTTTGTGTCCTTTAGGTGCCCTTTCTAGAGCCTCAATCATTCTTTCAATCAGTTGAAGAAGAACGAAAAGAAACTATCATTATCATTTCAATCAAACATTGTCCTCTGCTGGACTCATTTCGCCATAAGTTGGCATGCAAATATTAAAACTATGATATGAGATGCTACAACAAATAATAATTAACAATTGCAAGAGCCTGAGATCCCATTACATGCCCCCAAGATCGTGGAGTCTTCCAATTAACTGCAGATAATCCAGCAGATATTCCACCACGTTGCTTAACATCAGATAAATCAGGACAATTGGACCGCGACGATACTTCTCAAAGTTACCACAGATTACACGTTGACTCATCTCTAATGTACCGTGGGATTTTTATCAGGTAGCAAGATTAAAGTAAGTTAATTAAATATCAATTTCTGTTTGCTTCATCTAAACGTTGCACGTTGACCTGTGTCTTGGGTGTTGAAAGTGGACCCGACTACATACTTGTGTGCATAAAGTAAATTTTAAAATTAATGAAGTAACTAGGTAACTGATGAGGTCTGTTCCTTGTAATGTTCCCACTGTTAGGAGTCAGGCCTTCTCTCTAGGAGAGGGAATGGGCCGTAATCCACCACGCGGGCCTGGATGGCATGTCTTCGAATTTTTGGTTCTACAACATGCCAGTTTTCCTCACGATGTTTTCCTTCACCGTTTTGAGAGCTGTGGTAATGAAATAAATAACTCAAAGTAATGCGCCTGGCGGGGTTTAAATCCGCGACCTATACTTAGCTTGTAAGTCGAAGCAGTTACTACTGGGCCACCACTGCTCTGAATAGTAACTAGCAAATAGTTATAATAGCAGACCCGGCAAACGTTATTCTACCATGTAGGTAAATGATCAAGTAAAAAAACTTGGGTTTTGGGGCAGGAGGGTAAAGAACTAGCCTTCGACTTATTTTCAGATCTACAAAAATCATAAAAATCGGTCAAAACATTTCAGAGAAGTTCAATAGCAAAAAAAATCTCGTCGTCAGAATCATGTAGAATTTTTCGTCGGCAGCAATGAAGAACTTTGTTCAAAAAAACGCGCACAATACTGCCAACCACAGAACTGAAACGACTTTGATTTAGCAGATATTCTTATGACAAACGATAAGAAAACATTTTTATATATAGCATCCATTAGTTGCCACTTAAGCGAAGGAAATTGAAAGCTTCTGCTCTCTGAAAGGAATCAGGTCATATATAAAATGAAGGGAAATATTCTATTTTCTTGCACTATACGTTTTCTTCGTGTCAATAATTTTATTTCCGCCAGAAAATACATTCTAGTTTCTAAGGTTTATTTTGCACCTCTGATGCGTTAGTGCGGGATATGTAGGAAGAAACAAATCAAAACATTTATTTTAAACTAGCTTCTGCTAGTGGCTTCGCCCACGAGAGAGTAGATTTGGATCCCTATTTTATCCCCTTACGGTGTGAATTTTGGTAAATCCTCTCTTAGTGCTCACCTACGTCATAAATAGAGTAAGAGCCCGTGAACGCCATATAAATAAATGAATCAATACGCCATATAAATAAATAATCAATCAATATAAAAGCTGAAAGTTTGTTAGCACATGCTCCCAACACAGCTAAGAACGATGGACCATTATGAAGTTTGGGTTGCAGAGGATTAGGCAGATAACGGTACCAAAGTTGCGTAAAATACCGGTCTAATTACGTCAAATAAAGTAAAGTTTGATTTTTTGGTATTACCTTCAGAATATTATTATTATATACGTTATTCATTGCCAGACACTTTACATAGTGGCAACCCCTTGCCAGACACCCTTCATTAAAGTCCCTGTAAACAGTGATACAATTGTTGATAGTGAGGCGCACTAGTTTATTAAGAGCCTATTCACTGTAGCCTTGAAGATACCCAAATTATAATCAGACGGGAATACAGCAGCAAGCAAATTTGTCCAGTCCTTCGATGTACGCGGTATATTAGTTATAGATTGTCGATGAAACCACTACAGGTGCATATGTAAGTTGATTATGCAGCACCACAACCTTGAATCTCGACCTTCACGTTATCAGCAGACGTCACAGATCTCACATCTGCATTTAGAACAACTTGCTCGATACAAATACCTCTCCACAATTAGTGATAATGAGCGCGTCGTGCGTCGCGGCGTGTGTACAATATTATCAGCTTTGGCGTGACATGTTTGCAGTGGGTCATGTCTAGGGTTGCCAACGGTTCAGATATCTCTACGGTCCGGACTAAACGTTTCGCCTGTTTTATACCGCGTACATCATCATCATCATCTACCTAGCCTTTTTCCCAACTATATTGGGGTCGGCTTCCAGTCAAGCTGGAATTAGCTGAATACCAGTATTTTACGAGGAGCGGCTGCCTACCATACCTCCACAACCCATTAACTGGGGTGACACGGTACTTCATGGCAAGACTGGAGTCAGATTTTATTTTTATACCGCGTACATCGAAGGGCTGGAACAATTTGCTTGCTGCGGTCTTCCCGTCTGATTATAATTTGCGTGTTTATCTAAGGCTAGAGGGAATTTGCTCTTAATAAACTAGTGCGCCTTACCATCAACGATTATATCACTGCACGCCATCAGATGGGATCGCAGTCAACTGACCGTCAGATAAATACTAAGCCAGAGATAAAGGCAAGTTATGTTCCTTAACGAGATGGATGAAAAAAGATTGCATGTAGCGGAGATGAGAATGTTGAGATGGATGTGTGGTGTGACGAGAGTGGGTAAAGTGAGAAATGAGTATATTAGAAGAAGTTTGAAAGTGGCGCCAGTGACAGAAAAGTTGAAAGAAAATCGTTTGTCTTGATATGGTCATTTGATAAAAAGATGGATTGGATTGTGTAAGGACTGATATGTAAGAAAAGGGAGTTAGTGATAGTGTGACGGACGACAGGATAGAATAGAAGAAGCAAACGTGTTGCGCTGACCCCAAGTAATATGGGATAAGGACAGGAAGAAGATGTTCCTTAACGAGATGTCAGCAAGATTTACGGGGCTAGTTAGAACCGAAGTCTGCTAGGCTTGCTGGATTGTTCGAAAGAGTTACCGTGACCCCGGAATGCAAAGAGCAACTGATATTTCTAGAGAGAGAGAGTCTAGAGTCTGACAACCCTAATCACGTCTATCTGAGCTGTTTACACAGGGGCCTCAGATTGTTAGGGCCATCTCACCTAAGAATGGGGTTTCTACATGAATGATGGCGTTATGCAACAAAGGTGATAGCAGTTATCAAGTAGGAAACTTTGTGAGCTCCTTCCCTTAATCTGAAGAATGTGGAACAATGTTTTCATGACGAAATCTTCCTGGATGGGATTTGGTTATCTAAAAGCTGCTAAAGCAGTGCCAGGTAAGCTAATGAATACAGTAGGGCCGTTATAAGTTGACGAGTCTGAAGTTAGGCTCTGTGAATGTTAGCGTTTGAAAACTCGTATAAAAATAAAGGTTTTAAAAAATTTAATGCCAATAACAGTTTTTAACAGTAATATACACTGCAAATTCCATTTATTTCTTTAAAACCTTTATTTTTGAACAAGTTTTCAAGCGCCAAAATTCGCAGAGGCTAACTTCAGACTCGCCAACTTATAACGGCCGTACTGTACATTCGGTAAAAGTATATCATTATAATAAAAGTTTTTAACGAACAGGAAAACTGAAAAACCTCCAGAATTTAAGAATGAAGACATTATAAATTAAGCGCAACAATTAGATTTTCAGTAACCTTTGAATCAAGCAATAATTGAAGTGCAACAAAAAAATAGTAATGCCATATTATCTCCGTTGAGGAGATAATTTCGTTTGAGAATCTGACATTTACGTTCATTATTTCGTACTTTAAACTTATAATCAACACAGATTAAAATGTTAATTAATTTAATGTTAACTGCCAATTAAATTGATTATGTTTAATTAATTTTTCAAATGTCAACCTAAATATTTTTAAATGTCAACAGTTAACCTGAAAACTTTATATCAAGAGGTGCTAATAGATTGTTAAGGTCGTATGAATTTCATAAATATTTTACGTGATTGTGCAAACATTATATTTTTTACGATATAAATTATCCTTACCATATCTCCAAACAGGGTCAAAGCCTACTGGGGTCATATGAATTTCATACAACATGCGGTTAACTTCCGAAAGGAAACTCTCACGCCCTCCCGCTTCGCCTTAGAGCAGACAAAACTACACTTGCCCAGTGTTCTTTGCGTTTTAGGACTACAGGTCTCCTTTTCAAAAATTTCTCGTGGATCTACATAGCTGGGCCGGCTACGGTTTGTTGACATTTCTATGACGTAGGTATGAGTATGTATAGTATAAAATATGGGGGCAAGAGCGTAAAAAATTGCCTACGACCTATTCTTAGACTTATCAAAAACTAGCTGTCCCCTGCGGTTTCACCCGCATTTTTCGTTACTGCTGCGCTCCCGTGGGTCGTAGCGTGATGTTATATGACCTATAGCATTCTTCGATAAATGAACTATCTAAAACAAAAGATTTTTTCAAATCGGACCAGTAGTTCCAGAGATTACCTCCTACATACAAACTTACAAACTTACAAATTTTACCTCTTTATAATATTAGTATAGATAATCATAAAACCGGTCGATCCATTTCAGAGGAGTTTGATAGCAAACACTGTGACACGATATATTAAATATTAGATATTGTCAGTGTAAAATATTTCACAAACTCGTGAAAGGTACATTAACGAGGCCTTCACCCGAGATGATGTTTACTTATTAGAGTAATGCTCAAAGCAGTAATATTCATGCGCAGTTTGGGAAGTAAACACGTGCCCATAACTTAGTTAACCGCTTACACCTCATGTACATAATTAAGCTTATCCCTTAGGGCTTTAGCAGACATGACACTTTCAGCACCATTCAGGAGTCTTTCCTCTAAGAAAACAGCCTTAATTCATGAATGCCCGACCGGTCCTATGTGACCGCGGTGTTATTGTTTTACTATTGTGTCTCGTTTAGTGGGTATGTGATAGGTTAAACATCAGCGACGAAATCCAAATTGGTATTCGCTAAACTATGAGAAGCTATTCTCAAGGCTGTTTTCTTAGAGAATAGCACACCTGAACTAAGCGTTTTGCCTCGCTGTTTTAACCGCATACATCAAAACACTAGGACAATTTGCCTGGTGTGGTCTTCCCATCTGTTTATAATTTGGGAGTCTTAAGGAGTGAATAGGCTCTTAATAAACTAGTGGGCATCACTTTTAACGATTGCATCACTGCCTACTACGTTCACCGATTTTTCTGAGTAAGGTTTGAGTGTCATAGCGGAGAGTACATTTGACCAACGCACACATAGGCCTGCATCGCCTGAGTAGTACGTAGAAACACGTCGCGTGGCGTGGGTCTAATGTAGCTCTACAAGTCTAGTTGCCATATTAAATGTATTGAAAGGGGCCCAGATCGGCGTACGTGGCCCACATGTGCACAATGTAATTCTACTATTAATTTCGGTTCATCATCATATTAGCCTTTTTTCCCAACTATATTGGGGTCGGCTTCCAGTCAAGCCGGATTTAGCTGATTTATTTTACGAGGAGCGGCTGCCTACCAGACCTTCACAATCCATTAACTGGGATAATACGATCACCACCATTAATTTCGGTTGCTATGTCAAAATCTCACGTTTTACTGATCGTTTGGACGCTACATCGGCTTTTGACGACTCGTTATGTAAAGATACTATAATTTCGTAACTTTCCCATTTTCTTATCGATGTTACATTGGTTCACGGAAAAGGTTATGTCAATATCCGCTGTGGGCAGAGCGAGAGTGAACGTCAAATTCCTATCGACTAAAACCCATCTGTGTTCTTTCCCTTTGCACTCCACGTTCAGTATAATTTTTAAACAACCCTGGATCCCATATACATACTCGTACTTATACATACATATCGCAGGCTTAGCAAGATGGGTCAGTATACATATACTGACCCATCTTGCTACGACAGGACGGTGAGCTAGCCATATGTACAATATACATATATTGTACATATGGCTAGCTCACCGTCCTGTCGTCCAGTAACCATCCAGACCGAGCCCGAGTCTTCAACGGAGCGTATAAGTGTTCCATACGCTCCTCAAAGAGAAGAAGAAGAAACGTAATAATAATTATATAAGTAGGTAGTCAGAAAGTGGTTTTAGACTTTCGTAAAGCAACAAAATCGCTGACATATCACCGATGTAGCGTGTCTGCACAGACCCTCAGTGCTAATTTAGTGTGGGAACCAGGTGTGCTTAGGACAAACTTAATTTTCTTATTGTGGACACAGACGACACACAAAGTATTATAATTTACGACGCGTTGCGTGTCTCCTTGACATGGAAAACAAAATGCATATATTTGCAGTAACCAAGTTATTGTTTTACACGGTTTGTGGTATATGCAACACGATATTTTTGTAAAGTTTCAGGTGTATTTTCGCACTGAATCCACAATGGACACGGTACTTTTGACCTTATTTGAGGTCGGTAATCATCCAACAACTTCTCCCGCTAGGGCGAAGCAGGACGGTGTGTCTTACTGACTAAAACCACACCTACTTATGTTCCTTCTTTGCCTCGAGGTCTGAGACCCTGGAGTTTCCTTTCGGCCTCTACAGGCTTTGGCCCTGCTGAGTCCATACAATTTTGCTGACATTTCATTGAGGCGCGCGTGAAACATTTCGCAACGTCGAAGTCTCGGTCCGAATGGTTATCGGACGGTCGGATGGCGAGCTACCCGTAGCTGGGTGTCCACAAGCCTATGCCTACAGAGGTTGGAAATCAGGGTCGGCGTCATTGTGGCTGGGGTATGAAGAAGTCCGTTATACCATACTGCTTCGCAGAAGCAGGTGGTCGCCATTCACTCCTTCTCGCTCCAGACCATGGCTATCAAAGTATCAGCGATACTTTTAACCTAAAAAACATCAGTCCAGCATTTTCTTCTCTAGAATACCGATACGATATTTTAGTAAAGTCACAGTTATATTTTTCGCACTGAATCCACAAAGCACATTCTTTTGACCTATGATCTCATTAGTCTGGCATTTTCCGTTCTTGGATTCGGTTTTCAATGACAAATCCCTTTTTTATTTAGCTGTATTTTTCTGTTTGACATCTGTTACCCAATTACTGAGGGTCCTGAAAAGTTTAACTGGGTGTCGACCTTTCGCTCCAAATAGAATAAAAAGGGTTTGTAAAAGGTCAGTCACGCACTTATCACGAAAATCGTTTTGCCATCATGAATTTGGTTTATTTTAATTTTATAGTTTATTTTTTTGGTAGAGAAGGGTCAATGATGCGTAGCGTTTTGTGCATGCCTTAAGAATATGTAAGCAAAATCGTACGGGCCCAGCAAAGGCAAAGAAAAAACATTGAAGTGGGTTTTATTCAGTAAAAGCCCTCCCGCTCCGCTTTAGACCGGAAGAAGTCATAGCATGAAATCCCACTTAAAAAAAAGTTATAATAGATCACTTCTATACAAACGAGCTCCATCGTCGACCACATCATCGCATACCATCTGGTGAGATAATGGTCAGCCTATCAATAATACCTAATAAAAAAAGATTAATCAATTTTTCAAGTGATTGAACCACTATCGAACTACTTAGCATCCGTATAATATCGAAAGTGTATTAAAAATGGAGTCCGTATCCTACTGACAGATTGCTTACTTATTACATCTTGGTTATTACAGATAATTCGCAGCTTCCGTTCAATAGATACGTGCGTGAAATCTCATCTGTTACAATGTAGATTATGTTCTTACTAATCACTAGTGTCCGACCGAAAGTTCGGTTTCGGTTCCGGTTTCGGCCAAAAACTAAGTTTCGGCGGCAGTTTCGGTTTCAACTACCGAAATTTTTGCCGAAACCGAAATTGATTTCGGAAGTTGTTGTGCACGCTCGCCTAGGTGGCGGCCCCATTCGGGAATTGTCGTGCGGCGTTCGAATAGCTCAGTAGCAACACAACTTACAGCCGAACCCAATAACCTATCTATGACATACCGGAGATAGAAAAACAAATGAAACAACAGAAAAAAATTATAATTTTTGTATTGTATCATTAGTTTTACTATACCAAATAGGGTATAAATTGATTTCTTTGTTTACCTTTTGGCTCATGGCTCGGCGAATAGGGTATAAGTGTCTCCAGTATGCCAAAATTGGAGATAGATATGTTACTCGTATTGGTGGCGGTCGTTAGAGCGTTATTATCGCCCGACGCAAACCATCTTTAGAGGTTCACTATTTTAAGGAATTTTATGCTTGATCACGTGAGTTTCGGTTTCGGTTACGGCCGAAACTGAAGCCAAGGCCGAATATTGTATAATATGTTATACTAATATATATATTATATGTATGTTTATTTTACCTATATATAGTTTTACTATCTTAATATTATTATTATTTTTATGCACCTGCCATGCTTTCTCTTCACCACCCTTGTACTTTTATGTGGCATAATGTTTAAATAAATAAATATTGGGTTTCGGTTTCGGCCGGAAAACCAGTTTCGGTCGGACTCTACTAATCACATAATCACTAACAAAATCACTTTCTTTTATATTAGTAATGTGTTTTGCATAACCAAATGATATGGTTGGTTAATGGCGGATTCTTTTTGGATTATATTCATTAAGAAACTTTTTTGATGAAAGTAATATCGTTAGTGTAATGAGATCACTGGTGTTATGAGAGAGAATGGATTTAGTCAAGATAGACTTGTCTACGAGTATGATTAAAAAATAGGAAATATGCACGTATATTTTGTATGTGCTAAATAAATAACTATTTAGAGCTTCTAGCAAACTAATATACGAGTAATATATATTTTTAATTATATAAACTAGACAACCAGTGCTTGACTGGGATCCTACCTGATGGTAAGCAGTGATGCAATCGTGGATTGTGTAGTGCACTAGTTTAGCCTATTCATGCTAGATCTTAATGTTTGAATCTCCAACCGGTCCTATGAGACCGTGCTGTTATTGTTTTACTATTGTGTCTCGTTTTGTGGGTATGTGATAGATTAAAGACCATTAAATTATAATGGAAGGGAAAGACCGCAGCAGGAAAATTGTTACATTCTTTCGATGAACGCATAATCCGATAAGAAACATACATATATATTTTAAAAATATCTTCGTTAGCGACGAAGTCATAAAGCTTCAATGCTGACAACTAACAAGAGAAACCCGACATGGATTTTGACGTCAAAGTCCAGTGCATCCGCCATAAAATAAAAGCATTACCGAGAAACAGATGTTTTTCCTAAAAATTGTTATAAGTACCTCCATTAGCTTTTCGATCGAATTTGATTAGTTTGCATACCTAGTTACTATTCTATTTTTTCTTTGTACTGTATACTGAATAGAGGAGCAAGTGGCTAGATAGTATAGCATATACCTAAACAGGCGCTGGATTGGAATCCCCAAGGAAAAAGAAAGCGTGGCCGTCCTCGACAGACCTGGCGACGAACCGTGTTAGCTGAAGCAAAGGCCATCGGACTGACGTGGAGCGAGGTCAAGCGAAAGGCGCAAGACCGGTCGCGATGGGTGTCTACTGTCGACGCCCTCTGCCCCAGCTAGGGGACATAGGATTTTAAGTCAAGTAAGTCAGGGACGATCTTCAAGGTTAAGCAAAGCTTGCCAAGGTCGGTCTGTGGATGGGTGACCATCTTAACATACCGAGTTTCCTCCGTGCCTCGGATACGGATAGCACGTTAAGCCGTAGGTCCTGGCTGTCATTTATAGATCTTTGGCAGTCGTTACGGATAGTCAGAAGCCTGTAAATCTGACTCCAGTCTTGCCATGAAGTACCGTGTTGCCCCTGTTAATGGGTTGTGGAGGTCTGGTAGGCAGCCGCTCCTCGTAAATTACTGGTATTCAGCTAAATCCAAGCTGGATTTAGCCTGGAAGCCGACCCCAATATAGTTGGGAAAAGGCTAGGTATACTGAATAAACAAATATTGTGTACATGCTTATTTTCTATGTAGTCTTTCGGAATACCAGATATGAAAAGCATTCATCATGTTCCTGCCCTTCCCCTTTTATTTGGGCTCGGCGCACCACATCTTTTTTCCATTCTGTCCTGTCACTCGTCACGCTATAACTAACTCCCTTTTTTCATATCACTTTTCACACGATCCATCTTTTCTTTGTCCGGGGAGAGGGAGAGGGATCTCCCTCTCCATCAATCCACATTTAAGATAATATGAGAAGTATTATTGAGCAACATTCTCAGATTGATCTAAAACCAACATTACAGGTAGGTGCCACAGAAATCTAAATAATAAGAAGATTTCTGTGATTTTTGCTGAAGCTAGTCGCAGAAGGAAAAATCGTAGCAAAAATAACGTAACCTTGGTTTTAAACTTGGCAATGAATCGACTATTTATTATTATTCGATGAATGAGCATAGAATTAAAAATCTTTGTTGATATCACTTTCTACACTCACAATCATTATTGTTCGGAAAACGTTAAAACAGCATTGTCATTAGTCTTAGAAGAAACTTGCGCAAATTAATAAATAATGTATAAAAACGACGATGACTCAGCTTTAACACATACATCTTATGACTTTAAATATAGCAGTCATAATTAAAAATTTATTTATTACAAAATGAATTGCATAATATTGAGACAATGAACAATTTATCATTTATGGGGGATCGTAGAACCAGTCAAGAGAAAAAAGAGACAATTTTCAGAATAATGGTGACGCCAGACGTTGACAGCGGGTTGTTCCCGTTCGTCCACACCCCGTCGTCCACACTGCGGACAACTGGGAATGATGCGTTCTGTTCGTCCACAGTGTAGACGAACAGAACGCAACATTCCCACATTCCCAGTCGTCCGCACCTCGTTTCATGTTTAGTTTAAGAGTCAGTGTAAAGAAATTTTAAATTAAATAAATGATTTAACGGTTTAAATTTTGTAAATTATGTTTAATTATTGTAAATTATGTTTAATTATTGTAAATTATGTTGATCTGTGATAAAAACTAGAATTGTTGTTAATTATTTTAACATTTGATGATTTTAAATAAAAAAAACTGAATCGTTATGTTGTTTTTAAATTAATTGAACCGTAATCTCTGGAACTACTAAAATTATTTCAGTGTTAGATAGCCCATTTATCGAGGAATGCTATAGGCTATATACCATCACGCTACGACCCACGGGAGCGGAGCAGTAACGAAAAATGCGGGTGAAACCGCAGGGGACAGCTAGTATTCGATATTCTTGAATCGAAATAATCGCGTCGGGAGACACCGAGCGACCCCTAACCACCGTAAGCTTACGCGACTTACAGATGATGAGCAATGGGAAGTTTGCCCTCCGGCCGTCTGAAAACTATTCGAACTGAGCTCGAGTTATCAACGGCGCGTATTGTTCCACGCGTGCCTCAAGGAGATGTCTACAAAACTGTAGAGGCCCAGTTAAGTCGAAGCCTACTTGGATCATGGATTCTGCGAAAGAGAAACCCTGGAACGAAGGCAAAGAAGGAACATAGAAGTTGATTTTAGTCAGTAAAAGCCTAACACGTCCACCCTGTAGCGAGAGAAGTCATTAGATACTTAATCCCACTTAAAAAAAAAACCCTCATTACTGTGGCGATCTCCACATTTGACCAATTGAACATCTACAAAAAACTGTATAACGATTTTATATACCAATGAAATGCAATGCAATTTTATCTTCATACCTACAATAGATTAGATGAACATCATTCCACAAAACAATAAGAGGAAACAGTTCTTGCGGTTAACCAACAGCATACATTGCGATTACAGTACAACTTCTCAAAACCGATTTGGTTTAAGCCAGGTACACACTGTTGTAACGTAACATGTAATGTAACAGAATTCCTGTAGTGTCGACGTATTGTGCGCGCGAACCACGCACACACTACGCGCGCATACCTTGCACAGTTGCACACAACGTACGCGAACAGAAACCTGATTCAAGTAAAATCAAGGAAGTCAAATATTGTTGAAGTTTTATAGTCGTTCGATCGAAGTCCTACCCAAATATCGGTATTCACGTGTTCCTTGAGCGGGATTCGATAGAACGACAACTCAATTGGCTTGAAACTAAACGATTTACTAACAGCGATTTTAAACGGTCAGTTGCAGTTATTATTTATTCAACCAGGAAAATGATTGACTCGATTGATGGATGTGAATGCGATAATGGTCTAAACGACTAATTCGCTACGATATCGTTATGGTTTTGATTACGTGAATCAGGCTAAAGAGCATTTCAACTATGTTCGGTTTGTGCGTGCGCGCTGCGTCAACACTTACAAATACTACTTTTATGTTACGTTGCATGTTATGTTACAGCAGTCTGCACGCAGCTTTAGCATTTACGAAAAATATTAGGTGCAAGTGTTAAGACAGGTACATCTTCAAAATCTAGAGTATTTCGATATTGTTAAACCGTTTCAAGCTGAACGAAATACGCAATTTTCTTACAATATTTGTGTTCATCAATAGATTTGACGTGCTTAGATGCGCAGAAATTGTGCTAATTTCTGCGCATCTGATTTGATCATCTTGATTGTGATCACCTGCAACTCTTAATGCAAGCTTGCAATAATAATTGCAGATGGTATTTACTGATTACATGACTAGATTTTTAGAAATAAATCTTTAGATTTTGACGTACGTAATTCTTTCATATTGATGTCCATTTCTATCCATCGGGCAGCCCGACTTAGGGCGAGTGTCCACTCTTACGTTGTTGACACCTCTACGGTCTGGACTAAGCGTTTCGACTTCATCTGCCTAGCCTTTATCCTACTATAATGGGGTCAGCCTTTCAGTCAAGCCGGATTTAGCGAAATAACAGTATTTTACGAAGAGCGGCTGCCTACCAGACCTCCACAACCCTCCTCTACCAGTTAATACTGGGATAACACGGTACTTCATGGCAAGACTGGAGTCAGACTTACTGGCTTCTGACTATCCGTAACAACTACCTAAGAGCTACAAATGACAGCCGGGACCTACGACTTAACGTGCTATCCGAGGCACGGAGGACCCTCGGTATGTTAAGATGGTCACCCATCCACAGACCAACCTTGGCAAGCGTCGCTTAACCTATAAGATCGACCCGTGCGGCTGTTATTATTACGCCACGAGCTCCTCAAGTGTTTCACCTAATCGTTTATTTAATACCGTGTAGATATTTCGTAGGACTGCAACAATTTGCCTGCGCTATTCCTGCTCAATTATAATTTAGGTGTCTTCAAGGCTAAAGTACATAGGCTCTAATAAACTAGTGCGCTTCATCATCAACGAGTGCATCTCTGCTTACCATTAGGTGGGATTTGGAAGTTTCCTGAAGCTCTTCAATTATTAACTACGAGTACAATAAATGATAAAGAAATGAAACGTGATTTATGAAGTGTGATAGCTATCAATATTGTAAATACAGATGCATCGAAATGATTGCATCGACATTTTGAGTGTCACTCGATTAGAAGCTACTTTATCAGTACTTGACATGTATGTCGTTTCAGTAGTACAGTAGGTTCCTGCACTGACTGACTGAAATACTAACCGGCTATCACAAAATATTAAAGATTGGGTTTAGCAACGAGTGTTTTTTTTTCAAGTTGCCCTCAACTTGAAAATAAAAACACTCGTAGAAGAAACAAGAGATATTATTAGATTACCTAGATAGTTAGCAACTGTGTTTTGAGGATCTGCTTACCAATATCAGACATTATAAGCGGCGTCATTCAATGAAAAGTTGAAAAGAATCTTTTGTCTTTGTGTGAAAACAAGGAATGAAATATGTGTAAATAAAAGAGTTATAGTGTAAACGTGGATGAATGGAAAAGGACAGAGAGGCCAAAGAAAAAATGGAAGGATTATATGAAGAGTGACATCGAAGAAAAAGGAGTCAGTGATAAAGTGACGGGTGAAGGAAAGGAAAAACCAAAACGACAAATGAAATTGGACAAGAGCAAAATGATGATGATAATGATCATGTTTTATCATGGTAGGTGCATAGAAAAAAAAATAAAAAAAATACATTAAAAAATATACAAAATATAGCTAGCAATTTTTTAACATCATATTGATGTCAAAAAATTGTAAATAGTCAATATGTGTGAATAGATTGAGAATATTATTATTATTAACGCAAAGGGCTTCTGAAAGAACACAGGTGGTTTTTAGTTAGTAAAAGTCTGACACAAAATACTTCCTCGGACTCCATTCAGAGCGGGAAAAGTAATCTACTCAATAATTTCCCATTAAAAAAAACCTTAATCAACTTGAAAGGATTATTTTTCCTTCCTTTCGTTGTTTTTCCGATACTCCTCAATGCCGAGTGTCTTGACTGCTCATGACCTCGACAAATGACTTCGTTGTGGGCTATATTTTTATTTACATCCGATGGATGCGAGACGCACTGGACAGGTCGTTGTGGCGACGCCGACGCTTGGGAGAGGCTTATGTCCAACTGTGGACATCTTTAGCCAAAAGATTAGCAGTGATATATGGACTCTATGTTTGGTGATTTGGATGGTCTTTTCTATCTATTATATTCTATAAAACGTCAGAAGCTAGTGCACGATTCCCATTTTTTTTTGTGATGAAGAACCGGGACAAAACAGCATGGTTAGGTTTTCAAAAATAATTCCTTTTTTTAAATTAATTTTGATCTGAAAGCTAGGGGCTAAACTATGTTATAAACCTATTGTATACTCTAGCAGCCTTTTTAACGTATTAGAGTATGCCTTAGATCTTAAGCTATATTACCATTTTCTCGGTAATATTTTAGCCATCGAAGACTATACCTATTAAGTATTAATCTATCACATACCCGCGAAACGAGACACAATAGTAAAACAATAACAGCGCGGTCTCATAGGACCGGTTGGGGATCCAAACACTAATTAAGACACAGGAAAACAATTAATAAATCCGATCATACAATACCCTCATGTCAACAAGACAGATAGCCATATCCACTAGATTAATCTTGCAACCTTTTTGGTACGAAAATAATTTAATCTTTTACGTGACCAATCTCGTATGTTTACCAACCCTGCCTCAAACAGAGACAACTTGAGCACGTAGAGAAAATGTTTGTTCGAAATAAGAAGTATTCATTCCTGTTTCGGCACCAAAACTTTCCATTTCGGCATCAATAAGTATTTTAGATGGTAGTAACCTATCATCATCATCATCATCTCAGCCGATAGACGCCCACTGCTGGACATAGGTCTCCCCCAAGCAGCGCCGCAACGACCGGTCCTGTGCGTCTCGCATTCATCAGATTCCCGCGACCCTCACCAGGTCGTCGATCCCAATCCAAAATGCCTATTGTTGCCGACACGGGAATAAATTGGGCGCCAAAACCTTAGGTGCCGAAAAACTTGGTGCCGAAACAGGAATAAGTACTTCTAAAATAAATGCGAGATTTCCGACGTAGTACCGAGTCGAGTGACTTAGAACTAGTGTCCAGTTTCAAAAGTTTTGTTTCATGAATCTAAGGTTAGGTTTTATTATTAATATGTATATTTATTTCAGATATCATTATCGATACAGAATCACAAATAAAGAAAACATTAAAAACAAAAAAAAAATGTAGGTAAGTGAAAAGGACGTCGCGCGGTTTTGGACCAAATGCTGTCCACACAGAGTACCTTCTTTATATTGATTCCATAAATTATAATAATATCAATATAGCATGCTTATAAAATACAATTTTAAAAAACGTTTTCGGGTAATTTTAAATAGGTAAAAATTTTGTTTGCTTTAAGCACATTTCAAATCAAAACTAGCGGTTATTACAGTATAAACATGCACGCAGCAGTGAACCATTTGTTTAATAATATACATATTACCTATATCAGCATTCAATAAGCCATCTACTCATATCCAACTCATACCTACGAGTGCGAATAAGCATAACTATCTAAATATTGATTCGTCATAAGAATCATGAGTGCCTAGACAATTATTACTAGTCATAGGTACCTACTTCACGGGTCGGCGAACAATTGTCATATAGGTATAAATAATGTTTGTTGTGTTATCTGCCTAGTCCTATTTTCAGGGTAGGCTAAAGTCAGTTTCTTAGTCCCTGAGACTAAATTGACACAGGCAAATGTCAATCTTACAATAATAATGAAGCCAGTTCTTTTATGTTGTGACAATTTTGATAACCCACGAAATGTCATTTTGGTCTTATTGTTTGAATCCCCAACCGGTCCTATGAGACCGCGCTGTTATTGTTTTACTATTGTGTCTCGTTTTTTTTATCGCAGCACCCGCAAAGATAGGAGGCAGTGGGCCGATGGTATTGCAGATCGTGCTCAACGAGCTGCGAACTCCGGTAACCTCAAGGATTTATATAACGCCACGAAAACCCTGGCGGGAAACAGAAAGTTCAGGAAGAAACCGCTAAAGTCCAAAGACGGCCAGCTCATTGTGACGACAGAAAATCAGCTGCTCCGCTGGCGTCAGCACTTTGAGGAGGTTTTCCGTTCATCTGCAGCCCTGACTCCTGACTCGTTGCAGATCCAACCTACACCAGGCAAGCTACTCGACATCGATACGGAACCACCGTCAGCCTCTGAAGTTGCTAAAGCGGTCCGTTCTTTGAAGACAGGTAAGGCGCCAGGACTCGACCTGATTACGGCGGAAATGCTACAAGCTGACTTATCCTCTGCCGTCGATGTTCTGACGCCCCTTATTGAAAGGATCTGGACCGCCGAAGAACTCCCGGACGAATGGAACAAAGGCCTCTTAATAACGGTACCGAAAAAAGGTGATCTCAGTCAGTGCAATAACTGGAGAGGTATTACGTTGCTCTCAATTCCCTCAAAGGTGTTCTGTGAGATCATCCTGGATAGGCTGTCTAAGGCCGTGGATCCTCTTCTGCGCAAGGAGCAGGCTGGTTTCCGTTCCGACCGCTCATGCACCGACCAGATCAACACCCTTCGTATCATACTCGAGCAGGCATCAGAATGGCAGAGGGAGATATATCTGACTTTTGTGGATTTCGAAAAAGCCTTTGATACGTTGAAGTGGTCCAGCATCTGGTCTCGCCTGCTAAGCATTGGAGTACCACCGAAAATTGTCCGTCTTCTGGAGGCTATCTACAGGAAGTATTCGTGTAAAGTAACGCACGACGGCCTCATCTCTGATGACATCACGGTGCACGCTGGTGTCCGCCAGGGCTGCCTACTTTCGCCGCTCCTTTTTCTTGTGGTTCTTGACGGAATAATGCTTCGTATCTCCGACAACAGGCGCCGCGGAATAGAGTGGGGATTGTCCAACGTCTTGGAGGACCTGGATTACGCCGATGACCTTTGTCTCTTGAGCCACACTCACGCCGACATGCAAGCTAAGTTGGACGACTTAAGTCGGGAGGCGGCAAGATCTAGCCTTAAAATTAACATTCGCAAGACACAAGAGATGAGAACTGGTGCGAGGAATCCCTCCCCGTTGGTTTTAAACTCGGAAGTAGTGGAACGCGTGCACAAGTTTACTTACCTGGGAAGCGTCGTGACTGAAACCGGAGGTAGTGAAGAGGACATCGCTTCACGGATTGCCAAAGCCCGAGCAACCTTCGCACAGCTGAGACCTGTTTGGCAGTCGCGGAAACTGACTCGAAGGTTAAAACTTAAAATCTTCGGGTCCAATGTCAAACCCGTACTGCTATATGGGTGCGAAACATGGAAGGTCACAAAGGACATCTCACGCCAAATCCAAGTTTTTGTCAACCGCTGTCTTCGCCGCATGCTCGGTATTTACTGGCCCGAGACAATATCTAACGCAGAACTGTTGGAACAATGCCACGAGAGCCCGATCGACCGCCAGATCAAGCGTCGCAAGTGGAGATGGATTGGACACACTCTCCGAAGGGATCCCGACCACATACCCAAACAAGCATTGGACTGGAATCCCCAAGGAAAAAGAAAGCGTGGCCGTCCCCGTCAAACTTGGCGTCGCACCGTGCTGGCAGAAGCGGCGAACAACGGAATGACGTGGAGCGAGGTGAAGCGGGAAGCTCAAGACCGTTCGCGATGGAGGATTATTGTGGACGCCCTCTGCCCCATCTAGGGGACATAGGACATTAAGTCAAGCAAGTAAGTCATTGTGTCTCGTTTCGCGGGTATGTGATAGATTAATTCATGAATCCCCGTCCGGTCCTATGAGACCGCGCTGTTATTGTTTTACTATTGTGTCTCGTTTCGCGGGTATGTGATAGATTAATTCATGAATCCCCGTCCGGTCCTATGAGACCGCGCTGTTATTGTTTTACTATTGTGTCTCGTTTCGCGGGTATGTGATAGATTAAAGATTAAAAAGCAGCCTTTAGTTCTGTTTTCAGGGTAGCGTATGCACCAAGACGATTTCAGGTTCTGCTTTATTCTTTCATTCTATTATAGTATCAGGTGGGATCGCAGTCAAGCACTAGTTTATAACAATTAGTTCATGAATCCCCAACCGGTCTCATGCGACCGCGCTGTTATTGTTTTACTATTGTGTCTCGTTTCGCGGGTATGTGATAGGTTAAAAAAAAATATGATGATGATTAAACGAACATAATAATATTTTTAATCGAAGTTTAATTACACAATTCATAAATAACTCGTTAAAATAACAATTGGTGTTATCGTTTAAAATAGTTATTGTCATTAAGTGCAATGCACAATTCAATTGACTCGACGAAAAACAATTTTCTTCAAAATCTTTCCATATAGATTTGAAAGAGTTTTGCTTAAACATAATATAATTATTATTAAATGTTAACCAAAGAAACATCCAATGTGTATCAGGCCGCATTTGGTCCAACTCTCATATATAGCTGGTCAATGTCCTTTACACAAATAATACCACTAGTCTCTGAAAATAAATAACTAAAGTCTTAACGCAATCCGTTTGACGACTTAAATTGAACTGTTTAAGGGACTAGCCATACAGGGTGTATCTGTATAGCTCTATCCCTCTTTCTCGCTCGCACAACTATAATTTTAACGCCAAAACCGTCAAATTAATCGCATTAATTAATCTATCATCGCAATCATAAAAGAGTTTTCAAAGAAAATCAAAGCAGTAATCTCGCCATTTACAATTTTTGATTATAATTTGTGGACCGTTTTCATTCTATACTGGACGTTAACCAAACTGGTGTCTATTTTTTTTAAGTTCTGTTAAAAGTATTACAATTTGGGCTGTAGGATTATTCGAAAGATTTACCGTGGCCTTGGAATGCAACTAAACAATAACAAGTAGGTGTTCAGTAGTCAGTAAAAGTCTGACACTTAGTCCACTCTGAGCGGAAAAAGTAATATGATGATATCCCAGCACAAAATAAAGTTTGAAACTGCAAGTGAAATTTCCTATTTTTCTTTACAGATAAGGCATAAGTGAGCCTTAGATAAAGTTAGGTAAATAATACCGCATTTGGTGTTTATTTGTTTAGTAAACATTACAATGCGGTTATGAGTTGTGATGTGTGGAAGATAGATATGCCTATCTGCTCTTTATAGCACACCATAAAAAAATACAGTAACAGCATAAAATTAATAGGGTGTAATAATCGGCGGTCTTATCGCTAAAAGCGATTTTTTAAAGACAGTATAAAGAAAATAAACTGGCCTACAAAGAGGAATACTATCTATATTTTTTTCCCCACCTCTTTTAGCGTTTGAATCTTACTACTGGAATTTGATAGTAGTATAGATTAGCATCAAAAAGTTCATAAGAATGATTGTATTTTTGAATGATTGTTTGTTTACCTGATCTTTAATGGAAAATGGGCATAAGTAATAGAGCAGTGGCGGCCCAGTGGTAACTGCCCCGACTTACAAGTTGTAGGTCGCGGGTTCTAACCCAGCCAGGCGCATTACTTTGTGTAATTTATTTCATCACCACTGCTCTCAAAACGGTGAAGGAAAACATCGTGAGGAAAACTGGTATGTCCTAGAACCAAAAATTCGAAGACATGTGACATTCACCAATCCGCACTGGGCCCACGCGTGGTGGATTATATTACCATTCCCTCATGGCCCATTCCTTCTCCTAAAGAGGAGGCCTGAGTCCCAGCCGTGAGTATAAGTCTTTTTAAAACCTAAGTATTTGCAAAGTAATTATTATTTATCACAGAATATAATTTATAGGGATGACTAGAATGGAACAAATGATTCCAGTATCTGGTTATTGGGGTACTTAACTCTTTTTGAGTCTAAAAACTTAAGTAAACAAACATAAGCATAAATCTATTCCGGGACCAAAAACTATAGTTTAGAAATCACAAAATCATGAATTTGAAGTAGGTATTTTAATTAAATTCTCATTAGAATATTACTAAATCTTTAAACAAAAACTTATTACATAACCACTAAACAAATAAATTGCGCATTCATAAAATTATTCATGCAATTGAAACAATTGCTGGAAAAAAACAAACACAAAACAACTTCATAATTTACAAAATCGTTTGTAAGTAACAATTTTCGCGATTTTCAATTTTAATACTGAATAAAATTTTATGTAACTATACAAACAAACTAAGTACTAACAATTTTGTCAAACAATAGATAATTATGAAGATAATGATTAAAGAAAGCTTACCAGTTATTTTAAAGACGAAAAATTTGTAATACACAGCACTAATTTCACAAAATTTCGTTCACTCACATACACTTTCCTTATCACTTTTTCGTGTTATTCTAATTTCATCGTTATCGCGGGTGGATAAAGTGGATATTTATCTGTTTGGCGGCGGAGGTAGTAAGACGCGGGTGCGCAAGGCCAGAGCGCTCGCGCAGATGAGTTAATTCCTTATCACGAGGCTCTGCGCCGAGTGTGTGCGGTGACCACACTCGAGGTAATAGTGGGACATTACCTTTTCATTTAAAGTTTAATGTCGTTTTGAAATACTAGGACATTACTTTTCATTTAAAGTTTTGAAACTGAATGGATTTTGTAACGAGTGCTTTAATAGAGCTATTACTTGTTTTGTTTTTTCATTCGCGTGTTTGTTTTTCTTTATGGTTGTTATATATTGTGATTGACTGACTGCCTTTTGTAACTGTAGATAATTAAATAAACTGACTTACTGAATACAGACTGCTATATTTTTTTGTATAATAAAACGTTGGTCACACGTTTCGTGGGTGCCTTTCACATAAATAAGACAGTCAGACCCGGAACAACATTTTGTAAGCCACACAAATAATTGTAACGTTCAGGAATCAAAACGTGACATGCAACGCAGCAGTCAATCACTTTATCACAGCGCCAAAGGTCCGAGTTTTTAAAAAAGAAATACATGGAAAGTCAACACCTTAGTACCATTTTAGGTCAGTGGGTAGCCTTTTTACATGCGTTATGCATGTATTTTCACCTCTTTATCGACGAGCAGCCTAATGTAAATACATGCATCAAAGTTATTAGCATCTTAGGGTCTTGCTACTTTTTCTTCCTGCCCTTGTTCCATGTAATTTAGGTTTAACGTAACACGTTGCACAATAATAGCGAGATGATGACAATTATCTCTTAAACCAATAAAAGATTCACGGAATTTAAGGAAAACTAACAAACTAAATGAATAAAAGCTATTTATAATAATGTGGGATTGTTTGAGACATTGTTTACAAATTAATATAAAGTTGCAATAAGTTTGTATAAAATATGACTGTAATAACTAAAAATTAAATCTGACTTGCTGCTCAAAAATCTCAGTATAGGTACTCTTCCGGTTCACACGTTTCTACTGCTATGAAAATACATTTAGTTCTAGATTTACTACCAGTTTTCGTCAATTCCTTGAAATTTTTCAGAATTATTCAAACAAAACATTAACAGGCACTTTTGAAATATCAAGAAGTCAGTCGGTCAGAAAAAATATATGAAATAATGATGAAAACGTTCCTATTATACCTATTGTGCAAAATACACGCTTGACCGTGAAGTTCAACACTCACACCCAGCCCAATATTCAACACTCCCAATATTTTTATAAACATTAAAATTATAACCGTCTTTCTGATGCAGTCAAATAATCATCATCATATCTACCTAGCCTTTTTCCCAACTATATTGGGGTCAGCTTCCAATCAATCGGGATTTAGCTGAATACCATTATTTTACGAGGAGCGGTTGCCTACCAAACCTCTACAACCCATTAACTGGGGTAACACGGTACTTCATGGCAAAACTGCAGTCATACAGGCTCTTAATAAACTAGTGCGCCTCACCATCTACGATCGCATCACTGCTTACCATCAGGTGGGATCACAGTTAAGCACTAGTTTATGTAATTAAAACATAATAATAATATTAAATTAAAAACAATAGCCAGAAGTATGGTCACCGTAGTAGAAAGATGAATGAAAGTACATTCTAATATTATGTGAAGAGCGCTCGCGTCGCCACCTGGCGAGTAAGAGAGAAAACAATTATACACACATTGACGCGCGCATGCATGTAGGTACACTATTATGTGTATCAACGTAGTTTTTATCATCATTGAGTTCACTCGGATGTTGAAGCACAGTTTATACGCTCTTGAATACATTTCTAATTATGGAAAAAACATAGATCCGTCACTTGACACAATTGAAGCTTATTATTGTTATTATCAGCCGAAAGACGTCCACTGTTGGGCATAGGCTAACCCCAACTGTGACCAGAACGACCGATCCTGTGTCTCATATCCATTGGCTTCACGCATCGGGCCACCTTGTGGAAGGCCTACCAACGCTGCGTCTTCGGGTACGCGGTCGCCATCGCTACACCGGAAAAAATATTTTTAGCCCCATCGATTATCTGTTCTGCAAGATATGTGCCCTGCTCATCATCATCATCACCTCAGCCGAAAGACGTCCTCTGATGGACATAGCCTCCCCCAAGCGTCGCCACAACGACCGGTCACTGCCACTTAGGAGATTCAGCTTCAGGCCTCTTTCTATTCCTATTCAATTGTCTCTATAGATATCAGTGTTTTTTTTTTAATACATTTTCATAAATAACCTTTTGCAAATAAATAACATTACCTCTTGATATCTGAGTTTATAATAATAATAATAATATCCCACAACTTTCACACAACATCATCTAGTCCCAAGCTAAGCAGAGCTTGTGTTATGGGTACTAGACAACTGATAAACATACTTATATATTTCTAAATACATACATATTATAGAAAAATTACACCCAGACACAGAACAAATGATCGTGCTCATCACACAAACATTTGTCCTGGGTGGGAATCGAACCCATCGACCTCCGGCATAGCAGTCAGGGTCACTAACCACTAGACCAACAGGCCAGTCAAATAATGTAGGTGTGTAGGTATTATAAACGTTCATTGAAATTGTCAGAAGGAACCCATTTTATTAACTAATCAAAACGGCCACTGTTTGATTGGACGATATTGGCACAATTGATATTGATCAGTAATTACACTAGCATATTTTTTGACTTGGGTAATCATCCAATCACTTCTCCTTCTCTAGGATGGAACGAGAGGCTATGTCAGAGTTTTACTGACTAAAATCACACCTGTGTGTTCAGTTGCCATTTGCGGTCTAGATCCGTGGTTTAATTTTCAGAAATTACTTTATTGGACATTGGCTCTACTGGGCCTGTACGGTTTGCTTGAAGTCCCTTTGAGGTGCAAGGTATGACTTTTTTCATTTTCAATATCTTTATTGTGGATCATAGGTAAGTATATAATACAGGTATGTGATATTAATTAAAATTTTCTTTAAGGATTCATCAAAAAAAAAAAAAATATATATATACAGGTATTAAATAAATTAAATAGATCAGCTACGTCCCGCCCTTGGGGCATACAACAGTCACATATAGAATATAGGTAAGTAAGTACATTAGTTTTTACAAATTATTAATATTTCACATTGGAGTAGAAATACACCATGAAACAAAACGAATTAAGGTAGGCAGGCACATAACAGTAGGCTTCTGAACACATCATGAATGAGACTTATTTTGTCGTTGTTCTGTCGTTCATGAATGTTCTCAGTTCTCTGATGGGCAGAGTGGTCTGTCAGACTCGTATTCGCTATAACTGCCTTTGGTTTCTTCGCAGGAGTAGCAGGTGCATGTGTACTGCCCTGGAAGTTTGTGATTACGCCATCCACAGGCTTGTGTTTAGAAAAGGCACAGAAGGAGCCCCGAGGCCTATAACCGGCTAAATTTTATAGCAAGCACAACCTAATCCTGTGGGAAATATACAGGCGTGAAATACTAAAATATAGCAGATAGTGAGTCTTTGATATATGTTGCTAAAAATGCAATGTTTATTCATAGCTTTGACATACATTATTTTTGCAAAGTCAGGGTAGTTCACAGGGTAGTTCATATTTTGTGGGTATTAGCAAGCAGCTAGTCGACTCTTCGACTAGCCCTTCACGTGACCAGAGGGCTGGGCTGTTTTTCGGCCAACGAATCAGCATTGCCATCCAACGTGGCAATGCTGCCAGCGTTCTGGGCACTATTCCTGTTGACATCGACGTGGATGAATTTTTTGATGCCCAGTAAATCCCTTTTTTTGTATGTAATATATAGGTTTGTACATATTTTTATTATTAGTTTGTACCTATATATCTATATACAAGAGAGTCTTATTAGTTTAATTTGTAAATATTTGTTTAATTAAATAAAATGTTTTTTTTGTGGGTAAATTTTTAAGTAAAAGTCAGAAACAATCTCTAGGGCCCTGATAATAGAAATTGTACCCTACATTGCTGCAATTTTTAACTGCACAATACTATAACTAAATAAATAATGCATTTTTTGTGAATTCACTCAGAGTTCATCAGAATAAATCCGACTTACGCCCATTTTCAATAAGCTACCTATCTAAAGTTGCAGCTACTAAAGATAAACAAATCTATCCTTTTGCCCTTACTTGCTTTCCTATAACCTACCGACGGTTAGCATTTCCTACCAAAATTGTGACATTGACAACTAGAATCTTACTGTTTATCGGAGATAACTATCTGTTTATGAACTGCGGTAAGTTATTGAAAACGGGCGTTATTAGCAATCATTCGTTTAGTTGAGAAAAAGAATCCTAATGCTCATTAACTTCCAAAATAGTTAAGTTTAACTTTTCAATTTAAGATACTTTTACATTTTATAAATTACTAGCTGTCCCCTGCGGTTTCACCCACAGTTTTCGTTACTGCTCCGCTCCCGTGGGTCATAGCGTGATGATATAGCCTATAGTATTCCTCGATAAATATCTAACACTGAAATAATTTTTGAAATCGGACCAGTAGTTCCAGAGATTACCCCCTACATACAAACTTACAAACCTACAAACTTACAAATTTTACCTCTTTATAATATAAGTATAGAAGTATAGATTTAATATTTGCATGCCGAAAACAAAATTCTATATTTACTTAAATGACTTGAACATTAAATAACTAGGAATATTTATAACCTGTGTATATAATTATGTATAAGTAGGTCGGGTGTCTCACATTGAACCAGGCAGCTACATTGAAGCACCGCCGAATCTCGAAAATGCGACATTGCCAAACCGCACTAATATGAGTGAAAGAGAGGTATTTACGTTCCATTCCTGCCCACTAGTTTGCGTGGCGATCGCGTGCAAAGTGGGTGTGTGAGGAGTATTCGAAAGCAAACTGACTCAAAAAGTAAATATTTTTTGCCAATTTCATTCTTTTTTAGCTTTTTTCGTTTAAATAATATCAATTTATTTATATGTACACTGTTTTCTACGGTTATTTAGCTATTAAAAGAGCTATAATTCGTGATTTTAAGAGATTGATTTGCCGGTAAAATTTTGAGTTTAGTGATCAAAACGTGGTGTGTCTCACATTGAACCACCTGAGGGTGGTACACATTGAACCACGGTTTACTGTGTAAACCCCAGTCGTTAAAGGAGTGTTTTTTACAATTATTTTAATTTAATTTTAATTTGTTATATTATGGAAGGTACTTTTGTTTTTATAATGAAAATTGTTACTTTTGTTTTTATTATTAAAATATGATAAGAATTTGACTGAAAAGGTTTAGTGATGTACAAAACTAAGACTCTCGGTTTAATTGCATATGATTTAAAGTTATTTTTATAAATATAAGGCTGATTTTTATTATTACTGTTTATTATTATTATTATTACAAAGTATTTGCCTTATAAATTGAACTAGAAGACATCGTTAATAAGGTGTCTCAATGTGGACGATACCCTGGTTAAATGTGTACCATCTGTGGTACACATTTAACCAAAAATCATTTTTCATAAAAATCTGTTTTACACCGAAACTAAAAGGAATATGAGAAATTAATGTTTTACAAAATTGAAGCTAAATAAATATGCTAACTATACACAAAAAATTAAAGGCATTGATGGAACATCCAGCCCACTATGAGACTTTGAAAGGAGAATGACCGAAAGCAGTCTAGCAAAGATGCATGAAACAAAATCAAATTAATATAGAAATTATTTGCTTATTTTTTACAAACTTTTCACTTCAGGAATTTTGTTTTCGTATCCGGAATTATGATTTTAACATAAACAGTAAATTAACGATTGCTAGGTACATTAGTCATGATTGACATTTCGTTCTCTTCATTTGTACGAGTTACGTAAGTATGAACCTTTAGACAAAATCTTCACAAAAATGATACTAAACTCATAAATAGCTATATAATTAGTAATATCATAACCATATCGTACTGTATATGTATTTCATCATTCCAATAAGATAATATTTATTTTTGTGTTTCGTCTCACGCAGATGCAACTGTCAAGCCAGATGACAGACAGACCGGCCGATAGGGATGGCAATTCTTCCTAAACAAGAACGATTTTTAAATCTATTCGAATCGAAGTGTAAAGAATCGATTCATTAATAAATAAGTTCTAATAGATCGATTTAAAAAAAATAGATTCATTGGTTACCCTGCTGGTACTGAATCCTAAAAAGCACGGTAGGTACTGATGGTCCACGTATGGATCAACGCACGTGTTTCATAACTGATGAATAATCGAGTGTACAACATTCACTTAAAAATTAACTTACGGAAAATAGGTAGGTACTTTGATCGTTTAAATAATAATATGTGTAATAAAACCGCTCGCTTCAGTATAAAATAATACATTTATTACTTAATCAATCACCTTTGAATTGTCATGAGCACGTCATCATGGCGGTATGTTCGAGGGGACTCATAGAGGTATAAAGAGCTTCTGGGAAGACGTGACGGCGTTCTCACCCTCCGAATGACGCAGGTCCTCACCGGACATAGTAAGTCCGAGAGGTTCCTGCACCTGATTCGTGGGGAAGAAACGCGGCCGGAGGGCCGCGCGGAGGACACCGTGGAGTATACGGTGAGGTGTGACTCACATAAGAGGAGCACCGCCGTGTCCTTGTGGGGGCGATCGGCAGCGGTGACATCTCACACCGGGCCCTGGTTCAGGCCATAGTCCAGGCCATATTTTATATCGACAGTTTTATTATAGATAATCACAAATTCGTTTTGGTGTTGCCAGCATAATGTGTCAATTGCAATGAATCGAATACAGAAAGCTGTTCCCGCCATTATTCTATATCGACAGCCCTGTTAAAGATAATCACAAATTCGTTTTGGTGTTGCCACCATAAATAGTCAATTGCAATGAATCGAATACAAAATAAATTAAATAATATTCTTGGTTCCAAAACACAGAATAATCTGATTACGTATCAAAACCTAACAGTTTTTGCAAGAAAAAATCGGAACTCGTTTTCAAGTATCTAAAATCGATTTAAAGTATCTATTCCATGTTTAAGATCGATAAAAAAAAATCAATATACTTGACCTACAAAATCGATTTCAGATTGTCATCCCTAAGCCGGTGCCTGTGCGGAACTGCGGAAGTCGGAAGCCATTACTGTTTATGTGTCGATTGAAAATAGTCGCTGTGATAATCTCTCCACGTAAATAGTAATACTTACGGAAATTCGTTGGTGTTTGTTTTAAACAACTTAGCGTGTTTCATGTAACTTACGACAGGACGTTTTTGTGTTGTGTTTCTGAACTCTTTTGAGTGAGTCTATTGTTATCATGTCGATGCTTGATTCTGTTCAACCGATGCCGGTGGTAATGAGAAACCGATGTGTCGATTGTTCACTTTTGATACCCAGAAATCACCCGCAGCATTCCTTGCAACAAGCGTCTACGACGATGATTACTATATTACGATCTTGGATAACTCCTACTGAGGTAAGTTATCACTATATTATATTACTTCTAGATTATCAGACATGCCAGCATCCTTTACTTTTGAATAGCTGACAACATCCTATAATCATCCATCCTTAGTGTGGTGCAACTTATAGTATGAATTATATTATGGTCAGACTGCCATCATACAACTTTACTACGATTTTCTACTATTGATCCTTTAATTTAATCTTGAAAATGAGCTTTAATGTGAATAATACAGCAATGTAATATATTGATGAAATGTATATCTATACTAATATAATAAACCAGAAAACTTTTTTGATTTGTTTCTAATCTCTGGAATTATTATGTTGATTTGAAAAATATATTTTTATATGATTATCACATTCATAAAGAATACTCCAGTAGTTTAGTTTAGGGCATAGTTTACAAGTACTATAGTTTACAAGAATATGTAGGAACACAGCCGGGCACAGCTGTATGATTATACTCTATCGGTTTAGGTAAACAATCTTGAATAATCTTGATATGTCTTAAAAGGTAAACAATCTTGATATGTCTTTTTATTTAAAATAAATCGTATAAAAGACATATAAAGATTATTTAAATTAATAACCTAACTTCGGTTTAAGTAAATACCTAATTGTAAACATTTTTATATACAATTTTTAGGCATTTTTTTAAATAAAAGACATGCTAAGATTGTTTACATTTAGTTAACTACTTGAACAGATGGAGTATATATTACTCCTGTTCCAGCTTTGCATGGGTGATAGATATCTTTGAAATTCTCGGTTGTTTTTCTACTATGATATGCATGTTTTAAACACCTAAACCTTCCTCATGAATCACTCCGTATACTGGTGAAAACTGCATGAGTATCTGTACAGTGCTTTTTGAGCTTATAATATCCTTATACACAGTGAGGGACTCTGTTTTATAATATGTTTGGATTAAATGATGATTGGTGTATAACCTGAATTAAGTATTTCAGAAAAACAGTAGCATTCAGAAGTATTTTCTTTTATTTCAGCTTTCATCAGAAAGTGTACTTTGTACGGAGTGTATAGCAATACTTCAAGATCGAGCAAATACATTCATTGATGGAGTAAATCCTTTACCATTGCCTGCTTTTGGTCACAGAAGTATATGCTTTTCTTGTGGACTGTCTATTTTACATGCATCAAGAACACATGCTGTGAGATCTGATCGCCCAGAAAGGAACATTATATTAAGAAAGGTTCCGCTGCACTTGGTAAATATTTTTTGACTTACACATATTTCTATAATGCTAATTTTTATTCTTGGGGAACTTCACCACCACGCAGAAAACTGCGAGCAAAACAACTATGTTGTTTCTGTGAGTGTATAAGGTCACCGGTGTGTCAAAGCCAGCGGTGATTTCCAATTAAAGTGTTTGACTTTGAGCAGTAATAATCTATCCACTAGACTAACGCTGATATGCTTCTCACTAATAATAATATTGTCTTAACATAGTTCACTGGTAACCAGTCCACTTAAGACTTCAAAAACCCTATTATCTTTGTTTTCATATGTTGCAATAGTTTCCCACCAACCAACCGGGGGTAGTCCTTGAGTGCACAGCATAGCGCGTACAGGGATAATCGTCGGTTGCTATTACGCTTCATTAAAAGTGTCTAAAGGGCCTCTACAAGTTGGTTTGGCTCCTCATACGCCTTCCAAAGGTCCAAGACCCCAGAGTTCTGAGATATACTGGCTATATAATAATATTGTATTACTCAATACTTTAGTACATTCCATATTATGTACATAACTACATAGAAGGTATGAAATATTGTTAAGATCAATATGGACCCTGTCGGGCACAGCAAGATGCGAGGACTGTTAGGTGTGGCGACACTTGGGGGAGGCATATGTCCAACAGTGGACGCCTTTCAGCTGAAATGATAATGCTGATATTACATATTGGTTTATTTTAATACTGAATACATAGTATGTCAATTTGTTTTTTTTTAGGTTTCAAGATTGGAAAGAGTGTGCAATGCTTGTTGGTTGGCAGCTTATAGGGAAGTGAGACGTCAAAACCAACAAGTTTGGTTCTTGAGCTGGGGGCGTTATAACGATATAACTGCTCCAGCTTCGTATTTAGATAATTATTTTGATGAGTATGATGAATAATAAAGGTAATTGGTACTTAAAGTTCTGCTGTCAAATACGTAGGACATCTATAGGTTACTTGTGGTATACTTGTTCTAACATTAAATACCTAATGACTACCTACATGAAAAGTCTGTTCATAATTATGTGTTTTATACCATTATATACAACAGGAAGGTACCTTATTTATTTCTGTATAGATCTGAGACAAATTGAAGTTAATAAATGATCTCTATCTGACTGAAGTTGTCGTTTTATTTCGATATTGTCACATCAACGCCGCAAGGCCATAAAAAGCATGAATATTACATTATATTTTTCAATTAGCAACTGTTCACTGGTTTTGTTTTTAACTAACATTGTTGTTTTGTACCTCCATGACTGATCTGTGGTCATTTTATAAGTTGCGAGTAGGTTAGACATAATTTGTAGGTTATCTCCGTATTTGTTTAATTACTTCAAAATCCGGGTATTTGTGTGAAAATTAACACTTTTGTTTAATAGTATATAAAGCGTAGTCTATAATAAATAAAGATTTATTGTGTTTCAACTTTAGACGGATTTCCATACATCGTTGGTCATGATCCTTTACCTGGTTCAATGTGGGACAACTTACCATATTCAATCTTGTAAATATGTATAATGCATTTTTTATTTATTTTATAGTTACTTTATTGGACTTATAATACAATACATAAATTATAATAAAACTAATAGGTAATTTAAATACATACAATGGATAGATTCTTATCACATTCTCATGATTTCTTCCATACAACCATTGAATGGGCAATAAATTTAATTTTATGAAGATTTCATTGGTCTAGACGCGTACCATGAGAACTGGTTAGAGATGGTGCAGGAGAACAACGTCTGGAAGGAATTAAGGGAGATATTTGTCCAGCAGTAAGGGCTAGGAAACATCATCATCATCATCTGCCTAGCCTTTTCCCAACTATATTGGGGTCGGCTTCCAGTCAAGCCGGATTTAGCTGAAAACACAACCCATTAACTGGGGCAACACGGTACTTCATGGCAAGACTGTTGTCAGATTTACTGGCTTCTGACTATCCGTAACGACTGCCAAAGATCTACAAATGACAGCCGGGACCTAAGGAGGCATGGAGGAAATTCGTTATGATAAGATGATCACCCATCCACAGACCAACTATATGCAAGCGTTGCTTAAAATTGAAGATCAACCACGGCGTGCGGCTGTTATTATCTAGCCACGAGCTCCTCAGTAAGGGCTAGAAAACAAATACTTTATAATTTCTTTATTTATACACTTACTTGTCGAAGAGCTCTTCGCCATAGCTGTCATCTAGATACACGGAAAATGCCCAGAACATTAGCAGCATTGCCATATTGAAGATGCAATGCTAATTATTCTAAATATAGTAAATATATTATATAAATAAAATAACCCAGCCCTCTATTCATGCTGTGTCGATCAATCGGCGAGAAATATCTTCGAAAGGTGGCGTGCATTCGGATCCCCTGACCTTTGGCGTATCTAGATACGTTCATAACCCCAATCTTATCAGGGAAAGCCTTGACATGGCTGATTTTGGTGTGAATTTATCAGTTTGTTTGCGTCCATTATAGAATTACGTATCGGTAGTGCAACATCCTGGGCTACCCATTACTAGTTTGTTTTGTTCCGATATTAGTGTTTGTGTGGCGTCTCTCCTACTCTCCGTAGACCCATTCCGAACACGAGTCCTTTTGCCTGTTTACGCAGGGACTTAATGACAGCGTAAGCGGATGCATCTGCCGTAGCTAGCGTTGCCAGGCGTCCGGATAAAGCCGGACACAGTCAGGCTTTTTGGTTGCGTGTCCGGCCAAATTAGGTGGAGTCCGGCCTGTCCGGCTTTTGTTAGGCTTTTTAAATTTGTTTTTTTTTTAGATTTTTCATTTGTTCTTGCAATTGCAAGCGTTTGCAGACGAGCATTACTTGTTATTTCATTAGAATGTTAAAAGTAAAACTTCCTTAAATGACATCAAAAAAATTTATCGGCTTTTTAATTAAATGTCCGGTTAAACTATTTGATTTGTCCGGCTTTTTACTTTGAAGATCTGGCAACTCTAGCCGTAGCCGTGTAGGCTTATTGGGTCAGGCAAAGAACTTACCTACCGTAGTTACTCAGATACCCGCGAAACGAGACACAATAGTAAAACAATAACAGCGCGGTCTCATAGGACCGGTTGGGGATTCAAACGTTAAGGTGGGCGCGACGTTAGAATTATCCATACAAACGTAATAAGTACCAAAATCATTTGCAATTTAAGCATATTTACACCATAATATGATGTTATTCGGATTCAGACAATAATTATCTAGGTTCCTACATCGTCTTTTTGTTGAAAAACTTACCCCAAACGAAATTTAAGCGAATTTAAATTTGCACATTTTCACAGCGAAAATGTCATGTTTTTATTTTGTTTTTTCTATATTATAAACTACAATATTTCAAAATATCTTTTCGTAGGAACACAGATATTATTATATCAAGTTATAAATACTCGAAACAATATTGAAAATACATTAATTTTTCATTCATCATTTTTGGTATTACGGAACCTCTCCCAAATTTCCAATAGTTTGTATTGCTATCACAGCAAGCAACTGTCAGTGTGCGGATGATGACTTTACTCCAGTCGGTGTGTCCAAGAATTGTTTATACTATCTGGATTGCCTCCATCAACCTCAAAAACGTATTTTATTTCGTCTCAACTCGAGATAGCGCGCAGGCCTCTTAAAAAACAAAACTAGTTTTGTCATCGACACGCTAAGCAGAAAAACATCCTGGGGTGGGCATTAGGCCGTACTAGGATAGACTCGACCCACTAGTCCCCTCGTATACCTACCTATACATATATAGTCAAAACTCAGGGCCGGCAGACCCCTGAGTTTTGACTTGACAGCTCAACTGCCTACAGGAACGGGGTAGGGGTTTAGTCAGTAAAAGTCTGACACGCCCTCCCGCTCCGCCCAAGAGCGGGGGAAGTCATTCTGATGATTCCCTTACCATAAAAAAAAAAAAAAAAAAAAAAACTGCCTACATGACAAAAAAGCTATTAGAAAATCAAATGACGAAGCAAGTGAAAACAAGGGCTAGATATGAGTGGGGCAAATAAGTGGAGAAAACCAGATTAAAATACAGCGACGTCATTACATTCAACAAGTGTAATGAAAACATGACAACATGGGCGGCGCCGATAGAAAACTCATCATTTTGAGACGTGGGCATGTACTCAACATGTACTTGTAGTGGGCATTATGTTATCGTCAATCTACTTTTAACAATTACACATTGTAATGTCTACTAGGTCGATCTTCAAGGTTAAGCAACGCTTGCCAAAGTTGATCTGTGTATCGGTGACCATCTTAACATAACGAGTTTCCTCCGTACCTCAAAAGCACGTTAAGCCGTAGGTCCCGGCTGTCATTTGTAGATCTTTGGCAGTCGTTACGGATAGTCAGAAGCCAGTAAATCTGACTCCAGTCTTGCCATGAAGTACCGTGTTACCCCAGTTAATGGGTTGTGGAGGACTGGTAGGCAGCCGCTCCTCGTAAAATACTTGTATTCAGCTAAATCCGGCTTGACTGGAAGCCGACCCGAATATAGTTGGGACAAAGGCTAGGCAGATGATGAGTCTACTAACAGCCGAACCCAATAACCTATCTATCCTAACACATACCGGAGATAGAAAAACAAAACATATATTATTTTTGTATTGTATCATTTGTTTTACTATCTCCAGTATGCCAAAGTTGGAAATAGATAGGTTATTGGGTTCGGCCGTAAGGCTACTGGGGGCCATGTTGTACAAAGAAGGGACAGGAGTGGGTTTTAGTTAGAATAGAGCGTTAAGCCCCACAAACCTCCATTGAAAAGGGAAGACTCTTCGATTTGTTGGGTATTGTGTCTGGTCCGGGCAACAACCTGGCTGCATTGTATAATATGTTCTATCTTGTATCGCATCTATCGAAAATTATTTTTCAGAGAAGATGTGGAATTATCAATTTAATAACTATAACCACCAACTCATCGCCTCGTGGCTAGATAATAACAGCCGCACGGGTTAATCTAAAAGGTTAAGCAACGCTTGCCAAGGTTGGTCTGTAGATGGGTAATCATCTTGACATACCGAGTTTCCTCCGTGCCTCGGAAAGCACATTAAGCCGTTGGTCCCGGCTGTCATTTGTAGATCTTTGGCAGTTGTTCACAGATCAATCTTGGCAAGCGTTGCTTAACCTTGAAGTTCGACCCGTGCGGCTGTTATTATCTAGCCACGAGCTCCTCAAAAAAAATAAACTTACGATTACGCAAATATACCTTTTCTATCGCACCTATTACCACTCTCAAGCCCTTTTCTCTTGCTCAAACATCTTGCACCCACGCATTTGTCCAGTCATGCATTCGTACTCAAGAAACGTGACACCATCGTTCGAGTGACCAGTAGCTTGCTGTGACCACAGTATAAATAATAGAACAGTATGGAAACTACCTACAAACGTTCGAAACAGCATACTCACACAAACATGCTCACCGGCGAGACGCCTAGGGGTATGTCGCGATGCTGTCGAGTATCGTTTTATTTATTTTTTGTAACTAAGAATGATAGTTTTTCAGTAAATAATTCATAATTTATGAAGAATAAAGGTTATTCGAAGAAAGGCAAAAAAAAAAACATTTTTTTCAAATAAAAAGAACAACATCGAAAACATTCAAAACCGAGCAAGTGCGAATCAGGCTCGCACACTGAGGGTTCCATACCAACTTAATTGCGGTTTACAATTTATGACGTATTAAAAAAAACCACTTACTAGATTTCGTTCACATCATAGATATCTTTTTTTAAGTTATATCGTTAATTTTAGAAGTTACATGGGAGACTTTTTACCACTTTGGAATTATTGTTTTTTTTTCTATTTTTGGGTAAAAATACATCTACTTACCAAGTTACTTGTTTCAACAGTTCTTTTAGTTTCGAAAAAAAGTGGCTGTGTAATACGGACGGACAGACAGACAGACATGACGAATCCATAAGGGTTCCGTTTTTTGCCATTTGGCTACGGAACCCTAAAAATGACGACGCTATTGCTTCAATGGAGTGTAAGCTTAGTTTCCATACTGTAGGTACGATATTTATACTGTACAGTAATTATACTGTTACGACATGTGTTAGAAACATGATAGGCAAATCGTATAATGTCATGGTGTTAGTACTTCCGGGCATTTACATAGATGTTATTGGTTTTCTTGTTGTTTTCTATTAATTTAATTGGTAAAGAAAGGTAAGTATTAGTTGTGGTAGTAAGCTTTGGTTTCTTACGGTTATTATAATAGTTTGTTTTTGTTTATGAAAGGCTGCAAGTAACGGATTTTTAGGTGAGAAGCCATCACAATGACTTCTCCCGCTCTTGGGCGGGACGGCGCCGCGGCGTGTCAGACTTTTAGTAACTAAAACCCACTCCTTTGGACCTTGCTTTTTGCTCCAAGAGCCCGATGTTTTCAGAATGGTACTCACAGCCCCAGAGGCTTCGACCCTGCTGGGCCGCTACAGTTTTGCTGACATCTCCTTGAGGCGCGCGTGGAACAGTACGCGCTGTCGACAACCACGGCCGGTTGGCAAGCTACTCATTGCTCGCCGTCCGCAAGCCTGCGCCTACGATGGCAGGCAAATCGTATACTGCCATGGTGTTAGTACTTCCGGGCACTTGAGTGTAATTGGGTCTTCGTTTTCTTGTTGTTTTCTATTAATTTAATTGGTAAAGAAAGGTAAGTGTAGTTGTGGTAGTTAGATTTTGTTTCATAAGGTTTTTAGTTTGTTTTTGTTTATGAAAGGCTGCAAGTAACAGAGTATTGCATAAAATGGAGGTATGCGGAATAGAGTGTAAAGTCCCGCGAACCGAGAAAGCCCATCATTTTGAGACATGACCATGATGTTGGATATTTATTAGAATTATGTTATCATGGATCTACCATGTGCTTGTACATATAGTCTAAGTACGAAGAAGGTGATCACCATGAGATATTATAATAATAATATCCCACAACGCCATTTAGGTAGTCCCCAGCTAAACAAAGCTTGTGTTATGGGTACTAGATAACTGATAAAAATACGTACTTATATATTTCTAAATACATACCTATTATAGATAAATTACACCCAGACACAGAACAAATGATCGTACTTATTACACAAACATTTGTCCTGGGTGGGAATCGAACCCACTATCTCCGGCATCAGGGCCACTAACCATTAGACCAATAGGCCAGTGAAAGGCCACTGAACCACCACTGCTCTTCCACTACGCTCTTTTACCTACACAGCTGTTGTTAAGTGCCACATTATTCAAATAGGTGTTTTCCAACACTGAAATCATTACCCTTTACAATTGAAACAAAAGCCTGAACAAGACAGAAGACATAAACAAGTGAGATTTACATGCAAACGTCAAAGACAGCCGACAAGATGTCACGTAGGGCTGTGGAGGGAACGCGATATTTATAGCAATGTCTTCATAAACCACTGAAGGGGAAAGTAAGGCTGTAACAGAATAATATTAAAAAAGCTATTTTTTTTACTTATGTGTATCGCCTCTAAAAAAAACCCTTAACGAGAGCGAAAACTCCATATTTTACTATTTCTACTCATCTCTGGGATAGTTTTCTTCTTCTAGAACATACCTGGGAAATTACTGGTTCTGGAGATATTGAAGGTCATAGACAATTTTTTTTTTGTTTTTTTATTCTAAATCTTATTCCAAGTATCATTGATTAACTTTTTTCCGAACAAACCTTATCAAAATCATCATTTTTTTTTCATAACAAATTACGCATTTAAGTCACAAAAACGCAATGAAAACTACCTAACACAACGAGCGCCTCACACACATAAGCCTGCGGTCGGTTCAACGAACAAGCGCGAGCGGCCGAACGCTCAGCTGATAATGATGAGTATTATTAATTAATTATTTTTTAAAGATGAAAAAGAAGTTTTTTCCCAGCAATATTTTTTGGTCAAAGTTACTTAAGTACAGAATGTGTAGTTATCGGTTATTTGATCTGTCTAGGCAAGTGAGATTTACATGCGAACGTCAAAGACAGGCGACACGCTGTCACGCAGAGCTGTGGGGGGAACGCGATATTTATAGCAATGTCTTCATAAACCACTGAAGGGGAAAGTAAGGCTCTTACAGAATAATATTATAAAAGCTATTTTTTTTACTTATGTGTATCGCCTCTAAAAAAATCCTTAACGAAAACGAAAACTCCGTATTCTATTCATCACTGGGATAGTTTTTTTCTTACCTAGAACATATCTGGGATATCACTGGTTCTGGAGATATTGAAAGTCAAAGTCAAAATTTTTTTTTTTTTCTAAATCATATTTCAAGTATCATTAATAAACTTTTTTTCGAACAAACCTTATAAAAATTATCAATTTTTCATAACAAATTACGCATTTGAAGTTACGAAAACACAATGAAAACTAAACACAACGAGCGTTTCACACACACAAGCGTGCGGTCGGTTCAACGACCAAGCGCTAGCGGCCGAACGCTCAGCTGATGATGATGAGTATTATTAGTTAATTATTTAAAAAAAATGGAAAAAAAGGTATTTTCCCAGCAATATTTTTTGGTCAAAGTTACTTAAGTACAGAATGTGTAGTTATCGGCTATGTGATCGGTCTAGGCTAGGGAATGCAAATCCGTCGTGTTTTAAAAATCCGGATTTTTTAAAACGGATTTTGGGTCCAATCCGGATTATCCGGATTTTACGGATTTTTCATGAAAATTTAACAAACCTACTTATATTAGTTTATTAACATGATGTTTTCCTTCACACGATTTCCCTTCGCCGTTTTGTGCTCTCAAAACGGCGAGGGGAAACATCGTGAGGAAACTGGCAAGTCCTAGAACCAAAACTTTTAGAACATGTAGCATCCACAAACCCACACTGGGCCCGCCTGGTGGTATACGGTATAGAATGTATATTTTTTCCATTTTTGAGTTGGAAATTATCCAATGACTTCACCCGTTCTGGGCAGAGCGGGATATCAGATTTTTAGTGACTAAAATCCACTCCTCTTCCTTCTTCTTTTTCTTTGTCTTCGTTCTAGGGCCCCGGGGTTCACTTTCATATAACCCATGGCAACAGTAGGCTTCGACCCAGCTGGGCCACTACGATTTGTATCATCTTGAGACACACTACGCGCCGTGGCGGGGTCGATGAGCTACCCATTGCTCGCCATGCGCAAGCCTGCGCCTACGGTAGCTGGAAATCGGGGTCTGGATCCGGGAGCTGGAGCGTGAGGATCATTTCCTCGCACGTGCAGCCGCCTCCTTTGCTAGCAATTACTGCTTCGCTGAAGCAGGCGACCGCCTATCACATTCCTTTGCGCTCCAGTCCATGGGCCGTACCAGGACCCGGCGTGAGTGGTCATTGCCCAAACGGAGCACACCAGTCCTCCAGACCAAATTTTGATCACGGTGGCCTGATGCCTACTGAAACCTGGAAGCCTGATGTATACTGCAGATATTATAGTGCACAAGTGTGTGCGCAGACACTGGCGCAATCTCTGTTCTTTTAATCTTATAGTCAGAAGGGAAGGCAATTCAACACGACCGGAGAGAGATCAGGTGCAGGACCTACCGCTTGACGTGTTTTCAGAGGCATGGGGGTATCATACCACCAACTTCCAAACTCCGGGCAGCTATAGAGTAATTCCTAATGGAAAAACCCAATAGCACTATTTGCTTGACCTCTAGTTCATGCTCAGTACACACGCTCAGCATTCGCTCTTACGAACCCAGTGTTCGTCCGACAAGACAGTCAAACGTCACACCTTAACCATAAGCTCCACCGTGTCCTCCAGGCGATCGATCCGCACAATAATGACACCTGGGCGTTTCTTTCGCACAAATCCGGCTCAGAAACCTCTCGAACTTACCATATCCGGTGAGGACCAGTGTCATGTGGAAGGTGAGGACGCAGTGACGTCTTTCCAACCACTTCTCAAAGAGGGGTCTTATAGCCATAATTATGGCGTGCCCAAAGAATGTAGTAGGGTTGGTAATTAGTTCATACTTTTTTCTGTCAGCATGATGACGCTTAGCGCCTTAAAAGACATTCAGTCTTTTTTGGGCATGCATGCATTGTAACTTGTCATACGGGTAGACCACGAATTATATTGGACCCACACACGTTATGATATTTTTTTTCTGAATTAACTTGGTTATCCGTCTTCCACGCGGGTGAAGCCACGGGCAAAAGCTAGTACTAAACTAATAATAAAAGTAGATAATATCATCGCAAATTAAAATTTGTTATTATTCAGAAAATCCGCGGATTTGATTTTCAAATCCGGATTTACAAGTCGAGTAAAAATGTGCGGATATCCGGATTTTTCGGATTACGGATAGTCCGGATTGCATTCCCTAGTCTAGGCAAGTGAGATTTACATGCGAACGTCAAAGACAGCCGACAAGATGTCACGCTGGGCTGTGGGGGGAACGCGATATTTATAGCTATGTCTTCATAAACCACTGAAGGGGAAAGTAAGGCTGTAACAGAATAATATTATAAAAGCTAATTTTTTTACTTATGTGTATCGCCTCTAAAAAAAACCCTTAACGAGAGCAAAAACTCCATATTCTACTATTTCTACTCATCTCTGGGATAGTTTTCTTCTTCTAGAACATACCTGGGAAATTACTGGTTCTGGAGATATTGAAGGTCATAGACAATTTTTTTTTGTTTTTTTATTCTAAATCGTATTCCAAGTATCATTGATTAACTTTTTTCCGAACAAACCTTATCAAAATCATCAATTATTTTTCATAACAAATTACGCATTTAAGGCGACTCAAGTCAACATTTTTTCCATACAAATTTCGGGGGGGTTTTAGTCCACTATTTGACCATGTACATCCAAAGTTAAACATGATATCGTTTTGTCACATTATTAATTTTGTCTGTACGGAAGCAGAATTGTAAAATAATAAGCCAATAAAAAGTTACGAGCTTCTAAAGTTTCGTTTTTTTGGCTAATTTTAACACAACTTTGAGCGTAAATTAGAAATAAAAGAAGCATTAAATTTCAAAAACGAAGCCTGTACCGACACCACAAATTTATCGAAGAATTTAATAAATTTTATTTGAAATTGATTGATGCAGTGGTTTTTTCGTAAAACCCCTCCTTCCAAAGGCCTTTTTGTATTTTATCACGCACGCCTTTTACTCAGAACTATCGTGCATCTCACTGAATAAAGTTACCCCCGGTTGCGGTGCGGGGGGACGACGTGTCACAGCGCCGCGCGCGGCTGTTTGAGTTTGGTTCAGTCTACAGCGGCCTATATCGTTCGTATGACGTGTATGTTGACTACCTATAATATCTACGCTTTATTAACCGACTTCAAAAAATGAAGGAGGTTATCAATTCGACTGTATTTTTTTGCTATTGCATAGCTTCTATCGCGGGCCTTGGGCGTGGGGACCGAATCCAGAAATTCCGTAACGAAAAAACCCAACACCCTCCACTCCGACTGGCTATGTTATGTCTGGTCGGGCAACTGCCCAATTGAACAAGACGGGTTTTGTGTCTGGTCCGAGCAACTGCCCAATTGAGCGAAACGGGTGTTGTGTCTGGTTCGGGCAACTGCCCAATTGAGCGAGATGGATGTTGTGTCTGGTCCGGGCAAATGCCCAATTGAACGAGACGGGTGTTGTGTCTCGTCCAGGCAACTGCCTAATTGAGCGAGGCGGGTGTTGTGTCTGGTCCGAGCAACTGCCCAATTGAACGAAACGGGTGTTGTGTCTGGTTCAGGCAACTGCCCAATTGAGCGAGATGGATGTTGTGTCTGGTCCGGGCAACAGCCCTAGTTTTTTTTGTTTAGTCTTTAGAGTGCGTCATCCGACCAGAGAGATGTTTTGTCTGGTCAGGCAACTGCCCAATTGAGCGAGGCGGGTGTTGTGTCTGATCCGGGCAACTGCTGCTGCACAGCACGCCGGTCATGTGGCCCGCGTCCGCGGACAATAGGAAGGTGAACTCAGTGCGGCGCAAGAAAACAAATGAAAATTTGTCTTTTTTTTCATTGCCGAGAAACGAACAAAGGTACGTAAGAGCGTTTTCACATTATCCGATCCGATATCGGTATCGGACGCCGATCCGATATCGGGGTAAGTAAAATGTATGAAATGCCGTGCTCCGATATCCGATATCGGGCCGGACAATATGAAAGATAGGTACATATTTCATACATTTTACTTACCCCGATATCGGATCGGCGTCCGACACCGATTTCGGATTGGATAATGTGAAAACGCTCTTAGGTATTATTTTAAATCTTTTGTTTTTCGAATTCGAGCGGCACACACCGCAACAACCGAAACGGTATGACATATGTGCATCGTGTAATTTCGTTTTTATTCGGAATGGTTCGGAGCGCTATGTGCAAAGCAGACGTCGCATCGTGCGTGAGGACTAGCGTCTAACCGCTCATCACTGATACTATCTCTTTCGGGCACGATGTCAAGTGAGACAGCGTGCTTTATGGCCCCGCCCGCCAGTGAGTTCAAGCCCGCGCAAAGTGGGACCTTAAGTCACAAAAACGCAATGAAAACTAAACACAACGAGCGTTTCACACACACAAGCGTGCGGTCGGTTCAACGACCAAGCGCTAGCGGCCGAACGCTCAGCTGATGATGATGAGTATTATTAGTTAATTATTTTTAAAAAATGGAAAAAAAAGGTATTTTCCCAGCAATATTTTTTGGTCAAAGTTACTTAATTATATGTACAGAATGTGTAGTTATCGGTTATGTGATCGGTCTAGGCAAGTGAGATTTACATGCGAACGTCAAAGACAGGCGACACGCTGTCACACAGGGCTGCGGAGGAACGCGATATTTATAGCGATGTCTTCATAAACCACTGAAGGGGAAAGTAAGGCTGTAACCGTCAAGATGACCTATAAAAATCTGTACTTATTTTTATTTTCAATTTAAATAAGTTTCCTTCGAATAACTTTTTTTTTCAAATAACTCACCGTAATGGGTTTTAATGCTTTCCGACGACCTGGCGTGGGTCGCGGGAATCCGATGGATGTCTTTCGTCGGACATGAACGTGGACGTTTTTTGAAGCCTTTAAAATCAAAATGTGTTCGGTGTGGGATTTGGTACATGTGGAATCCTGGAGGAATGGTTACCTGATGCAACGTAAGTGAGCGAACGTGACATTGATGACCAGCACCCCACCACGAACATGATATTGGAAAGCAGCAGATTCTAAACTAAATGTGCAACATTGGTGTAATTGCTGTAAGGCGGTCCGATGTAACGTAAAACAAGAGTTCTTCATACAAACTAAGGACCCCCATGTTATTCGTTTAGGCTATAAATTAAGGAAAATCTTGATAAGATTGTGAACCTTTTTTAGGGTGGGTTCATCTAATGCCTTCTCTCCCTCTTGAGCCGAGTTTGAAGGCGTGTCAGACTTTTACTGACTAAAACCCACACCTATGTTCCTTCTTTGCCTTGTGTTACAGGGCCCCGGCTTTTCCTTTTAGAAGTGAATCCATGGCCCCAGTAGGCTTCCAGACATTGTGAACCGTAACATACTGCTTACAATTTAACGCATTATTTTACGATAGATTATAATCTTAGGCATAATTACGTACTTAGCCAGGTACTGTATCCTTCAAAAGTAACTGTCAATAAATAATTCTTCAACATTAATTATGTTTCTTTAAACTAGGACAGTTCTAAAGCAGTCTCATTTACTACAGCATTGAACATTTCCACGTAGTCGCAGTCAGTCACAAACAGCGTCTATTTTTAGCTGCCATCCACTCTGAGGTAATTTTCTTGAAGAGACTGATAACGATATCTTTGAGATAGACCTATTGTTTGCTTAGTACCGTTTAATGGAAATAAATTAACTTCGCTGTGAGTGTTATGTTGGAGTGATAAAAATTAATGCTACGTTTAGAACGCCTATAAAACATTGGCTTGTAAACTACGACTATGTAGTCGTAGTTTACATACATACGATTAAAGAAAATGATGCAGAGTGTGTTGTGCCAAATAAACAGAGCATCAAGTTTCTGCTAGACAGATAGAGGGACCCACTAAATCTTTGGGCAAAGAACGTGCTAACATACTGGTAACGCAAAGTGTCGATCGGTTAGTGGGACATATTTTTAAAAAGTTGACGAGCACTCAGAATACCTACTCAGACCTTTGATTTTAAATTAATTTAGTTTTAAGGACATATTTTATAATTGATCAATCTGTTCGACACAACTATGTTGTTATGAATAAAGATACTAAGTTACTAACTACGACCCCATGACCCGTTTGGACCCCAAACCGCTTAAACCGTAATTACCAATAAAGTTAAACTTATTTTCGCCGCTTGAGTGTGAGCATGTTATGCCAAAAATAAGCGAAAAACCTACCATAATTGAGTTCATAATGGTCTACGACCCTCGAATGCACTGTTCGATTTTTTGGTCTACTCTCCTGAAATCAAATCAAATCCAGTCCCAAACTATATGCTATTGATCAAATCAACCTCCATATGCCTAGCTTCCTTAAGGTAGCATCTGGTTCCTAGCGACCGCGACCCGCGACAAGGGTAGCCTGATCTTCAAAACGAAAAGCCGGACAAACCAGTTTAGCCGGACATTTGAGTGAATAGGCTGGCATTTTTTTTTTATGCCATTCCGGAAATTTTGCTTTTTGCATTCTAATGAAATAATAAGTCAATTACTGTGAAATAACAAATCATTGCTGGTATGCAAACGCTTGCAAAGAACACATGACAAATCTATAAAAATGGTCAAATTTAAAAAGCCTAACAAAAGCCGGACAGGCCGTACTCCGCCTAATTCGGCCGGACAGGCCGTACTCCGCCTAATTCGGCCGGACACACAACCAAAAAGCCTGACCGAGACCTGATCCGGCTTTATCCGGACGCCTGGCAACGCTACCCGCGACCCCAACCGGAATGTGTGACCCACTGCTTAGTATGGATTTGTATGGCACGGGTGACGGGACATACAAATCCATATTAAGCAGTGGGTCGCGGTTGCTAAGAACCAAATGCTACCATTACAGAATACTGTACTGATGTACTCACATATACATACATATTCAGTACGCTACATCACTAAATTAGATCGGAATATTCTGAACAGACCGCAGGACGGATGCACGTCCGTCATCGTCGTGTCGCTCGCTCCGCTCATATCGCTCGCGTCGCTCGTATCGCTCGTGTCGCTCGTGTTGGTCGTGTCGTGTGGATGTCCGCAAGCACGTACCCAATAATCCCGGATACGAGTGAATTCGAGGCTATCCTCATAATATGGTTGATACATTGTGTTATGCAAACGGGTCTGAGGTTTGAGGTCGTCGGAAGGATTATTCGGAATTCAGAAACATAGTGTGTCATTGTTGTTACTACGTTAACGCGATCGACACTTTCACCGCGTTTAGCATTTGGTAGATTAACATGAAAGTTTTCCGGAAGTTCTGAAAATTGATAATTTTTTATAGATTTTTGCTGTGCAAAAGGTTTTTACATAAATTGTAGGCTATTGTAGTGTTGGTTAATAGAAATCACAGTATCTGTATTGAGATAGGCTCCATTTTATCGCGGCACATTTTTTTTAGGGTTCCGTAGCCAAATGGCATAAACTGAACCCTTATAGTTTCGCCATGTCTGTCCGTCCGTCCGTCCGTCCTCGCTTAATCTCTGTGACCGTTAGCACTAGAAAGCTGAATTTTGTTACCAATATAATTATGTATGTCAATCGCGCCGACAAAGTGGTAAAATAAAAATTGGATAAACATTTTTTTTTAGGGTTATTGGATAGGTATTTAAAAATGAATAGAGGTTTACTACTATCATATTTTGATAATATCAATAATTTAAATAAATTAATTTAATAGAAATAATCACTCCAAAAGTAAAAAACAATGTGTGTGTGTCCCCCTCTAAATTTTGAACCATAAGTTTAGAAAATATGAAAAAAATCTGGAAAGTAGAGCTTTATAAAGACTTTCTAGGAAAATTATTTTGAACTTGATGGGACGAATAAATTTGAAAAGTTGGGGACACTTATTGTGACGGACGGGAAACTACGGAACCCTACACTGACCGTGGCCCGACACACTCTTGGCCGGTTTTTCATTTTTAGGGTTCCATACCTTAAATGGAAAAAAAAGCAGAACCCATAATATGTAGGATCACTTTAGATTATTTTGTTGTCCGTCTGTCTGTCTCACTGCCTGTCTGTCTGTCTGTCTGACTGCCTGTCTTTCAAGACCATTTATTTCGGGAACGTGTGGTGGTATAAAATTGAAATTAAAACCATACCTACACTTAGACCTGCAGTCCCTTGAAGCTGAAAAAATCAACTTCTAAGATAATGAAAAAAGAAGTTACTGACGTTTACTTATAATATGTCGCAAAAAATACCGAGCAAGTACGAGTCGGAATCGCGCACTGAGGGTTTCATACCAACTTACCTATGAAAACAGTTCAATTCCCGAATAGAGTCTTCAAGATTTTTTTTTTCTCATGACGTAACTACTCTGTTTTCAGACTCTCGCGTATGTTTCCTCTTACCAAACCAGGCAATAAAAGTATTTCCCAAGTAAGTACCCATTTCACTTAACAAAACCGAAAAGCTAAGTAAACTTAGAGCTCGGTTTAGGGATAAGAAACTACAAAGATCGGACAAGAAAGATAAATCGCTTCTCGATTAGTTTTCCGATTAAATGGACTCGGTAAAAGCTCTTTCCGATTCATTTGCAATTCGATTCTCAGTCGAGTGGTGAATCATGGATTCTATTCTGTAGTTCTTTGTTTGATTCTTAGTAGGTTGAAAATCTATCGGAAAATTGTTGGATCGGTAGACACGTACGGTATCTACCGATCCAACAATTTTCTTCTCTTCTTTTTGAGTAGGAATTCATGAAATAATTTCTCTCTCTCTGTCTGGGTGAAGCGAAAGGGAATGTCAGAATTGTACTAAATATGACTTACCTTTGTACCTCAGGATAGGACAGGATAGGCGTGCTAGACAATTAAGAGGATATTCTTTAATATTTGTTTCCCACTAATGTTTAAAAGCTAAGTTTGTATCAATATTATGTTCGTACATGAGTGTGTTTTGGTTTTTATTATTATGCATAGGTTCGCGTTTGACCACTATCTCACCTGATGGTTACTCTGGGTTACTCGTTCACTTCATCACCGCTGTACTCAAAGCGATGAAGAAAATCAACGTGACGGAACAGGCATATTCTAGAACTAATTATTTGAGAACATATGACATCCACCAATCCACACTGGGCACGCGTGATAGATTACGACCCATTTTTTTTCTTAGAGACGAAGCCTGAATCCCAGCTACTGAAACATTACAGTAGAAACATTAAAGTTGTAGAAGAAATTGTATTTTCATCTGAAATGCATAGCGCTTAATTACTACATTATTTTATCCTGAACTTATTACCTTAGCAATGCTTCGCAGCAGAGCGTTATTGCAGCAATATTGAATAAATCACAACTATTTTAATAAAGGCTGTAAGCTGAAGTACGATATTAATGCGTTGAAAAAGTTTGACCCAGTTTAAAGTGCTATCCCATTCGTTCCGTATCAGAATCTGTGGTTCACGTAAATCATGTATTCGTCGATAGTTTTCCAATTAGATAAAATACCTTTTTCTTTTCTTTTTGAGGGGAAACCTTCAAAAGGCACCCGGACTTTGGAGAAATACGGGAATTGTGGGATCTTTACCTCACTAAAACCACCCTGGTGATCACCATACGCAATAAAGAATGGACCCCGTTGCCCCGTTACCTCTGCAAGACCATTCCGGAACCACCTCTGTGTAACGCCTGTTACGGCATTTACTTAGAAGTGATGATCGATATTTACTTAGAAGTGATGAACATTGCTATGATTTTTTTGTAGGCGCTCTAAAGTAATCTTTTATTGAAAATTCAAGTTTCTTCACAGATCTGCTAGCATCTGCTAGTGACTTCGCCCACGTGTAAGTATAAAATCAACACAAGACAACATACTTACAGGGATAAAAAGTACCCATCATAATATAATATATTATTCTATTTAAGAATGTGCTCTATCACCACCAATTCTTTCAGCCGTTGGAGCGTGAAACTATGACACCCAGACCCAGAACAACAATGTGCAAGTCACAACAAATGGGGGGTAGGGGTAGGAGGGTGAAAAATATTTTACACTTATTCTCATACCTACCAAATACCAATACCCCGAGTCATCAAAGGCGCGTACTGTTCCACGCGCGCTTCACAGAGATATCAGCAAAACCGTAGTCTATTAGGGTAAATAATTGGGAAAACCCGAACAGAAGTATACGAGTGGGTATTAATAAGTAAACGTCTAACACGACCTCCCACTCCACTCTAGAGAAGGAGAAGTCACTGGATGATTTCCCACCGAAAACAAAATGCACACAAGGTTTGATCCAAATCGGTTAATCCGACCCTGAAATCACGAAAAATATTTCAAGTGTCCTATAAATTTACGTTTGCATAAGTCGACAAAATGTACGGGACAGCTAAATTTTTTTCTCAATTTCAGGATCGGTCCCATACCATCTCCAGTCCAGTTAATCATAATGATGAGTATTGCCAGTGTTTTCATTTATTATTGTATTGTCATATCCACATTGTTTTAAATAAAGATACAGAAAATCAGTAGATAATTATAACTTGATTTACTATACGTAGTCGTAGTTTCGGAGGAAAAGCCAAACTTTATCTACTAAGTCAGAAACTAAGCGGGCTCTTCGGCACGATTAATTAATTTATCGAAGCCGGCAGCACAGTCGGCAAGTTTATTTTCCTTAAAGGTTAAAGTTGACCACGTTTACCTCTGGTTTATCCCCTGAGGAAAAGTATTAACAAAACACAAATGTTTTGTAACAGAATTATGTCTCTGTCACTTGCTAGTCCATGGGACGGCATCTATTTTGTTGAATTGGTACTTGAAACGATTTTGGCGAGTCGAGTCGAGTAGGTACCTATTTGTAATTGAATTTGCAAAAGAAATTAATGTCCCAATGCCCCGCCAAAAGGCATACATTATCAATATAATTGTGATCATTCCAAATATTAATAAATTGCAAAATGATAATTAAAATACAGTAAACAGTAAAAACAATGTAACAATCAAAATAAAGTCTAATTAGTCACAGATTAATTAACAATAGCAATGCACATTTAAAAATATAGTAATAATCAGTTAAAAGAGTAAATTAAATACAATAAAGACGACTTTTTAAAATAGCTGTATTTTGGAGTGACTATAATCGAAATAATGTCGAATACATGAGATTTTCTTTCTAATTAATACAAAATTAGTTTTAATGTAAAAGCTAATTTTAAAGTGAAATGCGTTTGGAGGTTTACCTGCAGGTTTTAAAAATCCAGTCCAATTTATTCAGCGGTAATCTATGAAAAGCTCTTACCTACTTGAACATTGAACTTATATCACAAGAAAGTAAAACTGTTTGTTTGTTTCCAGATGGTAGCCTCTGGAAAATCTAAACCAATCATGAAACTTAAGTTTCCAGCACCCATACATAGCTCCTACTATTAGTCTGAAAAAAAAGACGCTGTAAAGCCATGGGCTCATAAATTGGTATATCTCATAGGTTATTCGAATGAGTTACCTTGGCCCTGGAATTCACTCCACTCTTTCTCTCCTTCTAACTGAGTCCAGAACGGGAGAAGCCTTTTAATTATTTCCCACCCTGAAAAGGAGCAAAGCCGCGGAACAAACTAGTATTTTTTTCACATTTTCTGGCCGCATAGTTTTTATATTCCCAACTTTAATTTACATATTCGCGGGAACGAACCTGAAAGGGGTGGAGTGAGGGTGTCCTTGAGGACTGGAAGAGCGCAGCTCGAACGCTCGCGTTAGTGCTTAATTCTGTTAAAACCCAGTGCCTGATAATGTATGGGCTCTTGGCCCAAGTTAATGCTATTGGGAAAGGCGAGCGTTGTTTTTGGCATGAGAGCAAGAACTACTTTTTGAAACTTTTGGATCTTTAGCACCTAGTTTATAAGTACCTAATTTACAAATAAAAGCAAGTTTAATTGCGAATCTGCTTCTAACTCAAAAGTACCATCGTAAGCTATACAACCTGTCGTAAGCTAGCCAACATGTTTTTAATACCATCAGCGGATAAAGTAATACGTCTGGCTGGATAAGAACCCGCGATTTACAACTAGTAAGTCGGGGCGTTACCACTAGCCCACCACCAGTTGGTTTACTTAAATCAAAACTAGAATAAGAAAATTCTTAGTACGTACCGAAAACCGAAATAATAACTGCTCGAACAACTAAACAATAGCACATCTGTCATCGCAACATGTTGGAAGACGGATCGCGAATATAATAAGTACCAGTCTGGAGCAGACCGCATCAATAGTACCTAAACCGGTTTCTTCCCCTAGAATTGTACAAAAGAAATCACGTATGGCCACAAATTGGCAAGTTATTTTTTATTAATTACTAGCTTCCGCCCGCAACTTCGTCGAATATAATAAGTGCCAGTCTGGAGCAGACAATCATCAATAGTGTTACGCCGTGAAACTTGAGTACGCTAAGTATATCTTCGACGAAACCAAGAGTAGCATCAAATAATTAAAACGCATTGCTGTGCGAAGCTTCTAGGAGTACATACTCAGGCCTGGCAAATTCCAGAAAAGTCCGACATACACTATTATTATTAGATAAGATTCAGTAGGTAGTTATGTGGGTGGATAAGGGAATTTGTACCTTCCGGTATTAGCAATAGAGTCGAAATTCGCATGTAAGGTGGTAGATAAGTACCTACTTACGAGAGTAATAATAATGATTTATGGCCTCCCGATGTGACCCTATTGTTCTAGAATGTCCTTGAAACGTCGGTATCGAGAAATGTCGATGGCTTCGCATATAAATACGGGTCCCTGGCTAGAAGCAGTCAGTTTGACTTCTACAGCGATACAGAGCGAAACTACCCAAGTGTTTGAAGTGATACCTAGCGACCTAAGCGATACTAAACGGAACTCTGAGTGTTTATAGTGATTGGTTATTTGTTGATTGGACTAATTTGTCATTGTTTGTGGTGAATAAAGTTATCTGCTAGTAAACCGGCATTTAATTACTCACGTTCGTAACAATAGTAAACCGGTTTCGCCCCTAGATTGACCTAAAGGGATTGTACAAAAGAAATCACGTATGGCCACAAATTGGCAAGTTTTTTTTAATTATTATAAACCAGTGCTCGACTGCTATACACCTGATGGTAAACAGTGATGCAGTCGTTAATGGTGAAGCGCACTAGTTTATTGAGAGTCTATTCACTCTAGCCTTGAAGACACCTAAATTATAATCAGAAGGGAAGACCGCAGGGGCGCAGGCAAATTGGTACGTGTCCCTTCGATATACAAAAGAAATACATAGTACGTATAACTCCCGGCAAATAAGTTGGCAAGAAATTGACGTAGTGGGGGTCATTTCGCGCATGGTGCACAAAAAAGCGAATGAGCGAACGGGACGTAACGCAGTGCGAAGGCAAAAGTCGACTAACGCACCAATCATAGATTACTATTATAATACTGCACCAATCGCGCGCCGGATCGGCGCTACCTCATACCCCGCGTCCCGCGCTACCACCAAATAGATCTAAAAAACGATTTCTGTGCAACTAACAACTCTTGCCAAGTTACGTGCCGCCGGTTATACCAAAAAAAATTACTGGTAGAACAGCTAAACAACAGCACATCTGTCATCGCAACATGTTGGAAGACGGATCGCGAATATAATAAGTGCCAGTCTGGACCAGATCGCATTAATAGTAAACCGGTTTCTTCCCCTAGATTGACCTGAAAGGATTGTACCTACAAAAGAAATCACATTCGGCCACAGGTTTGGCAAGAATCAAATGTCTCAACTTAAATGCCGTTATCTGACAAAATCTTAGACTTGTCTAGACTTTTTGAGTTACGCACAAAAAAGCACAAGAAAATTAATATTAATCAGGGGAACTTAGCTTTACTTAGATTTTAATAATTATTATTTATCCTAGTACAAATATTAGGTATTTGGTTTAACTATTGATATTAGAAATATACTGCTAAGAGAGATTGATATTGAATTTTTTGCATCTAAAGACGAAAGCCCGCGAAATGACAGATAACGTACAACATTTTATCATTTCTATACACATTAACAGCTTTTTTTAACACAACTCCATTTGTTCCCAAACTAAGCAGAGTCTGTGGTGTGAGCACAGAACAGTTGAAAGAATTATATGTTCTGTGGGTGTGAGTACTAAACAACTTGCAAACATACCTACTTAAATCGCTTCAAGAAAAAAGAGCAATGGTCGCCCAGAGGTAACTGTCCCGATTTACAAGTTCTTGGTCGCAGTTTCAAACCCAGCCAGGCGCATTACTTTGCGTAATTTATTTCATCACCACTGCTCTTAAAACGGTGAAGGAAAACATCTTGAGGAAACCGGCATGTCCTAGAACCAAAAATTCTAAGACATGTAACATCCACCTATTTGTATTAGGCCGGGTGGTGGATTTTGGCCCATTCCCTCTCCTAGAGAGGAGGCCCGAGTCCCAACAATAATGCTAAAATAAATAAAAAATCGCCTCTGGATTCATTACTTCTAAGAATCTACGAACGTGAATACAAAAGTTCATTGATCGGTCGGACGATTTTTTATCACTGAGATCTTACCATGACGTGTTAAAACGACAGGCGTGCGAGCGAGAAAGAGCAGTGATACAATCGTTGATGGTAAAGCGCACTAGCTTATTAAGAAAATATTCACTGTAGCTTTGAAGGCACCCACTTAAATTATAATCGGGCGGGAAGACCGCAGCAAGCCAATTGTTCCAGTCGGATTCGGAATCGAACAAGTACCTACCAATGTGATTTTTTTTATTCATTTATACGTACCTACGTTTCTGACTTTATCTAGAGAACTTTACTGACACCTCGTGCCTGCAAAAACACGTTAAAGAAGTTGTCATACTTAGATCTTAGACTGTTATTACAGATAGCTAACGAACCTTTATTCTTCTTCTTCTTCTTCCTGCCCTTATCCCATATTATTTGGGGTCGGCGCAACATGTTTTTTTCTTCCATTCTGTCCTATCACCCGTCATGCTATCATCAACTCCCTTTTCTTTCATATCAGTCCTCACACAATTCATCCATCTTTTCTTTATTATTAGGTATATTTAAACTTATAATTCCAAGTTAATCCAATTCAAACTATTCCGTTGCAAAGCACGGCAACTTCATAGGTATAGGTTATTATTATTAGGAAAAGGTCAATGTACTTTATTGTCAATTGATCTGACACCTAGCAAGTACCTCAACATACCGCCTACTTCTGAATTCCTATTACATTGTACAAGCTCGTGGTCAGTTATAAATAAAAACAATTCATCGCAATCAATAATGGACGACAGATCGATCGTCATCAACGCCACGGGCCCCAGACATGCTCCGCTTGTAGTGTTACCAGGCGTCCGGACAAGGCCCGGACTCCACCAAAGCGGAGACGAGATGAGCGTAGAGGACATGTTTTTTAAACAACCAATAGAATTGTGTTATTGACACATCTCCTCTCCGCTCAGCTTCAGTGGAGATCGCTGTGCGGAGATGTGTAATATTTGTATGGCGCCATGGAAGCGGAGATGTGAGCTGTGCGCTGACGACGCGCAGTGGACACGAGAGATGTTACAGTATTGCACACATTTCCGCTATGGTGGAGTCCCCTGAGCTAAAAAATATCACTTTTCGCACAGCACACAGCACACCACACACATCTCTGCTTTGGTGGAGTCCCGGCCTAAAGCCGGACACGGTCAGGCTTTTTGGTTGTGTGTCCGGCCAAATTAAACGGAGTATGTACTGTCTGGCATTTGTTAGGCTTTTTAAATTCGGCAATTTTTTTTATAAATTTTGGTGTGCTCTTGGAATTTGCAAGCGTTTGCAGATTATCAATAACTATTGTTATTTCATTAGAATGTAAAAAGTAAAACTAACGAATGGCTTTAAAAAAAAATAAACGGCTTTTTTAATCAAACGTCCGGCTAACGCTGCCAGCCCACGACCACGACACGACCGACAATCGGTGAACGATTTTTTGTAGGTGAAAAATAGAACACACTGATATCAATAATGCAGCGCACACGGCACTAGGCCTAGCCTAAAAAGTCGGTCAGAATATAAGTACATACTATAAGATAAGATTATAATATGTGACGATGATCGGGACGATTATCGGACCTACAAAAAGTCTATCGTGGACGGGCAGCGTAAATTGGCAGGACTGTCCGACTTTTCGGTTTGAAGATCTGGCAACCCTATCCGCACGCTCGTCTAGTTAAAAGCGTCGTTTATACTGCAGTTTGATTCTAAACCTTAGTCTATTGAGTTAAGGTCGGTTTTTAGAGAAGGGCCGTCAGCTTTCAATTAGTTGAAATCGATTGTGGATTGTGTGACTCTATTCAATGGTGCAAAGGTTTCAGGATATCATTTTTAATGGTTGTTGTGTTTAAATTCGCATACGTTTTCATTTAGGTAGCTCTTGCTTATGACTCGTTCGATATAAGGTAGACTAGCTTCTACCAGCGGCTTCGCCCGCGTAAAAATAATTTCCTCCATACAAAGTTTAGAACCCAATGTCATCCCTTCAGGGAGTGAATTTAGGGAAATCCTCTCTTAGGGCTCAGCTACGTTATAAAAGTAAATCTTGTGCAAAATTTCACAGTCCTAGTAGTTTCGCCTGTGCGTTGATCTATGTCAGTCAGTCAAGTTTTACTTTTATAACTATATAAATAGATAGATAGGTATAATATGAAGAAAAACAATAAAAAAGAAAATGCATGGAAAAGAATGACATACTGACCCAGTTTGGTAATTAATTATATTTTATAACACACTGTCACAAACATTTGAAGGACATTTCACATTTCGATAAGTACCACCTACGCATAAAGTACGAGTACCTAGGTAATAAGGCAAAAAGTGTATTTTTTTGAAGAGAACCGTTTTTGTAACTGTTGATTGTAATTTTTTGATGTAGGTACTTAAGTTTGTGATTTTTTTCACCAATGTATTGGTGTAATTTAATCAATAAACCATCTCTTAGAGAGGAGGCCTGAGTCCCAACATTGGGAACATTACAAAGCCGATAGGTAATGCTAATACTATTCGGTTTAAGATTGTAGTATGAACCCTGGGACCCTGGACCAAAGGCAAAGAAGGAACAACAGAGTGGGTTTTAGTCAGTAAAAGTCCGACACGCCTTCCCGCTCCAACCAAGAGAGGGAGAAGTCATACTGATGATTTCCCACCTAAAGAAAAAGTACCAGATGCTGAATGTGATAAGAAATACTTAATACTTACTATTCTTTTTCCTATTAATTTAACATTTTTTTATACAATTTTTATTCAAAAAACATAATACTACTAAGTATGCGTTGGAGGTATAAATTTATCATAAATTTTCGACGCCAGCCGTATCTAGTATCTACCTAATGATAGACCTACCCCATAAAGTGTGATGGCGAAGTAAATGGTAATAGCCACCCTGCGTAGTCGTTTATTGATGACCAGCGACCACAGCCCTCTCCACTTCAGTCTGATGTCATTCAGCTTCGAACTACGACATAAACAGAGCTAAAAGAAACTATGTCAAACGTAACGTGTCTAATTTAAAAGTCTAATGAATGAAAATTGTCTATTTTCTCCGCGGAATACGCGCCAAAAATATTCCAAGGCCGCGCCACAGATTAAAAAACCATTTCATAATAAAAACTTTTTGTTTCTTCCTTATTTATTTTCGACGCCGGCCAAACGTCAAGTTCAAGTACGCATGCGCGGTCTTTTCACCCTGTCACCTGACATAACCTAAAAGGGGATCAATTCATAAACATTATTTTGTACGGTGTAATTTTTTAAATGGACTGGCGTGTGTGTGTCGGCTTTCCTATTGGCTGTCTGACATCGTACCATTGCATTAAATGAAGAGTTGTGAAGGAACAACGCGGCTTGCGAATCAGTGCCCGTTGTATTGACGAATGAGGAACATTGTAGTGATGGTATAGTGATAGTTGTGATAAAAACTAAGTGTAATGGTTTTAACAGTGTTTTCTAAGTGATTTTGTGTATTAAATTGAAGTTTTACAGTGAAAAGTGTTGACGATATTGCGGCTAATTTTGTAGGTTATGTTTTGTTACTTTCACGGTGTTTAGGAGTAGGTACTCGGGAATTAATTAGCAAAACAAAGCAATGTTTTGCTAATAATTCATTAGTTACACGTTCTAGTTTTTATAACTTGGTAAGAAACATCATGATATCATCACAGTAAAAAATAGGTGGTATTAAACCACCAAAAGTATCGTCCCATTCCTCAGATCATTTCTGCAGTAGGTAAATATTTAGTTTTCATATCTTTAATAATTTATCTATGCGACCATGCCTTTGCCAAACATAGTTCAATAAATTTCTGTACCTACTTATTGACTATTTCAAAAACTCATGAAATAAAAAATCTCTTCATGAAATCACAGCTCCAGCAACGGTCAATGATCTCCTGAGAGGTATTGTAGGTACCTAGTTCTCGTATTGAAAAAAAAAAACATTTGCATTCACGTTGCTATTCCGTCAGAAACACCTTAATTTTCTTACATTTTGAAAAGTTTTTGACATCGACTGAAACTGATGTGATATTGTAACTTGTAGGTACGCGACCGTGAAAACAAAAAATACGTCTTCCCATTATCTTTATTTTTCATTTACCTCTAAGGGAAGGCTGTATAGGTACCTAGTCTACGTTTATGTTTTCTAGTTAGTTTGTTTATCTACCATTAGAATTTGAATGTAGAACACATTTTTATATTTTTGTAGTAGGTATTTGACTATATCAGCGAAAACCGAGAAGTTTTCGCTGATATAGTCAGCACTATAATAAAATTCTCAGCTCCATTTAATCGAAATCGCGCCTGTATCAATGATTCCACATATTGTCCAGTGGCTTGATACTTGAGATAAAACTACGCCAATTTTACATCCTAATATGATCCATTAGGTATCAATTTACGAATAATTAATTACTCAGATACCCGCGAAACGAGACACAATAGTAAAACAATAACAGCGCGGTCTCATTGGACCGGTTGGGGATTCAAACGTTATACAGCCACTCAGCCACTGAACTTCACACGAAGAAATCCCACCAAATGTCGTCTTTCCAAAGTACCTATTCCCGTTTCGGCACCCAGATTTTCTGCAGCAATTGGGAATAGCTTGGGTGCCGAATATTTTGTTACCGAAAATTTGGGTGACGATATAGGAATACCTCGTCTTTCCGTGTCGGCGATAGTATATACCTATTTACCATTGATAAAGGAAAGACCATATATTTTTTACGCTTGCTTTTCAATGACTTTTTAGTGCCATTCGAACGTAATCTATACTAATATTATAAAGAGGTAAAATTTGTAAGTTTCTATGTTTGTAAGTTTGTATGTAGGGGGTAATCTCTGGAACTACCTACTGGTCCGATTTGAAAAATTCTTTCAGTGTTAGATAGCCCATTTATCGAGGAATGCTATAGGCTATATACTATTACGCTACGACCCACGGGAGCGGAGCAGTAAAAAATGCGGGTGAAACCGCAGGGGACAGCTAGTTCTAAATATAGCACAAATACGTATAAAAAGTAACAGGTACATAACATGGGTACCTACAGTAAATTATAAGACACACTACTTCCCTTTTAAATGCGTCGTATATCTAGTCCACCCACTATCATTGCGTGCTATGTAGGTAGGTACATCGCAGACGTTTAATACCTAGTCTTTAGGCTAGAAACTACTTACTTAGGTACAAATGTGGGCGAAAGGTCAGACTCATCAATGACAATGCTTTACAGGTTTTCAGACAGCCATAGCTGTTCCTCACTGTTTTATCTTTGTGTCTTTAGTTACAGCTTCGCTCCTATTCGTTGTAGCGTGTTTTTATGTTAGCTAAATAATAAGGCTTACTTCCTGACACGGAGTGTCATTCTGAACTTCGATAGTTAATTACTCACTTCGACACAGTCTTAATTTCGAAAAACAGTAGTTCAACTACTCTGCTTCGATAATTATATTATTCAATAAGCATAAGTCCGACAGAACATACTTCGGCAACACACAGCTTCGAAACACACTACTTCGAAAGATTCCTTCTTCGATACGCACTTGTTCGATGGATCCCTATTTCGACAGAACATACGTTCGACATAATTCTACTCTGATATATAATATGTATATCGTCAGATAATAATAAAATCCAATCAAAACAAAACAGAATAACCTAGTTTCATTTAAAGTGTTTATTTCAATAGCACTGTCCAACCAAGTATTATTTTGTAATAGCCTTAAATATATAGCCGATGCATTTGAATTTATACACGATAGTGCTTTAGTAGACGATGCTGATAAGACACAGAGGCCCTTACCATGATATGTTAATGTCAATCGTGCGAGCGATGGAGCTTTACACCCATAGAGAATATAACCACTAGAGAGCGCATAGCCCGATTTCTTCTAAGTAAACAACTCACCAAGGCGGGCCGGGGGACGAAGAAAAATGCGCGGCTGCTATTGGTCCGTTCAAGGTCAAGTCGTGTACCTTTAATTTGATTCGCTTAAAAATCTGGAGCACGTGACGTGCATACTGCATTTGCGACTGCCGCTTCTACTAGTTTTAATAGCATATGTTTGGTGAGCGCAATAGCATCGTACGCGCACTCCACCGGTTATTTGCTTCATGTTTACACCCCTTCATCCTTTAAACTATTCAGATTAGGTCATAAAATGGATCACGTTAAGAGCTTATGGTGCTGGGTAGGGCATTAACCCTTCAATCTAGAAAAATATGAGGAAGGATACCTATTTACATTTCTCATCGTTAACAAAACGTGCTTTTTCCTCCCTCATACATCTCTTTTTGCCATATTCCAATAGTAGATAAGACTTGAGAGCTACCGTTCCATCCTTGTCATCATCATTTCAGCCGAACGGCCGGTCCTATGCTTCTCGCATCCATCGGATTCCCGCGACCCTAACCAGGTCATCGGTCCACCTTGTAGGAGGCCTTCCAACACAAACATTTGTCTTGGAAGTGAACCCACGACCTCCAATACAGCAGTCAAACCGACTAATCACTAGACTAATAAGGCCACTAAATCTATTCATCACTGTGTACCTTTATTGAGTCATCACAAGATTAGTCCTAGTATCTAAGCTAAGAATGCTAGATCAACAATGTCGGCGTCGAGTCATATTGTCAGACAGTATGACGTCAGTATCGTGATCGACTTACTTAACGATGATTAGGTGTTTACCTAGCAGTGCTGTGCTAATTAATAGTCATCACCTGTTGGTTATGATCGTGGGTTTATACCGGACCTTATTAGAATTCTATTAAGTATGTGCAGTTTTTTTTTTTTTTCTTTATTAAGTCTTTTTATAAAGCAACAGCATTTGTCAGCGAGTTCGAGCGTGTGGGAGTAGAAAATTATCCCTAGGGAACCAAGGTACTACCGAAATGTAAGTTTTATTTTAAAACATAGTCTATTAACTGAATTTTATCAAAATCCATTCAGCCGTTTGAGCTTGAAGGAGTAACACACTCTCATACAAACAAACTTTCTCCTTTGTCACATTAGTGTGATCACAATTTCTAGTATTCCTTTATAGTCAGATTATTTATTCTGAAAGGAAAACCTAGGGTCCTGAAACGCAATGCAAAGATATAGGAGCGGGTTTTAGTCAGTAAAAGTCTGACACGCCTTCCTGAGGGAGCGGGAGAAGTCATTGGATAATTTCCCACCTTAAAAAAAGGGGCAATCTCTTTAAAATTGGATTAGTAGATAGGTAGTTACCTAAAAGGTTTTCAATCTTCTGTGCTCTATGTATTAAAACAAAACAATTCTAATTTACGTAATAACACTTAGAAATAATAACTTGATGGGCAGATAAATATCAACAAGTGGACATTCACGGCTATGCATAAACTAAACGGCTGATCGATGAAATTGTCACGCGAAGCTCGAAATATCGTACTTAATTAATTTACAATACTTCTATTTGTGTAATCTAATCCAAAGAGTATTATGAAACTACAGGTTTCAGCCAGAGGACTTTTTTACTATCGATATGCTTCCCTTTGACGACTATCTCACCGGATTGTAAGCTATGATGTGGCCGATGAAGGGCCACTTTTGCCTTAAAGTAACCATGTAATATTCACTCTTGACTTAATAAAGCCTCTAGGTTGTAGCTGCCAGGAAATAGAGTCGCCGGCAGGGAATTCAACTCCTTAGCTGTACGTTATGAATATACTCCCAAAACGCTTTGTACGTTTGAGTTGGATATCCACCTTGTACTGGTGGACTCAATTTGCATGTGTGAAAGCGAAAAACTCTCCCGACAGGAAAAAAATATGTTTTTCCTTCACATGTCCGTAAACCAAATTCATCAAAATCTAATCAGCGGTTTGAACACGACGGAGTAAAAAATACTATGTATTGTTACGCCGTGAAACTTGAGTACGCTATATCTTCGACGGAACCAAGGGTAGCATCAAATAATTAAAACGCATTGCTGTGCGAAGCTTCGAGAATAGGAGTACATACTCAGGCCTGGCAAATTCCAGAAAAGTCCGACATAGACTATTATTATTAGATAAAATTCAGTAGGTAGTTATGTGGGTGGATAAGGGAATTTGTACCTTCCGGTATTAGCAATAGAGTCGAAATTCGCATGTAAGGTGGTAGATAAGTACCTACTTACGAGAGTAATAATAATGATTTATGGCCTCCCGATGCGACTATTTTGTGCTAGAATGTCCTTGAAACGTCGGTATCGAGAACTTTCGATGGCTTCGCATATAAATACGGGTCCCCAGCTAGAAGCAGTTTAGTTTGATTTCGTCAGCGATACAGAGCGAACTACCTAAGTGCTTGAAGTGATACCTAGCGACCTAAGCGATACTAAACGGAACTCTGAGTGTTTATAGTGATTGGTTATTTGTTGATTGGACTAATTTGTCATTGTTTTGTGGTTAATAAAGTTATCTGCTAGTAAACCGGCATTTAATTACTCACGTTCGTAACAACTGGTGTCAGAAGTGAGATGCCATTACTACAGAGGGACGACGAACAGGGACCACGAATAAGGAGGCAAGTGGAGATGGATGCTGCACGTCACCGTCTGGAAGCGGAAGATCGGGCTGGTATGGGAGCAACGGCAGCTGCTGAGGCGCCAACAGGGCCATCCTCGGGAATGAACCTCGCCGCAGTGTTGGCCGCCATGCAAGCTAGTATGGAGGCTAACCAGCGTAAGCTCCAGGATCTAATCGCGGCTAACCAGGAAGAAGCCCGCCGCGAACAGGAAGCTGCCCGCCGCGAACAAGAGGCTAACCAACGTAAGCTCCAGGACCTAATCGCGGCTAACCAGGAAGAAGCCCGCCGCGAACAGGAAGCTGCCCGCCGCGAACAGGAAGCAGCCCGCCGCGAACAGGAGGAAGCCCGCCGGGATCAAGAGGCTAAGCAGAACCTGATCCTCGAAAAAATCGATCACGGCCTCGTCACGTTGGGCGAGAAAGTAAAAAATCTCACCTTAGAGGTCAAGGAGGTTTCCGCCCGAGCTGATAGCCTCGAAACCAGAATTGATGGCCACGAAGATCGCCTGCTGGACATCAACAAAAAAATTATCAAGCTCGAAGCACGCGAACCTGTTGCTGTTAGCGCACCATCGCACACCCACTGTGCATCAGCCGCAAAATTTGATATGCCGCGTTTTGATGGCACGTCGTCCTGGACGGCTTTTAAGTACCAATTCCAAACACTGGTCAAGACGAACCGCTGGGATGACGACCAGTCTTTCGCGGCATTAACTTTGGCCCTACGAGGGGACGCTCTGCTGGTCCTAGAGAACCTTCCTTCAGACGGCAGGACGTTGGAGCGTCTAATGGAGGGACTAGACACTCGCTATGGTGACAAGCACCTCGAACATGTTTTCCGCGCGCAACTTCGCGAGAGAACGCAGAGGTCGAACGAGAGCCTTCAGCAGTGGGGAGTAGAGGTTGAACGGCTGGTCCGGCGGGCATACATGTCGATGACACCGGAGATGGTGGAAGTAAATCTGGTGCAAGCATTCATCGACGGTCTACGGGATACTGAAGTCAGGGCTACGGTGCGACTCGGACACCACCAAACTCTGAAGAGTGCGATGGCCCACGCTTTGGAAGTGGAAGCCGTACGACAAGACTCACGTACGCACAGAGTTCGGGAAGTGGTGGTCTCACCTTCAGTGCAACCACGTCACCGAGAAGTGGCTTCATCGGCAAAGTCCCGCTATATTCCGACGTGTTATGGATGTGGAGAAAAAGGGCACATTCGTACCGATTGCCCCAAGAGGAAGAGGGAAAGTGTGGACTCCGGAACTCAAGTTAACGAGGAGTCGTTAAACTAAATGTCGCCAGGGCCGCGGGGCGGGTGCTGGCTGGTCAACTGAAGGCCCCAACCATCACCATCAATCAAGTCCACAACGGAAATAGTTTGATCATCGAGGGAACGCTGAATCAACGTGCTTGCAATTTCACCGTTGACACCGGGGCGTCACGGACTATTATAAGACCTGAGTTGCTGAAACGCACCATCTTGTGGCAAACAGAAACCCCAGCCTACCGACTTCAGACAGCCACCGGCGAGCCAGTCTCCGTCCTCGGTGATACAGAAATCGAGTTCAAAATCGGTGATCAAGTGTACACCCATTCAGCGTTAATTGCGAATATTACCGACGATTGCATATTGGGTCTCGACTTCCTGCGGAATTACCGATGTGTTTTAGATATCGATAAAGGAGTATTGAAATTCCCAGACCAAGAAGTCTTCCTGCAAGGAATTAACACATGCAACCTCTACTGCTTAAAGGATACCACATTGGCTCCAAGAACGGAAACCTTAGTCGAAGTTAAATTTCCTAAGAAAATTAGGCAACGCAGATGTGTTATGGTTGAAGACATTGGCCGGCACCCGGAACTTATCACCGCGAGGACATTAGTTATGACGAAAGGAAGATCCAAGGTTAGGATTGTAAATCTTGGGAAAAAGGAGATCCAGTTGAAGAAAAACAGTGTTGTTGGAAGATGTGAAGAAGTGAAGTATCTCCGTCAAATCAACACATCTTCAGTAAAACAAGACGCAATAAAAGGTGAACCTGATCACATCCAGCAACTTCTGGAAAATTCTAAGAGCAATTTATCAGTTTCAGAACTACAGCAAGCCAACGAATTTCTGCTACGGTTCCGGGATATCTTTGCAACGGGAAAAGATTGCGGAAGAACAGGTCTCGTCAAGCATGAGATAGATACAGGTGATGCTAGACCAATTAAACAGAGACCGCGCCGCATACCCTGGGCTAAAGAAACTGAGGTAGCAGAAATGGTAAAGGATATGGCTGATAGCGGAATAATTGAACCTTCTACGAGCCCATGGTCTTCTCCTGTCGTTCTGGTGAAGAAGAAGGACGGCAGTACCAGATTCTGTGTAGACTACAGAAAGCTGAATGATGTAACGAAGAAGGACAGTTATCCCTTGCCTAGGATAGACGACACACTGGATATGCTCAGTGGTATGAAGTGGTTTTCAACCATTGACTTGAAAAGTGGCTACTGGCAAGTGGAAATTAGCGAGAAAGATAAGGAAAAGACAGCGTTCAGTACAGGAATTGGCAACGGTCTGTGGCAATTTAACGTCATGCCTTTTGGATTGTGCAACGCTCCAGCGACGTTTGAACGCCTCATGGATAGAGTCATGGTGGGCCTTCTTGGTGACGTCTGTCTGGTATATTTGGATGACGTCATTATAATGGGCCGCACTTTTAAGGAACACCTGAGAAATATGGAGAAAGTATTCACCAGGATACGGGGGGCTAACCTAAAACTAAGCCCAAAGAAGTGTGCCCTGTTCAAGAAGGAGGTCAGCTACCTAGGACATGTCATCTGCGTCGATGGAGTGAGAACCGATCCTGAGAAGATAAAGGCTGTCCAACAGTGGCCGGCTCCAAAGAACAAAACAGAAGTACGTGCATTTCTAGGGTTGTGCACATACTACAGACGGTTTGTTATGAGTTTTTCGGACATTGCAAAGCCTTTACATCAGCTGACTGAGGATAAACGAGATTTTATCTGGGACAAGAACTGTGAGTCAGCATTCAACGAACTAAAGCAACGGCTATGTGAAGCGCCTATACTGGGGTATCCGAGCAGAGATGGAAGATTTGTCGTCGATACCGACGCCAGCAACACAGGAATTGGTGGAGTGCTGTCGCAGGTGCAAGAAGATAGGCAAGTCGTGATCGCTTACTTCAGTAAGGCACTTTCAAAACCAGAAAGGAACTACTGCGTGACTCGACGAGAACTACTGGCTGTTGTAAAAACTTTGCAACATTTCCACAAGTACCTCATAGGGAGACAGTTTACGTTGAGGACGGACCACGCTGCATTGAAATGGCTTCTACAATTCAAAAACCCTGAGGGTCAAGTTGCAAGATGGCTAGAGCAGCTGCAGGAGTTCAACTTTGTGACGGAACATCGTAGTGGAAAAGGGCATAACAATGCTGACGCCCTGTCGCGACGTCCATGTAATGAGGACTGTAGACATTGCCAGCAAAATGAAGCCCGGGAACACGTGAACTTAATTAGGGCTGAAGGCAACTTTAAGAAGTCCCAGGAAGAAGATGACGATATTCGACCTATACTGGACTGGAAGCGTAGTGGAACTAGGCCTCAGTGGAATGAAGTATCGTCACATAGTCCTGTCACAAAGAGCTACTGGGCACAGTGGGACAGTTTAGTCCTAGAAAATGACGTGCTTTGTAGGAAATGGGAATCGAACGATGGCAAGGAGGTGACCACACAAGTGATAGTACCACGACGTGAAGTGGTCCCCCTGCTTCAGGAGATACACGATGGCGCTTCTGGTGGACACCTGGGAATCAATAAAACTCTACTGAAAGTGAGACAGCGGTATTACTGGCTCAATTGTAGAGAAGACATAGAGCAATGGTGTCGGAAATGTACAGCGTGCGCATCCGTGAAAGGACCACAGACTAGGAGCAGGGGCAAGCTTCAGTTGTACAATGTAGGAGCCCCATGGGAACGCATTGCCATCGACGTTGCTGGACCTTTCCCAGTGACAGATGACGGAAACAAATACATAGTGGTGATACAGGACTATTTCACAAAGTGGCCTGAAGTTTTCGCCATACCCAATCAGGAAGCGACGACAGTGGCGAAAAAGGTGGTCGAAGAAGTAGTATGTCGGTATGGCGCACCTTTGGAGATCCATTCCGATCAAGGCCGCAACTTCGAATCTGCGCTGTTCCAGGAAATGTGCACTCTTCTGGGGATTTACAAGACACGCACAACACCTGCGCACCCACAGTCGGACGGAATGGTGGAGAGGTTTAACCAGACCCTGGAGAATCACCTGGCTAAGGTTGTCGATGACCATCAGAAAGATTGGGACCGGTATATTCCACTATTTCTGATGTCTTATCGATCAGCAGTGCATGATAGCACGGGCCATACCCCAGCAAGAGTGAATTTCGGTAGAGAGATGAGACTTCCAGTCGATACCATAACCGGCGTGCCACCTGACAAGACTAAGCCAGTTACGGACTTCGTAAGTGACCTCCAAGATCAATTGGATGAAGTGCATAAACGAGTGCGTGAGAATAGCCTGCACACCAGCGTTAAAATGAAAACTAGATACGACCGCAATGCCAACGCCAAGGGATTTGAGGAAGGTGCACTGGTTTGGCTCCACAACCCACTTCGACGAAAAGGGAAGTCGCCGAAACTTCAAGCTCGATGGGAGGGACCCTACACCGTGATAAAAAGGATCAACGACGTTACCTACCGCATCAAGAAAGGGTTACGAGGGAAACCTAAGGTAGTCCACGTGGATAGATTGGCGCCGTATCACGGATCTAATAATGCTCGGGACGAGCATGACTAAGAGGGGGGCACTGTTACGCCGTGAAACTTGAGTACGCTATATCTTCGACGGAATCAAGGGTAGCATCAAATAATTAAAACGCATTGCTGTGCGAAGCTTCGAGAATAGGAGTACATACTCAGGCCTGGCAAATTCCAGAAAAGTCCGACATAGACTATTATTATTAGATAAAATTCAGTAGGTAGTTATGTGGGTGGATAAGGGAATTTGTACCTTCCGGTATTAGCAATAGAGTCGAAATTCGCATGTAAGGTGGTAGATAAGTACCTACTTACGAGAGTAATAATAATGATTTATGGCCTCCCGATGCGACTATTTTGTGCTAGAATGTCCTTGAAACGTCGGTATCGAGAACTTTCGATGGCTTCGCATATAAATACGGGTCCCCAGCTAGAAGCAGTTTAGTTTGATTTCGTCAGCGATACAGAGCGAACTACCTAAGTGCTTGAAGTGATACCTAGCGACCTAAGCGATACTAAACGGAACTCTGAGTGTTTATAGTGATTGGTTATTTGTTGATTGGACTAATTTGTCATTGTTTTGTGGTTAATAAAGTTATCTGCTAGTAAACCGGCATTTAATTACTCACGTTCGTAACAGTATATTTCTAACTCCGTCGTATTTCTTTTCTCTGTCTCCGTCGTGTTGTTCTTTCTCTTTCCATCATTATATTACTAGTGTTATATTTGAATACGCTATATTACCCATATAAATTCATTATATTACTAAAATGGAGAATCTAACTATAGTAATTATATCAAGAAATGTAAAATTGGTAGCCCATGACCATTAGCGGTAACTAACACCAAGTCTGTCATGCATTGTTGGCTGCTCAGTGCTCATGTTTCATACAGAAACCTCTAATTTGAAGCCTGCATTACTATTATTATTTGTCTACTATAATAATGAATAATTATGGCGATTATCGAACAGTAAAGTAGGCTTTTCAGGGCCGCTGGATAATACCAATAACACATACCCACTAGCGTTTCCTTGCCCATGAAAGGTTTCCATGAAATAAAACATTTAAATTCCTATTATTTTATTAAAATACTAGTTGAGCCGGCGAAATAAAAATATTGCCACCACGATTTCTTGCAGTACAACTGTTGATATTAACAAGAATATTCCTGCATTAAGGCGCCACTTCACGAGGTGAGCCCAAATTTTAGTTTTTTAAAACAATCTGAGACAAAAACTACAGTGTTTTAAATTTAAAAAAAAATATATGTTTTAGTTAAGGATCTTATCTAGTTAAAATCGCATTCAGTTGCAAGACCTGATGAACTTCACTCGATAGAAAAAAATCGCAAAGTTACCCCTTTTTAAAACGTTTTTTCAATATTATGACTATATTACTGATTTGTTACGTTTCATTTTTGTACTATAATAAAGAAACTAATTAGTCACAAACAAATTCGCAGAGTTTGAATTGATAAAATGATTTTCTTAATTACTATGTTTAAATAAGAATTAAAAGCGGTCGCGGCGGCTCAGACAGGTCCGTTCAGTCGCGCGCTGGCGCTTGTCGACGACGGACCTGTGTCAATTTTTTCAGCGACAACTACGCGCACCAGATCATCTCTTTTTGAGAATTTGTTGCTTTTCAGTTATAAATTATAATGGGCAATAAACAACGCAGGCGAAAAAAGACGCCGACGTCGCGTAAAGTGATAAAAGACACAAACAGAAAGAATGCACTCCAAAGATATGTGAAGATAGGGCTGCCATCCGTCCGGGTTTCCCCGGATTTGTCCTAGTTTAGAGGGCGTCAAAATGACAATGACGTGAAAAGTGGAAAAACCAACTTGCAAAATAAATATCATTTATCAGTAGTAGAAAATTAGTTTATGACTCTGATTATATGTTATTAAAAAAAAAAACCGGGCAAGTGCGAGTCGGACTCGCGCACTGAGGGTTCCGTAGTAACTTACCTATAAAAACAGTTCAATCGAACAATTCGACAGTCTCGAAATGTACGTTTTTTGCAGTATAAACGGACGAATCTTTTTTTCCCGTCACTTTACCAATTGAATTGAAAATTGATTTTTGCACAGCTTCAAGGGACCACGGACCCAATTATATGGTGTTAATTTCAACTCAATACCTCTAACTTACCTATGAATAAAGTTCTATTCTCGAATCGAGCGTTGAAGATTTTTCAAAAAAAATAATTCTTGTGACGTAACAACAAATTTTCAGTTTTCAGACTTTTCCCTATATGAGTGCTATAAAACGTTGCTTCATGCCAAATTTCAAGATTCTAGGTCGACTGGAAGTACCCTTTAGGTTTTGATTCCCTTGCGAGTACTTGCGAGTTTCAAAATATGCAGCTTAAATTGCTGTTTCTTTTGATTGCGTTGACATAGAAGTTTGATTTTGTTACAGCTTAAAGGTATTATAGACCTAAGTATTTGGTATGAATTTCAATTTAATACCTCTACGCGTTTATGAGGAAATGGGTAGTAAGTTTAAAATTATTAAAAAAATATATATTATGTGATGTAACTAAAAATTATGGTTTTCGTAATTTTTCCTTTATCTATGCTATAAGACGTTGCTTCGTACCAAATTTCAAGATTCTGAGTTCACGGGAAGTACCCTGTAGGTTTTGATTCCCTTGCAAGTGTCGAAAATTTGCGGCATAAACGGCTGTATCTTTTGATTGCGTTGGCTTAGAAGTTTGATTTTTTCACAGTTTCAAGGGACAGTAGACCTGAGTAATTGATATAAATTTCAGCTTCATACCTCCACGCGTTCCTGAGAAAAAGGGTCTTGACAGACGGACGGACAGACAGACGGACAACAAAGTGATCCTATAAGGGTTCCGTTTTTTCCTTTTGAGGTACGGAACCCTAAAAACAATAGGGTTCCGTACAAAAGCTGTAATAAGATAAAGTGTAAATAAATTACCTTTAAATCTCCTTACATCGTGTGATAAAAATTTGTTGATGGAAACAAATAATATACTATAACTTTGCACAACATTTTTTTATGTCACAATAACTATTTTTTGTCTAAAACCTGAATCTAAGCAAAAGTCATTTAGCCTCTAGATTAAGCCATTTTTTGTACCTTTATACTCTTAACAAAATAAATTATTTCATATTGAAGTCTGTTTCACTGCCTGTATATTTTCATTGCCTTTTTAGACTGTCGCAACCCAGTGCTGCAAACGTGTGAACGGCACTCACGCTACCGACGCCTAGATCCCGATTCCGATTTCCAACCAGGATACCAGGGACCAGGTAGACGCGGGCTCGCGGACGGTGAGCACTAGGTAGCTCGCCATCCGGCAGTCTGGTAATAACCTGGACCGAGTCTTGTCGTCAACGGCGCGTTTTGTTCCACGCGCGCCTCAAGGAGATGTCATCAAACTGTAGGGGCACGTAGGGCCAAAAGCGTCTGGGGAATACGGTAATTCCGAAAGGTGAGCCCGTGTCCCCCAGATCAAAGGCAACAAAGGAACGAGGTGCGTTTTAGTCGATAAGAGTCCGACACGCCCTCCCGCTCCGCCCAAGAGTGGGGAAGTCATTCTGATGATTAATCACTTGAAAAAAAAACTCTTATTCCTTCTTTGCCTTCGATCCAGGGCTCAGGGGTTCGTTTTAACATAACCTCAGTAAACTTCGACCCTGCTGGGCAACTACGGTTTTGTGGTCCAACAGTGGACGTCTGTTGGGTGAAATGATGATGAATAATTATGATGATAATGATTCTTAGTAGCAGTCTGGAGTATGGAAGTTGGGAATGTGACATCCCATGGGGTTTTAACGAGGCATGCTTTGTAAAGCTATAAGTGGTATATAAAATGAACTTTATCCCGATAACACTGCTACTACTTATTTTGCTGTAAGTACAATAAAGTTTATTCTATTCTATTTTAACACTGCGAATATTTCGTCAAGTCAAGTTCCAGCATTACGATCCTTACGTACCTACTAATTTTACTTCTTTTAAGTAATTGTACTTGAAACACACAATTTTGGTTTTAAACTACTTCGTATTTTAGAGGTAAATAATAAAATATAATTATGTATATATTTTTAGGTTTTAACTTATTATTATGAGATATTATTTACTTGTAAAAATATGTAACTAAGAAAATAAGTAGATTATAAAAAAATGTTAGGTAGCTATAAAAAATCCGGCAGTAAATTCCTTTCTATTTGAAACGGATGGTTACCCTACGAAACTGACGAAACGAGCGTACGAAGAGGGGTGCATGCGCGGTCGCGGGACGCGGGTGCTAGCTACGGCCTGATCGCGCAAGGTCGCTGGCAAATAGTATCGCCTTAATTCATGAATCCCCTACCGGTCTCATAGGACCGCGCTGTTATATCTTACTATTGTGTCTCGTTTCGCGGGTATGTGATAGGTTAAAATATAGTCCGATTTTTAATCGATAAAATAAATTTTGTTGAGTCATATTCGTGAGTTTGTTCTATCGTATTAGTTGTATTATGTTTTGAACACACTATTATCAAGCATTTATCCTGAAAAATAACATAAATAATATTTTTCTATGTTTGTTTACTGCAGTGGGTCATATACTTGTGAGCATTATAAAGCTCGCCATTAACTCCTGTAAACCTCTTACAAATCGAATATAAATCATGATATTTACAAAACGATATCAACAAACTTCTCCAGCTAATGACGCGCGACTAATGTCATAATCTTTCCATTCAACTCGCTCGTTTGCGGAAGCCTTATCAAAAGGATTGTTATTGTAAGAATTATTATAACACTAGCTTCTGCCAGCGGCTTTGTCTGGGTGGCAGTAGAAAATTGTATCAAAGGATCATATTACTAGGATGACTTTTTACCTAAAGCCTATTCCAGAACGTGGTTTACCTATTTACCTTTATTCAAATTCATTAATATTATACCGTTAAGATGCGAAAGAGTAATAGACAGACTGATGGACACAGTAACTTTCGCATTAGTTCATGAATCCCCGACCGGTCCTATGAGACCGCGCTGTTATTGTTTTACTATTGTGTCTCGTTTTGCGGGTACATGTGATAGGTTAATAGTTTTACTAACTGCTGCTAGCAGCTTCAGTCGCATGATAGTCGAAAATTATCTCTCTGGATGGAGAGGGGAGTTTCAGACTTCTACTGACTAAAACCCACTCCTGTATCTTTTTTGTCTTCATTCCAGGGTTCCGGGATTCTCTTTCGTTCAACCTAGGGCCCCAGTAGGGTTCTACCCTGCCGGGCCCCTACAGTTTGCTGACACTGCCTTCGTTTACTAATGCTGTGTCTACTTAAAGATAACGGCTGACGTACCGAAGATAGTTCTATATATTCGGTCTTAAAATAGGTTACCTTGGCGTGAGTGTCAAGGTCATCAATTTAGTATTCTGTTATAGCTAGTGTTCTAACCATACTTTATAATAGCGTGTTTTACTTTATTTTTAGTAAATATACTGCCACTAACTTAAGTTAGACAATAAAACATGTTAAGTATATAACAAACGAAAAAAAACATATTTTTAATTAGTACATTAAACTATCAGGCCCAATGTGTACTGCGCTATTGTAAATATTTAGTCTACTCACATAGTTGAAGGTGAAGCCGATAATGAAGAATTAGAAAGAATAATAGGTACTACAATTGGTATTTCTAGTTTAGAAAAACATCATCGTATAAATTTCAACTGTCTAGCTATCAAGGTTCATGAGATACAGCTTGGTAATGAAAAGTAACAGCAGATGTACAGTGAATCCCGTGTTTACCCTTTAAGTTACCCTAATAAAAAAATCAATTACAGATATCAAAAGACATTTAAAACAGTTAGTGCTCTCCGACTGCAGTTATCAATGAAAGTCTTAGGCCGATCACACACGGACAGTTCGAGCAGTTAATTACTCAGATACCCGCGAAACGAGACACAATAGTAAAACAATAACAGCGCGGTCTCATAGGACCGGTTGGGGATTCAAACGTTAACCAGTGTTCTACATACACCGACCGCTCTTGCAATCAGAGTCAACAACTTGAAGCTGCCATTCATAACTTCTCTAGAAGTCACAATTTCATTAAAATCATTACCAACATTGATTTTGAGGAAGAAGCACTACTGCTGCTACTTTTGCTCTGACGACGAAGGCGTTATCCATTTTGCTCAACAACCAAAACAAAAAGTGAGCGAATGAAGAACCCAGGTGGACGTGAGAGCAGTCAGTGTATGCCTGGCCACTGTATGAAAAAACATGTTTATTTCAAATATACCATTTACAGACACTTTTAAACTGTTAAATCGTTGATCAGACAAAAAACGTGAAGCTAAACTGCACGTTGTAAAGAGAAGATCTCTGTGGAGAAGAACGTGCAAGAAACTCTATGTCATCATCTGCCTGCCTAGCCTTTTCCCAACTATATTAGGGTCGGCTTCCAGTCAAGCCGGATTTAGCTGAATACCAGAATTTTACAAGGAGCGGCTGCCTACCAGAGCTCCACAACCCATTAACTGGGATAACTCTATGTACACTCTTTTAAATCATATCATTAGTTACATAGCGTTAGCTTGAACGCACGATGAAACACTGTCCTGCTAACCACCGAAATAGTCGGCGCCGCTTAAGCCGACCGTTTGTGTGTATTGTAAAGACGATAACTCAGACGGTAGGCATTTACTATATGTTTACTGGCTAAACATGTAATCATTTACAAAGACGCGTCTGGAATTAAAACATACATATTTTATTTTACTTATTAGCTTTTTCATCGTAGCGCGCTTGTCATCTCAATATAAAAATAACATCCTTCAGAATGTTCGAACAATTAACTCTTTTAAACCAGCCAGTAGTTTATTTCAAATAAGGTATATCATTATATCCTTACAGTATATAGATAGGAAACTATAGTTCCCCTATGTAGTCGCAGCTTGAAGCAGTCCATTCTGACTGCTTCAATTCAAACTGCCCGTGTATGTCCAGCCTTATCAATTTCGCCAAACTGTTTACAACATCTCTGTCATTGCCAATGCCACGTTGCCGGGAGATGTATCACAATGCAACTGTTATCAGCGTTCCAGTTTTATCGCCGCTTGGTAAACCGACCAGTTATAATCGGCATTTGTTCTGACTCTCATTAATTTATTAAAGTCATGTGTTTTCCGCCATTCCAGTTCGTATTAGCTACTGGTTACTGTTTGACGTAATCTTTTTGTTATTTTTTTTATGGAATCGTGATAAAAGTGAGGTTTTAATTTTGTGTGAATGTGCAGTTTTTTAGTAGTGTTTGATTAGTTACCTACTTGATGTTTTTATTATCTAACGCCCGTTTTCATTAAGCTACATTAAGTCTACAGTTGCAGATACTAAAGATCTAAACAAATCTATCCTTTTGTCTTTACTTGCTTTCCTATAATCTACCGACGGATAGCATTTTCTACCAAAAGTTATGGATGGATAGATAGAATCTTACTGTTTATCGGGGATAGCTATCTATCTATGAACTGCGGTAGGTTATTGAAAACAAGCGTAAGTAATTTAATATTAATAATGGTTTGTAGTAACTGTTATCATATAGTAAATGTTATCGATGAACTATAAATGACCTAGGTTAACAGCTGAATAATTTATGAATGATTAAATATACATTATGTAGATATACAACAACAGGTTTAATTTTCTGTGAGGCAGATTCTGCGTTTGTAGTCAGTTCTTCTTATTGTCTGATCATTTCTTATTGACTGGCCTGTTGGTCTAGTGGTTAGTGACCCTGACTGCTATGCTGGAGGTCGTGGGTTGGATTCCCACCCAGGACAAATGTTTGTGTGATGAGCACGATCATTAAATTAGTTCTGTGACTAGGTGTTATTGATCTATAATATAATCGTATATGTATTTAGAAATATATAAGTATGTTTATATTATTATATTATTTCTCTCTTTATGTTTCTCAGATAGGTCTGGTAACATACGACACAGACTGTACCAAACTACATACTTACTGTATATTTAAATGTAGTATATCGACCGCATTTTTACGTTCTAACGCTTATTTTGCGTAAAAATCATAAAAACTGGACTGTTTTTTTTTAGAGGAAAGTGCGAGTTCGCGGTATATTAAAAACAAAATCATACGATTTGAACGAAAACCATAACTTGATTCACAATTTGACAATGAGAAGGTATAGCCTAGTAATTTGATTTTGAAATATTTAATAAATGCAGAATTAAAATTAAATTAAAAATGAAAAAAAAAGCTCCCGACCAAAAAAAAAGTACGCAATTTTTATGACAAAAGGTTAAAAATGCTAAACCCTATAAAAAGCAAACCCACATAATTATGCTTGCAGGCAAACTGAGCGTGTAACATTTCTATCACACCTAACAAACGACCTGATGACCTTGAAGACCTGAACCGATTTCCACCAAACATAGCTAAGAACACTCTCGACTGATATACCTTTCAAACAAAAAAAAAAAACATTAAAATCGGATTATCTGTTTGAGAGCTACGATCCACAGACAGACACATACTTACACATTTACTCACACAGGCACGTCAAACTTATTATACCACGACGTTTTTGCGTCGGGGGTTAAAAATGAGTTAACCAAGCTAATGAGAAACGAGAGGTATCAGGTCTATGTTTATGACAAAGTTATATTAGATAGTTAAGAAAACAACGCTTACTAGTAAGATATATTACATAATAATATTTTCATAGCAAATAAACTTTAGTTGAATTTATATTAATATTTCCGTTCATTCTACTGTATATTAAATATTCCTACAGAAATAATAAACCATTACTAGATCACACAAATATGTACATGCCTACCGGCAGTTATAGTGTAGTGCTATATACATAGTAGGTATATACAGAATAAATTACGGCTATATTATTAGCAATACCTATCATAATTAGATTAAACTATACGCAATCGGTTTTCCCGGTACGATTTGTCTATTAAATCCCGTTTTTTCCCGAAACTTAGTTTGGCAAACGCATAGTACAAATATGAATTCTGATGTCAGTTCCTTTTTTTTGAAGTTGACAATTAATGATGTAGAAAGTCACTGTTGACTTCATTTTTTTTTTAGTTACCAAAGATTTATAAATTACCAGAGGTTTAATAAGCAACCTTTACTATAATAATTATCTTCAACATTAATTCGGGTATAAAAAGGCAACCCTTTCAGAGTGAGTTGCACCAACTAACGTTAACGATAACATCAGCCTAATCCTCTGGTTAAGTAAAATTCGGGAATGCACCAAGCAATGGTTAAAATGACGTCACAAATAACAATGAAGTTAACCGGTCAAATTCAAGCAATCCAGATGACGAAGGTTGTTTTTTCATTAAAACTGAACGTTTTATGTGATAGTGTAACAAACGATGATAAAAAAACAATGGTCATTGTTAATATTAGGCTGTTAAAATTAACTTTGAATTAAATTTTAACTAATCTTGGTGCAACTTGCTCTAAATCAAAATAATCCAGTACCTAAAACTGTTACTGTAGTAGTGTTACTATAGTAACAGTTTCACACAGTTAGGTGATAAATCTATCGTACCATTTCCTTCAATCGCTGATAAAATCATTTTTAGATGAACAGTGATATTGGAGGAAAATACTATAGTCAAACAAATAGAAATATCACCACAGACTCTTAAACATCTCATACACTATCTGAGATTAGAAGATTATCATCTCTGATTATCTAAACAGGAAACTGCATGCTGCGGCATCACCAAAGACTGATACCACTAATCTAACGTAGGATTAACTAAATAGAAAGTTATATCGCGTTGTCAACGAACTGGGGACCAAAATATTACGTGATAAGTGAAATCTTAATATCAAAGTGTCTTATTTTGATAAGGACAATATAATATATAAAACAATGATGACAAAAAAGAACTTGTCACAAGCCAATGGGCTGTTGGATCCCGCTGATGCTGAGATACCAAAGATTCTTGATGATGAAATTTCGAGGAGAGGATCTATAGCTGGCAGTGTGATGGATGACTTTGCAATAGGTTCTCTTAAAACGAGTTACGCCGTGAGTCCTAAACGATGGTTTATCCTCGGGATGTTTGTGGTGTATTCGGCCTCGAACTCGATGCAGTGGACTCAGTATACGATCATTCAGGACATAGTGATGAAGTATTACGGTGTGACGGGAAACCTAGTGTCGTGGACGTCTATGATCTATATGATCACCTATATACCGTTGATTCTTGTGGAGAGCTGGTTCCTGGATAAAACGGTGAGTGGTTTTTCTGTTTCATTTTATTAAAATTTGTTTTTTAATCTCTGAGACTAAAATGGCATTAGATACGTGTGTTGTTACACTTGTCACAAGACAAAAGAACTGGCATCATTATTATTGACAGTTTGACATTTACGTGTGTCAATTAAGTCTCAGGGATTAAAAAACAAACTTTATTTAGTTTTAGTGGTTATCAAGGTTTTTCCTATCCGGAACATTAGAGAATTAAAAGTCGGTCAAACCAATGTTTTATTGTTTTAGGAAAGATTGCCATAATGCAAAGAGAACAACAAAAGAACAAGGTTTTTTAATGGAAATTTACTTTGTCGTGTATGTCGACACGGTTGTATGTTTACTTATACGTAAATATTAGAATGAAAATAATCTAATAGTGAATACATTCAAAACGTTATCAAAGTTTACGTAGCGTGTCTTTTACTACTCCTTATTTTCTTTTTATGTTTTCGAGAATGTTACTACACCACTTATTTTCTTGGTTTTTGGCCCGTGTTCCAATGCTACTAGCACTGTTAATTTAATCTCCTTTCGGATTAGACAAAATTCTAAAGTATTAATTTTAAAATATATTTATTTTATTTTGACACATCAACAACTGTTATTTATTAAAGAAATTAGATTAATCTAATTTAATATTTTAAATAATAAAGAATTTTTTTTGTCGGTTTTTATGCTAAGTACGATTTAACTCAAAAACTACTTTAAAAAAAATATTTCACCAATAGCAAGCTACATATTTACTGAGTAATATAGGCTTATGTCAAAAAATAGGGATCTCTATCTAAATTAGAATAATGTAATCCAAAATATATACTTTATTTATATGGCAAAACAACGTTTACCAGGTCGCAAGTGTCTTCATAAAAAACCTCGAAGATACAAAGTATCTGTTTAATGGTAATAATGGTAGTTTATTGGCAATGTTGCCGTATTCTAGTGCCAAAACTCAACAGGATACGTCTTGTTGTAGGCATTTATTTACTTGTTGCTTACCATCGACAGTTTGAGGAGCTCGTGGCTAGATAATAACAGCCGCACGGGTCGATCTTCAAGGCAACGCTTGCCAAGGTTGGTCTGTGGATCCATCTAACCATCTTAACATACCATAAATTCGTCCGTGCCTCGGAAAGCACGTTAAGCCGTTGGCCTCAGCTGTCATTTGTAGATCTTTGGCAGTCGATCACTGGAAGTCGACCCCAATATAGTTGGGAAAAGGCTAGGCAGATGATGATGCTTACATCGACAGTTTCAATTCTTTTAGCATCAGCCTTATAATTGTTCCCACTGCTGGGACTCGGGCCTCCTCTCGAGGAGAGAGAATGTGCCGTAATCCATCACGAGGACCCAGTGTGGGTTGGTGGATGGTCACATGTCTTCGAATTTTTGGTTCTTGGATATGGCGGTTTCCTCACGATGTTTTCCGTCACCGTTTTGAGAGCAGTGGTAATGAAATTAAGTATCCTGTTTCGACACCAAAGGTTTCGGCACCTAAGCTATTCCTGTTTCGGAACCAATAGGTATTTTGGATGGTAGTAACCTATAAAAAGTACAGAAACTTTTGATGCCGCAAAACTTAGTGCCAGGAATACTTCGATGAATTTAATTACACATAGTAATACGCATGTCTGGGTTTGAACCCGCGCCCTACGCGCCACCACTGCTCTACTTGCATTCTGTACGCTTCCATATTAATTAATAACGTTAAAACGCTCCCGGTAGCAGTTAATGAGCACATTGAAAAGCTTTTACCTTTTAAAAGCTTCTGTAATTGAGTTATTGATAGTAATTATGTTATTAATACGGTATGTAATAGGTACAATATTATTTCCTAAAGGTACCTTTTGTGTTGGGTAAGTGTACTTACCGTTACTTAAATCTTTTTTGTGTGTCAAATTGTTACTGATGATGATGAAGTGTTAAAGCGTGCTGAAGTTGTTTTCGGTTCTATATTTTTTTTATTATTTTAATATAGTTTTTCCCGTACTTGTTAGAACGAGATTTGCATGAAAGAAAATTTTAAGGAATATTCAATAAGAATAAGGTATAAAAAAAATTACTCGTTCGGGGATGGTAACAACCAAATATATAATTTTTAACCGGTTAACTTTTGAAATTAAAGTTATTTTGCACTTTTTAATATTTTTTTTTTTATTTTGAAGTTATTGTTTTTTTATTGGCTATTTTATTAGCCTTGATCATAAGTGCTGTCTACTAATGAAACTAACAATGGTACTTATTGATTCATTTATGATGTCTGATTATACTCAATACGCGTTATGTCATAATTGAAGAATGTGAGCCATGTGAGTTGTCTTTATACTACAATTTATTATTTATTTATTTAATACAAACTTTATACATTAGTAGGTAACATTGTACAAAGGCGGACTTAATGCCTTCAGCATTTCTACCAGTAGAGTAGACGCTACATTTACGCTAAGTATCTAAAAACGAATTATTGAAATCAATAGGATTATTATTGCTGAAGCGGTTGGTTTTGACATCTACGAGTATTCTAGTGTACGGTTTAAGCCTGGGAATATTGATTTTTCTAAATTCCAATAATGCAGTTTTAGTTTTCATTTAAATCGAACCCGAGACCAAGTATTTTCTTCTATTTCTGACAGTTTCAGATTTTGCCAACCGCGCTCGATTGAAAAATCGTGTTTCGCGTTACTAGTTTTACGTGTGGTTATAACACATACAACAGTCCGAAATCATCTATCGGGCAGTTGCCCGGATCAGACATAATACTCGTGTAGTCGGAGGATCCTCCCTTTTCAACGGAGCTATGAAGCGCATTACACTCAATGTCTCTAAAGTTACTACGTCGCGCGTCGTCGTAAAAACATTTAAATTCCCGTAAACGCAAAACCGAAAATTTTGGTCATGTATCAAACGCGTCGTATCGCATTCACACAGCTATGTAGCTTAGGAATGCAGCCTATTCATCATACGGGTTTTATTCCACACAAAATGTATGAAAAAACTGAAAATATTCACACATGAGTTAATACCAGCTAAGCTTGCAATTTTCCGACCTAAATTCGAGTGGTTTTTGTATAACATCAAGTAATCCCTTGGTTTGTTCCATATATTTGTGATCATCAGCCCTTCTGATACAGTTACGGCATTCTAGGCGATTTTGCGTTCTTCTTCTTTTTATCGTGTCGATGTCTTTAACAAAATTTTATCCGACGAGTGTTTGGTAACCTGTACTGCCTTATCATTGGCCTCGCATAGATCCCGAAAAGTACAGGTGGTTATGCAGGATGGGCAGCTTTTGCTTTAGATTTTGCGTTAATTCTGGTGTTAGCCCCATTGTCAGAAGGTCGTTCTGGATGGTTCGTCTCTAGGTAGTCGGTGGTCGACCTCTTCCTCTTTCGTCTTCTTCTATGGCTAGAACGCGTCGGGTTATGTGGTCCTCATTTCTGTGCATTAATTCCCTATAAGTACCATTTCAAGCAGTTTTTTTAATCTTATATGGTATTTCAGCTACTTTAAAGCTCCCTCAAATTAGCTCTTTGGGGACTTTATCCAGTCTCATGACGCCACCCGCCCATCGCAGTATTTTCATTTTCTACATGTACAATATCATATTGGAATATTCACGTAAAATATTATAAATGGGAACATAACATGGAATTATCATAATGTACAAAACTGCGAGGGAGATTATGCAAAGTATTGGTTATCGTTATTAGCACAGAACATATAAAGGAAGTTAGAAAGGCCTTGTGGGCGTGGCACGCGCGCCGCGGTTATGAGCGAATGCTCATAATCAACCGAAATTTACTTTACCGGTCAGCAATCGTGCTTTTGTTTTGACAGCGTACGTAAGCTCCGCAAAAATATTAAATTATGCCGTCTTGCGCTATTGTAACGTGTCGGAAAAGAAGCCAGGTGTGTAGTGTAGCACGAGATGTGATTTCTTTCCATCGGTAAGTCCAAAAACATTAAAATACTTGTGATATTTGTAATTATAACATTAGCATTATGAAGTTTGTAGACAAAAACGATATAATCGCAATCAGACCAATAGTAATATATTGCTTGCAATAGGTTTGCAAGTCGTGCAAAATGGTACCCCATTTTGCACGACGTGAGCGATCGCGCAATGTATTACGTTCACTGCGAGAGAACCAAAAGTACAATTCCACGAAATTTTGACATATCGATAGTGCTGTGCCAATTTGTAAACAATGTCGATAATTACTATGGTACTGTTACGAACGTGAGTAATTAAATGCCGGTTTACTAGCAGATAACTTTATTCACCACAAAACAATGACAAATTAGTCCAATCAACAAATAACCAATCACTATAAACACTCAGAGTTCCGTTTAGTATCGCTTAGGTCGCTAGGTATCACTTCAAACACTTAGGTAGTCCGCTCTGTATCGCTGTTGAAAATCAACTGAACTCGCTTCCAGCCGGGGTGCCGTATTTATATGCGAAGTCATCGAAATTTCTCGATACCGACGTTTCAAGGACATTCTAGCACAAAATAGTCGCATCGGGAGGCCATAAATCATTTTTTTATTGCTCTCGTAAGTAGGTACTTATCTACCACCTTACATGCGAATTTCGACTCTATTGCTAACACCGGAAGGTACAAATTCCCTTATCCACCCACATAACTACCTACTGAATCTTACGTAATAATAATAGTGTATGTCGGACTTTTCTGGAATTTGCCAGGCCTGAGTATGTACTCCTATTCTAGAAGCTTCGCACGGCAATGCGTTTTAATTATTTGATGCTACCCTTGGTTCTGTCGAAGATATAGCGTACTCAAGTTTCACGGCGTAACAGTACAAATGATTATTATCAATAGAAAACTTTATAACTAAAATAACATTATTTATCACGATTAATAGATTTTGAGTAAGGTTTCTATGTATTTAAGTTTTATGATTTTTTTAATTGAAACTAACATAATTATGATTTAATATGTTTTGTGTTTCCAACAGATCCAGGTATAAGAAAACTATAGATTGAGACAACTGGTACAATTGATTGGATCCCTACTAAATGTAGCACAATTAGTTCGCAACATTTCGATGATGATAATTACATAACAACAAAGTCAGGGAAAAGAAACTTAAAATCAAATGCTTATCCGCACAGATATATCGTTAAACACATAACGAGTTCAGTAAGTAAAGCTATTGAATTAAAGTAATTAAAGCTAAAAAAAGGAAAAATTTAGTAGCAAAAGATAAAGGTGGTTTTTTGTACCCTTCGAAAGAATTGCTACTAATCTGCAAAATATCTGAAGCAATTATAAAAAAGTACACCGAAAACCTTCGGAATATTAAATTAAAAGAGAGCAAGCGTATGCTACTTAATAAATACATACGTATTTATTTATTTATTGCATTCATGACGTATACAAGGCCTTGCTACAAAATTATAAGTTTCGTACATGGACCCTGCTAGGGCACCGCAACATTTTTGTTGATTAATATAAATTAAATTAAAATATAATTGCATGCATTATTAAGTAAATAAAGTTATTCAAGATTTATTATTACGTTATTATTGTCATCATGTAATTATTAATTTATTAATTATTGGCTGTCTTTATTACAATTATACGCGTCAATCTTCATATAATCTTGATAATATTAATATTACAGAATGTCAATATGTTAAGAACTCATTTAAGCTATAGTAACACTTCTGTATTAGGTAAAATTTAAATGCGTTTACAAATTTATTATCAAATTCTATGTCCTTAATCTCATTCGGTAATTTATTGTAAATTTTTTTGCACATTACAAGAGGTCCTGATTGAAACATAGCTAATTTTGAACTTGGCAATGCTAATTCATTTTTTACTCTTAATGAGCGTTGCAGCGGTCTTTGATTCTTAGCCACAGGGAATAACGACGCATGTTTTCTAACAAACTTGCTTACCTCCATAATATAGATGCTTGTTAGGGTGAGCATTTTATATTTAATAAAATAAGGTTTACAACTCTGCATTTGGTCTATGTTCGCAAGAATTCTCACACATCTTTTTTGTAAAATGAACAGTTTTTTTACTGCGACGCAATTTCCCCATACAATAATGCCATATGTTAACCACGAGTAGACGTACGCGTAGTACGCTGTCTTCGCTGTTTTGAAGTCGGTTGATCTTTTCGACTCATTTAAAGCATTCACAAAACTTGCAACTTTGTTTGATACAAAATTAATATGTGCCTTCCAATTTATATTAGTGTCAACTATCAGTCCCAAGAGTCTAAATTCATCGACACACTGGAGCGGTATGTCATTGAATGAGTAGTTAATACTCAATGAACGTTTTTGATAAGGACTGTATTGCATAATTTTAGTTTTTGAGATTTTTTTTTTCAAATTGTGGTCCTTTTGCCAATTTACTATTTTTGTCAGTATTAAATATAGTGTCGACCAGTATTAAATTTAAGTTGCTACCGTCGTCACATGGAAACACTATTGAGATGTCGTCAGCAAAAAGGACACTCTGGACATTTATTTCTTTCGGCAAATCGTTAATATAGATTAGGAATAAAATGCACCCGTATTACTTCAGGGACACTATTTTTTTCCTTTTGAACTGGTGATAAGCACCGGAAATGTAAGGTTGAGAGACAACCGACTTTCTCTAATAATCAAATAATAAACACGGTAAATATTCCATGGTAAATCCTAATTTTAATAAAAAAATTGTTTTTAATAATTCAGTTATGTATTTTTTTATTTGTTGAATGATATATGAATATCGTACGTGTTCACAACATGTATTACAGAAGTCCACATAGTCCACAATACTTGCAAAGTAAGAAGCAAGATTACATTAATTTTATCGATATCAATAATCGACCTTTTGGTCGCCCTAGCATACATGAGATTTTTACGCGTGTATGAGTGTACGTCAAACGCAGTAATTGCGTTAGTGTGACAACCAATAGCAAACTCACAATCGAAGTGTATGTTGTTTATTTGTGTGCGTAATCCGCGTAGGCATTGGTTTTCTGCTTGTAGTGAAATAAAAGAGTGGGAGACAAACGGCGACACGCGTTCCGATACAAATCAGGAACTATTTCCTTTCTAACTTCCTTTATATGTTCTGTGGTTATTAGTATATGAAAATTCTGGTTTGTGTGAACAAACGCTATTTTCGAAGGCTAATGCATTTAATACAATATTATGCAAGTGGTTTACAAACAACTGTATTTATGTGAATTAGATATGGGTAGTATCTTGCAACAGCAGCTTAAATGACCGAAAGCATATAGAACTATGCGGAACAGGGTGTAAAGTCCTTCAAGCCTCTATTTGAAAAGAAGGGTCCTCCGACCAGGCGGGGGTTGCGTTTGTTGCGGGAACTGCTGATAGTAGTTTTCAGCGTATTGCACTAATTTCTAATCGCGCAGAAATAATACCTATCTGAAACTGAAATATAGAATTTTGTCTTTTAATTTAGTATTTGTACGACCCAATTCAAACGCTCTTAAAGAGTTAGAACGGTCTTAGATATTAACAGTTTCGGCTATAATACAATAAGTGTTTTTGAATTTAACTCCTCCACTGGGGGGTCCAAAATCATGTACTGGATCCATTGTATTCGTTCGTGCGTCGATGTCTGACACTATGTATTATTATTAACCAGTATACATAATTATAAGGAGCTCGTGGCAAAATAATAACAGCCGCACAGGTCGATCTTCAAGGTTAAGCAACGCTTGCCTAGGTTGGTCTGTGGATGGGTGACCATCTTAACATAACGAGTTTCCTCCGTGCCTCGGAAAGCACGTTAAGCCGTTGGTCCCGGCTGCCATTTGTAGATCTTTGGCAGTCGTTACGGATAGTAAGAAGTCAGTAAATCTGACTCCAGTCTTGCCATGAAGTACCGTGTTACCCCAGTTAATGGGTTGTGGAGGTCTGGTAGGCAGCCGCTCCTCGTAAAATACTGGTATTCAGCTAAATCCGGCTTGACTGGAAGCCGAACCCAATATAGTTGGGAAAAGGCTAGGCAGTTGAGTATACATAATTATAAGGCTACTTCCTATACAGGGTTATTTATAAAACACTGGCAACCTCTCAGGACCATGTTACTATCATCATAAACAACAAGTTTTGTTCTATGACTTTTAAAAATTAAGAAATTTAGAAGAAATTTAGAAGCCATTCGCTTAGATATTTTTTATTATTATTATTGAAAGACTCGCGTTTGACCTCTACCTCACCCGATGGTAAGCGATGATGTGGTCGACGATGGACCGCGCGTGCCTAGAAGTAATCTATTCACTCTCGACTTAAAGATCCCTAGGTTGTAGCTATCAGGAAACACAGATTCTTCAATAATACACAATAGTATGCTGAAGAAGTACCTACAAGATTATTATAATGGATTGGTCCTAACCAAACTAGCATTCCCGTCAACCCAACACACGCTGTCAACCCACTAACCATCCAAACTAGGCCAGTGTCACGATTAACGAATGTGAATTCATTATGTGCCCGTCTGTCGTAAAATGCACATAATTCCGTTAGTTCAGTTGACAGGGCGCATCTGTGTGTAGTTTCAGTGTGCATCGCGAACTAGCTGAAACACGACACGTGGCATACTGAGATGAATTGACGGTAATTTATTTGTGAGATTATTTATGGTCGGTGTAAACAGTAAGTAACTGCTAGTGTATAGGAACTACGATGCTGTCGTAACACTTATAATTATTTATCTACTAGCTCCTGACAGTGGCTTCGCCCTCGTGAGAGTAGGTTTCTCCAAAAGAATCGAGATAAAAGGTAGCCCATATTCTTTTCCATGTCAAAGGCCATATGCATGCCAAATTTCATCGAAATCCATTCGGCCGTTTTTGCGTGATTAATTAACAAACATCCACACTTTCATATTTATAATATTAGTTAAGATACTATAATTTGTCTTTTAATTATCTCATAGATAGAGTAAAAAGCAGAGTATCCAACACAGGGCTAAAGCTGTCTTTTGTGATTAGAATTCCTCGCTTCACTCAGGTATCTATATTAACTTTCGCAACCAGAGCCTAGCGTGAGATAGAAACCTGAGTGAAGGTCCTAACCAAACTATCATTCCCGTCAACCCGACAAACGCTGTCATCCTATTAACCACTCAAACTAGGCCAGTGTCACGGTTAACGAATGTGAATTCATTATGTGTCCGTCTGTCGTAAAATGCACATAATTTCGTTAGTTCAGTTGACAGGGCGCATCTGTGTGTAGTTTCAGTGTGCACTAGCGAACTTGAATTGACGGTAATTTATTTGTGAAATGATTTAGGAGAGGTGTAAACTGTGAGTTTAGTAAATAGCTGGTAATGTGTAGTAACTACTTTTTTATGTGGGAAATCATTCAATGACTTTTACTGACTAAACCGCACTCCTTTGTTGCTTCTTTACCTTCGTTCAAGGATCCCGAGGTTCATTTTCACATAACCCATAGCCCCAGTAGGTTTCGACCTTGCTGGGCTCCTACTAGTTTTTCTGACATCATCTTGAAGCGTGCGTGGAACACTACGCGCCATAAACGACTTGGGCTAGGTCTAGATGGTCCGGCCTCATCTAGTAACAAAAAAAAAAAAGTCCAAAAAAAAAAATTGACGTGTAAAAGAGTTTGAAAAAACCTATTTGCAGAATAAATATCATTTATCATTTATCATTTATCATTTATCATAGACCGCCGTCCGCTAGCCCTCGCCTACGGTGGCTGGAAATCAGGGTTGGGATCCCGGTGGCTGAGGTGCAATTCCCTCGTGCGTGCGGCCGTCTCCTTCGCTTACCTGACGCGTGCTGTCATCCCACTAACCACTCAAACTGGGCCAGTGTCACGGTTAACAAATGTGAATTCATTATGTGCCCGTCTGTCGTAAAATGCACATAATTTCGTTAGTTCAGTTGACAGGGCGCATCTGTGTGTAGTTTCAGTGTGCATCGTGAACTAGCTGAAACACGACACGTGGCAAACTGAGATGAATTGACGGTAATTTATTTGTGAAATTATTTAGGAGTGGTATTAGCTGTGAGTAGAGTAAATAGCAGTTATACTAAATTTGTTTTTTTTTCTTAGGTGGCAATGGAGCCGGTTTCGACTATTCTGCCAGTGTCACGTTGGGACTAAATTTGTTATAGGATGGTTTCGGTGACAGCTGTCAGATTCATACAATGTAGCTGCCATTCTTTTCACTCATCTTAAAGATGAATATTTTCGTCCTGCTGTCTCCTAACTCATGATATGTAAAAAAGACTACAATGTGTAGTAACTATGTTCCTTTCCCCATCCTTTCTACGATGCTGTAAATAAGACTTATATTATTCTATAGTATAATTATGATTTGTCTTTTAATTATCTCACAGATAGTGTAAAAAGTAGAGTATCCAACACGGGGATAAAGTTGTCTTTGTCTTGGGCGGTTTGAATTCCTCGCTTCACTCAGGTATCTATATTAACTTTCGCAACCCGAGCATAGCGAGTTAATATAGAAACCTGGGTGAAGGTCCTAACCAAACTAGTATGTATTTTCATCAACCTAACACACGCTGTCATCCCACTGACCACTCAAACTAGGACAGTGTCAGGGTTAACAAATGTGAATTCATTATGTGCCCGTCTGTCGTAAAATGCACATAATTTCGTTAGTTTAGTTGACAAGGCGCATCTGTGTGTAGTTCCAGTGTGCATCGCGAACTAGCTGAAACACGACACGTGGTAAACTGAGATGAATTGACGGTAATTTATTTGTGATATTATTTATGGTTGGTGTTAACTGTGACTAAAGTAAATAGCTGCTATACTAAATTTGTTATAGGATTGTTTCGGTGACAGCTGTCAGATTCATACAATGTAGCTATCTATCCTTTTCTCTCATCCTAAAGATGCATATTTTCGTCCTGCTGTCACCCAACTCATGCTATATAAAAAAGACTATAATATGTAGTAACTACGATGCTGTGATTAACACTTATAGTTATCTATAGTGTAATTTGTCTTTTAATTATCTCACAGATGGTGTAAAAAGTAGAGTATCCAACACGGGAATAAAACTGTCTTTGTCTTGGGTGGTTTAAGTCCCTCACTTTACTCAGGTTTCTATATTAACTCCCTCACGATACTCGGGAGTTAATTATATAAATTTCTCACTGGTGATCAGGATTAAAACTTAGAAATCTTCGTTTCGTTCGGAATTTAACATACCGCCCGCAATTTAAAGACACTGATTTATATGCTAGTCACATAGGTTTTTTTATTGTTATAAACTAGTGCTTGTGATTAGTATCACGCGGGCAAAGCCGCTGGTAGGAGTAGTTTGCCATAAATCAGTATTTTCTTGGCCAAAATCTCAGCTCCACTTTAAAACATACATTATATCGATGTCACCTAACCGGACAGCGATCTTTGGCTACATTCCACCCTTTGTTGACTCTCCCGCTTCATCCATCTTACAGCACCACTCTAAGATGACCTTGATATCACGCGGCCCTGTTTACAAACACAACAGCTACAAAGAGCGATAGTTCACCAGAAAGCTCAGGTTATAGTGGACGCATTAGTAAGCTAGTGTAATTAAGTTAGTCGGCTCCTTTTCATAGCGTTTGTGTTGCAAAGTTAAGTAAACATGAGGTTTCTTGAGCATATTTCAAGTCCAATCGTGGTCCTTTAAAACCGACTTCATCTAGAAACAAAATGGTGAGATAGTGTGTTTGGAAAATTACAGCAAAAAAATTCTATTCGCGAAAGCATCAGCCAGTCAAAAATGGTTCGTCTTTTGGTGTGATAGATGGGATCACGCCTCATATTATTTGTGCAAAAAAAATGTAAAATTATAAATAAGATCTTGCTTTATTGGAGTTATTCAGTGTATGGTTTGGTTAAGAGTACATGGCGTTTTGACATCCGCCCCTGTTTAAAATCATCCAAAGTCTTCTCCCACTCTAGGATGCAGTGAGAGGTCTTATCAAACTTTTACTGTCTAAAATTCGCTTGTGTCTTTCAGTAAGTTGTTCTTTACATTCTAGGAACGCGGTACCTAACTATTTTAAACTTACCTACAGTCCTGCCCGTTCTTACCTTGGTATGGGCCTATGGGGCCATGCGTTCGCTTCTGAAAGGAAAATCCGGGGCCCTGGAGTAGGTTTTAATCAGAGAAAGTCTGACACGCCCTCCCGCTCCGTGTTAAATCGGGAGAAGTCATTCCGATGATTTCCCGCCTGATAAAAAAGCCCTGCCCGTTCTTAACATAGTTTTTTAATGTTTTTTTGCGTCTTTCTTCGACAATGCTCAATATTTTCCTTGCCCTCGTTGCATTAAACATGATAAACATGGAAGGAATAAATCAATAGTGTTCGCCGGGGCTATTAGCTGTCGGACATGATAAACGCTGAATCAGGGTACGCTCATTAGGCAATGAATCTAACACGGATATGGAGTCGTTGGAACTGGCTGAACGGCTTTGTAGTCATATCTTTGACGTTACTTAGGAACTAAGATTAGAACATAGATATATTTACAATAGTCTAAATCCAACAGTTGCCCTGACCAGACACAATAGCTGTCTGGTCAGAAGAATTTCCATTTTTATTAGAGGAACAGTTTTTCTTAGGTATTAATTCATGAATCCCCGACCGGTCCTATGAGACCGCGCTGTTATTGTTTTACTATTGTGTCTCGTTTTGTGGGTATGTGATAGGTTAAGTATTTCAAGTTCAAATAACTTAAATATGTACCTATTTCAGGTCGGTTATTAAATCATCAAATTACTTCTCCCCAAATTATTTCTCCCTCATCATCATCTGCCTAGCCTCTTTCCCAGTTATATTGGGGTCGGCTTCCAGTCAAGCCGGATTTAGCTGAATACCACTATTTTACGAGGAGCGGCTGCCTACCCGACCTCCACAACCCATTAACTGGGGTAACACGGTTCTTCATGGCTAGACTGGAGTCAGATTTACTGGCTTCTGACTATCCGTAACGACTGCCAAAGATCTCCAAATGACAGCCGGGACCAACGGCTTAACGTGCTTTCCGAGGCACGGAGGAAACTCGTTATGTTAAGATGGTCACCCATCCACAGACCAACCTAGGCAAGCGTTGCTTAACCTCTCTCAAATTATTTCTCCCTCTGCTATCTAAATGGAGCGAGAAGGAGTGTCAGACTTTTACGTTACAAGTCCCTTCAGTTACCCTTTGTATACTTACACTGACTGCGATATTTCTATCAATTGATCTTGTAGAATTTAAAAGGACCCTAAGGCACAAACTGAATTTACAACAATTTGGTAACTACTTAACACACTCCTTGATAAAACAAGCGTTAGATTTTTATCAAAACATACAAAAGGAAGAAAACATATTTATTAAATTACCTCTATTAATAGGCCTTGAACCTACTGCAGAAAATAACTCACACACTAATACATCAGTCTATCCCACGTTATGTACTTCTATCAAGAAGGAAGTGCCCACTTCAACACGTACACGTGCCACTTCTAGTAAGCACACATTGTCGACAAGTAAGAGGGTGCGAGTGACCCAATTCTCACTGGGAGTGCGCTTCTAAGACAAATGGCGGGCATATCATACCATCGCTCTGGGTCATTGATTCTCAATCTGTAGTCATGGGTTTGCAAGATCAAAAAAATTATATGAAAAAAATATATTTATCTCTGTTTGCGTCGGATTGTTCGGATTCGATTAAGGTTCAAAATAATAGATCATAGAGTCTTATTCTCTAAAAAAAATAACGCCTGATAAAAAAATCCGGGTAAATGCGAATCGGACTCGCGCATTGAGGGTTCCGTATCAACTTACATAAGAAAAGAGTTCAATTCTCGAATCGAGTCATGAAGATTTTTAAATTGTTAGGGTACCATACCTCGAAAGGAAAAACGTAACCCTTATAGGATGACTTTGTTGTCCGTCGCGTCTGTTGTCAAAACCATTTATCTCGGGAACGCGTGAAGGTATCAAGTTGAAATTAACGTTATTTACTTGTATCAAGAAGGAAGTGCCCAATTCAACACCCACACGTGCCACTTCTAGTAAGCACACATCAACTACAAGAGGGTGCGAGTGACCCCATTCTCACGGGGAGTGCGCTTCTAAGACAAATGGCGGTCAGATCATACCATTGCTTTGGGTCATTGGTTCCCAATCTGTAGTCATGGGTGCGCAAGATTAAAAATATAATATGAAAAGGAAATGATTGTCACTGATTTGATTGAGATTCAAAATAACAGATCATAGAGTCTTATTCTCTAAAAAAAATAACGCCTGATAAAAAAAAACGGGCAAGTGCGAGTCGTACTCATACACTGAGGGTTCCGTATCAACTTGCATAAGAAAACAGTTCAATTCTCGAATCGAGTCTTGAAGATTTTTAAATTGTTAGGGTACCGTACCTTGAAAGGAAAAACGGAACCCTTATAGGAAAACTTTGTTGTCCGTCTGTCTATCAAAACCATTTATCTCGGAACGCGTGAAAGTATCAAGTTGAAATTAACATTATTTACTTCTATCAAGAAGGAAGTGCCCAATTCAGTACATACACGTGCCACTTCTAGTAAGCACACATCAACTACAAGAGGGTGCGAGTGACCCCATTCTCACGGGGAGTGCGCTTCTAAGACAAATGGCGGGCATATCATACCATCGCTCTGGGTCATTGGTTCTCAATCTGTAGTTATGGGTCTTCTTCTTCTTCTTGTTCACACAGACCCATCTGTGAGATCTAAAATATTATATATAAAAAAAATTATTGCCCCTGATTTGATTGAGATTCAAAATAACAGAGCGTAGAGTCTAATTCTCTAAAAAAAATAACGCCTGATAAAAAAAATCGGGCATTATTAACAGTGCGAGTCGGATTCGCGCACTGAGGGTTCCGTATCAACTTACATAAGAAAACAGTTCAATTCTCGAATCGAGTCTTGAAGATTTTAAAATTGTTAGGGTACCGTACCTCGAAAGGAAAAACGGAACCCTTATAGGATCACTTTGTTGTCCGTCGCGTCTGTTGTCAAAACCATTTATCTCGGGAACGCGTGAAGGTATCAAGTTGGAATTAACGTTATTTATTTCTATCAAGAAGGAAGTGCCCAATTCAACACCTACACGAGCCACTTCTAGTAACCACACATCAACTACAAGAGGGTGCGAGTGACCCCATTCTCACGGGGAGTGCACTTCTAAGACAAATGGCGGGCAGATCATACCATCGCTTTGGGGCATTGGTTCTCAATCTGTAGCCATGGGTCCGCAAGATTAAAAATAAAGTAATATAAAAAAAAGAATACTCCTTTCTGATTTGAATCAGACACAGAAAAATAACGCCTGATAAAAAACAATAGCAATCTACTAAATAGTCTCTAACTTGGTTTAATGACGGTTGGTGGAGCTAGTTCTTTTTGTTATTGGTGATTTCTCATACAGTCCTTTAAGATAAATTATGGTCTAAGTTTCACTTTTGGCGAATCAAATCTTTAAAATGACGACTTGAGGACTCCAGTTCCTTGCAACCCTAGGAAAGGACTCGAGCCTTAGTCGCACCCATTCCGCATAATTATATCGCGAAATAATTCATTAGAGTTGTCGTGTAGTATATTTAACAAAATGGAAAACTTAATATAACAGACGTGGAATATTTCTATTTAATAAAAATTACGAAATCGAGAAATTATGCCAGCTATGTATAACATCAGTTTAATTTTCCCCTTTGCTACATGATTTCTGGTCCCTATTGAGGACATCAAAAATATATTGGTCCCAGGTCAATTATAGTTTGAGAACCACTGCTCTAAATCTTTTAGATAGGGAAGCATTCTTTTAGTACCTATTGATATATCGTGCGTATCAAAAGAGATTGTTGTGTGTATTCAACTGTTTCATGTATTGATGTGGAGATTTTTGCTTGCAGAATAGTCCAGTCAAAATAGACTAAATTATTATTCAAGTTTGCATTAATTCCCAACAAGCTGGATTTTTGTGCAGGCCTTAAATACGTCATTACGAATGTTATGTCAAAAGTCCCCATCAATCCCGCTTGTGCGTTGTTTTTTATTCGAGGTCAAAGGTCACAAATTAGCGTTTTTTGCGTATATCTCTGAAACAACGAGAGCTATCGAAAAATGGTTCAGACAAAGTTTGTAGATCGTAAAATTGTCTACAAAAAAGATCCAACACTTTTTTTTCTACGATGCACTGTTCTCGAATTATGGCTATTTTAAACATAGAAAATACGAATATGCACTCATGCTAAGGGATGATGGGTTCGATGAATATTTGAAGAACAAACCATCTGTAACGATACATAAACAGTATCGTAAAGCATACACCCAGAAGAGCAGCATCGCTGCAGCTAAAAGACAGCGTGAGGCGGAGATAGCTACCACATCTGGGATTAGTCCTCATCGTACTAGCACGAGGAAATGAATCGTCTTTTTGACAAAATACTGTTTGTTCTGTGGCAATGAAGCAAATAAAACGGCTGAAATAAAAAAAAGCGCAGCATCTTCGACCTAGAGTGTCCTAAACTTTCAACCCTTGACTTCAAGAAAACCATCTTTAAGGAAGCTCAGACTTGTTCTCATGAGCTAGCAAGTAGTGTCATTGCTAGATCGTATAATTGTCTACAAAAAAGATATGGACACTTTTGTTCTATAAAGCATCGCTTTCGAGATATCGTGACTTTAGACCGCAGGAAAGTCGTATTTTAAGTGTAACAATCACTGTAGTACTTAGCCTCAGCAGCAACTAAGTCATATTCATATTGAATGCGGGCAATGACACTACTTGCTAGCTCATGAGAACGAGTCTGAGCTTCCTTAAAGATGGTTTTCTTGAAGTCAAAGGTTGAAAGTTTAGGACACTCTTGGTCGAAGATGCTGCGCTTTTTTTTATTTCAGCCGTTTTATCCGCTTCATTGCCACAGGACAAACAGTATTTTGTCAAAAAGACGATTCATTACCTCGTGCTAGTACGAGGAGGACTAATCCCAGATTTGGTAGCTATCTCCACCTCACACTGTCTTTTAGCTGCAGCGATGCTGCTCTTCCGAGTGTATGCTTTACGACACTGCTTATGTATCGTTACAGATGGTTTGTCCTTCAAATATTCATCGAACCCATCATCCCTTAGCATGAGTGCATATTCGTATTTTCTATGTTTAAAATAGCCATAATTCGAGAACAGTGCATCGTAGAAGAAAAAGTGTTGGATCTTTTTTGTAGACAATTTTACGATCTACAAACTTTGTCTGAACCATTTTTCGATAGCTCTCGTTGTTTCAGAGATATACGCAAAAAACGCTAATTTGTGACCTTTGACCTCGAATAAAAAACAACGCACAAGCGGGATCGATGGGGACTTTTGATATAACATTCGTAATGACGTATTTAAGGCCTGCACAAAAATCCAGCTTGTTGGGAATTAATGCAAACTAGAATGTCTATTTTGACTGGACTAGAATGTTGGTTTGAGTTTTGCTGCGTAATGTTTTGGTTGGGACGTGATTGTTTGTTTTTGTGTCGAGGGTTTTCCTTTTTTTGGCTGGAATCTCATCCAATGAATTCTCCTGCTCTAGGGCGGCGGGCATGTCAGACTTTTACTGACTAAAAACTACTTAAGTTCCTTCTTAGCCTTCGTTCCAGGGGACCAGGGTCCTCTTTCGCACAACCCATGGTCCCATGAGTAGGCTTTGGCCCCGCGAGGCCCCTATGGTTTTTTACTGACATCTCGGTGCAGCGCGTGTAGAACATGACTCGTCTTCATGCAGAGTCATGCTATGTGCTATGGTGGTTGAATCAAGGGTCTTTTTTTTAATTTAGTCGTACAATCAGTCTGCCAGGACGGATAGGGAAAGAGGGAGATCAAAGAGAAGATGGTTTAATGGTGTAGAGAGCGATATGAAAGAAAAGGGCAGTTAATGATCGCCTGAAGAGTGACAGGACAGAAAAAAACGGCTCCAATTAACACAGGACATGGGAAGGAAAATGATGATGATCAGACTATCGGGAAGGGTTGCTTCTTATCTACCTAAAATGTTTCGCTTTTTTTTAAACATAGGCTCATGTTTAGGTGACATAGGTAAGCTACGATGGGGCCAACGATGGAGCACGCTTGCCTAGAAGTTACCTACTCACTACTACATACTATCTACTTATTGGAATTTGTTGTATATTCGGAATCTATCGGACATTGGATAGGTTTTTTATATTTATTTAAGCATGGCCATGACATTATGTAAATATCCGGGTCCTATTACTCAGAATATTTTTATAAAAAGTCACGAAAATGTAAAAAAGAACAATATCATTTAGTGTCTACTTTCAAGGATATTAAATTTTATAAATAAGGTTGTTCACAACATATTGTTATTTATTTACAAAAAAAATCACAAAAAATATCTCTTATTTCGTTTATGATGTAAATAACATACATGTACACGTTTTTTCTAGAAATCGCTAGTCTATATTATTTGTGTATTACAAACCAATATTTATTGAAATCCAGCGAAGCGAGACCAAACACTTATCACAGCGTAAATGAGTAAAATATTGAAATATGTAAAAATAACTCAAACACAAAAAATCACAATATTAACCTGCTCTACTAAAAGTGTATTCTAGCGGTTATTGCAGTTGATGAAGCCCTACTTACACCAAAGTATCAAATTGATTAATCATCATCCCAACTATATTGGGGTCGGCTTCCAGTCAAGCCGGATTTAGCTGAATACCAGTATTGTACGAGGAGCGGCTGCCTACCAGACCTCCATAACCCATTAACTGGGGTAACACAGTACTTCATGGCAAGACTGGAGTCAGATTTACTGGCTTCTGACTATCCGTAACGACTGCCAAAGATCTACAAATGACAGCCGGGACCTACAACTTAACGTGCTTTCCGAGGCACGGACAAAATTCGCTATGTTAAGGTCATCCATCCATTAATATAATTACACAGGATCTAAAACTGAAATAACTATAGAATAATGGCCAATGCAGGCAGGTCTAAATTATCAAATAACTTCTCCCACTTTGAGTGGAGCGGGAGGTTACTGAATAAAATCAGCCCGTATTTCTTCAGTTGCCCTTTGCGTTTTAGTTCCGCGATGACTCACTAGAACAAGCCCACTGGCCTGGCAGGTCCTAGATCTCTCATCTCAGCTCCTTATCTCATCATCATCATCTACCTAGCCTTTATCTCAACTAAAACGGGGTCGGCTTCCAGTCAAGCTGAATTTAGCTGAATACCAGTATTTTACGAGGAGCGGTTGCCTACCAGACCTCCACAACCCATTAACTGGGGTAACACGGTACTTCTTGGCAAGACTGGAGTCAGATTTAGTCGCTTCTGACTATCCGTAACGACTACCTAAGATTTACAAATGACAGCCGGGACCTACGGCTTAACGTGTTTTCCGAGGCACGGAGAAAACTCGGTATGTTAAGATGGTCCAACCCATCAGACCAACGTTGGTAAGCGTTGCTTAACCTTGAAGGTCGACCCGTGCGGCTGTTATTATCTATCCACGAGCTCAGCTCCATATCTGATCCTTATATTTACGCGCCGATTTTGAAAAATCCACGCGTGTATGTTTGTATTTACTGTAAATCAGTTTATAGATTGACCTGAAACACCTTGACTAACTAATCAACATCTTGACAAAGTGCCTGTAAATGTTCCAGTTGAAGAACATAACTTAATTTTGAGTTATTTCGTCAACAAAATACCTTTGACAAACTTTGATCATTTGATGTCAAGTTCAATACCACTAAACTAGTCGAAGTAAGGACGTACCTTGACAATGGCACCTGTGACAATGCGCGACGTAGCACGTGTCTCGTATAGTTGTTTCGTTACAGCGTGTCTGAAGCGGTCATCGCCCTTTCCATATATCGAAGGCGTCCTAAACTATGTATCGTTTTTCCTTTCACTAATATTTCTTCGCAGGAAAGAATCCTAAACCTATGTACCTATTGTTTTGTTTAAAAGAACATTTTTACAATACATTTTTTGTGTTGGTGTTGAGACCCCTTTGACCCTCATTTAAAATTTGTTTATACATGTTATATGATATCACTAGTGTGGCTAAAGTTAAAATTATATCTTTCAACTGGAACCGTCTAGGAGATTCGAAATAAAACGGCTATAGGAGACAGACCGACATACGAGGAATCTTATAAGGATTTCGCTTTTTCTTGAGGATTTCGATAGACGTCGATTGAGGGCAACTTCATGCTTTTGTTTCTCTTGTAGAAAATAGAAACTCTCTCATATATTGTGGTGCAATAATGCGATACAGATGATCAATAATTGCCTCCGCAAAATCGCTGTTGCATCAGTGTGCCCATTTTTGACAGCATTAAAGTCAATAGGTCAATGCCCGCTAACACCACACTAAAACGTAACAACTTCAGTAACAGTTATGCTTTGAAGTAACAAACACGCCGATACTGGATGCACCACACGATTTTATGTCCCGATAACGATCGATATGTGAGTACACGTGTGGCGACGATATCGTATGATTGACAAAATTGATAATAAGCGGTAGCGGAGTAAATCTACCTCTTTAGCAAAGTTATCAAATCATTGACATAACTTTACTCGTCTGGTTTTTACTCATCATTATCTACCAAGCCTTTTCCCAACTATATCGGAGTCGGCTTCCAGTCAAGCCGGATTTAGCTGAATACCAGTATTTACGAGGAGCGGCTGCCTACCAGACCTCCACAACCCATTCATTGGGGTATCACGGTACTTCATCGCAAGACTGGAATGAAACTTACTGGTTTCTAATTATGCGTAACGACTGCCAAAGATCTACATATAAGGGACCTAGGGCTTATCTACTCCCTCTCGTTACACATAATTTGACTTATAAAGTACCCTCTGCCTCTGAGACACAGGTTTCTAGAGAAGGAATTGGGCCATAGTCCACAACGTGGGCCCAGTACGAATTAGTGGATTTGTCATGATGTTTTCCGTCGTATTATTCCTGGCTGGGTTCAAACCTGCGACCTACAACTCGTAAGTTGAACCCGTTACCAATGGACAATCACTGCCACCTAGAGCGAAAGGAGTGATATGATAATTTTCCACCCAAAAAAAAAACGCTGGAAAAGGTCCTAATTGAAATCTGATAGAATGCACCGTTGTGCTGAAAAAAAAATTGGCAATCAGTTAAATATTTATTTTGGCAGAAAAATATCTTGCGCGGCTAGTGCTATGTCATTAGAATAATGTAAGCCCACCATCCTGAATGACTGCAAATGAATTTACAGACTAGGCCAGTCTAGACCTAGGTTTCTACCCAGGTAATTTTTTTTGGGTGGAATATCGTCCAAAGACTTTTGTCGCTCCGGCTGGAGTCAGACTTTTACTGATTCATATCTATCTACTCCTGTTCCTTCTTTGCCTTTGTTCCGGGGCCCCGGGATTCACTTTCACTTAACCTACAGCCCTAGTAGGTTTCCCTTTCTGGACCCCTACGATTTGCAGACATCTCTTTTAGGCGCGCGTTGAAGACTACGCCCCATCAACGACTGGGGTACGGTTCGGATAGTTACCGGACGGCTGGACAGCAAGCTACTCATTGCTCGCCGACTGCAAGCCTACGGTGGTTGGAAATCAGGGTCGGGAACCCAGAAACTGGGGTGCAAGGACTATTCCCTCGGGTGTGGCTGCTTCCTTCGCTAACTGATTAAAATCACGTGTTTTTTTTTTATTGGTGACATGAACACGATATAACATAATGTTTACCACAAAATATGTTGACTTTTTGTCCTGAAAATGAGTCATATTTCATGAAAGACTCGTGAAATGCTCTCGTGCCACAAACGTGGCAAGATAGAATGCAATGCAACAAGCATGCAATGTGAGTGCAAGACAGAATGCAATGCAACAAGCATGCAATTTGAGTGCAGTAGTGACATAATGTCGTATAGTGATTCTTATCCGATTATATCTCATGCAGTATTATGTAGATTTGTTTTAATAGCTTGTTTCCTTGTCTTATCTTAAGTGATTATTTATTGGAATCGGAGTTAGTATCCCAGACAGGATCATTTAATAATAATAATAATAATAATAATAATAAATTTTTCTCTCCCATATATTTTTAAATCAATAAAATAATTATCATTCATTACAACATACCAAAGCATCAAATAATTACAAAAATTACAACAAGGAAAATAAATAGTGCCAAAAAAATGTACATTCTTGATAAATATATTTTAAAATTTAGCAATACAATCAACTCTTGTGACATGTGCTGTCACAAGTATCACAAGAAAATGGGAGAAAATTAAGAAGAGATGTTGACAAGAGCTGCAGCTCGGAGAGCACGCCTACCACCTCCGGCCTCGTCGCTCAGCTCCGCCTCGCCGCCGCCGGAACCCAGCCCCAGCGTGAGTGCTGTGACACCGGCCGCGGCAGCTGCGTCGAGCTCGAGCGACGAGTACTACTCGCCGCCGACGACACCACCACCTGCGCGTCGACGGGGAGCACGCCGGCCGCCGGCAGGCTTAGGACCTCGAGGCCCACCGGCCTCTGATACGGTCCCAGCTACCGGTGGAAGTGTGCAGCGCATGCGATGGACGCAATCCTTAAATGAAAACGTCATGCGCGCATACTATGGGGCTACAGAGGGAGGAAACAACCTGACCGCGTACCGTGTTCGGATGCTCTCTTTGTTTCGGGTGCTTGAGCCAGCCGTCAACGTTTCGGACCAACGACTTTCGGATCAGGTGCGGGTCATCCAGCGTAATCACATGTTGGATGATACTGTACTTGATCGCCTCCGAATGGAAATGAGTGACCGTGTCATTACTCCCCCGTCGCAGTCTGTGGTACTAGGCGAGACACCACAGGCCAACCACATTCCCAGCCACGCTGATGAGGGGAGTACTGACACTATTACTTACGTAAGTACCCAGTGCAATATTGAATTAAGGAGTGCTTTGGAGTGTGCTATTCGGGAGTATCGTGACATGCCGCCCGATCTGAGGCCGCGCTTACCTCGTTTGCCCATGCATAATAAGAACAAGGCGCTGGTGGCTACTCTGGATTCGCAGTTGTTAAACTATTTTAACGACTGCGAAGATCTCACCGATACACACTCGATGCTGTACTGCGCGGCTGTAGCGGCATGTCGTCTAGCTAACGTTAAGTTTCCAAATAGTGATGTAGCTAGACGACCGCAATCAGCTGTACCGGCCTGGCAGTGCAGAATCGAGCGTCGTATTGATGGGGCCAGAGTACTCATCGGCAAGCTCATCTGCTTCAGGGAGGGCAATACTCGCCCAAGAGTGATGCGCTTTGTGAGACGGGCGTTTTTGGGGACTGGCATAAGCCCCCAAGATTACATGTCCAGTGTCACAGAGCGCATCGACTTCCTGAAGCAGAAGGTTTATGCATGGGCAAACCGTATACGCAGGTACAAGCGGCGAGTGGAGCGGTACACCCAGAATTGCACATTCCGAAGTAATGAAAGGTGGGTATATAGAGCTTGGGAGCGACCGGACCAAGGTGTGACTGACACGCGCTTGCCGGATGATGACGCCATGTGTTCATTCTGGCGCAGCATCTGGTCGGTGCCTGTCAGTCACACCGAAGGTAGCTGGATTGGGGAGGTCGAACGAACGTGCGATCCAATACCAGAAATGGGGGCGATTACAATCAGCCCCCAAGACGTAGCACGTGCAGTTCGTCCGTTGCCTAATTGGAAATCTCCAGGGCCGGACGGACTGCACAATTTTTGGATCAAATGGTTACAGAGATCGCACGCTCGTTTGGCATCTCAGTATCAGGCTGCCTTGGAGTCTGGTTCGCTACCAGAGTTCTTCACAACAGGAGTTACCCACCTGCTCCACAAATCAGGAAGTACCGCGGAACCCAAAAATTATAGGCCGATCACGTGTCTACCGACGGTCTATAAGGTCCTTACATCCATTTTGAGAGCGAAGATTAACCACCACGTGGACAGTAACTCCATCATGTCTGCCTCTCAAAATGGATGTAGGAATGGGTCTCGCGGTACTAAGGAGCTGCTCCTTATAGATATGGCCATTAGCCAACAGGTTCGGCGCTCTCGAAAGGATCTGTCGACATGTTGGATAGACTATAAGAAGGCCTACGACTCGGTTCCTCATACATGGCTCATGAGGGTGCTGGAATTGTACAAAATTGATGCAACTCTACGCACCTTCCTGGTGTCATGTATGAGGCAATGGAGGACGGTCCTTCGCTATCCAGGATGTCGATATATCCAGAGGAATAGCGAACCGGTAAGGATCGAGCGGGGTATTTTCCAGGGTGATAGTTTGAGTCCCCTTTGGTTTTGCCTAGCTTTGAATCCTCTAAGCACACTGCTGGAGAATTCAGGCCTAGGCTATCAGTTGAAGAGAGGTGGTCAGGTTATATCTCACCTCCTTTACATGGATGACTTGAAGCTCTTTGCCCCCAACAATCTACAGCTGATGGAGCTACTGAAGGTAACTGAAACCTTCAGTAGTGCCATCAGGATGGAATTTGGTGTGGACAAATGTGCGGTCATGCATGTAAAGCGAGGGGAGGTTGTGGAGTCTGTGGGTATTCAACTCTCGGACTCCATAAACCTGAGATCCCTCTCTCCAACTGAAACCTATAAGTATTTGGGTATGTCGGAAGCTTTAGGTATCAATGCCACTGACATGAAGCAATCGTTGAAGGAGCGCTTCTTTGGACGCCTGAAGAAGGTATTCAATAGCCTTCTTTCAGGCGGAAACAAGGTGCGTGCCTTCAACGGTTGGGTCATGCCGGTATTGATGTACTCTTTCGGCATACTTAAATGGACTCAAACAGAACTTGACACCCTGGATAGGCGAGTCCGCACACTGCTGACTGCATACCGAATGCATCACCCACGCTCGTCGGTGATGAGGCTGTATATCCCGCGAAAGTGTGGGGGTCGAGGCATTTTAAATGCTAAGACCCTGCACAATCGTGAGGTATGCAGTCTCAGGGAATATTTCCTAGCCGCCGACGTGGGTATGCATCGAGATGTAGTGGCAGTGGACCAAAGACTCACTCCGCTCTCCTTGGCAAAAGGGAACTGGCGCAAACCTGTAGTGCTTGACACTAACGATCGCAAGGAAGTATGGCAGAGTAAGGAACTTCACGGACGCTTCTACCGGGCCCTCCATGGGCCCGATGTAGACCAATTAGCGTCCGTAGCCTGGCTGCGTGCCGGTGACCTCTTTGGGGAAACCGAAGGTTTTGTCTGTGCAATTATGGACGAAGTTGTACTGACGAATAACTACCGGAGATTTATTGTGAAGGACGGTACGGTTGACATCTGTCGGGCATGTCACTGTCCGGGTGAATCAATCCGCCACATTATCTCTGGTTGTTCTCGTCTTGCTAACGGGGAATACTTGCATAGGCACAACCTTGTAGCCAGGATTATCCATCAGCAACTTGCTTTGAAATACTCTCTTGTAGAATCGGAAGTGCCATATTACAGGTATGTGCCCGACCCAGTTCTCGATAATGGCCATGTCATATTGTACTGGGATCGGTCCATCATCACTGACAGGACTGTTGTGGCCAACAAGCCTGATATAGTGGTGGTGGACCGAATCGAGAGGCGTGCAATGATTGTGGATATAACCGTTCCGCATGACGAGAACCTCGTGAAAGCCGAAAAAGATAAAGAAATCAAGTATATTGATTTGGCTCGCGAGGTTGTCGACATGTGGGAAGTGGACTCTGCGATCATTGTGCCGATAGTTGTGTCCGTTAATGGCTTAATAGCCAAGAGCCTCGACCAACATCTTAGGAGGCTCTCGTTAGGCGACTGGATCAAGGGCTTGATTCAGAAAGCGGTACTCCTGGACACGGCTCGCATTGTCAGGAGGTTCCTTTCCCTGAAGCCCTGACTACCGGTAGCTTGGACCCTGTTCCCGATACCGGTGGGCTACTATTTTTTATATTTTTAAATGTTTCTATTTTGTATGTTTTTGTAAAAATATTTAAAAATGTAAAGAATGTGTATTTAAGATGAATAAAGGAAATAATAATAATAATAATAATAAAGTTTATTAAGAAAAACAAGGTTACAGGGTTAGGGTATTGCTATTACATATTGTTTTCATTCTTGAATTAACAAAACATCTTTATCAAAGACTTCCTGCACTAGGCGGGGCCTGTCCCGCAGGAAGCTTATAAGTTTTCTTTGGAGTTACAAAAAAATATATGTAGGTATGCGCATAATAATTGAAGGAAGTAATAAAGTAAACTCAGATAACATTGCAAAAATACTGTAAGTAAACTTAAAGTGCAAGCTTACAAGGATTTTATATAACAAGGTAACAAAAACTTAGAACTAAATTGCATTTAGTGCGAATATTAATTAAGAGCTAAAAACTAAATTTAAAAACTATGAGATCATATTTAATTATAACAAGTGTCTTATAAATAGTTCTGTTCTGTCATACGTCCAATCCATTAATTCTTTGGTGATTTTAGTCTTTACTTCCCGCAGCGATAAGTTTCGTAAGCACAGAATTTTGGTGAAATTATTATAGACAATGGTTTTCATATAAGTACTGAACCTTTTGGCGAATTCTGTATTGACGGGGATGATGGGTAACTTGAACACACGCTTCCTTATCATGTCCTCGTAGTCTGGTAATGTTAGTACGTCTTTATGAGTAAGAAGAGTGATTTTTAATAGGTATAACTTTCTAACACTAAGTACTTGAGTTTGTTTGTAGAGTAGAGTGGTAGGGAAACGGAAAGGTTTTTTAATCATAGTCTTAAGGACTGCACGTTGTGATCTTTCTAAGCCTATGAGATGAGAAGAAGCAGTTCCACCCCAGGCTAGAATACAATAAGATAGGATTGATTGGCAAAGTGTAATATAAATTTTCCTAAGAAGCTTTAATGGAGCCACATCTCTTAGCTCTTTCATGACGAATATGATCTTTCTTACCCTTGCTGAAGTTGCCGCAATATGCTCACTGAAGTTAAGTTTTTCGTCAATGATTACTCCTAAGTACTTCGTGCGTATTACTTTATTTATTTGATTGCATTCACATATTGGTACGTTTGAATTGAGGTAGGGGTCTGTAGGTGATTGGCAAGTATGCACTTTTAACTCTAAGTCAGGTGGAGGTGCAGAGACAGCCGTTTTATGAAAGCACATAAAATTTGTCTTGGAGGTATTTAGGGTTAGTAGGTTGCTGTTCAACCATTCTACAACACGTTGGAGTCCAGTTTGTGAAGTGGATTTTGCGCTATTCCAAGTTTTACCATAAAAGATTAGTACTGTGTCATCCGCGTAGTTTATAATGTCTGCATTTGCGATGTTGATAGAGGCCATATCGTTTAAATAAACTAAAAAGAGTGTTGGTCCAAGAATACTGCCTTGAGGTACACCAAAAGCAATGTCGTGGGTGTTACTTGTATAGGAATTGGTTTTTGTATATAGATTTACTATCGACCCGCTCCGGTTTCGCACGGGTACAAAATTATCAGTGTTTCCCTACTATATTATACATATAAACCTTTCTCATGAATCACTCTATCTATTAAAAAAACCGCATCAAAATCCGTTGCGTAGTTTTAAAGATTTAAACATACATAGGGGTATAGGGACAGAGAAAGCGACTTTGTTTCATACTATGTAGTGAAGGTACAAACCACACAGGCCTAAAAATACTACTATATTCTGTTCAATAATTCCGGAGACTAAAATGACATTTCAACACCAAAGAACTGGCGTCATTCCTATAGAAATTTTGACATTACTTATGTTAATTTAGTCTCCGGGTTTATTGAACAGAATATAGTTTCAAGTTGTGTGTTCCGTATTTGTTTTTAATTCAAATTAAATTCCTTATTAAATTTATATGGAACATTTTATAAAACTACGTTAGTAAAAAAAAACAGATATTAGTAACAATATGTTAAATAACAACGATGTTAATGGACAGAAATAACTTCACAGATAGACAGTTTTTGACTACGGCTTATCTCATCTCATCATTACAAACAACATAAGAATAAAAAACCGGCCAAGTGCGAGTCGGACTCGCGCATGAAGAGTTCTGTACCATTTATCTATAAAAACGGCAAAAACAAATCATATCTATTATATTACAATAGATATGATATCTTTTTATGGTTTTTTTATGAAAATCATTTATTCTATTTATTAGTATTTGTTCTTATTTCAATTGTCTACACTAGGTTTCACGATTCATGACCAAGAAACAGCCTAGTTACAGACAGACAAGCGGACAATGGAGTTTTGGTAAAAGGATTATGTTTTACCCTTTGCGTACGGAACCCTAAAAACTAACATAAACACTTGTAAGTAGTTTTTGCAAAGTCCCATTCAATTGCTAGTCACGTTTTTCACATAAAGTGTACTTCTAACTTTTTGCGCGCACAACTATCGTGATATATCTTTGTAGCGTCGCCTGTTTGGATTCTGAATCATTTTTTTGGGGTCCATACCCAAAGGGTAAAACAGGACCGTGTCTTAGACTCTCATGTCCGTCCGTCATTCTGTCTGTCTGTCTGTCCGTCTAGCACCAGGGCTCTAGGCTGTTTCTCATGAACCGTGATGTGAATGTCAACTGTCTAGCTAGACAGTTGACATTTTTACAGTATTTCTATTGACGATATAACAACACACACTGAAAACAGCATAAAATAAATATTTAGGTGGGGCTCCTATAATACAGACAATTTTTTTGCCGTTTTTATAGATAATGTTACGGAACCATTCGTGCGCGATTCCGACTCGCACTTGGCCGGATTGTTTTTGTTGTAAAATGAATCCTTCATGCGCAAATCCGACTCGCACTTGACCGGTTTTTTGTTATAAAATATAAATCAGCGATGAGTACGCTGTACGAAGGCGATGCGTGCTAAATCCGCATGAAATGAACTGTGAAGATTAATGACCAGGAACATCCTCTCAAATAGAATATATTAGGCGAAGATTTAGTTGATATTTAGCTGTATTGTTCAAGGATACAATGGGCCTCATCAGAAGGCTTAAAGTCACCCAAAGGGCAATTGAAAGGGCTTTGCTCGGAGTTATCCGCAAGAGTACCATACCAAGGCTACCGACATAGACCGAAAAATCGCCATACTTAAGTGGCAGTGGGTAGGGCACATTACTCGCAGAACGGAAGGTCGATGGGGACGGAAGGTTCTGGAGTGGCGGCCGCGTGGTGGAAGACGCAGCGTTAGAAGGCCTACAAGGTGAACCGACGACTTGGCGAGGGTCGCGGGAATCCGATGGATGCAAGACGCACAAGACCGGTCGTTGTGGCGACGCTTGGAGAAAGCCTATGTCTGTGTGTGTCAGCTATGATGATGTTCAAGGATAAATATAACCTCATGTTTCATTGATATAAACCAGAGTTTGACCTGAATCCCACTTGATGGTAAGGAGTGTTGCAATCGTTAATGGTGAGGCGCAATAGTTCACTTTAGTCTTGAAGACACCCAATTATAAGCGGACGGGAAGACCGCAGCACGCAAATAACTAAAAAAACTAACATAAACTAGCTTCTGCAGCGGATTTCTGCGTGAAAGTAGGTTTCTCCCTAAAAACTTTGGACCACTTCATTCCCATGAGGGGTGAATTTTAGAATATCCTTTCTTAGTGTTCGTCTACGTCTTAAAAGGAAACCTTGTGTATCAAAGATAAGAAAATTTTATTTAAATATTTTCTGAAGCCAATAAAAATTTCCGTTAAGAAAGTGCCTACAGAAAACACATAGCAATATTCTCCTCATCTAATTCTTGCTAGAATTCGGTCTAAAAAGAAGTGGCGTGATAATCTAGACGCGTTCCTGCCACGGCTACCACAGTCAAAGACTGCTTCGAGAAGACGCGGGAGATGAATGCTTGGAAATACTTGGGGGAATAGGTTACTTCTAGGCGAGCGTGCTCCATCGTCGACCACATCATCGCTTACAATCAGGTGAGATGGTGGTCAAGCGCGAGCGTAACAATAATAAAAAAAATGTTTTGCTCAGCATTGGGACAATAATGGCAAAAAAATTCTTGCCGTATTTCGAGCCGATTCATAATCGGCTCAAAATAGAGCATGTTTCATTCGTCTTCTACTATCAAATTTAAGTCTAAAATGCATAATTTTAATGCACATGAAAATCAGAATTCCGCTTTAATGAAAATTTCCTCTCTCTAGAAGCTGAAACCAGCAAGATATTTCTCTCCTTGACAGCGTTTTCCTCGTAAATTGTCCTTACTCAACATCCCGGAAACAAATTAATAGTATTATGCCAATAAATCGCCCGTCCGTACCGTAGGACCACAAATTAGTACCTAAGCTCTAACTAGATGGCGTTAGTAGTGACTTCACTTACCTATGGGAGATATTGAGAGGTTAACTATAAAGGAATTAATGGTTATCGTGAATGCACTGGACGGCGGGTGGATCTAAACAATCCCATCCAATTAGTGGCCGGGGGAGTTGTTGGTCAAGTCTACTCTGTAGGGCAATCGATTTGCGGTTTGGTTATAACATTAATCATGGGTCCCTTGGAATAATGGGGCAGGGACGGCGTTTGGAATATTAAGTCGATGTTGCGTACGCTAATGTGGGATTGGATTGCCAGGGTGTTTGTTATTGGAAAACCTTTGTTTATGTACCTATGTCTGTTTAGCGTGTTGGACGTAGAACGTACCTTGACTTTCTTCCTTGAAGAACTGGGCTGGCAGCGTTTTAATTATGTTTTTAGGGTTCCGTACCTCAAAAGGAAAAAACGGAACCCTTATAGGATCACTTTGTTGTCCGTCTGTCCGTCCGTCTGTCAAGACCCTTTTTCTCAAGAACGCGTGGAGGTATGAAGCTGAAATTTATATCAATTACTCAGGTCTACTGTCCCTTGAAGCTGTGAAAAAATCAAACTTCTAAGCCAACGCAATCAAAAGATACAGCCGTTTATGCCGCAAATTTTCGACACTTGCAAGGGAATCAAAACCTACAGGGTGCTTCCCATGAACTCAGAATCTTGAAATTTGGTACGAAGCAACGTCTTATAGCATAGATAAAGGAAAAATTACGAAAACCATAAATTTTTAGTTACATCACATAATAATTTTTTTTTAATAATTTTAAACTTACTACCCATTTCCTCATAAACGCGTAGAGATATTAAATTGAAATTCATACCAAATACTCAGGTCTATAATACCTTTAAGCTGTAACAAAATCAAACTTCTATGTCAACGCAATCAAAAGAAACAGCAATTTAAGCTGCATATTTTGAAACTCGCAAGTACTCGCAAGGGAATCAAAACCTAAAGGGTACTTCCAGTCGACCTAGAATCTTGAAATTTGGCACAAAGCTAGGTATTATAGCACTAACATAGGGAAAAGTCTGAAAACTGAAAATTTTTAGTCACGTCACCAGAAAAATAAAAGGAAAAGTCTTCAAGACTCGATTCGAGAATGAACTGTTTTCATAGGTCAGTTGGTACGGAACCCTCAGTGCGCGAGTCCGACTCGCACTTGCCCTGTTTTTTTTTTTTTTTTTTTTGTAGAATGCGTAAACTTAAACAAGAGGAAAATTACTTTAAGGAATACTGTAACACTTGGCACCGTAATCATGTTTTGTTTTTGTTGTGTCCTGGCAGCCATGGCCTTGCACCACCGTCGTAGGTTATCTAGAACTATTAAGAAAAACCACTAATTGTATGTTTGTAGGTATGTATAAGGTTCCAATTTTCATATTTTTTATTTTAGTTTAGACGAAAGTAGACCTAAATAAAATACCCACTCACGTGTGTCGATATTAAATATTGCATTTCAATGCGGAGCGTAGGACCAATTCTTTTCCAGATAGATTAGCTCTTCTTGGGGCGATAAGATCTGGATTTTATCCATGTGGGCGGTATTGGGAACACATATGTATACGTATGTTCCTGTTAGTCATCTCGTGGTCTAGATTTGTGCTAGATAAATGTCTGGACTGTGTAGCTTTTGTTCCTATGATTGATGTTCTTCCGGACTGAAATACCAATGTATTTTGTATGTACTAGCTAACTATACCGCATTTAGTTGTACAATGTAAGTAGAGTTCTTTTTAAATGCAAGCTACTTATTTATTTATTAAAACTTTATGCACTATGGTTGATCGGTTTAGGTGGTTAACTAAAGGTAAACAATCTTGGTATGTCTGTTTATATTAAAGAGGTTGTATATAATATACACAAAGATTATTTAAATTTAGTTTATTAGCTAACATCGATTTAGGTAAATACCTAGTACCAAAGATTTTTACATAGGTACAATTTTTAGACAACTTTTAGATAAAAAGACATGCCAAGATTGTTTACATTTAGTTAATTACCTAAACGGATAGACCATAGTAGGCAACTCTGCACATAGGCGGACTTACTTTTGCTTACGAGTATGTGTGACTACTGCTTAATAAATCTATTTTATAATACTATTTTATTTTTAAAACAAAGCGCCTGTCCATCTGTCTGTCTCATCACGATGAGCTCAAAACTATAGAAGAGATTTTCATGCGGTTGTCATCAATATACATGCATATTACCTACTAGCTTTTACCCGCGGCTTCGCTCCCGTCAAATGACTACCCTACATATCCTACGCTACCCTACCCTACCTACCCTACACTACCCTACACTACCCTACCTACCCTACACTACCCTACACTACACTACACTACACTACACTACACTACACTACACTACACTACTCTACACTACCCTACACTACCCTACACTACCTTACCTACCCTACTTTACCTAACTTTTTTGTTTTAGAATTTTTCTCTCCGTAAAAACCATCATTGAACTTCAAGGAAAATTAAAAAAAAAACAGCCAAATCGGTCAAGCCGTTTTAATGTTATGTCGTGACAACGGAAAACGGGTTTCATTTTTATATATAGACTAGCTGTCCCCTGCGGTTTCACCCGCATTTTTCATTACTGCTCCACTCCCGTGGGTCATAGCATTCCTCGATAAATGGGCTATCTAACACTAAAAGAATTTTTCAAATCGGACCAGTAGTTCCAGAGATTACCCCCTACATACAAACTTACAAACCTACAAACTTACAAATTTTACCTCTTTATAATATTAGTATAGATAATAAAAAAAATCCAACAATTTAAAAGAGATCTAACTCCTGTGCGAAGCTGGGGTGATACGTTAGTATTATCTAAAAATAATAAAGTATCAGAATAATCATACGTTCTGAGCACTAGAGCACGGACTAGAGTCGCTTATAATCGCGAGTTATAATATGTTTCATAACTAAGCGACTCTAGTGCTTTAGTCCATTCAAGTGTCATCTGTTGTTAAAAAATATAGTTTAGAATAGATATGTCTTACAGCAGAACGTTATATTCTGTTCAATAAACCCGGAGACTAAATTGACATAAGTAATGTCAAAATTTCTATAGGAATGACGCCAGTTCTTTGGTGTTGAAATGTCATTTTAGTCTCCGGAATTATTGAACAGAATATAGTTATAGTATGACGGGTGACAGGACAGAATGGAAGAAAAAAACATGTTGCGCCGACCCCAAGTAATATGGGACAAAGACAGGAAGGCGATGGTGATAGGTTGAAGCCCTTATTATTTTATATAGTCTCTAATATGGGACAAAGGCAGAAAGACAATGATGATAGCTTGCCGCTTGCTACCCTTAAGCCCGGGATACACTAGGGAACATTTTGTCCCGAAACACGACGCGCAACACTCAATATATGTGACGCTGAAACGTTGCATAGTGTGCCGCAACATGACCCGAAACATTTTTCTGTTTTAAGACATTCACTATGGCATGTTCTACGTAGTTGTTGAGCAACATGTTCTGCAACATGTTGCTCCATTTGCCCCCTAGTGTATCCTTGGCTTTATTATTTAACCTAGTCTCATAACATTTGTGTGATGAGCACGATCATTTGTTCAGGGTCTGGGTGTTTATCTATAATATGTATGCATTCAGAAATATGTTTATCAGTTGTCTAGTACTCATAGCACAAGCTCTTCTTAGTTTGGGACTAGATGGCGTTGTGTGGAAGTTGTGAAATCTTAATATATATAAATCTCGTGTCCCAATGTTTGTCCTCAATGGACTCCTTAACCACTTAACCGATTATAATAAAATTCGCACACCATGTGCAGTTCGATCCAACTTGAGAGATAGGATAGTTTAAATCTAAAAAAAAAAAAAAGTTAGGTAAAGTAGGGTAGTGTAGGGTAGTGTAGGGTAGTGTAGGGTAGTGTAGGGTAGTGTAGGGTAGTGTAGGGTAGTGTAGGGTAGTGTAGGGTAGTGTAGGGTAGTGTAGGGTAGTGTAGGGTAGTGTAGAGTAGTGTAGGGTAGTGTAGGGTAGTGTAGGATATGTAGGGTAGTCATTTGACGGGAAAAATTCCAAAAATAAATAATTGTCTACCCCGTGCGAAGCCGGGACGGGCTGCTAGTATTATTATAAAAAATTACAGATCCCAACAAAACGAAATCTAACATCAAATTATTAGAATAATTTCCCTCCGCTCACCAAGTTCAAACTTCAAACTGTAACATATTTAGAAACAAAACCGTCACACAAAACAAGATAATTTACAGCTAACAAATAATACAAAAACTGTTCTCATATTCAAAAGGGTTGCTTGTCCACCAGGAATTGTGGAATTAATCATTTTGTCCTTCAAACAAATTTGTGTCAACTAGGGCTTTCAAATACCGGATTTTTTCGATACCGGTATCAATACCGGTATTGGAATAACTCAATACCGTGATCACGTGATCACGGTATTGAGCAAGTTTTTTCAAGATTCAAGTTTTTTGTACATTTTTTTAATTTTTAAACTGCTTCTTCTTCTTCGAATCATAATAATATTTAAATAAATAATGAAATTATTGGTTAAAAAACAATTTTATTTTTTGTTTCCAATAAAACCCACGAAAAGAGAGATAGAAGACAGATTTTACCTTATAAGAGTGATATAACAGATTAAATAGGCGTTTCAGGTTCCATATAAACAAAAATTTTTTTTCAAGTCGTAATTTTGAATATAAAATTGATTTAACTTGATTCACAAAACTAGCTAATTCACAAAGTTGTAAAAAGATTTTTGTAGCATGTGGCACATCACTAGCAAGAGGATAGAGTAGAGAATTTTTGAGAGAGTTTGAAGATTCCAGTCACTTTTGATTCTTTTTTTGTAGCCATGTAAATAGCTGTAACATGAACAGCTTTAATTTAACGTTTGAATCCCCAACCGGTCCTATGAGACCGCGCTGTTATTGTTTTACTATTGTGTCTCGTTTCGCGGGTATCTGAGTAATTAAGTCCAAAACTTTGCAAGTAAATTTTAAAAATCTAGATGGCTAATGTTACTAATTTTAGATTTAAAAGTACTGTTATACAATATACGTTTAAATAAAATTAAAATTAACGTCTACGCCTCATACATTTTCTAATATTTTAATTTAAATGTTGGTCTATTTTTCAAAAAACATTAAAATTTCGATGAAAAAAATCCACAAGGCATGGGTAGTGTTTAGGGGGCCTGAAAGAATAGCAGGTGACCGTTCCAGTCTACCATTTTAATTTAGTACACGATGCACCAAACATGTGTGCGTCAGAATGGCTGGTTGTCTGTGGTGTTGGTCTATAAGAGTTGATTCTAATATTTGCTACATATATAATAAATAATTGCTACGATAATAGGATATGTATTTAGAAACAAAAATTTTTTTTTGACCAGTAATCCTGACGTTTGGTTGGCTGGTCACCTCCATTTTTCAAGTCAAACATACAGAGTTTCCCGAAATGTATTGCGTCAATATATATTTTTTAATAATATAATAATAATAATTGCTACATATTTACTTCATTAGTCTAATTTACTTGTAACTTCAAACATATGTTAAATAAAGGATGTTATTTTGAGCATTTATTTATTATATCGCTACCTTTGGGTAGAAAGGTCGTATAAACCATTTTGGCCAAATTGAGTTAAATATACCATTTTTCTCAGAATTTTTTTCTCTATCGATCTGTATATACGAAATGTAGAAATTCGCTCAAAAATGGTTAATACGACCCAGAAATTTTCGGTCATAGCCTCTTAAAAAAGGTAAATTTTCAATGTAAAAGCCAAATATTATTTTTTTGTAATTTTGTTATGACGTAATGACCATAATTTATATTAACGGAGGGTGTAAAAATAGTCGTTAATTGTAAATGGTTTATACGCCCTAAAATGTTAAATGCATTAATTGTACATGGTTTATACGACCTAAAGTATTAAATGCATTAATTGTAAATGGTTTATACGCCCTAAACTGTTAAATGCATTACTTAAACCCAGGTTAAAATTGACGTCGTAAATCCAAAGATAGTTCGCAATGTTTGGAAAAAAACCATGATCATTGCAAGTCGCACTTTACTTTAGGATGTTTGTCAAGTAAAATGTGTAAGGAATGAACCTGGACTGGTTCTATAAGATGATGAAAAAATCAAAGAGAGGTGGAAGAAATATTTTGAAAGACTAATGAATAAGGAAGATTATTGGAGTGGGATTTTAGAAAGTAAACCAGAAAATGTGGGGTTAGTGAGAATGGTTAGTATGGTTGAAGTCAGAATAGCAGTAAATGGAATGAAGAATGGTAAGGCCATTGGCCCAGTTTGGAATACTAGTTGAAGTGTGGAAGTTACTGCAAGTGGATGGACGGATGTGGTTAGCGATGCTCTTCAATAAGTTGTTGAAAGAAGAATTCATACCTGATGATTGGTGCAAAAGTTCTTTAGTGCCCATCTTTAAAAACAAAGGTGATGTTCTTGAGTGCAACAATTATAGAGGAATAAAGCTAATGTCACATACTATGAAAGTCTGGGAGGAAGAAGTATTGAAAGGCGGTAGAGATATAAGAGTGAAATTTCACAGAAGCAATTCGGTTTTATGCCTGGTCGGGGTACAACGGATGCCATTTTCGCTATACGCCAGCTGTACGAGAAATACAGAGGTGCACATAAAAACTTGCACATGGTATTAATTGACCTCGAAAAGGCATACGACCAGGCACATCGTGAGGTTCTGTTGTTGGCCCTTAAGGAGAAAGGTGTGCCTGGGAAGTATGTGCAGTTGATCCGAGCGATGTACAGTCGGTGTAGTACCCAAGTCCGGTCTACAGTAGGCACCAGTGGCAGTTTGAATGAGGCGGTCGGCCTACATCAGGGGTCGGCTCTCAGCCCTTAACTTTCCCTGCTGATAATGGATGCTTTGACGTTAGACATTCAGGAAGAGGCCCCCTGGTGTATGCTGTTTGCCGATGATATTGTGCTGGTTGCCGAGAGTGACCTAGAGGTCCAGAGCAAATTGGAGGTGTGGTGGCATAGACTGGAGAGTGTTGGCGTGAAATTGATTAGAACCAAAACAGAGTACTTGTTCTGCGATTTCGGCGGTCCCTAAAATCCTTCGCCTTTAGCCATCGCTAGGACATTCATACCGATTTGGAAATGGTGAGGTAGACCGGGACATAACACATCCGATCAACGCAGGATGGATGAAATGGCGACAGGTCACGGGAACAACTTGTTATCCACTCAAGTTGAAGGGTGCAATCTACAAGTCCGTGATAAGACCTGTCATACTGTATGGATCAGAATGTTGGGCTGTGAAAAAGATGGATGGAAAAAGATTGCATGTTGCGGAGATGAGAATGTTGAGATGGATGTGTGGTGTGACAAGAATGGACAAAGTGAGAAATAAGTGTATTAGGGGAAGTTTGTAGCAGTTTAAAGTGGCGCCAGTGACTGAAAAGTTGGAAGAAAATCGTTTATTTTGGTATGGTCATGTGAAGAGGAGGGATGAAACGCATGTTACTAATAGAGTTCTGAGTTTACATGTGGATAGATGGAGAGGGAGAGGGAGGTCAAAGGAAAGATGAATAGATTGCGTAAAGACCGATAAGAAAGAAAAGGAAGTTAGTGATAGTGTGACGGACGACAGGACAGAATGGAAGAAGAAAACGTGTTGCACCAACCCCAAGTAATATGGGATAAGGGCAAGAAAAACTTTACGACCAACACACAAGGCTCGCATTTTGCGCGTAGCGACAAGCAGAAGAACGAGCGCGATAGACAGGTACCGCACAGCAATACCATTGATTAGAAGGTATTATAATACGTAATAAATGTTGGTTCAGGTAGTTTTATTTTATTTGAATCGACCATTATTGGGTATTAGAATAATAATAATTGAGTTCCTACTAATTCTATGAGTAACAGGATTATTTATTAGTCAGAATTCAATTGATCTATGATTATAAAAGGTTTTTAATCCAAAAAATTTACATAAATCTGGGTTTTTACGACATTAAATGTGACCTTAAGCTTACCAAAAATGGATATACGACCCACACAGTTTTTTCAAAGCACATTTTCATGGGGTGTATAAACCAAGAATCGATTTTTTCTTAGACGTAAATGCAAGCTAACTTTGAAACTAAAGAAGATAGACAGGTTTTGATGATTTAACCTTTTTCATTTGCAAAATGTAAGAACCTTTCTCATAGATAGTTTTTTTATGACTTCAAAAGCAAAAAAGTTATGAATTTTTTTGTAAAAAAAAAATAGTTTTTCGGCTCTACTGAAAAGTCGGGTTTTGGTTTATACGACCTTTCTACCCAAAGGTATCGATATCTATGTAGCAATTTGCGAATCAACTCTCATAGACCAACGCCACATACCACCAGCCATTCTGACGCACACCCAAACACCCAGTATATTAAAGACTGTAATACCGTAATCACGGTATTGGCAAATCAATACCGGTATTGAAAAAAGGCCAAAATATATCCGTGATCACGGTATTACGGGATCCCGTAATACCGGTATTGAAAGCCCTAGTGTCAACGGACCGAGAGCGCCGCCGAATTTTGGGAGTATCCCCATTTCGGCAACCAGAATTTCGACACCCAAGCTATTTCCTGATTCGGCACCAATAGGTATTTTCGATTGGGATTTTGTTGTTTACTATAATACCCGGCAAATTAGTTGGCAAGAAAGACGTAGTGGGGGTAATTTTGCGCATGGTGCACAAAAAAGCGAATGAGCGAACGGGACGTAACGCAGTGTAGAGGCTAAAGTCGACTAACACACCAATCATAGACTACTATTATAATACTGCATCAATCGCGCGCCGGTTCGGCGCTACCTCATACCCCGCGTCCCGCATGACCACCAAATAGATCTAATAAACGAATTCTGCGCAACTAACGACTCTTGCCAAGTTACGTGCCGCCGGTTATACCGTCTGTTTTTTATACCCTAAGATTAAAATGACATTAGAACACAAAAGAACTGGCATCATTCCTATAGTAAGTTTGATATTACGTGTGTCAATTTAGTCCCAGAGTATAAAAACAGACAGTACCATCAAAAATACCTATTGGTGCCGAATCGGGAATAGCTTGGGTGCTGAAAATTTTGGTGCCGATATGGGAATGCTCCAAGCGCCCGAGTTTTGATGAAACAAAACAAAGGAACAATGGCAAAAGCTTTTGACAAAGGGTGCGGCAATATTTTAAAATTGTATTTTCAATTCATTTAATATTGTTCTGTGTAGTGGCTGGTCACAGTTGGAAGCTCTTGTTAGTGCGATGTGGTTCTATTAAAAACTGGGCAAGTGCGAGTCGGACTTACGCACTGAGGGTTCCGTACCAACTTAGCTATGAAAACAGTTCAATTACCGAAAATTGAAGATTTTTGCGAATTTTTTTTTAAGCCGTAGGTCCCGGCTGTCATTTGTAGATCTTTGGCAGTCGTTACGGATAGTGAGAAGCCAGTAAATCTGACTCCAGTCTTGCCATGAAGTACCGTGTTACCCCAGTTAATGGGTTGTGGAGGTCTGGTAGGCAGCCGCTCCTCGCAAAATGCTGGTATTCAGCTCAATCCGGCTTGACTGGAAGCCGACCCCAATGTAGTTGGGAAAAGGTTAAGCAGATGATGATGAAGATTTTTCCGAATCGAAACTTTCTTTTATTTTGTTACGCAACTTAAAAAGGGCAAGACCCTTTAGACAGACAACAAGACAGAGCGACAACAAAGTGACCGTTTTTTACCTTTATGAGTTACGGAACCCTAAAAATGTGGAATGACTGTCGGGATTTGTGCGAATAGACTGGATACTGCATATCTATGGCATACATAGTATATATATACGGCATGTATTGTTCGGCGTTACAATAACACACTGTATTGATCTGCGGTCAGAGCGCTCAACTATAAGTCCGCTTTGATGAAAACTCACCTTAACATTTGAAAAGGGCGTACGTTTATTGAAATCACGTATGAGAAGTGAATCTGGCGAGAAAAATATCACTCTGATGTTATAAACGTGAAAGAAAGACAATCGCTTGTATGTTAAACACGGGTATTCAGCTGCATTTGCTTAGACTGTAAGCCGACACCAACCTAGCCACATTAACTAACCCAACCTAGTTGCCCTAACCCTGGTTGGAAAAAAGCTAGGGAGTTAATGGTGATGAAGTAGGTAGTATAAACTATCTCAGTGGCCTTCCAAAGGTGCGTTTTCCGGCACGCAGCCGCCACTCCGGAACCTTCCATCCCCATCGACTATCTGTTCAATGGCATTGTGCCCTGCTCAATACTTCTTCGCGCTATGTCGGTTATAACCTTGGATCTCTTGCGGATATCTTCATTTCAGTTACATCTTGTATGAGCAAGACGCCATCATCATCTGCCTAGCCTTTTCCCAACTATATTGGGGTCGGCTTCCAGTCAAGCCGGACTTAGCTGAATACCAGTATTTTACGAGGAGCGGCTGCCTACCTGACCTCCACAACCCATTAACTGGGGTAACACGGTACTTCATGGCAAGACTGGAGTCAGATTTACTGGCTTCTGACTATCGCGTAACGACTGCCAAAGATCTACAAATGACAGCCAGGACCCACGGTTTAACGTGCTTTCCGAGGCACGGAGGAAACTCGTTATGTTAAGATGGTCACCCATCTACAGACCAACCTTGGCAAGCGTTGCTTAACCTTGAAGATCGACCTGTGCGGCTGTTATTATCTAGCCACGAGCTCCATGTGCAAGACGCCATCGTCATATACTAAATCTGCCAGTTTCATTCCACTACCGGTAATTGAGCCACTTCATCCTCACATCAAACAAACTGCAAACGAAGTACCCTCATGGAACAGCTCTGTGCCTCTGTATTCATAACCCAATACCGGCGAGTTTTCGACAAAGGTCGGAGTCAAGGTTGCCATATGTTTGAGAACAGTCCCTTTTACTCGAGGGACCTCAAGTTTGCATAAAATATGTGGGACACCGACAGAGGTTACGGTGATAAACAGTGTTCTTACCATTCAAATTGTGACTCAATGAACCATTTAGTTCCGTTAAATGCAGAACGTGCTGCTACGTGCAAAAAAACTTCAAATTTGCAGCGACCAATGCTGACCGATCAATTGTGATCCAATGGTGCTCGGATGACAGTTGGGACGCTTTCTAAAGTGAGCCACTTGACGTTTTGGGGGTTAACATCGTTGAGTCACAAAACGGATGCAGAAATTCAGGATTATCATTCAGGTTGTTTGTTGAACGGCGTCGTTTAGCAAAAAGGCTAACTGTAATGGTTGTATCAGTCTTTATTAACCACTAAACACGATTAGGTATATACATTTAACTTTAGACATACAAAATAGGTAACACAATACAGTTTTATAGAAGAAGCGTGGAACATAGGGATATTTTGGCGCGAACGACGCGTAAGCGGCACGAGATCGTATGCGACTGGCTGTGCGCGGGACGCGGGCGGCGAGGCGGCGCGGCCGAGCCGACCGAGTACGAAGCACAGCGGAATACCACGAGCGCGCGGGTGACGCGAGTATTTGAATTCTAGTGACGCGAATATTTAAAAACGTTCGCGGCGCGGGCTTTCACCTTATATCCTCCCCCTCTAACCCAGGCGTTGCGTCCCCGAAGCCGGGTTAGCCTTACGAGGTCTCCCTCTCTTTCGTTTCTCCTGAATGGGATCTTGGATGGGACCAACGAACGGTGTTAATAATGAGACGTGATACCTCCCTAGCGAGACGCCGTCACTTATACGCTCCAAAGCGTATGTCGTACTACCGATCACCTCCTGAATACGATACGGTCCATCCCGGCGGGGAATGAACTTCGGAGTTTGCCCCTTGATCGTATCGTTAGAGCCCTGAGTCTTAAGCAGTACAAGATCCCCTACCTTATAGTCCGGCGCGGGGCGACGACTCTCATCAGCGAACTTCTTCTGAGCTTCTTGGGCTTTCTCGTGCACATCCCGTGCATCGAGCAGCACGGCTGAAAGCTTCCTAAGGAACGGGGTAATAGATAAGACCACATTGTCGTTCTCGACGATGGCCCGCATCTCAGACAACACGTCGGCGGGCGCGCGTATCTCGCGCCCGAAGTTAAGAAAAGCGGGGGAATGCCCCGTACTTGCCGTGAACGCAGAGTTCATGGCGAACCGAATAGCGGGAAGATGACTATCCCAGGAATTATGTTGCTTACCAACCAGTATGGCAAGCTGTGGCTTAAGGTCGCGGTTCTTTCGTTCGACAGGGTTGGACTCCGGGTGGTAAAACGACGTCAGGGCCTGTTTGATGCCCATGGCGTGGCACGTCTGCTGCATCACTTCGCTCACAAACTGCACGCCGTTGTCGCTGATGAGTCTTCTGGGCGTCCCATAACGCAGATACACCTCGTTCACCAGTGTTTTTGCGCACTCTTCGCTAGTGGCGGATGAAAGGGCGAATAACTCAACCCACCTTGTACAAGTGTCTTCCACTATGAGGATCCACTTATTACCGGAAGGTGTCTCCGGTAGTGACCCGAACAGGTCTACAGCGAGCACCTCGAAGCGGCGGGACATAGCTGGAACTTGCAGCAGGCCGGCGGGTTTTCGCGTGTCTGCTTTGTATCGTTGACACGCGGCACAGTTTTTGACGTACTGAGCAACGTAAGTCCTCATCCCGGGCCAGTAATACTTACCTGCGAGACGATGCAAAGTTCGCTCTACACCGAAATGGCCGGCTGTGGGAGCGTCATGGTACTCGGCTAGCACGTCCTTGCGCTCATGTTCCGGTACCACCAAACTGGCGTCATCATCGTCATCATTATCGGGACCATAACGGTACAGGATGCCGTCAACCAATACGTACCCTTTATCTGCCCAGGACCTCCCCCTAAAGGGATCGTCGGACTCCAACGCCTCGACGATCTTACGGATATCCGGGTCCTTCATCTGGCCGTCTCTGACGTCCCTAGGGCTGCGCGTGGGTAGGTCAACCACGGCGAGGCACAAGTCGGTCTCGGTCCCCTCAATCTCTTCCGTCGCGCATGCAGGACGTGACAGCGTATCTGCGATCACGTTTGCCTTACCGGGAGTGTACTCAATCTTCAGGTTATATTCCTGAAGACTGAGCGCCCACCGGGCCAGGCGGCCGCTCGGTGACTTCAAACTCATGAGCCACCTGAGCGGCTGGTGATCGGACTTCACTGTCACATCGGCGCCGTCAATATACCCCCTAAATTTCGACACCGCCCATACCACGGCCAGTGCCTCTCTCTCCGTCGTATTGTAGTTCTTTTCAGCGGCCGTGAGGAGGCGACTGGCGTACTCGACGGGTCGCTCATCGGTCCCCTCCCCCTGGAGTAGAGCCGCTCCAAGCGCGTACCCGCTGCTGTCGGTTCTAAGGACGAACGGTTTCGTTCCGTCAGCCTGACGGAGAATAGGAGCCGATGTTAAGAGGGACTTAATGGTCTCGAAAGCGCTCTGCTGTTCGGGGCCCCACTCCCAGGTGCTCCCTTTCTTCAGCAGAGAAGTCAGTGGTCTACTCACCTCGGCATAACCCGGTATGAAGCGCCTGAACCAGCTCGAGGTTTGCAGGAAACACTTCAACTGCCTCACGTTCTGAGGGGGCGGCATGCCAGTTATAGCAGACGTCTTTTCTGGGTCCATGCGAATACCACCTGGTACGATGACATGACCGAGAAACTTCACAGCATCTCGGGCGAAGTGGCTCTTTTCTCGGTTCACCCGCAGGTTAAACATAGCGAGGCGATCGAACACGGTTTCCAGGTCTGCAAGGTGCTTTTCGAACGAGCCTTCGGACAGCACTAACAGATCGTCCAGATATGCGAGCAGAGTTATACCTGGTAGGTTGGATTTGAACCGGTCGATCAATCTCTGGAAAGTTGCCCCTGAATTCCGGAGGCCCATGGGCATGCGCTTAAACCTAAAGGTGCCCAGCGGTGTCGTGAACGAAGTAAAGTCCCTATGATCAGGGTCAACGCTCACCTGGAAATATCCGGATCGCAGGTCCAGCGTAGACATGTACTTGGAGGTTTTCGCCGCGTGGAGCACATCTTCGATCCTGGGAAGCGGGTATCGGTCAGGCTCCGTGACCGCGTTAAGCTTGCGATAATCCACGCAAAGCCTGTAGCTCCCATCCTTCTTCTTCACCAGGACGACGTTGGAGGCCCACGGCGACTCGCATTCCTCGATAACGTCGGCGCTGAGTAGCTTTTGCAGCTCCTTTTCTAGAGCTTCTTTCTTGGCCGGCGACAACCTGTATGGTGGGGAGGCAAGGGGTTCCTGATTGTCTCTTACCTTAATTTTATGACAGGCGAAATCCGTAGGAGGTCCATCCGCAGCAAACTGGTTCACTCTGCTACGCAGAAATGCGTTGAGCGCGTTCCTGTGCTCTGGTGGTAACCTCGTTCCCTCGGCGTCGCGCAAGGTGACGTCGGAGATATCTGCCTGCATCAGCTCTGTGCTATTCAAACTAAAAGATTGCACGAGAGGAAAAATCTGCTGAGGATTATCAGCAAAGAACCATGACTCTTGTGACAAGTCCATTGTGACCCCAGCCTTAGTAATAAAATCGCGACCTAGCAATGTTCGAGTACTCTCACCTGGGAATACCACGAACTCGGTATCGATTTGCCTTCCCTCTAAAATCACGGGTACTGTCGCCGTGAGGACCGTTTTCACCTGGCGGGAACCGACCGCGAGTCCAATGGTTCGCTCCGCCTCGTGAAACTGTACCCCAACCGATGTTAGAATAGAGTACAACAAGGAACCAGCAACGCAGCACGTAGCCCCCGTGTCGAGAATTGCGGCACCTACCCTATTCGCGATAGTGACCGGTACCATAGCATGTGACGGCGTCGTCGCGTGAGTTTCGCGTATGCCGTTCTCGCCGTTCACCATATTAAAATCGCATCGCGTCGCGGGTAACTGTTTTCCGTTACAATTTTCGCATTTCGACTTAACAACACCGGGTTGGCCGCATCCGTAACAACGCAAATTGCTAGCCCCATTACTGGTACTTTTACTCTCGGAAAGCGCGCTAGTTGATTGTTGTTTATTATTTTTACTTTGGAAATTGCGACAATCTGTTAAAACATGACCATAACATTTACAGAACGAACATCGAACGCGCTTATCACGTTTCAAATACTCGTTCGAGTTTGGAGTGAGTTTCGCGACACTAGTACCGCACGAACTCGTGGTAACGCCGCGATCGCGCTCGCTCGACTCGGTTTCACGAACTCGATCGCGCGGCGCGTCTTGCGATCGCGACAAGTTTTGACTTGCCGATTTCGTCGTAGAAACGGTCGTGTTCGCGGCGTACGTACGAAGATCTAATTCGACAACAGAATCTTCTATGGCCCTCACCTTTTCTATCATATTATCAATATCGTTGACATGATCTCTAGGTAATCGCTTTCTCACACGTCGATGTAAAAGGCCGTAAATGAGATCTAATTGCATACACATAGGCACCGCGTAAGGTAATTTAGCAAACAACGATCGCACTCTACACACAAACACTTCTGCACGTTCAGAGTCTTTCTGGTCCGTGTCGACGATCTCCCGTAGCACTTTGTATGGCGGCAGCTGCATCCCGTACATGGCACGCAGGCGCGCCACGGCGTCCGGCCAGGCGTGCACGCTGGCGCGCGCGCCGCGCCACCACACGGCCGCGTCGCCCTCCAGCAGCATCGGCAGGCCGCGCAGCGCGTGCTCGTCGCTGACGCCCGCGCACTCCTTGTACACCTGCACCGCGTCGATGAACGCCTCCAGTACCTCCGCGTCGCGCGACCTCCCGTCGAAACGTGCAGTGCACTTGGCGAAGTTGCCTGTGACCGCGGACGAGTAGGTGCTGGGCGGATGGGTGTCGGGCGTTGGCGTCGATGTCGGTGATTTCCCGGAGCCGTTGAAAGCCCTCAGGGTTTCGACTAGGGTTCTGTTGGTCTCCGCCTGCATTCTGACGAAGGATTCCATGAAGCCGGCTAAGACAGTCTCGGTGGTCGCACTCGTCGAAGCGCCGCCGGCGGCGTGTCCACGCGCACCGGCGGGGACGGGGGCGGGGGCGCTCTCGGCGCGCGGCTCCGCCTGGTCGTAGTATTCGGGCTCGCTCGTGTCGTCGCTCATAATATCTTCGCGAGATAGTACTTTCGCGTTTCTTAGTTCCATGGCAAACAGTTCTTCACGTAAATTATGTTTTCACGATTTAACACACAGGTACCTTTGTAGGTATATCGCGGCATTCGCGACGAAACTTCTCGAAAAATGTCTCAAGGTGAATTCGAAGCCACGAGTTGGGCAGCCACTGTAATGGTTGTATCAGTCTTTATTAACCACTAAACACGATTAGGTATATACATTTAACTTTAGACATACAAAATAGGTAACACAATACAGTTTTATAGAAGAAGCGTGGAACATAGGGATATTTTGGCGCGAACGACGCGTAAGCGGCACGAGATCGTATGCGACTGGCTGTGCGCGGGACGCGGGCGGCGAGGCGGCGCGGCCGAGCCGACCGAGTACGAAGCACAGCGGAATACCACGAGCGCGCGGGTGACGCGAGTATTTGAATTCTAGTGACGCGAATATTTAAAAACGTTCGCGGCGCGGGCTTTCGCCTTATATAACTTAATTAAGATATTTGGCTGCAGTTCAAACATATTCATCATCATCGTCATTTCAACCGAAAGACGTCCACTTCTGGATATAGGTCTCCCTTTGTCGCCACAATGAAAGGTCCTGTGCGTCTCGCATGCATCGGATTCCCGCAACCCTTACCAGGTTATTTGTCCACCTTGTAGGAGGCCTTCCAACGCTGCGTCTTCCGGCACGCGGAAAAACAAGCTAATTTCAACTTAATACCTGAATTTCCGCATTCATTTCGTTGTGTTATCAGGCTAGACTATTTGCTACCTGAATGGTTAATTAACTACGATATTTAAATGGTTGTACTACTTACATATTTTGAGCCATAATATAATCTATTTCAGAAGTAGTTTTTTCTTCCTGCGACTTTTTTTTTGATCTGTTCCTCTAGAATCGTACTTATTTGGGATAAATAAACAATCAACTATATTATGAGGAGCTCGTGGCTAAATAATAACAGCCGCACAGGTCGATCTTCAAGGTTAAGCCACGCTTGCCTAGGTTGGTCTGTGGATGGGTGACCATCTTACCATAACGAGTTTCCTCCGTGCCTCGGAAAGCACGTTAAGCCGTTGGTCCCGGCTGTCATTTGTAGATCTTTGGCAGTCGTTATGGATAGTCAGAAGCCAGTAAATCTGACTCCAGTCTTGCCATGAAGTACTTTTTTTCGCGGGTAGGTGTTAAAAAAGTACAGACGTTCGGTTTTTTCGGAAATTTAATTTAAATTTATATACAGTAAAATCCTAATTAATTTATAAGTATTTCTGGTCTACGTCACTTCTTATAATAGTACTCACATTTGTGGCACATTTATGTGACATAACACTATATAAACACCGCCTGCCAGCTGATCACTTCACTTCACTGCATTGTTAGTCAGCACTTCAGAAACACACAATGTCTCAGTACGCCGAGGTTCTTGCTGCCCAGAAGACACTTGAAGAGAACTTGACGAGGAAGATGGGTGAAATTGAGGCACAGATCCAGAGTGCCGGACCTGCCAAAGCAACTACAGTGGCAAAGATTGCCGATGAGTTTCGGACATTCCGAGAGCTCGTATTCTCTATGTTTGGACTTCTACGGAGCCAAATCAACGAGTGCTCCAAACAAATGGATGGTTTAGAGACCAGGCACCGACGAAAAGCACTGGTTTTCCAGGGGCTGGCTGAAGCGGAGAATGAGGATTGTGTCTCTGTAATCCTGGATGTGCTCACTACTAAGCTTGCCCTCAAGAATCTTAGTGTATCTTCGATAAAAACTTGTCACAGACTTGGGGCCCCCGGCAACGAGCATCACAGGCCCATTCTCGTAAGGTTCGCCAGTGTGGATATCAGAGCTTCAGTTTGGAGAGCAAAGACTAGGCTGAAGGGCTCGAAGGTGTCCGTCAAGGAGTTTTTGACAAGGGCGAGGCAAGCTGTCTTCAGTAAGGCACGCGAGCACTTTAGCATGCGATCATGTTGGACTCAAGACGGCATCATCTTCATCAAGGCCCCAGATGGAAGTCGTCACAGGGTTACTTGCGCAGATGAGCTGAAACCCTTGGTAGTCAAGTACCCGAAGGTGCCGGCCGCGGCTTCATCTCTGAGCGGTAGGAGTACGGACGCTGCCGGGAGCCTGAAAAACCGGAAATAGTTAAGTCTTTCTCATTGTTGTTGTTATTGTGTATTGCTTTTTTTTGTGATTGTCTACATCAAAATTCATTATCTTGTTTGAAAAATTCATAGATACTAACCGTAGCGTAATTTTCCCATATTATCATGCATTTATCTCATCATTTTGGTAGTGTTTATCTATTCCACTTTTGGTATGGAAATGTAGTTGTTGCGCTTAGTTTAATTGTTTACTCAGTACCCTCACTCAACACTGCTTTAAATACTTTTTATTATTTTTTCTAAATAAAATAGTCAATTCTCGTTTTCCTTGTCAAAGTCAAATTGCCAGTTCATATGACTTTGACATTCATATGATGCGTTCAGAAACATAGTACAATTAATGTTCAATGGGTAAAAAATCTAATTATAATTTTAAAGTTTCATTTGAAATTAATGTTGGGTGAGCTACTATTATGTTTTATTGTGATTTTGTTTTATATTTTATATTCATTTAGTTCTTGGGAGCTTCGGTTTTCTTCTGGTGTTTAATTTTGTTGCACATGTATTTTTGTTTTTTTTTTTTACTAATCCATTGTAATTGTTTTAGTGCTGATTATTATGTTTGATCTATTTGTAGTTATTTTTTTAGTTATAGTATTGGCTGGCGGGTGGTGCAGAAAGGCGCTTAGTCAATTTAATCTTAGTTGTAGTATAATTATATAGGTATAGTTAGTTATATATAATGAATGTTATTATTCTGCTAACGATTCTTCTGCCTCTTCGAGCGACCCAAGTTTTTGTTCGCTCAGTGACACTCTGGGTGACTTTTTGCAGCGTAACTTCGATGGCGAGTCTAGTCGGTTATTAAATGTCTGCCATATCAACGCCCAGAGCATTGCTAGCCATTACGGTGAGCTATATGACGCGTTTAACAATAGCAACGTTCACGCCATCCTGATCTCTGAAACTTGGCTCAAACCGCATCTTCTGTCCACCACCTACCCCCTCACCGGTTTCGTACTTATACGGAATGATCGGATTGGTAAGGGAGGGGGTGGTGTGGCTATATATCTTCGCAGCGATCTTCCTAATAAAATACTTGTTTCTTCGTCCTCGACCTATTCTGCCTCTGCTGAGTTTATCTTTCTTGAAGTTTGCGTCAAAGGAGCCAAAACCATTATTGGTGTTATTTACTGTCCCCCCACTGTCGATTACTTCACTGAATTCGAATCGGTTCTAGAATCTTTGGGTTCAGAGTATGCACATCACATCATAATGGGTGATTTCAACACAAACCTCCTTGCCCAAAACTCCTCTCGATCCCGGAAGCTACTCCATCTTATTGAGTCAGCTAGTCTGCATGTGTTGCCGCTCAAACCCACGCACCATAACCTTGCAGTCGATGACACCTGGCTCGACCTTATCCTCACCTCAAATCCTTCCCTTGTCTTTTCCCATGGTCAACATGACGCTCCTGGCTTCTCTCATCACGACATGATTTTCCTCTCCTACATCCTCAAACCTCCAAAACCTAAACCCAGGGTTCTGTACAGGCGTTGCTTCGCGAGGATGGATGTTGAAAAACTGAAGAAGGATGCATCCATGGTCAATTTGGATATTATGACGGAGGCTACCTCAGTTGACAATAAGGTGGCTATTTTCAATAGTGTTGTGACCAGTCTGTATGACATACATGCTCCCGTTAAGAAAGTACAACTGAAACGCCCTCCCGCGCCTTGGATGACAAAGGAAATCCATATGACCATGCGACGCAGGGACCGTGCGTTCCGTAAATATAAGACGGATCGCACTGATGAGAACTGGACACTTTTTAAGGCGTCAAGGAATAGATGTAACCAGATGATACGCAATGCTAAACGCCGCCATATTCTGCAAAATGTTTCTTCTTCTTCGTCTGCCGATATTTGGAAGTTCCTTGGAACACTTGGTATCGGCAAACCGCGATATTTAGACCTTCCAAACTCTATCGACTTAGATAATCTCAACAACCATTTCTCTACTGTGCCTACGATGGATCATCTAACTAAACAACAAACTCTGTCCCTAATTTCTGGTCTAACGCGTCCTGATATTAGTCCTTTTCGTTTCGTTCCGGTTGAGTCAGGAGAGATCAGAAAAATCATTCTTTCCATCAAATCCAAAGCAGTGGGATGTGATAATATCACTCGAGGTATGATCATAACCATTCTGGATGAACTCCTACCCGCTATCACTCATATCGTAAACTTTTCCCTATATTCCGGTGTATTCCCCTCCTTGTGGCGAAAAGCCTATGTTCGACCACTACCTAAAATCCCAAATCCCACTCTTCCAAACCACTTCCGCCCAATTTCAATCCTTCCCTTCCTATCCAAAGTGCTTGAGGCCTGTGCGCACAAACAACTCTCTAACTTTGTGCACTCTAATTCACTAATCAGCCCTCTGCAGTCTGGGTTCAGGCCTGGGCACAGCACTGTTTCCGCCCTCCTTAAAGTGACTGGCGATATAAGGGCAGGATTGGAAGACACCAAAGTCACTGTACTAGTGCTGGTTGATTTCTCGAATGCCTTCAATACCGTCAGTCACGATATTCTGTTAGCCATTCTGTCCCATTTGATGGTCTCTTCTGAAGCAATTGAATGGTTCTCCTCTTACCTTCAGGAACGCCAGCAGTCGGTACACGCTGGAGACACTTCTTCTCGCTGGTGTGATCTGACAACTGGTGTCCCTCAAGGCGGCATTCTTTCTCCTCTTTTGTTTTCCATTTTTATTAATCTCATTACTTCCGTCCTTCAGTGTTCGTATCATCTGTACGCAGACGACCTTCAGTTGTACTGCCAGGGAGGAGTCGATGAGATATCAGACGCTATCGAAAAGATAAATACTGACTTAATGGCCATTAAAACCTGGGCGGATAGGTTTGGTGTTGCAGTGAACCCCAATAAGTGTCAAGCGATCATCATTGGGAGCTCTCGAAGCATCGCCAAAGTTGACTCAACAACTTTGCCACCGGTTCTGTTCGACTCTACGGTAATTCCTTTTAGCACTGACGTGAAGGACCTGGGTTTACGCATCGACAGTACCCTGAATTGGCGTACTCAAATCGTTAGTGTTAGTCAGAGGGTTACGGGAGTGCTGCGGGCTCTGTATAGACTTAAAAACCTTTTGCCATCGAACACGAAGGCAATGCTTGTACAGACCCTTATTTTCCCCATTATCGATTATGGTGATGTGTGTTACTATGACCTGAATGCAGATCTCCTCAATAAACTTGACCGTCTTCTAAATTACTGCATTCGATTCGTTTTCAATCTGCGCAAATATGATCATGTCTCTGCACAGCGGCTGCTTCTGAAGTGGTTGCCCATACGTCAGCGTAGAGAGCAAAGGGCGCTCACTACCCTTTTCTCATTTCTCACCTCGCCCAATTCCCCTAGTTATTTAGCCCCTCACTTTCAATACATTTGCGCAAACCACAATAAAAATCTACGCTCTTCTCATAACCGTCTTCTACTATGTCCTACTCATCGCACTGACTTCCTTCACTGTTCTTTCTTTGTTCAGGCTATTTCACTGTGGAATGCGCTTCCCCAAGAGGTCAGGATGGTTACAAACCGATTAAGATTCAAGATTGAGGTTCGCAAGCATATTTGTAAGAAGTTGGCAGTAGTATCGTCACAACTTTAATGTTTATCACAATATCGATTTGGACCATTTTTCAGAGTATTTATGTATGTATATGTATGTATATTTAATTTATTGAATTCTGTATTTATATTGTATTTATTCATATTATCTGCGATTCATTTCTTTAATACAATTGTTTCTCAATCTTTTATTGCACCTCCCAATAATCTTCTCTGCATCACCCAAAGGTTAACTGGTAGAAAATGCCTAAGGCATTAAGTCCGCCTTTGTACCTTTTTGTGCATAAAGTATAAATAAATAAAATAAATAAAATAAATAAGTACCGTGTTACCCCAGTTAATGGGTTGTGGAGGTCTGGTAGGCAGCCGCTCCTCGTAAAATACTGGTATTCAGCTAAATCCGGCTTGACTGGAAGCCGACCCCAATATAGTTGGGAAAAGGCTAGGCAGATGATGAAACAATCAACTATCTTTAGAGAAAGGCTTTAGAGAAAGGGTCATAATCTAAAACCTACTGGTCTTTAAATCAAGAGTGTATAGGATATTTCTAGGCAAGCGTGCTTCGTCGTTCACTTTATCATCGCTTACTATCAGGTCTGACAGTGGTTAAAATCAATTTTAAACAAACTGGAGTGCTTTCAAAAATTACCTTTCACAAAAAAATTAACCTCAACAACTCAACTGCTCTGTCCAACTAGTTGGACCATGGATCTTCTCTAGGAGCAGTTGTCCAACTTTAAAAATAGTTGGACCACAGCACCTTTCGAGAGTTCCGTGGTCCAATTAATTTATAAAATAAATTCCCCAATTCTAAAAATCTCAAATGCAATTTTATGTGTGTATCTACTGGTTTACTGTTAATTAATTTCCTGTTTAGAATACTCAACATATAAAACGTTTTACCTTGGTAAAAAAAATCCCTTTATAGAATAAACCAATTTCAATATTCCCTAAGCACGTCTAAAGCCTTTTCTCATTCCTAAAAAGGCCAATCCCTCGCACAAAAGGCCAGATCCGTCCGGGATTTATAGTAGGACCAACGCGATAGATTTCCTTAAGCAGTTCCGGGTCAGTTCGTGTAACGCATGCAAATGTACGGAATCCCCTAATTTAACTTGAATAGCTTAAGAATCTGAAGTTACCGTTTCTTGAGGGATAAAGGACCAGTAGCCTGATTATAGAAAACTGTAACGATATCGTAGCGACTTAGTCGTTGAGACCATTAATATCGTATTCACTTTCATCAATCGAGCTTGAATGACACCGATTTTAAAGTCGTTCGATCGAAGTGTTGTTGTTATTTTATTTTATTATTTTCGGAAAACTTACAGCTAGGATACAGATAGTTGAAAAATATTGAAAGAAGGCCAATTACAAGTTTTCACAGATAGTTTTAGAGTAGAACAAGAGACGGTAGACAGATAAAAAGAAAGAAAGAAATGAAGGCGCTCGGAGCAAGGACTGTTTATCATGTTCAATGAACATTGAAAAATTGATTGCACATTATGTTCTTCAGTTTAGTGACGCTAGTGGAGAAAAAATCCAGATCATCATCAACACTTACACACAGTGCGTTGTATGATCTACTAGCTCTTATTCAGCTATGTCTATAATTTTCCTGGTAGAGAATACATTATAATGTTACTGGCAATAAACCGATGATAAATCGTTTAGTTTCAAGCCAATTGAATTTTCGTTCTATCGAATCTCGTTCAAGGAACGCACGAAATTTGGGTAGGACTTCGATCGAACGACTATAAAACTCGTCGTTTATACCGCGTACATCGAGGGACTGGAACAATTTCCTTGCTGCGGTTTTCCCTTCCCATTAATTTGGGTGTCTTCAAGGCTAGAGTAAATAGGCTCTTAATAAATTAGTGCGCCTCACTATCAACGATTGCATCAGTGCTTACCATCAGGTGGGATCGCAGTCAAGCACTAATTTCATCATCCTTCTAGCCTTTCTAGACTATATTGAGGTCGGCTTCCAGTCAAGCCGGATTTAGCTGAATACCAGTATTTTACGAGGAGTGGCTGCCTACTGGACCTCCACAACCCATTAACTGGGGTAACACGGTACTTCATGGCAAGACTGGAGTCAAATTTACTGGCTTCTGACTATCCGTAACGACTGCCAAAGATCTACAAATGACAGCCGGGACCTGCGGCTTAACGTGCTTTCCGAGGCACGAAGGAAACTTGGTATGTTGAGATGGTCACCCATCCACAGACCAACCTTGGCAAGCGTTGCTTAACCTTGAAGATCGACCTATGCGGCTGTCTAGCCACAAGCTCCTCAACTATCAAGCACTAGTTTATAACAATTAAAAAAAATTGTTTGATTTAACGTGAATCAGTCTACAAATTCCTGTTGTTCAGCTCTGTGGGTCTGCTATTGGCAGGCACTTTGCATATTTTAGGAAGGCACGACGTGAGAATGGCAAACGCTGTTAGGATTTAAGTGAAAGGGGCTGGAAGCAATTGAATGGTTGCCTTCCTTTAATTACTTACGTAAATTCAGTTCGAACTTTTTTGTTAAAAAAATGTATGTGCGTTACGTAATCATTGATTTAAATTTTGCTGTTAATTATCTTTTACGGGCTCTAACACAAAATTTGAATGCGATGTGATACGCTGCGCACCACTTCAAAGTTTTGTGATTCTCAAAATGTCATTAATTAATACAATGCAATAATAAATAAATATGACAGTAGTTACTCAGATACCCGCGAAACTAGACACAATAGTAAAACAATAACAGCGCGGTCTCATAGGACCGGTTGGGGATTCAAACGTATATTAAAATATGCTTGCTATGCGAAAGAATTCGCAAGTTCTTGCGATGCGTCAAATGAGCCGTCGTAGTTTTGGGTTTTAGCGCCTTAATTTTTCCGATTAAAGGAGTAGGTTTTTTTTCAGTAGACGTCTGACACGTCCTCCCGCACCGCCCGAGCGGGAGAAGTCATATCGATTATTTTTCACCTTATAAAAAAGCCAGGAGGAATACTTCAGTAGAGATGGTATGAAAATGACCGAGATAGGATGGTTTTTTGCTGTTGTTTGGGGTCATGAAGAGCAGCGGTAGGTCATTGGTAACGACCCCGACTTACGAGGTAGGCATATCAATTCTGCTTGTAATCTGAATTAAATACTACGAAGCCTTCACGGCAATTATCTCAGATGTAGATGCTCACTGAACAGTATTGACTTCTGTAAAAAAATACATTGAAATGTAAATAGAGATCTTATTCAATGGTTTTTGCTAGACACGAATGATTTGCATTTCCTGCAACGGAAGAAGAAATAAACATTTAAGAGATGATCAATGCGGGTGACATTGAGGACGCAGTTAAATGGTGGACAGAACAAAAGAACGAGATCTTTACAAATTGTACAACTGGTACACTGTGGTGCCGGATAAGTCATTTAGATCGGTTGGGTAATTTAGTTTTTATTACTGCAAGTTTGTTTATTTGTTTATTATTTAACGCATCGAAGGACTGGAAAAAATTGCCGGCTGCGGTCTTTCCGTCCGATTTTAATTAAGGTGTCTTCAAGACTAGAATGAATAGGCTCTTAATAAACTAGTGCGCCTCACCACCAACGATTGCATCACTGCTTACCACCAGGTGAGATCGCGGTCAAGCACTAGTTCAAACCAATTAAAAAAATACTTTATGCATACAAAGGAATAAATGAGGACTTAATGTCGTCTAAAAATTAGTCAACTTTTGAGTGATAATGGGAAAAATAGTAAAATGTGCAATAAAAGAGAGGAGAACAATTGATGAGTGGAATTCCCTGCCAAAAATCGTAGGTTGTATCGGTACAAAAAGAGTTTGTATTTCCTAATAGCTCAGGAAATACAAACTCTTTTTGTACCTATACAACCTGAGGGTTTTTTTAAGTCTAGAGTGAATAGTTTACTTCTAGGCAATCGCGCTCCATCATCGAACTAACCATCGATAACTATTAGGTGAGATAGTGGGCAAACGCGAGCCTATCAATAATTAAAAAAAAGAGAAAAAGGCTAGTTAAAAATATACTAAACAAAAATCTGGAATTTCCTACTAGATGAAATACGCACAGCCTAAACCTCTGGCTCCAGATATTCGGAAATGTACCTACAAGTGTTACTCTAGAAGAGATTTAGCATCAAAATCCGAGATAAAAGTTTACATTGTATAGACATTCGTCAATTGCCAAAAGGAAAAGACCCATCGGGCACATACGAGTATGTACATATTTTAGTGTAAGTACATTGGTTATTTCGGGTGCTGAAGCGAGCGAGGTGTAAGGATTTTTTCTTATTACAAGACTACATCTGAAATCTCTAGTCATGAATCTTAAGAAAATGGAAAAACAAATACGCAGACAGGTACACTATTTCACACGTAGATTTTTATTTACTTGGGTTCTCAAGATTGATGTACCGTCCCTGGGAACCAAGGACCACCTTTTTGTTATTGTCTAGGTGATTAAGTGTTAGTTTGTGTTTTCTATTTTTTGCATTCAGTGCATCCTTTTCTTCGAGTTACTCATTGAGTCGACATCGCGGTGTAAAGACGACTTCTTGCGTACACGTAAGTTGGGTCGGATTTAATGCATAATTTCTGGGATATCGTAATGTTATTCAACGTGGAGATTTCGCGCGTTGACTATATTTAGGCTGGGCGCATCTTTACGACAGCGAGTAATTGCATAAAAAGACGGCAACAGAGAATAAAAAAATAATAAATATTTTTATATATCCGTCCGCGATTAATAACAAAATGAAATATCGTCCTTGGCAGGTCAGGCACTTTTCATGAAAACGCACCTCAGAACTAGATCCTGAGACAGCCTCCTGCTCCTCCCAGAGCGGGAGAAGTTATTTCGATTTTACCTTAAAAACCTTGGAACTTGATTAGGAATACTATTGATTTCTTGTGTAATGTTTCCGACATCTAAAACTTATACTTAACTCGCTACCAATAAATTCATGATTCCTCCAAATCCTTTGTGACACCATCAGAATCAAACATTCATTTTGCTCGAGTCATTTGTCTCACAAAAGTAACAAAGCCAACTTTGCCAGAACTTTTCTTACGCTCTCAAATCAACATAGAAATGAGAACTAAAGCACCGTTCAGATTAGCTTCCCTTATGCCTAGTTCGCACTAAGCTAGTAATTTAGTTTAGTAGCGAGTTATTTAGTAGCTAAACGCGTCTGAACACCAAAAATTTAGTCGACTAGTTTAATAAAGAAACTAAATAGCTACTAAATTACTCGTTACTAAACTAAATTACTAGCTGAGTGCGAACTAGCCATTAGCGTTGCCAGGGTTCCGGATAAAGACGGACACAGTCAGGCTTTTTGGTTGTGTGTCCGGCCAAATTAGGCGGAGTACGACCTGTCTTGTCGGGCTTTTATTGGGCTTTTTAAATTTGTCTATTTTTTTATAGATTTTCCTGTGTTCTTGCAATTTTGCAAGCATTTGAAGACCAGCAATGTTATTTCATTAGATTGTAAAAAGTAAAACTTCCGAATGGCAAAAAAATAATCATTTCGGTCTTTTTAATCAAACGTCCGGCTAAACTGGCTGGTTTGTCCGGCTTCTCGCTTTGTCGATCTGGCAACCCTAGCGTCCCGTCTTACAAATTCAGGGTCAGTATTCATTGGGTCCCTAAGTACCCAGCGTTCATTAAGATTGACATAATTAACTAAAACACCGTCTCATCATCTATTTAATTAAGTCTTTAATTACAAGAGAGACAAAAGAAAGCTTGCCTCATTTCGCCTTACATTGCCCTTTTGGTAATTCACCTTACTAACGACTTTCAAGGTATTACGCAATGTAAATCGAATTCTAAAGTTGTTTAGTCAAACGGTGACAGACTGGAGTAGGGTTACCAGTTATGAATGATAAATATTTAATAATTTCTTCTGAGTTAGGTTGTCAAGCGTTATTGACATTAATTGCTTTTGTTGTTTAATTGGACCTTTTGATGATCATTACCCACTACCTGCCACCCGCGGTTTCGCCTACTTGAGATTATTTTCCACTTTTGTAAATTATTGCCCATGTATTAGTTATTAGCTATGCTGATATCCAATTTTATCGGTATCTGTTCGATCGTTTGAGCGAGGACTTACAAACATACTCACATAATAAACTTTTATTATTTTTTGAGATATTTCAAGATTTCTGTAGCGGAACGACACTTTTATAAAATTTTCTAAGAGAGACAAGGGTCAGGTAGTCGACGTTTTATCTGTCCAATATTGTTGAAAGGTTACTATAGAACCGCAGATACATTAGGGGTCAAAATATCCCTCAACATGACACACGACATTCAATCTGCGAGTCGCTGCAATATTGTTGCATTGCTCAGTGTCCCGCCGGCGCCGCCACTTACTCCCAAAGTCCCAACATTTTACAATGTAATATGACGGGTCATGTTGTTGGCCAATTTGATAGCGTTTCGCGTCACTTTGGAGAACATTTTGTCCCTTAACGTATTTAAGGCTTTGAGGAGCTCGTGGCTAGATAATAACAGCCGCATAGGTCGATCTTCAAGGTTAAGCAACGCTTGCCTAGGTTGGTCTGTGGATGGGTGACCATCTTAACATAACGAGTTTCCTCCGTGCCTCGGAAAGCACGTTAAGCCGTGGGTCCCGGCTGTCATTTGTAGATGTTTGGCAGTCGTTACGGATAGTCAGAAGCCAGTAAATCTGACACCAGTCTTGCCATGAAGTACCGTGTTACCCCAGTTAATGGGTTGTGGAGGTCTGGTAGGCGGCCGCTCCTCGTAAAATACTGGTATTCAGCTAAATCCGGCTTGACTGGAAGCCGACCCCAATATAGTTGGGAAAAGGCTAGGCAGATGATGAACGTATTTAAGGCTTTACTAGGTTAAGGCTTCAGGCAACTGCTAAGACACACTACAGACAACTATGTTTAGCATTATTCTGAACTGGACCTATTTGGCGCAGCCATTAGACACATTATTAATGTTGATTTTTTTTAAGTTTGCAATGAGGTACTTGTTTGTTCATTGTATGCCAAATAAACATGTTTTCTTTCTTCCAAAAATCTTGTGTGCCTTTGATGGTTTTCTGGAAAAACAATCAGAGATACGTAATCGTTGGTTACCCATGATGACAGTTTCAACAGGCGGTGTCCCTAACGAGCGGCAGTTTGCTGAGATTACTCATTAACGGACGCGGTTATAATCGCTTATCTATTGTAGGTACATTCCTCAACGACTCCCATTAGTAAGGAAGTGGGTAGCTGAGGAAGTAAGGGGTAGCTGTTATGTTGGAGCAATGTTCAGTGAAGGTTTTGTCCAAGAGTTAGCAGTGGTAACCCATTATTGACTACGAATGGTAGGAGTACTTCGTAGATTAAAATTCAGGGTGCTTTACTTTGTGTATCCTAGGTTATAGTACTTTTTAACTAGTTATGTCCTTCGATCAACAATCAAATATTTTGCCCTGAATCCTACCCTGGAATGTGATCTCTCTCTGTCACTCAAAGGTTTGCTGCGAGAAAACTCATTGTTAAGCTTGCCTTTGTACCTAAAGGCATTTTTCTAGGAGTTTTTTGAATACACTCGATAGTTTTCGTTTTGAGTTGAGCAGTAATACCAAGTCATATATATATACTCAATCTTTATAGTCCGTTTAGATAAAAGGGAAAGTCCTGACTTCCTTACTAACTCAACGCCTAGCCTAAACACTTGAACGCAGATCAAGTCCAAGTCGTCAACGACGCGTGCTGTTCCACGCGCGCCTCAATGAGATGTTAGTAAACTGTAAGGGCCCAGCAAGGTCGAAGCCTCTGGGGCCATGGGTGGGCTACCGAAAGGAAAACCTGGAACCCTAGAACGAATTCAAAGAAGGAACGAAGTGGGGATTAGTTAGTAAGTGTCTGAAACACCATCCCCTGCCCAAAAGCGGGAGAAATCATTGATGATTCCCCTAAAGATCACTGAAATTTTGAACGAAAGTCTTAAAATCCAATACTTATTGATTTTAAACGTTAATGTTCGTTTAAAATCAGTCATCATGTAATTCGCTTACACGTAGATGACAAGGTATTGGCACATTACGTGGCATCCATTGTCGATCCCCGGACATGACAGGTTATATTTTATCGTCAGCATGCGGGGCGCCGCGTGATCCTCGCCCATCGCTGAAGCACTAAAGAGATAGGTGCAGAAGGCAATCTACATATGAAACTCGCTCGAGCAACGCATACATACTTATACACCGCTTCGCCTCCTGCGAAGCCGTAATGTTGGCGAAGGAGGCGGCGGCCTAGCGATAGGGAATGGCCCTCACGCCCTCGCGGAACCTCTTATCTCTATTTCCAACCGCCGCGCCGTAGGCTCGGGCTTGCGGTCTGTGAGCAATGTAAAAATGTGGCAGTCTGGTAACCACCCGGACCGAACCCAGGTCGTCATCGGCGTGTACTGTTCCACGCGCGCCTCAAAGAAATGTCAGCAAAATCGTAGTGGACCAGCAGGGCCGAAGCCTTCTGGGCCATGGGTTAGCTTCTGAAAAGAAAACCCGTCACCCTTGAACGAAGGCGAAGATGGAACGGAGTAGGTTTTAGTCATTAAAAGTCTGACACGCTCTTCGCTCACGCGAAGTAATTTTGGTGATTCTCCATATTAAAAAAGCGGTACGTAAAGTGAAGTAGGTACATACATGAGTTTGCCTTCTGTATCTACTTTGTGGCAGAAGCCATGTTTCCCCCGTGAAATATGATCGATATAAATTACAGTTGATACATGGACCCGCGGAAATCTGCGGCGGAAAATAATATTAATTTGTTTAATGATGGTCGTTTATTCTGTTAATGATTTATGAATGGCTCTATAAAATTATTTCATTATGGAATGGGGAAAGTAGTAAAAACAAAAAAACTTAATAATTATGATGTTCTATTTAGCTGTCGGCACGTTTATATATAAAATATACAATCAATTAATCATCTAAAAATTTGCTATAATTTACATATTTTAATAATTACGCGCAATTTCGCACCTTACTTTGTTTTTAATTAGTTAAATCTTTAAACTGCTTTATTTTATTTTCCATGAAATTAGAATTATTGCTCTTTCTTACAGTAAGTATACTTACTATAACAATTATATTTACATTGATTTATGAATCGACTGTAGGTATTTAAAAATCATTAGTTTTGTATTACAGTGGAAAAAAATAAACGCTTTAGATATTTATTATATACTAGCTTCTACCCGCGACTTCGTCTGCGAGGACTTCAGAATTGGGTCCAAAGAAAAAAGAATCGGGATAAAAGGTCAGAAAGAAGCCTATGTTCTTTTCCACGTCAAACGCCTTATGCATGCCAAATTTCATCCAAATCCGTTTAGCTGTTTTTGCGTGATTAAGTAACAAACATCCTCACTTTCACATTTATAATATTAGTTAGGATTATTAGATATTTAAAAAATCATTAATAAAAGTATTATTTAAAAAACTATGAGATACACTAGGTATTAATTCATGAATCCCCGACCGGTCCTATAAGGCTAAGGCCTGAAACTGCGTTAAGCGGGCGCCCGCGACGGGCAACCGTCGCGTGTCTACGCGCGTGGACACGCGCGTGGGCTCCGTGGCTACGCGACGGTCCCCGTCGCGGGGACCCGTCGCGGAGACCGATTTACGCAGTGTCGCTAGTTCAATTTTAACGGTGTGCTTGTATAGTCGTGTCGATGGAGAACTTAATATATTATGACATAGCAAAACGACAACTAGCAAAAAAAAAACTGTCCCACTTTGGAAGCGAAGACAGTTTCGTGGATGGCGGTGCACTAGTTTTCGATGCAAAAAAGGGGCTAGATGACCATCACAAGGAAATGAATTCTAATCGATATGAAGATTGGTTAAAAAATATTCTTCCAAAATTAAAACCGATTGCAGTATACAGTATCAGTATAACTGCATTCTGTTTCAATTTTGGGAGAATATTTTTTAACCAGTCTTCATATCGATTAGAATTCTGAGTTTGTTTCGGTGTTTCTTCTCAGGGTAGTCAGTTAGTAAACACCGGCCTCATCTAGTAAAAAAAAGTCCAACAAAAAAATTGACGTGTAAAAGTGTTTGTGAAAACCTATTTGCAAAATAAATATCATTTATCATTCATTAAATATTTTTTAAATGTTTAACATAAAAATATACGTTATTACTTCTGTATTTTTTCATTTTAAATAGCTATCTACTATTCAGGAAAAATTATTATAAAAACGATACTACTTGATTTTATTAACGGCAATTTACGGTTGAGGTACATCACTATTTAAGAATTGCAAAAAAGTGGCAACATTCGTTATGTCATTTTTGTCAAATGATGAAATGACAACCCTGAACAAGCCCGTGCGTGTTCCCTGGCGGGGACCGCGCGTGCCCCCGCGACGGGTTCCGTCGCACGGAGGCGGGCCCCGTCGCGTGGGTGCGGGGTGCGCCTCCCCGTGACGGACACCCGCGCTGGTCCCCGCGACGGAGCACTTTTGTATGAAACCGCGCGGGTGCCCGCTTAACGCAGTTTCAGGCCTAAGAACTCACGGAGCGATTTTCGCCCGCGGCCGCCGCGGTTGCGGGCCCGCAGCTTCTATAGAATGCAGATACATATGTAAAATATTAAAGCACAACTCACGACGCGTTTTACGCCCGCGGTGTACGCGGTTGTTTGCGGTTCCCGCTGTGCCGGCGGGCAACTAGTAGAATCGCGCGGGTCGCGGTCACCCGCAGCCTCCGCGGGTGGCGCCCGCGCGCTCTGCGGTCGGTTGGCGGGCGACCGCGGGGGCCGGCGGGCGGCGGGAGGTACAGAAATCCAACACTATTTTGCAACCGCCCATCTTGCGGTCATCGCCCGCCACGTCTGCGGGCGATGATCGCAACCGCGGCGGCTGCGTAACCACGCAAATAACCGTTCTCGTGAGTTTTGAAATAAAACCGCAGTTCCACGACCGCGGCGGTCGCGGGCGAAAATCGCTCCGTGAGTTCTTAGCCTAAGACCGCGGTGTTATTGTTTTACTATTGTGTCTCGTTTTGTGGGTATGTGATAGGTTAATAAAACTTGTAATTCTGTCACCGAAACAGTTCTTCTGCTATCCATTACTAATACATAATTACATTAGTTTCGTCACTAAACCTATGTGACTAATTAGTTGTTTAATGTAATTGTAAGTTATCAATGGCGGCCGTTTGTAACAGTAGTAAACAAACGTTTTATCTACGAACAACGTTTCAGAGTGCCTTGACCCATAAGTTTTCAATGTCATAAAAATATTCTCATTGAAGACACATGAAGTAAGCCTTGCATTGAGGAATACTGATGAAAATCAGTGCAACCTTCTATGACTCATTAGAAGATGAAATATTAGACACCAACAATGTTTATTTGAAAGTAGAAATTCTGACACATCCTTTCGCTCCAACTTGAGGTGGTGCGAGAGAGTGTGTCAGACTTTTACGTCTAAAACCGATCTAGGTTCCTTCAGTTGCTCTTTCACTATGAGTTATTAGAAGATGAAGTATTAGGCTCCAACAATGTTTATTTGAATGTAGGAATTCATCAACTAACTTCTCCAGCTCTGGGTGGAACGAGGAGTGTCATACTTTTACTGTCTAACGCTATCTGTGTTCCTTCAGTTGCTCTTTAACTATGAGATCTTAAAAGATGTGGTACAAATTAGGCACCAGCAATTTTTATTTGAGGGTATGAATTTATTAACTAACTTCTCCCACTTTGAGTGGAGCGAGAGGGAGAGTCAGATTTACTGACTGAACCCACTTGTATTCGTTCAGCTACCCTTTATGTTCCAAGGGTGTTGAATCCAGTTCAATCCCACAGATCTAGCAGGCGCCAATAAGTTTATTTCAAGTTTTGTCAATTCTTCTTTTGATACATTTTTTTAAAATTGTTATAAACTAATGCTTGACTGCGATCCCTCCTGATATGGTAAGCAGTGATGCAATCGTTGATGGTGAGGCGCACTAGCTTATTAAGAGCCTATTCACTCTAGCCTTGAAGACACCTAAATTATAATCGGACGGGAAAACCGCAGCAGGTATATTGTTCCAGTCCCTCGATGTACGCGGTATAAACGACGCGCGACGAAGCGAAACGCTTGGTCCGGACCGTAGAGGTTTCGACAACGTAATTTGTTATCAAATTTTAACGTTATCTCGTTAAAATTTGATAACAAACCTGTCTATTTAATGTAAGAAGGTGTATGTTTATATCAACATTGTGGTAGGACAGCGCATATCCCAACTACGAGTATGTTGACAAATGTGTGGGAAGCGGGGCCGTCGCTACGACGGAAATGACTGTTTTGTTTTGGGTTCGAATTCATGTTTAAACATAGCCGTACGTTCACATTACTGAAAGTGTATCTAGGCTGGTTTTTGTAACAAAATAACTACGTTAAAAATACCTAGCTAGTATTTTATAAAAAAAGGCAAGTGTGAGTCGGACTCGCGCACTGAAGGTTCCAACTTAGATATGAAATCAGTTCAATTCCCGAATCGAGTATCGGAAAATTGTTCCGAATCACAAAAAAGTATTTTTAATACAGTTGCTCAAAAAGTGGCGTATTGCAGGGACGTTTAGCGTTCGGGAAGTGGGCTATTACACACTCGTGCTTTTTCTTTACCATTCCCGAACTCGTGCTTTTTCTTTCCCAACTGTCAAAATAATGTCTATTAAAAAGAAAAAATCAACCACGAAGTTTTTACTAAAAAAGTTTTTAGTGCAAATATTTCTAAAAAAAAGCTACTAATTTGTTTCAATATCAGATTTAATGATTTGATTCAATAAGTTAGGCTAGGTTTCATTTCATATCATTAAATTTCATTTCATATCAATAAAAAAATGTACTGAAGACTTGGCTGTATGGAGCATAGTTCCCTTTGTCTACCCAGAATGGGTGAAGAAAAAAAAAAAATACTGCTTATATTTTTTTACGGTTGGCGCCATTTTGATTAGTCAGTTGAGTTTATTGTGTTTTGATTATTTTATTAAACTGCTTCATTTTTTCGCAACTGTATTAAAAATAGTCGTTCAGTACACGTGCGAAACCGTCATTGCAACTTGTTCCGACTGTCAACCCTCACCTTCGGCTGCGCCTCGGCTCGGGTTAACATTTGTCGAAACTCTTTGCAATGACAGGCTTTCCGCACTTGTAATGAAATATACTATTTTGCGACGTACCTACAAACTTATAGGTTGCAGTTTTTTTTTAAATTTTATGTTTCTAAGTCTATGAAAAATACCCTATGAATTTTGATTCTCTTGAGAGTGCCGAATTATATTTTTTCCGATATAAACGGCGGTATGTTTTTTTCGTTAGCTTAGAAGTATTCTTTCAATAGACATTTATCCCTGTTAAGATAATAATCTTTTACACAAATGCGTACTTAAATACGTCAACATAGTCTCACTTCAGTTTGCGTTAGAGATTTTCTACCTAAACATCAATATAATATTGTCATAACAATAGATATCAGTTACTAACGTGTTTTATTACTATATTACACATGTGAACATACCCGTTAGGCATATTATCCATAAATATCTTACGCGTTAAGATAACTAGCACACATCTACTTCATAACCAAAGTTCACGCAATAAAAATTGTTCACTTATCTATATCCTATTTAATATGGCAATTATTTGAGTGACAGCTGATCTAGTCGGCACCTTTGTTGTCGTACCGTAAAGCGTCACGCCGCGGACGGAGGGTGCACGGGAAGCATCCATTCAGCCTCTGATTGCAGGAAAATGGAAAACAGTCACCGGCCGGCCGCCGCGCGAGTAACACGCCTGTGCCTCGGACAACAAAAATACGCGCGCGCGGGAAACTGACAATAAATAAAATAAAATTATTTCAAATTTTATTGAACGTAGTTCTATAGTGAAATTTAGATGCCAAATTCAGACAATAATTTTTAATAGTAAAAAAAAAATTAAAAAAATATTTTTTTAATAATATTATATTTGGAATCGTAAAAAATGACTGATCAGAAAAATATGGAAGTTTGCGGAAGTGTTATGGACGGGGTTGCTGAGAAAGGGGGAGTGTTGGAGTCCCCTACTAAGAAGGGGGTGACGGAATACACGGTGTTTCCCATTCGATGGCTGGTTCTATTCGTGTTTGTCTTCAACTCGGCTTCGAACTCGATGCAATGGATACAGTACACCATCATTCAGGATGCTGTCGTGAAGTACTACGGGGTGTCGAGCATCCAAGTCTATTGGACCTCGATGATCTTCATGATAACTTACATCCCTCTCATATTTCCGGCTAGTTGGCTGTTGGACAAGACGGTAAGCTAATTCTAAATGTTGTTTACAAAATTACTGAGGTAAACTGTTTTCCTGATCGCTACAACTTAGGGGCCTTTAAATCAAAAGTGAATAGGTTACTTTTTTTTAATGGTTATAAACTAGTGCTTGACTGCGATCCCATCTGATGGTAAGCATCGATGCAATCGTCGATGGTGAGACTTCTAGGTAAGCGTGCTCCATCGTCGGCCACATCATCGCTTACCATCACGTCAGATAGTAGCCAAACGCGGCAATACACTCTAAAAAGATCAAAAAATTAGGCGAAGTGAATTTTTTTCTCCTCAAAAACATATAAATAAAAATCATCAAAGTAATAACGATTGTACCGATAAGAATTGGCAAACAAAACACGTAGTTGAACTTCAGACTATAACTGTGTTGCCTTATTGGAAGTAGTGGCAAAAACGGAGGCATATGTAGGTATTGGTGTTACAAAACAGTACAATTCGTCCACTATAAGTTGGCGAGTGTGAAGTTAGGCTCTGCGAATTTCGGCGCTTGAAATATCGTACAAAAATAAAGGTTTTTATAATAATTTAATGCCAATAACTGTTTTTAACAGCAATAAGAACTGCAAATTGCATTTATTTTTTTAAAACCTTTATTTTTGTACGATATTTCAAGCGCCGAAATTCGCAGAGCCTAACTTCACACTCGCCAACTTATAGTGGACGAACTGTAGCTATGACCAAAACACAGTCGCAAAACGATGGCGACGTAGACTCTGCAAAGAATCGAGAATTTAATAAGAAATTAAGTATAGTGTAATAATACATGACGTACTTTCTTTTTTTGGGTTATTGTAAACTCGTCACATTTTTGATTCGCCACACTTCGTCCGGCAAATAAAAATAGAACTAAAATATGACGAATCAAAAAATATGAGAGACGATAAAAAGGGGTTATATAGAAAACCCTTTTTTTTTCTTGTAGGTACATTTTACTAATATTTTTTGCATTTTTGTTGATGTGTTGTGACATAAAATGTCAGATGGAATCAATGGTAATTGATATAAATTATTGTATTATAATTTTCCATTTTATAATGACTTCTGCTGTAAATAATAGGTAAGTATACAATGAATTTGACCCACACCACATACCTCCGAAATTTCCCAAAACCACATACAAATTTGAGCGACAAGCATTAATTATACGAACCATATTCGATATTTGCTAAACGATGTGGATACAACTGTTGACCAAAATTATATGCAGATACAAATTAGCATATACCATAATGGCAGTCATAAAAAAATCCAATCAAGATTCCAACCAGATCATTGCGAATAAAATTTCGCAAAAAAAAATTATGGTAAAAACTTTTGCTTGATTACAATCCCACATGATAGTAAGCAGTGATGCAATCGTTGATGGTGAGGCGCACTAGTTTATTAAGCGCCTATTCACTCTTGCCTTGAAGACACCTAAATTAATCGGATCGGAAGACCGCAGCAGGCAAATTGTTCCAGTCGTTCGATGTATGCGGTATATACGACGATGAATTATCCTAATGAACTATTTAAATAAACAGTTCTTTATACGAGTATATTGCCGAATTAATTAATTTAATTTGGTACTCACTTTAACCCCTTATTACATAACTATTAGTTTATATCGGTCGCTTTGCGAGCGTAAAAGCCGACAATTATCCCAAAGGATCATCATTCGGGGATTTAAAGTTATCATATATTAGAGGATTATTTTCTACCTGTGTGCTAAATTTTATCTGTTTAGCCTTTCAAGCTTCCATCCTTCTACTAAAATAATTTTCACTTTTAAAAGGTAATAGTTATTTAAAAGGTAAGGTAGGTTTCAGTTTTAAAAGGTAGGGTAATGGAAGAATTAAAACGTATAATATGTGGGTTTTTAGTATAGTCATTCATAGTAATCTTTAGTCTAAATAATGATATACCTTATGAAAGGTTAATTAGAAATTATTCTATATTCTAGGATTATGGTCTACCTATGTGCTAAATTTTATCTGTTTAGCGAAGTTCAAGCTCCCATCAAACTAATATTAAAATTATCGCTTTAATATTAGAGCGATGGAAGAATTAAAAAGTATAATGTGTGGGTTTTTAGTATACCTAGCCATTCATAGTAATCTATACATACTCTAAATAATTATATACCTAATGAGAGGTACCTAAATTACGTAGAAGTTATCCTATACTCTAGGATTATGGTGTACCTGTGTGCTAAATTTTATCTGTTTAGCCAAGTTCAAGCTCCCTTCACGTTATATTATTTTTGCTTTTAATAGTGTAAGTGTGATCATCATCTACCTAGCCTTTTCCCAACTATATTGGGGTCGGCTAGGTAGATATATTAAATATAATCACTTAAATTTAATATAAGTGTGATGGAAGAATTAAAAGGTAAGTATAAGTAATGAGTGCATTTTTAGTATAGACATTCATTTGATTGTAATCTAAACTCTTTAATTGTGATATAGCTAATGACAGGTAAAGTCCCGAGCTGTCGACATGCTACTCTACAATACACATGTCTTGTATTAGCATTGGCAGAGTTACTTGGTTTTCTTTTAGACATCTTGAGTTACAGGTTTTCTAATATAATGTTTTCTTTCATTTTAATTTTTAAGATTTTCTACGTTTTTTACAGTTTTTTCTAATATAATGTTTTCTTTCATTTTAATTTTTAAGATTTTCTACGTTTTTTACAGTTTACTCTAGTGTCATTACCTAAATTATTTAATACTGTTTTAACTTATTAGGTGACACCTATTATGAAATATGGTAGTGCCTGTGATGCAATGTTTTACATTAGTACGTAACAAATGTTTGTATTTTTGCATACAATACTCCTCATTATGAGTGAATAGGTAGGCAGATATCCTGGTGAAAGCAAAATTTAGAATTATATAATTATAAGTTATGTAAATTGTATGAGCAGCTCGGAATTTCTAATTTTCATTATCTTAAACCTCTTATTTGTAAATATCAACAAGAATAAAAACAATATAAAAATTCCAAATAAAAAAGATTATATATCAATTGGATTGCTGCCCTTTGCTCATTGATATTATTTATTTGAGATTCATCTCATTATTTTAAATGAATAATATCAATAAACTATGACTCATATTAGCTGCTATTAAGTAAATAATAATGTCTATACGTAGGTAATTTCATCAGCAAAAGCCACTAATGTTTCTTCTTTATCTATAGGTATCTTATACAAAAAATAAATTCAGAATTGGTGGCTTGCGATGTGTAGTAAACTACACTGAAACAAAAAACCTTTTATCGATTTATCTCTCTAGCCTTTTTCCGAAGTATTTCTGTTTCGGCACCAAAGCTGCTCCTGTTTCGGCACCAAAGCTTTTCCTGTTTCGGCACCAATAGGTATTTTGGATTGGTAGTGCAACCAATAAAGGGCACCGTAGAATACTTCCTTTTTCCGTTGTGGCTGAATTTCCCTTGCTTTAAATGGAGTATATTGCTTGTCAGACCTTCACCCAGTTACTGGGTAACCAGCAACACTATACTCCTCTTATAGACTGTTGGTCTGACAACCTGTAACCAAGTGTACCTGTGTCAAGAAAGTGCTGAAAGAAAAAAAAGCCTGTAACCACTGTTAAATCCGCCTTTGTACGATGCTTCTTACTATTGCATAACGTTTTAACTAATAAAGAATATAGTAATAGCAATAATATTAGTATACTTTCTTTTAGTTCCAAAATACCAACTGAAATGCCACTGATGCAATACACATCATGTATTGTGTGTGATAGATGGTTGGGTTTTATACCTATTTGTGCTTTACGCAAAATCAAAACTATACACTAATCATCATAGTCATCATTAGCGTAGTATTTTATGAGGAGCTGCTGCTTACCAGACCTCCACAACTCAGTAACTGGGGTAACACGGTACTTCATGGCAAGACTGCCTGGAGTCAGATTTACTGGCTTCTGACTATCCGTAACGACTGCCATAGATCTACAAATCAGAACTATACACTATGACAAAAAAATCTTTATGATGCAATAATATGGCGTGACCAAGTAAATAACGATTATAAAGATCACACAGATATCGTAGATTACATTTATGTAAAATCGTTTACCTTACTAAAGCCAGTCCGAAATTCGTTAACAAACACAACAGAACAAGTAAAGATAAGAAGAAAAGGAAATGTGTAAAGTTTAATTACTCTGTAGACGTATGTGGAACAGAGTATAAAGTTCCGTAAACCTCTGTTGAAAAGAGAAGATCTTCCGACCAAACATTGTTGGGTTTCGTTCAGGTGGTCCGATAGTTGATTTCTTAAATGATAATATTAAATACCATTTATTTCTCTCTTTTTGTTTTTATATAATTTGTAAACTTGTCCTAAGATTGCGTCATTTACCGCAATTTTTTTTAGAATTTGTTCAAATCACGCAAAGACTCTCTGATACCGTGATGTAGGATTTTTAATTCTAGTTCCTATATGGCGACATAAATGTCGCTATAAATTGTGTATATGGCCGTTAAGATAAGATAAGGTTTTTTAATTTGCAACTATGGGTATCATGGTGATTATCATCATCTAAGCGCCCCCAAGGCTTCGCCACAACGACCGGTCCTGTGTCTCGCATCCATCGGATTCCCGCGATCCTCGCCAGGTCGTCGGTCTACCTTGTGGGAGGCCTTCCAACGCTGCGTTTTCCGGTACGTGGCCGCCACTCCAGAACCTTCCGTCCCCATCGACTGTCTGTTCTACGAGCAATGTGCCCTGCCCACTGCCACTTATGTTTGCCGATACTTCGGGCGAATCTTGGTTCTCTTTCAAATATCTTCATTTTTTATCACGCAAGGAATCTCCGCGCATAACCCTTTCCATTGCCCGTTGAGTGACTTTAAGCCTTCTGATGAGGCTCGTATCATGGTGATAAAATATAATAAATAAAGAGAACAACCGTATTTTGCCAATAACAAGGCTTGCATAAGTCCACAGTTCACCCTAAGCAATTATACAAGTATAAATGTTACAATTAGTTACAATGAAACTATTTAATTACTATTCAATTCAATAAATAAAGGAAAGTTTATCAATCAAATAATTAAATGTCTTACAAAGTTAATTCAATAAATAATATGTATAATTATAATTAATTAAGCAGTCAATAATATAATCAATGTCACATTGTTGTTAATTAAATACAAAATAGAAATAATCAAATAAAGTCTTTTTCTCCAATAAAAAATCTACAACATATATAATAACTACAACCTATACCATAAAATTTTGAAGTGTTTTTTTAAATAGGAGAAAGAAAGAAAATCTCATTTAATCTGATTCCTATTTTTAACAAAAATCACTTGCAGTATATAAATAAACCACTTTAGGCACTTTTGAAATGTCATGAAGTCATTCAGAATAATGATTCTAATTACATATCCCAAGCGTAGATCTCTATGGAGAAGAATGTGCAAGAAAGTCCATGGACACTATTTCCAATCATGTTATATAATATTCACAATTATCTCGGTTAGAGATTCTCGAAATCCCTGTTTACGGTTAGGTTAGGTTCCCTACCTATGTTTGCTTTTCATACCAGGAATCGCATGATCCCTAATAGTCTTGTATATCCAATCAATCGTTGAATAGAGCTTACGCGGAAAGCCCCCTGCACCGTCAATTCGTGTTAGTACTTGGCTTAATCCTGTTGCATGTATTTCAGGTTCCATTATTAGATAGGAATGGTAATTTACATGTAGATGGATTGAGAGGAAGTGGATGGCCAAAGAAAAGATGGATGGATTGTGTATGGAGTAATATGAAAGAAAAGGGATTTAGTGATAATGTGACGAATGTCAGGACAGAATGAAAGTGAAAGACGGCTTGCGCCGACCCCAAGTAATACGGGATAAGAGCAGGTAGCAGAAGAAGAGTTATGTTTATAAAGGTTCAATTACACTTGATCGGTGGCTCCTATTCGATTGCCTATGAAAGGAAAAATCACTAAGTGTAATTCAACGGTGTTGAGTACCCCGTATTCGAATAGCGTTTCAAAGAAGAAAGCGAAAAAATTTGTTAAAAAATAAAGGGTAGTAATAAAAGCTCCGACAAAAAAAGAAGAATTACCCTTACTCAAAATATTAAATCTACTGCCTAAAATACTAACTTTCCGACTACTTTTGTCCGAATAAAAATGACGAAACGACCGAATGAGATACTGAAATCTTCGAAAAATAAACTTGACTGTTTATTGCTATAATACTTTTCTACCGGCATAAATTACGTTCTACCGAAAACTATGCTTTGTAATTTTTATCTATATTTGCCAACTATTCATTCATAAATTACCTTTCAAATTTCATAGACTGTGGTGCTATTTTAACTGTAACACTATACTAAAAATATTATTCTGAGTGGTTATACAGAAACTTATAAAAAATATATAAATGTACTTGTACAATAACTTTTGCTTGTATCGTATATCATGAATTTTACTTACTACGGGTATGCTTGGTTATCGGTAAGTAGTACCTATTTCGGGCGTTAAAAAGTTAGAACAGTCGTATTTATGCTTTAATGTACCTAAAACCACATAGACTTTGGTTTCCTAGAATATTTACGATTCGAAAAATTGATTAAAAGGCGTAGACGACGGAGCCCCGCTGCGCGGGGCTCCTACTTCTGGTTGGTAAAAAAAAAATAACCTCGAAGGAGGTGGCGGGGTCTGTGTTCGCTCGCTTCGCTCGCTCACTATGACCCCGCCACCTCCTTCTAACCTAACCTATCCGAGTCGGGTTGCCCCCAAGTCTTAAGCTCGCTTCGCTCGCTTTTGCATCTTAAGTTATCCTAGGAACCGAAGAAAAACGGAATGAATCAGAATAAAAATGTAGTTTTAATAGGTAGTAAAAAATGTCTAAACCCGATCTCACGGGTCGAACAGATAAGGTATTTTCATTATTATTGAGAGTTAAAAAATAAATTTGATAACCAACAATAGAAATCAAAACAGTTCACGCAAGTTGTAAAAATATGATTATTATGACAAAACTTCTGTTGTCGGTAACTTAGTAATTTTGTCGGAGGTTCAGTATTCCATTCGGAAGTTTAGTTTTGTTATGCGACGACTCATTTTTTTAGGAGGAGAACAAGTAATTTGAACACGCTCTAATTTGTTGTTAAATTAGGTATTTTTTTTCGTTAATGTTTTGGGTTTTTTGTCGGTAATTAATTATAACGCTGGTTAATTAGAATAATAGTCGGCCACAGATCGCTGGAGATTAATTTGTTTTTCGGAACCATTATTATTTCCCAAAAATAAAGAGAGGAAAATGTCGGATAACCTTTTGGTTACTGGACGCCGAACTTTGCCAGTACGTTCAAACCCGAATTTCGGCGCAGGATTAACATAGTGGTTTGTTTGCCCATATTCCAGTAATCGAATCTGAGTAAAATATTGTAATTAATGCATCGAAGGTTCTGGAGTGGCTCGACGTACCGGGAGACATAGCGTTGGAAGGCCTTCCACAAGGTGGACCGATGTCCTGGCGAGGGTCGCGGTAATCCAATGGATGCGAGACGCACAGATCCGGTCGCTGTGGCGACGCTTGCCCTTCCGGCCTATGTCCAGCAGTGAACGCCTTAAATTATAATGCATCGGGTGCCCGAATTCGAGTAACGTTTTTTGTGCAACTGAATAATAATGGTCAAGTGTAATTGCGTCATTATGTCATGTAAATTCTAATCATATGACAGTTATTAGGTCACTAATCATTTTTAATTTATAGCCGCGGCTTTATCCGCTTTTATGACTAATTTATCTAAATCCATGAAAGGTTTATCAGTCAAGATCATTAAAATTTTCCAAAAAATTCTTGACTAACCTTGTCCCGTTACGCAATGGTTTTTTCTAACGTTTACAAAAGATAAGTTTGTTTTCAACTTAATTGAAAGAAAGAAAGAAAAAGTTTTCTCTTACGTAACTTTAACGAAGCCCTTATCTAATTTTTTACGTGTATTTATTTGGTATCTATGTTTTCCGATTCTGTCTCTAATTCTTTGGATCCATCATCATCTTCCTGCTCTTGCCCGTGTTACTTGAAGTCGGCGGCGTGTTTCCTTTTATTCTTTCCTGTCTCTTGTCACGCTGTCACTTGCTCCTTCCTCACACAATTCATCAATTTTTTCTAGGCCTGTCTTTTCCTTTTTGAAATCATGTTCCCTTAAATGGAATTTAGGAAAAATATTATCATCACATTTTCTAACGTCGAAAAATAAAGTAGACCAATCCTTGGCATTTTATTATTAATATCTACAAGTTCTATTTTGAGAATAAATCTCTTATCTAAATATATCTAGATCATTTTCTTCCACTTAATCAAATCGACAAGAATAGCTTGATATTTATTACTCGTAACATTAATGGAGGCTTTTTCCAGTTGTCATGGCGACAGACTCAAGTTCCAGATTTAGAAATACTTGTTTTGTATTAGGTATATATCGGGCTGGGCCTCAAGTCTGCTATTAGTATAGTATCAGAATTATCAATCATTGATAATAATATATAATAAATAATAGAAATTTGTCAAAATCAACAACTATGAAGTAGTTGTTGATTTTGACAAAGAAGATTGGTAAAACCCCATGTACTTTCAGTATCACATACAGGCTTAACGTTCAATAGAATGAATATATGGATTAGAATGCTACAATAGAGTATAACAAAATATGTAATGGTAAGACATACATTAGAGTTGGGGATATAAAATGATTTATAGACATAACCTCAAAATGGACCACCAAAAATAATACAAGGTACCTACCTAATTATGTAACTTAGAGCTTGACCAGAAGGGGCGAATTCATCGCGATTGCGCGTGCGTATCACGCGCGACCGTTGCGCCCAGAAAGAGCGTATCAACGCTGGAGCATTCAACAATTCCGTATCAAATGTAGGTGCTCAATTTCCCTGGATATGACAGAATGTGCACTCGCTCTGGAGTTCGCGCGTTTAACTGGACGCAACAAGGTGTCCCTAGTATCTCGACTCGCTTGTAATACGCGCGAGTTGAGGGTCTGGCGTTGTGCACGCGATTTACGCGCGTATTTTGAATTCGCGCGATACTTGTGGACGCGACGTATTTGTTCTAGTATCTTACTAGTATATTACTAGCGCGCGAATTAATTCGCGCGAAACGTTTCTAAACGAATTCGCTTCTTCTGGACAAGGTTTTAAGGCAGACCCTTAAGCGTCGTCCTATTTAGCTAACTATCATACGATTGAACGATGTGATTTCGTCGTACGATGAGATTAGTTTTATCGACGAAACCCTGTGCTCATGCGATGATTTACAAGCTTCTATTAGGACACTCTAAAGAATTTGTGTTTAATCACATCGTTCAATCGTACGATGGTTAGGGTCAGCTCACACCGAGACGCGACGCTGCGCGCACATTTTAATAGAGTGACTCAAAATATAACTTTATTTACTACGCGAAAAGATACACATTTCATTGTGAGAATTTAGAATACGTTGCTTCATGCAGCGCTGCCCCTCGTGGTACCACGCGCCGTCGCGCTGCGCCTCTTGATGCCGCGCGGCGTCTCGTAACAGGTAAAAAATAAAACCATAGTATTTATAACATTTTTTTATTATAATTGTAACAATACATTGTCAAGAAATACCGCAGGGAGATTGTTCCTTCGTGTCGATCGTAAGCTAAATACCAGACTACACTCATGACATGTGAACAACAGCCCACGGTTCTGAGTCATACTTTACAATTACAACAGTAGCCGATAATGGCTTCGGTTTTCTCCTTTAAACTGGTCAAATCAAGACACGTCGGCGAAGGCGTGATAAGCGCACATAACAGTTTATACACCGAAGACAGGCCTCCGTCACTCCATGTACTTGCGTGCTATAAGTGCCTACCGCCCAGCCGAGCGGTCTCGGTCCGCTTGCGGATCAAATTCAGTGCGGTTTTCGCAAGCGAAGCGCGCGCACGCCGTTCAATTTTAATAGTGCTGTTCGTTCGTACACGTATTACGATGCCGTGTGGTGCCTTATGTGCTGTAGATGGGTGTAAATCAAGCAAAAAAAGGGATAAACACCTAACTTTATTCCCTTTACCTGTCAAAGAACGACGAAACTTATAAAAGAAATATTTTATAAACGATAGAATTTAAGATTTTAAACTGTAATTAATTATAAATAAATTGTAACTATAAGTCAGCACATTCACAGTTCTGAATAACATAAACACAAAAAGTCATGTTAATTTAATTTTATCGAAGAGGCAGCCCTGCGATTGCTGCGGGTTCGCGCGGTGCGAAGCAATCACAACTGTACGCTTGAGCATTTAGGCACATTTTAGCATGCAGTGGTTGCCGACGCGATAGAGTAGGCTAATAATGCAGTAGGTATTGTAATTTTTCTACTGAGTGAAGTATCTGTTACGTAGTAACTATTTAGTAATCTGTGCCGAAGATCAACTGCTGACATTGTTAAAGCATGAAAAACATTCACAGAATAAATAAGAGTCCTATTTCAGTCCTGCGCAGGTTTAAACACTAAACGCAAATTGTAATGTACTAAAGTAACGTGGTGGCACAAAATAAGAGTTCACACTTCATTTATAGATGCAGACAACATTACAAATAACACGAACGACGAATTATGTTTAGGCAGGGTCAAACAAAAATATCATGACAGTTTATATTTTTTTTGTATTTGACATACCTAAGTAACAGCTGACGCAATAAGCCTATTTTATGCGTTTTATTTTTACAGACTTCACAAAAAGGACGAGGTACTATTACATTATTACGTTTTGTTTCCGTAACGGGACTGTATCCTAAAATCATGGTTTTTTAATTACTCCGGACTGCTAATATTGTATTTTAGCTTGGAAAATAACTAACGATATATGACCCATAAGTTGCATATAACTAGATTTGTGTATGTTTGGATTTTGATGTGATACCCAGCTCGCCAATCTTCTTTGGCCAATGCCAAGCCGAAAGAGAGAATGATCGACAATTCTGGTATTCGCAACTCCACGACTAGTTAAATCACATATTTTGTGTACTTCAAAAAGACTTAATTGAATAAAGTATCCACGATTTCTTTTTTAACTGTTCTCTCTGTTTCTTAATATTTGATTCAACCTGCACACAGAGAAATTGATTTGCTTTGATCTTAGACAAGGAAAATCTGTGGGCGGAAGTAATCTAATGAGAATTGGTTTTAATCCTTGTAAGATCACAGGCTGTCTCCTGCAGTTTTACCCGCATCTTTGGGTATTACTCGGCTCCAATTGGATATTCCATAGTGTGATGTAATATAGCCTATAGTCTTTCTCAATAAAATTCTTTCCTGATAGCTACAACTTAGGGATCTTTTTAAGTAAGGATTTTTGAGAATTTTTGGATAGGTTACTTTTATGCAAGCATGCTCTATCGTCGGCTACATGAGCCTATGTATAAATAAATAAAATAACTTTTTTTTATTATAGTTCTTAAGATTACAGCGTACAACCAAAAAACTTCTTCAACTTTATAATATAAGTAGGTATAGTTTATAAGCCTCTACAAGTGAATGTGGTGGGAAATTTGGCACTCTTGTATAGAGTGTATAAAAATATAAGACGTCAACGAACTTTATAGTAGCAATTAACATACCAAATAGCTGTGAAACTTTTCGTATCTCTTTTTGAATTTCTTGAATTAAAGTTCGAACTGCCCAAACTACGGATATTTTGTGTGGGAAATTATCCAATGACTTCTCCCACTCTTGGGCGGAGCGGGAGGGCGTGCCCACTCTTACAGACTAAAACCCACTCCTGTTCTTTATTGGCCTTCGTTCCAGGGCCCCGGGGTTCATTTTCACAGAACCCATGCCCCAAACTGCGGAAAAATTCAAACCCAAGCCTTAGAAACGGGTGTACCAAGTATCTTTTAAAAATAGACTTTGAGGGCCTTGAATATAGACCAAGCAAGACGGAACAAGGCCTACAAAACCTTGTTCTAAGCTATTTAAATTAATACAAGCATAAACGTAATCTACTCAGGCCTCAAAAGGCTAAGATTAAGCAAATCTTGTGCGACGACGACGACTTTCATTGCTCAGAACTAACAATTAGTCACACGACACAATTTTTTTTTTACAATGAGATTAGCTCAGTTCAAAATACAATTAAATACTAAAATCTCTGCTTTAGTTTTTGACCAACTTCGCGACACTAGAGAGAATCTTATGTTTATCATTATCTCTTGGTCGTGGACTAAAAGTGAAGCTCTTCAGTGTTTGCCAATCAGAACCTTGGCCTCCTCAATACGCCTATAGAGGATTGACACCGTACAGGCTGGTACAGCAGGCTTTGGTTAAGTTCCATTACTACTACGGAACTTTGTGTTGGCTAAAGGACATACATCAACAGCCACGCAATAAGCGCATAATAACCAGATCGTTACGGCTCTTGACATTCTTATCATCATCATCATCTCAGCGGAAACACGTCCACTGTTGGACATAGGCCTCCCCCAAACGTCGCCACAGCGACCGGTCCTGTCCGTCTCGCATCCATCGGATTCCCGCGACCCTCGCCAGGTCGTCGGTCCACCTTGTGGGAGGCCTTCCAACGCTGCGTCTTCCGGCATCTTGACGTTCTTAAGACCTTAATAAATATTCTAGCCTAAATTATCTATCTTTTTTATTAATAATAACATATCTTTAGATATTCGAAAATTCCATTTTTTGTAGCTTTGCGTTATACTATTCCAACTGCTGGAAAGCGACGATCCGCTCAATGATGGAGCGCGCTTACCTAGAAGAAACCTTTTCACTCTTGACTTAAAGATCCCCAGGTTGTACCCATCAGGAAACACAGACTCCGGCAGGGAATTCCACCTCTTAGCTTTACGCACAATGGATGTGTTCCCAAAACGTTTTGTGAGTAAATGTGATAAAGTTAAGTAAATTTATGGCTGTGTGGGTGATATTCAAAGTAATTTGCATATCAAGTCAAGATATGAAATCTCCACAAAGTAGGATTGCCAAAATTAAGTTTCTTTCCCTTCATTTCCATAGGACCATTTTCCCTGTCAATTAGCAATTTGCCTCACGGACAATTTATTTTCATTACCGTTTACTCATGAAAAATGACTTAGTTAAGTGAAATCTTACAAGTGATGACTGTATGTGATAATCTAAAAATTATTCTCTTAATTTTTTTTTACTGTTGTCAGTAGTTGTAGCTAGGTACTTAGAATCTTTAAGTCAACAGTGAATAGGTTACTTCCAGGCAAACATGATCTATAGTCTACCACATCATTGCTTACCATAAGGAGAGATAGTGGTCCAACACGAGCCTATCTATATAATTTAAAAAAGTTTTAACTGTCCAATAGGTACATTAAGGAATAACGTTGTTTTTAACTAGACTAGTTACTTTCCAACTAGCATCAACGGAGACCATGAAAACTAATGACGAATTGATATTGTAACTAGTATAATAATTAAGCATAATTATTTTTGCACCTAATTTACTTATAATGGAACCACAAACTGTAACATCTATCAGCAAATAAAAACGATATTTTATAGATTTTCCTTAATGAATTCTGTGTTGATGAATTTTATAATAAAGTTGCAAATTTATACGAAATAAATACAGATAAATAAAGTGAGATGAAATGCTAAGATATTGACAAACTCAAACTCGGAGAAGTTATTTCAAAATAAACGATTAACCTATCACATACCTGCAAAACGAGACACAATAGTTAGACAATAACAGCGGGGTCTCATGCGACCAGTCAGGGATTCATGAAGGTACTTTTTAATTGTCAAGAAGTCAGTCAGAGAAACAAAGTGTTCCAAAACGTATTTCTCTATGGAAAATAATGTACAAGAAACTCCACGGATTCGCTTTTAAATCATGTTATTTATAATATACGATTATCATGTTATGAATTGCAAAAACTCATATTATATGGGAAAAAACTAGTGGACCTAAGTAGCTGGGAGCAATATCGACATTTAGCAAGGCATTTTTTATCTCTGATTCTATTCAAATCTAATAATTTTAAATATAAAATAATTATGCTAGTCTACATTAGTGTGTGTGTTATGCTTGTTTTTAATTTTGTCTTGTCAATTTAGTCGGAGAATGTTAATTGGTATTTTAACGTTAAATTAATGAGATTGATAAGCCTGATTAGATCAAAACATACATTTCTTTTTATAATATCGCCTCTTAATCATCTTGTTGTTTTGCCCTTATTCCATGCTCGTATCCGATCATATATTTGACTCATCATCATCATCATTTTTATTTCATATAGGCCTACATGGGCACTTTAAAATATCAAAAGCTAGCGTACAATTCTAATTGGTCGTTTCCTATGCCGAAAAACTGGCAGGAAACTTCATAGTTAAAAAAATATTGAGTTTACAATGTTTCCATATTACAATTTTAATAGATAGATATGTAATGACAGTGTAGACCAGTCAATATTGTACCCAAAAGCGCAATAAATATAATCTTGATGTAAATAAAGAATGTGTTATGGGTATTGATTATTATATATTGTATACCTACTACTACCGTTTCTTACATTTGAACAATGACCATGGCCTTCAGCATAATCTTTGTCTCATACGTCTCGAGGAAATTCTTTAAGTAACATGTTTTAAACAATGTTACAATGTATTTTTTGCAATACGTATGTATTTATTATACAGCGATTTCTAAATCGTGTTGTTGGTTTGACACGTGTTATCGTACAAAATAAGTTAGTTTCAGACCGATTTGAATTCATGCTTACATAAATAAAATTTAAATGTTTTGGAATTCCAGTATTCGTCATCTTCCTATTCTTTCCTAGTGTTACTGGTCATTGCAAATCGTTTTTATCTTCCATTCTGTCTTGTCAACAGTCACCCTTCTCAGACAACATTTCCCATCTACCTTTTCTTTAGGCTTTCTCTCCCTCTCTCTCTCCATCCACGTGTACACTCATATTGCCGTAGCAAGCGTTTTGTACCTCCTCTTCTCATGATTGATCAAAACAAGCAATTTCTTTTCAAATTTTAATCTTCGGTTATTTTATTTTTTTAAACCTGTATGAAGGATACAAGAGGAGGGCTCTGTCAATTCTGTTTCCCACTACTTTAGCCAGTTTTGGTAAGTTTCTAGTCTAGCGCAATGCAACTGAATACATAAACCAACTTCCTATATGACCTTGACAACAATAATTAGGTACCGTACTGAGTACTGCTTGATTAGACTGGTTCTTTTATTAGATGGGAAGGAGTGGTCAAATAATTCCGTATCTGATATATCAAATAGATATCACCCAAATGTATATGCTGAGTTATAATTAATGTTTGGTCCTCGGTTACTGACATAATTATCTTTGTTAGTCGTAAATTCAATATTGCATTTCACATACCCATCATTTCATGAATAGGTTTGTAAATGAAAACCCAAATTTTGTGAATAGTAATTTAATATATGTATTCGGATTAATCTGAAACTGACGTGTACATTTTATATATGAAAACCTGAACCGGACAATTTATTTAAATCGGTTTTCAACTGTAGCAAAAAAGCAATATTGAAAAATTTGAGTTATTTTTTCCAATAAATCTGTTCTGTTACTGGAAAATCTATAAGCCTTTTTTATTTTTGATTGACTCGTCTGTGAGGTGTAGTCGACTATGTAGCACGTTTGCCTAGAAGTAATCTATTCACTCTTGGCTTAAAGACCCCTAGATTGTAGCTATCAGGAAACATAGATTCCGGCAGGGAGTTTCACTCCTTAGCTGTACTGTAAGTCCTTAGTTGTACTTAGCTGTAGTATAAGTACAGCTAAGAAGTGTGCCCAAAACGTTTTGTGTGTGTGTGTGGGATTTCCACTATATACGCACTACGGTGCATCACCATACTACGTAGTGGTCTAATGATGAAATTGGCTTGGCAGCCTTTACGCATATCATCATGCTTATATCTTCTGAACAGTTAGCAGAGATACATCTATACCAACACCTCGATTTTGTTCGTTGTGTTTAAGACTTTAAGACCCGTCTAATAGGAGACGAGCCATTATTTTATTTGAAATTTACCAAAAAACCTCCGGCTCTTGGTTGGGCGTGTGTGTTATGACTTTTACCTACATTCCTTCAGTTACCTTTTGCGTTCAAGAGCCACGATAACTATTCTAAATAGCTTAATCCCACTTAATAAAGGATGAGCTTAATGCCATCGTTAATTTAATGCATGAATCCTCGACCGGTCTCATGTGACCGCGCTGTTATTGTCTTATTATTGTGTCTCGTTTCGCGGGTATGTGATAGATTAATAAATCTCGATTCCAGCGTTCAATTGTAGTACCTAGTAGTAGTTACCTTTAAAGAATTAACTATAAATCAATCAGTTTGTCACAGACTACACCAGGATCAATAAACAATACGGTGTCGTTTCGATATCATTAATTTATCATGCTTTCAATAACATCATCATTGTTATGATAATTAACGACTTGCTTACCGTTAAAAGGTGATAAAAATCTGTTATTTTCAATAATTGCATTTACACTTGGCCTTGACTGTTTGATAATGTATTTTGACTTCTTTATCAGATAACCTACTGAGATACATATATGTAGATTATTATCACTTTCACTACTCGTGCTTTGATTTTGTCGTTAGATGACCCTCACCAGGTCATCGGTCTCCCTTGTGGGAGGCCTTCCAACACTGCATCTTTCGGAACGTGATTGCCTCTCCAAATCCTTCCGTCCCCATCGACTATGTGCCCTGCCCACTGCCACTTTAGTTTGGCGATTCTTCGGGCTATATCGATCGGATAATTATCATCATCTGCCTAGCCTTTTCCCAACTATATTGGGGTCGGCTTTAAGTCAAGCCGGATTTAGCTGAATACCAGTATTTTACGAGGAGCGGCTGCCTACCAGACCTCCACAACCCATTAACTGGGGTAACACGGTACTTCATGGCAAGACTGGAGTCAGATTTACTGGCTTTTGACTATCCGTAACGACTGCCAAAGATCTCCAAATGACAGCCGGGACCAACGGCTTAACGGATAATGATATTTATAATTGTTGTGTATTGATATTAAATTGATAATGTAATTTTTCGTACGAGTATTTATCAAGTAGCGTACTATCGGCAGATTATGATCACTTTCACTACTCGTGCTGTGATTTTGTCGGTAGGTATAGATGGAATGATTTCGTTAGAGGCAGTGTATCAGTTTTCAGTTTATTTATTTTGTTATCAATTCTAGTACGATATCTAGTTCGTGATTTCTATTCTCAGAAAGTTACTGCAAGGTTCGTTCTTGCCCACCGTGTCTATTTTTTGCGAGAAATTTAAAATCTATTAGAGGTATTTTCATGCGGTTTTTACCAATAGATAGAGTTGGAAATTCATGAGAAAGATTGACTGGTGGAGAATGCCTAAGGCATTCAGTCCGCCTTTGTATTTTTGGATGCATGAAGATTAAATTAATAAAGATTTAAATTATAATACTTTTGTGATTGAAAGTGTAAATATTGAAAAGCCAGCCCTTTCAAATAAAACATCAATTCAAATACTATTTTTTGATATTCCAATGAGACTGTTGATTATGTAGTTTTCTGTCTCGTGAAATTCAACAACATATGTAACGAAACAGGATTACTTCCTAACTACATGTAGTTTAACCAAATCAGACACAATGTTAATTAAATAAATTCTAGCTTATCGTCGTAATTAACACAGTTTTAGCTAATATCAAAGTCTTTTCAGCGCAGACTTCCTTATTCTTCGCAAATGACCAGCTTCATAATTTGCATAGTCAATTGCACAGCTTAGTTTTTCTTTCTTTGTTTTAGTTGAGTTTAATCCTTTCTTTGTTTTAAGGCGCATTTAATCAGTCGCTTACCTCTAAATTATATCCGCGAGTAATCTCATATTGTAAAAAGTATAACCAGCAAACTTGTTCTTGAGTTAATTTCGCCTTTGTACATGCACGGTCACATATAAATCTGTTTAATTATAAGTTTTGTGTACAATAAAGAATTAAGGAACCAGTAATCATATTTTATTGATTAAAGTCATGTTAGCCGAAAGTTTTTCACTGCTTGAAAATAAACCTCCCCAAATAGACTTAGAAGATGCCTAAAAGAATTAAGTTTAAGTAAATTGTACAATGTTTGTTTTTTGTGTTAGTTTTGGTCTGTTTGTTTAATCAATTGTTGTTATTTTATGTTATTGATTAATTATTTTATTTATTTAATAAATTTAGTGTAATCAACCAAGAAGGACTTCAATTCATCAACAGATATTGCGACGTGAAAATGCATTTTTAGCCAATAAATACGTTTATCAGTTTATTAGTGCATAAAGCTTTAATAAATAAATAATAAATCTTTGTCGAATACAGTTGTAGCGTTTATTTGATACGATACACTGTTAGATTGGAAAATTCATGAAATTAAACTGACGAAAACAGTCACATACGATTTCACGAACACAAAGATATAAGATCAAGATAATATTTGTGACTATGACGAAACAAATTTAACGTTTGAATCCCCAACCGGTCCTATGAGACCGCGCTGTTATTGTTTTACTATTGTGTCTCGTTTCGCGGGTATCTGAGTAATTAAATTATAATAGTAATATAAGGCACAGGAATTCCGTAATAAGTAGTTTATCCTATTTGTCTTTTGATTTATTGCAAATTTCAGTAGATGTAGAGGCTTCAAATAGTTATGATGGTAACACAGCTGTGTATTGGTTTATTGGAATTTTCATTAGATCTACTCTGGCTGTAAATGGTTTTGATAGTAATAATAATTTATAGGTACAGTCACGAAGCATTCTACCACCTCTGCCATTCTTAAGAATTATTAATTAAGCGTCCCACAATTTATTATTAAGTAAGTACCAAATCATAATACAGAAAATTTAGAACAAGTTACCGTAAATTACTATAGATCTACCTATAATATTATAATAGGTTTAGATTACCCCCCCCCCCCCCCCCAACCCACTTAGATTTGACAAACAAAACTAAATTGAACAGTTGTTTAAACTTTTATGCCGTATATTAATTAAAGGATGTGCTCATGGTGTGCTGGTATTTGTTCCCGTTTGCATGTCCTTGAATACACACCTGTCCGGGAAACGCGTAGTAAGATTTATGTGCGTGAACACTTATGTGCGTTGTGCTTGTTAGAAACACACGACGTAGATATGCGTAAGTAAGTGTGAATCAGTGCTAAGGATGTGCGGCCTGTTTCCTGACCTAGGGGTCTTTAAGTGAAATGTGAATAGGTTACTTCTAGGCACAGATATTTAGACTAATTTGTTCTTTTTTGGCATTTGGCATTTTCTACCAGTCAACCTTTGGGTGAGGGAAACATATCAATAGGCATAATAGAGAAAAAAAGCGAATATAGCACTGTCTTTGAATTCACCTTGAATTACTTTAGCTTAGATACAAATACCATAAAGATACAGTAAAACTGTATTAAATATACTCTACTTAGATATTTATTTAACACAAAATTTATTATTTCCCACAGTGATTTGACAATACACGTACAAAGACGAGCTTAACTCAACAATGAGTTTTCTCCCAGCAAACCTTTGAGTGACAGAGAGAGAGATCACATTCATATACCTAATATACTGAAATGAATGAACTAAATATATGAACTTTATTATATGAGTGTGACTCTCATATCCTCTCCGGAAATTATATGTAATACATACAAAGAGCGAAGGGATATATTATAACTTACATTATTAACTTACTCGTATATACTTATATTATTAACTTACGGCTTCCATTAAGTTTTGTAGCGGATTTATAGCTTTTGAACAACAATCAACAACTGTAAGTGACATTAGTGTCGAGTGTGTTAACGTTACTTACAAGGCAATATACTGGATAGAATATGTGTTCGTAAAACGTGTTAGTAGCATCTTGCGAATTTGCTCGTGCGTACTCTCGAGTTGTGGTAAGCGAGGAATTTTGGCAATTGTTTGTTTTGTTTGTTACTTAGTAACACTGTTTACGTATTGTCTGTACTTACAAGTATTGAAGTGCTATTAAACGGGAACTACTTTAGACCGCCTCACACGTGGGCAATGCCTAAGTTGTAGTTAGCGTCGCGTTGCGTGGCGTGGGTCTAATGTAGCTCTACAAGTCTAGTTGCCTTATAAAATGTGTAAAGACCGATTCGCTCAGATCGGCGTACAACGGCGGTCAACGTGGACCCAATTTAGTTCTACCTTTAATGCAGACAGCTGCAATGGTCTTTGTTTAGATTTTATTCGGATAGTAATTAATTTTGTTTGGACCCTATTCCCGATGCCAGTAACTTTATGTGAGATTTATTTAACAAATATTTAAATAATATACATACGTATATACGGATAGTCTGTACTAGTCTGGAAGTATTATGAAGCGAGAACTATATCAGACCACTATACAAGTAGGCGACACCGAATTACATACGTATATTATTAATTTTTTTTTTTAATAAATAAATGGAATAATTCTCAATTGATAGATACCTATAATACTTGTAAACAAATAAGTAAAACCCTGACTCCTGAACTTGATTAGAGACTAGTGACCTTTTCCAATTACATTTGTTTCAAATTGAGATAATTAGGGGAGACATCTATGAATCATAATATAAGAATAAATACAACATAATTAGTCTTATAATGTTTCCATTTCTGGGACTCAGGCGTTCTCTCTAGGAGAGAAAATATACCGTTATTCACCACGCAAGTTCAGTACAGATTGGGGATATCACAAGTCTTTGGATTTTTGGTTATAAGTCCGCCTTTATACCTTTACGTTACACACAGTTTTAATAAATAAATAAATGTAACCTTTGAAAGCGTCATAACAGTTATGATTAAAGACCAAAATCAACTAACGAAGTGGTCCTTTCGCCATAAAAGCTACAGATTACCGGATTGCCGCCATAAAATGGTCCAAATCTCAGTATCCTTAGGCCCGAGGCTCCTAAACTCGTATCGTAACTTTCTCTCAGCATGTCGGCCGTAAACTTACACATATTATACCTACGTGATATTGCGGCTCAGACGAACAAAAAGTAATAAACGATTCCGTCTCTATAAACACGCAAAAGTCTACCGATTTTTCTCCACTTTCCTAGGAGAAATATTCTCGGGATTGCTGCCTTGTATCGTTTCTATAAATATTGATATGCCGGAAGATATCAGTGGTATTGAGACATACTAAACAGTTCACTTTATGTGTAGGGGCTAAGTAACTGAAATAGGACAGGAGAATTGGTTGCATACGGTTCCTTAAACTATGAGGAAGGAGACAAACTTACTGTGCCTATAATTTATAATATTTTTCGTTCGGTCTTATTCTTATACGGGACGGTCCCCTGCGGTTTCTCTCGCATTTTTGTTTACTGTTCCGCTCCTATATTGTTGTGATTTATAACTTATAGCCTTCCTCAATAAATAGGGTATTCAACACCAAAATCACTTTTCAATTCGTACGGTAAATTCCTGAGATTAATGCGTTTAACGTTTGAATCCCCAACCGGTCCTATGAGACCGCGCTGTTATTGTTTTACTATTGTGTCTCGTTTCGCGGGTATCTGAGTAATTAAACAAACACTCCAGCTTTAAATAATATACTCGTAGATATATATCAATATTATTTATTCTATAGATTATCAGTAATCATCTATTTGATTACCCCCAATTACTGGAAACGATAAGTAGTTAAAATTTTCCTTCTTTAGTCTTATCAGTTGAAAATCATTATAATTTTTCCGCAAAGAAATTCCTAATATTCAATCAACAACAACATATATTTTTTTTAATATTCAGAATTTAACAATACCAATTGTGTATTTTTCGATGAAACGCGTACCGAACAAAGTTTGTATATCATAGTTTAGGCGTATCAAGTATTTTTGAACGCAGATTTAAAATCGTATCCATTGTAGCACGTCCGGAATGCAGTTAATGACGAGAGGAAGTTGCGGAAACAACCCAAATATGCTTTCAGAAATTCCTTACTAAAGGTATTAGTATCGGTATTTCACTTCCATTTTCCACGTCAAGCAGTTGCCTCCTGAAATACCGAAAACGGGCAGACTTTTTATCTTGCCTCCTGAAATACCTACCGTAAATGGGCAGACTTTTTTATCTTGTTCAGCATTTTTATTATCTTTCGTAATTGGTATTTTTTGCCTACAGCCTAAGATGACAAGATAAATTAATTGAGACAGATATTCCCGAGTAAGCGTAGTTGACCGAGGATAAAAAAATAAACGAAGAAATATGAGTAAGCCCAAATATAATCCTGTATCGTCCAAGTTTCTCTTGCAAGAAATAATATATTTTACTCACACTAAACATTATATGTTTGTGTATCATATTTCAGCATTCCGGATCTGTGGAGGAAATTTCTTCAAGGTCGCATTTGATTTCCTCATCCCCGCTTTCTGTCATCTTATTCGTGACAGTTTGTGACATTTGGCCATCTGAGTCCACCCTTCCGTGAAGATGATAATGAAAAGGGACTGTTTCAAGGACACGCCTTATTGTCATCCTGTTTATTAAGAACTAGCTTTAGCCCGCAGCTTCGCCCGCGTACATAAAATATAGCATTTATGTCACTCAGGCTATATACAGCAGCTTTCTATTGGTGAAAAAATTTTAGCAATCGGACCAGTACCTACTTCCACAGATTACCTCATACAAACAAAAAAACAAACTTTACCTCTTTATTATATTAGTGTAGATTTGAAATTATTGCTCAAAACCAACTTGGTCAAATATTTCAACAAAGAACAATGTTCAAAACGTCCCCACCCTTGTAGCACTTTTAAACCTATATCAATCGAACGGCCTTGACCGTCTCATCATTTTATTGTACGACGGCGAAGCTGAAATATGCCTCCGAAAAAAGTTATATCGATATGAAGTAGCCGAAATCAGTCACAAATTATGTTTCCATCTACTACTTTTTTCCATTGTAGCACTATAAAACCTATATCAATCGAACGGCCTTGACCGTCTCATCATTTTATTGTATGACAGCGAAGCTGAAATATGCGTCCGAAAAAAGTTATATCGATATGAAGTAGCCGAAATCAGTCACAATAATTATATTCCCATCTACTACAATTATCCCTTGTAGCACTATAAAACCTATATCAATTGAACGGCCTTGATCGTCTCATCATTTTATTGTATGACGACGATGATGAAATATGCGTCCGAAAAAGGTTATATCGACATGAAGTAACCGAAATCAGTCACAATCATGTTCCCATTTACTACAATTATCCCTTGTAGCACTATAAAACCTATATCAATCGAACGACCTTGACCGTCTCATCATTCTACTGCATCATGTATTACAAGTTGGCAAGTTATTCAATTTAAATATTATGTTCATATTGTTCATAGTTCAAAGAAACCATAGTGGGCAAGATAGCATAGTAATAAAAAGGGCCGCATGCGCATAACATCGCGCAATATTGTAATTATAGCAGAACTTCTTATAGTTCATATAGAGTATACAAGTTCCTTGGAGTAGCATCACGAAAAAAGTACTGTACGACACAATATGTCATCTCACTTCACTTCACCTTTTAATTATATTCACTTATCTTGCGATATCAGCGTTCAGGACACTTATCTTGCGTTCAGGACAGCGACACGCGGGGTTGCGACGGTCGTAGGCAGGATCCAGCAATTGTGACTCGAAGTGGCATTGCACAAATCCGAGGCCATGTGCTTTCATGGCTCTCGGATCGCGCCACCACCGGGTTGCCCGAGCACTTCCAACGTCTGGCTCCCAAACTGGAAAGGACTGGGGCTGCCAAGAAGCGGGACCTACCTAACCTAAGAGATCCAGACGCCCCTACCGGAGGCTCCACGTGGGGATCGTTCGGTCCGTGGCTCTTTATGGGCGCCGTCGCTGGGTAAGCGACCGGCGGCCAAGCTGAATGCTTGCCAGAGGGTCATGGTCATCCGAATGGTTCGGGAATACCACCGCACGATCTCCTGCAAAGCGGTGAACCTCCTTGCTGGCCTGCCACCGTGGGATCTGGAGGCAATAGTCCTTGCACGCAGGCACGATTTGCACGTGGAGATGCAAGTCGAGGTATGGCAGACAGAGTTCCGGCGGGATCTCAGGGTGGCATGGTGACTGCGACTGTCGCAATTCAGTGCTGGGCACGCTGTCATTGAGGCGGTAAGTCCCCTCTTTGATGTGTGGTAGTAGTCACTATTGGTATGGATGCTGTGACGTGATCCGTTCAAAGGAGTCGGGGTGGCGTATGCACTATCTTGAAAGGGCTCCCTGAAGGTATTGGGAAGCGCTCCAGCAACAGTGAAGACGTGAGGAAGTGATTTATTAAGTGTCGTACAGTACTTTTTTCGCGATGCTACTCCAAGGAACTTGTATACTCTATACGAACTAAAAGAAGTTCTGCTATAATTACAATATTGTGCGATGCTCTGCACATGCGGCCCTTACGATTACTATGCTATCTTGCTCACCATAGTTTTTTTGACTATGAACATATTTAAATTGAAAAACTTGCCAACTTATAATTATAATTGTAGTAAAAGCGAACATAATTGTGACTGATTTCGGCTACTTCATGTCAGTATAACTTTTTTCGGACGCATATTTCAGCTTCGCCGTGATACAATAAAATGATGAGACAGTCAAGGCCGTTCCATTGATATAGATTTTTTAGTCCTACAAGGGATAATTGTAGTAGATGGGAACATAATTGACTGATTTTGGCTACTTCATGTCGATATAACTTTTTTCGGATGCATATTTCAGCTTCGCCGTCGTACAATGAAATGATGAGACGGTCAAGGCCGTTCGATTGATATAGGTTTTATAGTGCTACAATGGAAAAATGTAGTAGATGGGAACATAATTTGTGACTGATTTCGGCTACTTCATGTCGATATAACTTTTTTCGGAGGCATATTTCAGCTTCACCGTCATACAATAAAATGATGAGACGGTCAAGGCCGTTCGATTGATATAGGTTTAAAAGTGCTACAAGGGTGGGGACGGTGTCCGAACATTTTGAACATTGTTCTTTTATTTATTTATTTAGTACATGGATCACTTACAGCCATTAAAAACACAAAAACAGAAACCATAATCATTAGAAAGTCAATTACAAGTCCTATACCATGTCTTCTTTCTTCTTTTCATGTCGATGTACTGTATAACTAAATGATCTTTTTTGGTATACAATAAAGTTTATGTTAAATGTGCTGTTATTGGCCTCGTATAAGATCCTGAAAAGTGCAGGTGGTTGTGCAAGATGGGCAACACAGAAAGTGACACATGTCCTGTGCAGCGGCTCCACACTGGCACTGTGTTTCCGATGGGCCGAGGACGCCCCATTTCGCTAGATTATTTTACAGCAGCCAACCTGGGTCCGCAGTCGGTTAAGAGATTCCAGATTGGCCACTGTAATTCGAGTCCAGTCATGTGTCAATGTCAATTCATAATTATTATTCTTTGACAAAGTTTTAGGGGTGAACGAATCAATTTCACGAATATAAAAAAATAACAATACGGGATTTATTCAAGTATGACATCGCAAGAAAAAAAATCTGATCTTAATGCACGTACAACTGAATACAATACAGCAACTGTTGACAATTTTGCAATTTCAGGGTTGGGGCATAGTACCAGTAAATTATCTAAAGCAATAATATATAAAGGAAAGATTTGTTTGATTTTATCTAATGATTTAACTCAAAAACTACTTTACCGATTTCAAAAATTCACTATTAGAAGGCTGCATCTTCACTGAGTAACATAGGCTATTTATTTGCTACTTTTATGCGAGCAAAGCCGCTGGCAGCAGCTACTGTTTTTTTTACAACAACGTGTTTTTTTATACCCCATAACTCAAGAGTATGAATGAGACCATATCAAAGTATTAACTGGCTGATAAATTATTTGGTTTAGCAACATCGCAAGAGTAAATATTTTTCCTACGGATGGCAATTTTTGATGAAAGTTAATTATGATTTTCGAAACCGTGCATTTTTGGACCACATATTCTAGGACTAAAAATATTATTTTTCCTTGCAGAATATAAACCTCGAATAATGGGATATCAAAAACAACGCATTGTATACAGATAAATTGTTTACAATTATGAATCCACTCCACACCCACAGAACAGTTGAAAGAGGTATTCTCATTCAACTGTTCTGTGTTTAAAACTTTAAGGGCCTGTTTCACAATGTCCGAATAGCCACTACTTCCCGAATAAATTCAAAAATGGAACAGAATTTGTATGAAATTATCTGCCAAGTAAGATATTGGCAACTTAATCATAGGTGGTGAAATAGGCCCTAAACCTCCTAGATGTTATATTTGTATAAATATATATCGTTCATAACGTTCTGCATCAAAATAATCCGGGATTAAAACAACGCATGAGGCAACAGAGGAATTAAATGCATACACCCATCTATCTCTCGTTCACACACAGTGTTAGCACCTAAACTGGGCTGAATGGCGGAGAAAGCCTCCCTCGCGTCGAATGCTTCGGCGGATATCCTGAGACGCTTTGTGCTCGCGAGGAAATGCATCTCGTGTGTAGCTTACAGATGACAGCGCTCTTTTTCTTTCAAAGTCTTTCCGCGGACCGATCAGGTGACTGTGACTAGTTTTGTTGAGAGATCAAAATGTAATCGTTTAATAGAGTTGTTTTGTATATTTTGAATTAATGGATTTATTTCAGAAAATTATGTATTGTAAAAATTGCCACCCAAACGCTGTGCCTAAGTGATAGTAGAATATTATCACTAAGAAACATACTCCTGTGCTAAAAAGTATCGTTTGTGTTATTCTGGTCTACCCATGTACTAAGTTTTATCAAAATTCGTTCAACAGAAACACCGGCATCGTCCGCGTAGATATAGACGCGACAGATAAAAAGTAAGCTATGTCCATCTTTGGAGTGCAAGCTTGCTCAGAACAAAATTTTATTAAAATTAGACAATGAGCGATCGTAACAAACATTGATTCATCATCAGCCATACCACCTACATCATACCAAATTCATGTAAAAAAACAGATCACGAAGATTTATAATCGAAAAACCATTACCCCGTAAAATCTCATTTCTCAACCCACAAATCTCGGCCGAATTCTTTCCCAAACTCTCAAAATGCAAAAGCGATCGAACAAAAGTCGTTCAAACATAATAATATGGATTATAAAGTTGATGAGGTCGTGTCAGGCTTTCATACAAAGTTTCTGTGTGAATGTAGATTGTATGAGTGTGAATAGGACGTGTATGAATGCTTTGAATGCCGTTTTCCCGTCGAATGGATGTTGGCGTCCGACTGTATGGAATTACAACGAATTTGAATATTTGAGCCGCCGGATCATTTCAAATATGTATGTCTGTTAATTAGTTGTTGCTATGAATATCTGATTTGTTTTATGTTGTTCAATTTGTACGGCTTTCGGCATTTTGACTATGCCAGCATTTTGGAGTGTTTAAATTTTGAGCACTCCAAAATAATTGTAGCTAGCGTATTACAACTTAACGAGGGACTTATTCAGGGAGGGTATTCAGTATTCGATTCTCGTCCCAAATATGTAATATGCTTTTTATGTGACTTAATTTTCTTTTAATTTTATTAGTCTAAGAAGAAGTAATAGTGTAAGAACCAGACAGGTTTAAAGTATGAAAGGACGTATTCCTGCAGTAGACAGACAGTCTCACTGCAGGAATAAGTTTTCTTTTTCTTCCTCAACTGAAATAAATACATAAATGTCTTAATTATATTGCAAAACTCTTATTTTTTAAGTTTACAAATTAATAATTATGTTAATAGTAGTTATTAAAGTAGCAATTAAATATGCCAAGAACTGCACGTGATAGATTTAATCTGTAAACAAATTCGGATTCAGTTAATCAAAATGCAAGTTTCACGCGGCAACCTTCTTGCTCCTAATTATAAAATAAATTGCGACCTGTGTTTTTACGTGCTTCTTTCATAAATTATTTGGCTCCCGCAAATGTCATAATTAATATATGGTTCTTCCATATTTATTCACTTGTCTCCTCTTGTCTACTAATTAATAACATGATTATGTTTCTTTTATTTTCTTTAATTTATCACCTAAATAGGTAATATTATACGCTTCTTCTATATACTCGTACAATGTACAGTAAATCTGTCCCTTCCAAAGATACGCGAACCTATTACAACAATAATAGAAAGGTTTGCTTAAAGCAACTTTTCGTTGAAATAGGTGTCAACAAATACAAAACTTGGAGATTTCAAACAATTGGTTGTTTGTTCTTCTCTGATTTTAAGTTCATCTGAATATGTCTTATAAGTTACAACGATTGTCTTGTTAGCCTAGCAGATAGAATAGGATTTTGAGTTAGGTGTTTAACCCATCTAAAATTTATCAAAAGCAGCTCAGGCTCTAGATTTATTCTCATCTTATGCAAAAATATGCTTTCTTTATTAAAAAAATATCAGGCGAAATATGGATGAGACTTAAAGCTACTAACATATTTGCTAACATTACTTCCATATCATTAAATGTTACGGTGTTTTTAAAGCCAGTTACTGTTTTTTGCTGCCGAGCAACGTTATGTGTTGTTTCTCACTTTTTTTTTCCTTATTTTGTTTCGAGGATACGACTTATACTTGTGTCGAAGTTTGTAGTTACTTTTTGCTCGTTTTCCTTGACGGTAGTTTAGTGTACCGGATACAAAATTCTAACTGTATCTTGAATCTTGATTTTTACAACTTCTATACAATCTGAAGATATGTTTTTGCCTTTACTAACTAAAAAAGTCATCTATTTTTCTACTAAGTATTTTTTTTTTCAGAATCAGGTAGTACTTACCTAATAAGCAAAAAACTTAATGTCGTTAATAGTCCTTACATTGCAATTTTAAGCAACAGTCTAAAATAATAATGATCGTGAGAAGATAATGATCACAAAATAACTTAGGTGTGAACAAAAACTCAAGAACAATAGTGTCCGGCTTGTGTAGTAAGTATTTTGACTTCCCTATTACTAACTATTACCGTCGTACCGAGACATAACGATAAACCCACACATACAAAACTAATACGACCAATCATAATCACGGTATTTGCAAAGAAATCAGTACAAAAACAACCAGGGATAAAAGGATCATTTACATAACCAAAAGACTGCCAAAACTATAATTTTTGTTTAGCAAAAACAATGTTTTATATTTTGTATACATAATTTTGTATACATCAGACATAAGAAAGCATCTGCCACATTCAAAACATGACTTTCAAAACCTCAATGTCAGGCGGACCGGTATTTTGAATACTTTTTTGAGACTGTTTATCCTGTTCTGTTGTGCAATTTTGTAATCGAACCAATAGGAGAAGTGATATGTCATCAAAATGAGGATTGACAGGTCTTTTCAAAGTCCATTTGCCGTTTCTACGAAGCAATAAAAGTTTGTCCACAAAACAGAAATGTTGGATGGTCCCCGACTCCACGCTTTCTTTATGTTACTGACAACGTTATTAAAAAAAACTTATTATTCTTATGATTTTGATATTTGATAATATTGTTGAAATCTTTATAGAATTGATTAGCCAAAGCATTGTCCATCAAAAGACTCTCCAACATAAATTATACCAGATGACACCATCTAAATTCGATCAATACAATAAAGATCCAGCTTAAAGCCGATCTCAGTAGGATCTCGTATTAGTAGCAGACTATTAACTCCGGGACGCTGAGATTCCAGAGCTCCGTGACCCGGAACAAGTTTAATCTTTTAACAACTGTAGTCACTATCTGAGACTGCAGTCGCGTTGTCCGTGTTAAGAAATATGGAGTCTATCTTTTATGCTGTTCCGCCGATTGCTCTTGGTTCCTGCAGAAGTTTAAACATTTTCAAATTGAAAGATCAATTTTTTGCAGATCATATTTATAATAAATGCATTTACTACGTATTTATTTATGTAAAGCCAAGGACTTAAAAGCGAATGGTTTATATAGAAGAGCATAAAACTGATGCGTATTTCTTCCAGCAAACCTGTGACTTGTAAAGTTTCCCCTTAATTAAGATCATAACTCCCTAATCTTTCTCCATACTACTATTCCTAACCTAACTTCTGAAGTATCGCTTCGATTTATCGGGAGCGTCAACAAAACAGTGAATCCTTGCTATACGAGTTTCCGATACACTCCAGAGCGTGGTCATATGAACTATGCTAGGTCAAATGGGTGCTAAAATTCACTCTTGCGGTTTGGGCAGGCTCTTCGGTGTTTTGTGATGGAGTTAGCATTCGATATAAGCTCCGTTAGATATGTTGATGTGTTTGGTAATAGGTGTCGATGTTTGGGAAGTAAAATGAATTCTATTAGTTGGAAGATATACTACTATTCCTACCCTAACTTCACAAATGTCGCTTCGATTTATCGGAAGCGTCAACAAACCAGTGAATCCTCGCTATACGAGTTTCCGATACACTCCAGAGCGTTGTCATGAACTATGCCAGGTCAGGTGGGTGCTAAAATTCACTCTTGTGGTTTGGGCTGGCTCTTTGGTGTTTCGGGATGAAGTTAACGTTCGATTTAAGCTCTGTTAACTATGTTGATGTGTTTTGTAATAGGTGTCGATGTTTGAGAAGTCAAATAAGTTCTTTTAGTTGGAAGATTGTAGGTTTATATAGTCAATTAATATCTATAAACTCTCAGTCAAAACTACAGAGACTAGGAGCGCGAAATTTTGCATTTTCTCCCCCTATGAATAGGAAACAAAGTTTGAAGAAACCTACTTTTACGCGGGTGAAACCGCTTGCAGAAAGTAGTCTTTATATAGAAATAAATTGGCTTGGTCTTTCATTTCAATGTTTTATAGAGACCTCTGATAAATATCCTACTAATATTATAAATGCGAAAGTTAGTGAGGATGGATGTATGTTTGTTACTCTTTCACGAAAAAACGGCTGGACCGATCTGGTTGAAATTTGGTATTTAGATAGTTTATACCTTGTATTAACATATAGGCTACTTTTACTCATACTTTTTTTATTTATTTTTTTGCGATTTTTTTATTTTGCTATAGGCTGCTTTTTATCAACACACCACGCGGGCGAAGCCGCGGGCGGAAACTAGTACTCTATATACTCATGAAAAGTGTAACTTGAAATTTATATACTTAGTTTAAAAGGAAAATTAAGTAATAAAGAGAGGAGCTCGTGGCTAAATAATAACAGCCGCACAGGTCGATCTTCAAGGTGCTTAACCTTGAAGATCGACCTGTGCGGCTTGCCTAGGTTGGTCTGTGAATGGGTGACCATCTTCACATAACGAGTTTCCTCCGTGCCTCGGAAAGCACGTTAAGCCGTTGGTCCCGGTTGTCATTTGGAGATCTTTGGCAGTCGTTACGGATAGTCAGAAGCCAGTAAATCTGACTCCAGTCTTGCCATGAAGTACCGTATTACCCCAGTTAATGGGTTGTGGAGGTCTGGTAGGCAGCCGCTCCTCGTAAAATACTGGTATTCAGCTGAATCCGGCTTGACTGGAAGCCGACCCCAATATAGTCGGGAAAAGGCTAGGCAGATGATGAGTTTAAAAGGAAAATTATACTCTACAAATTGAAAATCTAATAAAATAGTGTTCGTAAGTGAACTCTCAGAGACTATTAGCGTCCTGCGACGCAGCTCGGAAAATACGAGGATCCTTCATCCCGCGAGTGAGATGCAATGTTATTAATTTCTTGGAAAATGCTTTCAGCGTTCTTCGCAGGGATTCTAGAGGTGGAAAATATTAAAATACTTTTTTTCCTGTTAGAAGCAGAGCTTTTGAAGTATTAATTTAGAAATTTTCTGACTTTCAATTTATAAGTATGTGAATTGAAAGTTCTCAATTTAGCAGTACTTATGCATTTTCTGTAAATCATGGCCCAAATCGAGACACTTTGTTAGCTTACGTTTTAATCTAAACTAAAGGTTATATCGTTTCTTTGTTTGTTAAAGAAAACCTCTGAAAGAACTAATCTGATTTCGAAAATTTATTTATTAAAACTTCATGCAACACAAAGGCGGACTTAATTCTTTTAACTATTTTCGTTGTCGCCGAGTGGTTACAATACATAGGCTACGTTTTAGCCCTGAAAATGAAAAAAATCACGGCTTTCGTTAAATAGATCGATATGATGGCTTATGTTTATTAAAGTATATAAGTGTTATTAAGTACCTTTGGGCAATGCATTCAATTTAGATATTTGACCACTAAAACCAATGTTCTATTAAAATTCAATTTCCTATAAATCTTTCACTACACATAGTGTGACGTATGACTGGACATATCCTGTCCGCAATGTGTCTCTGGCCTATAAATCTACATGTGCCACCGGTCTACGGAAACCAGTGGACTGGATATGCATCTCTTTGGTATTTCTATTCAGACAGGGTGGAACGGAAATTGGTGGTCATATTTTTATATCTATCACAATCTATACTACTATATATAATTTTATTCTTTCTGCTAGAAAGTCCATAGTAAATTCACAAAAAATGAAGCTAAAGCTGTATTTAAAATATAACCGCCTATTTTATATTTCTTGAATAGCAGAAGTTAAGCTTAGATTTTATCAATGTAACTAAGTATACGAGTATGTCAATTGCAAAGTCCGCATGATTGTAATAAATCTTTATTAGTTTATAATTTCTCGATATATTATGAAAAAAATAATTGTATACAATAAATCACATCCAAATTCATTAGTTTCCAACATAACCGTGCATTATTTAGAAAAAAAAAGGTTTACAGTTTCTCGCGATATTTTACAATGTTACGGAGTTGGCAATTTTCCGATAACATATATTTATATCTTATTGCTCGTGACTGTACTCATAAATTGGAATTCTTTGGCCTTATTGGTATTTGGTATTAAACAAATAAAAAATTGCTTGTTTTTTCCCTATTATAAACACGAACCTTCGTCGTTTATTGTTTTTTTAATTAATGAAATCAAAATCTAAATTCATTGCGTGATATAGTAAAAGGCTGTGAATACAGTACAATACATAGACATCGATGAAATTTTATATCTTGTGGAAATTCTCCCTATATAACAGGCAATTCCCAAACTCATCATCAATATCTTTCTGCCCTTGTCCCAAAAACTGTCCAACATAAATACAATATTGCCCTATATACTCGTATATTCTTCTTCTTCTTCTTCCTGCCCTCATCCTATATTACTTGGAGTCGGGGCAACACTTATTTTCTTCCTTTCTATCCTATCAGTAGTCACGCTGTCACTATGTAAGTCTCTTTTCTTTTGTATTTTCCTCACACAACCCATCCATCTTTAGTTTGTCAGCCCTGTTCGTCTCCATTTACCCCATGTATGTTCTTCACATGAGTTTCATCCCTCCTCTTCATATGGTCATACAAAAATAAAAAATTCCCTTTCAACTTTTCACTAAGGCATCACTTGCAAACTTCCTCTAATGTACTCTCATAAAGTCATTTCCCTATATAAACTATCTGACTAAGTAAACTGCCAGTACAAGCAATTACCCAGTGATATATGTAACACATTCACAGTCTTTAATTCCCGGAACTCGAGTTCATAAAACCCTGCAGATTAAATTATTTCTCTCCTCGTTTCCTGGACCGGAAGCTTAGTCCATTTTAATAATACAGGAGCGTAGAACAAGACCATTGACTGGGTATTCAAGCAGCTTACTTAAATTATGTTCGCAATATTACATAGTTCGCGGAAATTTTCATAAAGCTACAGCGGTTTTACTAGAAAAGAAAATTAGACTCAAGTGAAATTTATAATATATACGTACAACCTATACTTATAACAAGTAAGATAATAAACGCACTTCATGAAAATACATAGTATATAGTAGTATATCGGATGCTGAATTGATTTTTTTTAAACAGCTTGAATTTAATTTCTTGCCCATTCTTCTTCATAGGAAACGACCAAAAGGAACCGTGCAATAGCTTCTGATGTTTTTTAGCCAAGAATAATTTTACGATAAAACGTACCTATTTTCATAAATTCTTGATAAGTCTTGTTTGTTAAACTTGTTTGTGTGTACGTGTGTAGATACTATTTAACTTCGATGCACTATATAAATAGTAGTGAGAAGCTCGTGGCTAAATAATAACAGCCGCACGGGTCGATCTTCAAGGATAAGCAACGCTTGCCGAGGTTGGTCTGTGGATGGGTGACCATCTTAACGGAAAGCACGTTAAGCCGTAGGTCCCGGCTGTCATTTTTAGATCTTTGGCAGTCGTTACGGATATTCAGAACCCAGTAAATCTGACTCCAGTCTTGCCATGAAGTGCCGTGTTACCCCAGTTAATGAGTTGTGGAGGTCTGTTAGGCAGCCGCTCCTCGTAAAATACTGGTATTCAGCTAAATCCGGCTTGACTGGAAGCCGACCTCAATATAGTTGGGAAAAGGCTAGGCAGATGACGAATTAGTCTAATTGAGGCGTGTATTATTCCACTTGCCTTGTTGTCGATACAAGACGTTTTTTCTGTTCTAAGGCGAAACGCGTGTTGAATACTTTATACGCCACGCCTTCCCCGAACAATGATTTATTATTTAGACCCCTACTTTACAGTATTGGCATATCTATCTTGTGTCACATGCTCTGATACACTTCGATTCGGAGGATTTTTGATTTAGAAATACGATTACATTATACTAGAACATGCAAGTGATAGGTACTCCAAATGTTTCAATATTCATTCGTGTATTTAATTTCATAATGCCCATCCCCAAATTTAACTAGATTTTAAAATTTTATTTCACATAGGCACTCATAAAACTTCAGAAGTCAGTGCACAGTTTCAATTGGTCGTTTACTATTGAAAACATTCGCAAAAAAACTCCGCAGATATTCAAAATATTTTTTTTACAATAATACCAGATATTAGAACATAATATTAGTATGAAAATCCAGTGCGAACCAATTGAAATAATACCAAAAAGTTGATTGAAACAGAAAACAATATATAATTATGCGGCTTCGATCAACAGTACCTACCCGTATGCGGAATCTGTGGTATTCTCATATTTACATTATAAAGGAGAAGCTATAGCTATTTACAAATAAACCTAGTAATAATTGACTTGAATGATATAACAACTATCTTCCGTTGACCTCCGTCTCACAACGTCATTAGTGCGTACCCAAATTCTCCCTAATATAATGGATTCGTAATCCGCTTACAGATTACTAGTCCAAGCATAATGTATTTATTACCTATGGACAGATTTCGATAGATGCCATCATCATCCATCATTTTAGCCAAAAGACCCGTCCGATTTTAATTTAGGTGTCTTCAAGGCTAGAGTGAATAGGCTCTTAATAAACTAGTACGCCTCACCATCTAAGACTGTATCACTGCTTACCATCAGGCGGGATCACAGTCAAGCACTGCGTCCAAGTGTTGTTGCAACGAATGAACGAACAGTCCTCTGCACCTCACATCTATTGCATTCATGCGACTCTCTTAGTCCACCTTCTGGGAGACCTTCAAACGACGTCTTCAGGTGCCATCGACCATCTGTTCTATGAGCAATGTTTCCAGCCCACTGTCTAAGTGGCAGTTTGGCGATTCTTCGAGCTATGCAAATACAACCATCATCATCATTAACTTAGCCTTTTCCCAACTATATTGGGGTCGGCTTCCAGTCAAGCCGGATTTAGCTGAATACCAGTATTTTACGAGGAGCGGCTGCCTACCAGACCTCCACAACCCATTAACTGGGGTAATACCATGAAGTACCGGCAAGACTGGAGTCAGATTTACTGGCTTCTGACTATCCGTAACGACTGCCAAAAATCTACAAATGACAGCCGGGACCAACGGCTTAACGTGCAAATACAATCAATGGACGAAACATTACATTTGTGTTTCTACACATCGTATTGCCTCTCACTACACTAAACCTAATCACTACATATCTAGTATCAGTAACATAAAGCCAGATATACAACCTTTTGTTATCGCCTAAGCTATTACCTCCATGTTCCGTGTAGACTATCAGACTCATGCGCATAATTTAGCTCCGACATGTGCTTGTAATCCCGGCACAATTAACTTGACGTGACATCATGTTATGGTCTGCTGAACACCAGTTCACATGTACCTATGGATGTGTCACAGTCAAAATTGTGTATCGGTCAATACCACTATTAACTGCAAGAATTGATTTTTGTGACCATTTTAAAATCATATTTTGTTGGAATTCTAGCTGCAACCCGTGCAACTTAGGACCGCCTCCACGGACGCGTAGCTTAGTAGTCGCGTGATCATCGTTTTACGCTTGGTTTACGCTTACTTGAAGCTGCAACGACACGACACCAATTGTATAATGCCGAATTTGCATCTATGAAGCTTCGTGTCTGTGGACAGAGTGCCTTAACTGTGCACCTGTGCAAATCGTATATATAATTATGAGGTTTTTGTTTAATTCTTTAGTATTAATAATATTTAAATTTAAACAATCAATGAATAAAAGTTGAATTCTTATCACTTAAGCTATTTCTTTATTCAGCACGTATTGTCAAATTTTTTTAACTAAGCCTTTACACTAAACCTAGTCTAAACAAGGTTTAACCAAAGCACAGTATTGACAGTAACATAATTATGTATATCTATATAGGCAAGCTAAGCTACCTCCGTTTAATCCAAAGGATGGATGGATTTGGTATCAGTGATCTGACATGGGTTGAGGCCTAGATTGACAGCGTGTTTGACCTTTGATCTTACTGAGATTACTTAGATGGGTACGGAGGCATTATATCTTACTACGTACTTCCAGAGGATTTGATCGTGTGAAAGTAGAAAATTGTCCTAAAGGACTTACTCCCGGGATAAAAAGTATCCCCTTTAGCCTATCACATACCCATAAAACGAGACACAATAGTAAAACAATAACAGCGCGGTCTCATAGGACCGGTCGGGGATTCATGAATTAAAATATTATTATAGAAGCTACACTTCGCTGCGCTATATTTTAGAGAGGAAAAGATTATAAATGTATAGGAGTAGGTAAAGTTTATAGGATTATCTGCTATGATGATTGACAGAAAGACGTAGATTCTGAACCTCATGAGCATAAATCCTTAAATTGCAAACTTTACATCCAGCTGTGACAGATAGATAGGCAAAGTTGTACCTTGAGGATCGAGCCTTTACTATTTTGGTATGGAACCTTTATAAAATGTTAAATAAAGAAAGAAAAGAGAAAGAAAATCAATTATTTACGGGAAGTAACGTAATGATAAGACTAGCTTATAAATTATAATTACATTCTTTAGGGAAAATATACGCCACATCTGCGCAAAACGGTGGAACGCTCAGCTTCACTGTGGCCACATACATAATGCCACGAGTCCACACCGCTGGTTTTTAGCGTAGGTCGGTGACGGTGTCGACACAAAAACGTCGGAACATACGTCGGAATGATCATCATTCATCTCAAGTTGTAGAAAATTCCCCTTTAACAAACGTGTCTTCAGCAAAATAACTTCAACTATTCTTCATCGAAATTCTTCCAAAGATTCCAAGCGCTCAGACTAGTAATATCACCTGTGTAGTACGTCAGAGGTATTCAAAAGGATGTGTGTGTCCTTGTGTCACCCCGTCACTACCGACGGGGTTTAATTAAAATGTTGTGTGACGCTCTTTGCACATGTTTTGTAGAAGTATTCCCGTTTGGGCACCCAGATCTTCGGCATTCGATTTGGCACCAGTAGGTATTTTGGATTGCGATTTTGTATTGGTCACTACTCGTAAATCTGACTCCAGTCTTGCCATGAAGTAGTAGAAGTAAGTAGTTGTGGAGGTCTGGTAGGCAGCCGCTCCTCGTAAAATACTGGTATTCAGCTAAATCCGGCTTGACTAGAAGCCGACCCCAATATAGTTAGGAAAAGGCTAGGTAGATGATGATGACTACCATCCAAAATACGGGAATAGGTGCCGAATCGGGAATAGCTAGGGTGCCGAAACTTTAGGTGCCGAAAATCTGGGTGCCTAAACGGGAACACTTCGTGTTGTGAGGGTAGTCGTGGTACGTGTATTTGTTTGAGTTCTGCACTGCAAACCGCGTTTTAATTAAATTTGTTTTTTCTTCTTCCTTATAAAGTAACTGCTGTGTTTCATCGAGTTTGTCTTGTTAAACATGTGGGTTTGGATGTCGTCGTCTCTTATGTAAAACGTTGCAATTTAATAAAGATTCAGTTGAGGTTTATCTGGTTTTGTAATTTGCCATGTTTGGTTTTGCCATCAGATATTTACCACGAGTTCTTAACACGATCTATTTTACGACGTAGATTGGACTGTTAAAAATGTAAAAATAGCTCCATCCCTCTTTTTCATGGTGTTTCTTATAAATACCTGCCTGCGCAGGCAAAACTGTGCGAGTAGTAGGCTCATAACACTCGACTCTTACGTCTGAAGGGGTAAACCATAATCCTTAACTCGAACCGTGTGCGACTACCTATTCAATTTACTCTTTACCTTCTAAATTCTAATACATGAACGACATAAAATTTGGTGAATTAACTAATATCTTTATCAGTACATCGTTAACAACTTTTCTATCTTCAATTGTGTCCAAATCTTTGTATATTGTATTTCCAAGTTCGCGAGCACCAGATAGTACCAACTGTTCTAAAAAAAGATACAAGTCTATACACGTAATGAACAATATTATCAAGCCAGACTCATTGAAAACAATTCACAAATCGTTCCTCTCATACGATGTGAACTCTGGTCCAAAAGTTATCCGTTTGATAAGAATTCGCTTAGAGAGGTTATCTCACAACGGGATGCGGAGTCAACGAGGTGATCGATCGACAATTATACAATGTATTCGCGTTTTTAATTGTTATCTTGTTATGCAATGTTGGGGATCTTCGTCATCGTTTAATTGATAGACAGAAACTGGACTCAGGTCTTCTTCAAACTTGTGGAGCTCGTGGCTAGATAATAACAGCCGCACGAGTCGATCTTCAAGGTTAAGCAACGCTTGCCAAGATTGGTCTTTGGATGGGAGACCATCTCAACATACCGAGTTTCCTCCGTGCCTCGGTAAGCACGTTAAGCCGTAGGTCTTGGCTGTCATTTGTAGATCTTTGGCAGTCGTTACAGATAGTCAGAAGCCAGTAAATCTGACTCGTCTTGCTAACAAGTACCGTGTTTCCCCAGTTAATGGGTTGTGGAGGTCTGGTAGGCAGCCGCTCCTCGTAAAATACTGGTATTCAGCTAAATCCGGCTTGACTGGAAGCTGACTCCAATATAGTTGGGAAAAGGCTAGGCCGATGTTATCATCGGCCTAGCCTTTTCCCAACTAAGGCCTTATGGCCTTCTTCAAACTTTTTTTTTGTTATGCATACGTTGTTTCGCGTTGGACCATTATCAAACTTTATCAAATCGACCTTTACTGTGTTTCTCGCATCTGACGTGCGTAAGGTTTGACCCCAACGGATTCCAGTAGGCCTGACTATGTTTTCAACCCAATACTGTAATTGTATATCTACCCAAACTCTTTTTTTTAGATGGGAAATCATCTAATATATTGTCCTGGTTGGTGTTTCAGACTTTAACTGACTAAAACTCACTCTTATTTTCCTGCTTTACCTTGCATTCTAGGACCCCGGGGTTCCCTTTCAGACTACCCAAGATCCCAGCAGGCTTTGGCCCTGCTGGACCCCTATGTTTTGCTGTTATCTGCTTGAGACCCGCGTGGAACACCTCGCGCCGTATCTATCCATTGTAAGAAATAATTTATCGTTTATACCTTGTTGCATTAAGTCCGCATATATACCACTAATATACATGAAGTTTAAATAAATAAATGAATATAAAAAGGAAGAAAACGATGCTGTGAAGTGCAGAGAGACTATAAATGGCGAAAGCAATCAAGACACGCTACACACTACGTTTGCTAAGATTATTCAAGCAAGCTAGGTTATCCGATAAATTGATTCTACGATACCAGATATTATTACGCTGAAACTGGCTAAAAATAACTTCTTGACGTTAAGTTTGCATACAGAACCGCTCCTGTCCATCAAAATAAATAATATTTGGTCAGCGGAGACCCTCGTCTCCAACAGTTTCCTTACGATAAGCAGCTTAAACCGAAATAACTAACAGAATACAAAGAGCGCCAAATTCCAAATTGAAAACCCTTTATAGAAAGTTTTATCAATGCATAATATCAAGCTTATTACAGCTGAAGGGCTGGCAACATTTACATTTAATGATAAAACTTCTGAAATTAAGTTCAACAATGTGGGTTTTCGTATTTTTGCCACCATCATTCCTTTTTAGTGGGTTATAGTAGGTACTTTTCTATCATCATCCCTTTTTAGTTGGGTTGCATAAACTTTTACAAACATCAATCCTTTTGTGAAGTATGGTCATGCCCCGTTAAGGCACTCGTCTCTCTTGCCTGAGGTTGTAGATTCGAAACCGGGTCAGTACAAATGAGAATTTAGCAATTCATATACAGTATTTTTTTTATGTTTTTCGAGGATATTACTGATATTCCGGGCCTCGGTAAAGCCGTCGGTACCGCGGCGGTTGTCATTCGTCAATCTTTGAAAGTCGTTACAGGTAGTCAGACGCCCGAAAGAAAGAGGTGTGCCCATCAGTTAGTAATATTGCTATCGTCGTTGTGATTATTTGGAGCACTTTTTACTTTTTCCATATTGTTTACCTTTTTATTACCTGTTAATGTAGCAGGTACAGGTACTCTAATTCAATTTGTCTTGCAACTTTGTTTTTAACGTGTTAATGATATTATTTTCTATACACGATTGCATTTCACATTACTGGTCGTAAAATGTTTTCAACATCACGTCAACGATAAATTGTCTGAAAGAACAGTTACTACTGTATCTGTTATGTGATTAGTTAAGTAAACTATTACATTGTGTGTCTCCTATACACAGAATTGCAAATGGAAAAATACTATTATTACATCGTAAATCTCTGAAGTTATTTCTCAAGTTTTTAACGGACTTCTAAAAAAGGAGGAAGTACTCAAGTCGTCTGAATTGTTTCTTTGTAAAATTTTCAGCGATATCTTCGCCAAATGTAGACTGATTTTGACAATCCTTCTTTTGTTTCGAAGATTTTGTCTGCCCACCTTGCAAAACTTTTATAACCGACTTCAAAATGCAAAGTAACTTTAATTTCAGAAATCGGTGCCAAAAAATACCACAGCGAGAATTCCGAAATTGAGAGGGAGAGGGACGCCAAAGTAAATGTGAATGGATGATGTAAAGAGTAATATCAAAAAAAAGGGACAGAACGGATGGAAAATCGTGTTGCCCCTGCCCCAAATAAGACCGTTTTCACATTATCCGATCCGATATCGGTATCGGACGCCGATACGATATCGGGGTAAGTAAAATGTATTAAATATGTACCTGTCTTTCATATTGTCCGGCCCGATATCGGATCGGATAATGTGGAAACGGTCTGACATGGGAAGAGAGTAGAAAGATGATGACTTAATTCTGAAATTGTGCATTTCTTAGTTTGTTTTATCTAACTCTACTTACATCCTTGACATTCCATCATAATAATACATCTGGTTGACAACTGCAAGTCTAATCTGCATGATGCAATGTTAATAACCATGCACTTACCTACGTCACTTTAACATAAATATAAACTTTTATAACAAACGAAATTAGAATAGCCTTGAAATAAGAATATGAACGTTTCCCCGTACGAAATGGTGTCGTAAAAGGATTCAGCTAAATGTACTAATTAGTTTGACACACGGATAAAGTTAATCTTTAAATAGAACTACGGTGTTATGGACAGTGATAATGACGTTGGTTTACTTATAGACTACAAGTTTACACATGTTCACGTTTGAATTTTGTGAAAACACGCCTGGGTCTCAAGACTGCTTTTAGAATATTCTTATCGATCATCGACTTCATTAATGTTGATTTTGAGAGGAAAAACTTGTCAAAAATCAATAATTACGAAGCCAATGATCGACAACTCTGATACAATTCTAATAACAGATTTGAGCGCATGACACAAGTATAGGATATGAGACGAGATTTTTTAAAGTCCCGGTAGTACATTACCATGGAACAATATTCGACAGGGTCAAGCGTTTTTGGGGTGAGAAATCATAAAATAACTCCTCGGAGGTGTAAATTTATACTAAATAAAACCACCCGTGTTCTTTCAATTGTCCTTTGGGTTCCAAACCGCGGTGACCCTATTGAAATTGTTCAATTCAATTTCACAGGATCGTTTTATTTTTCGGATCATTCGCGTTCACATTTCAGTCAATGCTTACTAGTAAATTTTTCTGACAACCTTTTCTTTAAATGATATAAACTAGTGCTTGCCAGTGAACCCACCTGATGATAAGTAATGATGTTATCGTTGATGGCGAAGCGCACTAGTTTATTAAAAGCTTATTAACTCTAGCCTTGAAGACACCTAAACAATAATTAATCGGACGGGGAAGACCGCAGCAAGAAAATTGTTCCGGTCCTTCGATGTGCGCGGTATAAACGAAGGCGATGAGGCGAAACGTTTAGTCCGGTCCGGGCCGAAGTTTTTGACATTGATTGTCGCCGAGATGATAATGAAAATTCAAGTCACAATGACTTGAATGTCAACGTTTTTTAAGTGCGAGGATTGGCCTTCAATTATATAAAATTCCGATGCTGTGTCGTTAAAGTCAAAAGTTCTCAATTTGTACACTTCTTCTTCTTTTATAGGTAAAATCGTTAAATTGTTTGGGCCCAGTAGGTTACTACGTTAACTTCAGCACTGGTGGCACTCATTACATCCTCCAAAGTGCAGTTGTATGGACACTTAAGGCACTCCAACGTGTGGCTCATGTCTTGAACAGGAGCACCAGACTCGCATTGAATATCCGACGGGTCTATAAAACCCCATTTGGCCAAATTGTGTTTGCAGCGGCCTACCTGGGAGCGCAACCGATTTTGTGCTTTCCATACAGGCCACTGGAATACACGTCCAGGCGGGAGACATTCTTGGGGTTTCGAGAAGTCATTTTTAATTAAAATATATTCTATAATACTTGTGACTATTGGCAATGCGAGAATTTTGCGAACATGTTGTATACCACCAGTTTACGATACGCTCGCGCACTGTCATGTCATGCCGATTTACTAATGCGCATGAGTTTTTGTGTATGCGCACGAGTTGTAGCGATAGCGAGGCCTCATCTCTCCGTATTTGTAAAAGTATTTCGGGATTATTTGAATCTGTTGCCACCACCAAAATATCGACTTTTGCGCTTTGTATGTTATGTATGACACTTTAGGCATTCTAATAGTGGGTTCTAATAAGTTAATTTGGATAGTTGTTTAAAAATGTGGGTCGGTGAGGTCACCCTCAGGCCCACAAACTCGTAAGCTTCTAGGAGGCGTATAATGACGAATAAGCCTCTATGAAGATATGCGTCCGTGGACAAGGACCTTCAGCCAGAATAAAAAATTACACTCATCAAATTTTTTCATGATTTGATTGAAGATGACTGATGAATACTTTTGAATTCACCCTTTTTTGAAGATGTGAAATCATCAGAATGAATCCCGCTTTTGGGCAGTGCGGGAGAGCGTGTCAGACTTTCACTGACTAAAACCCACTTCGTTCCTTCTTTGCTTTCGTTCCAGGGTCCCGGGATATTCCAACCTTGATAAAAACTCGCAATTGTTTTAGTAAACTGTTACACGCCACAAAAACACCAAACAAGATATTTTGGACAAGCTTCCAAAGTTTTTTCGGCACTTGAAGACTTTATTGGTCACGTGCAGGTTTTTATTCGGTCGCACAGCTTGTTGTTGTAGAAACAGCTTACGCACACAGACACAATGTGCACATGAATCTATTTACAAATATCTACACCGTCACGAAAAAAGTATGTCTTCGCATGAGAATTTTTGTTCCATTTTTTTACATCTTTATTGCTTAATCCAAAACTAAATATTTAATCTTTGCCTTAATCTTTTATCATGTTTAGTTTGTCCACCATTACCTGCTTTAGAATCTTTTTCTCTTAATTCAAAACATCCCTAAATCTGCGTTCGAAAAAGTAATCACTAATTTCTTAATTGTCAGCACTATCAATGTTTGTACTTGTTCTAATTCCATTAATTCTTCATTAAATCTATCCAACTTATTAATTTTGTATCAATCAATGCTGTTACATTTATGTCTTGGCCTAGTCAAAGTCAAATCATTTATTTTAATTACTCCATTACTGGTTTTGAACTTACCGTCGTCGTGGTAAAAAAAGGATGTTAAATTAGTTATTCCTTATTCATGGTCTGTTTTAATTCAGTTGACAAGATCTTTAAGGTCGTATGTACCATTGTGTTTAGAGACAGTTTAATTTACTGTTGCCTGACCACAGACATTGTCTTATTGCTACATATTACGGTCTTTGTGATGTTAATGATCCTAAGTTGTGTAATTAAAATTCTCGTTTACATTCGTACATCGTGTGTCATTAGTCTTCTACGTATCTACATTAGAAGTCAGTATGTTGGTAGGTTAAATGCCTTTGTATCACAATAAAACATTCATGTATGCGTACGCAAACCCTCTTGTACAGTACGACCGTTATAAGTTGGCGAGTGTGAAGTTAGGCTCTGCGAATTTTGGCGCTTGAAATATTGTACAAAAATAAAGATTTAACAAAAATAAATGCAATTTGCAGTTGTTATTGCTGTTAAAAACTGTTACTGGTATTTATTTTTTTACCTTTATTTTTGTACGATATTTCAAGCGCCAAAATTCGCAGAGCCTAACTTCACACTCGCCAACTTATAACGGCCGTACTGTACACGAGACGGTTTTTGCGCCGTACAGTGAGCGCGCGACGCACCGTGTACAAGCGGCCATACACTGCGGAATAACACTGAGAGAGAGTGCGAGAAAACCATGTCGTGTAAAAGAGACCTAAAGGTAGAATTCCATGCTGGAGTCTGTGTTTCCTAATAGCTACAACTTAAAGAGTCTTTAAGTCAAGAGTGAATAGGTTACTTCTAGGCAAGCGTGTTCCATCGTCGACCACATCATCGCTTACCATCAGGTTAGATAGTTACCAAACGCGAACCCAGGCATAATAAAAGTAAATGATTCTTACTTCTACTTCTACTTAGCTCAGTGTTTCATTTGCGCAAATTACTCCTGTAGGTAACACGGAATTATTTTGTATATTTCCCGAGATAATCCCCTGGGATGACATCCTCTCAACCTAATGAAATGTTAGTGTATATTGTTTTTTTTTTTCTGATGCGTCTGTGGGATTTGTTTGTTTTATTTGCATAGCTATGTTATTGCAGAAAAAATAAAGGATTAGTTTTTAATTTGAATTGTAAAGTGATGTTTTTTATAGGCAAAAAAAAATCATCTTGATATATTTTTTTTTAACTTTTTTAGAGCAATCACATAGCTAATCAGTTACATGACTAGGTTTATTTTAAGGATAGGCTCACGTTCCACCTCTATCTCACCTGATGGTAAGCAGTGATATAGTCGACTATAGAGCACGCTTAGAAGTAACCTATTGACTCTCAGCTTAATGACCCCTAGGTTGTGTAGCTTGTAGCTATCAAGAAACAGGCTCCTGCAGGGAATTTCACTCCTAGATATTAACACAGATATAATTAATGCTTTATTAATTGGCCAGTGATCTACACAGTTAGCATCAATTTTATTGTATACTAGGTATATCTAACTAGTACTGGTGTATTCCGAAAAAGGTGTCAGAAGTGTTAGGAGTCAATGACTCAATGCGTCATTATTCCGTTCTTACTTAGATGCGGGCAAGTTTGTAATCATCGATCGAATTGTAATAATTATAAATTGTAGAAACAATGTACTTTTAAGTGTTAAGAACCATAATAGATACTAAGATAGCAAAAAACTATTTAATTCATGGCTTCTGAAATTTTGATCAATTTTGCGATCAATAAATTAGCTCCTAAATAATATGCTATCTATCTGTTGAGATTGATTTTTAAGATTTGCATTAACCCGTGAGAAGGCGCGCCTCTGCTTGTTACATGGAAAGGCGCGCGCGAGCAAATTACTCACGCTACTTTAAACGCTCATATTTCTACTTTTTAAGTATTTATTGACTCATAATGGATTTATATGAATAAAAAAATGTTTAATATGTAAGAAAATAAGTATTTTTATTAAAACTATAAAATATAAATGCAACTTCTGCAACCAATAACAAAACAACTAGGGATTGCAATCCAGCGGCGTTTTCAATCCAGCTGGATTCTTGCTGGATTGACCTGAATCCAGCTGGATCCAGCGCGGATCCAGCAAAATGTGGAACGTATATAAAAAGACGATATTTTATGACTTTTTTTACTAAACAATTTGTATAATAACTTCTTACGATAATTTATGAAACCTTTCACTAATTTGCTTTGGTTTCGTAACCATTTGAGATCAAAAGAAACAACTTAAAATTAAATAACATATACCCTTATTAGCGACATCTGACGTCACAGAATCCTGCATCGCGCAAGCAAAGTTCTTCGCGCGATTTGAATAGATACAATGGCCCGAAATCATTTATCGGGCAGTTGCCATTACACAGTTGTCATCACATATATGACCATTACATACGCAATTCGAAACTAAACAATAGAAATTGATACGTTTGCGGATCCGCATCGCTGGATCCAGCACTGTATGCTGGATCCAGCATATTTAAAAAGGCGCTGGATCCAGCTGGATTGCTGTATGCTGGATCCAGCAATTGCAATCCCTAAAAACAACTCATTTTTATTTTCTAATTTTGACAGTCTTCATATAAATCACAATAAAAAACTTACATACAAAAAAATTAAAAAAAATACTCTTTCTTGATGATCTGGACAAATGTGCCTCTCGAAACACAATAAACACATATATGTGACATGTTCGGTCCAGAGTAATTATTTACACAAAGTGCAAGCTTTTTTTGACCGTCTATTCCTACGTCTAAGACATATGTATAGAACAAAATCCGCTTGGCCTTGACTCTGAAATAGTTCTAGGAGCCGATACAAATCGCTTCATTTTGTTCTACATTCTCAAGATTCGCACTCAATGCTTCATCACCAGAATCCTCTTCCAGCTACGAACAAATTTGTGCTTGACGTCGATCGCCCATTTTCAATGTGTTTTGTAGCTAAAAACAATTTTTATTATTACTATAGCGTATTTACGTAATAATTAACCAATTTAATATAAATAAATAAAATAATATAATCTAGAAAATACAATTATACTCTTTTAATTGAAAAAATAAATACTTACACGGACGGGCGCGTGATGAGCAAATTACCGCACAATGGTACGCGGCCTCCATAAACACTTAGCTGCACAATCGCAATAGCACTGACCGGCACGAAAGTTGCGTCACAGGGTAGTGGATGAATAGTTAGGAAGGTACCTAGAAGCTTGAGACGGTAGGGCGTCGGTATCACCAAAAAAATTTGCTTTAAATTTTTGTGTGAGCGAATTGCTCATAGCGCGCCTTCTCACGGGTTAATAAGGCTATAGGAGCAGAATGTTGCTCATAAAATTATTACATAATAAAATTTTATCTATTACACTGAACTGGATAATTCTTTCTAATTGACAGGCAACTATAATGCCTCTAGCGATATCTACTCATAACAGTCGTGTTTTACAATCCTTTCTGGTTTTTTTATTCATTATTACGTGCGTCAGTGCCAGATGACGTAGTCATAGATCTTTTTTCTTTCCTCTTTAATGAGCTAACCTAAAAACAAGAAACCCAAACTCTTTTTCCTCTTTTCAGAACCTCCGCGTAACCACAATCATCGGTTCCTTCGGGACATGCCTGGGAGCCTGGCTGAAGGTGTTCTCGGTCCCCCAGGACATGTTCTGGCTGGGCTTCATGGGGCAGACCGTGGTGGCCATCTCGCAGGTCTTCATCCTCAACGTGCCTCCGAGACTGGCTGCTGTCTGGTTTGGAGCTAACCAGGTGTCTTCTGCCTGCAGTATTGGAGTTTTTGGTAATCAGGTATGTGGAAAAATGCTTGTATAGTGCCTAGAACTGTAGGATTAGATACACTGTTGCCAGTGAAGTACCTTAATGTTAACTCTATTGAATTTCAGCGCCTTGGCCTTTTAAATGTCTCGAACTTTAATATTGTAAACTAGTCAGTGACTTCGCCCGCGTGTAAGTAAGTTTCTTTATACGAAGTTTGGAACCCCGTTTCATCCCATATAAAGGGGAATTTCGGAAAATCCTCTTTAGTGCTCGCCTACGTCATAAAAGGATTCCTTACGCAAAATTTTGTGCTCCTAGTTTTTATAGTTTTGACAGTGTTTATAGATGAAGAGAAGAGAGACAGTGGATATAGATGAAAGAGAAGTGGAAAAAATAAATGTGAAAGCTGACGTTATTCAAATTGAAAGCATAATTTTAATATAAAAAATAATGAGCGTGGCGAGTGACACAAATATATGTAGGACCCAACAGCGTAATTTATCCTCGGAGTCTCAACTACAATAAAAAAGTAAAGCAAATAAAAAGGCCCTGTACTAAAACAAATAAATCAGAATTAATATGACGTGTTATCAGAACTCTCCTCTCTTTATCATCTGAGGATAAAATGCTGTTAATTATAAGTTAAATTAGAGTTTGTTTTTTGGAAGAAAAATTGCGTACATATTTTCTGTTGTTGAATGATGTCGAACAAAAATAAATGAAAAAGGTGTGCCCTTGCCTACTGATAAGATCCTGGTCACCGTAGGGACAGGCTTACGGACGACGAGCAATAGTAAACTCGGCGTCCGGCTGTCCAGTTAAAACTGAGCTCGAGGCCACGGTACAACACTACGTACGAAACTTAAAAAGAGTTGCCATAACCATAGAATGTGAAGGGTAAATTAACAACCTAAGGTGTTTTGTCAGTAAAAGTCTAACAAGTTCTCTCGAGCCTGAGAAATTATTTAATGATTTCCCAATTCATAAATTTTGCGTCTTATTAAGTCATGTTTCAAAATATTTTCAACATACTTGAATAATAGAAAAAAACTTATATATTTATTAAATACTTTATGCACATAAAGGTACAAAGGCTAAGGTAGGAAAACCTGAAGTGCGTACAGGTACAGTCATTAATTGAACAGGAAAAACAAATTGCAATATCGTCATACGGAACCATCGTCATACGAAATTGCAAGATCATAATACTGCTAGTAATATTATGACCAGTTTCCTGTCACTTATTTCTCCGTAACGTCATATGTGACGTCAAATAATAACCGATATTACTAACTTCAGTTTGACCATCCTTAAGGAAAACCTTCCCCGATTTCCTTGGTACAATACTTCCTATAATACGACGCATCCTTTCCACATTTCTGATTTATTTGCTCCGATAGTTCCGTGATCCTGAAGCATTTCTCGACAGGATTGGAAGGCTAATGTTCACTGGGATGGATAGCTTATGATATCCATTCCATCGGAACGCGTATACTTCATAGCAATCGGAAATACCCTGAACTATTGGCCCGTTACATATCCGATCTGTGATTAGATGGCATAGCTTTTACTACGCAGATATTGCGGGTAGACCGTGGGTATAGAATATCTATATATTATAATATTATAAAGCTGAAAAGTTTGTTTGTTTGAACACGCTAATCTCAGGAACTACTGGTCCCATTTGAAAAATTCTTTCAGTGTTAGATAGTTCATTTTTCGTAGGCTATAGGCTATCATGTCATCACGGTAATAAGACTAATAGGAGCGAAGCACCAATGAAGAATGTTTCAAAATCGAGTTTCCACGCGGACGAAGTCGCGGGCAAAAGCTAGTAACTTTATAGATGTGTGTTTGACCGTGGGTGTAGAATAAACAATCTTTTTCTGCAGAAGTTATCCACTTAACATTTGAAGTAGGTACTCGAGTGCATAAAGTCTAGCAATCTTTCTTCAAGTATTAGCGTTGTATGATAACGAAGTGAAGGTGAAAATGCACAATGGATTTAGACAAAGAATTGTCAGGAGCTAGCTGGACATTTTATTGTCTGTAATAAATATTAAAAATCATTCGATTGGAATTTATATTAATTTATATACACAGATCAAGGAATCAGCGGCGATTAGAAATGGTATTACTGGTAATGTTAAAGCCCACGCTACATGCACTGAACACAAGTTCACAGTCTAAGGCCGTCTGTCCACCGCCGCCGTCACCGGGACGTCACCGAGAACGAGATTATTTCGGCGGCCGGGATGACGGCGCTCGGGTGACGGGCTTGCGGTGGACACATAGCCATAAAAATGTATGTGTCGCTAAATCGGCGCTGTCATCTCGTTTTCGGTGACGTCCCGGTGACGGCGGTGGTCGACAAACGGCCATATTCACAAGTGACTACGGCTCATTCTCAAGGGTAACTGATTTCAAATTTTAGCTTGAAGGGTCATCGTTTGCTCACCGTAGTTAGTGGCCATTGACAAGGAGCCATTGTCAATTCTGTCACAGCTAAAATCAAAATGGACTATGCTTGCCAACTAAAATATCCCAAGAACACAGTCCCGAGATGAAATGTGTCTTCTATTCCAAGAAATAGTCTCCCTGAGTGCCTTTCATCGAAATCCGTTCAGCCATTTGACCATGAAACAGTAAGTAACAAACATGCTGACATGCACCCACAAACATACACCAATTTTTGCCTTTATACATAACTAGGGACCCGCCCCGGCTTCGCACGGGTGCAAATTTATCAGTGATACTCTACTATATTAGGCATGTAATATACATATAAACCTTCCTCTTGAATCACTATCGTTAAAAAAAACCGCGTCAAAATCCGTTACGTAGTTTTTAAGATTTAAGCATACATAGGGATATAGGGATGTGTCACTAAAGTCGCTTTCTCTGGAAAGCGACTTTGTTTTATACTATGTAGTGATGTTACCGTGATATAATTATGCCCCATTGCCTAGAACACCGTGAGTTCCATTCATGGGCAGGAAAAATGGAGGCGAAACAATTAGCTACCAATAATACCGTTTACTGCAATAAACACATAATGAAGCTTAAGTATTAATCGAAGGACTTTCTACAATAGCCATCATTGCGTCAGATTTTGCCTGGAGATTTTGAACAGTTTTCCGATTGGCTAAGAGCCGGACGCTTCAGCTGAGAGCCTTAATGTTGGCTAATCAGCCAACATTAAGGTTCTAGGGTTGGAATTTATAATGAACGATCATTCTCGCATAAAGGGTGCGAAAAGGCTTTGTTTTGTTGATGCAAAAACGTAATAGTTAATCTTATTTCAATATTAGTTGTTTGTAATTAAAAATACATTTGTGAGAAATTATATTAAATTAAGTTTAAAGGTGACTGCAGTGACTAAAGTGGAAAGGAAATAGTTTGTCCGGTATGCTCATGTGAAAAGGAAAGATGAATTGCATGTTACTAAGAAAAGATAGATGGATTGTGTGAGGAGTGAAATGAAAGAATATAAGAAAAAAACGTGTTACGTCGACCCGAAGTACCTAATATAGAACAAGGGCAGGAAAAAGGAGAAAAAGATTTGAAAAAAAAACGAAGATATTACAAGGAATTTTGGATCTAAGTGCGTCACAATTACCCAAAGTGCACTTGACCAAAGAACGTTTGGCCGAATTATCTTCCGCACCAATTATTGTTTAGGTACATTCGGGCAAACTTACTTTGATCAAGTGAACATCTATCTGGATAGTTGAACATGTCAATTCACTAGTGGTCCTAAAAATCCCAGAAGCCAGGATCAATAAAAAGTGGAAAAACACACATTTGGAGGTTTCAGTGAAGTGGAATCAGCTGGATTAAGTTTTTTATTTACTGAGGCAATTGAATTTGACCAATATTATATGAAGATTGAGATATCTCGTAGCTAGATAATAACAGCCGCACGCTTCAAGGTTAAGCAACGCTTGCCAAGGTTGGTCTGTGGATGGGTGACCATCTTAACATACCGAGTTTCCTTCGTGCCTCGGAAAGCACGTTAAGCCGTAGGTAAAGATAAAAGAACAAGTACCAGTACACGATTTTAATAATATGATAACAATTTGATAGGCTGTATACTGTATACTACTTATTACGATGGCTAATAACAAATTTATTGAGGCGTGATAACATTTTACATAAGTGTTATTATGCATTAACACTCAAAAGTGAGGATTTACAGTAGGTGCTCATAATTTTACACGTGCCTTTCTCAAAGCTATTATAATATAATAATTTTAATATACATACATATATAATTTTACTCTTACCGCTACTTTTATATCAGTGTTCATGTTCATGAACCCACCACACATGTACGTTCACGAATGCTTATGCTTATGTTTTTTGTTTTGTTTTTGTTGAAGCTTACAGCTCTCAGTATCATTAAAACTTACACACACAGAAGTAAACTGCACGTGAATTGGCACAACACACAACCAAAAAAGAAAGAAAAACAATTTATTTACGCAAAATGATGCAATCTTTAAACTAGCTAACAATCATAATCATTATATTACCTATAGGGGAGAAACAATGAGAAACTCGCCTTCGTGAAATAGAACATCTATATGAGCTGTCAATGATATATTAAATTGATCAAGCATATTTTTACAGCCTCAAGGAAGAGACAAAGAAGATTCCAAAACCCCTTCACGTCTCAAACCAATTTATATGTTTACGATCGCGCATATCCTATCCCTGCTTAATATTCAATCTAACAAAGCCTTAAAAGTAAAAAACTCGTAATTTTGGGCGACGAGAAAGTTTTCGCTCAATCTTTGAATAAATTCATTAAAACTTGCGAAAGGTTTTTTGTGGAGCAAACTTGATAACGGCCTAACAGGAAAATCGTAAAAGGATAAAGCCCGGAACCTTGAAGGACAGGTTTGAAACTCCGATTTAAAATTGTAATAGAAACTGCTTGAATGCGAAAAACCGGATTTCTGGCCGGACTGATGCAATGTTTGGATGTTTTTTGGTACAGATTTGACTTTACATATTTAACTCAACATATATAACATCGAAACAAAACAAAAACAAAAAATATTTCAGTTGTAACTTTAGAAACGAAACTGAGACTAGTATAATTTTTTTCTGTGGGCCTAAAAAGGTCGCATTGAACAATTCATCTAAACTCAATTAATCATACCTCAAATTCCTAGCAAATCCCAAGCAATTCTCCTAATTTTCGTAAAATGGTTGCACAAACTGGCCGGATCTGTCGAAGTAGTCTAAGTAGTAAGTGTTTCGAAGGTGTGTGTTGTTGAAGTATCTTCTGTCGGACTAATGCTTGTCGAATATGAGCTCTGTCGAAGCAGTCTAACTACTATTTATCAAAATTCAGACTCTGTTGAAATAACAAATTGTCGAAGTTCAGAATAACACTCAAACATACTCAATTTCATATCAGAACCACATTCCGTAAGGCGCATGTCAAAAATATGATTCACATTATGATCCTAATACGATTCTACTAAAGTAGCCTTTTTAGATTCGCTCTTCCCCCTTAATAAGATTATTAGGAACAAACACATTAATCCTAATAAAGAAGAAGGAAATGTCCATAGAAATAATACGATGCCAGATCTAAATCCCTAATAGACCTCGACCAAGGAAGCCAGTCAATTATAAACTTTAATTCAAGGCAATAAGACGTACTGTAAAGAAAACTGATAACCTCTTCCCATCTTTGACTGTCTGGCATTTGATCACAAAGAAAATATTTTACAAGCTGAAGGGACTAAAGGACCTCACTTAAACTTTATTGTAGCTTAAAGGAATGGCCGAGTAATTTATATTAGGTTATAAAGTGAAAACGTAAACGTAAAAGTTTACGTTTTGGAACGTTAAAGAGTTTTTAAATATTTGAACGTCTTTTACTTTCACTGTCCTTTGTGCGATAACTGCCCAGATTTTTTTTTATAGACGAATTTTGTACTATTTGGCACGTTCATTGTGTGTACAGCTAAGGAGAGAAATTCCCTGCTGGAGTCTGTGTTTCCTGATAGTTACAACCTGCGAATCTTTAAGTCAAGAATAACTGTGTTACTTCTAGGCATGTGTGCTCCATCGTCGACCACATCGTCGCTTTCCACAAAGTGAAATAGTAGTCAAGCGTGAGACTATCAACAATAAATAAACTTCCATACAGGGACATCGAATTTGTCTCATAACAGAAGCCTAAAGTTAGTAATTATGCCATTCGTATTCGTAAGATCTCATATGGAACATTGGAAACAAAGTTATAAGAAACTTTTCCGGCTTTGTTCGATGACAATTACACACAGTCTCAAAAGTGAATTGAAGACAGACATGAGGCAAATAATGATCACGTAATGTTTAATATTGTATGATTTTTTTTCTACAATTTGCACGTGCAGGTATTTCCCATGCAGGTCAAGCAAGACGAGTTTTGGAACCTGTTTATATTTATTTCCTCTGTAACACTTATAAAATATATGTGCAAAATGTATATGATCAAGGAATTGCTAATTAGCGTCTTGTTTTGCAGATCAACCAGATACGATTATCGTATACGAGTATTGATAGTGATAGAAAAATCCTCTTCTATGTTTTTCTTGGCTTTGTGTTCCAAGAGCCCAGGTTTTTTTTTTCAGAAGCGAACCTATGGCCTGAGTAGGTTTCGACCCTACTGGGCTTTTACGGTTTTGCTGACATTGTTTTGAGGCATGCTTGGAATTCTTCGTGCCGTCGACAACGTGGGCTCGGTCCAGATGTTTTTCGTATGGCTTGACGTCGAGCTACCCGTTGCTAGCCGTCCGCAAGCACGCGGACTACGGTGGTTGGAAATCGGGATCGGGATCTCAACGGCTAGGGCTTAAGGGCTATGCCCTCTCGCATGCGGCCGCATCCTTCGTCAGCATTACTACTTCGCAGAAGTAGACGACCGCGTGCCATTCCTCTTCGCTCCAGACCATGGCATACTTACCTACATGTTCAAAAAAAAATCTATTATCGTCTTGTTTTGCAACTCAACCAGATATCTTTGTCAAACATAGATAGTTTAAAAAACAAATTCAAAGAATAGCAGAATAAAAGTGATATACACAGTTAAAAGAAAACACTGAAAAACAACCACAATAATCATGTTTACACTTCTAACATCTGTATCAAAACACACGTCACTACAATCCTCAGTAATGGAATAATCTTCACGCTGCTTCGGAACAAATTGGGCGTCTCATTCGGCGACACGAGGTTGACAGCCCGACGACTTTGCTTTACTCTTCAATACTTTCCTCCTTCGAGCCTTGACATGCATGCCAAGTAATTGCTTCTTATTATCTTTCGTTTTCCTCAAGATTAAGTCAAGGGAGAGTTGATTAGAGGCTTCTAATATTTTCACTTTGAGTAAATAGATACAGATGTTGTTGATACTGTACTTCATCATCATCATCATCAAGTGGTCTCCCTCGAGTGACGTCACAATGACCCGATGATGGTCTGATGTTTTTGCTCGTATCTGACTTTTTAATTACTCTTACAGGTAAGCGTAACAGATCATAGGTCTATGTTTGTATGTTTTGTTGAACATACATCAGTTTTTGGTGAAGTTCGGTGGTTGTTTTATTTTATTATATTATTCGCAAATTGATTCCTAGTGCATTTTGAATTTTTCTGTAGTATTTGTTACCTCATTGAAGTAATTCAAGAAGGTTGACTTGAATATTTGCTGTCAAATATTTGCAAACACATAAACAATCTACATTATAATGCAATTGAAGTAAAACAGCCACTTTGTATCAAAAACTTATATCCTTTATAAACATGACACTGACTAAAAGTACAAACTGTGCGAAGCAAAAGAAAATTAAATAAGAATGGACGATTATTCCCTCCAAAGAGGAAATGGCACTCAACGCGTTGAGAGTGGCAATTAGAAAGATCTCAAAACGGATCGCAATCTTGCTCAAAAACCAGTTGATTTTGTTCGCTATGTCTACCTATCTACGAGAATAATGTTTTCTGATTTGTTTTTGAATATTTTGATCCGTGAGATGAATTGTTTTTGAAGTTCTCAACTTAATCAAAGCATTCCAGGATCGCAAGATGGTTATTTGAGGTTAGTTTTGGCAAATAGTAACCTCATACCAGTACCTAGCTACTATCTAGTCTATCTAATAGTAGTGATTGAAAAGAGTGACAATGGAAGTTTCTTGCACATTCTTCTCTATAGGAATTCACGCTTTGGATTGTGCAATTGGCATAATTTTTCTGACAAAATTTTTGACATTTTAGAAATGCCTCAAAAGGGGTTTATTTCAATAAGGCTTTTGATTTTGATCCTTTTTGGTTGTTGAATTAGGTCTCTTTTCAGTCGTATTCGTTAATTCTGATGTAACTTACAGTTGCTATAACATGTACATGCATGTGATGTATTTAACCCTGTCCCTCAAGTAAGCCTGCAATTGATGCGTGTCACGATCAACACTTCAGGTGTTTGATGAATCCGTACAGCTGTTCTATTATCTGTGATAACCTTCCTAACACTTTACTAACTCCCCACGTGATCCTCTACTGTTCCAATGCCGTGATTGCGCTGGAAGCGATCATCCAATTTGTCTGCGAGGGGGATCACTGCGCGATTTGTATCATTGGTCAAATTGAATGTAATGCTGTGTGCAATTGTATGAACCACTGCTGTTACTGTTATGTAACCAGGAGTTATATCAGTGTTGTTTGATTGAATCAATGTGTCACGTTGCAGTGGATATGGGACACTTCTGTAGCGATATCTATGACGTCACATGAAGTACGGAATCCTGCATCGCGCAATTGAAATCCTCTGCATCTTCTTCTTAGTTGTCCTTCTCTTGATTGGACGGTAAATTCGTTAAACTTTTTGGGACCAGTTGGGTTCGTTAATAGTAGCATCGGTGGACTCATCAGATCCTCCAAAGTGCAAGAGTAGGATACCGTGTGATTTGAACAGATACGACAGCCCAAAATCATCTATCGGACAGTTTGCATATCAGACGTAAGATTCGTCTGCTCGGAGGATCCTCCCTTGTCAACGGAGTTTTTCGGGACTTTATACTTACTTCCGCATACCTCCAAACATCTAGATGGGTGGATGGCAGACTATTTCTTTTTATGATGATTGTATGTATGTATGTACGCCCATGTAGGCCTATGTCAAATAAAATGTTTTGACATGTTTTTTTCTCATTTTCTGAGAGGGTCACATTTGATCCACCTATTTCCGATTAGTTCCAGAATAGAGAAATGGTCCAGGAAGATAAGGTCTTAGGTGGAATTATAGTCTGTCGTATTTTCCGGGTGGAAAAGTCGAAATCAATACACCATTCATAAAATGGTCTCTGTATTTGGTATCTAAAAATATTCACACTATAGACAGCCGCCGTCTATTGTCGTCTCAGTTATTTAAAACGGTCTGCAGTCCCCAATGCCTGCGATAGTCGCAGATACACACGTTCTTTAGAAAGGCTTCTCTGTGCACGAGTTTTGTCTGTGAATTCTTCAGTAAAAGGTTTGGCGTAACACAATTTCTAGGAAGGATATCCACAAGAGATTGCAGTTTTAAACTACAATGGTTGTATTTATTTAAACTTCATGGATTTATCTACAATAGTGATATAATTAAGTGAATTTAATAAAACATGCATTCTTGTCCTTATCTCATATTACCTGGGATCGGTGCAACACGTTTTCTTCTTTCAATCTATATAATCATCTGTCACATCATCACGAACTCCTTTTTCAATCGACTTCGAAAAAGGAGGAGCTACTATGTAGGTATTTTCATCTTTTCTTTGGCCTCCTCTCCCTCTCTAGCCATCCGTTGTTAAACATAAATAACATGGTCTAAGACGGCCCTAACTTCGATCACTCTATTCAAAACATTTCAAACTGTTTGGGTTCCAAGTTTCTAAAACGAAATACCTATAAAAATATTTTAATTGGCTTTCTTGGATCCGAACCATTTAGAGAATGTTGAGAAAGACGGCCGCTTATTCAACTTGTCAAGGTGCTCACAATGTCAGATCCTCGTCAGGAGGCAAAGAGTCTTTTTTGTTGCATTTATTTCTGCTTAGATTTGGTTGTAGCAATTGCCCAAACATTTCGAATTTGGATATTTATTATCTTCTTTTCTTTTGAGATGACGTAACATCCTCAAATAACTTCTCACGCTCTGAGTCCAGTTAGAAGGCGTGTCAGACTTTTACTTAGCCCACCTGTATTTTTAGTGGTTCTTTGCGTTTTAGGAACCCGGTAATTCTTACAATCTTCAATGTTGTGTGTTGATTAAGATATTAGCGTGCAAATACGTATGTATACGTATTTATTTATATCATCAATACAATTCTTTCCGTTCGTCTTACCATACTCAATGACTTTTCATGAAATAGATAAACATTCAATCTAACCTGCAAAATACGGTACCAGCGAGTAACCAAGTGAAACGAACCTTCTAAAACTCACCTACAAGTCAGAATGTAGGTAACCTAGTTATGCTATAAAAATTACAGTCTCCAAAGTATATTGTCTCGAAGTCTGGGAAAATACTAATTAAAAATTCTACAAAATTTATGAAGACCTACATGAAACACATTTGTCAGCCAGACAACACAGTAGGTAGGTTCTATACCTTCATCCGTAAAACTCGTGAAAAAATTTACAGCCGCGCATATTTCAGCTGCAATATAAAAGTAATGGTCTCACAGTTGTTAGTAATGTCTGAATGTCGGACAACGCGTCGGACGGTGGAGGGCCGACAAGCTGGCGTTTTATTGAACGCTACATTTTATCGGACGTGACACCCGGGATGGAAGGGGACTTGGTTTATGGGTGAATTTTAATGTGGTTTTTGGTGTTTGAGTGTGTACTCTGGATGCCAAGTAAGAAAAGCTGCCGGTCCTTTATTATTAATGACGAAAAAATAATGCTATCTGTAGGGTAGGTATATTACTTTGAGTTGTTCGGCTGTTTGAAAGAGTCACCGTGGCCCTAAGATACAAAGGGAAATAGAAGAAACAAAGGTAGTCAGTAAAAGTCTGATACGTCCTTTCAGCAGCGGGATATCCCACTTCAAAAAAAGCTGCATTACTTTTTTAACGCTATTAAGTCAGTCTTTATTTTCTTAAGGAATGTTGATTGTTTCAAAAACGGAGAAGAAACGGTAAAGACACGACGGTACGACGATGCCACTTCGCTTCGTCGACAGTTTCATAGTTTTGAATGCAAGCTTTATGCCAGCGTACACCAAGCGTATTATGACGAATACGCGTCTATGAAGCTACGCGTTCGTGGAATAGTCTTACTTACTTTCATTTAAATGTTTCGTTAATTGAGAAAGTTTAGCAAACGGAATTTTCCGTAATATGAAGATTGCTATTCGATTATGTCAATATCTCAAAACTTCTCTGTTTTATCAGATTAGATCATTAAAAGCTTCAAACTGTTGATGATCTTCTTCGAAAAGATTATTTGATCTCACGAAGTAATTATCGAAGTTAATATCTTGGTCTATTGGTTCTTCACAACTATTTCTTCATCAGCCATTTTCATAAATGTGATGTTTACATGATTATACATAATTGGCTTCAGCCAGTGGCTTAGCTGTGATTTTTCAGCTGTGTTTTTTTGCTGAAAGTGTGTTGCTCCATTCAAACTTTGGACCCTTATTCCACCCCTTAAGGGGTGGGTTTTGAAAAATTCTTTCCTGTTCTTTGAATACAGCATAAAAAATAACCTCTGTGCAAAATTTCAGCGCTCTGTAGTCAAAGGCCCAGCCCAAAGGGCGTTGATGGGTCAGTGAATGAATGAATCAGCCTTTCATATTTAGATACACAGATATATTATGTACGTTCATACACAAGTAGTCTCACAAAAGCATAAATATCCATAATATACCTATAATTCACTTACTAGCTGCTGCCATCGACTAACTAGAAAATTATCTGAAATATGGCCTATTCTCAGACCTATCGAACATGCACAAAAAAAAAAACCACAAAAATCACACATTACAAAGAAGTTTGAAAACAAACACTGTGATACGAGATTTTATATTATATTGAAATATAAATATTTTATATATATACTCGTAGATAAATCAACATCAAGTCATACGAAAATGAGTGAACATTTAAAATTTTTATATACAAACTGCGACAAAAGACTTATTATAAATCATATGAAACATCTATTGTCCAAGAAGATAGGTACACCATACAGTATGCATGATAAACGATCCGCAGCGAGTGACAATATTAAAAATCCCTGGCATTATATTCTGAATTTAGAAGGAAAATATTGTGTTTTCGCCAATTTTTCTCTTTTATAAGTTACATGTTTCATGGCACGGCGTAACTTGGTGTTTTCCGACTCGAAAGTTATTTTTCGTAGAATAATAATTTGTAGTTACCTAGCTAGAAGAAATTTGAAAATTATCAAATAACTTCTCTCGCTCTAAATGTCAGATTTTTACTGATTAAAACCCACAATTTTTCTTCAGTTAAGTACCCTTTTTTGTGAAAACTGCGGTATTTGCTTCGAATGATTGGTAGCCTTCATTAATAGGCTCAGATCAGAAGAGATGTGAAAAATTTTGTTAACATCTCTTTCAGACGCGTGTGAAACACAACGCGTTGTCGTGTCAACCTGGGATATAGTCCTTACCGGGCGGCGGGACGGCAAGGTATCCATTTCTCGCCATCCGCAAAACCGCATCTTCGGTGAGGGACCCCCACTTCACAGTTTCGGTACCTACATTTAGAGGCAAGGCCTATTTTCCTTTGCCTCGCCTAATCTGTGAGCCGAAAAACAAAAGCTGGCAAAAACTAGGTGCCAGAAGCTTTGCAGACCCAATTAGTCTCTCACTAATGAGTTCTCGATCAGTAAAGAGAAAAAAACAAGGTACTTACGTACGGAAGCACGGATCCACCGTTTGGGGCACGATGGGTATGCCCACAACTTTGTATAAAAGGTTAGTGACGTCACATTTTGATAGTCATGCTGATGAAGACATTTTTTTAATTTTTCGTGAACGAACAAACTAATAGTTTACGTCGTTTAGGTTTATTAATTTACTAGTACTATATACACTGTATGCTCGGAGTTTCCTGGTGTCATCACATCAGAAATGAAGATATCCGCAAGAGATCCAAGGTTTCCGATGTAGCCCGAAGAATATCCAGACATAACTGGCAGTGGGCAGACCACAATGCTCGCAGAACAGATGGTTGATAAGGACGAAAGGTTCTGGAGTGGCGAGCAACCATGTACCGGGGAAAACGTAGCGCTGGAAGGCCACCAGATGGACCGATGACCTGGTGAGGGTCGCAGGAATCCGATGAATGCGAGATGCTGAGGGCCAGTCGTTATGGCGACACTTGAGGGAAGCATATGTCCAGCAGTAAATGTCTTTTGGCTGAAATAATGATGTACACTGTACAAAACCAAAGTCAGGGCGTCATACAATATGTACTCGTAAACATCTAGGAATATGCTATATCAATCATAAACGAATTCATAATCCGTCTCGCACTTAACCGATTTTCTCGTAACAGTCTTCTAACATCACATAGTCCAGTCAAAATAGACATACCACTTTGCATTAATTCCCAACAAGTTGGATTTTTGTGCAGGCCTTGAATACGTGATTACGAATGATATGTCAAAAGTCCCCATCGATCCCGCTTGTGCGTTGTTTTTTATTCGAGGTCAAAGGTCACAAATTAGCGTTTTTTGTGTATATCTCTGAAACAACGAGAGCTATCGAAAAATAGTTCAGGCAAAGTTTGTAGATCGTAAAATTGTCTACAAAAAAGATCTCGACACTTTTCTTCTACAAAGCATCGCTTTCGAGATATCGTGACTTTAGACCACAGGAAAGTCGTATTTTAAGTGTAACAATCACTATAGTACTTAGCCTCAGCAGCAACTAAGTCATATTCATACTGAAAGCGGGCAATGACACTACTTGATAGCTCATGAGAACGAGTCTGAGCTTCCTTAAAGATGGTTTTCTTGAAGTCAAGGGTTGAAACTTGAGGACACTCTTGGTCGAAAATGCAGCGCTTTTTTCATTTTTATCTGCTTCAGTGCCACAGATCAAACAGTATTTCGTCAAAAAGACGATTCATTACCTCGTGCTCTAGTACGAGGAGGACTAATCCCAGATGTGGAGCTATCTCCCCCTCACGCTGTCTTTTAGCTGCAGCGATGCTGCTCATCCGGGTGTATGCTTTACGACACTGCTTATGTATCGTTACAGATGGTTTGTCCTTCAAATATTCATCGAACCCATCATCCCTTAGTATGAGTGAATATTCGTATTTTCTATGTTTAAAATAGCCATAATTCGAAAACAGTGCACCGTAGAAGAAAAGTGTCGAGATCTTTTTTGTAGACAATTTGACGATCTACAAACTTTGCCTGAACTATTTTTCGATAGCTCTCGTTGTTTCAGAGATATACGCAAAAAACGCTTATTTGTGACCTTTGACCTCGAATAAAAAACAACGCACAAGCGGGATCGATGGGGACTTTTGACATATCATTCGTAATCACGTATTCAAGGCCTGCACAAAAATCCAGCTTGTTGGGAATTAATGCAAACTTGAATCATAATTTAGTCTATTTTGACTGGACTAAACCTTTTTTGAGGGTTTCGATATTATCATACACGTGATCAAGTTATTTACACACCAGTGTAAATATAATCTTTTTACACTACCCAGAAAGGATTTACAGATTTTCGCCTTAAAGACGACTATTTAGTCGTAAAGTAATAAACGGAACAATAAAGAGATTATCATTCTGTTTCCAGGTGTTAACCTGATTAGGTGAATTAAAAAAGTCTGTCCACTACACCGTATCATAACCGTATCATACGATGACCGTGCTAGGAACGTGTCTGGCAAAATGTGCATGCGTGATTAGCTGGTGCATTCTTTTAATTATGTCTGTGTTGATACTGTAATCTAAATTAATATTATGAAGAGGAAACATTAGATTTTTTGTTTGTTTGTAGATGATTTGACTCAAAAACTATTGATCCGGTTTTAAAAATTCTTTCACCATTAGAGCGTTTTCACATTATCCGATCCGATATCGGTGTACCACATTTTCTCTGAGTAACAACAAGTCGGACAAATCCGCTGTCAGAAGCTATAGTTTAACTATATTAATCTCTTACATCTTACTCATTTATCAACTATCAAAATGTTTTTGAATTTGCTCTCCAACTTTACATGCCTTTATTGGTATAATACAATGAACTGCGCATTCACATGACACGTAGAAATGTATTGATTTATCGTGTCGTGTTTAGCAGTAAAGATTTTGACTTTGGTAAGGTATGAATTATAACTACGTATGATAACCGTTATGCACAAATAGGATTTGTTCTAATCAGTGCCGTATTAAAGCAGGCGTAAAAAGTAACTAAAACTCCTTTAATTTAATTATTAAACAGTCTCGAGGTAGTTCCTACATGGTCTTTATAGAAAATCTAAAAGTGGTGAGAATTAACGGCATAGGGATATGTTTTTTCACGTAAATGCGGCCCCCCCCAATGCGCAGACCCCGTAGCTTTGCTGCCACTGGTTGTACTAGGAATCATTTTTTTTTCAAGTAGGCGGGTATCATCAGAATTACTTCTCCCGCTCTTGGGCGGAGTGGAAGGGCGTGTCAGACTTTTACTGACTAAACCACCTACTGACCCACCCCGTTCCTTCCTTGCCTTCATTCTGGCGTCACGGCCCACCGTCCGCGTCGTGCTTCTTTCAATGCTTGATAATACGTTCTAATTGAGAGCGTGATAGGAACGTATTATCATTATCAACGTATCATATCATTATGAAGCGACTGGTCAGACTCTTTAGTGGTTTATTGCAGTACAGATACAGTAAGAGCCGGTAATGATCCCTCATGACAACTGCAATTTACTACATGATGATAGATTATCGTGATTCTTTTGTTTTACATTAAAATAATGATAAACAATTTGCCGCAATTTGGAATTTGTTTTTTTGTTTACTGTTGAACAAACGGCCATTATGACCGAAAGGTCAAAAAGAAGCCCCTGACCAAAGGTTACTTACAGTTAGTTAGGAAACGCCACTGTCGGACTGTCCAAATTTTAGAGATCACTTCTATCCGGCTCGAAGGACCATGAATTAAAACCAATGTATCATAGATACACATTTAATCCAAACTTCGACGGAGAGCCTATTTTAGTAAACTCGGTCTTAACAACTCCATCTAGTTACAAACTTTTGTACTAAAATTACTATGTCTTCATAGATAAATAAATACAAGAATCACACATTATTATTATGAGCCTCTTGTGTTCCACTGCAGGGCAAAGGAAGGCCTTTTCCCATTCTTCCACTCTATTCTGTCTTTTGCCTCTTCTGGTCAATCCTTTTAGAATTCTTTATTGTACATATAATAATATATTATTATTATGCAGGCACCTATACCTACTCACTATCAATTTACTAGCAAAACATGTTTGTGAGTTTAATGGCCAAGGCAGGCGAGGTTGTAACAATATCACACATTATCCACTTTAATAGACCATTTATATCACACACATTTCACGCCTGAATCATCTGTAAATTTTTCACACCGTTTCCACCACCACCACCGTCACCGTTTTTCTTTCTTTTCTTTTTTTTTTTTTTTTACATAGTCGAACACAACACAATGGCATTATAAATATAAGTATCCGCGTAATAACGACGACACGGTTGGCTCTGTGGTTGGCCGATTGGCTGCTGCGCTGCGTGTCGCGGGTTTGATTCCCGTACAGAAAGAAAAAATATTTTAGTCCAGTCAAAATAGACTAAATTATTATTCAAGTTTGCATTAATTCCCAACAAACTGGATTTTTGTGCAGGCCTTGAATACGTCATTACAAATGATATGTTAAAAGTCCCCATCGATCCCGCTTGTGCGTTGTTTTTTATTCGAGGTCAAAGGTCACAAATTAGCATTTTTTGCGAATATCTCTGAAACAACGAGAGCTATCGAAAAATGGTTTAGGCAAAGTTTGTAGATCGTAAAATTGTCTACAAAAAAGATATAACACTTTTTCTTCTACGCTGCACTGTTCTCGAATTATGGCTATTTTAAACATAGAAAATACGAATATGCACTCATGCTAAGGGATGATGGGTTCGATGAATATTTGAAGGACAAACCATCTGTAACGATACATAAGCAGTGTCGTAAAGCATACACCCGGAAGAGCAGCATCGCTGCAGCTAAAAGACAGCGTGAGGTGGAGATAGCTACCACATCTGGGATTAGTCCTCCTCGTACTAGCACGAGGTAATGAATCGTCTCTTTGACGAAATACTGTTTGTTCTGTGGCAATGAAGCAGATAAAACGGCTGAAATAAAAAAAAGCGCAGCATCTTCGACCAAAAGTCCTTTCTTCTATAAAGCATCGCTTTCGAGATATCGTGACTTTAGACCGCAGGAAAGTCGTATTTTAAGTGTAACAATCACTGTAGTTCTTAGCCTCGGCAGCAACTAAGTCATATTCATACTGAATTCGGGCAATGACACAACTTGCTAGCTCATGAGAACGAGTCTGAGCTTCCTTAAAGATGGTTTTCTTGAAGTCAAGGGTTGAAAGTTGAGGACACTCTTGGTCGAAGATGCTGCGCTTTTTTTTCATTTCAGCCGTTTTATCTGCTTCATTGCCACAGAACAAACAGTATTTCGTCAAAAAGACGATTCATTACCTCGTGCTAGTACGAGGAGGACTAATCCCAGATGTGGTAGCTATCTCCGCCTCACGTTGTCTTTTAACTGCAGCGATGCTGCTCTTCCGGGTGTATGCTTTACGACACTGCTTATGTATCGTTACAGATGGTTTGTCCTTCAAATATTCATCGAACCCATCATCCCTTAGCATGAGTGCATATTCGTATTTTCTATGTTTAAAATAGCCATAATTCGAGAACAGTGCACCGTAGAAGAAAAAGTGTTAGATCTTTTTTGTAGACAATTTTACGATCTTCAAACTTTGCCTGAATCATTTTTTGATAGCTCTCGTAGTTTCAGAGATATACGCAAAAAACGCTATTTTGTGACCTTTGACCTCGAATAAAACACAACGCACAAGCGGGATCGATGGGGACTTTTGACATAACATTCGTAATGACGTATTCAAGGCCTGCACAAAAATCCAGCTTGTTGGGAATTAATGCAAACTGGAATGTCTATTTTGACTGGACTATTTGTATGACCTACTGATAGTTGTTCCGGGTCTAGGTGTCATGTGTAGTGCACCCACGATACAGAAGTAATTCCTTGTGTGGGGAGTAAATTAGCAAACGTTATCTATACTTATTTAAATATTATAAAAAAAAACTAAAAGTTACTGTGTTTGTCTGTTACGTTTTCATGGTTAAACTACTGAACCACATTTGATGTAGATTATAGATATTTGATACAGAGTAAGCTAGAACACCAAGAAAGAACATAGGCTACTTTTATCTGGTTTCGTCTTTCAGAATAAATCGACATTTACACGGACGAAGTCACAGGCAAAAGCTAGTCTACAATGAAAACAAATAGTAACTTAGACTGAATAATTGCGGATACTAAATGTATACATATATCATAGCAGACATTACTATTGATCGTATTGTATTAAGTTATACCGAGACGCCATTGTCGGAACTGATGGATTGATATGTTTCCTTCCTAGGTAGCAGATCTGTTTACCTATATAAACAATAGGGTTTTATGAATGAGGCGATTGATATCCACTTAGCAAGGATTAATTACGCTGTGTAGCTTCCACTATGCCTCTGAGTGGCTGAGGACCCATAGGTACCTACCTACCATTGCTAGGCGTCCGATAAAGCCGGACACAGTCAGGCTTTTTGGTTGTGTGTCCGGCGAAATTAGGTGGAGTGCGGCCTGCCCGGCTTTTGTTAAGCTTTTTATATTTTAGATTTGTCATATGTTCTTGCAATTGCAAGCGTTTACAGACCAGCAATTACTTGTTATTTCGTTAGAATGTAAAAAGTAAAACTTACGTGAATGGCATCAGTCAGTCTTTTTAATCAAATGTCCGGCTAAACTGTTCGGTTTGTCTAGCCATGGGTAGGGTTACCAGATCTTAAACCTTTTTGGTTTAAAAAAAAATTTGAAGATCTGGTAACCCTACCCATACCTATGGATAGAGCTCCATATATGTAAAGTGTGGAGGCTAGGGTGGGTACAATAATATGTACGCAAAATACGCGCTTTAGCCGTCGAGTTGCGGATAGCAGCTCAATATACAATACAATACGGTGGGTGCATGATCTAGCGTCCACCCTAAAGCGCGGGCCACACCGCCAGCTAGCGGGTGGGCGGGCCTGGCGGACGAACATCGTTTCACCTCTTTACATACTTCGGTTCACACCGCGAGCTAACGACTAACCTGACGAGCTAAGCTAACGAAATATCCGACGATTCCAGCGAAGCTACTCGTTCACCTCGTTGGCGCGCCCGCGCTTCGCTAGCTTAGCTCGCCCGCCACGCCCGCCACACCCGCCATACCAGCCCGCTCGCCCGGTTCGTTAGTCCGTCCTCCCCGTTTCGAGTAGACTAGTCGACGTTCGTCTTTCGAATAGCAGTCCGCCCCCCGCTTCGCCCGCTTAGCCCGCTTCGCCCGCTCCGCCCGTCGCTTGTCTGTCCATAGTTTTCGGTGTGAACCCTACATAGTTTAGCTAGCCAATATTTCGCGTAGTTTGTTTAGTTTCCTTCGTTCGCTTCGCCCGCTTCGCCCGCCAGCTGGCGGTGTGGCCTGCGCTTAATGGCGCAATTTCACTGGTCGTTAACTCGTTCGGTATACCGTATGCGGGCAGTCCCCGCATGCGGTATAACAACCAATGAAAGTAACATGTTCGTATAACGAACCCCGTCTACGGTTCCCCGAATGCGGGCCATGTGGCACGCATTCCAGTAATCTCTCGCACCCGGCATGCGGGCCCTATCGACTAATTAAAACGGTTCCCCGAATGCGGGCCCTGTGGCATGCGTTCCAGAAATCTCTCGCACCCCGCATGCGGGCCCTTTCGACTAATGACATTGCGCCATAAAGCAGGATACACAGCCTGGGTACGAAGGGAGGACAAGTCGAGTCGGGTGTATGTGATGAACTTCTACCCCTTCTCTTCAACGGCTGAGAGGGTTTTGCTCTGTAAATTTGGGATGATTCTTTATAACTTTTATATAATTATTTAAAAAAACTCTTCAATACTACAAATGTACGGTTTTTGGATTATTCCATTCATTTGTGCAACATGGCATTGCTTCTTACCAAATCTCATAATTCTAAGATAACGGGAAGTCCCCTATGTCACAAAATAAGTTATAGTAGATAATAGTATCTATGTTTTGATTTCCTTGCGAACGTCCAAACATGCGCCTTAAAGGACCTTATCTTTGCGTTTTTTGCGTTGAATTAGAAGTTAGATTTTTCCGCTACTCCAAGGGTTAGCAGACTTGGGTATTTGACATTAATTTCAGCTTGACACCTCCACGCGTTCCTGAAAAAAAGGGTCTGGACGGACAGACTGGAAAGTGATCCAATAAGGGTTCTGTTTTTGCCGACTGAGGTACGGAGCCTTAAAAAACATGGGCATTACGTTGGTAAATCAAATTTTCAGATTTATTCCAAAAATAACTTCTTCTTAGTTCACCATATTAATTATTTACATCAGAAATACGAGTTAATCCACCTAAACCCACGAAATAGAGACCTTCATAATATTTCCGACCGAAACGTACGTCCGTTATTTATTACGTTACCTGCACAGACGGACTAAAAGCCACACGATAAGAGGATTAACTGGAAACTGGTCTGCTTCGCTGAATGCCCTCAAATTAGTTCCGACAAGGAACTCCAGTCGTAATAACATTGGTTTACACGGTGCCCGTGAACTGCGAATCCTCGGTTGCAATGGCCGTTTTGGGTATAATATTTTCAGACGGATTATAGCTGTGTTATGTATGTTTTATTTCAATTGGTGGAGATTTGAAAGTGGCAACAGGGACTAAAAAGTTGAAAGAGAATCTTTTGTCTCGGTATAGTAACGTGAAAAAGAGCAATGAATCGTGTACCTACGTTTTTTTATTGGGAAATTATCGAAGGACTTCTTCCGCTCTAGGGGGGAGTGGGATGGTGTGTCAGGCTTTTACTGACTAAAACCAGACCTAAGTTTCCCACAAGTAATCCTTTCAGAAGTCGCCCTCAGTAGATTTCTGCCTTGCTGGACTCCTATGGTTTAGCTGGCATATCTTTGAGGCGCGCGTGGTATATTAAGCCCCGTCGATGACCCGCTCGGTCCGGACGATTACCGGATGACCGAACGGCGAACTACCCATTACCTACGTGTAGAAGGACCTTACCGTCATGATTATGGCGTACCCAGCATTGTGTTGCCACACTCGCTGTCGCCATATTGCCATGAGATCTCGCTGAAACTCTGTCCACCACGCCTCAACTTGTCGTGAAAGTGGAGTTTCACCCCGGCGTAGAGCGCGCGCGCGATGGCGTAAAGTTTATTCTATTCTCTTCCTCTCCATGCGAGAGGTTGACCGGTTGACCTGTGCATTTGAAATGTAAACAATAAAATATTTAAAAAAAATATGCAGCGCTGAGTGTGTGACGCACAGCTAATGCTCAGGTGGTCACCCTTTCGGGTGTGGGCACGCTCGGCGCATTCTGTACTCTTTTCTCTTTTTTACTTTTGTGTTCGTAACCGTTGTTTTGTGTCTGTCCCGAATGAAAGTATGTCTATTCTATGCTTTTATAATTATTGTAGATATAGAATTTGAATTCCTAAATTAGGAAGATTATATTTCTTATGCAGTCCTTATATACTGCAGTCAGTATCTTTACATAAATACGTAGTAGACGACCTAATTGTGAGCGCACTGGAAGACTCGGATAGTCTTCTGGTACTACTGAGTTAATCGACGGATATAGGATACCTGAGAAATGCTGTACATAGAAGCTGTTGGTTTTACCTTAAATAAATAAATAGGATTGTAGTCCGTTGGATGCGAAACGCACAGGACCTGTCGTTGTGGCGACGCTTGGGGGAGTCCTATATGTCCAAGAGTGGACATCTTTCGGCTGAAATGACAATGATGACTAGTTCATACCTAATACTTACCTATCTAATGTTAATGGATTATGGAGTTTTGGTAGGCAGCCGCTCCTCGTAAAATACTGGTATTCAGCTAAATCCGGCTTGACTGGAAGCCGACCCCAATATAGTTGGGAAAAGGCTAGGCAGATGATGACCTAATACTTATCTAAACCAGCTCTAATATTTGTATTTCGTTGGTCCACAGCTAGGCGTGGCGGTTGGCTTCGTGCTGCCTCCGCTGCTGGTCCGCGCATCAGGCACCATCCCGGAGATCGCCGCCGACTTCCGCCTCATGTTCTACCTCATCGCCGGCTTCACCAGCGTGCTGTTCGTCTTCATTCTGCTTTGTAAGTATATTATTATTATAATTAAGAAGAACACATGGGCCCCAAAACTCGGTCACCATTGCCCTGATAACTGTGTGTGCCGGGGATAAAGGATATTGATTTTATGCCGAATTATAGACACATTTATTAAATAGGGGTTTATAATTTGGCTAAAAATCATGTTACTACACTATAATTTGAAAAAAAGTGTTCCAACGATTTCAACTGAATATCCTCAATCTCAAGATTTACCCCTAAACGTAGATCATAGGAGGAAAAGTAGTGGTGGCCCATAGTGACGTCTCCGACTTACAAATTTTAAGACCTAGGGTAACCCAGCCAGAAGCATTACTTTGTGTAATTTATTTCATATCGCCACTGTTCTAAAAAGAAAGCATTGTGAGGAAATCGGCATGTCCAAGGACCAAAAATTCAAAGACTGACATCCACCAAACCGCACTGGCCTGTGTGATGGATTACGGTCCGTTCTCTCTCCTAGAGAGGAGATCTGAATCTCAGCAGGCAGAATTAAAACGCTGATTGAAGGCTATATGCTATTAGGTTAGGTTTTGCTAGATTTCACTTTGTCTGTTACTTCAGAAATGTTTTGGCACGGTCACTTGCAACACCCAGACACGGATGTTGCAAGTGACTATGCTGCGACCTTTCTTAACAAGGAACTTAAGGTGATCAACATTGCAAAACGTTTCAATCACATAAGGATATCTAGTCACAGTTAGGATTAGGAGCCTACCACAGGCTCAAGTTTTACCACAGCTTGATCTGTGGGGACCCGTTTTGTACATGGAACACAATTTTAACATTAGTTTTACCAACCACTCACAAGTGATAAAACTTATGTTAAAACTCACATAATTTTACACGGTGTTGCTTTCAATAAACTGCGCACCCAAGTAGGACATTGCAAATACAACCTGTGAAAAAGGGGGATTATAAATCCCTCCGACAGCCAGTGTAAAGGCTCGTCAAAGGGCCGGCGGCCTGGTTGCCGGGTTGGCCGCCGGCCCTTCCGCCGGCACATTTTTGTTCCAAGCAAGGTGGTCTGAAAGCAGTCGGCAAACCCGGCGGCATGTGTGTAGTAGCCTTAAGTGCAGTGCTCCTGACCAGACGATGGCCCACTTATTAGAGAGCCCAAAGAACTTTTACATCTGCACTTTGTAAGACCTTAAAAATGTCACTGCCGCCACAATAAATGTGGCAACCTATGGTGGAACTTTGAGGGAAATAAATCCATCGACTCGAGAAGAAGAAGAAGAAGACAGTGTTCCGTATACAAACCGACTTGAGCTGGCCAAAATGTGGTGTAGCTTGTGCGTCTAGTGGGCCAATATGACCTAGAATACAATAGAGATATTGTATTCTAGGCCAGCCCATCAAAATCATTAATAGCCATGAATGATCACGTTTTTCATCCTTTTTGAAATGCAATGCAATTGGGTGAGTGGTTCTTTGTTGAAAAAAATTACATTTATCAAAATAGTGTTACTGCGAAAAAGGAGTCGTTCATTCACAGGTGTTCTCTACACTATGTGTCTCAATTAGATAGATTTATGAATAGGTTCTTCTTTGGGATATACTCAAATGGTAGTGATAATAAAACAGATTATTGAAGGTAGAACCATTTCTCATTTCCTATTTCAAATACAAGATCCTGTAAGTAGATTGCAAATACAAAGACCAATATACAGGGTGTAAAAAGACCGATCACAAAGCCGATAACTACACATTCTGTACGTTTAATTAAGTAACTTGGACCAAAAAATTTTGCTGGGAAAAAACTTTTTTTTTTCATCTTTAAAAAATAATTAATTAATAATAATTCCGATCAGCTGCGCGTTCGGCCGCTCGCGCTTGGTCATTGAACTGTCCGCACGCTTGTGTGTTTGAGGCGCTCGTTGTGTTTAGTTTTCAATGCATTTTAGTAACTTCAAATGCGTAATTGACTATGAAAAATTGATAATTTTGATAACGTTTGTTCAGAAGAAAGTTTACTAATGATACTTGGAATACGATTTTGAAAAAAAAACAAAAAAAACATGTTGACTTTGACCTTCAATATCTCCAGAACCAGTGAATTCCCAGGTATGGTCTAGAAGAAAAAAAGTATCCTAGTGATGAGTAGAATATGGGGTTTTCGTTTTCGTTAAGGGTCTTTTTACACCCTTTAGATACTCATAGAGAAGGTGAAAATGTGGCCTCTTAGGTACTTATTTTTTTTACTATCGATGGACTCGCGTTTGACCGTTAATGTAACTGGTAGTAGAAGGGGAACCTTTTCACTCTTTTTAGCCAAGAGTGAATCGGTTCCTTCTATCCTTGGTTTTCAGGAAGTCTGGTTGCAGTGGAGGTTATTTTTATGAAGACTCGTTTCAAAAATACGAGTTTCTGAAATCTAGCTAATAAGTTATAGGTCTTCTTATTAATTTGCCCCCGGCTTTAAAAGCGTACCCATAAGACTCTTAGATTGGTACAAATTTCACAAAAAAAAGAAATGCCCAAAACATATCACCGATTTTGTGAGTGGATATCTTATCGATACTGTGGCACAAACTTCATGTTACGCCGAAATTATATTAGATGGCGTGTTTTTTATTGAAAAATATTCATGGAGGCCAATTTTTGTACCAGAAGGAGCCACATTCTTAATCTTGATCTCTCAACCAATTTCGATAAAACACAATAGAATATAGGATACTAATACTGGAGAAACGATTCTTTGGGATGCTTTTTACCTTATTGCAGGCAAATACGCTGTGCCAGTGAGCCAGTGATTTTGAACTGATTTAAACTAGTGCTTGAATGCAATAAAACTTATTTTTATACATACTAAATATAAAATTAAAGCACTTAAAACTTCTCAACTTCACAAATAGCATTTAAAGTTGACTGTAAACTCTTAAGTCTTAACTCATAACTGGTGACAGTTTCCACGGTCGAGTTACTGCGTCGGGACGCCGTCGTATGAACGACTAACTAAACCAATTTGTCCCGCGTGAACTCTGACGCAGCGGATAACTTGCACCGTTATAAACTGCTTCGCACTTACCTAGCACAGTTCCTTAATCTGCAAGCTTATCGTGTCTTTGCAACTTATAATTGGATAGCATAATAAACTAGTGCGCCTCACCATCAACGATTGCAACACTGCTTACCATCAGGTAGGATCGCAGTCAAGCACTAGTTTATATCAGCTGGTTAGAAAACAGTTAACAGACAGACAGACAGAAAACCGTTAACAGTTTAGTTGGTTATAAGTACCTTTTTGATTGTATACTCTTTTGGCTAAAGTGATGACACTCTGGCCAAAAAAAGACGCAGAGTTTGTCAACTACGAAGCTCGAAGCCAGAAGCAATTTTAAAAGTCCATACAAGTAATGTAATGGTCAGATTATTTGACAACCGTGTAAGTCAATGTCCGAGGTAATCTTTAGAGAAAAGCACCCCGCATAATTTTACCTCTATAACTAGACATATTGACGGCACGGTTTGCGCAGTGGCTGAGCGATTGTCTGCTGCGCTGCAGGGTCTGCGGGTCATGGGCTCGATTTCCGCACGGAACAAATATTTGTATAGCCTACAGATGTGTTTCAAGTCTGGGTGTATTGTGTATTTGTGTTTACACGTTTATGAACGCTCGCTCCCACGATACCGGAGAAATTCCTAGTGTAGGATCAGATTTAAAAAAACTTTCAATTCTGGTTTTACTTAATTATTATCTGCAGGAAAATACGTGTGGGTATCTAACGACTCATATCTAAGGCAATTAAGGAAAACCTGAATGTTGGAATTTTTAATTACCTTGCTGCCTTATGACTTTATGACTTCGTGGGGTTTCCCTTGCTTGGGTAAAACAGAATCAAACTTGGATAATTATTCAATTATCTACCTAGTCATCTTCAGTTTTTGACCCGTCTTGCAGTGTTTAAAATATAATATAATGACAAGATTCTGCCAGGGACTCGACCGCGTGGAAATAGGTTTGGCCATGCAAACTTTGAAACTCCAATTTCATCTCTTTGGGGGTGTTTTTCCGCGATACCGCACTTCGATTGACACCCGAAAATCTGTTACTGCGCATTAAAGGTCATAGTCACTTGGGTCAGGTCTAGTCTTCAACATAACTACGAGTATAATGCTACTTATAAATACCTATAATGTATTTGTGATATGGATAGGTACTGTTGTAACGACATCTATGACCTCACATAAGAACTACGAATCCTGCATCGCGCAATCAAAGTTCTCCGCGGAATTTGAATAGATACAACTCATACAAGAAATCATGTGTCGGGCAGTAGCCCACCAGACATAACTCACGACTGGTCGGAGGATCCCCCCCTTTTCAATGGAGATTTGCGGGACTTTACTCTCTGTTCCGTATACCTCAAAATTGTTGCCTGTAATAAAATGATTACCTATGTCGTATTTATTTATTTATTTATTTATTCTTCATGCACAAAAATACATAGGCGGACTTAATGCCTTAGGCATTCTCTACCAGTCAACCTAGGGTGGTGCTGTCTTTAGCAGCTTCACCCCACAAAACACTAATCACTCATTTACTTTCCAGTCTTCAAAGCGGCGCCCCCGTCACCACCATCAGCGGCCGCGGACATGGGCAACAGCCTGGACTCGAACTTCCTGCTGTCGCTGAAGAACCTCATCACCAACCGCAACTACGTGCTGCTGCTCATCTCCTACGGCCTCAACGTCGGCACCTTCTACGCCATCTCCACGCTGCTCAACCAAGTCATCCTCACTTATTATCCGGTAAGATCACTCTCATCATTTCAGCCGAAGGACTTCCACTGTAGGCCATAGTCCTCCCCCAAGTGACGCCGTAATGATCAGTCCTATCCATCTCGCATCCTTCGGATCCCCGTAATCCTCGCTAGGTCATCGGTCCACCTTGTAGGAAGCCTGCCAATTCCAGAACTGCGTCTTGCGGTACGTGGTCGGTCCTTTGAGAATCCTTCATCCACATTGTGCTGAGAGCATCCTGCGTGTATGCCCTGTCCACTGACGCTGTACTTTGGGCGGTTCTTCGACCTACAATTCGTCCACTATAACTTGGCGAGTGTGAAGTTAGGCTCTGCGAATTTTGGCGCTTGAAATATCGTACAAAAATAAAGGTTTTAAAAAAATGTAATGCCTATAACTGTTTTTAACAGCAATAAGAACTGCAAATTGCATTTATTTTTTTAAAACCTTTATTTTTGTACGATATTTCAAGCGCCGAAATTCGCAGAGCCTAACTTCACACTCGCCAACTTATAGTGGACGAACTGTATGTCAGTAACCTTACTTTGGACTCGAACTTCCTGCTGTCGCTGAAGAACCTCATCACCAACCGCTACTACGTGCTGCTGCTCATCTCCTACGGCCTCAACGTCGGCACCTTCTACGCCATCTCCACGCTGCTCAACCAAGTCATCCTCACTTACTATCCGGTAAGATCACTCTCATCGTTTCATCATCATTATTTCAGCCGAAGGACGTACTCTGTTGGACATAGGCCTCTCTCTCCAAATGTCGCCATAATCACCAGTCCTGTCTGTCTCGCATCTTTCGTATTCCCGCGACCCTCAGTCGGTCATCGATCCACTTTGTGCGAAGCCTTCCAATAGGGAATATGCATAAAAAATAAAATGGCCTGATTTTTTTTTCCCTAAACTTTTAAGGTCGTAGTAATACACTCAATTCGATATTTTCTAATTTAACATGCATTTAGTTATTTAAAACATAAATCAAAAAGTGAAAAATTTACGAACGAAATTCAAATTTGTAAAACGCCTCACCATTGGTCGTATGAAAGCGACCAATGGTGAGACGACGACGGCGACGACGTTGACGTCATAGGGCACGAAACTGACAGGAATGGTGAATTTATTTGATGTACTTTTTATAGTGTTAGTACAAATTGGTATCATACAATATCTATAAATTGGTTTGTTCTTCTTCCATGATTATTACGCGACTAAAACACCTTGTTATCTATCAAACTAACTCTCAATGCAAACAATAAACTGACAGGACGTACTCTATGACGTCACGCCTCAAGCGCGCGAGAAATAGGAGCGTTTGAACTCGTCAAATTAAACCAATATTTTTAAGATTTTATAAAAAAATAATTACTACTCTTACAGCTATGGTTTATTTTTTTTCTACATTAAAATGAAGTGAATATTGAATAAAAAAAATAAAAAAATTGCCTGCATATTCCCTATTCCAACGCTGCGTCTTGCGGTATGTGGTTGTCTCTCCAGAACCTTTCATCCCCATCGACCATCTGTTCCACGAGCAATAATTTGCCTTGCCCACTGTCACTTAATTTTGCAACATTTCATAACCACCCATATCCATCTATTTCTATTCTTCTTTCCTTCCTTCCAGGGAGCCAACATAGACGCAGGCCGCATCGGGCTGGTGATCGTGGTAGCAGGCATGGCAGGCTCCGTGGTCTGCGGCCTCATCCTGGACAAGACGCACCGCTTCAAGGAGACCACGCTCTCTGTCTACGCCGCTTCCGTTGTTGGAATGCTGATCTTCACCTTCACTCTGGACTGTGGATACATTGCTGTTGTTTATTTGAGCAGCATTTTGCTTGGGTGAGTTCTGCTTCTGTATTAGTGACTCCCTCACAAAACTGCAATGCGATTTTTTTTAGGTCCAAGAACTTTACGGCGGAGCAGGAAGGCGTGTCAGACTTTTACTGATTTTGCCTTCGTGCCAGGGTATCGAGGTTCACTTTCACGCAAGCCATTAAATAACAATGCGGTGCAATTCGAATTTCTGCGATGCGATTTAATGGGAATCAATTTGCAAGTTTGCTATCTACTGGATCACAAAATACTAATATGATACTCGTGACTTTTCCAGGTTCTTTATGACAGGATATTTACCGGTGGGCTTCGAGTTCGCATCAGAGGTCACGTACCCTGAACCAGAGGGCACTACTTCAGGAATATTGAATGCTGTGGTGCAGGTAAGAATTATTATTAGTGTTTACTTACATAAGAAGTAGAATTGTAGATATTAGGTATATTTTTTTCGATGAATCTTTTGACTTCTTGTTCTTCTCGAATCGATGGTAAGTTCGTTAAATTGTTTGGGCCCAGTCTAAATCCTTTGACATAACGCGCAGAAACCATTTTTTTAATAGCTTATTGTAGTTTTTCCTGGTAGAATAACTTTCTATCATTATAAAAAATTTCGAAACCCGATGAGGTATTTTGAAAATTACCTGGTAGGAACATGCAAGCTTAGAAAATCTTTTTTTTTTAACAAAACTGAGTGAAGAGCATGGTAGCTAATAACTTCAACTCACTTCTTCAATTCTCATTTCAGATCTTCGGCATCGTAACAACCCTGCTCTACGAATGGATGCTGGGCACAGTGGGAGACCGCTGGGCGAACCTCACCCTCTGCGCACTCCTGGCCTTCGGCACCGCCATCACCGCCGCCATACGATCCGACCTGAGGCGACAGGCTGCACAGAACACCACGAAAGAATAAACAGTGACGTCACTTATTCTCTTTTTAAGTTTAAAAATGTAATGCAAAGGTCTGAAGATCTCCAAACTCATGGTATTTGTGACATTGTATTATATAATCCGGTCACATTAACTTGACGCATCTCTGAAATGCTCACATCCCCCCGCTTCCCCCCGCATTCCCTTAGCTCGCCCGGCAAGTATCAGGTATGCTCAGCATCTTTGTTATCGATACGCGCGTCGATAATTTGGCTAGTTCTCTGTTGTTGTTATATTGTTTTTGGACATTATACATCGACCCCAAGCGTCAAGTTAATGTGACCGAGTTGTACAAGTATGTTCAGATTTTTTTTAGCCTGTAGCTGGTACGGTCTGTGCCCTAAGTTACCTGACCCATCTTGGAAATGTAAAGAGAGAAATATGGGTCAGATAATAAGAAGCACTGACTGTACATATGTATTACATATTCTCGCTCAACAATCTTGTGTTATATGAGTGCTCGCTTGAACGAATTTTAAAGCTGTGCTGTAAGCTAACAGTAATACCGTAAATCATTAACAAATATACGAAGAACTACACTACCAAAATGTAATCAAAGTTTTAAACGTTTTGTTTTGTTTGAGGCTGTGAATGATAAATGAACATAACCAAAGATACAGTCGTCTTATGTCGAGACGCTCTTTATAAATTCAATTCAAGTCGAGACGTCCTACCTATATAAATTCGACTAATGTTGAGGCGCTATAAATATTTAAATTTGACTAATGTCGAGTCGAAACGTTCTGTATAAAGTCGACTCATGTCAAGGCGTCCTATGTAAATTCAATTCAAGTCGAGAAGTCTAACATAAATTCGACTAAAGTCAAGGCGCTCTATATTCGACTCAAGTCGAGGTTTTGTATATATTTGACTCAATTCAAGGCACAAACTTGTCTAAAGAAGGTTACAAATACAAATCCATAGTTTGACTTTTATCGGTAACGTAAACAGTAACAACCTAAATTGACTATAAGGCAATGTTATCTGTAATAAAATAACCGAAACTGAGATGAGGCGCCTCGACTGAAGTCTCGACTAGATACGAGAGTCCAATCGACTACGGGTAGGTAAGACGGCAGCTAGGCCTACGATTAAAAATGAGATAAAAATAACTTCATATGTACGTTTAAAAATGAATAAATTAAATATAAATGATGGTAAATAATCTTTGTAATTGGCAAGTACCAATTCATAAATAAAATACCTAATATCTTTGAATGTCTGTGCATAATAAAAAAAATTAGATACTCAATATTAAAGGTATCAGACGCAACAGTGTCTCGACTTCAGTAAAACTTGTTAAAGATTCGAAAAATACTTTCTTCGGGGTAGTTCATCTAATGAACCAAGGTACGCCCTTATAAATTTTTTCAATAAACCAGGAAAAGACGCAGGACCTTCTTAGGGTTGTAGATAAATATAGAGCTAGAAATTTGGAAATCACGACAATAATTGTGTGACTGTAACTATACGGTAGTTTTTGCCACAAACTAGAATAGATTGAGAAGTATCTTACGAAACGATATTTAAATATATTGATGTAGTAGATTGATGGAATATTTACGAAAAAACAAAATTTTGGATGGAAATTGCGAATAAATATTTTTAAATACATACATTTTACCTACCATAAACGTAGCTAAATTGATACCTATTTGAATTCTATAATGTACATGTAGAAGTCTTTAGTATAGAAGGCTTGTATTTTACAAAATAACCATACAATGATGGCGAATTTTCTTTGTTCTTCTTTGGTAGTCAAATTGTATTAAATAATAACATTTTTGTATCCATAACGGTGGAAAAGAAAAAAATTGGAGCTAAGTATAAAAATTATATTTCTTGAAAACTGTTATAATATCTTCAAATATAATTAATACCTATTTGTGGCATGAAAATGTCAGGTATTAAAATACTTGTTTAATCATTAATTTTACCTAGTAATTGAATGAATTTGTAACTTATTGCATAATAATAATGGGAAAATATAACTAAACATGTAAATGTTTTTAAATAAGGCCTATTTTAGATCTCCTCTAAAACTATTAAAATTGCCTAAGAGTTTTATGCGCCTAACGATAGAACTGCTTTAAGCGATAATTGTATGTTTTGAATAAAAGGAGCATGTCTCCTAAGAAATATCTAAATGGTATGATAATAAAGGATGGTAGATGATAATAATCTTACAATAAATAATACAATATTTTTAAGTAAAATCGGTCAATCGTATGCATAAAATTAAATTACGAAAACTAAGTGTTACTGTAACAAAATATGTAACAGACGTGCGATTGACCGTACAGTCAGATACAAAATTGCATGGATAGTATAGGAAAAAATTCGTTTGAAGCTAGAAATGTGGCGACGAGTATTTTTCACAACACTTCAACTCAAACGTTCACGGGAAAATAGACATTAAGGTATCCATGCTATTTTGTATCGTAACTTACCTACGCATTATATTTTTTGGCAGAAGCAATGGGCAGTCAGAAGGTCTGACTCTAAAGAAAGAGGCTCATTAATCTGCCTGTAGGTTTAAATAATAAGTAATTTATAATTTATTGATTTGGGATTTTGAATCCTATTTGTGATCTAGTAAGAATTATTTTCGGCTTTTATCGTGTAATCTCTTCGTGTTAAAAGTGAATTAGTAATTGTTTAGGTGATATTTATAAAGGTGTAGGTTGTTTTGTAGTGCAAGTAAGCTTTTATAATTGGAAATAAGCTAAATTAATAATGTTCCCCAATCAGCCTGTCAGTATTGATAGTAGATTGTAATAAAAATATGGTTCTACGTAAAAGATCATTATGCAGAATGTATAGTGTTTCGAACACGTCATTTTTTAAGCGAGTAAGTACGTGTACAAATTAACTGTCTCACATAACATCCACTGGGATGACGACGAAACTTGTATGCAATTATGCATTCCGCGAGCCCTAGGTAAAGCGCTATGCTAGTATATTTTATTATCTGTGGCAAGGCATAAGCTAGCGGCTCGTTGCCTAGCTACGTGTTTACCATGTTTACTAGTGATATAACAAAAATGTTAACTGACATTCGGTAGGCGAATGTAAAAAATATGTGCAAGTAATCGCGAATGCGAATGTCGAAAAAATTGCGAATATCCGTAAATGCAAATATGAATATTCGGTACATGACTAGTGCGTACCTTTACAATATTTATGAATGCTCGTGGCTAAATAATAACAGCCGCACGGGTCGATCTTCAAGGTTAAGCAACGCTTGCCTAGGTTGGTCTGTGGATGGGTGACCATCTTGACATAACGAGTTTCCTCCGTGCCTCGGATAGCACGTTAAGCCGTTGGTCCCGGCTGTCATTTGTAGATCTTTGTCAGTCGTTACGGATAGTCAGAAGCCAGTAAATCTGACTCCAGTCGTGCCATGAAGTACCGTGTTACCTCAGTTAATGGGTTGTGGAGGTCTGGTAGGCAGCCGCTCCTCGTAAAATACTGGTATTCAGCTAAATCCGGCTTGACTGGAAGCCGACCCCAATATAGTTGGGAAAAGGCTAGGCAGATGATGATGACTAGTGCGTACCTTTACAATATTATGAATGATTTACTTGCATTACAAAACATTATAACTGTGTATGTATGCGTGCCAATACATGTGTAAACTGTAGTTGTACGTGATATCTATGTGATTACGTAGTGAGTTACCCAGTATTACCTAATTGTTTAGATTGACATGTGGAATTATTCGTAAATGATCCTTTTATACTTATGAATTATGTTAGCCCTTAAGATGTATGTTTATCTATAATAAGTAGTGTAGTTTTGTTTATAATTTTGCTAAAAACCTAAAGTGATACGCAAAGCTTTTTCTTGTTGTTAACCTTGTTTATTTTTTAATTAGATGGACTGAAATGACAGTTGGTGTGTTGCCACATTTTCGTAATGTAAAAACAGTATTGTAGCCTGAATTAGTAAGTTATTACTTTGAATTTGCATTGATCAATTCAGTGGCATAATGGTCGTGGATTTATTACTGTAGTAGTATTTATAAACATAAACGTTTCACTTATGAAGCACAAAACGGCTGATGTCTACTATTGAAACTATACTAAAATAATAATTAACATAAATACTGACCATTTTACATAGCGCGATAAGGGATCTAAACAATGATCTCGATAGGATAGCATGTTGGGCTGAGAATAATGGTTTAGTATTAAACCCTACTAAAACCAAATACATGCTGTTTGGAACTAAACACCAAATCAGTGCAGTGCCATCAACACTCAATGTTACCCTGTTGGGTGAGTCGGTCAGTCGTGTCAGTGAAGCGCGCAATTTGGGTCTGAACATGGACGCGGAGTTGAGATACGAAGCACACGTGGCAGCTTCAGTACGCACATGCTTTTACAGGTTAAAAATCCTTTATAAAATAAGGCCATATCTATCCGAGGAGTTGCGAATCCAGTTAGTTGAGTCACTTGTGCTCTCCAATCTCAACTATGCGGATACCGTTATCGGCCCCCGACTACTGGCAAAAACTGATCGACTGATCCAGAGGGTGCAAAACGCCTGTGCTCGTTTTTGCTTTAAAATCCCAGCGAGAACTCACGTAACTCCATTTCTGAACAAGCACGCAATCCTCAGAATGAAGTCACGACGTAAGCTGCACTTGGCCTGCCTACTGTTTGGGGTTATAAATTACAAGCAGCCGACCTACCTCTACACCAAACTGAGCTGGATCGCCAGCAGAAGGCAATGTGCCAGCAGACAGTGCTCGCAGCAACTGTGCACTCCTTCGCATAAAACAGCTGCCTTTAGAGGCAGTTTTCGGTACGCCGCATCCAAATGCTGGAACAACATTCCCCCGCCAATAAGGAATGCTAAAAGTCTCAACACTTTCAGAGCACAGTTACGACAATTCCTTATTTCTTCTCAAAAAGAACGCGGCATGTTTGTTGCAAACACGTCATTCATATAGCAAGTATTTTGGATCCGAGACAGTTTGCTGGAAGTACCCACATGATATCCCTTTGGACCATTTGTGACTCACTTTACTTAATACCTATATACACACATACATTATTATATATTTACATTTATAACTTTATATATTTGCACTACCACACTATATTATATATTACACTACACATTATATTACTAACACTTCACACACAAAACTTATCACTCTAAACCAGCTGAGCGTCCGCATGTCGCCGCAGGGATCCAGCAGAATACCAGCGTCAGGTATATTTGCCTGACACGTGCTGAGCTGGACTCCCATTTGGTGCAGCACTTAAATGCACACCGCACTATTGTTGATGTCTATATACGTGTTTGTTTTCTTTTTTTTTTGCGTACCTTCATGTGTCATTATTTTTCTTTTTTTTTTAATTTTAATTTTTGTTTTATTCGTGTTTTTACTTTTTGAAATTTGTTTGTGCTTTGGTGTGTGTTCTGTGTTGTATCAAATAAATGTTTATTCTATTCTATTCATATAGGTATCTATCTATTTGAATAAATCGATTAAGTTGAACCGTATTACAACACTGTTCTAGCACGTTTAAAACATTTAAAAATAATAACGTTAATTGGTGCTGTCACTTTGGTCCATCTAATTAGAACTTAGGGTAAAGGTACTTAGTTTATAATATTATCATATTTATTTAAAAAACAATGCATTTCCTAAAAGCGAATTTAATTTATAAATACCTATAGGTACATAACTCTGTGATTGCCAACGTGAAACGTGTTTAGCTACACACTAAAATGTAATGTGGTTGGGTAAATACGTCAGAAAAACCGTTGAAACGGAGCCACATAGAAAATTTTATCTACACTTAAGTTGACAAAAAATAAAAGGCTCGTTTGGACATTTGAGAAAGACCCTAGAATGTAACTTGGAACGGTAGTGAGAGAAACAATAAAATAATAATTATAATTACCTACATGAAGTGTTTTAAAAAAATGCAATTTATTTTGGCGCGTTAAGTCGCGATGACAAATGTTATTTTTTGGGAACTTTAATGCTTAATATTATGCGATTCAAATAGGAATAGGATCGACTTAGCGCCATTTTGTGAAGTCATAGCAGTCAAATCGCGACAGCTAAGTAGGGTACGCCAAACAAAAAAAAAAAATAGTTCTTCAATTCTGCTTGTCTCTACATCACTGTGTGAAGTGTCTGAGTAATGGAAGAAGAAGGCACCTTCGGCGATTGCATCACTGCTTACCATCAGGTGGGATCGCAGTCAAGCACTAGTTTATAACAATTTAAAAAAATGCGAATTACTACCAACAATGAAAATGAGTTGACAAAAACAAAACACTTATAATAAATAACATTTATACTACACCTGCTCGGAAAGTACCTTGATACTTTATCAAAACGGTAGAAAGTACGTCATTTGCTTATCGAACAAATATGCGGCGAGAAAACGCATCTGAGCGGGAGAGAAAAGTGTATGAAAATCCATTTCTTACGTGGTTTTTCTTTTTTAATTTTGGGTAAGACTATGCGCTGGTAACCTAAATATCAAAAGCCAAAAAGTTTTTACAGTGAGTTTTTATCTCCAAGTTCGCAAAATGACACTGGCCACTAGCTGTGTGTTGGATGGTGTCAAACAATTTGAAAAAAGAACATGTGAAAATTGCAGACGCCATTGGCATTACCATTACTAATTTCAATTAGTAAAGATTTAGTTTTTTATTTTCCTCGTAGGTGTAGTATAAAGCACTATGTATCACTCGAGAGAAAGTGCGATTCCCGATCTCGGGTGTTTTAAAGCCCTCGCCTACGGCTCGGGCTTCAAACGATACCCTCGACGGTAATCGGCTACTTTCTCCTCTCGGTGAACAATGTACAATAACGTTTTGTAGTTATACAATAACGTTTTCCTTCACTTGGATTTAATTAATTAAAACTCAGTTAAATAAATAAAAAAAAACTGTTATTGTTAGGTATGTTTAATTTTCTTTTTTGCTTGAAGTTTTGAGAGAGAGGTCATTGACGTTCCTATTCTTATTTGAATCATATTGTACTATGTATTACTTTATAGGATCTCGTAGTATCTTTTGCCCCATAGGATTGTTTTTTTTTGTTAACTGTGCCAACCAAAAGCAATGTTAATATCTAAGGTACCTACTTATCCACAGGTTCGGACTATTAGGAGAATAAAGCAATAAAATCTGCAAAAAGTATTGCTTCTATTTTGTTTTACCTAAAAAGTATCTATGTGTATCTGTGTTAAAAAAAAAAACTAAGTTATACTTTATTTTTATTGCTGTCATTCCAATAGGTTTATTTATGTATTATTTTTTGTAGGTAGATAGGTGCAGTCAACTGCACGTCAGTGATACTAACACCTAAATTGCCCTTGCCACTTTGACAAAAAGGTTTTTAACCACGGATGTGTGGTTGACTGTACCTTATTGATGTGTAATAATGTTAGATAAGTAATTGTTCAATAAAATCTGTTGATGGATTAGTAATTTTATTTTATTTCAAACTTAGGTATTAAGGCGACTCAAGTCAACATTTTTTCCATACAAATTTCGGGGGGGTTTTACTCCACTATTTGACCATGTACATCCAAAGTTAAACATGATATCGTTTTGTCTCATTATTAATTTTGTCTGTACGGAAGCAGAATTGTAAAATAATAAGCCAATAAAAAGTTACGAGCTTCTAAAGTTTCGTTTTTTTGGCTAATTTTAACACAACTTTGAGCGTAAATTAGAAATAAAAGACGCATCAAATTTCAAAAACGAAGCCCGTACCGACACCACAAATTTATCGAAGAATTTAATAAATTTTATTTGAAATTGATTGATGCAGTAATTTTTTTGTAAAACCCCTTCTTTCAAAGGCCTTTTTGTATTTTATCACGCACGCCTTTTACTCAGAACTATCGTGCATCTCACTAAATAAAGTTACCCCCGGTTGCGGTGCGGGGGGACGACGTGTCACAGCGCCGCGCGCGGCTGTCTGAGTTTGGTTCAGTCTACTGCGGCCTATATCGTTCGTATGACGTGTATGTTGACTACCTATAATATCTACGCTTTATTAACCGACTTCAAAAAAAGAAGGAGGTTATCAATTCGACTGTATTTTTTTAAGCTATTGCATAGCTTCTATCGCGGGCCTTGAGCGTGGGGACCGAATCCAGAAATTCCGTAACGAAAAAACCTAACACCCTCCACTCCGATCGGCTATGTTATGTCTGGTCGGGCAACTGCCCAATTGAACGAGACGGGTTTTGTGTCTGGTCCGAGCAACTGCCCAATTAAGCGAAACGGGTGTTGTGTCTGGTTCGGGCAACTGCCCAATTGAGCGAGATGGATGTTGTGTCTGATCCGGGCAACAGCCCAAGTTTTTTTTGTTTAGTCTTTAGAGTGCATCTTCCGACCAGAGAGTTGTTATGTCTGGTCGGGCAGCTGCCCAATTGAACGAGAAGAGTGTTGTGTCTCGTCCAGGCAACTGCCCATTGAGCGAGGCGGGTGTTGTGTCTGGTCCGAGCAACTGCCCAATTGAGCGAGACAAGTTTTGTGTCTGGTCCGAGCAACTGCCCAATTGAACGAAACGGGTGTTGTGTCTGGTTCAGGCAACTGCCCAATTGAGCGAGATGGATGTTGTGTCTGGTCCGGGCAGCAGCCCTAGTTTTTTTTGTTTAGTCTTTAGAGTGCGTCATCCGACCAGAGAGATGTTTTGTCTGGTCAGGCAACTGCCCAATTGAGCGAGGCGGGTGTTGTGTCTGATCCGGGCAACTGCTGCTGCACAGCACGCCGGTCATGTGGCCCGCGTCCGCGGACAATAGGAAGGTGAACTCAGTGCGGCGCCTCAGCGCTCTGTGAGGTGAGGAACACGAAACAAATGAAAATTTGTCTTTTTTTTCACTGCCGAGAAACGAACAAAGGTACATACGTAAGAGCGTTTTCACATTATCCGATCCGATATCGGTATCGGACGCCGATCCGATATCGGGGTAAGTAAAATGTATGAAATGCCGTGCTCCGATATCCGATATCGGACCGGAGAATATGAAAGACAGGTACATATTTCATACATTTTACTTACCCCGATATCGGATCGGCGTCCGACACCGATATCGGATTGGATAATGTGAAAACGCTCTTAGGTATTATTTTAAATCTTTTGTTTTTCGAATTCGAGCGGCACACACCGCAACAACTGAAACGGTATGACATGTGTGCATCGTGTAATTTCGTTTTTATTCGGAATGGTTCGGAGCGCTATGTGCAAAGCAGACGTCGCGTCGTGCGTGAGGACTAGCGTCTAACCGCTCATCACTGATACTATCTCTTTCGGGCACGATGTCAAGTGAGACAGCGTGCTTTATGGCCGCGCCCGCCAGTGAGTTCAAGCCCGCGCAAAGTGGGACCTTAACTTCTACAGATAATGAAGTAAGTTGGTACCTAGGTACCTACTGGATTTTGGAATTTGGAAACAATTGGAAACCAAAATCATTTTAATGTGGTTTAGGTACCTACCATTATCAGAGTCCCAGCAGCGTCGAAGCCTATTAGGGTCCTAGGTCGACTTCTGAAGAGAAAACCCGTGTTTCTAGAACGCAAAGGACAACGGAAGGAACAAAAATTTTGTTTTAGTCAGTCAAAGTCTGACGCACCCTCCCGCTCCACCCTAAAGTGGGAAAATTTATTGGATGGGTTTTATAATCCTTCCTTTAATAAAAGCAGCATAAGGGTCCTTTTTTAATAGAGGTGTGCTATTCAGCTATAAGTAGGTAGGTACTGCTAAGATGTGAACGCTAAACTATGAGGCTATTTCCACTAATACTGAGTTATGGTGCGCTGTTATTGTGCTTGTAAGATGTGCTATGAAGATGCGTCACCACGATATCTGTGCGAAAGTAGGAATGATACGGGGAGCGGACCGGAGGGCAATGCTGCCGATGAAAACAAAATAAACGTGCAAAAAGGTGAAATAGTGGTCAAACGCTATCGTTAAAGGCTAGCCTCTGCTAAAAAAAAAGAATGAATTTCTTTCATAAATAAAAAACCACGTGACACGTTGTCTCTACATTGTAGTTAGCATTTGTATAGTTAGATGGCGCTATTTACACAATTATCGAAATTGTGTTTTAATGCCTTGAGATAAACCATATTTTACAAAATCAAATAAGTTCAACTGACAGTTGCCATGTTGACATTTCGTCAAGTTGCTATGGCGGTCTTTTCATTTTATCGGTGATGAATTTTGCATTGAAGTGAAATTATAATCAATATCCATGTTTAAAACAAGCTAAAATTATGTGGCGTAAATATTACATGTCGGGAGATGTAATCGTGGGTGGTCATCATCACATCAGTTTACCTGCGATGTTCCGATAAATAAGCCTAAAATACAGAATAAATTATTTTTGTTTGTTTGTAATTTTAAAATACAAGTGCAAGTTTCAGCATGAGTTATTACAGTAATAAAGACAAAATGGATTGTAATGATTACAAAGACATATGCCGGAATCATTCAGCTAAAACAGAACGGGGTAAGTTACACATTATTTTACCGCACTAGTATGTTACTTCCATGGATACCAGAGAATTTTTTGTCTGGTTGGTGACGTCGGTGCTCAAAGGTGCCCGTCACGTTTCCCGCATTTAACCGCAGTGTGCTAATGAAAATATTTTATTGATAGCATAGTTAAATTTCATTTTCAATAGCCATTTGTCAGGGTTAAAAGGCAGACTCTATTATTACTTAGTTCAAAAGTTGTACACTGGCTCACAACTAAATATCTGTAATAAACTAAAAATATGCATATTATGGTTAACATATAACCAGCAAAACACTAATCAAAGTTAATTCATGAATCCCCAACTGGTCGCATGAGACTGCGCTGTTATTGTTTTACTTTTGTGTCTCGTTTCGCGGGTATGTAATAGGTTAATACGGATACAAGAAGTAGAATTTGTGTCTTAACAAATTAATTATATTTAATTACACTAGAATATGATATAATATGATTCTAGTATAGGTATAGCTAGCTCATCATTAAAGTTTAACGTTTGAATCCCCGACCGGTCTCATGAGACCGCGCTGTCATTGTCTTACTATTGTGTCTCGTTTCGCGGGTATGTGATAGGTTAATTAACGTTTGAATCCCCAACCGGTCCTATGAGACCGCGCTGTTATTGTTTTACTATTGTGTCTCGTTTCCCGGGTATCTGAGTAATTAATATATAAATGAATCCATATTTCTCTTGGTCACGGCATCACTTGTGAATGGCTCGACTGGTTTCGCTAATTCTTTTTTTGTTGTGTTTGTTATGGTCAGGAGAAGGTTATTAGGTAGTGTAGAGTAAGGTACGGTAGGTAGGGTAAGGTAGGTAGTCAGTTGACGGCAGCAAAGCCATGTGTTTTTACCCATGGCTTCGATTTCCAAGAAAAGGCAAAGTCCAGACTCACTTACTGACTCATCAACATCCAGCCCAAACTCTTGGAGCTAGAATGCTGAAATTTTGTACAGTTTCCTTTTATGATTGTACATCACATAGAATAAGGAAAGATTATCTAAAATTCACTCCTTTTGGGAATGAAATTGGGGTACACAGTTTGTATTAGAAAGCTAGTCCTCATTTGATTGTGGGGCATTGTATCTAAAATTAAAAATAAATCATTAAAAATTGTGAGGCAATCCAATAAACAAAATAAGAGATCAAATGTTAACATTTAACTTTAAAAAATTCATTAAAAAAATTATATTTGATTTCAGAAATGTTCCGAGTATGCCCTTCAAAATTAAGTAAGCGGGAATTAGAAGACTTGTACTTTAATCTTCTGGAAACTAACCTGGAACTCAAGAAGACCGTCAATGGACAGCAGGATAAGATCCGAGTCCTGTCTACGCAGGTACAGAGATTGACCAATACTCAGGAGAGACTGGTGTCTAGAGAGATGAAGGATCGTGGCACTGCTACTAAAGCTGTTGTTGATGAACAGAAAGATTTGTAAGTATTATTTTTAACTAATATTTTAAGAGGTTTAGGGGCTATGCGAACATGGGCACTTTTGTCTTGTTTTGGATGTAAGAGACCAATTCATATTTTAATTCTACAATATAGAAGACAAATATAGATTATTATGTATTATTTTTTTTGCATTATCGGCCTTATAATGTTCTCACTTCTGGGACTCAGGCTTCCTCTTTAGGAGAGGGAATGGGCTGTAATCCACCACGAGGGCTCATTGCGGATTGGTGGATGTCACATGTCTTCGAATTTTTGATTCTAGGATGTGTGATGTGTGTGTGAAATAAATTACATAAAGTAATGCAACTGGTTGTGTTTGAACCCGCGACCTACAATTTGTAAGGCGGGGCAGTTACCACTGGGCCACCACTGCTCTAATTTGATTAAATTGTAATCAATATAAATTCGGCCACCCCCTCCACAGGTGTTAATTTTTTTTTGTCTACTTGCTTCCATTTGACACATACTTGTTGATGATAATTATTAAAAATGTATAGTGATGCTAATCAAATACTTACTAAAATTTGTCAGTAGACAAAAGCAATGTTAACAAACCATAAAATTGTACTGAGCTGTATAAATGGATGATTTGTAACTAGTGTTCGTATTCTTTGTGCGACAAACATGCGAAACTGACGGAAAACAAGCAACAAATCGTACTTAAAGTGTTTGCGCAGCTCCTAAGGGCGCTGGTGCACTACACGGAATTTTACTGTCTGGCAGTCAATTTACGTCAACTTTCATTGAAATTCATTGACGATTATGTAAGAAATCAGACTGCCGGACAAACAATTGTAAGAAATCAGACAGCTGGACAGAAAAATTCCGTGTAGTACACAAGCGCCCTAACCCTATAATAATTATTGGACTTTAGTTTGTAACTTTACATAAAGGACAAACCTTGGAAGTATAGATTTAAAAACATTTTTTGTCTTCGTAGTATGGGATGGGCCATAAAAGTTTACCACTATACCCTGACAAATTGCATGATACTGTTGGATGCCACAGAAAAAAACTAGTTTTCTTGAAATTGCCGAACTTATTGATGATTGCCTTATTTATGGTCTAAGAACTGCAAGGGTTTTGATTTGGTTCTTAACTTGAGTAGAGGGGGCAAAGTATTTGCAATATAAATTCAAGAAAGACAAATCCATTAATATGATCGCAAAGTATGCATTAGTAAAAACATTGCAATAACAATTTTGCTAGGCGCTAAATGCGAGTATATTTGGATTTATCTATCCCGTTTAACCACTCCAGAAAGTGCTTTTAACTGATAAAAGTTTCATCATCATCATCTTTATGACCTTGTTCCATGACACTTCAGATCGGCGCAATCCGTTTTTTCTTCCGTTCTATCCTGTTACGTTACTGACTTGCTTTACTTTCATATCGCTTCTCACACAATCCATCCATCTTATCTCTGGCCTACGTCTCCCTCTCCATCCATACACAAGTATACATATTAATAACTCTTTTAGTAACATGCATTTCATCCCTCCTCTTCCCAAAACCGTACATTGTAGTTATGAATATTATACATTTGCAGTATATCAGAACTGAAAGAAACAAACCAGCGCCTGACAGACCGGATCCAGCACCTGAACATGAGGCTGTGCTCCGCCAAGCAGTTCATGAAGACCAGTCCGCCGCAGACGGCACCCTTCAGGGGGGGTAACCGCTCCGCTGCCACGGCGGTGTCCACGCCTAAGAAGTGAGCATGTTTATGATTATACCCCCAAAACTAATGGCACTTTTAGTTAAAGCCTATTTTTGTTCTTATCAATAAAAATAAAAAATGTATTTGCGTGCACGGCAAGTTGAGTGGAAAATGAAAAATCTTGGCACACGGCACGTTTTCCGCCGTACGTAGACACGGTTAATTCGCTGTGCGTACGCATGGCGGGCAGGGATCACTGAGAGAGACTGTTGTATCGCAGTCTATGGCCTCTTGTACACGGTACTTTTTATTTCGTACGTACGTACGGTTAGAAAACTTGCCGCGTACAAGAGGCCTAAAGAGTAAAACGGGAGGTCTTGTTCTTCTTATTCTTGGTCGAGCACTCTTGACAGAGTGATCGTGACTGTTGATGACGGATAGAGCTGCGACTGCGACTTTCGCGTACACAGTACTGCGGGTGGCTTCGTAACCTTGGTGATGAGATCGATCTAACGAGTCGGGGATCGACCGCAGGCTCTCTTGCCTTCAACGCGGCCGTGCCCACAAGAAACCACAAGCCTTTCCATCGAGTCTTCGTTTCTGGAGATGTGCCCAATACTGCACACTTGACAAAAGTCTCGTATATGAAGTTCTTTGAGGATGGAGTTATTGGTGCGGAAGGCTGTCCACGGTGTTTTCAAAATCCATCTCCAACCGAATATCTCCAAGGCATCGATTTTTTGGCGATCTTGTAGTCTTACGTCCATGTCTGAGCCCCATAGAGAAAGATTGGAATTATCAGACACTTCATTAACCGTACTTTCGTCTTTGGTGTTTTTGGTGGTTTTATCATCATCATCTTCCTGCCCTTGTCCCGTTTTATTTGGGGTGGCCCTACACGTTCTTTTTCTTCCATTCTGTTCTGTCACTCGTCACGCTATCACTAACTCCTTTGGTATTCTTTGTAATCGGTCGTCTTTCCATATCTTTTCCAGACGTTGTGCTGCCGTCCTGTTGATAGCTGATCGGCGCTTGATCGCGTCTTCACATCCTCCAGTGTCCGAGATAGTAGAACTGAGGTAGATATATGTACTAATCGAACACGTTTCTAAGATTAGTATGCTTTGTCTAAGTATTGATGATGGCTAGCGCTGAAAATCAGCGCTGTGGCTCTGTTCTGCACAAGCCTCAGCATTTTGCTGAGTGCTGGACTTTTTGCGCAGACGTGACGCAAATCTTCCTATAACTTATTGTATTGTTATTTTTCTCATGTCCAAACATTGGCGCATCATGAGATGCGCCAATGTTTGGACGCAAATCAACGATTTTTCTTTCTTTCATATAGCTCTGGACTACTTCGCTGTTAGCTATAGTCAGTACTCCTTTGGTTGTTTATACCGGTCCACTATCATAACGTCTTGCCCCTATTAAGAGCCAGTCCGAATTGAAGGCTTACTGTTTCCAGGCGAGTCAAGAGCTCTTTCAAATCCTCTTTAGTTCTTGCAAGAAGGGTCGTATCATCAGCATATCTTAAGTTATTTATCACCCGCCCGCCCAGTGTTACACCCTTCTCCCAACCACACAAGACGATGCGCATGATGTATTCGGTGTAGGTCTTAATAATAAAGGCGTCAAGATACATCCCTGTTGAACACCGGACTTTGTCTTAAAAGTTTTCGAAAGGATTTCATCAACTCGTTCTGCTGCAGTACCATCTTCATACAGTCCCTTTAGTAAGAGTATCAAGTGCTATGGTACTTCCATCTCTAATAGGATTTTCCAGAGGTGTTCTCATATGATAGTGTCGAAGGCCTTGCGGATATCAATAAGTGAGAAGGTGTGTTGAATTCCCTGACAACGGAATACAACAGGAGGTGCATACAAATAGCATAATTATTCTGCTTTACAATATTCCCTGTGTTGGGACTCAGGCTTTCCCTTTAAGAAAGGGAATGTTCTTTAGACAACAACGCGGGCCAATATGAGTTGACGGATGTCACATGTTTTCAATTTTTTGGGCTCTAAGATGTACCCGTTTTCTCGCGATGCTTTTTTCATCGTTTTGTGAACAGTGGTGATGAAATAAATAAAATAAAATAATGCGTCTAGCTGGGTTTAAACCCAGCGTGGTCGTGACCACACCTTTATAGGAAGACGCAAAGACTAATGTCAATAAAAAATTTCTTGCAGGCACGATTGTCTCAGCAAAAGCCCGGAGAGTATACCAGAACAAGTCATTAAAGTGTCTACACTTAGCCAGTGGGAGGAAAAGTATGTGTGAATTAATATTATATCGGGTGTGTCTGACATCGATGCACAAACGAATATCATGGGCCCAGTACATGATTCTGGACTCCCCAGTAGTGTTTTTTTTTTCTGGTAGGGGAATCATCAGAATGACTTCTACTGCTCTTGGGCGGAGCGGGAGGGCGTGTCAGACTCTTACTGACTAAACCCCTACCCCGTTCCTTCGTTGCCTATGATCTGGGGGGGACTCGGTGTCAACCTTTCGGAATACCACGTGTTCCCCAGAGGCTTCGGCCCTGCCGGGCCCCTACAGTTTGCTGACATCTCCTTGAGGCGCGCGTGGAACAGAACGCGCCGTTGACGATTGGACTCGGTCCAGATTATTTCCAGACTGCCAGACGGTGAGCTACCCAGTGCTCGCCGTCCGCGAACCCGCGCCTACGGTGGTCGGAAATCGGGATCGGGATCTCGGCGGCGGCGGCGTGAGGACCGTTCGCTCGCGGTCAGCAGCCTCCTTCACGAGCATTACTGCTTCGCAGAAGGAGGCGACCGCATGCCACCCCTCCTCGCTCCGGACCATGGCCGCCTCCGACAGCCTCCACAAGACTCCCCAGTAGTGGAATCATCCATGACCTGGATCCTTGGTATTGGTTTGTGCGTCAATGTCTGACACACCCAGTATTATTTGATTGCTACTTAGAGCTACCTCGACGAGCGAATGAATCGTAACGTGTTGTGTTGACTTTCCGATCGTCACAATATTGACGTGGTTTTTGGGTGGGAAATCATCCTATGACGTTTACCGCTCTTGGACTGAGCGGGAAGGTGTCAGGCTTTTGCTAACTAAAATCCAATCTTGTTCCTTGTTTGTCTTTCTTGTAAGGCCCGGGGTTCTCTTTCGCACAACTCATGGGCCTAGTAGGTTTCGACTTGGCTGAATGACCCTAAAGCGCGTGTAGAACACTACGCGTTTGGACAGTTACCAGACGCCCGGACGGCGAGCTATGGAGGCTGAAAATCGGGGTTGGGATCCCGGCGGCTGCGGCATCAGGGCTATTTCCTCGCGCATGCGGGCCTCTCCTTCTCTAACATTACTGCTACGAACGCGGAGGCGACCGCTTGCCACTCTTCCTCGCTCCGGACCATGGCCTATACTATACCAGGGCCTCGCGCGAGAGCAAGTTGCCTCCGATCGCCCACACGAGAATCGAGATAATATAGACGAGTGGAGACACGTTTATGGAGTTGTTTTAGAATGAAGTGTCAGGAGAATATCATCGCGACGAGATGCTTACTCATGAAACTATCCTACTCATTTATTTTCTCGCTATACTTAAGAACTATGTACTTATATGTGGTTAGAGTCAGATATTTGGAGTATTAGGTAGATATTGAGGAAATAATTTGACAATAAATAGGTAAATTTTTATTTCCAGAACTCCAAGAAAAACTAACGTAACGCAAAACAACGTGTTAGTTGAGAAGTAAGTATCTAGTTTTATTTGTTTAACTATTACACTAAAATATACACGAAATAGCGATCACTTCTTGAACTGTTCTACAGTAAGTATGTATAATTACGTTGTTTGATTTGAAGTAATAATTTGACTAATTGATTTTATTAAACTTTCGATGGATGTGAGACGCATACGACCGGTCGTTGTGGCGATGCTTGGGGTAGACCTATGTCCAGCTGTGGATGTCTTTCGGCTAAGATGATGATGATAAAACTTACAATTAACACATTCTTTTTTCCAGAACTCCTAGAAAAAATAACGTAACTGAAAACAATGTGGTACTTGAGAAGTAAGTAGTTTTAACTATACTACTATTTTTAGTTATACTATGGTATAATTTGGATGAAATATTGACTTTATTCTATTTTCTTTTCTACTTACCTACTTTGTTTGTATTTCAGGAAGCCTGTGAAATCAGAAGAACAACCATGTGACGAAAATAAATGCAGAACTCTCATGGAAGAGTTGAAACAGAAAATCGCCACATTACAAAATGTAAGAAGTATTTTATAACTAAGTTCTGCCCGCGGCTTCATCCACGTCAATATCAGTTATTGTGCATATGTAATGGAAATCGAAGCCGGATAAAAAGTAGCCTATGTCCTTTTTACGGCGAGCAATAGGTAGCTTGCCGTCCGGCTGTCCATTAATAATCTGGACCGAGCCCTAGTCGTCAAAGATGCGTAAGCTCAGCAGGGTCGAAGCCTCTGGGACCATGAATTAGCCTCTGAAAGGAAAACCCTGGACCCTGGAACAGAGGCAAAGAAGGAGCGGAGTGGGATCTAGTCAGTCTAGGTAAAAGTCTGACGTGCCCTTCCGCTCCGCCCAAGTGTGGGAGAAGTCATTCCGATGATTTCGACCTTAAAAAAGCCTATTATTTCGTACCAAATTTTAATTAATTCATGAATCCCCGACCGGTTCTATGAGACGCGGTGTTATTGTTTTACTATTGTGTTTCGTTTTGTGGGTATGTGATAGGTTAAATCGGTTCTGTAGTTGAACCATGTAAGCGTAACAGATGGATGCGAGATGCACAGGACCAGTCGTTGTGGCGACGCGCACGGGGAGGCTTATTTCCAGCAGTGGACGTCTTTCGGCTGAGATGATGATGATGATGATGATGAGGAATGTTCCCACTACTGGGACTCAGGCCTCCTCTCTGGGAATAGGAATGGACCGTAATCCACCATGCGGGCTCAGTGCGGGTTGGTGGATGTCACATGTCTTCGAATTTTTAGTTCTAGGTCATGCCGGTTTCCTCATATTTGCCTTCACTGTTTGATAATGTTTTAATATTTCTACGTATCGTTATTTTCTCGGTTATAGGAACTTTTAAATGTACACGGCGAGTACGCGACCCGCATCGGTCGGCTCGAGACCGAAGTGATAGAAGTTCGCAAGGAGAACATTCGCGTGCTCAGCGAGCGTTCGGCGAGCGAGTGCGAGCTCACGGATACCTACAAAAGAGCCAACGAATTGATGGCGAAGTATAGGAGTTATGAGGCTAAATGTGGTAAGTTATTGAAGAGATTAAATATTCTCTGCATTACCCAAAGGTTGACTGGTAGAAAAGGCATTAAGTCCGCCTCTGTACCTGCATTTGCTTAAAGTATTAAATAAATAATTAGAATATACACAAATGAGATGCGTTGAAATTGTACAATTTAGTTTAGTTACCACCGAGTCCGTTCCGTCATCGAACTACTAGACGTACGACGTTGAGCCATCGAGAGATGGTGCCCACCCATTCGTACAAAGCGCATTCATTATATATACTCCTAAAGAGTGGAATTCCCTGCTATAGTCTGTGGTTCCTCATGGCTAGAACCTGGGAATCTTTAAGTTGAGAGTGAATAGGTTGATGACGTGTCATCGCTTTCTACCAGGTAAGATTGCGGCGCTAGCCTATCAACAATTTAAAAAGAAATGAGTTACTACAGAAAACCACCCTCGTACGGACCTCTGGGAAGTTACAACAAATTCCTAATTTCGTATTAAACTTGACCCTAAAATGTTACAGCTGAACTCACCGCTGAACTAGCAATAGAGAAGCGGAAAGTGACAGAACTTGAGACGCAACTAAAAGCTGCCAACATGTCGGATAAAGTCAACAAGACCATCGAGGAACATTTGACAACTAAACAAGTAAGTCCATTCATTGGTTTTATCCAGGTTTACGCATACGCCAATTGGCTACTATGTTGCGGCTCCCGTACTGAATATATTATATTTGCGCTGTTTGAATTCCTTATATCACTCAGGTTTTCCTTCCTTACCTCACTCAGGCTCGGGAGTTAATTATATAAATCCCTCACTGCGATCGGGTTTAAAAATTAGCAACCTTCTTTTTGTTCGGAATGAAATATATCGCCCATGACTTTAAGACTTTGCTTTATCTCTTAGTTACATTTGTATGTTCCCTTGGGATAATAAAACTATATTTACATGGGCGTTACCACGGGTAAAAAATAATGGTAAATAATACCGTGTCCATTTAGGAAGCAAGTGTCAAACGAGATGGTCCTCGAGATGTTGGTCCTCCAGTTGTTCCTCCTCAAGCTGATGCTCCGCAAGGTGTAAGTCCTCCAGATCGTAAACAGACTGCTGGTCCTCCAAAACTCATTCCACCTCAAGATAGTGTTCCGAAAGATGTAAGTCCTCCAGATCGCAAAAAACCGGATGCCAGTCCTCCAAAACTCATTCCACCACAAGATGGTGCTCCGCAAGGTGTAAGTCCTCCAGGTCGCAAAAAACAGGATGCCGGTCCTCCAAATGTCGTTCCACCTCAAGCTCTTGCTCCGCAAGGTGTAAGTCCTCCAGAACGCAAAACACAGGATGCCAGTCCTCCAAAACTCATTCCACCTCAAGATGGTGTTCCGCAAGATGTAAGTCCTCCAGATCGTAAACCAGATGCTGGTCCTCCAAACGACATTCCACGTCGAGAAGATCGGAAAGACTTTTGCCATCGAGATAGCAAGTCAATAAATGCTAGTCGACTATTCCATGACGGAGGCGTCCGAGTTAGTGATGCTAAGAGTCCTCAAGTGGATAAACCTCTGGATGGCAGCTCTTTGAAATGTGACTGCGGTTGCCCTCCTCCAGCACCTACAACTCCGCCTCCGCCTCCTCCGCCTGGCCGCAACCTGACCGAAAAGCAACCAATTAAAGTATGAACTTTTTAACATTTTAGTAGATAGGTAGATCGAGGTAGATAGTGACTTATAGAGACAGCTGTATTGAAAAGTGATAGCGAACTTATATTGATAGTCCAGGAAAATCAGGGGTTTCACCTCGGAATAAGAAAGAGTTTCTAAAAATTTGTTCCTCTACAACATTTATATAAACACAAATAGTTAACTTACTATCGTCTGTTTTTATACCCTGAGACTAAATTGGCACAGTTAATGTCAAACTTACTATAGGAATGATGTCAGTTCTTTTGTGTTGTAATGTCATTTTAGTCCCAGGGTATAAAAAACAGACGGTACTTACGTACTGTTTATGTTTTGTTGTGGGTAGTTTCAAGTATTACTATAAGAACATTATAAATAACAACTTGAACACCATGGTCTGAAATAAAGAATTATTATTATTAAATATCATAAAAACATAGAAAACGATATTTACAATAAATTTGAAATAAAATTGAATTTTTGTTTTGGGAAAATCTTTAGTCGCGGTCGCCCTACGATAAGTAGGTTTTGAGGCAAGATTTAGGGTGCCAAAATAAAGGTTTATGCAAGTTTACAGTCGGCTATCTCTCATTCCGAGATTCTTGCCCTAATTTTCCTGGACTATGATGAAAATGCCATTATGGACAAATGGCACAAACACATCTATCATGTGGCTAATGTTTGCCGTCAAATAATGATTTGTCGGATGCCGTCATAGGTTCGCCATTCCTGATTTAGGATAACTCTGTAGTTAAGTAATTCATTCATTCATCTCATCATTCACTAACGGCCGAACGCATAGTCCAGCTAATGGTTCATTAGCGTCCATTAAAGTTAAGTATTGTCAAACCTTCACTGAAAAACTGTGTAAAACTGTCAATGTGACAATTTCTTAAGTGATGATTAACGTTAATGAATGTCCCTGAGTCGGGCCGTTAGTCACGTTGGTCATTTATTATTGGCAAATAGGTACAGTACGGCCGTTATAAGTTGGCGTGTCTGAAGTTAGGCGCTGCGAATTTTGGCGCTTGAAAACTCGTACAATAACAGTTTTTAACAGCAATAACAACAGCAAATTGCTTTTATTTTTTAAAACCTTTATTTTTGTAACTACGAGTTTTCAATCTCTCTTAGGGCCTGTTTCACCACCTATGATTAAGTTTCGAGTATCTTACTTGACAGATAATTTCATACGAATTCTGTCACATTTTTGAATTTATTCAGTGAGTAGTGCCTACTCGGACATTGTGAAACAGGCCCTTAACCTAAAAGTTTTAACGATTGATCAGCACTTATGCCTAGTTCGCACTAAGCTAGTAATTTAGTTTAGTAGCGAGTAATTTAGTAGCTAAACGCGTCTGAACACCAAAAATTTAGTCGACTAGTTTAATAAAGAAACTAAATAGATACTAAATTACTCGTTACTAAACTAAATTACTAGCTGAGTGCGAACTAGGCATTACTGCCATAGCCTGAGCTAGTCTTTAACAGCCAAAACCGATAACCTATCTATCACATACCGGAGACAAAAAAACAAATGAATCACTGTAGTTTCTTGTTAGTAAACATCCTAAGCTACTTTATAAATATTCGTAGTCTCCATAAAACCCTATGATTTCAGATCGTACCTCCAGTTTTGACTCCTAAAAAGCAAGACCGTGACCGTTTGGACAAAGCTTCGGCCAAAAGTTCTCCTACTAAATATAGCACGTCGAAGAGTTGTACTAGCAGCTGCTGGTCTAATGTAACGGAGACCTCTGATGTATGAATATTATGTTGTTTTTGAGTCTATCTTACTTATCCTAGCCATTTTATTATAAAGGGAAGGAGGCAAGTCATCAAATAATCCATCCCGACGGGTCGAGCGAAAGGGTGTGTCAAACTATTACTGATAAAAGCCTACATATGTCCCTACAGTTGTCTTTTGCGTTCCAGGGCGATTATTTTTTTCTCCGGAGTGGAAATCTTGGATGTCCTCCTCCCTCGGGAACTGTGGAGGTGTCTGTCAGACTCTTACTGACCGAAACCACCTCGGTATTCCCTCTTACACTTCTTGTGTAGGGGCCTGGGTGCAGTGTATCTTCCACTGCAGTTGAGTTAATATTTGACACACAGGCATTTTTTTAGACCTCCACGCTGGCAAAGTTGGACAGAACAAACAACTGAAAGAAGTCGGCTCTTATGTAGACCTTAGAGAGGAAAAGTCATCGGACGATTTCTCAACTCAAAAAAAAAAAATCGGTTGGGTAGAGCTATTTAAAACGGCACAATATTCAAAGATACTAATTCACAGTCTTGATTTTTTTAGTAGCAGATGATTCTAAGCTACGGACTTTAAATACGACTACGGTACGTTAAGGTTGATCTAGATTTGTAAAAAACTTGCAAATATACTGTTTCATTACAGGATACGAATTGCGAAAACTGTGGTTGCAAATCCCAGCTTATGACTCCCGTGCCAAGTCCTACGTTTTCGGTGGAAGTGCACCACTATCCTATTACACCCTCGCTAGTAGTATGTTACATTACTTTTATATTTACTAAGTAGTTTCTTGTTGAGATAAAAGTTATACATAGTTTCTCGACTAAGACCTGATTTCTCAATAGTCAGATACCGTAATCAAAAGAATATAATATGGCTGTACCGACATCGGATTAGTTCTTATGACATGGCGTCACATAAAAACTAATCCTGCATCGCGCGAGTAAAGTTCTCCGCACTTGTTAAATAAATACGACAGCTCGAAATCATCTATCAACCAACCAACTTACCTTCTTGATACCGTAAGAAGACTTTTTTTTAAAGAAATTGTTAGAACTATTAGTTATCTCTGGCTCTAAGCATTCAAAGTTTCATTATTACTGAGTATCTCTGTGAATTTCATTATATTTCAACGATGTTTTATTCCATTTTCAATTATTGCAGTATTAATTTTTTTGTCTTTTTTAACCCAAGGGTTGTTAGGGCTTTATCACACTAGCGGATTGCGAGCGTACTCAAAGCGGAGCAGGTATGCAACGAATACGCCGCGCAAGCGCAGTGAATTGGCTGCAAACGCGCAACGCAACCGTCGCGAATAATAGCGTGAACACCATTGTGTATGGTCTCGTAATTTATAGGCCACCTCGTTCCCCCACCTACAAACACGCGACGAAAACGTTGCCAATTCGCCATTCGTCCGCGTCGTCTTCGCTGTGCAGCCGCGGCGTGTTCGCGGCGCATTCGCCGCTCACTCGCTCCGCTCCACAGCCGCTTGCAAATCGCTTGTGTGATATGGCCCTTAGAAAGTTCATGTTGCATTAAGGGTCACGACCGACAATCGGTGAACGGTTTTTAACTGTCGAAAAATAGAACACACTGATAGCAATGGAGTAACGCACAAGGCCTACAAAAAGTCGGTCAGAATATACTATAGGATTATAATATGTGACGATTGTCGGGACGATTATCGGACCTACAAAAAGTCTGTCGTTGGCGGGCAGCGTAAGACCGTCTATGTACCACCGCTGTACATCCATCCATCATCATCATCATCATCATCATTATCATCATGGGATTTATTCCAGAACGGCAAGTGCGTGATGTGCGGCTTCGCTCCTCCCCCTCCCGCTCCGGTCACACCCCCGCCCCCGCCCCCGCCACCCCCGCGCCCGCTACCACCGCCACCTCCTCCAGTAAACACGTCTACGCCAAATAAAGTATGATCTTTTTTACTATCCTCTATCGTCTGTTCAAAAGTTTGTAGTAAGACCTCATTTGTATGGAAGGCTTTTCTAGTGTGACAAACGAACACACGAACTGACGAACATGCGAGCGAAAAAGAGGGATTGAGCTATACACAATTTATAACTCCATCCCTTTAACAGTTTAGATTAGGTCTTCAAATGCGAGCTCAAACGCGTATTGCGTTATGAGCTCGTGGTAAGGTTTCTGAGTGCTTTTTGACGATGGTTCGTATGTACAAAATAGTGAAAACTGCCCGTGTTAACCATCATCAAACTCCAGCTTTATACATGATACTACGCTCCATTCGAATGAAGATTAGATATTAACCAAATCTTTTTTACTTTCTGTTCAACCGATTTTCACTTCTATTCCGTAGGCATTAGGATGGCATTAAAAGCAAAAAAGTGGTTTTAATACCAACTATTTACTGCAAAACTTAGTAAAGTAAAATCGATTGAATGGACTGTAAAAAATACTTGTTTAAATGTCTAATCTTATTGCGAATGAAGTATAAAAATTGTGAAGAAACATCGTATATTTTGTCGAGTACACAGCTAATTTCTTATAAACAATATCAGACCATGAGCCCCGTTCATGCGTTTGCAATTATAACTACCCTAACGAATAGGAACAACTTTTTCTACATTAATAAAGCAGAAAAACAAAACCCATCGTAAAAATAAATATTGATTCCAGAATAAAAAGAATAACGTCGAGTGCCGTTGTCCTCCCTGGGTGCAGATTATTCCATCACAGCTTTCTCAAGTATGATCATTGTGCTTTATTCAACTTTCCACATGTTCTCATCATCATCATCAGTTCAGCCGAAAGACGTCCATAATCATATTTTACAAACGTATATACTAATCATGAGTCATTTTGACACACCCTTGAATAAGATTATAAATTGAACATGAAATAGTAGGTTGTATCATAAGGGAGCAAAATAATATATTTATGGCGAGGGCGCTTTTATAAGCTTTCCTTAAAAGGAGTCGTTGTACTCATCAATATGATCGACTTTTACTATGCGATTAACATAATCAGGAACAAAAAATCCGCTTATCCATACATTTTGTCAAATTATTTGAACATACATGACTGTATGGATCAGCGGATTTTTTTTTCGTATTGATGGGTACAACAACCCTTTTAAAGAAACATACAACGTTGATACGACAGGGGGCTTGTCGTATCAACGTTGTATGATAGAACATTCATACACATAATTCTGACTGAATTAGGTAGATTTTGAGACAATAATTTGACTAAGGTGATACAGTGGAATTGCCGACCAGTTCTCTGTCTCGCAACTATCTTTTTCCTGCGACCGTCATCAGTACATCTTGTGGGCCACCCAACGCTGTGTCTTTCGGTACGTAGTTGCGTTTCCGGAACCTTTCGTCCCCATTGACCATCAGTTCTGCGAGCAATATCCACTGCCACTTAAAGCTTGGAACTAGTACTGCGCTCCAAAACACAACCGCTAACGACTCTCAAAATACCACAATAGCGCTACAATATGTTGAACGAGTCGTGAGCTAATTGAATATTCGATTTGGAGAACTACCAGGGCTTGAAGTCTCCTATTAGAATAGTATCAGACTTGTCGATCATTGGCTTCAATTTTGACAATTGCAACAATTATGAAACCAATGCTCGACAATTATGAAACAATTGTAATAGCAGACTTGAGGCCCAGTATTATTGCGCGTGACCCAGGCAAAGACGGTAGGACTAATCTGATGTTTTACAAGCAGGATTGGTCAACATTTGAAAAATAAACCAAAATTTTACATTCAATTACAAATATCAAACGCAAAAATTTTGGTCTATTAAGTATATCTATCAAGTCAAAATCCACAGGGCATGGATAGTGTTAAAGGGTCTGAAAGGATAATATAAATGACCCCTACAGTCGACCATTTTAATTTGGCACACAATGCGTCAATCACCCTCTATGTATATCGAATGTTTCATTAATGATGTTTTTTGTTTTGTTCCAGGATTCAAATCCAAAATGTATGAAATGCTGTTTCAAAGATGAGCAAGAAAAACCCCCACCCAAAGTAAGACTGTTTTGTTTGAGTTATTTGAATATTGTTACTAATCTATGCTCAACCAGACTTGTAAAGAAGCGTGAAAACCTTACACGCTTCTTTACAAGTCTACACTTACAACCTACCACTGGCTTGCAAATTGCAAAAAACGTAAGAAAATGAGAATTTCGCGGGCTACCCTGACGCTTCTCCCTTAAGGTAGACTTACATTCTGCCGTCGTATATCTAAAATGCCGTTATCTGACATTTGGCGGGCTTTCGGTTTTGACGCTAAAAATTCTACATCGATCTCCCTAAGCAGTAATTTTCAAATATCAATAGATATAATTAAACCATGTACCGATGGATGCGAGATGCACAGGACCGGTCGCTGTGCCGGCGCTTGAGGGAGGCCTATGTCAAGCAGTTAACGCCTTTCGGCTGAGATGATGATGATGAAACCAACCTAATAGTTGTAGCAACATAAATTAATAAAATCGCTGTTAAGTTCCCCTGATTTGTTCGTAATTTTACGCTGTTTTTTGTGCGTAAATCAAAAAATGATTTTGTCATAAATAACGGCATTTTAGATATAAGACATTGCGCATTGCACACACGTGGGCCACATACGCCGATCAAGGCACGTCGGTCTCCATACATTTTATTATGGAAAATAGACTAGGGGAGGGAATTTTTCAATATACAGATGTAAATAGACAGGTTTTGCACATTAAATTGCCTCATAACCAACGCGAAGTTGCAAGTCTATGTCCGAGTTCAAGCTTGCTCCGTACCAAATTTCATCAGAATCGGCTCAGTAGTTTAACCGTGAAAACCGTAATAGACAGAATTAATTTTACATTTACACATAATATTAGTATGGATGTGACACTTTCATCTTTATTCTTCAAACTAAAATCATGAAAAGATAGAATAGCCGGCTGTTAGTGAATTGAAACAGAATGGTTTTGTAGACGAACGAGGGACAGGCGCGAGGGGTGGCCAGCCCCAAAGGCGACCTCAATTCCACGAGTACAAATAACGATTCCGGCTACCAGGATATCAGTGATGAACAACAGGTCAGTTGTAGCTTAACCCTAGAGTACTATTCATATTTTACAAACGTATATATAATGTACTAATCATGAGTCGTTTTGACACACACTTGATGAATAAGATTATAAATTGAACATGAATCATAAATCATAAATCATAAATCATTTATTTCTTTGCAAATATGGGTGATTGGTACATAGATGTTTTTTAAAGGTAATTAGCTCCTCCATATTCTACCGTCTTGTGGGAATGCAAAAAATTATTTCATTCACAAAAAATAGTAATATAACATTGTAATAATAATATAAATTTAAATGTCCATTTATCAAAATACAAAAAAAAAATTTAATTAGTCAAGTAAAAGTAGTAGAATCTTTATAATAATGTCAAAGAGAATAATAAATAAGTCAATTTGGAAAAAATACAAATGTCGAAATAGGATTGTACATGTCCATCACAATAATAGTTTTTATGTCATTTTAATAATTTATCATTAAGAAAGTCATCAATTGTGTAATAACATTTCTCTATTAATATTTGGCTTAGTGCCCTTTTAAATTTTATTACAGTCATACTTTTTATTGCATCAGGTACTTTATTATAGATTCGTGGGGCAATACCAAAGAAACTCTTATGCATAAGTGCCGTTTTGCATTTTACTTGGGATAGTTTATTAACATATTGAGCCCGTGTCGGATTTTTTCTGACTGCTGACAGTTTTACAAATAATTCTGGATGAATTTTTACAAATAATGCTGTTTCTAAAATGTATAAACACGGAAAAGTTAAAATGTTTAGAGACTTAAAATAGGGAAGACAGCTATCTGTTGTTTTAAGCGCACACATTGACCTTATACATCGCTTTTGCATTCTAAATACTAGTTCCCTATCGGTAGACTGCCCCCAAAATATGATACCATACCGCAAGACAGAGGCAGCTAGTCCATGGTATGCTGATAAAAGAGCCTGCATGTTGACTTTTTTTGAAAGTTGACGGAGAGCATACGCGGTTTTGCTGAGTTTCTTGCACACAACTTCAATATGAGGTTTCCAAGTGAGTTTACTGTCAATAACTATACCCAAAAACCGTGCCTGGCTTGCCTCCTCAATATTACAACCTTGGTAAGCAATACTAATATTTGGGTTTTCACTGCGTTGATGAAATTGCATTATTTTTGTTTTATTGAGGTTTATAATTAAATTGTTATTATTTAGCCAATTTATTATGTCATGTAAACAAGTATTTATCTCCTGCTCGTAATCAATATGATTCTCACACTTAATCACAGCTGTACTGTCATCCGCAAAGAGAATCATTTTATTTGATGTTGCAATTGGGAGATCATTGATGTAAATTAGAAAAAATGGTGGCCCCAGTACGCTACCCTGCGGAACACCATATTTTACGTGTCTTGGCTTTGATACATAAATGGTTTCCATTTTAGTCTTCGGACAGATTCTAGAGACTTCTGTGTATTGAATTCTGTTGCTTAAATATGACTCTATTAACTGAAGAATATTTCCTCTTATTCCGTAGCTATGCAGTTTTTCCAACAGAATTTTATGATCCACATGATCAAAAGCCTTGGACATATCAGTATAGATAGCACAAACTGGAATTCTCTTATCTACAGATGACATGATGTTTGTTAAGAGATCAAAGAATGCCATATTAACTGTTATATTTTTGCGGAATCCCTTTTGTTCCTTACAAAATAATTTATACTTTTCGAAATACGAGTAAAGAGAGTTATATATAACTTTTTCAAAAATTTTTGATAATATTGGGATTTTCGCTATAGGTCTATAGTTTTTTAAGTCCGATTTGTCATCTTTTTTGTGTAAAGGTTTTATGACAACCGTTTTGAGCTTGTTTGGGAACTCGCCATTAGCAATACACAAGTTAATAATATGCGCCAATGGAGGTGATATTACGTCTCTTGCAAATTTTATGACTTTTGTAGAAATGCCATCGTATCCTACAGTGTTCGTGTTTTTTAGGTTAGAAATTATTTTTATAATGTCATCGGTAGTAACAGGTTGCATGAATAAGGAATTTAATGTCTGATTTTTTAAATTAATATTATTTAACGTTATGTCAGTTTTAGTTTTATTTTCAATTTCGTCAATAAAATAATTGTTAAATTCATTCGCAATGTCTATAGGGTGTGTAAACGTTAGATTATCTCTATTTATGGTCATGATTGACTCCTGTGGCAAACATAACTTGGTTTTATTTATTATTTGCCATGTAGCCTTTGATTTGTTTTCAGCGATGTTTATAAAATGATTATTTTGAGCTTTTTGTGTTAGCTTAATAATTTTCCTATAAAGTTTTGTGTAGTTTTTAAGATTTTTTTTATTTTGTGAGTTAGAATTTAATCTATAAGCCCAAAGTAACTGCTTTTGTTTCTTGCTACATATTTTTATTCCTCGAGAAATCCATTTTGTTTCCTTGTTCGTTTTAATTGTTACAATTTTTTCCGGGAAGCACAGCTTATAAAAAAGAGTAAAATCATCCATGAAATCATCAAAAGCTGTGTTTGCCTCTTGTGCATCAAAAACCCGTGTAAATGATAGACTGCTAAGATGTTTTTTAAAAGTAAGTAAATGATTCATATTTAGGTCCTGTTTTTTAGTTTTCCAATACTGTAATTTACAGGTTTTTTTAATAGGTATTTTAATTATTTGTGATACATGATCTGAAAGGACTAAATCTATAACTTCAGTTTCGCAACCTTTCCTGCAGTTGTGTGCAAAATTATCAATACAGGTATTACTACTTAATCTTGTGGGTGTATAAAGTGCTAGTTTTAGGTTATACTTCATAAGAAAAAACTCTAATTCTAATGTTGTCTTGTTTCTTTTCAAAACATCAATATTAAAGTCTCCGCACAAGACTATTTTTTTATTCGAAGAGATAGAAACTTTACTTAAAACATAATCTAATTTTTCATAAAATATTTCATAATTAGGTTTAGGGATTCTGTATACACAAATTATAATAACTTTATGAGTTATTATCTCTACGGCACAGCATTCGAAAATCCCTGAAACCGATTGTTTTGATATTTCCAGTATTTCCTTAAACTGTAACCCCACTCTAACAAAAATACACGCTCCTCCTCTCTTCACTTCTCTAGAATAAAAAGCTGCTGGACAAAAATTAGGAATGTGTAATAAATCTTCAAAACCCTTTTGTACGAAGTGTTCCGTGATACAAATAATATCTATAATAGTTTCTCTGTCAGATAATTCCACTAGCTTTACAGTCAGATTATCAATTTTATTAATTAGTCCAGCTATGTTCTGATGTAAAATGGTAAGGTATTTAAAGAAAAAACTGAGTATTTGCATGTTGTGAATCTATAGGCTGAGTATTTTGATTTTGAGATAGGCAGTCCACTTCCAAGTGTGTAGTAGTTAGGTCGCCAAGGTCAAATATAAGGTCTTGCAAATCTGATACAACAATCTTTAAACCAGAGTGATTTAAAGTTCCATATTTGTTACTGTAGGATTCGTAATTGTAAGGTAGATTTAAATTTGAGTCTAGTAAATGTGCATAATTCCACGTATTTATATCTAAATAAAGAAGGTTATTGAAGGTTTCTATACGGCTGTTAAACATTATGTTGGCATCTGTCATATATTTAAAAGTCGGTAAACAAATTATGAAGTTTGTATGATTCAGGGGTACCAATTTTTCCCTGACAGATATGACTAGTTCTAGGTAGTTATGCGTTTTTCGAAAGTCTTCCTCGCCGATATAAATAACGCAAAAGTCCGAGTGTGTAAAGTTATGTACTTTTCTTTCGATTTTGTCAATAAGTTGCAACAACCCACATGTTGGTTTGCGATAGTGACAGATTTCAAAGTTACACAAATTTGTTTTTTGAGCAATTGTATAAAGTCTGTTTGAAGTTTCGCTGCTTATTAGGCATATTTTATGTTTCACGGAAGGACACTTAACAACATCAGTTCTGGTTGTTTTTATATTATTTGTTTCTTCCGAGACGCAGTCGTTGCAGTTGACAGTTTTTGTACATAAAATGTCATTTTCTTCAATAGTTGGAGTGGTCTGGGTTTGTTTTGTCTTCGTGTTATTTTTAGGTGTGTTTTTAGGTGTCATTAATGTTGTCTTCGGTACACGTTTTCCTGGACTGTTAATAAGTTTTTTATACATTTCATTTTTTTTTGAAAATTCATCATTTAATTCTTTTAGCGGACTGTTTTCTAATGACAGTAGCTCGATTTCTCTGTGAGCACTAGTAAGTTGAGATGTTAGTCTCGCTACCTCATCTTTCAATATTTTTAACTGCGGAGCGTCCTCATCTTCGGATATATCGGGTAGACTACTCGTCGTACAGTTCAAAGTTTGTGATATAATGCTTTCGTCATCATTTGGTTCCGACCGTGTGCGGTTCCGCCGGAAAGTTATATTCTCCAAGAAATTCATTTTAGTTTGCTGTTACAAATTGTATTAATGATGGTACTACCATGAAATAGTAGATTGTATCATAAGGGAGCAAAATAATATTTTTACGGCGAGGGCGCCCCATATAAGCTTTCCTTAAAAGGGGTTGTTGTACTCATCAATATGAACGACTTTTACTTTACGACCAACCCTGAAGTCACGAAAAAAAAACCGCTGCTCTATACGTTTTGTCAAATTATGTGAACAAAAATGTATGGAGCAGCGGATTATTTTTCGTGATTTCAGGGTTAGCTGGGTGCGTATTATTGTAACCTAACCTCAATGAATTCGGCTTTTCTTTCGCATTGAGCTTGTTTTGCAGTATATTAATTTATGTAACTGTTAACGAAGCATTCCATAAAATGGCACATAGACTCTCTAGTCTCTATATAGAACAGTACTCAAGGCATATAGAGACTCTCTATATGCCTTGAGTACTGTTCTATTCTATGTATCTATGTACTGTTCTATGTATCTAAATAGTTCTTGACGAAACAGTTTCTACTGCATCTAGTTGTGGTATTGTATTTATGTATTACATAATTTTATTGTGTTATTTTTTACATTATTCATGTTATTGTGCTCTAACCGTCCTAAATCTTTTCCTTGCGTTCAGTCTATCCAAAGGTTGTTTTTTCAGGCTCTAATTAAACAAAACAGAGAATTGATGGAAAAGGTATTGGAACTACAAAAACAGGTCGACTGCTTAAAAATAGGAGGTGTAAGTAATTTTTTTTTTATCATCCTGCCAAATAGCCTGTATACAATTGCGTGGTATTTGCTACCTACCCTGAGCGGTAGCGATAAGCTCGGTGTCCCCAAATCGAAGGCAACGTAGGAATGGGGTGGGATTTAGTCAGTAAAAGTCTAACAGGCCGTCCCGTTCCGCCCAAGAGCGGGAACAGTCATTCTGATGATACCCCGCCTGAAAAAAAGGAGCGGTAGCGATCATTTTCGCATGGTTTTATTTTACACTAGCTGTCCCCTGCGGTTTCACCCGCATTGTTCGTTACTGCTCCGCTCCCGTGGGTCGTAGCGTGATGGTATATAGCCTATAGCATTCCTCGATAAATGGGCTATGTAACACTGAAAGAATTTTTCAAATCGGACCTGTAGTTCCAGAGATTACCCCCTACATACAAACTTACAAATTTTACCTCTTTATAATATTATTAGTATACTAGTATTAGTATATAAGTATAAGGGCCTGTTTCACAATGTCTGAGTAGCCACTACTTCCCGAATAAATTCAAAAATGGAACAGAATTTGTATGAAATTATCTGCCAAGTAAGATATTGGAAACTTAATCATAGGTGGTAAAATAGGCCCTTAGTATATTAATATTAGTATATTAGTATTAGTATAGATGAAAATTAGCGTCTAGAGCGTAACGTGCCAAACCAGGGTCACCCAGGTAGACCGTATAGGTTCGCTTTTGCTTTGCGAAAAAGGTTCAAAAGTAAGTTTCGCCCAGAACAAAGTGGAGCATAAGGTGGAAGTCTGCCCCGCATGGGCGGAATACCGCCGTGTTCTTATAGAGGTTATTGTCAATAGCGACCTCTCGCGACTCTGGTACTGATTTGAGCTAGGATATGTAGCAAGAGGGAATGGGCAGCAGTGACCTCCTTCTGCGAAGCAGTAATGTGAGCGAAGGAAGTGGTGGAAAGAATTTGGCAGAGCATTTTCTTACCTAAGATGTCTCGGACGTCTGCAAGTGAGACTTGCCCATTCCCAGCCACCGTAAACCCTGGCTTGTGGACGCCGAGCAATAGATAACTCGCTGTCAGATAAGGACTATAATAAGGTTAGGTCGACGGCCAAGTTCGTTCCAAGCGTGACTCAAAAAGATGGCAGTAAAATGGCCGAGGCCTAGGTCCGATGCCTGCCAGGGCAAGAATTACCATGGACTTGAAACGCAAAAGACAACTGTATACAGGTGGATTCTATTATAATAAGCCTTCTGGCCAATCCTTTAGGTAGGGTCCAACTCGTCTTATCTCCTTTTTTAATATAATTAATTTTAATTGACTATCAATCGAAGGGAAAACCTTTTTCGGTTTTAGTTCTGTGGAATGCCAGAATGTCGGTCGGAAAGCTTTAGTGAATTAGAACGAAGCCCGAAGAAGACTGCGGATAACTCTGTCGCATCTCCTGCGGTGACACCACCACCCGTAGAAGTAGTAAAGGTAAATTAATTACTACCACCACCAACCACTTAATGCCAGTGTTTTAAGTTTTTTCTCGAGTCAAAAGAAGATATTAGGCTTTAGACAGCTTGTCACGTTGGTGAAGGCGTCGGGAGTCGTAGGACGATTTCCAGTCGTTATAGGTGCGGCGAGCAATGGGTGGTTCGTCGTCCGGTAAGGATCAAGCCCGGATAGACGGTACGATGTTTTCTAAGCGGGCCTCAAAGAGATGTCAGCAGAATTGACGGGGCTTGTTAGCCCCGATGGCAGCGGATTGTTTGAAGGGATTACCGTAACTTTCGCAAAAAGGGCAACTTAAGGAACATTGTCTCTTAGTCTGTGAATTTTTGACACTCGCTTACCCCACCTGGAGCAGGAGAGAAGTGATTAGATGATTTTCCACGTTAATAAGGCTCTAAACATGTGACATTCTACCACTAGTGATGACAGTAATTGTCAGAAATTATCTATATATATAAAAATGAAACCCGTTTTCCGTTGTCACGACATCACATGAAAACGGCTTGACCGATTTGGCTGATTCTTTTTTTAAAATGTTCCTTGAAGTTCAATGATGGTTCTTACGGAGAGAAAAATTAAAAAAAAAAAGTTTGGTAAAATAGGGAAGGTAGGGTAGTGTAGGGTAGTGTAGGGTAGTGTAGGGTAGTGTAGGGTAGTGTAGGGTAGTGTAAGGTAGTGTGGGGTAGTGTGGGGTAGTGTAGGGTAGCGTAGGGTAGCGTAGGGTAGCGTAGGGTAGCGTAGGGTAGCATAGGGTAGCGTAGGGTAGCGTAGGGTAGCGTAGGGTAGCGTAGGGTAGCGTAGGGTAGCGTAGGGTAGCGTAGGGTAGCGTAGGGTAGCGTAGGGTAGCGTAGGGTAGCGTAGGGTAGGGTAGGGTAACGTAGGGTAGCGTAGGGTAGCGTAGGGTAGCGTAGGGTAGCGTAGGGTAGCGTAGGGTAGCGTAGGGTAGTGTAGTGTAGTGTAGGGTAGGTAGGGTAGGGTAGCGTAGGATATGTAGGGTAGTCATTTGACGGGAGCGAAGCCGCGGGTAAAAGCTAGTAATGTTATAAAAATGTATGTGATCAGTACTTTACATTTTGACAATGTGCCATTCTATCGTTGATGCAATGTCACTGTGTTGCATAGGACGAACAAAGGACATTCCCCTGCAGCGACTACCACGAGCTCTTAACGCGATCCATTGGACGATCTAAACTGAGCGATGTAGGGTGTCTAGCTCCATCCTTTTATCTCGCTCGCACGTTTATCATTTTAATACGCCATTTTAAAGCCTACAAGCGCATTTCATCAACGTTTGCATTACTGCTTACCATCAGGTGGGATCGCAGTCAAGCACTAGTTTGTATTTTATAACCTCTACGGTCCGGACTAAACGCTTCGCTTCGTCGTTTATACCGCGTACATCGAAGGACTGGTTTAATTTGCCTGTCGGTCTTCCCGTCCGACTATAATTTGGGTGTATTCAAGGCTCTTAATAAACTAGTGCCTAAAAACTAGTGTGTAACTTACCATCAGGTGGGATCGCAGTCAAGCACTAGTTTATATAACATAAAAAAATATAAAAAAGCCCCAGATCCATCTGTTTATTATTATAAGTTTTGTAGCTTTGCTTCTTGTTTTTCCTAGCGTTTAACAATAATTTTTGTTTGTTATAGACGAGTGAGTCTCCAGAAGATAAATCAGATAGAGCCAATTCCCCAGAAATCAAGAATAAAGCGCCAATTCAACCTCCTTTCGTGCAAGGAGAGCCACCTCCACCAAAGGTAGGTAACTCGTACAGTACTTTCGAATGGCAGTACTTTCGAATCCGATGGATGCGAGACGTACAGGACCGGTCGTTGTGGCGACGCTTGGGGGAAGCCTATGTCCTGCAGTGGACATCTTTCGGCTGAGATGATGATGAAACCTCAGCAGAAATAAAATATTGTTCTTAGCCACCCCTTGACATCTCTTTGAGTTTTTCAAAATATACGATTATGTGCTTACCTGCATTATTCTTTCTATATAACAAAAACTAAACATAATAGTGACTATCCAATCGTATTACGATCAATACATCATCATCATCTCAGCTGAAAGACGTCCACTGCTGGACATGGGTCTCCCTCAAGCGTCGCCACAACGACCGGTCTTGTGTGTCTCGCATCCATCGGATTCCCAAGACCCTCGCCAGGTCGTCGGTCCACCTTGTTCCCGGACTACCAACGCCAACGATCAATACAAAATAGTTTGAATATCGCGAGCTACTGTAGTGTAACAACCGTTACAATCAAGTATCTTGACTTAACTAATCCATTTTCCCAGGTAGAACCTGTAGAACAAACCAAACCATCTCCCAAACTTAAAACATTTGAGAGCATCATATCAGTCGCATCTGACTATCAATTGGATCAAACGAAACAAAAACTACGTGTAGAATCTTTGGACAATCCTGAAGAGACCGATAAGGAATCGCGAACAACAGTTATTGGGAAACAGGATATTACGCATAAATTACCGGTTCCCGATAAATATGGCTACCCTGACATACCAAATAACGACCTTAGAGAAAATGATAGTAAACATTCTCTAAAGTTCGAGGTTGTGGAGAAAAAGAAGCGCGAGGGAAGCATAGCGTCCATCATGCCACGTCGCATGGAATCTAAAACCATGTCTCTAAAATCCGTCACCATAGGACCTGGATTTAATCCAGAAAAATTAAAATACTTGGAGGCTGAAGGTCTCAAAAGAGAAACGCCAACGGGTTCCATAGCTGAAAGTATACCTAGTAATCCGGAGTTAGGTTATGGCATGCCTAGGTTGAGGGGTAAGGTTGAACAGGCCAGAAGTATAGCTGAAAGTAATTATTCCGGTACGAGCACTCGGTCTGCGCAGAAGCCAGGGGAAATGGTAATAGAGAAGATGCTGGCCAGCGGGCCGAGCGCGCCCAGGCAGACGGACCACGCGCGCAAGGTCGAAGAAGGCTGCCAGTATTGTGGCGCGTGAGTGTGTGCTCTTTCATTATAGTTTTAATTTAAATTGTAATAATAATGCCAAAAAATATTTATATACAACATGTAACATAATTAACGCACATCCTCTTGGGGGGTCATTGTACTCATTATTATGATCAACTTTTACTATGGGACCAAACCTGAAACCGAGAAAAAATAATCAGCTGTTCCCTACATTTATGTTCGCATATTTCGTCAAAATGTATGAAGCAGCTGATTATTTTTTCTCGATTTCAGGTTTGTTCCCATACTAAAAGTTGTTCATAGTGATGAGTACAATGACTCCCCAAGAGGATGTGCGTTAATTATTATGTTACATGTTGTATATTTGTTTGCACAATAATACTTTTTACTAAACTCAATATACATATATACCAATATCAATATACACCACCACTGCACTTACAATTTAAATTTTGTTTTAGGTACTTGATATTTTTAATGACATACGTTGAACTTTTCAGATGCTCTTTCGATAAACAGTGCACACATATACCCGAACCTACAATGACTAAATTTGCACCTGGGATGCAAAAGGAACACGCTAAGAAAAACGAGCAACATAGTCAAGTTACGCGTCAAAGCCAATCTCTAGATACTGGCAAAAAAGAAAAGAAGGGACACTTTAGGAGGCAGAAAAAAGAAATCCAATCCGCGGAGGAATTTATCGTTGATCCGAAGGTATACGCGAGGCAAACGAGTCAGACTATCAGTGGACCGCTCAACCTGCCTGACGTACCACTGTTGGAGAACAGAGAGCCAAGCGCGAATGAGTATATCATTTATAAAGGCTCCGAAGTCGATCAAAAAACATTGGCGCGCCAGAAGAGAGAAAAGTTGTGGAAGCGAAGAAAATCAAATCGAAGTAAAGAGGATTTGCTCGCAGATACGAAGATGGTCGCTCAGCATGCTTGTAAAACGGCAGGTGATGCCGTCAACTTGCCAGATGTTCCTCTCCTTGAGAAGGCAGTGGAAGAAAAAAGCAAATGTGAGCCTGGGAAAGATGAGAATGAAGGCAAAGCTGACCGAAAAAAAACGCATAAAGAAAAGTCAAGGCGACCATCGTGTATGAAAGGTCATTATTTCATATTTAATTCATTATTTAAGATTAGGGCTGGTTCATACCTGCTGCTATTACTCTATAAATCGGCCCTAAGGGTACGTTTCTGAATTGAGAATGTCAAAATCTACTTGGATGCTACATTTTAGCTCGAATTCTTGATACCACTCATGTACAGTGTTAATGTACCAAAAATCACCATAATCAGTAAGTAAATAAATCACTTATAGGCGTTGCGCAACCTCCAAATAAATTAACCGATTATGGTGCTTTTAAAAATTCATCCTCACTGCTTTTAAATTTTATCGGTCACTTTATATGGACAGGTCGATTTTTTTTTTCTTTTCCTGAAAAAAAAAATTGTGGGAAGATGTTCAGATTCGTCTTCTGAGCAAGCCCTTAAAGTTAGTGGATGGCTGTCCCTTACACCCAGTAGAACCCGCTTCGATCATTACATACTCCCTACATTGCTTACTTGCTTTAATTATGACCGCTGAATCGAAAGGGTCACCGCGGAACGCAATGGGCAACTCAAGGGACACAGGCGCCTGACCATCAACGATTGCATCACTGCTTACTATGAGGTGGGATCACCTCATACCTATAACAACTATCATAATAACTATATTAACTTCAAATAAAACAAATTAATAAAAACACCGAGGCCTACATGGGCAGTTGGACACTTATAAAACGTCAGAAACTAGTGCAATTGGTGGTTTCCTATGGAGAAGAACCGGCAAGAAATCCCATTTAGAAAAGGCCTGTAAGTTGGTGAAGGGTACTCTAAGGATTTTGACTTTCGGAAGCTGTATACAGGAAAAGTTTTCAACCACTGCGTAAATATTTTTTGGTGGCTCAGTGTAAGTAATAGAACACAGATCGATCTACAAAGTTAAGCAACGCTTGCCAAGGTTGGTCTGTGGATGGGTGACCATCTTAACATAACGAGTTTCCTCCGTGCCTCGAGCAAGCGTTGCTTAACCTTGAAGTCGACTTGTGTTCTATTCCTTACACTGAGCCACCAAAAAAAAATTCACGCGGTGGTTAAAAACTTTCCTGTATAAAAAAGAATCTGTGATAACCAGCGCAACAGGGCGACGTGTCGCTGTACCGGCGGCGAAGTGGCACGTACTGCTTCCGCAGGGGCATGCAGGCCCAGGGCACGCTCGTCTGCCGATGTGCCAGCCAGCATGATGGAAACGGTTCCCAGAAGCCCAGGAGTAAAGGTGAGACCATAGCGTATTAGCCTGTGACCTGAGATCTGTCCGTCTGCCTTTGAGCGAGGCCCGAGGTAGCAAACAGAGCTTGCTACAATGAGCCCAGGAGCAAAGGTGAGACAGTGGCGTCTTTTAGGCTTGCGAGCTGAAACCCGTCTGGCTGCCTTGGAGCCAACTAGCACAGAGGACTTGCTACGATAAGCCCAGGAGTAAAGGTCAGACCATAGCGTATTATGAGTCTTTGAGCAAACTAGCACACAGGACTTTCTACAATAATCATCATCAGCATCTCAGCCGAAAAACGTCCCCTGCTGGACATAGGCCTCCCCCTAGCGTTGCCACAACGACCGGTCTTGTGCGTCTCGTATCCGCGACGGATACAGGATTTCCCGCGACCTTAGCCAGGTCGTCGGTTCACCTTGTAGGAGACCTTCCAACGCTGCGTCTTCCGGTATATGGCCGCCATTCGAGAGTTTTCTTGCGACAATAAGACCAGGAATAAAAGAGAGACAGTAGCGTATCATAGGACTGTGAGCTGAAACCCGTCTGGCTGCCTTGGGGCCAACTAGCACATAGGACTTGCTACGATGAACCCAGGAGTAAAGTTGAGACTGTAGAATGAGTCTGGTCCGGCTGCCTTTGACTCGAACTCGCGAACTAGCACACAATACTTGCTACAGTAAACATCATCATCTCAGCCGGAAGACGTTCGCTGCTGTACATAGGCGTCACCTAAGTGTCGCCACGGTCCTGTGCGTCTCGCATCCATCGGATTCCCGCGACCCTCGCCAGGTCGTCGGTTCACCTTGTGGGAGACCTTCCAACGCTGCGTCTTCCGGTATTTGGCCGCCATTCGAGAATTTTCTTGCTAGAATAAGGCCAGGAATAAAGGTGAGACCATAGCGTATTATAGGCTTGCGAGCTGAAACCCGTCTGGCTGCCTTGGAGCCAATTAGCACATAGGACTTGCTATGATGAGCCCAGGAGTAAAGGCGGGATCATAGCGTAATATGAGTCTTTGAGAACTAGCCCACAGGACTTGCTACAATAATCATCATCAGCATCTCAGCCACAAGACGTCCAACCCTGGACATAGGCCTGCTTTGCTAGAAATATCAGCCGAACACCGTAGGTCCATGAGCAGTAGGTTCAATATACCTTGTTTTTTATTTGCGTTTGGTTTGTGGTGCATGAGCCTGCGGGATTTTTCGAAAGAGTCACCTCGGCACTGGAACTTGAAGACGTTTATTTTTTTACCTGCTAAAACGCGAATGCGTCTGCCTCTCAGCATGCGCTTGCGACGTATATCTGCCTCGCCGATTCTACCCTGCACAATCTATGAAACAAAAACTTGTAACTTGCAAATAAACCATTTTTATTAATACGTTTATCGGCCAGGTACCCAAGTAGCCGACAATCAAGAGAACATGACCCCCCGAGAGAGGCGCCGTGCCGTCTCGATGTCGGACCGCGCGACGTACACGCTGGACTCCAAGCCGGCCGGGACGTCGCCGGATAATACCGATCTGGAGATGTCCTACCTGTCGGACCTGCCTATGGAGAAGGAAAGTGAGTTCGATTGTTGACTGGAGCAGTCTTTCTTCTTCGACTTCAAAAATCCTTGTTTTTGAAGTCGAAGAAGAAAGAGAGGTAGGTGGGTAGGTAGGTAGGTAGGTAGAGGTAGTCAAATTGATTAAGGGCCTGTTTCACAATGTCCGAGTAGCCACTACTTCCCGAATAAATTCAAAAATGGAACAGAATTTGTATGAAATTATCTGCCAAGTAAGATATTGGCAACTTAATCATAGGTGATGAAATAGGCCCTAAGTTTATTTGATCTTATAATTATAATTATAAATTAATCCGAACATATATTGTCACAGTTCAAAATATCCAGTTTTTAAGAACTGCAATTGATACAGGGAGTGCTACACATCGACGCACAAACGAATACCATGGATCCAGTACACGATTTTGGATTGAAATTGAAAAAGTCAACGAAATATTTTACCACTGGGAGGTCCAAAATCATGTACTGATGACCGCTGTTTATCAAGACGAATCCATAGAGTTAAGGTCCCACTTTGCGCGGGCTTGAACTCACTGGCGGGCGGGGCCATAAAGCACGCTGTCTCACTTGACATCGTGCCCGAAAGAGATAGTATCAGTGATGAGCGGTTAGACGCTAGTCCTCACGCACGACGCGACGTCTGCTTTGCACATAGCGCTCCGAACCATTCCGAATAAAAACGAAATTACACGATGCACACATGTCATACCGTTTCGGTTGTTGCGGTGTGTGCCGCTCGAATTCGAAAAACAAAAGATTTAAAATAATACCTAAGAGCGTTTTCACATTATCCAATCCGATATCGGTGTCGGACGCCGCCGATCCGATATCGGGGTAAGTAAAATGTATGAAATATGTACCTGTCTTTCATATTCTCCGGCCCGATATCGGATATCGGAGCACGGCATTTCATACATTTTACTTACCCCGATATCGGATCGGCGTCCGATACCGATATCGGATCGGATAATGTGAAAACGCTCTTACGTACCTTTGTTCGTTTCTCGGCAATGAAAAAAAGACAAATTTTCATTTGTTTTCTTATTTTGAGACCCTTCTACTGCACAATAATGATCAGACACAACGCCCGTCTGGTCGCGCGCCGCGTCGTGTACCTCACCTCACAGAGCGCTGTGGCGCCGCACTGAGTTCACCTTCCTATTGTCCGCGGACGCGGGCCACATGACCGGCGTGCTGTGCAGCAGCAGTTGCCCGGATCAGACACAACACCCGCCTCGCTCAATTGGGCAGTTGCCTGACCAGACAAAACATCTCTCTGGTCGGATGACGCACTCTAAAGACTAAACCAAAAAAACTAGGGCTGTTGCCCGGACTAGACACAACATCCATCTCGCTCAATTGGGCAGTTGCCTGGACGAGACACAACACCCGTCTCGTTCAATTTGGCAGTTGCCCGACCAGACATAACAACTCTCTGGTCGGAAGATGCACTCTAAAGACTAAACAAAAAAAACTTGGGCTGTTGCCCGGACCAGACACAACATCCATCTCGCTCAATTGGGCAGTTGCCCGAACCAGACACAACACCCGTTTCGCTCAATTGGGCAGTTGCTCGGACCAGACACAAAACCCGTCTCGTTCAATTGGGCAGTTGCCCGACCAGACATACCTAACATAGCCGGTCGGAGTGAAGGGTGTTAGGTTTTTTCGTTACGGAATTTCTGGATTCGGTCCCCACGCTCAAGGCCCGCGATAGAAGCTATGCAATAGCTTAAAAAAATACAGTCGAATTGATAACCTCCTTCTTTTTTTGAAGTCGGTTAATAAAGCGTAGATATTATAGGTAGTCAACATACACGTCATACGAACGATATAGGCCGCAGTAGACTGAACCAAACTCAGACAGCCGCGCGCGGCGCCGTCGTCCCCCCGCACCGCAACCGGGGGTAACTTTATTCAGTGAGATGCACGATAGTTCTGAGTAAAAGGCGTGCGTGATAAAATACAAAAAGGCCTTTGGAAGAAGGGGTTTTACGAAAAAACCACTGCATCAATCAATTTCAAATAAAATTTATTAAATTCTTCGATAAATTTGTGGTGTCGGTACGGGCTTCGTTTTTGAATTTTGATGTGTCTTTTATTTCTAATTTACGCTCAAAGTTGTGTTAAAATTAGCCAAAAAAACGAAACTTTAGAAGCTCGTAACTTTTTATTGGCTTATTATTTTACAATTCTGCTTCCGTACAGACAAAATTAATAATGAGACAAAACGATATCATGTTTTACTTTGGATGTACATGGTCAAATAGTGAAGTAAAACCCCCCCGAAATTTGTATGGAAAAAATGTTGACTTGAGTCGCCTTAAAGCGTCTGGTCACCAAATCCATAAAAATGTGTTTGGTTTCAGAAAAGAGTCCGTTGATGTCCCGGCCACTGTCTCCGGGCGAGGACAAGGCGATCACGTCCACGAGCACTAGTCAAGGCACCTCGCCCCTCACAGACTACTCCCTGAGTGAGGGCGAGATGCCCACTCCAGCCACCAGTAAGTATGAGGATCCTACTATCTCCTGTCATCATCATCATCACGGCCACTGTCTCCGGGAGAGGACAAGGCGACCACGTCCACGAGCACTAGTCAAGGCACCTCGCCCCTCACAGACTACTCCCTGAGTGAGGGCGAGATGCCCGCTCCAGCCACCAGTAAGTATGAGGATCCTACTATCTCCTGTCATCATCATCATCATCATCATGGTCACTGTCTCCGGGAGAGGACAAGGCGACCACGTCCACGAGCACTAGTCAAGGCACCTCGCCCCTCACAGACTACTCCCTGAGTGAGGGCGAGATGCCCGCTCCAGCCACCAGTAAGTATGAGGATCCTACTATCTCCTGTCATCATCATCATCATCATCATGGTCACTGTCTCCGGGAGAGGACAAGGCGACCACGTCCACGAGCACTAGTCAAGGCACCTCGCCCCTCACAGACTACTCCCTGAGTGAGGGCGAGATGCCCGCTCCAGCCACCAGTAAGTATGAGGATCCTACTATCTCCTGTCATCATCATCATCATCATCATGGTCACTGTCTCCGGGAGAGGACAAGGCGACCACGTCCACGAGCACTAGTCAAGGCACCTCGCCCCTCACAGACTACTCCCTGAGTGAGGGCGAGATGCCCGCTCCAGCCACCAGTAAGTATGAGGATCCTACTATCTCCTGTCATCATCATCATCATCATCATGGTCACTGTCTCCGGGAGAGGACAAGGCGACCACGTCCACGAGCACTAGTCAAGGCACCTCGCCCCTCACAGACTACTCCCTGAGTGAGGGCGAGATGCCCGCTCCAGCCACCAGTAAGTATGAGGATCCTACTCCCGGCCACTGTCCCCGGGCGAGGACAAGGCGACCACGTCCACGAGCACTAGTCAAGGCACCTCGCCCCTCACAGACTACTCCCTGAGTGAGGGCGAGATGCCCGCTCCAGCCACCAGTAAGTATGAGGATCCTACTATCTCCTGTCATCATCATCATCATCATCATGGTCACTGTCTCCGGGAGAGGACAAGGCGACCACGTCCACGAGCACTAGTCAAGGCACCTCGCCCCTCACAGACTACTCTCTGAGTGAGGGCGAGATGCCCGCCCCAGCCACCAGTAAGTTATCTCCGCTTCATCATCATCATCATCACAAGGCGACCACGTCCACGAGCACTAGTCAAGGCACCTCGCCTCTCACAGACTACTCTCTGAGTGAGGGCGAGATGCCCGCTCCAGCCACCAGTAAGTTATGACCATCCTACTATCTCCTGTCATCATCATCATCATCGCCGCCGCTGTCCCCGGGTGAGGACAAGGCGACCACGTCCACGAGCACTAGTCAAGGCACCTCGCCTCTCACAGACTACTCTCTGAGTGAGGGCGAGATGCCCGCTCCAGCCACCAGTAAGTTATGACCATCCTACTATCTCCTGTCATCATCATCATCATCGCCGCCGCTGTCCCCGGGTGAGGACAAGGCGACCACGTCCACGAGCACTAGTCAAGGCACCTCGCCTCTCACAGACTACTCCCTGAGTGAGGGCGAGATGCCCGCTCCAGCCACCAGTAAGTTCTGACCATCCTACTATCTCCTGTCATCATCATCATCATCATCATCGCCGCCGCTGTCCCCGGGTGAGGACAAGGCGACCACGTCCACGAGCACTAGTCAAGGCACCTCGCCTCTCACAGACTACTCTCTGAGTGAGGGCGAGATGCCCGCTCCAGCCACCAGTAAGTTATGACCATCCTACTATCTCCTGTCATCATCATCATCATCGCCGCCGCTGTCCCCGGGTGAGGACAAGGCGACCACGTCCACGAGCACTAGTCAAGGCACCTCGCCTCTCACAGACTACTCTCTGAGTGAGGGCGAGATGCCCGCTCCAGCCACCAGTAAGTTATGACCATCCTACTATCTCCTGTCATCATCATCATCATCGCCGCCGCTGTCCCCGGGTGAGGACAAGGCGACCACGTCCACGAGCACTAGTCAAGGCACCTCGCCTCTCACAGACTACTCTCTGAGTGAGGGCGAGATGCCCGCTCCAGCCACCAGTAAGTTATGACCATCCTACCATCTCCTCTCATCATCATCATCATCGCCGCCGCTGTCCCCGGGTGAGGACAAGGCGACCACGTCCACGAGCACTAGTCAAGGCACCTCGCCTCTCACAGACTACTCTCTGAGTGAGGGCGAGATGCCCGCTCCAGCCACCAGTAAGTTATGACCATCCTACCATCTCCTCTCATCATCATCATCATCGCCGCCGCTGTCCCCGGGTGAGGACAAGGCGACCACGTCCACGAGCACTAGTCAAGGCACCTCGCCTCTCACAGACTACTCTCTGAGTGAGGGCGAGATGCCCGCTCCAGCCACCAGTAAGTTATGACCATCCTACTATCTCCTGTCATCATCATCATCATCGCCGCCGCTGTCCCCGGGTGAGGACAAGGCGACCACGTCCACGAGCACTAGTCAAGGCACCTCGCCTCTCACAGACTACTCTCTGAGTGAGGGCGAGATGCCCGCTCCAGCCACCAGTAAGTTATGACCATCCTACTATCTCCTGTCATCATCATCATCATCGCCGCCGCTGTCCCCGGGTGAGGACAAGGCGACCACGTCCACGAGCACTAGTCAAGGCACCTCGCCTCTCACAGACTACTCTCTGAGTGAGGGCGAGATGCCCGCTCCAGCCACCAGTAAGTTATGACCATCCTACTATCTCCTGTCATCATCATCATCATCGCCGCCGCTGTCCCCGGGTGAGGACAAGGCGACCACGTCCACGAGCACTAGTCAAGGCACCTCGCCTCTCACAGACTACTCTCTGAGTGAGGGCGAGATGCCCGCTCCAGCCACCAGTAAGTTATGACCATCCTACTATCTCCTGTCATCATCATCATCATCGCCGCCGCTGTCCCCGGGTGAGGACAAGGCGACCACGTCCACGAGCACTAGTCAAGGCACCTCGCCCCTCACAGACTACTCTCTGAGTGAGGGCGAGATGCCCGCCCCAGCCACCAGTAAGTTATCTCCGCTTCATCATCATCATCATCACAAGGCGACCACGTCCACGAGCACTAGTCAAGGCACCTCGCCTCTCACAGACTACTCTCTGAGTGAGGGCGAGATGCCCGCTCCAGCCACCAGTAAGTTATGACCATCCTACTATCTCCTGTCATCATCATCATCATCGCCGCCGCTGTCCCCGGGTGAGGACAAGGCGACCACGTCCACGAGCACTAGTCAAGGCACCTCGCCTCTCACAGACTACTCTCTGAGTGAGGGCGAGATGCCCGCTCCAGCCACCAGTAAGTTATGACCATCCTACTATCTCCTGTCATCATCATCATCATCGCCGCCGCTGTCCCCGGGTGAGGACAAGGCGACCACGTCCACGAGCACTAGTCAAGGCACCTCGCCTCTCACAGACTACTCCCTGAGTGAGGGCGAGATGCCCGCTCCAGCCACCAGTAAGTTCTGACGATCCTACTATCTCCGCAGGCCCGCAGTCGCGATGATGATGATAGCATACGATTGCATCACTGCTTACCATCAGGTGGGATCGCAGTCAAGTACTAGTTTATATAACTTAAAAAAAAAGCATCATCATCGCGACTGCGGACCCAGGTTGAACGCTTTAAAAACAATCTGGCCAAAAAGGGCTTTCTCGACCGACTATTCTTAACACAGTACCAGTATGGAGCCGCTGCACAAGACATGCGTCACTTCCTGAGCTGCCCACCCTGCACAACCACCTGGACTTTTCAGAATCTATGCGAGGCCAATGATAGAGCCGTACAGCTTCCAAACACAGGTCAGAGAAAATTTAGGTGAAGATAACGACACGAAAAGAAGAAAAAGGTTATCATCATCATCATTTCAGCCGAAAGATGTCCACTGTTGGACATAGGTCTCCCCCAACCGTCGCCACAACGATCGGTCCTGTGCATCGCCCTTTATCACTACATGGTATAAAACCAAGTCTTTTTCTTTGTCCCTATATCCCCTTGTATGCTATCTTTAAAACTACGCAACGGATTTTTTCAATAGAGTGATTCAAGAAGAAGGTTTATATGCATAATATGGTACAGTAACACTGATAATTTTGCACCCATGCGAAGCCGGGGCGGGTCGCTAGTCTTCTATATATAAAAATGAAACCCGTTTTTCGTTGTCACGACATAACATGAAAACGGCTTGACCGATTAGGCTGATATTTTTTTTTAAATGTTCCTTGAAGTTCAGTGATGGTTCTTACGGAGAGAAAAATTCTAAAAAAAAAATAGGTAAAGTAGGGTTGGTAGGGTAGTGTAGGGTAGTGTAGAGTAATGTAGGGTAGTGTAGGGTAGTGTAGGGTAGTGTAGAGTAGTGTAGGGTAGTGTAGGGTAGTGTAGGGTAGTGTAGTGTAGAGTAGGTAGGGTAGTGTAGTGTAGGGTAGGTAGGGAAGGTAGGGTAGGGTAGCGTAGGATATGTAGGGTAGTCATTTGACGGGAGCGAAGCCGCGGGTAAAAGCTAGTTTATTATAAAATCGTTACGTTATTATTTGACAGTAAATATTTTTTTTTAAGTCTATTAAATCTATTTCAAAACACTGAGTTTGTGTTTTGTTTTTGTAAAGGGTGGGTTCTCCTCAGCAACCCTCCCCCTTCCTTCCTTCAGACAGGAACTCTTACCCAGGAGTGATGATTTTAGTATATATTGAAATTTAAAAAAAAAATATTAACGCTGTAGGCTGCTCGATACTATCGTCTGTTTTTTATACGCTGAGACTAAAATGACATTACAACACAAAAGAACTGGCATCACTCCTGTAGTAAGTTTGACATTACCTGTATCTAGTCCAGTCAAAATAGACTAAATTATTATTCAAGTTTGCATTAACTCCCAACAAGCTGGATTTTTGTGCAGGCCTTGAATACGTCATTACGAATGATATGTCAAAAGTCCCCATCGATCCCGCTTGTGCGTTGTTTTTTATTCGAGGTCAAAAGTCACAAATTAGCGTTTTTTGCGTATATCTCTGAAACAACGAGAGCTATCGAAAAATGGTTCAGGCAAGGTTTGTAGATCGTAAAATTGTCTACAAAAAAGATCTCGACACTTTTCTTCTATAAAGCATCGCTTTCGAGATATCGTGACTTTAGACCTCAGGAAAGTCGTATTTTAAGTGTAACAATCACTGTAGTACCTACTTAGCCTCAGCAGCAACTAAGTCATATTCATACTGAATGCGGGCAATGACACTACTTGCAAGCTCATGAGAACGAGTCTGAGCTTCCTTAAAGATGGTTTTCTTGAAGTCAAGGGTTGAAAGTTGAGGATACTCTTGGTCGAAGATGCTGCGTTTTTTTTTTTATTTCAGCCGTTTTATCTGCTTCATTGCCACAGAACAAACAGTATTTCGTCAAAAAGACGATTCATTACCTCGTGCTAGTACGAGGAGGACTAATCCCAGATGTTGTAGCTATCTCCGCCTCACGCTGTCTTTTAGCTGCAGCAATGCTTCTCTTCCGGGTGTATGCATTACGACACTGCTTATGTATCGTTACAGATGGTTTGTCCTTCAAATATTCATCAAACCCATCATCTCTTAGTATGAGTGCATATTCGTATTTTCTATGTTTAAAATAGCCATAATTCGAGAACAGTGCACCGTAGAAGAAAAAGTGGCAAATCTTTTTAGTAGACAATTTTACGATCTACAAACTTTGCCTGAACCATTTTTCGATAGCTTTCGTTGTTTCAGAGATATACGCAAAAAACACTAATTTGTGACCTTTGACCTCGAATAAAAAACAACGCACAAGCGGGATCGATGGGGACTTTTGACATATCATTTGTAATGACGTATTCAAGGCCTGCACAAAAATCCAGCTTGTTGGGAATTAATGCAAACTGGAATGTCTATTTTGACTGGACTAATCAATTTAGTCTCAGGGTATAAAAAACAGACGATGAAGTGCCGGTCACTGTGAAACTAAAATAAGGCTAAAACTCCACAAGCTCACCTTAAGGACGATAATTGCATAGCAAGGCTCACTGCTCGTTCACTTGATTCTTATTAGCTGCACATTAATAAAAATATTTTCCTAACTTCGAGCATGCCTAATTTTTGCCCACCGCATATAACCACCCAAGAGGAGGGATGAAACTCATGACACTAAAAAAGTTCTGAGTTCACATGTAAACATGTGTGGTGGTTGGAGAGGGAGAGGGAGGCCAAAGAAAAGATTGATGGATTGTGTGAGGAGTGATATGAAAGAAAAGGGAGTTAGTGATAGTGTGACGGATGACAGGACAGAATGGGAGAAAAAAACGTGTTTCGACGACCCCAAGTAATATGGGATAAGGTCAGAAAGAAGAAGAAGAAGATTATATAACTGCCCAAGCTCTAGGATCCCCACGTTATATTTAATCAAATACTAACGGTCTTCAATCTTTTATAAATGTTATTTCTTTATCTCTTATAGAACGAAGGCTTTCAGAACCCAACAGAAGCGGGGTGTTTGTAAACAAGTAAGTGCAAATATACTTTTACTAGTCTTACATGTAGGTATATTTGATTTAGGGTCAGCTCACACCGAGACGCGTTGCGACGCGACGCTGCACGCTCATTTTAATAAAGTGACTCAAAATAGAACTTTATTTACTACGCGAAAAGATACACATTTCATTGTGAGAATTTAGATTACGTTGCTTCAAGCAGCGTTGCGCCTCGTGCCGCCGCGCGGTGTCTCGCTACGCAGCGAAACGTTTTTAACTCTCGCGGCAACGCGCGGCGCAGCGCGAAATCACTGGCCTCTTCCTGCATTATCGCGTCGCGTCGCGTCTCGGTGTGAAATGACCCATAATCGTAATATTTAACTCAATCGATACCAATGAAAACAAATATTTTGAGGAGTTTGTACTTAAACAATAACCGCTGCACAGTTTCATCTTCAAGATGGTACCATTTTTCCTAGGTCGTTTTTGTTATTTGGTGAAGATTTGAACGAAAACGACGAGTGAGATGGGTGCTGATCTTATTTTAATTGTTCCAACATCTGTCAGTTCCATAGGTCGATTATGCTCAAAAACCTGAAATTGGGGAAATGAGACCTAGAATCTTAGGGTTTGCTTGGTTTGCATGTGATATTAGCGAGAAAGCCATTAGCCAAACGAGATTTATTCGTACCGGGGCGAAAGACCCGAACTGATTTTAGCGTTTTGAGACAGGCGGTCCCAACAGGCTAAGGCGAGAGATGCCGTGTTTTTGCCCCACTCCTGAACAAATGCTGGGTTCGGCCATGATCCAGCTGTCGGGAGGAGACTAGGAGAATGATGATGTTCCTCTTTAGATAAGTATTGTTCAATTTCCAGCATATTAGCACATAAGGAGGAGACGCCGCCCATGCAGCAGATGGAAGCCGCGCTGCAGGCCATCACGACGGAGCTGCAGCGCTGCAAAACGCTGCTGCACCGACACCGTCCCGACCCGCTAACGCGCCACCCTACCGTTAGTTAGAGCTGCCACACTTTTTTGATCAATTTCCCCGAACGCCAATAGGGAATATGCATGCATTTTTTCTTTATTTGTTAAATTAATACACTTTCAGCTGTAGTAAATAAATATGAAAGAATTTATAAAATATATTTATCGACAACGCAGTTATAAAGCTTAGCTGCTGTTAAGAAAGAGAAGTCCGAATGTAATTTGACGTCATATTACATTGTGCCCGTTCGGGTGCTATAGAAAATATGCGTTTTGGCGAGAGGGACAGATAAATTTATCTTTGAAATGGTTATATTGCGCTTGCTTTTCTACTAAATTTGTTTTTACAGTGTTTTATTTTTGTATATTCACTGATAAAACGGTTTGATGAAAATGATCTTTTTCGTGCATTCATATTCCTTATACATAGACAAGTATACATAGAATAGACAACTTAAATCACCTTGAAAATCGCGTATTGTAAACATACACGTACACGCGGGTGTACGAAATTTATTCGGCCGCAAATGTTGGTTCCTATATCTTCGTTTTTCCTAGTCTTCCCGAAAAAGTTTCATTTTTACAAAAAAGGTTGTAATTTTGGGTATTTTATAAATGCACAATGACGTAATAATAATTCGCGCGAAACGTTGTTCACGAAAATCAATTCGGTACGAATCATTTTATTTTCCACTATTGTACTAGATGACTTTGACTTTGACTATGATGCTTTTCTTCCTGCCCTTGTCCCATATTTCTTTCTTCCATGCTGTCCTGTTTTGAACACGTCACACTATGGCGATGGCTACAGGATTGTTCGAAAGGGTCACCATGTCCCTGAAACTTTATAGTCATCAAAAGTTTGACACTCTTTTTCACTCATCACTCATTCTCAAGTTATCTTTTTTTTTGGTGAAAAAAGACCGTCTGATGAAAGTGTGTTAAAGTGCGTCTAATGAAAGCGCGACTGGAGTTTTTTTTTTAAATTTAATTGCTAACATTATTCAGCCGAAATTGTAGGAAATAAAAAAAATTGTGAAGTGTCAAGACGTGATTATCCTACTATTTAGTAAAACCACATACAAAATTGTTGGATTTAACCTCTTTTTCTCAGGTCGCGCTTTCATTAGACGGACTATAGTCCACTGAATGTGAGGAATAAAGGACCGGTCGATGTTTCTTGCTGTATTTTTAGATTTCCTGTATACCTGTAACTCTTAGCTATGTTTTATGATTTAGATAATGTTCGTGTAGATTACAGTTGTGTATGTATTTATTTTTATGGAATTATTGTGAAAATTATTTGTTTTATTGTTATTTGAATTTTATGTTATTTAAATCCTGTATTTATGTAACTAATTAGTTTGTTTAAATTGTTAATGATGAGTAACTAGAATAACAACTTTAGATCAAATCGTTTATCGATTACACACAGTAGTTTAATTTTAATTACTTAATAAAATCCAGTAATACTTCCATATTATATTAAGTATTTGAATGATTGGTTTTGGATGTATAAAGTTATTATATATTATTTTATGTAGCGCTCCTGAATAGTAGTAGATAGTAGTTCAGATTATTTTGTCTCTGGGATTGTATATTAGTATAGTTAAAATGAAAATATAATATATTTTTGATCAACAAATGTTTGTATTATTATTTTATTATACATGGTGATTGATAATTGTAGAAGTAGTTAGTATGCTCATTGAAATAGTGTGTACTAAAGCCAATTTGCAACGATTTTTTTTTTATTCCGAAAACTTCGAAAACCGAAAAGTTATTTTTTTTGGTTTTGCCTACCCCAATGCCCAAAACTACTGATTGTGAGTAATTTTTTCCACTCTGGATAGTAAATTGACATTTATTTTCTTTTTTGGTAGAGCATAATGCTCTTGCGTCAAGCTAGCTATGATCACAATACGTTCTAAAGGTGGACGCACACTTTTCCGTCCTAAACCGGAAGGTCTCCAGAATGAAGAATTGTAAAATTCTTCTCTTTCGATTCGTTCGACGCATTCGGCTCGATTAAGTGTGCGATGGGCCAATGATAGAGCCGTACAGGTTGCCAAACACTGGTCAGAGAAAATTTAGTTGAAGACTTCGACAGGAAAAGAAGAAATGTGCGTTCACCTTAAATATCGTATCCTCCCAGGAAGCTACCCGCGGGTCCATCAGCGTGCAGACGTCGACGACAAGCGTGTCACGGCCCATTCTGCTGAAACCCGCCACGGCGCAGCAGTGCATCGGGGACACGCGGCCTCCCACGGCTGTGTTCACGCTGCATGTCGTGTATATACAATAGAAATGTCCCCTCCTCCCAGGAAGCTGCCCGCGGCTCCTGCAGCGTGCAGACGTCGACGACGAGCGTGTCACGGCCCATTCTGCTGAAACCTGCCACGGCGCAGCAGGGCATCAGCGACAAGCAACCTCCCACGGCTGTGTTTACCCTGCATGTCGGGACTGTCGTGCTTTCTGACGAGGTTAATGAGACACGATAATTCGTAGATACAGTTCGTCCGTTATAAGTTGGCGAGTGTGAAGTTAGGCTCTGCGAATTATGGCCAATAACTGTTTTTAACAGCAATAACAACTGCAAATTGCATTTATTTTTTTAAAACCTTTATTTTTGTACGATATTTCAAGCGCCAAATTCGCAGAGCCTAACTTCACACTCGCCAACTTATAACGGACGAATTGTAGATTTGTAGACTTGCAGAATTTCACACTTATAAGGGGCCTCGCCCATGGCGACTTTTCGCATCGATACAGTCGCGATGCTTGTTGTTGTTTTTCATTCACCCGCCACCCTCCCTCCATCCTCTCCCCGCTGTCGCCTGACACGGTCGCGCGTTAGTAGCGCTACAGTCGCGATGCAGTAGCGCAGCTGACGCGCGTTTTATCGCGCGCGCGCGACTGTAGCGTGTCAGCAGCGCTACAAAAATTCGCCGTGGGCGAGAGCCCTAAAGGTGAAAGTTGTATACTATGAATACTGTGTACACTTTAAGGTAGCCTTTCGAAGCGAGCGTCTTTAGCGTCAGTGGCGCCACGACTGTGACGCCGCAACAGAGCGACAGATAGATGTTCTATGCAAATGTATGAAATTCTAGGGAACGACATTCGAGCGCAGCGACACTAACGCGGCGTCAATGACGTCACAGTGACGCTGTAACCGCGTTGTCAGACGCCCGCGACAGTCGCTTGGTCGCGCTTGCAATGTACTGTATTTTGAGGTTACTTTTTAACAAAAGTAAAAGATCATCATCTTCTTCATTTTCTAGCAAAACAAGTTGTAAATCCATAATGTTTTATGATAAGACATAATGCTTTATAGATCAATCCGGTCGGAGCGGTGCGCGGCGAAAATGTGATGCGACTGTGCGTCTGTCGTGGGTATCCAAAGTTACCAAAGCGTCTCTGTCGCGGCGTCAGTGACGCGGCGTTGGTGACGCTGCAGACGCTGCGTCTGTGACGCTTAGTTCGAAAGGCTACCTTTAGTGAACCAACTCGCATTGGGCCCAAATAGTGGGGCCAGTGTTCTAGCATTGCAGTGGTGACATGATAAGACAACAGTAGATAATATAATTATAGTTATTATTTTTATAAAGGAAAATAAAACAACTTCCATTTATGTTACATCTAAAGGTTTTCATTACAATGGTTTTGGTTTGGATACTAAGTCCTTTAATCCAAATCTTCTATGGAGTCTCGGATTATAGGGTAACTACTAATTAGAAATTTCCAACGATTTATTCCCAACTGAGGAGAACACGTAACTCCATTCCTTAATTTACAAAGAATCTTCTCAAGAGTTCAAAATCTCCAATACTTGGACTAAAACAGCTAAAAGTGATAGGAAAGACCTTCTCACAGCATTAGGATGACATAACCTAACAATAACTACCCTACGCCCTCTATAATAGGCTGTTCTGAACTCCCGCGACAAGAACCTGGTGCTGAAGTGGAAGTTCTACGACCAGGCGGTCACGATGACGCGCATGCGTGCCGGCCGCGTCATGTTGTTCGACTTCTCAGCCGAGTACGACGTGCAGGTCACTGACGACTTCTTGAACTATTTGAAGCATGTGAGTAAGCTTGTGGTCATCATCTACCTAGCCTTTTCCCAACTATATTGGGGTCGGCTTCCAGTCGAGCCGGATTTAGCTGAATACCAGTATTTTACGAGGAGCGACTGCCTACCAGACCTCTACAACCCATAAACTTAACATGGTACTTCATGGAAAGACTGGAGTCAGATTTACTGGCTTCTGACTATTCGTAACGACGGCCAAAGATCTAAAAATGACATCCGGGACCTACGGCTTAGCGTGCTTTCCGAGGCACGAAGGAAACTAGGTATGTTGATGGTCACCCATCCACCATTGATGTCTAGCTACGAGCTCCTGTGAGTAAATGAGGTAAAAAGAACTTTAGACGAAGTATGGCGTAGCTAGTCAAATAGGTATATGTAGTTAGCGGTAATAAGGAACTCGCGCGGTACAACGCATATTAGGGCACATCCTTGAAGAGATAGAAGAGGGGTTACTTGCTGGTCACGGTAGCACGCGATCAGTGCTACCGACTCCTCTAGGGTCACTCGATGGGCAGACAGAGTCCGTCACAGATAGAGTCCGCGATAGTGATGGCCTACCTTAATGGGGGCTTCGGTGTTTTAAGCGTCCAGGTTGTTGCCTCGCTAACTTCTTCAAGCGGAATCAGTTTTCTTACATTTTTAAGATCGGCGGCCTCCATCTGTACTATCACAGCATTCACAGCCTAACCAAATAAGGCTAGTTCCTAACATATCCGATCCGAGGGAGGCCGTGAAAACACTATTGTGATGATTTGGAGCAGTTTGTCGGATTTTGACCAGAGAAGGCGAAACACCGAGAAAATTGAAGGCCATGGGGTAGCCCTTTGCCCAGCTGTAGGGTATCATATATTGAAAATATTGATGATAGTAACATCAAGATAAGATGTTAGTAACATCATCATGCCACAATGAAGAAATGTCTACCAAATGTAACCGACGACGCCGGTCGACCTGGGAAGAGGTTATGAGGTGATGACCTAGACGCCTACCGCAAATTCTGGTGTGAGGTGATTCAAGAAAAGAATACCTGTAAGAAGTTAAGGGAGGCCTTTGCCTAGCAGTGGGAAAACATGGGCAAAATAAAAATATATCTCACTTACTACCAGGAACAAATGCCGATCGTCGTCTGCGAGATGGATCGGCAGGAGGAGCCGTTCGCCAACTGCGTCTTGCCGCTCAGGGACGCGCTGCTACACACCAACACCAGGGCCGACATGTCCATAGCATTAGTTAGTACCTATTTACTTTCTTTAGTTCTCTTTGTATCTAGAGGTAGGAAGAAGGAGTAAAGTCCTATATACATCCGTTGAAAAGGGAGGATTCTCCAACCGGACGGTGGGCTTCTGGCCGGTAGATGTTTTCGGGCTGTTGTATCAATTCTTGCGCGATGCAGGATGCACGTTATAGATGTCGCTACAATATGTACTTGAAATCGGTCCACTTTGTTGGAAACCTTCCAACGCTGCGTCTGGTAGCCGTTGGATGCAAGACGCTCAAAACCGGTCGTTGTAGCGACGCTTGGGGTTCGGCTGTGGATGTCTTTCGGCTAACATGATGATGGACTTAAAATACTCTATTGATTACGATTTTTTATACATTGCATTTAATGCTTTCAAAAAATTGTTGTTACATTTAAATATGGACTTTGTCTTGTACGAAATAGAGTTTTTTATTCCAAAACTGTATCTAGGTGGCAGGACCTCAGTTGCTGAAGGCCCGTACTACCAATGGCGTGATAGACTGTCTGAACAACCGGGACGAAATCGGGGTCATCGACCTGTGGTGCATGCTTCGCACTGAGTCCGACACGGTACCCGGTGTCAACTTTCCCATCGGAAAGGTAAGTCATGTCAAATTCTTTGAATAGGTACTATGTAATTATTGAGAACAGTGGTGGCCGAGTGGTAACTGCCCCTACTTACAAGTTGTAGGTCACGGGTTCAAACCCAGCCAGGCGCATTACTTTGTGTAATTTATTTCATCACCACTGCTCTCAAAACGGTGAAGGAAAACATCGTGAGGAAACCGGCATGTCCTAGAACCGAAAATTCGAAAACATGTGGCATCCACCAATTCGCACTGGGCCCGCGCGTGGCCGCCTCTCCTAGAGAAGAGACCTGAGTCCCAACAGTGGGAACATTATAAGGCCGATAATGCTAAAATGCTAATAAAAAAAGATACACCAGTTTGTAGCCATATAGTTTCGTAGAACATTGTTCCATACGGGAGTCGATACCTACCGTGTGCTGAATGGAACTTACAAACATACACGTCAATCATATAAAAACATACCTACACACCCAACTATTCAAATTATTATTTCCCTAAGAACCTCACACGGACTAATTTATGTAAATAACCATTCGCAAATGATGCACTTACCAACAAACAGCATTTTTTATTCTTTCATGATCGAATCAGAAATCTTACTGGAATACTCTAAAAAATCGCTAAAGTACTTACTTAAGTGGCAGAGGGCAGAGTGAAATGCTCACAGAACATAAGGCTGATGGGACCGAAAGGTTCTGTACTGGTAACAGCGTTCCGGAAGAAGTAACGTTGGAAGGCCTCCTACAAGGAGGACCGATAACCTCGTTAACATCACGGGAATTCGCTGAATGTGAGACGCACAGGACGAGTCGATGTGGCGACTATTGCAGCAAACCTATCCTTGGATGTTTTTCAGCAGAAATGATGATAAATAAACATATTTTTAACTTGTATTACCCCATTCGCCATTGTTGGGCAAAGGCTTCTCTTTGTTCTATCCAACCGTTCTACACTGCCAATGCCGAGAAATTAGTAATGTTCCCACAGTTAGGACTCAGGCCTCCTCTCTAGGAGAGGGAATGGACCATAACCCACTACGTAGCCCTAGTGCAGATTGGTGGATGTCGCATGTCTTCGAAGTTTTGAAAGACATGCGGGTTTTCTCACAATTCCTACACCGCTTTGAGAGCAGCGGTGATGAAATAAATTACACAAAGCCCCTGGCTGGGGTTCCACCCGCAAGCTACAACTAAGTCAGGGCAGTTACCACGGGGCCACCACTGCTTCCTTCCTTCCTTCCTAAATATGTACATAAAATACTTATAATGCTTCCATCAGCCCGGCGCTCTTATGCAGAAGCGGCAGTCGACCGTGAAGCTGCAGTCAGCAGACGACAGCAAGGATTTGGAGGTGTCCATACCGCACTCGAGCCCTGCCCGCACACTCGAGCAGACCGGCAAGAACCAGACCTATGCGGACGTGGTGAGTACTGTGTGACGTCACTCTGCGTAAAGCTGCAGGTAGATGACTGCCACGAGCTGCACTGTCCATACCGCACTCGAGCCCTGCCCGCACACTCGAGCAGACCGGCAAGAACCAGACCTATGCGGACGTGGTGAGTACTGTGTGACGTCACTCTGCGTAAAGCTGCAGGTAGATGACTGCCACGAGCTGCACTGTCCATACCGCACTCGAGCCCTGCCCGCACACTCGAGCAGACCGGCAAGAACCAGACCTATGCGGACGTGGTGAGTACTGTGTGACGTCACTCTGCGTAAAGCTGCAGGTAGATGACTGCCACGAGCTGCACTGTCCATACCGCACTCGAGCCCTGCCCGCACACTCGAGCAGACCGGCAAGAACCAGACCTATGCGGACGTGGTGAGTACTGTGTGACGTCACTCTGCGTAAAGCTGCAGGTAGATGACTGCCACGAGCTGCACTGTCCATACCGCACTCGAGCCCTGCCCGCACACTCGAGCAGACCGGCAAGAACCAGACCTATGCGGACGTGGTGAGTACTGTGTGACGTCACTCTGCGTAAAGCTGCAGGTAGATGACTGCCACGAGCTGCACTGTCCATACCGCACTCGAGCCCTGCCCGCACACTCGAGCAGACCGGCAAGAACCAGACCTATGCGGACGTGGTGAGTATTGTGTGACGTCACTCTGCGTGAAGCTGCAGGAGATGACTGTCACGAGCTGCAGCTGTCCATACTGCACTCGAGCCCTGCCCGCACGCTCGAGCAGACCGGCAAGAACCAGACCTATGCGGACGTGGTGAGTACTGTGTGACGTCACTCTGCGTGGAGCTGCAGGAGATGACTGCCACGAGCTGCAGCTGTCCATACTCACTCGAGCCCTGCCCGCACACTCGAGCAGACCGGCAAGAACCAGACCTTTGCGGACGTGGTGAGTACTGTGTGACGTCAGTCTGCGTGAAGCTGCAGCAGATGACTGCGACGAGCTGCAGCTGTCCATACTGCACTCAAGCCCTGCCCGCACACTCGAGCAGACAATTTGGTTACAATAACAATTTTAATCATTTTAAATCAAAAAAGTACAATAGTTCTTAAAATCAGGTCAACACTGACGAATACTCTAGGGGATCGAGAAATCCAGAAGCGAGGGAATCATGTACTGGATCCATGGTACACGTCAGTGCATCGATATCTGAAATACCCCAAGAGATGTCAGCAAACTCTAGGGGCCCAGCAGGGTCGAAGCCTACTAGGGCCATAGGTTTTGCGAAAGAGAACCCCTGGGCCCTGGAACGAAGGCAAAGAAGAAACAAGAGTTGGTTTTAGTCAATAAAGTCTTACGCGCCCTCCTGCTTCGCCAAGTCGTTGGATGATAACCCACATTAAAAAAAGAAACCCTAATAATGTTGCGATCATATTCTGATGGTGTCCTGGTTGCGCAGGAGTACAATCGTCCGTCGGACACGTGGAGCTCGGCGCCGCGCCGCCCGAGCGCAGACTCCAGGGCCTCGCGCCCCCCCTCTGCCGGCTCCGCTAGGGCAGCCGCCTACGATGTGAGTTACTACCATCTTCACTTACAACTACTTACTACTCAGTCACATTAACTTGATGCTTGACGTCGATGAATAATGTTCAAAAACAATATAACAACAACAGAGAACTAGCCAAATTAACGACGCGCGTATCGGTAACAAAAGTGCTGAGCATACCTGACACTTGCCGGGTGAGCTAAGGGAATGCGCGGGGATGCTCGCATTTCAGAGATGCGTCAAGTTAGTGTGACCGAATTGTATATTATTCATTATCATATTTACAGCTGAAAAATGTCCACTACAATATACATTGATATAGGCCTTTTTTCCGGGCTAGAAATCCCCATGGATGTTTTGTACACTGAGCACCACCCCGGTGTTCTCTCCTACACTTGTATCGGACTACAGGTGCCGCTTGCAGCTGATAAAAATCGAATCATAACTCATTGCGTGGCTCGGGATTTGGAGGATCACCAGATAGTAGTCTGTGTGATCCCTGATAGCTGCAACTTAGGATCAGGTCACACCGAAACGCGACGCGACGCGACGCTGCATGCACATTTTAATAGAGTGACTCAAAATATAACATTATTTACTACACGAATAGATACACATTTCATTGTGAGAATTTAGAATACGTTGCTTCATGCAGCGCTGCGCCTCGTGACGCCGCGCGACGTGTCGCGCTGCGCAGTGGAACGGTTTTACATTCACGACGTCGTGTTGCCAATGATTTTACTATGCGCCTTACAACGTTGCGATGTGTCTCGCGGTAGCGCGACAAAAAATAACTTTATTTAACTGACAGAGTAACGGTGAAGATAATAATGTCTTAATTCTAAAGATACAAGGTACTTATAGCTAATTAATGCTAAGATGACATTTGTGGCATGACGATAAAGTAAATTCGCTAGATTTGCAAGAAGCTACGCTGCTGACGAAGCTAATTGTAGTAGGGTTGCTACACTTAAGAGGGCTGTCACAATTTTTGATGAATTTCAGCGTTTTATCCGATTTTTGACGTGTGACGATGCTTTAGATATAGCCATAAAAAAAAAACAAAAATATGGATAAGAAAGTTTGATAACTTATCTTGGGAGTGCTTTAAATAAATATTTGAATTTGTTTACCTACATCAGTAAAATCCTTGTCTCCGCAAAGGATGTTTTATAAAATGTTGCTTTTGGGTATCTTTTGACGCCTTGGTACACCGAAGATATTAAAGTTTAATCATTTATAAGAGTGCTGAAACCACTTTATTACTATTCATACAGTAATACACCAAAAATAATTCTGTAAAACCAAGATCTACTGACAGTTTTCCGTACGAAACTACAATTTTTATCTACGAAATTATAATCAAAACTCAAATAAAAAAAATTAACCAACTAAGGTGGTATTTCTATATATCTTGAAAAAAATAAATTGGGCTATTTAAAAGTTAAATAATATTTTTAAATAATTTTTGTATGCAATGCAAAAATCGAGCGCGACTGCTGCCGCCCGTGGTTTAATTTACCTATCGTCTGTTTTTTATACCCTGAGACTATATTGACACAGGAAATGTCAAAATTACTATAAGATGATGCCAGTTCTTTTGTGTTGTAATGGCATTTCTGTCAAAATGCTCAAATTTAAGAAAAATTGTAATAGCGCCCTTAACTCGCGCGTCGCAGTGCGGCCCAGCGCGAAATCACTGGCCTCTTCCTGCATCGTTGCGTCTCGGTGTGAATTGACGCTTACGGGTCTTTACGTCAAGAGCGAATGGGTTGCTTCTAAGCAAACGTGCTCCATCGTCGGCCACGTCGTCGTTTTCTATCAAGTGAAATAATGATCAAGCACTTAAAAGCAGAGCTTAAAAATAATAACAAATAAAAACAGACGCAAATTCCGACTTTTTATAATGCGAATAAATGCTTAAGCGCTTCTAAAATTAATAATGGGTCATATTCAAAAGTTCTTATACGCATATCAGTACTATCAAACTGATTAGATGTAGACTGGACGGTAGTTAAGCACCAGTACTCCATAACAAATCCAATATGTAATAAGCTTAGTTTATATACACATATAAATATATTAATAAAATGTGTATTCCAGCCCAGCAAGTACCCAGAGCCGCGGAAACGCAAGTCGTCGCTTGCACCGTCCAGTAAACTTCAATCGCCTGAGAAGGTAAGATATAATCGTACTCATGGACCACACAACAGTAAAGAAAAAAAGAAAAATATTTTTTTCACACACACACATTGTGGCGGCGCTTGGAGGAGGCCTGTGTCCAGAAGTGGACGCCTTTGGCTGAGATGATGATGATCATAGTCGTATTTTTGGTAGCATAGCATAAGCCTTATAATGTCCTCCTCTTTAGGAGAGGGAATGGGTCCACCACGCGAGCCCATTACTGGTTGGTGAATGTCACATGTCTTCGAAGTTGAGGTTCTTAAACATACCTATCGCGTGGGTCTAATTTTGCTCTAAAAGCTTCAACCAAAGCTTAAGAAAGAGGATTTTAAATACCCGACTATGGTCAAAGAAAGGTTATGGTTCTAAAAGTGTATGAATATTGATAATTATTATGTTGCGGGAATCCGATGGATACGAGACGCACAGGACCGGTCGTTGTGGCACCGCTTGGGTGAGGCCTATGCCCAGCAGTGGACGTCTTTCGGCTGAAATGATGATGTTACAGTCGTAGTCCCTATCCTCTCTTTCTCTAGTCATATGTGACATCGATATAAAGACTCGAAAAAATTATACTTATCTGAAAATAAAAGTTTATAAAGTAGCCTTGAAAGTCAGCAGTGGCTTTTTACATAATGGAGTTAGTATTGTAGTATTTAACCGACTTCAAAAAGGAGGAGGTTCTAGGACACATAGATATGTGTTTTTTAACTTGCTTATTACTTTAACTTGTTCATTCTTTCATACTCAGGTGTCCACCGTGATATACAGTGAAGTGGTAAGCTATATTTTTTTTTTTAACATTAATCATCCACTGCGGGATATAAGCCTCGCCTTAAATATGCAATACTTGCTAGTTCCGTTCGTCACTTATTCCAGGTTTCAGGCGCTTCTTGAAACATTAACCTTTGAGCGCCACGGTATTGTATAGAAGACAAATGTTTCTGTGCCCTCCACGCCACGACTTTATTAGAAGACAATATATCTGATTTAACATTTATCAATAAATTGTTTTGTTTTGTTTTTAGGTACTTACTTTTTATTTCAATATAAAACTTGGTTTATTTATAATTACTAGCAAAATGTGTATATTGTTTCGGTCGTAGCTATGAATGTTTGTGGTGTATTAACTATAGTACATTCGCGTTAAGAATGCAGTGAAGTCATCATCAGTGTCCGTTGGCCTAGCCCCGCCCCCCTAACCAATCAAAGCTGTTTAAGTGTATTTTTATCAGTTCATTAAACTTAATCTTTAATAATATTTTTTTTTGGATTTAACACCACTGTAAATACACCTTTATCTTGCAGTTGCACTGATAAATTATACTTAAACAGACGTTAAGTTTTCTGAAAAGTTCTAATTTCTAAATTTTTTCTTACCGTTAGAACATCTCTTTTGTTCTTCTTTTATGCCAAATATTAAAAAAAAAATACATAAAATCGTAAAATCGTAAATTCATTTTCATTTTTATTTACAGGAACCTATGATCAAAACTCCGGATGATATAAAATATGCGTTGCAAGTAAGTATGTGTATAAACAAATGTTATTAGGTATATATAAATGGGTCTGTCATCTGAGTGTCTCGTGCAAGTTTGTTTCACTTAAAGCTGACGAAAATTTCCACCACGGGAGGGTCCAAAATCATCAAAGCGTTTCGGAAGTACATTATTTTATTATGCGTACAGCTAAAGAGTGGAATTCCCTGCCGGGGTCTGTGTTACCTGATAGCCACAACCTAAGGAATCTTTCAGTCAGGAGTGAACAGGTTACTTCGAGACAGGCGTGCTCTATCGTCGACCACATGATCGCTTATCATCAGGTGAGATTGTGGTCAAGCGCGATACTATCAATAATTTTAAAAAAATTACGATATTCATTTGTATGACGGTACACACGGCGTGTACATATATAAAGTACAATGATCATACATTGTATATTCTATTTTGTATTGTATATCGTATCGTGTAGATATTGAATTGTATATCCTACTTTAATTTTTTCCACTTCTTACCATTTTCAAATCTTCAGGTTAAGTCTATTAGTAACATAAAAGAAGTAAAAAAAAATGTTACAAAATAAAACAACAGACCTAAAAAACTTTAACCTATGAAGTCCTTAGCAAAAAAATTGAACCAACACATATTCCAAAACTAAAATATGTTTGTACGTTGTACTATTTTTTTTTATTGTTTTGTTCTTTTGCAGAAAAGTAATCTACTAAACGATTCGAAGCGAAGCCCAAGCGAAGTAAGTTAACCTATCACATACCCACAAAACGAGACACAATAGTAAAACAATAACAGCGCGGTCTCATAGGACCGGTCGGGGATTCATGAACTAATGACACAAGATTTCTTACCCTTATCTAAAAAGCAAAGAATGAACATAGACGTGGGTTTTAGTCAGTGAAAGTCTGACAAGTCCTTAAGTAACGACTAACACTGACAATAAGCTAGTACAGTTCGCTTCAACTAACTTTGCCGCTCTGAAATTTTCTACAATCACTGCGCAGTAATCAATTTTACGAAAAAAGAGAGTACTCGTTATTTTTCTATCTCAGTCGCTCGTATACGTCCGATACCAGCTTTTGTTCCGCTCGCACGATCGTCGATGCGAAAAGTGCTACGCGTATAATTATTACCTACCTGTTTTAAGTTTGTTGTTTTTTGTTATTTATTCTTATAATTACGAACGAACGTATTTTCTTTCTTTCTCCTTTTCTTAGATATATAAAATCAGGTGATTAAAAAAATACACTATTTATTTTCATTATAAAATAAAACAAGTTAAAAAATTTCACGTCAGTGAACACTTTTTACGCGATAGTACCTGCGCCGTTGTTAGGAAAGCCTAGCTTCAGAGCGGCATAGTTATTTGACGCGTACTGTACCATGACGTGTCAAAATGTCAGTCGTTCGAGTGAGAAAAAGGAATGGCATACACTCTATATAGCTTCATCCCTTTAACAGTTCAGTTTAGGACGTTGAATGGATAGCGTTAAGAGCTCGTTGTAGAGCCTTTGGCCCTAATCGGACAGCATGCAGGGTTCCTGGTTTTACCTTATCCAAGTAGAAAGTCGGCAAAGGCAAACAGATCTAGGGAAGATAATCAAGCAACAAATATTAGTTTAAATGGCTTATTAAGTTTGAGATTTTAATGTTAGTTCTTTACATAATTTTAAGAATCAATTGTACTAAATGATCTGAATAAAAGGCTATAATAAAATAATAAAATAATAAAGTAGAAAGTATCCGATGGATAAAGAAGACGTACAGCATCGGTCGTTGTGGCGACGCTTGGGGGAGGTCTATGTCTAGCAGTGGACGTCTTTCGGCTGAGAATGGCTGAGATGATGATGAGTTGAAATTAATAAAAATTATACTGATGTTTTGTTTTTTCTTTTTAGCAGGAGATAGATTCTATCTATCAACCGAACTGCAGTTATGGGTCCTTAGTAAGTAAATAAATATTTTATAATTACAATTGACTATTGTCATATTTAAAATAGTCGTTTGAAATCGTAGGTAAGTCAGTACGTGATAATTTTTTTAGTGTTTGTTTTAAAAGAGTAACTTTATCCAAAATCACAAAAAGAAAGAAATTTTCATATTCGTTCTATATTAATCAAGTGAAACCTTTCAAATCTTTCAAATAACTGTATAAGGATGGACATACTAAAATGTGACGTCCGCGTCACCACCTTAGGTTACGTGTGCTAAAAAGAGATAGCGAGATATTCCCCCACTCGTCTTTAAACCAATACTTTGAAAGCTGCTTCATTTCTTGATTGGCCTGTTGGTCTAGTGGTCAGTGGCCCTGACTGCTATGCCAGAGGTCGTGGGTTCGATTCCCACCCAGGACAAATGTTTGTGTAATGAGCACGACAATTTGTTCTGTGTCTGGGTGTAATTTATCTATAATATGTATGTATTTAAAAATATATTATTGTGTATATCAGTTGTCTGGTACCCATAACACAAGCTCTGCTTAGCTTGGCACTAGATGGCGTTGTGTGAAAGTTGTGGAATATTATTATATTATTATTTAATAATCAACTGCGATGCTGTTATTTTTAGTGTTATTTGTTAATAGTATTATAGATTTCTTTTATGTTAACCATTTATTTAATGTTTTTTTTTTCTCTAGAAGAGTGTTCTATCCCGATTACACAAAAAAGGAAGTCCTCACGCTGTAAGCTAAATTTCATTTGGTAGCCTTATTTACGAAAATATTGCTAGTTAAAAATATTAACGTTTTATCTTTTTATTTAGCAAACACAGGGAGGTGATCAGCGTAGTTTTGTTGAAAAACTAAGGAAAGCCAGTAAGTTTTGTCTGATAATGTAGTAGTAATACCATAAAGTCTGTACTTAAATAATAATTAATACTTGGTGGCGTCTTTATAATTAATTGTTCATATAATAAGCTACTAAACGTATAAGTCTATCGTTTGGGTCTTTGCCACCCTACAGTACTTTTGATCCCGAATAACTGCACGGTTTCTCCGGTGTAGACCTAGGAACTGAAGACGAGGCCTCGAAAGCCTCAGATAAGTCTTAGGAAAAAACTCACATTTGTAGATGCATAAAAAATGTCATCTGTACAAATGTAGCCAGCTTATATAAATAGGCGTTAATTTACAAAATCAGTGACTGAAGACATAGGAAAATTAATGACATTTTTCAAATGTCGCCCTTAGCGGTTCTAGCGTTCTTCAAAGCTGAAGCGATCTCTAACAATTATGAAGTTGAATAGGAAAGCTATCGACTTCTTGTCTTAAGAGAAGAATACAGGTTAATTTTATTTTTAATAATATAAACTAGTGCTTGACTGCAATCCCGTCTGATGGTTAGCAGTGATGCAGTCGTTGATGGCGAAGCGCACTAGTTTATTAAGAGTTTTTAGTCTATCCTTAAAGGCACCTTAATTATAATCGGACGGGAATAATAATTAATAAACACTTTTCTAATACAGGCCATGCTAACGAGCGACAAATAAGGCTAACAGGCAAGACCGAGGCAACAGACATGGAAATATATAAAAAATATGAAAATACCAGTTTTTCCAAGTTAGGTAACGTATTTTTTCTGTTTCTTTTATTTTATTTTCGACGGGAATTTTCGTAGGTAGTTTTTCAGAGAGTGAATGCAAACATCATGGGACTTTGTCACGCCTTTAGGTACTACTTACTACATGAGATGGTCAACAGATGAGCTCGTGGCTAGATAATAACAGCCGCACGGTTCGATCTTCAAGGTTAAGCAAAGCTTGCCAAGGTTGGTCTGTGGATGGGTGACCATCTTAACATACCGAGCATACCGGGTGACTCCAGTCTTGCCATGAAGTACCGTGTTACCCCAGTTTATGATGTGGAGGTCTGGTAGGCAGCTGCTCCTCGTAAAATACTAGTATTCAGCTAACTCCGGCTTGACTGGAAACCGACATAGTATAGGCTGCTACATGTTAGGCGCCAGTTATAGGGGTGGTGTGTAAGCGGAATGAAAGTCACAGGTTGCACTTGAACAGACGTATAATCAACATACAAACACCGGTAATCGAAAATACAAAAAGTACAACATCGATTGACTTTATCGATCGCGGTCGAGGCGGCGCGCGGTCACGCGTGCGCACGTCTATGCCGGTCGGGCTCTCGTCGCGGACTCTCGGTTGAACGAGACAAAACTATTGAGTGCAGCGCGGGCGCGGTGCGCCCGCTGCGTGTATGTGAGCCGCTCGCCGCCTCGGTGTGGGTGTGTGAGGGGAAGGAGCGATAACGCGCACAGTGGAGCGCTGTAGGCACGCTATAATAGTTGATTACCAATATAGTTAGGAAAAGGCTAGGCAGATGATGCTGATGACATATGAGATGGTCAACCTGAAAGATAGATTCGTGGGCTCCGTGACCCATAGTACAGTTCAATATGTAGAATGTGAGACGCATTTATGAACGCACTCACAGTGCAGAAGTAATTTATAGTGTAGGGCAACGTTATTTCATGTATAAAAAAGACTAGGACATAATTATCTCATTTACTTTCATGAAAATTAGGTAAATAATATTATTATACTCTCCCTTTTCCGATTTCTGCTTATATGAGTGCCAGATATGGAGTGCTAATAGTTTCTGCTCTCTCTAGTAAGTACCCTTCATTCTTTTGGATCTCTGTGTTTTATACATCTATATGTCCTAGAAGTATTGTAGCTTAAGAAGTTAGCAGGTTCAATTGTTTTGATAACGTTTTTATTTGGGCCATTTCGAGGTGTGAAGCTACTATGATAAGTAAAGTATCGATATGATAATTATACAACATGTAAGAACAAATAATCAGCTGTTCCATACATTTATATTCGCTCATTTCGTCAAAATGTATGGAACAGCTGATTACTTTTCTCAATTTCAAGTTTGGTCCCATGCTAAAAGTTGTTCATAATGATGAGTACAAAACCTTCCAAAAGGATGTGCGTTAATTATGTTACATGTAGTAGGTATATGTGTTTTTAATAAAGAAAATGGCACGGAATTATTATATTTAAATTTCCACCATAAGTACAAACGCTTTGGGAGCTCGTGGCTAGCTAATAACAGCCGCACAGGTCGATCTTCAAGGTTAAGCAACGCTTGCCTAGGTTGGTCTGTGGATGGGAGACCATCTTAACATAACGAGTTTCCTCCGTGCCTCGGAAAGCACGTTAAGCCGTAGGTCCCGGCTGTCATTTGAAGATCTTTGGCAGTCGTTACGGATAGTCAGAAGCCAGTAAATCTGACTCCAGTCTTGCCATGAAGTACCGTGTTACCCCAGTTAGTGGGTTGTGGAGGTCTGGTAGGCAGCCGCTCCTCGTAAAATACTGGTATTTAGCTAAATCCGGCTTGACTGGAAGCCGACCCCAATAAAGTTGGGAAAAGGCTAGGCAGATGATGATGATGATGTAGTAGGTATATGTGTTTTTAATGGTTTTCTTCATCTAAAACAGCTAAAACAGACCAGTCAAAGAAAGTTACAATACAGCCAGAATGCTTGGACTCGGAGATTGAAAAACCGGAAAGAGTAAGTACAAAATAGCAGAAATACTTTTATTTTTTATTCCTTTATAAATACGAGTACATTCTTTTTACAATTTTGGTTTCTTATTGTATAATATATAATAAGACCTGTCGTACTGTATGGATCAGAATGTTGGGCTGTGAAAAAGACGGATGAAAAAAGATTGCATGTAGCGGAGATGAGAATGTTGAGATGGATGTGTGGTGTGACGAGAATGCATAAAGTGAGAAATGATATATTAGAGGAAGTTTGAAAGTGGCTGAAAATCTGAAAGGAAATCGTTTGTCTTGGTATGGTCATGTAAAGAGGAGGGATGAAACGCATGTTACGAAAGCAGTTATGAATTTACATGTGGACGGATGAAGAGGAAGAGGGAGACCAAAGAAAAGATGGATGGATTGTGTGAGGACTGATATTTTATTTTATTTTATTTACTACGTACAACCCAGGTTTTTTTTCATGTTAATCATCGGAACGACTTCTCCTGCTCTTGAGATGGCATGTCAGACTTTTATTGTCTAAACCCCATACCGTTCCTTCGTTGCCATCAATCTGGGGACACCGAGCTAACTCTCTGGAAATCCGGTTCATGGCCCCAACGTGTGTTTCGGTCTAATGTAGTTCCCGTTTCAGGACATAGGCGAAGAACCAACAGTTCAAGACGATCAAAATCGATCCCCTCCAAAGTTAGAGATCACAGTACTCTGGTTAGCTTTGAACGAGAAGTGTGAAGCTATGATGGACCCCCGTATTCAGCGTGTGTATGTCGCGTATTCCTTCCTGGGGAGGTCTGGCGCTGAGCTTGAGACCCCCGTCAGTTTGCCCAAGCCCAAACACTATGTGGAGAAGTGCTACTTTAATTTTACTAAAGGTAGGTACATAGATAGCATAGCATCAGCCTTATAATGTTCCCACAGCTGGGACTCAGGCCTCCTCTCTAGGAGAATGAGGAGGCGCAACATGTTTTTTTCTTCCATTCTGTCCTGTGACCCGTCATGCTATCATCAACTCCCTTTTCTTTCATATCAGTCCTCACTTAATCCATCCGTCTTTTCAAATATAGGTATATTTATCTGATATGTTATAGTTTTTGAGCTAGAAGAAGCGGATTTGGCAAACCTCGGTCACATGGCGAAGTGCCGCAATACCAACGGTAGCGCCAACGAGAAGGACTGCATCATCTTCGCCGTCGTCAGCGAACCCACGGAAGATCCAATCGGCGTTGAGACCTGTGAGGACATTGGGTGAGTGGGAAGTTCCAGCATCTTGACACAGATTTTGTCATTGCCACCGAGGCGGAATTCACCCGAGCAGCAGGTGAGGGTGTCATGGCTGGAGGAGCTCGTGGCTAGATAATAACAGCCGGACGGGTCGATCTTAAGTTAAGCAACGCTTGCCAAGGTTGGTCTGTGGATGGTGCATCACAACATACCGAGTTTCTCCGTGCTTCGGAAAGCACGTGCCGTAGGTTGGAAAGAGGTCACGGCGTCCTCTCTTTCCGTATGATGCAGGTCCTCACCGGACACGGTAAGTTCGGGAGGTTCCTGCATCGAATCAAGCAGGAGAGGACGCCCGGGTGTCGCCACTGTGTGGACCGCCCGGAGGACACGGTGGAGCACACGGTAGAAGTGTGCCCCGCTTGGGCGGAGCACCGCCGTGTCCTTGTGGAGGCTATCGGGAGCGGCGTGCTCGTGAAGGAGGCTGCTGACCGCGAGCGCGTGAGGGAACGGTCCTCACGCCGCCGCCGCCGAGATCCCGATCCCGATTTCCGACCACCGTAGGCGCGGGTTCGCGGACGGCGAGCACTGGGTAGCTCGCTGTCCGGCAATCTGGAAATAATCTGGACCGAGCCCAGTCGTCAACGGCGCGTTCTGTTCCACGCGCGCCTCAAGGAGATGTCAGCAAACTGTAGGGGCCCGGTAGGGCCGAAGCCTCTGGGGGGAACATGTGGTATTCCTAAAGGTTAACACCGAGTCCCCCCCAGAACGAAGGCAACGAAGGAACGGGGTAGGGGTTTAGTCAGTAAGAGTCTGACACGCCCTCCCGCTCCACCCAAGAGCGGGGGAAGTCATTCTGATGATTGATGACCAGAAAAAAAAAAACGTGCCGTAGGTCCTGGCTGTCATTTGTAGATTTTTGGCAGTCGTTACGGATAGTTTTGTTTTCTTAGATCCGTTTTATTGAGTCCTAAAATTGACTTTTTGTCGTCAGGTATGCATACTTATACCTGGGCGATTTGCTAGCCTACAGCGCAGGTAGCGTAGTCTACACAGAGGTGATGCCGGTGCGAGCGGCGAACGGCTCGTCGTCCGTGAGCGGCGTGCTGGCCGTGCGCGTGCACGGGCTGCACGTGGTGCGGCGCTGTCTGCTGCTCTCCGAGGTACGTGCTCCTCACGCGCAGGTGTATATGCGACTGTACAGCGAACTGTACAGACAGTACTGCTGCAGTGCAGCACTGTCTGATACTTGTCTCGTTTTGATCTGACTCAAATTTTGTCCAACCAATATTTAGCCTCCTGGACAGCTCTGTCGTTGCCCTCGTAAGAGTCGTTGAGAGTGCATGTAGTGTGCATGCTGGGTAGGGCAAGAGGTGACGCATGTCCTGTGGAGGGGTTCCACACTGGCACTGTATATACCTACGTTAGGAGGAGAGGGATATCTTTTCCTCTACAGTTGACAGGTATATCTCTAACAACCACTTGAGTACGAATTATGGTTGTTGTATGTGTGTACCTATAAAACGCTAGACGGCACGCCTATATCAATCGTATGCTTTCTAAGCCTTTTATTTACTACAAAATACATAAGTTGTAAATAAAAGGCTTAGAGAGCATACTTCCCATTCGCTGCACTTGGCATCCAAAGGGTCCATATTTTATTATTGTTCTCTATAAATAGCATTGTATATACTGCTGTTCCCAGTCAACACATCTGATATGAAAATGACAAATAAAGATCAAAGGAGATGTCCGCTTTTTGTATGGACGTTGGTTTTTTATTAATTAATAATTCTAACCAGAGCAAGTTAAATATATGTGGATAGAGATCTCAAAACCTAGTGCTTCTGACTATATCATGCATTTTTAAAGCCCTCCAATTTTGAGAAAAATCGTTTTTTATTTTAGTGAGAATTTACTTCTAAAACGAACGCACCTTTCTATTTATCTATGTTAGTAAAGTGAACACACCCAAAAAAAAGTAAAATTGACACAAGATAACTGTCAGTGTCAATCGATATTTGATCTAAGACAATGTAAACAAAACAAAAATTTGCAATAATAGCAGTCAATTACAATACCTTTAACATTATTTTTGGTAAAAATGTCTAGCATTATCCATCAAGAACTTTGACCGCGCTATGGCGACTTCACTCAATGTAAACGTGTTAACTACAATATTGGTTTTGTTTATTATACGCTAAAGATGATGAATAAGAATGTTCGATCGAAACCATAGCTGGTACAATTATGAGAATTCTTATTAAAATATTGTCGAGAAACTGAACAAGTGGAGATATATTTGATGCCGATTGTAGATTCCAATGCTATTGTAGTTTTTTGGTTTGTTTACATTGTCTTCGATCAAATATCGATTGACACTGACAGTTATCTTGTGTCAATTTTACTTTTTTTTGGGTGTGTTCACTTTACTAACATAGATAAATAGAAAGGTGCGTTCGTTTTAGAAGTAAATTCTCACTAAAATAAAAAACGTTTTTTTACAAAATTGGAGGGCTTTAAAAATGCATGATATAGTCAGAAGCACTAGGTTTTGAGATGTCTATCCAAATATATTTAACTTACTCTGGTTAGAATTATTAAATAATAAAAAACCATTTCCGGACATGTCCTTTCCGAAGTCTTCGTTAGAAAATATACAGGAAATATTATAGTCCGGTAAAATTAGACTAATTACTCGGGATGAGGTTATAATAATTCGCACTTGGCTGCATATTGGCAGGATTGTTCAATACACTATTATAAAAGAAATGTGAAAAGTCCTCATCGATCCGGCACGTGCAAAAAAATATACACGCGGTCAAAGGTCACAAAAATGGGTTTTTCGCGATTTTCAGCAAAATGGTAAATTTTATCATAAAATTAGCTCAGACAAAAATTGTAAATTAGACAATTATCTATAAAAATGTCTAAATACTTTTTTCCTAAGAGCCACAAATTGAAAGAGTTGTAATTGTCATAATATGTATAAGTACACCACGTATATACTCGTACATCACTGAAGCCGTAATACAAGCAAAAATATCATTCTATCGGTCAGTGTGACTTACACATATAAAATGTGAAAATTTCGGGTAAAAAATACCCAGTCCCTTATTTTCTACGCCAGTGTAACCTTCAGCAACATCTGCCTCCCATTCAATTGTTTGCGTGGCTAGGGTCATATACCTGCTTTATTTTACTATGCCCAATACATTCAATGCTATTAGAGTGCGTCTAATGAAAGCGCGACCTGGAGTGTTTTAATTTAATTTGCCACATTATTCAGCCGCAATTGTAGGAAATAAAAAAAGTACACAACTACTAGTTAGTATTACCACATACAATTTTTTTGGATTCAACCTCTTTTTCTCAGGTTGCGCTTGCTACTGTTTCAACTTTTTGAATCGTTATATCTCAAAAACGGTGGCTCGTGGGAAAAAAAGTATTTAGACATTTTTATAGATAATTGTCCAATCTACAATTTTTGTCTGAGCTAATTTTATGCGAAACTTACCATTTTGCTGAAAATCGCGAAAAACCCATTTTTGTGACCTTTGACCGCGTGTATATTTTTGTGTGTATACTTTTCGCATGTATACTTTTCACATTTCCTTTGTAATAGTGTATAGAACAATTCTCCCAATATTCAGCCAAGTGCGAATTATTGTAACCTTGGATGTCTAAATTGACTGGACTATTAGTATTCTTAAATATTCTCATTTTATTTTCAATACTTTATTCAAAATATACTCGTATTTAGATACACAATTAGAGTCATATGCATCCGATTTTTTCGTAATACCGTACATTCCCTGTTTATGTATCCGGGTTGCGTCCTAGTAATTTGATTAAAAAATATTCTTTATTACAGAAAGACACGCGTGCCACGTAATTGTCAACGAAGAAGCTGTTTCTTTTGTATCCTGGTATATGTATCTATGTAAATTAAAGTTATTTATTTATCCGTTCGGTTCTCTCATTTTTTGTATGTATTCAACTGTATAGACAACAGTTTTCGTCGCCACTCATTTGTCGTTAAGTCTGTCAGCAACGCTTGGCACTTGCCGCCCAGACGGGTATTGCATACTATGCAGCCCCAAAATGGCGCTACATACCACGCATACTACAGAAAACGAAACTCATTATCTTTCAATTGATGCAAAAACATTCCGCTATCGATTCAAGTGGATTTCAATACTAACGTGATAGAAAATTGGGAGTTATAGGAACGTAGTGACGGTATCAAAATACTTGCGAGTGTACGCAGTCTCGGGTGTGTTTGGGCGAGAGACGCACGCGCGCGCGTCGACACCAATCGTTCGGCGATCGAACCGTTTCGTAATACTCCTGTAATAGTCGCTGCCGACCCCATTGACACGACCTCTCATATGTATATACCCACGATCCCAACCATTCGTGTGTGAAGTGAAGTGAACGATAACAACGACTGTCTCATACACTACGATCACAGGATTTTTGCACAAAAACAATAAAATAACCATTATAAAAAAAATACAAAGCAAAACATGTAAAAATACTTCAGGTATTGTACATACAAACACGCAGAAAAAAACTTGCACCAGCGTCGAAATGTAAATATAAATATCTATGAAAACAAAGTTAAAAATGTGGAGTCAAGTCACAACAGACAAGCTCGAGCCGTCAACAAAATTAAAAGGATTCATAATAAACACATTACTCGTACAGATGATGAAACATTTACTAGTATTTATGAAGAAATCGTTTTTACTTAAAGAATATAAATTATAGCAGATACACCAGAATACACAAACTAGAGATTTATAATTATGAAATAACGTATTAGCAGATTTGAGCTTTCAATTTAGTAGTTGTCAGGAATTACCACATACCAAATAAAATTAATCCCACTTCTAAAGGAGGAAATGAGAGTTAAAATAATTGATTTGACATAGGTATTGATAATATCAACATCTAGCAAATTCACAGTTTTGAAAGTAACACGAGGGAACTTTAAAAGTGGATCATTGATCTGTTACTAAGTGCACATAATAGCAGTTGTCACATATATGTGCTGAATATCTATTAGTGAGCATATACTACTATCTCTGCTCTCATTTACTGTCTTGGGAATGTGTGATCAACTGTGTGTGAACACCGTCACCAAAACTTCTGTTTCTTTAAATTCATCTTGTATACAAACGATAGGGAACACTAGCAAACATTTATTGCTGTTTCCGCTCAAAATTAATTCCCTCTTTCATCTAAATTTTCGTTGGAAATAAAAAGCGTCCCACATTTAAAGTCTACGTAATAAGATCGATAATATTTCATTTTCCCAGTCTTGTCCCGCTAAGATTAATCGGTCAATCAATCTGCCGACTGCATAGGCGCTTCGCGTCCTTGCCCCAGTGCCGTGCCAAAGACGCGGACGCATTTAGACCGGCCTACCGGGCCTGTATTACTCCCACAAACTTTCTTCGCACACCAAACAATATATAACGGACCTTACTACCCCGTGATAAGTGCCTCGACATTCGCAAACTCTGAGTCGCAGTCTTTTTCCTTGACAAACTTTTTCTCATCGTTTATCAAGGGATTGTAGGTCTTATTGCTTCGATGTAAGAGTGATTAGAAACGTAGTGGTAAAGTTGTAGATTAGTAAACAGAGAGGAACGCGGAGCTGATTGGCGCGCCGTACACTGACATTTGGACGTCGAACAGTTCTTTCGTTCTTAGTATCAACTTTTAGAACTGTCGTTTGAATGACATCATTTGTAATCAATAGTTTTTTATTTGCTTTTTTTTTCTTATAATTTTCTGGAGACTACACTTTTGTATAGTTTCAATTTCTTTCATCTGCGATCTTCTCTGTTTACTCTGATTGTCACGTTGTTTTCATGGTGATGTTCAATCTTGACATCGACAAAGACTTTGCTCGTCTTTCCAGGTCGGGTTTAATGGTCAGGAAACTAGGCCAATGTGGCATTCGTAAATAGGTCATCTGTCAATCATTGCGCATGGGCACAGCCCTCATAACTTTTTGTCTTTATGAATATCTGTTTCCGATTCTCAATGGAAAAATTAGGTCGTAAGAAGATTTATTTTTAAGGTTTGGTATTTTGATTACCGAAACGATAACAATATACGAATATATGATGAAAATACATTCATGGTTTCCATTCATGAATGTTTAAATAAAACACGTTTTGTGTACAATATCGTAGTTACTCTGTTGACTCGTCTACATACCATAAGAATAAATAAATTCTATAAAAATAATTTATAAAAATAGAAGTATGAAGCAGGAAGTTTCATAGGTAATCTTTTAAAATAATGAGACGTTTCCTGTTGTTAAGAAATAGAGGTTGCTGAAGAAATATGTAGAGAATTTACACTACATACGCAGCCAGCTACCGAATACTTAACCAGAATTTGAAATTATTTTAATGAGTTCCAAATCTGCCATCTAAATGATGGTTGAAAAATATTACAAACTTGAAATAATAACACGGGGTCTCCCTTGTTTTACCAAAAAGAAATTGCCAAATTATCACTTCCCAAACAATTTTTCGCATAATTTCATTTGCCAAATTATTACTTAGCAAATAAACTCTTCACAAATAAATGTTACGCAAACCTAATGTTTGGCAAGTTAACGTTTCAGCAATAATTTGCTTACCAACTAGTTCTTTTAGCAATTTTTATGTAGTCAAACATTTCAGTTGGTATAACATATTTTACCCAAAATAAAATTAGCCAAATTATGGTATCTTCAGTTTACTGTTTCTGGTTTTACATATAAAAATATGCTTCTGGCACTCGCCGGCCGCTGCCGCGGCACCGCTCGCTCCGCTCGCTCGGCTCGTGCGTGGTTTGGTCACTACTCTAACCTAACCTAACCTATAGTTCTGGTAGCAGTTCGTTTTTCATTCGTTGTTTGTAACCGTCTTTATTTTTTTTTTCATAGCAATTCATTTGATAAACTGTTCATTTTCTAAAGATTTTTTGCCGTAATAAATCATTTGATTTAAGACCAAATGCCTTAATGAAATTATTCTAGGTAATATTCTGCCGAAGTAAAAATTTGACCAAATGAAAATTTTCGAACTAAAGTTTTTCCAAATATTGCATTGGTAAAATAAAAGGTTTCGAAAATTGCTTTGGGTAATGAAAATTTGGCAAATTCTTTTCGGCAAAACGGCAGACTCCCAATAACACGAAATGGCGCTCGATAATATGGAATCAGCTGATAGAATTGCATTCTTTGTAAAAGAAACAACAGCAAGTAATTTAAATCATGACGCTGAAAACCATATAACTCGTGAATCTATAGTACCTACGGAATAATTTACCAGAATTTGAAATTATTTAGACTTTGCCATGATGAATAGTGGCAAGAAAATATTACAAACTTTCAATAATAACAAGAAATAAATAACACTCGATAATATGAATCAAAAGAAACAACAGCAAGCAATCCAAATCCAGACGCTGGAGAACATGAATGGAGTCGTGCATCTATACTAACAGGCCGGATGAAAAGTCCCCGGTCTGACCCATAGATGGCGTTACTAGATTTTTTTCCATATGATTTTCATTTTGTACCAACCTTCAAACGATACGTGTCAAAATTTGACAGCAATCGGACAATTAGTTCGTGAGTTATAGCGATTTGAGTGAAGCTACTTTTGTTATTGTTGAAAATATGGAAAAAAAAGAATTTCGTGTGTTAATAAAGTATTGCTTTTTGAAAGGAAAAAATACAGTTGAAGCAAAAGCGTGGCTTGATGAAGAGTTTCCGGGGTCTGCACCAGGAAAATCAACCATCATTGATTGGTATGCTAAGTTTAAACGTGGGGAAATGAGCACTGAAGACGGTGAACGCATTGGACGCCCAAAAGAGGCTGTTACCGACGAAAACATCAAAAAAATCCATAAAATAATTTTGAATGACCGTAAAATGAAGTTGAGCGAGATAGCAGACATTGTAAAGATATCAAAGGAACGTGTACATCATATCATTCGCGAGTATTTGGGCATGCGAAAGCTCTGTGCAAAGTGGGTGCCGCGCGAGCTCACAATCGATCAAAAACAACAACGAGTTGATGATTCGGAGCAGTGTTTGGAGATGTTTAAGCGCAATAAAGCCGAATTTTTCCGTCGATATGTGACAATAGATGAAACATGGCTCCATCACTACACTCCAGAGTCCAATCGGCAATCATCTGAATGGACAGCAAGCGACGAACCCAATCCAAAGCGTGGAAAAACGCAACAGTCGGCTGGAAAGGTTATGGCGTCTGTTTTTTGGGATGCGCATGGAATAATATTCATCGACTATCTTCAGAAGGGACAGACAATCAACAGCGACTATTACATTGCTTTATTGGAGCGGTTAAAAGCCGAAATCGCAAAGAAACGGCCGCATTTGAAGAAGAAAAAAGTGCTGTTCCACCAAGACAATGCACCGTGTCACAAGTCTGGAAAAACGATGGCTAAAATTTATGAATTGGGCTACGAATTGCTTCCTCACCCACCGTATTCTCTAGATCTTGCCCCCAGCGACTATTTCCTGTTTGCAGACCTTAAAAGAATGCTCGCTGGCAAGAAATTTAAGACCGATGATGAAGTGATTGCTGAAACTGAGGCCTATTTTGAGGATAAACCGAAAGAGTACTACAGAAGTGGCATCGAAAAGTTGGAAAATCGCTATAATCGCTGTATCACCCTCGAAGGCATCTATGTTGAATAATAAAATTGAATTTTGCAAAAAAAATGTTTTTTACTATGGTAAACCGGGGACTTTTCATCCGACCTAATATCTACAGCTGGCTCATTAGCTTCTATGACGAAGTTCCTTGTCATCGCGAGACAATGAGACAATGTATTAGGCATGTTGTCTGTCTCATCCGCAGCTCTTTCAGCGTGATGCTTGGGTTATAATTAACTGTGCAACGTGTGACATTTCCGACTGGGGACGGTCCACTGAGTGAGCGTGATAGATTGAACTATAGACAACTACTGACGTCAGTTCCTTGCATTTCTTTATAGATTTTACTGACGTTGGTTCCTAGCCCATATCTCCGACATTGTCTTTTGATGGTTCATTTCTTGCTTGAACCAGGATGCCCCGACTCAATGCATCGTTTGAGTGATCGTGATAGATCGATGTATAGACAGCTAGTGACGTTGGGTTCTTCGAGCATTTCTGTATCTCCGTCTTTATCTTTTGAAGGTTCATTTCTTGCTTGAAGCAAGATGCCGACTTGGAAAGGTGCATTGAGTGAAACGTGATAGATCGAACTATAGACAGCCACTGACGTTGGTTTCTTCTAATACTTTTTTATCTCCATCTTTGTCTTTTGATGGTTTATTTGTGCTTGAACCGGGAAACCTCCTCTATTCGTGCAAGGTTTTTGAACAGGCCAATCTATTAGAAGCTATAAACCTTGAATCATGTTCGTTACAGTGGCAGACATTAATAACTGCGAGACAGTTTTACACTTCTGCAGTTATTATCGTTGTTTTGTATATTGTTCCAATATCACGTTCAAGACCTGGTTGAACTTAGCGTGAATAGGGAACATCCATGAAAAAAATATTTGTGTGCAAATATTGAAAACTAATTGTGAAAACAATATCAAAAGTGGTAGAAAAGCAAACGAGATATAACAATTTCAAAGCAAAAAATCTGTTGTAAAATAAATATAAGCAAATTGTCCATGGACGTCAAAGATCATATCAGACTTCTCTTTCATAATAGAAGCTTTATATAACTTCCTTATTGATAAAGCATTTTTATTTTTATTAAATAAAAATCATTTAATTTAGCAAACAAAGAATTGTATATTGTCAAACTGTCATTTTACCTTCCATCTAAATTCTCACGGTTAGGTGCTTGCGGAATTGACCGGTTAGAGCAATAGGTTGATAAATCATTTCAAATCGTTTCAAATTCACTCGATTTCAACTCGTGAGATGTTTACACTTGACTAAAATATCGAAGTCTGTCGTATTATTAGTAGTACCTAACTTCTTCTGCAAGTGTCGTTTCGTTTGTTTCTTGTTGAGATTGGTTGGATGACAAATTACTGTTTTTCTCCTTAGCATATTTATTGATATTAGAGACAGCTTTAATATTGTCTCTTTCGTAGTAGTAGAAGTAGGTCGGGTAATTATTAAAATTGATGACATTTCTATGTAGAAATGAAGTACTTAACAATAAAATAAATTAAGTAGTTTTTATGTATGGTCGTTTAAACTGTCTGATAATTATCGCCACTCATAACTGATGTAAGCAATAATTAACCAAATTAATTTAATACATACGAGTATATGCTTTAAAAAATCTAACCTAGAGTTTTTCGTATAAATTTTCACCATTGCAAAGGTACACAATCTTCAAAATGACTCTGTAAGTTGTTCTGTATCAGCTATAAGTGTTTGACGAAAAATGTAGTAAGTAAATCTTTTTACAAAAACATGTTTATTCAGCCCTAACAGAATTATAGGAATGGACTTATATTATTATTGTGACTTATAATTCTGTTTATGTAGAGCTTAAATAAGATTATGTAGTGCGATTAAGTAGTAAGATTATGTAGCGAGGAGCTCGTGGCTAGATAATAACAGCCGCACAGGTCGATCTTCAAGGTTAAGCAACGCTTGCCTAGGTTGGTCTGTGGATGGGTGACCATCTTAACATAACGAGTTTCCTCCGTGCCTCGGAAAGCACGTTAAGCCGTAGGTCCCGGCTGTCATTTGTAGATCTTTGGCAGTCGTTACGGATAGTCAGAAGCCAGTAAATCTGACACCAGTCTTGCCAAGAAGTACCGTGTTACCCCAGTTAATGGGTTGTGGAGGTCTGGTAGGCAGCCGCTCCTCGTAAAATACTGGTATTCAGCTAAATCCGGCTTGTCTGGAAGCCGACCCCAATATAGTTGGGAAAAGGCTAGGCAGATGATGAAATAAGATTATGTAGTGTAGAAAGGTGATAATGTAACAGAATTTCATAATTTCTTCGCCATAATTCCATGCAACCCAGTTGACGACACTTTCGCTGTGACTCAGTAACTGGGAGTGTATTTACACATATTTAGCGTTGCGTTGCGTCGTAGGCGGCGCTAAGAATAGCCGCAGCTATTTCAAGTTCATACATTTATTATGTCGCACCGTTATTGAATTGAAATTATTAGTTTTGGCGATGATTTTGACCAATTTTGTTTCTTTGATTTTGTAAATTCATATCTTTGGGTGAATAGTCTGATATACGAGTTAATTTATAGGTAATACCTATGATATTAGAATTTGTGGCTCTCTAAATTAATTTATTGCTTTATTAGAACCCGGAAACACGTTTAAAATTATATATGTTCGTAACCAGGAATGATAATTGGTTAGGGCGTGTGTTGGCGATGTACAATATAGAGGTTTATCGGTACCAATAATGGTACTGATAATGAGTTTAAGTCACCATAATATTTATGTTTTCATAAAAAAAAAACAAGTTTCGAACTTTGTAGAATATCATTACACAGAAAACTTACTCTGACACATTCAAGTTCCGAATTAAACCTGTCAAAAACGAAGTCTCCCAAACATCTTCATCAACAGTAATCTTTTCCAGCTGTTCTCTGTCTAAATGTTGTGGACATTTCAGTGCTAATCTGACCCTGACGTGCAGATTTCAATGTATCGTAACTCCGATAAACCGGATGTCACGGAATATCTATCCTATCATGTAACTTATTAGACATAAAAAAATATCTAGTAGCCCTTTCAAAAACAAGTTTCAAACTTTGCTGAATACAAGTATACACAGAAAGCACATTCCGAATTCAACCTATCCAAAAAAACTAAGCCTCTAAAATATCTTCATCAGCAATCTATTAATCTTTTCCAGCTGTTCTCTATATCCCTGCTCGTCTAACTCCAACATTTCTGTGGAGTATTATAACCCAGAAAGCTTCGTCTCTGTAGAGATCTCTCTATAATCTTACCGAATTATACCTGCCAAAAAAATTTACCCTCCCAAATATCTTCATCAACAGTAATCTTGTCCAGCTGTTCTGTCTAACTCCAACATTCTTGTGCTAATCTAACCCTGACGTGCAGACGCCAAGCCCATCGCAACTCCGATAAACCGGATGTCACGGAATATCTATCACGTCTTACGTCACTCCAGTCGCCATTGCGAGGAAGTGCAACTAACCTCGAAGCTATTCGTGGGCGGTCATAGATTGTATGTTATAGTTTTAATTAGGTGTATCCGTCAGATTTGGAGATTGACGTAACCTGAGTCACGATGGTTTGGATTGGATCAATGTAATGTTTGTTGGGTTGGAAGCGTCAAATGACCGAGGGTTGTTTTTTGATTCTCAATTTGTTCAGAAGAATTTAGATATCTGAATTCAGCCTGAACTATGATGGTTAAACTATTTTGAGGCGACAAATATAAGATTTGAATTTAATTACTGGGATTAATGGCAAAAACGAAATGGAAATGAATGGTGGAAATAATAAGCACAGTACCTTTGTACATCGTGTGTACATACTCGTAAACGTGATAAAATAAATAAATGGCGAGTCTTCCTGCTAGACAACCATAGTAGACAATCATTCTGACAATGAAATAAACCTATAAATCAAGCCTAAAACACACATTTACAATTTACAACAGACATTTAAAGTACAAGATAGACAACAAGTATCTTGAATTTACCAATTTTATCACATCTCGTTCCGCCGGAGTTTTCAAGGATTAAAGACGTAACAGTTTATTAATTAAGATGTTGATAGCTACAATCTTTGCCAGGCATCTTCGAGAATGTTTTGATCGAAGAATGATGTAGATAAATAGCCATTTGCAAGGTAACAAAGATTAGAATCAGTCATCGTGATAGATGGTCGAGGATATTGTAAACAGTTCTACAGACCTAAGACTGACTGACGTCTGGCTAATTAATTTAACTAACTATACGATGACTGAAGATAAACAAATTAATCGCAATAGTATGTAACCTCGTCAATGTGATGTATATGCAATACACTTCAATTTTATGATTATGACCATGCATTAAGCTACACGAGTGCTACAATACTCGTAGGCCTTTCGTAGCGTCGTAGCAATTTCGTAGCATCTGGCGTAGAGGGCCTCAAACACTACGTGTATGTCGAAATCTTTTATTATTTTTTCATAGGTTTAGAGTTTTCCATTTAGATCTTTGTGTCTGTTGCTATCTTTATTTAATTCTAGTTCCATGAGAAGTATGCTTAGCCTTACCTTGTTGCAAAAGGAATTTTCTTAGACCATCACCTGCATAAATCAAAATAATCGTAAACTAATTCTCTAAAATATATTGCTAAAAGCAAGTTCAAGTATAGTCATCTACTTGGCAATGTCCGCTGGCACATTGCTTCGCTTGCGCCACGGCGAGTGCGCGGAGAGCGCTCATCGCAGCAGTCTTATCATTCTTCACGAATTAACTACGTGCAGGTGTGAGGGCGATATTGCCAAAGTGCTGCTTATGCGGATGAGTCTATACGTGGAAACTTTAGAGAGGTTAAAGATAAAGACTTCTTCTTTGATCGTTGGTTGTCTTTCCTTCAAAGTTTTTGGGTCTATTTTTATGTCCCCCGAAAGTAAAAGCTAGTTCTAATAGATTTTTGTGAACAACATGATTTAGGATATTTTGTTTGGTGGCGACCACCTACCCTTACACCTACCATATCTCTTGCTTGTCCTATGTTTGTTTCGCATAAAATATATCGGTAGTCTCTATAAATCTCTTTTCACGATCTTCACTCGTGGTTTTATGGTGTACTTCAAATAATAAATATTTTAATTTAGTGATCATAATTGATAGCCTAAATTGTGTTTTTTTTCTGGTTTCTAAAGTCTTGCAAGATCAAAGAAAATCTTAAAGGTCTTAGAGGTACTACTACTGAATCCTCGAAGTAATGTAAATTGTTTATTCAATGTTTGAAGCTAAATTTCTAATCGATTATACAATTTACTCTCTAAACTTTTGAATACATAAATTAAGATGTCTCCTAAATCTTAAGACGTAACTAGGTATTCATAATGAGACGCTCACACATTCCCGCGACTGTCCTCCAATGAGATCATTTCTATTCTCCCAGTGTAACTACGATCAGCTGTTACATTAAATAGAACAGACAGGTTCAATATTCTCGTCTATCTTAGTTTTTATACGTGTCTTTATTTATAATAGCTGAAAACTCAATGGCTGAGTCTCTATGACGTCAAACTCAAGTGTTCGATGAAAAATATGATGCAAGTTTTTAACTACATTATTTATAAACGTCTATAAATTAACTAAATTGATATTTCTTGTCGCTAATGTTCCTAAAACGTATTTCTTTGCAAAAGCCAATAAAAATATAACAACAACTTAGTATGAAAAAATCTGCTATTGATTCTAAAAGTTAAGAAAAATACATTATTTTTAAGATAAGTTTAATATACAAAGCAATTTTGATTCAATTTCTAGATAATGAAAATTAGAAAAATACTTAAACAAAACGAAAGCCCTAACGATACGCATGCTAACGAAGCGAACACAGTGAAACAAACGAAACCGAATAAAGTGACAAAAGAATCATCAGTGCCAGTGTTACAGTGCAGTGATCACACAAACACATACACACTATAGATATTGTATAGCAATAGTGCACACACACAAGCACCATGGAACACTATACACAAGACATTCTGACCGCGGAGGCGATAGGTCAGTGGAAACTTAAGATGAACAATGATAGCAGTATAGAAACCGTAGAAAACTTAACAGTCTTCAATAGCAGAATGTTAGTAGATTTACTAAATAATATTTGTGGAATAACGTTTGAAATGACAATTCCCTTGTCAATTCTCACATATTGTGTATATACTTTTAAGGAAACATACATAAATCTGCACCTTACACAGTATTGTCTTGTCTGACGTTATTTCCGCAAATATTTCACTGAACAAACAATTATAACCTTTACTGAATCCTCAACTATATGCTCTCGTTCTTAGTTTACTGTGTTTTACCAGTTTACTGGCATTATAACTTCTAATCATTGTTCCTCTTTAAAGTATTAATTGGACTTATACTATTTCTTTTCTAACAAAATTATCGTTAACGCTGACCGTCTGTTAATACAGATACTACTTTCTGTTCCTTGTTTTCTACAAAAAGACTATACAGAACTAGTCTGCTATTAAAGCCAATAGATAAATTGACTTCCTATAAAAGAATATGTTTAAAAGCAAATATTACTTTCACGGAGTGTTTGTTAAAAACAAGCCAAGATAAATCTCATTACCACAACTCATTAAGGTGGTGATCAATTCCTTACGGCAATATTGAAGCTACCGCTTTTATGATTTCAATTTTTTTATGATCTGACTGTAATTTATTTATTTTTAGGGTTCCGTACCTCAAAAGGAAAAAACGGAACCCTTATAGGATCACTTTGTTGTCCGTCTGTCCGTCCGTCTGTCAAGACCCTTTTTCTCAGGAACGCGTGGAGGTATGAAGCTGAAATTTATATCAATTACTCAGGTCTACTGTCCCTTGAAGCTGTGAAAAAATCAAACTTCTAAGCCAACGCAATCAAAAGATACAGCCGTTTATGACGCAAATTTTCGACACTTGCAAGGGAATCAAAACCTACAGGGTGCTTCCCGTGAACTCAGAATCTTGAAATTTGGTACGAAGCAACGTCTTATAGCATAGATAAAGGAAAAATTACGAAAACCATAAATTTTTAGTTACATCACATAATATATTTTTTTTTAATAATTTTAAACTTACTACCCATTTCCTCATAAACGCGTAGAGGTATTAAATTGAAATTCATACCAAATACTCAGGTCTATAATACCTTTAAGCTGTAACAAAATCAAACTTCTATGTCAACGCAATCAAAAGAAACAGCAATTTAAGCTGCATATTTTGAAACTCGCAATACTCGCAAGGGAATCAAAACCTAAAGGGTACTTCCAGTCGACCTAGAATCTTGAAATTTGGCATGAAGCAACGTTTTATAGCACACATAAAGGAAAAATTCCGAAAACCTTAAATTTTTAGTTACATTACAAGATTTTCTTTTTTGTAAAATCTTTAAGACTCGATTCGAGAATTGAACTGTTTTCATCTTGATAAATTGGTACAGAACCCTCAGTGTGCGAGTCCGACTCGCACCTGCCCGGTTTTTACATTGGCAGCGATACTACAGCCAATTCTTTTTCAGACAGTGCAGACAAAAACAATGTCACACTAAACATTTCACTAAAAGAAACATTTTTACAAACGGTCAATTTATCTATGAACACGACACGAATGAAGTAGAATTAGCAAGAGCACAATTTTTTGTAGATTTCAATACTTACACTGTACACCATCTACACTTTTAACTTAATCGTTTACTTTAACAGCCATTTTAACTGTTCTTCTCATAATACTAATGTTGTGACTAAAATAATTTAATGTAATTACTGCAAGTGCATATTCACTAGGATGATTTTCCATTACATGCTCTATGTAACATACATTGGTTTATTTTGTTTCATAAATAAACCGACTTTTTGATAGATCTTTAGTTCAAAATAGCCTAGTTAAATATGCCACTTGCCTCTGTTGTTATGTAAATTTTATGTCTTACTTTTGTATAATAACTACTCTATCTCTATTACGCTTTTGTCTTCCAAATGTTTTGATGTTCTGGGCCTGTTCATTCCGATTCATTTACTGTGTTTGACTGAATATTCTGTACAAGTGAACAGAATATCGAAGCCTACTAAGTAGGCTTGAGCATCATATCAAGCTAAATACGTATATGTAAATTTTGCTTTTAGTTTATTTGAACGTTGTATTATAGAATATCGATAGAAAAACTGTTTTATTAATATTTAATTTGATAAAAACAATTTTGATTATGTACCCACAGCAAGATCACAAAGTTAAGAGTAGAAGAGAATAAAATTTATTGTACACCAAAAAGTAACGGTACAGTTTATACAATAACTTAAATCTATGGGTGCGATGGCGGTCATGGATTGTTGCATATAACGTGGAAAGCTTTTATATAACTACACTATAGTAATCTACGTCATCGATCAGGCCCTCAACATTATCCACCTTTCCTCTAACTCTTCCTGCATCTTCTACTAAACACGTGAAGTCAAGTACCGGTGTGTGACGGTGTTGTGTGCACAGCGTTCGGCGAGTGGTTGTCGCGGGAAGCGGTGCCGGCGCTGCGACCGCGCACGCTCAGCGAGACCAGGGCCCGGGCAAAGACGCTGCGGCAGAACATGGACGTGAGTATGACATGACTTATTATTTTATTTTAAAAATCAATGTACTTAAAAAATACACAGTAAAACAGTGTCGGACCCAGAATAAAACCTTGCGGAAACCGTGCTCATCTTTAATGAACGGGATATAGGTATACTGAGGACCTCTGGTTACCACTTTCTTAACAATCATAAAGACTTATTTGTGTAAAGGCAAAATGAAAAAAGGTAATTTTTGACAAATTTATGACAAAGATATCCCTTCCGGGACAGCAGTTTGAATCAAATACGGTTTATCGGTCAGACTGATTAAACAAACGTGACGTTATACTGTGTATTATTGGAGCTGTATGATAGACCGACTATTAACAAATTATCGTTATCAATGGGCAGTGTCATCATATAAACTACGAATAAACTATATTTGCATCCAGGCTGCAGCGGATGCCAAATCCATGCCATTCATAAATTCCTGGGATTGAATTCCAATGCTACGTTTGCCAATGACTCAAGGAATGCATGCGTGTAAGCAACAATATATGTTGAGAAAGTCTCGTAGGTTTATAATGCAAATGAGTAATAGGTGTACATTTCAATAACTAATTTGTACATTTAAATAATAACTAACCTGTTGATGCACACATTGATTCGACTGACCATACTGCCAGTCAAAATAAAATCCGATTTGTACATTGATTTACCAATTTTATTGATAGGATTCTGTATAAACAAATAGATGTGCAGCCAGGGAATCTGGATTTTTTCCGGTTAATTTTTTAAAAGATTTAAGCATATGGTGAAGTTTCGAAACTTTGTGAACCCAATAGGTAGTACAAACAAAGGAAACTGCAAGTTGCGGCTGAGCTTTATAATTAAGAATCCGTTTTTTGTTTATATTGTTATTAGATATCTTTAACTAGATAATTTCAATCGATGGTCTTTAACTAGATAATTCAAATTAGGTCTTTATTTACTAGTATTAACGGAGTAAGCCAGACATTCTACTCATAACTAACAATATTACGCTTGTTTTGTTTATTTGCGAATAGCAATGTACATTAACATTGCTATTCGCAAATAAACAACTGATGCACTAATTCAGCTGCCAAGAAGCAGTATTTGTCGTACAAGCAGTAATTCTATCAGCAGAACAATTAAAGGCGATACGCCTAATGAAACACTGCCGGATGCGTCTATGTTATTCGTCGTAAATTCTACTAACTGGTCTTAAACGTGCATAAAACGAGCAAATGTTCTATGGTAATGACGAAAATGAGGATTTACTGGGTCATGTGATGAATAGTGTGAAATAGATTTTTTGCTTCATCTTGCAAGTCGTCTGCGAGTGCTTTTTAAATTTTATTTTACCCTACCCTACCCCAGTGTATTCTTTTTTAAACCAAAGGTTGACTGCTAGAGAATGCCTTGTTGAATTTAGTCAGCCTATGTACCACTACTGTAAATAAAAGTAGTTTAATCAGTTTTCAGTTAACAATTTAACGATAGAATGATGAAAGATTGAATAAGTAACCACTGCTAGGGCTCGAAGTAAAATAAAAAACGACCGAACACGAACTCAATAAACTCGAAACTAAATGCTACTAAAAAGCACATTTCTCTAGGTCAACGTGATGGTATCCGAAATAGCCGGGTCAACCTTAGTCAATGTCGCAATATTTATAGTTAACCCAGAGGACACTGTGAATACTACACATTTGTAGAAAGATTCCGATAGCATTGACTTTGGGTGTTCTTAATTAGCAGTTAATTTATAAGCACTAATTAGGCATTCTTGTATGTTGGTAATTAGACATTGATGAATTTTTACTGCAAGATATATGTGCAACTTGATTTTGTAAAGAACTATCGTTTGCCAGCGGCTTTGCCCGCGTAAATGAGAAAATTTTGCAAAGGGAACATACTCTCAGGATAAAAACTTCTATAAATATGCTATTCGAGGATATGTTCTACCCTCGTGGCAATTTCATTCAAATCCATGCAACTCTTTCTTTTAAAGAAATAACAAACTCAAAAACTTTCACCTTTATAATATTATTGTGATTTATTTCTTTACTTGGCGTCACAATGATTAATTTACTCACATCAATCTCTCCAGTGAGATGTCTGTGTCAATCATGTCATGTTACAGACTATTTCCTATAAGCTTCTTGCAATTCTTTGAAGCTGTAGCCAAAGTTTTTAACATTGTGACTAGATTATTACCTAGATCTTCACGAAGCTGTATTTCAATTCTTCACTCATATTCTTTAAAGTTTATGAGTTAAAATCAACACTGTTTTCATTTTTATTTTTATTATGTGGTGTGGTTTTAGAGTAGTATATTTTTTATATACTACTCTCTCTTGTGTACTTGTAGTGTGAACTGGGTCCAGTGTTACAGTCTACTCTTTTTTAGTTGGTCGTAAAACTGTTAATGGTGAATTTGATAGTCAATATTATTTCTCTTGACTACACGTAGCCAAGTGGTTCAGTTTCGTGTGTGAGTAGATTTTTACCTAGCTTCATTTTTGTGGTTAATCCCACAGGAATCGTGTACTTTATTTTGATTAGTATCGTCTATTTTTTATACCCTGAGACTAAATTGGCACAAGTAACGTCAAATTTACTACAGGAATAACGCCAGTTCTTTTGTGTTGAAATGTCATTTTAGTCTCAGGGTTTAAAACACAGACGTTAGATATCACGTAGTGATAATGCAGATTTCAAGTGCACTATTGCAGTGTTAGTTCTGACTTACAGTTACTTCATCAGAAATATTGGTCAGTGGGTCGTCTTAGGGGCGGATTTATATTTACTGTAAAATTTTAACCTTATATAATATTAGTTACGATTCTATTGTGAAAGTCTCAAGAAATTAGGTTCCACTTAAACACCTCTTAATCATACGTTTATTCTGGGATTCTGTTATTTTGTTTACCATGTGTCATATCAGAAAGTTTAAACCTCGACCGACATCTATGACTAGTTAATATAAGCTAGACTTTAATTCTAAACTAAAGCTGCAGTATTCATAATTTTATTTTCATCTTGGTCAGGGCTACTTAAAATTTGCAGTTCATAGCAGAAACTCAATGCCAAAAGCTCTAATTAAATAAGACAAAGATCTATTCCTTCTAAATGTGATCGTTAGGCCAATAGCTGTAACGATAACAACACTCGTAAAAACCGTTGAACATAACAAATAGCAGTTATTTAGTCTGGCAACATCAGATATTATGAAGTCGTTCGTCTCCGTGTCGTCGAATCTATTAATTTTATAAATTCATAGCGTTAACGATAAATAACATTTTATAAGCGTATGGCGACGAATGTGTTGGCCACTGCCAAAACGATCTTTACAATGCAACGGGTATTTTTAGACCTTAATTCTATTTAAATACGTCTGAATTTAGATCGCATCAATTATGGTGAGAAAGCTTTCTCTGTAGGGCGGATGACGAATCAATTATATAGGTGACTGCACGCGTTGCGGGAGGATTGGTTGCGTGTGATCCACTGGTATAAATAGAATACCTGCCATCGATGTTTTCATGGGTAGATTATCTAAGGCCGATAAATGTACTGAAAAATGCCTTAAATAGATAAACATTTGTTTTTTTGCTACTTATAATACACACCAAAACATAAAGAAATCTAAAAAAATCTAAGCACAAAAAATAAATAAAGAAAATGAACACAAACAAAATTACATGTCATGGTTGAGTCAACAGAGTAATACAGAAAAAAATACTTAGCAAAACCGGTTTCAAAGCCCTAGTCAAAGTCAATGCGTTTGACAACGTTAAATTACAAAAAAAAGAACAATTTAGTGTCGGTCATTAGTTCATCACTCATCACCTTCAACTGACAATTTTCCTGTCTGTCTTCAAACTTCACCTTTCAGTGCCATTGGTCATCATCGAAATAATTAACATAATTCTACCTTGATTCTAGAAAGACTCAAACAAACCATTTTCTTCAAAGTTCTAGAGAAAACTGTTCTAGTTCCCTCATTCGATACTAGATGGAGTTAAACACGGTCTTACAAAAACACTGCGCACGAGTTGTTCTCGAACAGCGGCATCTAGCGAGAATTGTACGAAGTATCTTTGTATAGTTTGAATCGAACATTTCAGTCGTAAAACAGTTTATGAAGCTGGCATTAGTCCAATGTGATTTCAGCCGTTTTCAGGAGAGGGCGCTACTACAGCTCTTTCAGCGGATAACAAGGCCACTGAAACTCTTGTTCTAAGTGTAATGTTTAATGTAAATAATTGTATGTGTTAATAATTTTAGGACCTTACAAATTATATGTAAAACTGGTTTTAAGGGAGTGCCTTATATCCTTCGAATATAAATGTAGATTTCCCAAGAAAATTGAACGGAATCGGTACTTTTCCAATTTAGTAAAAATGCACCTTGGAAATGGCTTGATCAAAACTAAAATCTAAAAGCTTCGCAACAAGAATGCTAATATACCTAAATTAGTCTAGAACTAATACAGAAGCTTAAACATTTGTCAAATTCGTCACCATCTGTATGCAGTTCAAAATGATAAGTAGGTTTGGCACTTGCCAACAGACAGATGGCAGGAGCTTCGCGTCTGCCAACCTAAATATTTACCACCCCAGCCGACGACTAGCTGCGTCATCTGCGGTCAGCAACCCGGTTGCCTAGCGAGGAAACTTTGGAAAAAACCATCCTTTGAAATGAAAACTTTTTCGAGAAAAAGTTCATCGATCTTCATCCCCATTCTCTTGTTCTTATTCACGAATTGTTTGGGGTCGTGCAATACTTCTTCTATATTGCTCTAACAGCCTCTAACAGTGGCTTCGTCCGCTTGAAAATAGAAAATAATCCCAATATACTCCCTTCCCGGTATAAAAAGTCTACGTAATATTCTAGGACAAGGTCTACCACTTTTGAATTTCACTCCTTGTTCCTACAATGCACGTACAATGAATGGTTTCCTAAATCATGGCTAAAGTATGGGTCTTTTTAAGGTGGCAAATCATTCAATGACTGACTGACTTCATTAGTCATCATGATTAGATGACGCGTCACAGACGGTTACTGATTAAACCGCACCTGTGTTCCTTATTGGCAAAGAAGGTTTTGCCAGAACCACGGGTTTCCCTTACGGAGGGATGTCCACCGTATACCGGTAGCCTACGCTGTACGTCTAATAGGCCGATGATAGAAGGGGCTTTTAGCATTAGCATTATCGGCCTTATAATGTTCTCACTGCTGGGACTAAGGCCTCCTCTCTAGGAGAGGGAGTGGGCAGTAATCCACCGCGCGGGCCCAGTGCGGATTGGCGGATGTAGCATGTCTTCGAATTTTGGGTTTTAGGACATGCCGGTTTCCTCATTATGTTTTCCTTCACTGTTTTGAGAGCAGTGGCGATGAAATAAATTACACAAAGTAATGCGCCTGACTGGGTTTGAACTCGCGACCTACAACTTGCAAGTCGGGGCAGTTACCACTGGGCCACCACTGCTCCAAGAACCCCGGGGCTTGGCGGAATTAAATTGTTCAATTCCGACGCATACTCCCTGAAAAGTAAACGATGAAAAACAGATAAGCTTGTTAGCTTGTTTACCAAGTTGTTACTCTGTATCGAAGCTTACGGTGCACTTACACTGAGTTGTCCACCGATTTTAGCAGGTGGCTCAATCGAAAAGTTGCTTTCCCTGGGTTTGTAAATGCGTGTGTGAACTATAATATAAGTAAAATCAACGATCAATTCATGCAAATATCGGCCGGATTTGAATAGACAGTTTCTGATTATTTTTTTTCATACGCAGTCTGCTATTTAAAATTGGTCTTAGCACTGAAAATAGCAGTTACCTAGCCCCAGTATTAACGTAGGACATTTCATACGCACCTACACATCTATAGTTATAAAATAATGTTAAACGTCAACGTTAGACAGTTACAAGAAAGAAGACACATTGATTGATGTATTACGGTAGGTGCCTCTGTACTTACAATCCTAACTAATATTATAAATGTGAAAGTAACTGTCTGTTACGCTTTCACGATTAAACTACAGAAGCGATTTTGATGACATTTTGTACAGAGCTAACTTGAACCCCAAGGATAGACATTTTTTTTATTATGAATAGGCTCGCGTTTGACCATTATCTCACCTGATGGTAAGCGATGATGTGGCCGACGATGGAGCACGCTTGCCTAGAAGTAACCTATTCACTCTTGACTTGAAGACTCCTAAGTTGTAGCTATCAGGAAATACGTCTGTATTTGTGAGGAGTCTTCCTTAGCTGTACACATAATAAATGTGTTCCCAAAACGCTTTGTGCGTATGGGTGCGATGTTCACCATATACCGATGGCGCATCGCCGTACGTCTAGTGGTCCGATGATGGAAAGGACGGAATTAAATTGTGCATAGGCTTTGATTTTTTTTCTGTTTTCGACTTCTTGTCCGCTGTAACCGACATCCATGTGCGGACGAAGTCGCAGGCAAAAGCTAGTATTTTCATATATTCGACTGAAGTAAAGATAGTTCCTGCCACTCCCAAGGGTTCTATTTTGAAGTGCAGTCTATTTCGGTTGAACATTGTTGTGGCTTGTCCGACAGTTGACAGATGTCTACGTAATTAGCTGCTCGTACGATTATGTTTTATGTGTATGTTCGCTTTATAAAGATGTGGTACTGGGGAATCTTTCATTAGTGGGTTAGTGGCTATTAATTAAAATCAAATATAGGTAAAGGCGAAATAAGCTCTGACTTAAAAAAGTCGCATGATGAGGAAAAGATAACCTTCTTATTCTAGCGACATCTACACCACACATGCCATATAACTAAACTACAAAATCATAGATCGCGGTTAGAACGTTCTCCACGCGATGAGAACAATTGTACAACAGTCCGAAATCAACTATCAAGCAGTTGCCGGGTTTAGACATAACACCCGCCTCGTCGGAGGATTCTCCCTTTTCAAACGAGGTATCATCATTCTATTACAAATTTCATTTAGGGCTGGCGCAGTGCATATCTTCTTCCTTACATGTCTACTGTCTATATTTACTTTTGTCTCAATAATTACTCCTTTGTAACCATATCTTGCACACATTCATTAATTCTTTGGATGCCCACTATTCTTTAACCGTTGATAAAGAGCATATCCGAGGATTAAATCGAATCTTTCACTGAAATATTCCTCCTGAATTTTTTGGAGATAACTTCACAAGTGTGGTCATTCGAACGCACACAAAAAGGCTGCAGTTAGCAAGCCAAATGTCATCATCTCCCTACCCTTCTCTCTTTCTCAACTAGCTTGGAGCCAGCCAGTCTAAGGGTCCGTTCACACAGACCGGCTCGGAGAGGAGAGCAGATGTTTTATCACATTGAAAACAGAGTTTTAAGTATTAGAAAAGTACATATGAATGTAAAAAATCACATTAATACTTACCCGGTTTAGAATCCACAACCTCGTACATAACAGACGGGTGCCTTAACCTATTACCATCACAACACCGCCTCATCGTCCTTTCCAGATGTAAAGCACTTAAACAAGTGCACCGGACGCTTCACGGGGTTACCCACTAAAGCGTCAGATGCAAACGATATGGATGTTTATGGTCGTAAAGAACCACACTCTGCGTATAGAGCGAATGACTAAGCGTCTGCCAGACCAGTCATGGGCAGACATAAGTGCGCCATATTGAACTCGAGTCGTAAAATGAACAGTCATGGCACTTTGGAATAACCCATTTTAGTAAGTAAACAAACTGATTTAAACCTTCTTAAATAAGTCTTTTTGGTGGTATGGTATCTCATCTTCGCCGTGTTACCCCAGTTAATGGGCTGTGGAGGTCTGGTAGGCAGCCGCTTCTCGTAAAAACTGGTATTTAGCTAAATCCGGCCTGACTGGAAGCCGACCCCAATATAGCTGGGAAAAGGTTAGGTGGTGGTAAATCATTTTAAGACATCTCTCGTTTTAGGGATGAGCGAGATAGCGTGTCTGCGTTACTGACTAAAACTCATCTTTTTCTTTCATTTGCGTGTTCTAGGGTCATTCCTTTAAACGTCCGGTCCCCGCAGCCGCATCCAATAGCAGACATCGGTCCTATTGTGCCCCTTAAGTTTTTCTGGCATTGAGGTGCGCCTGGAAAACAAAAACAAAGTTACAAGGGGCCTTGCCATGACATGTTAATTCATGAATTCCCGACCGGTCCTATGAGACCGCGCTGTTATCGTTTTACTATTGTGTCTCGTTTTGCGGGTATGTGATAGGTTAAAATGTGAAGCTTGCGAACGAGAAAGGGATGGATAGGGTGTGTTCAGTTTAGGTCGTAAAATTGATCGCGTTAAGAGTTCGCGATAGAGTCTCTGGTCCTTGCCGGATGGACGTACATCTCGTCAAAGCAAATAGCCTGATTTAAACGAGGCTAACCTTTGAAATTGGAATAGTCAGCAAGTAGGCAACTGGCATTTATTATGCTGGAGATTGTAGGTATCATGCAAACATCAAGCAAGATTGACTACCAAAGTTAGCACTTGCTATCCTAAAGGTAGAGATCGCGATCCGGTCGCGGTCACTAAGAACATTCAGTTTTACCGGCTACCTTAACTTTATCACCTATCACATGCCCGCGAAACGAGACACAATAGTAAACAATAACAGCACGGTCGCATGAGACCGGTCGGTTAAAAAAATAACTTCCGCTTTTTGTTACAAGTGTGTGTATATTCTTCTAAGCGACTACGAGTAACTATGTCTTACTAATTCAACGTTATAAGTAGATAAATGGCGTGGAAGTTTATCGCCGTAAAGAAACCGCAAGCTGAGTTCATGTGTACACTATCTACAAGTGACTAAACGTCTGGCAGTCTAGTCATATTAAGACATAAATGCGCCATATTAAACTCGTATTATAAAACAAAGCAAATCCCAGTGCAACTTTAGTAAACAAAATGACTATACTGCGTTCTTAGTGGCCCTAGAACATCATCATCATCTGCCTAGCCTTTTCCCAACTTTTATTGGGGTCGGCTTCCAGACAAGCCGGATTTAGCTGAATACCAGTATTTTACGAGGAGCGGCTTAGTGGCCCTAGAACGTAAAGGGAAAATAAAGGAACGTTGATAGGTTTTTGTGAAAATCTCGCTCAACCCAGAGTGGGGGAAGCCATTTGAAGATTTCCCATATCAAAAATACAACATTATCTCACATAATATCAGCAATCGTAAACTTTTTAATAGAATAGGCTTATTTTTGTAGGTGGGAAATCATCCAGTGAATTCTCCCGCTCTAAGATGGTGCGGGAGAGTGTGTCAGACTTTTACTGACTATGATGGAACAAATCTATTCCTTTGTTCCATCTTCGTCTCAGGACCCCGGGTTCCCTTTCGGACTACCCATGGCCCCTGTATTTTTTCCCTGGATTTTCCGCAATCTCCTTAAGGTGCGCGTGAAACACAATGTACCGTCGACGACTCGAGCTGGGTCTGGACGGTTACCTTTTACTGAGCTACACATTGCTCGTCGTCAGCAAACCCACGAACTGCATGGGCTTGGACATGGCTTCAGTTTTTTTTTATGGTAGGGGTGTATGACTTGTCCCACCCTTGGGCGGAGCGGGAGAGTGTGTCAGACTCTTACTGACTAAACCCCTACCCCGTTCCTTCGTTGCCTTCGATCTGGTGGACACGGTAGACACCTTTCGGATTTCCCATGTTCACCAGAGGACATGGCTTCAGTTTGCGAATCAATGAAAGACACTAGTTAGGTCAACTAGGGCAAGATGTTTTCCACATTGCAAACGTGCCACCACATTGATATGACGTCGACGTCAACTTATCATCATTAAACAAAAGATGTGACAGGTGCCCGGTTACGTACCTGACGTGTCAGTGTTGCCACATGTGCATGTCGTTTCAGAAAACTTTCGAATTAAAAGTATGCAAATAATTTTAAAGACAGTTGAGTGATTAGGTCAGTGAGAAGACTGTGCATTTTACTGAATTGACTTGCAGACTAGTTTTGTGTCCGAAGTCCATTATCACAATATTTTTTGTAAATTTCAAATACCACTATCGGTGAAGTGTTAGACTTTCACCGACTTAAACTCACTCTTGCCCTTTTAGTTGCCCTTTGTGATACAGGTGTTTGTAATTCACCGGTGCCGGTGACTTACTAATAATGCTAGAACCCTGGGCGGTTACCAACGTATAAAACAACTACAAACAAACACTATGTATCAAATGACTACGTGTATACTTTTATGTACAGTCAACAAAGGAGACTGTACATAAAAGTAGATGATAGATATTTTAAAGTGGGCAATAATCCAGTGGCTTCTCACTCTTCATGGCTTTTCACTCTGGGGGGAGCGAGAGGGCGTGTGAGACATTTACTGAGTGACCATTGCGTTCTAAAGCTAGGGGTTTCCTTTTAGAAAAATCCCGTAGCCCTTACATTGACCCTGCTGGCCTGCTACGGTTTGCTGAAGTCTTTTTGAGAAGCTCGTGGATCACTACGCGGTGTCGACGATTTGAGCTCGATCCAGTCGATTACCGGATGGTCGGCCGGCTACCCTTTGCTCGATATCCACAAACCCTCGAGTTACCCATTGCTCGACGTTCATAAGACTGCGTGGATAGATAAGAATGAAATATAATTGTATTTTTTGTAGTAAATAAGCAAACATTAGATAATAAATTTAAAATTCATTAATATCCATCCTTCAGTTTCCGTTAAAAATTTATTTCTGACGACCCTGGTTACTCATCTCTTTTGTTGACCTCACCTAACCACTACTTCATTACTGACCTATCTTCATAAACGAACAGTTACGTCCCATTAAGCCACAGTGATCTCACTTTCAAGCACTATTTCCTAAGATATGTGGCCGGCGATCATGCGTAGCTCACAGTCTTGACAACGCGACCGTCGCGGCGTCGCCAAAGATATAAACCTACATTAGTTGTAATACCTAAGAATATGTTCATCTCCACGGTTATCTCTTTCCAATGAATTTATGTTTAGTGCTGATTCTAGGTTATTCGTATGATTTGAATCACTTTTATGTACGAGTAGATGAGAGCACAGTCCAATGATATGTTTTTTTTGCAAAAAGTATTGCTATCGAAAAAAAAGTGTTTTCCCAAAGAATTGGTATGTCTTCGTTTTTAGGGTTTCCTACATCAAAAGGAAAAGCCTTTATCTCGGGGCCGTGTGAAAGTATCAATGAAATTAAAACTATATACTCTAGTCTGCGGTCCTTTGAAACTTTGCAAAAATCAAACTTGTTACATAGTTGACGGGGAAAAAAGCTACGCCCGTTTATGTTGCAAAAAACGTACATTTTTACACTGTCAAAGGAATCAAAATTTGACAGTGTAAAAATGTACGTTTTTTGACCTAGAATCTTGAAATTTGGCACGAAGAAAGGTCTAATAGCACAAATATAGGAAAAAATCTGATAACTGAAATTTTGTTGTTACGTCACAAGAAAATTAAATTTTGAAAAATCTTCAAGACTCGATTCGAGAATTGAACTGTTTTCATAAGTAAGTTGGTACGGAATCCTCAGTGCACGAGTCCGACTCGCACTTGTCCGGTTTTTTTGAGTGAAGTATGGTGGTTTCACTTATTTGCAAATTAATCCTATTGGATTTTCGCTTTCCATACTGGTGGAGGTGCTTTCGGAACTTGACACTGGCTAAATGCACAAACCGTGATTCACACGGTTTGTGGTGTCAAATTATTAGGCCTTGGTTTTCTTTACATTGTTTCTTTTTCTTTTGTGCGCCTACCATGGTTTCTCTTCACCACCCTTGGTTGACTGGTAGAGAATGCACAAGGCATTAAGTCCGCCTATGTACTTATATGCTACATGAAGTATCAATAAATAAATCCCGTTCTGAGAGGGAATGCAGTGTTTTTACTGGTTAAAACTCACCTTTCTTCTTGTTCCAAAGTCCACTTTTTATTCAGGGAATTTGTTTCCTTGGGATAATTTTTTACTATCACGTAGCACGTAGCAGCTAGTTCGTGATATAAATCAATACACACGTGGACTCCGTGGGAGGCATCAGAACTATCAGACTATTTAAAAGTGCCGCCATTTTATTTTTAGTAAATACCACATTCCATTGGCGCCGGTTTATGTAATAATTCGCTTCTTATTAAACGTTGGGCCGTGACCCTGAATTTATTTGCACTGTTTGTCGCGATAGGTAATTTCTTTTTTATTTTCTGAATGAACCGAGGCCAATCTTTCTTTATATTTTCACGCAGCAGGAAAGTTTCGCTATTGATGTTTCACCTTTCTGAGGGGTTCACGGCAGAACCCAATAACCTATATATCTTCACTCTTCAGTTTAGGCATACTGGAGATAGTAAAACAAATGATACAATACTTACAAAAATTATACATGTTTTCTGTTGTTTCATTTGTTTTTCTATCTCCGATACGTGATCGATAGGGCATTGGGTCCGGCTATAAGTCTGATATTAGAATTTCATAATTGTTGGTTTTGACAAGTTAACAATACCAAACTTGTCAAAATAATAAATTATGAAGCCAACAATCGACAAATCAGATACCTACAATTCTAATAGCAGACTTGAGGCTCTGGTCAGGAAACACACAAGGCAGACAATTCTTTAATAAAAACTTGGTCCATACGTAAGTATGTGTACAATAATTTATAATGCCAGATAACTTAATCGATCGCCGCCAACTCAAGTAGATATCAATTTTAAATTATCCAATAAAAAAATAAGAGGAGAGTAAAAAGTAGCCTACGAACTATTCTTAGACCTACTACTGAATATACACGAAATAAAAAACATCATAAAACACCGTGACAAGAAAATATGTAACATAAAATAATAGCTTCTGCCAACGGTTTCGCCCGCGTGAAAATAGGCTTCTCTTCTGAATTTTCTTAGTGCTCGTCTCATCATCATCTGCCTAGCCTTTTCCCAACTATATTGGGGTCGGCTTCCAGTCAAGCCAGATTTAGCTGAATACCAGTATTTTACGAGGAGCGGCTGCCTACTAGACCTCCACAACCCATTAACTGGGGTAACACGATACTTCATGGCAAGACTGGAGTCAGATTTACTGGCTTCTGACTATCCGTAACGACTGCCAAAGATCTCCAAATGACAGCCGGGACCAACGGCTTAACGTGCTTTCCGAGGCACGGAGGAAACTCGTTATGTTAAGATGGTCACCCATCCACAGACCAACCTAGGCAAGCGTTGCTTAACCTTGCAACGCTTGCCTAGGTTGGTCTGTTGTTGTTGGTTCTTAGTGCTCGCCTATGCTTTAAAAATTTCACGCTTCTAGGTCCTGTAGTTTTGGCTGTGCGTTGAACTCATATATCAGTCAGTCAGATTCAGCTTTTATGTATGTAGATAATAATAGCGACAAATCTATATTTACAAGAGAGTATGGATTTCACAACTCAGGGAATCCTAATGTAAGTTACGGAGATCAACCCATATAAACGTTTACAGTCCGTCTAATGAAAGCGCGACCTGAGAAAAAGACGTTAGATCTTAAAATTCTGTATGTGGTATTACTAACTAGTAGGAGAATCATGTCTTGACATATCACAATTTTTTTATTTCCTACAATTGTGGCTGAATAATGTTGCCAATTAAATTTAAAAAGAAAACTCCAGGTCGCGCTTTCATTAGACGCTCTCTAGTTAACAAATCATTCTCATTCTTAAACCACAAATCAATAAATAATTAACACAATCAGACAAAAACAAACGACACCGTCCCATTAGACCGATGTCAACAAGTGTTGGCAGTGTCTGGGCGGTGTTCCCAGAACTCCAGCCAGTCTGACCAGCACAGAAAGACGATGGCCCTGAACCAGATACGAGACTGGACACGTTACGTCACGGAAAACTAACGGAGAGGGAAACTCTCTAGTTCGTGTTTTGTTTTTGAGACAGCTGGAAAAACCTGTACAGGTAAAAATAGGTGTTTTTGTTTTTTAAAGATGTATTCGAAATGTTTTTGAGCGTTTAAACGGAGTAAACAAGTGTTTTCCAATAATCGTGTCTCCAAATAAACTCGGGTTTCCTTTTTGAGTGTGACTCAACAAACGCTTTCTGTCAAATTACTTTTTTACTTTCCTAAAATCAATTTTTTTATATGTTGCATGGAGCAGTGGTGGCTTAGAGATAACGCGGGTGCGAGTTTTAGGTCATGAGATAAAACCCGGCCAGGCACCTTTCTCAGTGTAATTTATTTCATCATCACTGTTCTCTAAACGGTGAAGGAAAATATCGAGAAGAAACCGGCATGTCCTAGAAACAAAAATTTTAAGACATGTTCCAGACACCAATTGGACCTGTATGGTGAGAGAGAAGGTTTGAGTCTCAGTAGTGACTGGTGGGAACATTATAAGGCTGATTATGGTTATGCTATGGAGTAAATGGAACTCTGTTTCGACGACATAAGTGCTAAGTACTAAGGCCAAAAAAATAGTATTTTGAATGAATTATCAGCCCTTTAGCGGGTATGTGATAGATCACATACCCGCAAAACGAGACACAATAGTAAAACAATAACATCGCGGTCTTATAGGACCGGTCGGGGATTCATGAATCAATACATCTACTATGTTATTTTTTACGCTTTTACTCTCACCTTCCCCTTTTATCGTTAATTTATTTGGCAGAACAACGTTTACCGGGTCAGTTAATATAAGTTTAAAAATATCTCTCATTTATTTTACAGAATTAGCGTTAATAAACATCTCTTTTACAAAAAAGAAAACATAATCTTCTAATCTCTTAATTTCCCCCATTCCGTGCACTTAACACAGTTTTCTAAAAGTTAAACTCAACCATGAACCCAGCGGTATAATTATGTAAAGTGTAGTTTCGCAACGGGCCGCGCTTGCCAACCGGCCGAGGGATCCACATTAATCAACTTGTTAATAGTCTCGACGAAACGATCGAACTAATGGGATTGTTAACAGTCGAGATTCATAGGGAACCGTCGCGTCGGGCCTATTTCTTGTTATTTGTGGGTTTCTCTAACTACTTAAGTATTGGTTAGTTATAGTCTATAGATGAAAGTAAATCTGACTCCAGTCTTACCATGAAGTACCGTGTTATCCCAGGTAATGGGTTGTGGAGGTCTGGTAGGCAGCCGCTCCTTGTAAAATACTGGTATTCAGCTAAATCTGGCTTGACTGGAAGCCGACCTCAATATGGTTGGGAAAAGGCTTGGTAGATGAGTCTATAGGCGAAAGATGCACTCTGGCAGATTATTCTCAGTGGGCTCTTTCAAGTCCAAATTGTGTTAGTGTTCGTCTGTAGGTAGAATTGTTAATTCCTACAATGCAACTTTCGAATTGAACATGTAATATATTTTTGCATGCTCACCCTGAAGTTCAATTTTAAGTCTGAAACCTAAGGAGCTTTCATAAATGTTTCTAGTTCTTCTTACTCTCTATTCTTTTTCATTTTTTGTATTAGGTATTATTTATTTAGCACCGTAGTTATATTTTCTCCATTGCTTATATCATCCTAGTGATTTTTTTTGTGTGACCCACAGTTATTTAATTTATGAACTGCGGTGTGAGCTACTATATTGTTATATTTTTTCGCATATAACTGGCATTATTATCTTATATTCTAACTGATTATTGTTCTACCTTATAAAATTGGAATACACGAAAAGCACGTTAACGTTAAAACTGTTACAGCGTATTTCTAAGTTTTCAGTAAAATTAAATTGAACAAATGTAAAATATGCTCCCATTGCTTTTTTTGTGATTTTACGTATTGTATGGTTGCACAATTTGTAAAACAAAGCTACGAATTCGCGTTTCGCCTCGTCCTTTATACAGCGTACATCGAAGGACTGGAATAATTTGCCTGCTGCGGTCCCGTCTAATTATAATTTCGGTATCTTCAAGGCTAGAGTGATTAGGCTCTTAATAAACTAGTGCGCTTCACCATCAACGATTGCATCACTACCATCAAGTGGTATCGCAGTCAAGTACTAGTTTGTATCAAATAATAAAAAATCAATGACTTGATTGTTTCTTTAGATAGGGAACACTTTTGATTCGGATTTTCTAAATGCTCTAAACATCTCTTACAAATCTGAGGTACGATTTTCATTTCCAAACTAGGTCTCACAAAAAAATAAAAACCCCAGCCATATTTCAGCGTCGTTTTAATAAACGTCCGCTAATTTGAAACATGTAATAAATCCATCAGATTCAAAGGTAATGCGGACAATGTTCTTTGGGATGCTCGCAATTTGTTTTATGTTGCGTTTTTAGGGTTCTGAGGGTAGTAATAGGGTCTCGTATAACGAGACTCCGCTGTCCGTCCTTCGGTCACCAGGTTGTATCGTATGAACCGTGATAGTTAGCAAGTTGAAATTTTCACAGGTGTTGTGTTGCTTTTGCCGCTATAACAAATGAGATAACAAATATTAGCAAACAGCAGAATAAAATAAATATTTAAGCGGACTCCTATATAACGTAATATATTTGCTCGATTTTGGTAAGGGCAATTAGCAGACGTATAAAATATTTACAGAATACATATTTAGGTATATATTCACTTTAATAAAAATAAAGGGATAAAAAAAACCGGGCAAGTGCGAGTCGGACTCGCACACTGAGGGTTCCGTACCAATTTATCAAGATGAAAACAGTTCAATTCTCGAATCGAGTCTTAAAGATTTTACAAAAAAGAAAATCTTGTAATGTAACTAAAAATTTAAGGTTTTCGGAATTTTTCCTTTATGTGTGCTATAAAACGTTGCTTCATGCCAAATTTCAAGATTCTAGGTCGACTGGAAGTACCCTTTAGGTTTTGATTCCCTTGCGAGTACTTGCGAGTTTCAAAATATGCAGCTTAAATTGCTGTTTCTTTTGATTGCGTTGACATGAAAGTTTGATTTTGTTACAGCTTAAAGGTATTATAGACCTGAGTATTTGGTATGAATTTCAATTTAATACCTCTACGCGTTTATGAGGAAATGGGTAGTAAGTTTAAAATTATTAAAAAAAAAAATATTTTGTGATGTAACTAAAAATTTATGGTTTTCGTAATTTTTCCTTTATCTATGCTATAAGACGTTGCTTCGTACCAAATTTCAAGATTCTGAGTTCACGGGAAGCAGCCTGTAGGTTTTGATTCCCTTGCAAGTGTCTAAAATTTGCGGCATAAACGGCTGTATTTTTTTATTGCGTTGGCTTAGAAGTTTGATTTTTTCACAGCTTCAAGGGACAGTAGACCTGAGTAATTGATATAATTTTCAGCTTCATACCTCCACGCGTTCCTGAGAAAAAGGGTCTTGACAGACGGACGGACAGACGGACAACAAAGTGATCCTATAAGGGTTCCGTTTTTTCCTTTTGAGGTACGGAACCCTAAAAACAAGTTTGTTGTGTGGAGCCATAAAAAAAACGTGTTATTTTTATAGGTGGTACGGAACCCTCACTGTGCGGGGCTGACTCGCACTTGCCCATTCTTTTATTCAAAAGATTGGCCTTAAAACACTCTGTCCGACCGCAAGGCAGCAGGAACAAAGTGTATTCGGAATAATGTTTTGCGTAATAAATAATGATGCAGTAAACAGTTTGGGGTGGCGCGGAGTGATACTCGAACCAGGATGCCACGCTTTCGCCAAGTGATTCGTTAGTTTACGAGAATGTCTGAATGATTTTGAAACTCACTCTCTCTCTCTCTTCCTCCCTCCCTATACACGGGAGTTCAAAGTATGTATGGAGAAACCTACTTTCGTGCGGGTGAAGCTGCTTGCAGAGGCTAGTGTTGCAAAGTCTGAAAACTGTAGTAGTTGCGTCACAAAAAATTCATCACATTGGAACTATCTTCGAGTCTTGAAATTGAACTATTTACATTAGTTAGTTTGTACAGTACCCTCAGTATGCGAGTCTGAGTCACACTTGCCCAACTTTTTAGCCAAAGGATTGGCCTTAAAACTGGCCGAACGACCGCAAGGCAGCAGGAACAAAGTTTACTCAGAATAATGTTTTGCGTAATAAATAATGATGCAGCAAACAGTTTGGGGTGGCGCGGAGTGATACTCGAACCAGGATGCCACGCTTTCGCCAAGTGATCCGTTATACAGAAATACAGTTTACGAGAATATCTGAATGATTTTGGAAAGCTCTTGGTCATCTATACTTATAAAATGCTTTGCCCTGAATGACTTGACTGACGGATTAACAAACAGTCTAAACTGCTAATCGTAAAAACCTGAAACTTGGAAGGTATATTCTTTGTATGAGGTACGCTTCCGATAAGAAAGGACTTTTCGAAACTCCTCCCCCCAGGAGGTGAAAAGGGGCGGGGAAAATTTTGTGTGGGAAAATCTACTTTAACACTTGCTAAGCCGCTGGCAAAAGTCAGTCTATATGTAAAAAAAAGCTGAAACTATTGAGACTAGGAACACGAAGTTTTACACAAGTTTTCCTTTTATATACTCACTAGCTTTTACCCGCGGCTTCGCTCCCGTCAAATGACTACTCTACACATCCTACGCTACCCTACCCTAACTTCCCTACACTACCCTACCTACACTACACTACCCTACACTACACTACACTACACTACCCTACACTACCCTACACTACCCTACACTACCCTACACTACCCTACACTACCCTACACTACCCTACACTACCCTACACTACCATACACTACCCTACCTACCCTACACTACACTACCCTATACTACCCTACACTATCCTACACTACCCTACACTACCCTACACTACCCTACACTACTCTACATTGCCCTACATTGCCCTACACTACCCTACACTACCCTACACTACCCTACACTACCCTACACTACCCTACACTACCCTACACTACCCTACACTACCCTACACTACCCTACACTACCCTACACTACCCTACACTACCCTACACTACCCTACACTACCCTACACTACCCTACACTACCCTACACTACCCTACACTACCCTACACTACCCTACACTACCCTACACTACCCTACACTACCCTACACTACCCTACACTACCCTACACTACCCTACACTACCCTACACTACCCTACACTACCCTACACTACCCTACACTACCCTACACTACCCTACACTACCCTACACTACCCTACCTACCCTACTTTACCTAACTTTTTTTTTTGAATTTTTCTCTCCATAAGAACCATCATTTAAAAAAAAGAATCAGCCAAATCGGTCAAGCCGTTTTCGTGTGATGTCGTGACAACGGAAAACGGGTTTCATTTTTATATATATAGATATACATTCACCCACTCACATACATAATTTTTAAATTGTTAATTTTCTCTTTTTTATATTATTTTCTTTGTTCCTTAAATACATATAATATGTCTATGCTTAAAAGTTGAATATTTTTAAATTGTTAACACGTACATACTATAAGTTGGCACAGTCCGCAATTGTTTGATCCCTATTTTTAAGTAACCTCACAGCTGAACACTGTCTCTGAGAGGCAGGGCTCATAATAACTGTATACAAACGATTGCAGCATCAGTTAGCTTCATGTTAAACAGTGTATACTTATGTATTTTTCTCTGTGACAATAAACTATTTTATCATTATTATTATTTATTATTATAACATACTCGTCAGTATGTACTAAGAGAGGATTGTCCAAAATTCACCCCCTGAAATTAAACGGGGTGCAAAATTTGTATAGAGAAATACTCTCACGCGGGCGAAGCCGCCGCCGGCAGAAGCTAGTGTTTGCAAAAGATACGTGTCACTTTTTAATGTTATCCGTCCGGAAAATGCAATTTATGCTCCTGGCAAAGACCAATGCCAGAATTAGCACAACAAGCATATCGTAACACCGCAAACAACTCCATTTCTACTTCCATCCTAAATCAGGAAATGCCAGCCCTGTCACACGCTCACAGCATAACTCTCATAAATCAATTTACCTAAAAGCGAAGAACATAAACAAAATTTACACATATTTGTCACCCGGCTCCCCTTGTAACGTCCAACTTTAAATTAATGTCCTCTGTTTCGAAGGGCCGCGTGAGGTATGGTGGCACTCTCAAATTTACGGGCTTATAATTAGTTTGGAGGCGTCCCAATTCGGTGCTGTGTGTGTACATGCATCATGTTTGTTGTTATAAATTATGCTTTGTGTAGACGATTTTTAGCTGACTTGTAATGTCATTTATCTTGGTGAAAAGATAAGGCCCGTTTTATCATCAGCTTCTATATCGGAGGTCATGAGAAGTCTTAGTGAGGATTATGTATCTTCAACTACATATTTACCTAACGTGTAAAGACAAGGTATCTCATCTATTCTTTTCTAGGGTGATTTATTTTTAGATTTACATTATTGATATGTTCACATTTGTTCACTATCACACCTGATGATAAGCGCGATGTGGTTCCCTAGAAGTAATAAATATACTCTTGACTTAAAGATCCCTAAGTTGTAGTTATCAGGAAACACAATCTCCGGCAGGGAATTCCACTCCTTAGCTGCACGCACAATAAATGTGTTCCTTAAAAGTTTGTACGGATGAGTGGGATGTTGCTTCCTTGCGCTCCAGGACCACTAGTTATCTTGGCAGATGCGAACCTATGGCCCCAGTAGGCTTCGACCTGCTGGGCCAGTTTTACGAGTAAGTGCTTTTACATCTCAAGCAGACCTTAGTTCCCATGTATGCTCCACATATTATGACTACATTAATTGGTCCAGACCAGTCTACAATTTTCACCACTTAAATCCCGATTTCAAGGCAATAATAATGTCTAACATTAGTCAAACTCTCGTCTGGGATATTGGCCAACTTCTCAAGCATATTGTGTTACTTTTGAACCTGAACTCCGGCTAACTCTGACGGTTATAAATATAAAAAATCTTGGCTTTAGCCGATGCTTTTTATTTTTTACTAATCGACGTCTTGACAGTGTTCTCAGCGTGATCATTCTTAGTGTTGCTTTGTTCTGAATGGTGTTCGTTTCTTTTATTGTATAATTATGCAATTTATTCTTAATTTTGTTTTATGACTAAATCTCTTGACGAGTACAGGTGTCCTCCAATTTTCTTCGTTTAGACATCTTTCAGCTGAAAATGTTGATAATTAGATATAATACATAAGTATTTAAATTTGATAATTATAATCTTTTTTAAATTTTCGTCACAGTTTGGACGAAATACAACTTCGTCACACTTCGTCACTCCATGATGATAAAAACGTCTGTGCCACAGGCTGGTCTGTGCAGTAAGATGATTCTAGTTTCAAAATGTATGTGCAAAGAAAATGGAAAAAATCCGTAATAAAGAAAATGGCACGGAATTATTATATTTAAATTTCCACCATAAGTACAAACGCTTTGGGAGCTCGTGGCTAGATAATAACAGCCGCACAGGTCGATCTTCAAGGTTAAGCAACGCTTGCCTAGGTTGATCTGTGGATGGGTGACCATCTTAACATAACGAGTTTCCTCCGTGCCTCGGAAAGCACGTTAAGCCGTTGGTCCCGGCTGTCATTTGTAGATCTTTGGCAGTCGTTACGGATAGTCAGAAGCCAGTAAATCTGACTCCAGTCTTGCCATGGAGTACCGTGTTACCCCAGTTAATAGGTTGTGGAGGTCTGGTAGGCAGCCGCTCCTCGTAAAATACTGGTATTCAGCTAAATCCGGCTTGACTGGAAGCCGACCCCAATATAGTTGGGAAAAGGCTAGGCAGATGATGAAGTACAAACGCTTTGGAAGTGTGAGACTTCATTGTGCGTCCAGCTAAGGAGTGTAATTACCTGTCGGCATCTGAGTTTCCTGATAGCTAAAACTGAGGTCTTGTAAGAAGAGTGAATAGGTTACCTCTAGGCAAGCGTGCTCCATCGTCCACCACATCATCGCTCACCATCCAGTGAGATACCTAGTGGTCAAACACGAGCCTATGGATCATAACAAAAAAAGTTACATAGCATTGCACAGTTATTTGTTGCCTAGCTACCTGTTAGTTCGTCACCTGAATAACATTACCCTCCTTTCTGCCCGTGGGAGTCGGGTGGAAAATACCGCTCTAATGAAACTGTCTTTTATCGCAGCAGCCGTAACAGTCGATTGAGACTGTCGTTACTTCGCGTTTTTTAATGAGTCTCCTTGAAAAAAATATTGGTGATTTTTTTTACAGCTTGTAAAAAGGACGTGGTGACCTAAAAATGTCCTTACTTAATTTCACCACGTGTAACTAAAAGTATATAGGTCCTTAAAAGCGCTCAATCCATTGCGCTTCCTAATCAAACGCTCTTACGTGATTGAGACGAAACGCATCTTTCTTTAGATATTTCGGAAACACTGATGGTTTGTGTTTATTATTTTTTTAAACGTTAAAGTTGTGGTAAATGACGGACTTAATGCAACATGGCATTCTCAATCAGTCAACATTTGCGTTACATCAGGTTTCCATTAAAAACCTAAAATTTGGTGTACCTAAAACAAATTCAGTGATGACCTTTGAAAATTTGCTACTTGGCACAAATTTTTGAACTTTGGCTCTTCAAAATGTACTCTGAAATTGAAAGAGAAAAGAAAAAAGATTCTGAATGGCGAAAAACTTTTGTGACATAATTATTCGAGTGAGTGACGGAAGATACCGAGTGCCAAACAAGCGTTCAGGTGTGAGAGATAACACCTGAACGCTTGCTTTTTTGCGTTGCCTCTTTATCAAACATTGCATTGCATGAAACATCAAGCTTTTCAACCAAATGCACGTAGACGATAGACGGACCAGGTAGGACCTCCTTCAGTTCATCAAGAGAGTATAGCTACTTAACCTATCAATACCCGCGAAACGAGACACAATAGTAAGACAATAACAGCGCGGTCCTATGAGACCGCTCGGGGATTCATGAATTAAATTCTGAGCAACCATAATGATCCGGTGATTAAATGGTCAAACGGTTATCTCATCATCTCATAAGTATAGGCTACCACCTATATTGTGTACTGCACGAAAAAAACAATCACTATTGATAGTTATTCTTTAATGTATCTACAAATACGAAATTGCTTCTTTCGTCTTTTTTTTAGGTCGTAATTCATCAGGCCTTGACACACTTACATCTGTAAGACGTTTACTGAATAAAACCACACCTGTGTCCTTCAGTAACCCTTGCCATTCCAGAGCCACAGAAACTCTTTCAAACAAAATTTCCATGGCATTTTCCATGTCTAAAATAACGTGTCTAAATCCACTTGCGCTTTTACTATTTCAGTCAGCGTGCATCTCTCAAATGTCACTGCATTTATAGTCCTCACCTACGTCTCTAGGAATAGCCCACGAATTATATAGCCCACAGTAATTAAACTAAACACATGCTCTTCCAAGAAAACATTACCAGCAGCACTTTCACAAAGGATATTATTGCTCACTTAAATCTTTCAGAGCATTTAGGGTCAGCTCACACCAGGCGCGACGCGTCGCGACGCTGCATGCACATTTTAATAGAGTGACTCAAAATAGAACTTTATTTACTACACGAAAAAATACACATTTCGTGTAGTAAATAAAGTTCTATTTTTTGTTATTGTGAGAATTTAGAATACGTTGCTTAATGCAGTGGTGCGCCTCGTGATGCCGCGCGGCGTCTCGCTGCGCAGCGGAACGTTTTTCCTTCGCGACGTCGTGTTGCCAACGATTTTACTATGCGCCTCGCAACGTTGCGATGCGTCTTGCGGTGGCGCGCGGCGCAGCGCGAAATCACTGGCTTCTTCCAGTATCGTCGCGTCTCGATGTGAATTGACCCTTAGTGGGTACTCCGTGCAGTTTATTGCAGCTGAACGAAAGCTGACACAATAGAGGTTTGTTGACGTTTCAGCAGGTATTAATTTTGGAAAACAAAGAGACTGTCGTGTGCTGAAAGATTTAGATGTGACTTGAAGCAGAGATGTGTTCGCGTGTAGGTCCTGATTTTATTCGTGTCGTGTGAAATTTGGCTTGTTTGGAAAACGACCATGCTGTTGTTGTGGCTTTCAAGTATTTTGTGCAGGACGTATAAAATGATTGTTTACTGTACACTCAAGAGTTTTTTCAACATGGTTCGTCAATAAATCTTAATTCTTTATTGTAGATTCACAAATAACAAACGACTACTTACACAGTTGTTTAACAATTCATGTACAAAGGCGAACTTAACAATGAGTTTTCTTCCAATTAACCTTCAAATCTTAAATCTATATCATATTTATATCTTTTTTCTGTGGTGTCAACTGTTGAATCAAACATGTCTACTATGGAAAACATGGACTCCAGTAAAAGCTCTTTGGTTTTTTTTATTTCTAATTTTACGCTTGACCACCATCTCGCCTGATGGCAACCGACGATGCGGTCGACGAAACAGCGAGCTTACCTAGAAGTAACCTATTCTTGACTTAAAGATAATAGGTATCTACCAAATTTTATCTGTAGACAAAAGACTAGTTTCATCCAAACCTCCCTATATATATTCTCAACCGATTTTTTTTTTAAAAAGTGTCCGAATTGAAAAATGGTTCTCAAAACGCCGTCGTCTGCCAATGTATTGGATATTTTAGCACTAAGTGACTTGTCACATCACTCGGCACAAACACTGATGCAACATGTAATGTTTACCTATCGTAATGGTATTGCAGTCTGTGTCTACATTTGTGTGTGTAACCAGGCGCCTGCCTGGCTGGTGCCTGCTTTAAGGTGCCGTAAATAGATGAATATGGTGTCTGTTCTATTTTATTCTGGAGAAATTTCATAGTTGTTGGTAGTATTTACTAACTAGAAATTGAAAAAGAAAGTGTATCTCGTTCATGGGTTGTGCGAAAGAGAACCCCTGGGACCTGAAACGTAGGCAATGAAATAACAGGAGTAGTCAGTATAAGTCTGACACGCCCTCCCGCTCCGCCCAATGCCGGCGGCAGAAGTCAATATGATGATCCTCCGTCTGAAAAAATAAAGTGTATCTCAATGTTATAACAAAATTCTCTTTTGCTTACCTCCTATTCAAGCTCGTTTATAAATTTTGGAAGTGTGTAGAACAGAATATAAAATCCAACATACCTCCGTTGAAAATGGAGGGTCCTCCGACCAGACGGAAGTTGGAAGTTTGTCTGGTCCGGGCAACTGCCTAATATTACATTTCGGACTGTTGTAAATAAATTATGTTTCTAGCTGGGGATTCTTATACTAAGATGCACGATTTTAACTTCTAGTTTCTATGTGGCGTCATAGATGTGGCTTTCAGTAAGTAGGTAGATCCAGCTGTTCCGACTAGGATCTGGGTGAAATGTGTTAAAATCTAAAACTAGTACTAAAAATCTAGAACTAGATTTGAGACGAATCAAAATTTTGATAGTAATCTGGATTCAAATCTAGATTTATGATGGAATACCACTCGGTTTGAGTCGAAGCGAGATTTAGATAGCAATCCCGAATGAAATCTAGATTTATGATTCAGAGCAAGACATTGAGAGCCATGTTAGACATACCTTACTACGTGAGCAACAAATACATAAATGAAGATCTAAATATCAGTACCGCTAAAGAAGAAATTGCTAAACATAGTAAATGTTACCAGAGTAGAATATCAACACACATTAATGAACTGGCCTACAAGCTGCAGGGTGCAAGAGTATCACATATAGCCGACTGAAGAGGCACGGTGTTCCTACGCTGGCCGCAAGATTTAAGTAACAAAAAAAAAATTGGATGAAGGGACTTCCAACAGTAACTCCTGCTGCCATTAATGACAGAAATATATTTAATATCATGAGATTGGCTCATTGTGTCAAAACAGATCGCCAGGTTACAGAAGAGAAAAGAAAAAAAAAATTAAGATTGAACACCACTCTAGAATATGGAACAATTTTTTTCAAAATCCAAGGGGGATTTCGAAAAATGTCCCCCAATCTAGTTAGATTTGAACGTTCATTTACATCTTTTATTTCATCGTTTCATACATCAACGTCGGTTTCCAGTACCTACGCAATTCGCTGCGACGCCTCTAATTCGTATTTATTTTTCTAGATTATTATCATAATATCTTAGTTTTTACGACATTTTCTAATGAGTACTGGCCGGATCTATCTTGCCAAAATAATATATTATTACATCAGATTAACCTAAATTATGTTACAGTTGTGAAATAAATCTTGATTTTCGCACTGTAACTGTTTCTTTAATTTAGGTCATCATTATCATCATCATTTCAGCCGAAAGACGTCCACTGTTGGACATAGGCCCTGCCTAAGCGTCACGATAAAGACCGGTCCTGTGCGTCTTGCATCCATCGGATTCCCGTAACCCTCACCAGGTCTTTGGTCCACTTTTTGGGAGGCCTTCCAACACTGTGTGTTATAAATTTTAGTAGATTCATATCTGCCTAGCCTTTTCCCAACTATATTGGGGTCGGCTTCCAGTCAAGCCGGATTTAGCTGAATACCAGTATTTTACGAGGAGCGGCTGCCTACCAGACCTCCACAACCCATTAACTGGGGTAACATGGTACTTCATGGCAAGACTGGAGTCAGATTTACTGACTTCTGACATAGACTTAGACTTCTTAGTAGATTCATATAATACACATGTAATATCGTATCTTAGAAATGTTATAAGCTTTGATCTAAATCACAATTCGTAACGTGTTCAATAACACATACAAATCGACGGGGTTCGAATATTATTAGAAACTCTAACGTATCACCATACTGTTTCTCATGTAAAACAAATACGTGCACAGCGTGTAACAGTGCACAATGCGTTGGTAGACCGCGTTATATTTAACACAAGGCACCTGTACGATTTAAAAATAAAAGTCTTAAGCACATAAGTTCTAGAAATAAGCACTAGAAAGAACGATATTTTCTAAGAATCCTTTAAATACACGCACTAGTTTTGCGCGTGTCTGCATTTGTTCTCACAACTAGGTCTCTTTGAATCTCTTCCAATAAGATAGATACTCCGCCCCAAGCTCTTGTCGTTATAATTTTGTAAACTCAAAACATTGTCTAGTTTTATTTAGTGACTTCTTTCATCTCGCTTTTGATCCAATTCATTGATCAAAATGTCTCCGCAATTTTATCAATGTTCTAAATTAAAGTAATTAGGCTGTAAGATTTACTTCCATTGCTCGTCTTTACACTTATTTGTGCAAATTCAATGACAGATATCACATTTTCCCGCCCACGGCTGGGGATTTCCTAAAAACCGATGACTGTGACAAGGAAAAGCAGACATTTCTTTTTTGGTTATAAATGACGATAATAGCCGTTTTTCATGAAATCAGAACGCGTTCATGTGACACTGACGTGATTTATAATTTAATGATTAAGAAAAATATGGCATTGCTTTGTGTGTAGGTATTGATTTATGTAAACAAAGCAATCAATCATCACGTTAGGTACCGACCTTTGGCAATCCTCACGGCCCAGCTGCCGCAGGAGATGCCCCGGGTGCAGGGAGTCACAGGGCACTTCTCAGCGACCTCTGGCATGAGCTTGCGGGGTTGTCTTTCGACAAAAATTAGGCCCGGGTCGACGGAACGTCATGTTCCACGCGTCCATGAAAGAGCTGTCAACATAAAAGACGGGGCCCGCTAGGATAATGAAGTTTCCGCTATAGTATTTGTTTGGGAATGGACTGTAATCCACCAAGCGAGCCCAGTGCGGATTTGTGGATGTAACATGTCTTCGAATTTTTGGTTTTAGGACATGCCAGATTCCTCACGATGTTTTCCTTCACCGTTTTAAGAACATTGGTGATGAAATAAACTCCATAAAGTAATGCGCCTAGCTGGGTGTAAACCCGCGACTTATAACTCGTAAGTCGCGGCCGTTACCAGTTGTCAACCACTGCTTTGTCATCATCATCTGCCTAGCCTTTTCCCAACTTTATTGGGGTCGGCTTCCAGTCAAGCCGGATTTAGCTGAATACCAGTATTTTACGAGGAGCGGCTGCCTACCAGACCTCCACAACCCATTAATACGGCATATGCCCCTGGGGTAACACGGCACTTCATAACAACCACTGCTTTGTATTACTACAATAATATTACCGGCTTATTAATATCAAAGACACTGTCACAAACTTTATAGCATTCACCTCTTTATGTTTTCCGTAAACAAACAGCTCAAATCAGAGAAATGAGGTTTTTATCTCGATCACGCCGTGTCCCCAAGAATTATAATTTAGTGCCAAATTCACGGCAATTTTTCTGTGAAGATGAGCTCGTAAACCGCTTCAGGGAAACGGTTAATGACACGATGTCCATCATGGTTATACGGGAAAATTGTATGAGTAATAAAAATGTAATTGTTGACGAAAATCGGCCGTGGGAAAACTGTATTTTTCTTAGTAATGATTTTCCTTGTGTTGTCATGTCATCTTTAGTATTTTGTCGTTACTGTATTGGATGGTACAAAAAGTAGCTTGTGTTGTTAAACTAGTTTCTGCCAGCGGGTTAACCCGCGTGAAAATACAAACATAGGACCATCGTTTCATTTCCCTAAGAAGTGAATTAGAAAATCCTCTCTTAGTTCTCGCTTTCGTCATAAAAGGAAACCTTATCTAAAATTTCACATTTCTAGTCCCAGTAGTTTCGGCTGTGTGTTAATATGTCAGTCAGTCAGTTTCTCCTTTTATACATATACTTAGATAAAGGAGCTTTCTTTGTCTAAAGACTGGAGCAAAATGTTTTAGTGATTTTAATTCTATCATAACTTGTGGTCATCTTCATAATCTAAGTAACTGTATTGTATGGTCTGTTCTGTCTGTTATGTCAAATTTACTATAGAAATGACGCCAGTTCTTTTGTGTTGAAATGTCATTTTAGTCTCCGGGTTTATAAAACAGACGTTAGCTGCGAAAGCTACCCTTGCATTGCCGAGGCTGTCTTACTTTGGCATAGCTGTAGATATTAGCATGTTAATTAACACTAAAATAAAAGCAATCAGTTGTTTGTTTCGGCATATATTTGAGGTGCTAACATCTTGAATGCATCTGGGCGGACACTGCGATATGTTGCGCACCTGAGTTGTCACTGTAGTGATGTAAATAGGTCCGTTGTGAAGATGAGACAAATTGCCAAGATGCAGCTAATGCATCTCTGCTTCATAAAGTTTTCTGTATGTATTTGATAATGTAACAGTACTTAAATTAGTTGTTCTTTTATAGTTCATGGTTAACTCTTTAAACGTGGGTAGCTCCCGTCCGGCCATCCGGTAATCGACCGAACCGGGCCCAGTCGTCAACAGCGCGTAGTGATCCATGCGCTCCTCAAAAAAAATGTCAGCAAACCGTAGGGCAGGGCCGATGCCCGCTAGCTACGACTGTGGGGAATTTATAAAAAGGAAACCCTAGATTAGTCCTAGAATGCCAATGGTAACTGAAGGAAACAGGTGTAGTTTTAGTCACTAGGCGTCTAACACGCTCTCTCCCGCTCCGGCCAGACCGGGAGAAGTCATAGATGAGAGCCACCCTTAAAAAACTCATTATATAATATTCAGCCATACGTGGCCGCGCTAATTGTGATGACAGAAGGGCCCTCAAAAGCACACGTAACTAACACTGTACAAGTAAAACGCCATACGACTTATTTGGGTATGCAACCGATTATTACCTTTTATATTCACCATTGCATTATTCTTCGAGAATTGAGAATTAAAAGTCCTTATGACTTCCTTACTCTAAAATCTAATTATTGATTAATATATTATTAGGTTGCAAGGCTAGACTGCTCAGGTAGGATCGCGGTCATGCACTAGTTTATAACAATTAAAGTTAAATGAAATTGCTTGTAGAATCGAAAGTCCTGACCATATGCTCTAAGTTTGAGGGCAATGAAGTGGTTAGAACTCTTTTTTAGAGTTTAAAATCTAAAAGTAGATTTATGAAACTAATTATTATTATTTTGCTCAGACTGCCTGTCTACCTATTGATCTTTTTGATCAGAATTTCCACAATAATGAAGCATGGACTTGTATCTAGGCAAGAATTATTATAAACGTTTTTGGCACCTCACTCTTGTTCACACTACATTAATTTTTAATCTAATAGTTTTTCAGAAAATCCATTATTTACATTTTGAGGAAACAAAAAGATAAATTGCTCTTCCCCTTTTTATTGCTACTCTGTGAGTCAAAACTGTGACTCAATTCTAACGGAAAAATGAGTTGTCTTGTAGATTATTACGCAATGTTTTATTTCCCGGTTCGTGATAAAATCTGCGAAATCATTTGCGTGCCGAAACATTTTTCTCAGAACTTTCGAACTTTATAGCTCTATCTATCAGGGTGGTGTGGAAAATGCTTTTCTGGGAATCCCCGAAATTGGGAATGTCTTACCAAAATGACGGAATCGTTTTGCACACCTCTTTTAGGATCGGGATGTAACGATGTAATACAATAGAATAAACTGATGTGTATGTTTCTATGAGTAGTTTGTGTGTGCGTGTGTGTTATAATTATGTGTGTTATTGGAGTTTTTTGCTACTACACGCATACCTGTTTATATCATTCTACGAGTAACATGGTAATATCACAAAGCTGAAGAGTTTATTTGGTTGAACATTCTAATCTCAGAAACTGCTGCTTGAAATTGAACAATCATTGTTGTGTTGGATAGCCCATTTATCGAGAAAAGATATAAGCTATATAACATCACGCTCCAACCAATAAAAGCGGAGCAGTGGCCAAAGACACGGAACGAACCACGCTAGTTTACACCATAGGTTTTTTAAGCTTTATGTAAGTGGTGGTACATAAGCGAACTTAATCTATCACATATCCGCGAAACGAGACACAATAGTAAAACAATAACAGCGCGGTCTCATAGGACCGGTCGGGGATTCAAACATTAATGCAACAAGGCATTCTCTACTTGTTAACCTTTGGATTAAAAAAGACTGTACTATCTCTGGTAAGTGTGCACAATAAATGAGTAACAGATATTTCGAATATATACGATACAATGGATTGGGTGCTTTTTGTAATAAAATACATAATCATATGCTGAAATGATAAATATCAATCATATAAAAACTATGATAAATATCAATCATATAATTAAGAAAACTCCTATATTTTCCAAAATCCCTTTCCAATTCCCATGATTCATAAACCATTCTCCAAATAGCAAATCCCCTTCTAGATTGAACTTGATACGTCCGACAATGTCGGCTATTCTTACCTCGGCCGCCACCTGACATCCACCGGAAGTGGCGTGTGCGCAGGTGTCGCCTACTCCGACATGGCGGCGTTTCCGCTTTCTCAATGGACGCGCGATGACCGACACTCTGGCAAGAGTTTAACTGTGAGGTTTTAAACTTGTTCTTAGAAATGTTAGAGAGTTTATGAGAATGTGTTTAAAACAGTTAACATAAACCATGGTTTTGTAGATAACAATTTTGCTGTCTTTCAGTGAATGGGATACGTTATGAGCATGTCCTTAGTGGTTGACTGATAGAAAATACCTAAGGCATTAAGTTTTGATTGCATAAAGTATTTAATTAATAAATAGATGAGATGACGAATAGATACTACCCATATATTTTTCTATTTATTATTTAGTTTAAATTCTTACTTCAATATTTACAGCTACATAATTTTCATACTATTATTTAGTAACAAGGGTCACGTAACTTTTACATAATTAAACTCTGTGAAAAACTATAGTACCAGTAATATTATAAAGAAAAGAGATTTATATTTTTGTTTGTAATGAATGAACTTAAAAAACAATATATTTCTTTGAGGTGGGATATCACCTAATGTCTTCTCTCACTCTAGGCTGGAGCTGAAAGGCGTTTCGAACTTTTATTTCAAATGGCCCTTTTTATTCCAGATGCCCAAGTCGTGGGGTATATTAAACAAACAAAACAATGTCATCAAATGGCCCCGCTAGATCGAAACACAGGATGTGTTTCGACTTAGCCGGGCCATCTCCACCAAGAGCGAAAGAAATCAGTTGATAATAAACCACGTAAAAAAAAAATTACCTCACAAATCAGAAAAATCCATCCAACCAAATCTCATACATTACAGTCAGACAGACCGATGACAAACACCCCGGTAACGACTAAGGTCTCTCCGGCCGGCAACCGTCCGCGAACCGCCCAAGGTGACGCGATCAAAGCGATCGGCACGGTATGGAAGCTTTCAGGAGGCTATCAATTGAAGTTCAATCGTCTGAGATATGGCCTTTATAGCCTGCTCTGGCTTTTGTGTCGGAGTTTATTGATTCAGAGAACCGTGTGTAATGGGCTTTTAAAGGGAATCAAAAGGTTTTTTTCTTATTTATGGTATGAGAATAGTGTTCTGTAGATTCGTGCTGTAGATGCGGAGTTTAGTTGTAGGTACCTAGCGGAAAAACAAATGAAATCATTGAGCAATAACGGCAGTGAACTTGTAACAGTGCGGTAATCACAAATGGTTTTTTTACAACAGAGCAAAATATCTATGAATTATTATGATAAGCAACGTTAGAATTAACACTGCCAATGACGCAATATTAAATCGTCACCGACGCTAAGCCTATTTTGAAAAGCAGAAATTGTTCGAAAGAGATACTGTGAACGCAGAGAGCTAACTGTAGGAAAACAGGTGGGCTTTTAATCAGTAATAGTTTTACCCTCCCTCTCAATTCACCCAGAGCGGAATGAAATATTTAGTGATATCTTATCTCAAAAAAGACATCGTTATGACTCCTTTAGGACTAGAAAGATAAATGGTACCTAATGAATGCATTTTGAACTTCAAGCCATCGTCGATCCCTTTCATTCATAGCACTATTTAAAAAACTGTACATAGGTAACTTTGAAATATTAACACTATTATATAGTCAGGAGAACAATTTAATAGATAGAACTAATTCCCATTAAACTCGTAACCTCAAAAACTTTCGACTTATCTCACGCTACGAGTGACGCACAAAATTCATCGTGTATTTTTCCGATCTCTTCAAAATCTAATGTTGTATTGAAAACGTGATCCAACACATACTGCACCTGACCCAATTACATACAATGTTCCACTATGTATTTTCATAATACTGAAAATAAAATATGTTCAAGGTTCTACGTCAAAAGTTAGGTCACACAAATATAAACAGACTAGACTAAGTAGTTGTAATGTGCCTAACACATGGTTTGTGGTGGTTAGAACGTAAATCTGGAGCGTAAGAAGTTTAATTTTATTTTTGTGTGTAGGTAACGACTAATCTCTGTTATATACTTCGTACACTAAAGGTGTGTGTAGAAGGTCATTTCGTTTCTCTATTTATCGTTACAGTATCTTAATTATTTTTCAATATACTTACTTGAAAACCTACCATTTTCAAGCACGAAATTTACTGTTTTTAAAAGTGCACCAGAAAATTGTGACAGGAGCGACACTGTCACAATTTATTGTATGTATCGTATTAGGCTGGGCGCCAAGCAGCCTCCCCTAATCGCCCGGTAGCCACCGTTAATTTATTTCTCCATAAGTGTATTATAAAAACATCGTTTAATACACGTGGTTTGTCACTGCAGCACTCGACTTCATAACACCTGCACCTGTGGTTCGGGCGAATTTCGCCTCTGTCTCAATGATAAACTTTCGCCACTTGTATCAAAATATATCTAATGTTCTATACTTTTATCACACCTGTGTGTGTGTTTTAGTAGCAGCAAAGGAGGGCTTTCCCTAGAAGTTTGCTAAAAGCACAGTAACACATCCCACAAAATGTTCAATAAAATCTAATCATAATACCTTTCGCAAAGCACCACCAAAAATGGTAGTGAAAGAATAGCAATGACGAACAGAAAATGGAATTATACTTAAACAAATCACTGTACAAAACCCACGTGCAGAAAGAGGTGATGAAAACATATTAATCTAATTAGGACAGTAAATTAGACATGTCTAATTTAATACAAGAGAACACGATGAAAGCTTGGCACTGGTTTATACAAATCATGCGGATGTATCAGCTCCAGCTGTTGTGGTACAGATATGTGGATCAGCAAATACTTAGAGCGAAACGCAAGTGTGTATGTTTGTTGACTGAACGGGTTTGGAGGAAATTTGTTACCAGAATAACTTATATGTCCCGTATTAGCATATGATATTTTTTATGGTGAAGGGAAGTACTGATACCAAGTGAGAGAAGCAGCTGTCAGAAACTAGTAGGCTGTGATAGAATTGATGAAGTTAACGAAAACCTGAAGATAAGGTTTGAATTTGATTTCATAAGTTTATTTAACATTATCGAATAAGAGAAAGATTCAAAGCAAGAGGTGAAGCTTCAGACAGCAATGACCGGTGAATATAATTTTAGGTATAGGTACCAAAACCAGCAACAAGTCGTTACTTTTAACTGCAGCCATTCCAGATAAATACCTTTTGAAATGAGGTATATTACCGTTACAAACATCTTCTTACTGCTTCCTCATGTCAAATGCGCAGTTACCAAGAAATTGATGCAGTTACATCCAAAATAGTTTCAAAAATAAGAGCAACGTCCTATATAACGTTACAGCATTTATCAAAAACTCTTAACGAATCTTATATAAAGTGTTTAACATTTCTCCTCCATTATATCGGAGCAGAAAAATTGCAAGCCATTTGTCAAGCGTGCCATCGGAATCTGCTGTGAAATTATATAGGATTGTACACCCATCTGTTGAGTGTCAACATTATTTTGCGACCCCATTTGCTAAACGGTTCGGAAAATGGCCGCCCACGTTGTGATTGTTATGCCCTTTTTACAGTTAAACATAATAAATTTCTGGGTTAACACAAAAAATAGATGTAATATGTGAGATAACGTTTAAATATTAAGCAATGAAAACGCTATACGATTTTGATACAATGATTATTTATTCTCATACGAAACCAGGGTATTATTGACGAAAAATATAAGATTTTAACTTGGTCCTGTACTTTTATAACAACATGACTTGTATTGTTTACTATCTCAGTATGTGATTTATTGTTAATTCTAATGAGAAAATTAAAGCTCTTAAACCAAAAAACATTGTCGCATGAAAAATTCTTAACACCTGTTCTAAAAGACAACGATCACATAGAAAACCAGATGAAAATTAAAAGAAACTAAGTGCTGACCAAAATAGTTTACTACAAAAACATTCAGTTGCCGTAGTAAAAGTTTACTGGTTTTAAATAGTTTGTTTTGTTTCAAAACATACACCAAACGTCTTTGAAGAGCGATAAGTAGGTACGTGTGTTTTCAATAACCATTTGGAACAGGAAACTATATTATGCGTTATTGTATCAAGGTGAGGTTACAATAACGTACAGTTATGAAATAAATCTGGTTCTATTCTGAAAATAAACTTCTTAGATGTGATTGCGATGGATCCGGTTGATAGCGGTGTCAATGTCATAGGGCTTGCGTACGTTTTATTGATATCTATCATCATCGTGCTGAATTTAAAATTGTATGTTATTTGAACATCTTTACGATGCGGTTTCCAAAATAATATCTTTTTGAAGTCTAGTTAGATTTGGAAAGAAGGTTATCAAATTAATTGGTAAGAGTTCTATAAAAAAACAAAAATGAGTATAATATCGTTTCCAAATATCTGTACGAAAGACTATTAACTTTTCTAAAATAATTACTAAACCGTCGATTTTTCTAGCAGCTTTCGTGTTTGCCTGTTCGGTAAATTAATAAAGCATTCCCTTCACTGTATTTTTAAATCATAATGAACTATGGAAAATCGTTGTATATTTCAAAATCATAAACATTTGTACTTCACCTACATTTTGTTGTCGACTTTCTATTAATTTCTACTACAAAAATAAACAGTGGTTGTGACCGCGTCGGTTTGCAATCACCGCGAAGGTCCGCGTTTAGATTGGAAAATATAAAAATAACCGTTTGTTGACGAGGTTAACAACTGACTGCTGTGACAAGCAGACGACTCAATGAGTTTTGGTTTATTAACACGATGAGTTCTTGTGCAAATGACAAGGTTTACGTTGTATTTTTGAATTTCTACAGGTTTGTATTTTTATTTTAGATCAATAACGGCCTCCATTGCAACTGCTTACGTGATCCAGTTAATTATTAACCTAAGATATAAATAATACAGAACCTCTACTGAAATAATCAGCAACATGTAATTGACATCGCTATTTCTAAGACTAAGCTCTTCAATTTGCCATTTCGTTGTTTTTAACGTGAAACTGTGTCATATATTTTGGCTTAAAGAATAAATTCATCTTTCTTTTGTTTATAAATAACCTGTAACCGGAACAAATATACGGCACACCGTCTGAGCCGAAGGTGCGAATCGATGCGCGGGCGCCTAAAGCTCCGGCACAAAACTTCGCGGCGTTAGTCGCCCTGCACACTCCGCTCAGAGCACACGCGCCACAACGCGCACGCGAATCTCCCGCAAGTACGATCGCGATTATCAAACAAAAATAAACTTTACTTCCAAATAATTTTATAAACAAATATGCCTGCCTGATAAATCAAAATGTCGTTCTGTAGAATAACTGGTCGCAGTCGAGGGCTGCCGAAGCCCAATTATTTCCCGCTACTCGCCCCTATCTCGCCGGCTGACGCCAAACGATGCTGCAGGATCACCGGAAAATCTTATGGGCTGCCTTCACACCACTACATTCCAGTACTTCTAACCGCCCGCTCGTCGAAGGCAAAATGTAAAATTACAAATGTATCTGGCGAACTTGGACCGCATCACTACTCACCTGAGATTAATTACGGCAACAGAAAACACGAGATTCTTCCAGACTACAGGTACATTTTCCCTGTACTCGATGGCTCTACGGAAGCGCAGAAAAGCTTAATGGAATTGTTATTGGGTAAACAAGTGACTGAAGACAAACGTTACGTGTATACAGTGCAAGAGAAAAGATGCAGTTTGGTGTTCTCCGCTCAGATGGAAGCGGCAGTGCGGGACGGCGATGTCAGGGACGTCATGCTGGCTAAGGACTCCGATACTGTGTTGATCAAAACAAAACATGGCCGCAGTGTCTCTATGGACTTCAAGGACTTTACTGAAGATGTTGAAATGTTTGAAGGCGAAGGACCTAATGCTGAAGTGTTAAAACAAAGAGAACTTGAAGAGATGGAAGAAAGAAAGAAGAAAAGGAAACGTGCTGCTGGTCTTTCTTCTATGAAGAAAATATTTGAAAAGAAAGAGCAATTAGCAGAAGTACAGGAGTTGGAGGAAGAAAAGCAACGAGTCGAACGGAAAGCGAAAAAAGCAAAAATTGAAGAAAAACATGACGTTAAAACATTTAGTTATAACACTTTCGATGCCCACCACATGCGTTCAAAGTCAAGCATTATATCGTGTACAAGTGAATGGAGGGACCAAATGCATCCACTAATTGAGACATGGGATTGGGAAACATTTGAAAAAGATGTAACCGAAGAACGTATCGTACCTAAAGCAACTAAATTACCCACTCCGGTAAAAATAACTCCTCACCACTGTGAAGCCGAAATTTATGAAGTCGACCGGAATATCAGCGAAGTGTCCGTACCATTAGATTTCGTGCCTTGTGTGAATCCGCTAAAACCAATTAAAACTCGTCCAGCAGAAACAGTTTTATGTGCCGTCAAAGAAATACCTAAAGAACGTCTAGTTGATACGGCTGATATTATTGAAAAATTAGTGGAAAGTGATAAAGTTGATCTACTTCCTACAATGGAAAATCTCTTTGAAGTAGTCAAAAACATTAAAAAAGGCAAGAGGGAAAAGGTGGCTAAGATATCTGGACTTACTTTAGATATAAATAAAGCAAAGACTTTTATTCCTGGTCAAGTAGTCAACACTCCTCAAGGACCTATTTTTGTGCCCGGACAAACAGTGGAAACGCCTACCGGCCCCGTGTTTGTTCCTGGTTTGAGCGTGAACACTCCGATTGGACCAGGACTTATACCTGGACATATTGTCACCAATGAAAATACAAATGAACCATTCTTCCTTGCCGGTCAAGTTCTGCAAACATCAAACGGCGAGGAATTTGTTTGTGGACAAACAATAAAAAATAAAGATGATTCATACCGCTTTGCTGAAGGGCAAACAGTGCTCTCCGAAGAAGGACTTAAATTTGTACCCGGTAAACTTATAAACACTGGATCTGAAGAAGTTTTTGTGCCCGGCCAAACTATTATGACACCTGAAGGAGTTCAATTTGTTCCTGGTCAAACAATCACAGAAAATGGTGGTACTACTTTTACCCCTGGACAAAATGCTAAGATAAATAATGAATGGCAGTTCGTGGCTGGCCAAGTGCTGCATCAAGACGACGAGTTACATTTCGTACCAGGAGCCACAATAGCTACACCGAATGGCCTTAAATTTGTTCCAGGTCAAACAGTGGCTATTGATGGTGAAACTTGTTTTATCCCTGGCATCACGAAAACAGGAAGTAACAATAAATTAGAATTTGTTCCGGGAACTACTGTGGAAACCATCGATGGGCCAAAGTTTATTGAAGGACAAATAGTACACACCGATGTCGGTGAAAAATTCATGCCAGGAAAAACTATTGTTCAAGCCGATGGACACGTTGAATTTTCTGTTGCCAAGTCCATTGAAGACATTACGTTTAGTGAAGGTGCTCCGGTTGGACTGCCGATTGATATAAGAACATGTTCTCTTTCTGAAGAATCTTTGTACGTGTTTGGACATATGGTGCAAACAGCTAAAGGAATTGAATTTTATCCTGGCCCTAGAATGCCAAAGTTAGAAGGCAAAGTGGTCCCTGGAAGACTGGTCAAGAACGAGGCAAACGAATCTCGCTTTGTTCCAGGAATGATGGTTGAGGGTATTTTCGTGCCAGGTCAAATAGTGTTTACTGAAAATGGAGAACAATTCGTTCCTGGACAGGTAGTTGACACAGCTGAAGGACCCAAGTTTGTTCCTGGACAAGTAGTAAATACGAAATCCGGACCTAAATTCGTTCCCGGTCAAACAATACACACAATTGATGGTCCACGTTTCGTACCTGGCCAAATCATTGAAACCAAAGCTGGTCCTACTTTTATTCCCGGCCAAGTTATCTCCACGGAGGATGAAGGATCACGATTTGTACCTGGTCAAGTGGTCGATACTGAAGAAGGCCCAAGATTCGTCCCCGGTAGAGTTATAGAGACAGATGACAACGGTGTCACCTTTATTCCTGGGCAAATCGTTCAAACACCAGAGGGATTGAAGTTCGTTGCCCCCGACCTAACTGAGGGTGATGAGGGACTGGAGTTTTCTGTTCAAAGTTTCGTAGTTACGCCTGAAGAATTGAAATTATTAAAGGTAAAAACAAACCCGAATGACACTACTTCTACAAAAGGGGAATTGACTATTGATACGAAAATGCTGCGCCAACTTTCTGAAGCTGGAATGTCTATTGGTAGACAAGTGCCTGCTGAGTTACCGGCCATAAGTGTCATCCTAAACCACACGAAAAATGCTGAGGCATTGAAAGCTTTTGTCACAGATTTCGGATTAAAAGATGAGGTTGCAAATCAACTAATGGACGTCATTACTTCTATTATTGAAATGAGTGCTCATTTGAAATCAGAAATACGTGAAAATGGACTACACAATGAAACGAAGAAGAAAAATGGTAAAAAACGAATGGATCTGCAGGAACAAGCCGGTTTCACTGAAGGCAACGAACAATCTGCCCACCAAGAACATGTTAAGAACTCTATTGCTGCTGCTGTACTTGCTGCTTTAGTTACAGCTGAACAGTTCGAAGAAGTCAACAACAATAATAGTAAAGAAAAGTACCAGATGATTTTGAAGTCTATTGATACCATTCTTGGAAAGACCATCGATGAAGATCTCGTATCTGCTATGTTTAACATTCTTCAAAAAGAAGAAGACAAGGAAATTCTTCGTGAAGAAATTCTCGAAAACTCCTCTCAGCCAAAGGTCGAATTGATCAAAATTGCCGTGAACAGCGCCTTGCGCAAACATTCCTTTACTGAAGATGATATAATTGAAAAATTCGGAGATTATTTGAGTAGTGAAAATGAAGTATTGGGCCCAGCATTTAAAAACATCTCCAAGATTGACTCTGGCCTACTTCAACATGTGCTGGGCCGTATTTCGGAATCTATTTCTTTCGTCAAATCTGATCGTGAAGTCACAGAAACTCTACAGAAAGCTATAGTTTGTGCTGTACAAGAAGCGAGCACCAAGGAATTGGAAGAACTATTCCAAGACGAAGATAAACAAAATCTAAAAGATTTAATTATACAGTCTGTTGGACTTGCTAGAATACTCGGCATGAGAGATGTTGCTGCTAATTTGATGTCAGTCGTAAACGATGAAGACAGCATGTCTAAATTAGCATCTGACCCCACAAGCCTAAATATTCTAAAGAGACTTACTGTCATGCGCAAGCTAGCAGATAAGACGCCGAGCTTGCATTCCGCATTACGCAAACTGGAAACTGATCCAACACTGGCTCGCACAGATCCTAAACTAAGGGATTTAGTAAGAGAAAGTGCTGCGTTAATGATTGTGCCTGAAGAAACTCCACTGATGACTTCTGAAGACGTTCCATTGAACTTGCTAGACCCAGAAAATAGCCTTGCCATGGAAGACTTTTTGTTCCAAAGAAGAAAACAGAAAGGCGCATTATTGATTATGAAGAAAGGTTTGCAAGCGGTTGTGCCTCGCGAAGCAAGTCGCGCTGTATTAACTGGTGAAGTCGCATACACAGTACTTGACGAAAATGGCATCCGACACTTTGAACCCTTACACGTATTTTCAGCTTTAAACCTTAGTCAACCGACAGCCCATCGATTTTCTATGTACAGTTGTCCGATCGTTGACGATGATGATGAAGACTTACAATCATTCACCGGATACTGTAACATTAGTAATAATCAAAAGATCACTAGACTCGGTGGCTGGTCACGCAGATACAGCGGCGTTTTATTAGACAGAGAGAATACTAGAAGACGAATGAATAGCTTAGAAACGACACCAAGTTACAAACGATACCCGTCCCGATCAATGTCCAGTTCTAGATCTAGATCTAGTTGTAGTAGGAGTCCGCCTAAGGTAATAATTTCAACATCCGTCGAAACAAAACACTTTTGTAAGAACATGTTCTAATGTTTGTTTTCTTTTGTTACAGGTAGAAGATGTTGTGGTAGCATCAGCTGACTATTCAGCTGTTGCCGATGACGAAGTATCTCTAAAAGCCGGTGACATTGTCGAAGTTCTCGACACCAAGTCAGCCCTCGGATCAAAGTGAGTACATATTTATTATTGGCATGAGCTTTACACAACTGTGCCCTCATTGGTGTATTTCGTAAATAAACTGTACGGACATGCGCGCGATGTGAAACTGATCGTTACCCCAGCTCTAAACTCGGTTACCAGAATAATATTTAGTTAAATAGTTTTTGCTCACACTAACTCATAGTTAACATTCATCTGATTTGAAATAACTGCAGAACGACCAAGCATTTGTAATTGATTTATTGTTCTAAATATTTTATTAACACCATCATCACGTATGCTAAATGTGTTTCTCGTTTTTAATAAATCTCATAAAACCATTCGTTGTCTGATGATCTACATTATGCTTACCTTTGATCCATAAATAACTACTTGTAACACCACATGTTTCTCTTCAATTCATAAGCTACAGTCAGTGACTGAAACTTTCACTGCGGTAACAACTGTAACACGATACACTTAAACTCCACATGTAAAACAACAGTCCTAAGCTGACAGCTCCAAGTGGCAGTATCATATTCGCCAGTGGGAATGTGTTGCGGAAGGAGTATAAATGTCAAGAATGCATTTTCATAGCTCCAATGCGTCCAGCATTCCTCCTGTGACTTCGATACTGTATAATTATAGCTGCGGGTTCGTTGCACCGCCGTTTGCGCAACGCACTATAATATATCTTAATTTACACGTTTGTTTTTTTTCTTCTCACGTTTGTACACATTAATCTCCATTATCATTTCGACGCCTTTGAATAACGACTTCTGGATTTAATCAAAGGGACAGCTTGTTGCATAGTAAGATTTGGGTTACAGTTTAGATGGTCCTTTTGGCATCTTACTTATCAAATCGAAATTTAAATTGGTTTCTGATGCAAACTGCATCCCTCCAGTTGAAACAAATCAACCTGTAGCCAAAAGTATGCACGCAGCTGCCTAGTCTTTAACACATTCATACAAAAATCACAATCATTAGTCTAAACCTCAACCGAATCTAATAAAGTCACCCCATTAAACCACCTCTAAACAATCACCACCCACTGCATCCAATCACCGCTGATTACATAATAAAAGAAAACATTATTGATGCAGGTACAGAGGCCGCGTATATTGTTACGAGAATCATTTCTTCAAAACCAGAGGTCCCTATATGGACTATGTGTTTAGCGTTCCGACCTACAAAATGTACTATCATTGATTCTGAAGACAGAAGATCGGACTCATGTTGCATTGTATATAATCTTCGCTTGCATATCGTCATATTCGTCATTTATGTTGTATTTATCATTAATTTTATGTTGTGATCGACATATTACAGTATTGTGATAACTTTTGTATCATTATGCCGACATGGCTTTACACTATTATGTGTTTATATGTTAAGTGTTTGTGTATCATTTAGGAACTTATGTAATAAAGGTAATAAAGTTCTCGGAGTTTCTTTTTCATACGGTTAATTTTAGGTAGGCTAGTGTAAATTTACTTGATGTAAATATAATTCCAATATCATTTTTATTAATTCGTGTGCTAAGATATTTGTCAATCTCGAACTACATCAACATTGCACACGAGACGCCAACGTATTTTATTGGACGTTATTCTAGAATGTTATTTTATGATTTCAATTTATGATACAGCTCACTTGATGGTAAATGGTTGTCCTATTTAAAACTAACATAAATTAGGCAAATGTAATGTATCTTCTAGTGTATAGCTCTGGTTATTACTCTATCATCTATGATAGGTTGTTACTAGGAGTGGAAGATTTTATAAACTTTATGTAATATTCAATATATTGTTTTCTGAATTAAGTTCTGAAGACCTTGCCCTTGATATGATCACAAAAATATATAAAACTAAGAATAATCATAAACTAGTATATTTACTCATAAATGTAATGTACCACATAATATGTTGCGATAGCATTATAATTTTAAAGCACAATCATATATTATTTCTTAAGAGTAACATATTGAGCACTTGTGATAGAGTATAAATAAATATAAGTATATATGTAGATGATTTTATTATTATTCTTAATCGCTACAGAAACATGCATTTACTCCGTGTTAGTGTCTCCCCAACAATATTTATAGGTGACTTCTGAGTAATATAGAATTCTCTGTTGGAATGAGTCACGTAGTACTGAATAATATAATTTTGCGAATTAATATTGTCTTCATCTATTAAAATAATTTTACTTTGTTTAAAGCAATGATAAAATCAGAACAAAAATAGGTTTTCCACCTGACTTTTATAATAAAGAAACGCACGTCTCACATTTATAGGAACCTGTAAATCTTTACACAACTCGTAAAACATAGGTATTTTTAAAACTCTTATATCTGGAAATTCCAGCAGGTATAATAAACTGGTAAATATGAAACATTTTAGAGGATATTAGAGAAAATATAGGAAAATCCCCAGACAAAGACACAGGCAAGCACTAAGGCAGAGTAGGTCTTGGCTTCGTGCCAAACACACTCGTCCAGGTAACACGTTGGCACTGCCACTTACATTTATACTCCCATATCAAATAGTTGGTGCTTTAAACGCATCACTGTAATGGACTTTCTGACGTTCTACTGCTTTAACGTCTACTTGGAAATTAATTATTACGACCATTAACATTTTACTACATTCAAATTTGTTGCGAGAAATGATTCCATAGTGAAAATCTCTATTATTAGTTTCATTGGAGTTTTATAAGCAAGCAACCAAAAAATAAACACTTCCAGAGCATATTGTTGAGCATCATTCTTGTATCAAAGCACTACACAATAGCATCACTACATAAAAATCTGAATAATGTAACCTAAAGTCTTTTTTTGCATAGCATAGGTAGGATGACCGTAAGATGAAAATTTGTATCTTTAAGATGAGAGAAAATGATAGGAATGACATTGAATGAATCCTACATCTGTAACCCGCACCATCCTATAGAAATTGTAGAGTACGCATATGAAGACGAAGGCGGTACTGGCATTAACAAAATACAAATCTATAGAGCTGCCTAGAATACCAGATCGATCAATCGTCACCTGAAACGGAAAGCAATCATTCTAAGTGGTTTAGTAGGTAGATAGGCCATTGATGAACTAACCTAACCCAACCGGATCAGTCAAAGAAAACAAGTTCTCGTTAACTGACGTTTATAAACTTCCTCCGGACAAGGTTAAGTATCTAGCAGTACTCTGATTTATTGTTAAACTGATTTATAGGATTCGGTTTTAGTATTTCTAAAACACAAGGTCTGGTAGATGATGGTGATGTGAAGGAAGGAATCAAAGAAGAAATAAATGTATAATTTCGATAGGTTAGTGCATGTTATGGTTAGGTAGTATGGCTGGGATATATAATAGTTATAGAGATTGGATAGGAGATACTTAGATGTAATGTGACTGGTCTATATACTGGCCGTATTGAGGAAAGTTCAATATCAGACTACAAGCTTGTTGAAAACAATAGAAAACAAACAAGAATAATGCTGCAGAACTATTCAATAAAATAGTTACGATATACAAATCTTATGTACGAGTAATTGTACCAACTGAAATACCATACGTAAAAAAATCTAGAAACAGCTATAACACAAAGTAGTAAAACTAAATCCGTTTCAATTTTAATTATATTGTGCAAGTTTATTAAGGGGAGGTGGTCCAGAAGCAACAGTTATGACTTAACCCCATTGCGAACTGTGTCGTATTGACGTCACATCGTTTCTGGGCCAGCCCGAAATAGCCGCACACGCCAACTTAGGATGTACACTGGGCCTTAAATCACTGCTTACACTGTTTGACGTACGGGTTGGCGTGAAAACGAAATTAAAATGAAAATGTGTCAGTTACCTTTTGACCCGAATCTGGAGGAAAAGTTGCCAGGAGACGATGACTAATATACTGAAAAGATTAATGATGAAAATCATGTCAACGCCATTATTCGCCTAATTGGTTAGGGAAAAAATATTTTGGATTACTAATTGTTCTATTCTTAAAATAAATAATGTCTATCTTTGTAACTTTTGCCTGGTTTTAGATACAGAGAAGTTAACAAAAGATTGTTTGCTTTAATCTACTTAAATAAGAGATCATCGTATATTATATTTTTTACAACTTACGAGTTCATGATACTTTGTTTAAGAGTAAACTGCAAAGTTTTCCTAGTCTATACTACTGTGCAGCGATTCGTTTCAAGGCACAAAAATCTAAATATTAGTCCGTATCGCAAGAGACTGTTGTTTTCGTATGAGACTGCAAGGGTTATGAAACCTGCCAAACCGATTGAGTTATAGGTGGTTATCAACTGAAATAACAGTTATTAATCGAGAACCCTTGACCTGGTTCGTGGTCTATAATCATAACTGGTCTTTACGATAGGTACCTTCGAATAACTATGAGAGGAGATACGAGTAAATCAATTAATATTAGTTTGCGTTACTAGAATAGAAAGAGTGCATGCACAGCTTCTTGAAGACAAATCATCGTTTCAAACGACAGAAATAATGCATTCATCATCGTAATGCGTGATATTTGAGTGTTGTCTAGCTCTTCTTTTTATTGCATAGAAGCGTAATCATTCTTATACCCTTGATTTCTGAATTTAGCATTTACAGTTGAGTTTTTTACTTTTACTCTATTTGACTTGACCTTGAAAACCTGTCAAAATTTGGCTTCGATGGGGAGTTTAAAAGGTTCTTAGGCCTCCTCCTTAGGAGAGGGAAGGACCCGTAATATACTACGCTGAAGGTGTGAGTTGGAGCATATCAAAGGGCCTCATACGTCGTGCCGATTGTCGCATGATTTCTTTCAATATTTTGAGAGTAGTACTGCTGAAATAAATAACACAATATAAAGCGCCTGCCTGGGTTTGAAACCACGATGTACAACTCGTATGATCATAGCTCCTGGGCTACCAACGTTCCTTTACTGTTTCCTTTGTATTGAGGAATATAAATTAACGAAATAATAGGGCTAATCTAGTCATAGTTCGCAAAACAATATGATATGTACAATACAAAATAATTTCAAAGAAAATCTTTTAATTGACGACACAATATTTAGCACGCCGACCTCTAAAGACATCTTAGTTATAAATAGATGTAGATCAATGTCCGTCAAGACGAGATGATCTATATTATGACGCCTTTAATAACAACATCAATGAAGAAATTAATAGAGCAAGAAAAGTGACGTTCACGAGCAAACAACAGTAGAAAATTGGATTAGAACAGAATATTGAAACAGCTAAAAATAGGCAGCTCCGTAAGCAACTGTGGAAAATATGGATAAGACAACATTGAACTCAGAGATAATGAAGATTATCTCGGACCTCTCTTTTCTGATACGTAGTCGGAAAATGTCCCAACATACTTCCGGGATAAAAAGTATTCTATGTGCTATATGCCAAATTTCTTCTAAATCCGTTCAGCCATTGAAGCTTGAAGAAGTAACAAACATAGACCCTCACAAACTTTCGCCTGTATAATTTTAATGTAATATTATTTAGTGTTTTTGGAAACTCTAAACTATACAGTGTAAAAAATAAAGATATAAGTAGAAAAGCAATTTCTTCTGCCAAGAAATGAGATAAGTGTGTATGTCACATGATGCAACCTGATCCAGTAGAACCCTGACAGTGAAGTGTCCCACCACTTCGCACCGGAGACACATTTAACTACGACTCTTTGAACAGAGACGACAAGCCACGACCTTGCCTGTCACAAGATGGGCATTATTTATTATAAAATATTGCTCGTATTGTTTGTCAAAAAGGTGCCGTTAATCACAGTGTTTTACGAGCTGGTTCGTTCCGTACATTGACTTCTTCGTCTTCGGTAAAGATTTAGAGCAATCAACTTCAGATTTCAAGGAAATAACTGGTAAAATATCGTTTAATTGGCAGTAGCTTCTTAAAAGTTCATACGTAAATCAAAAGGGAGAGAAGAGTCAGATTTTTTTAAGTAAGACAGTTGTTGTAAATCTAAAAACTTTAGTTTTTAAAAGCTAGTCTTGTTATAAGAGGAATAACTCAGCTACCTACATAGCAATACTAAGGTGTTGCCACGGTTGGGCATGAACTGAATAATGTCAACTACTATTTTTGAAGATCGCCTTAGCATATTTCTCGTAAGCTCTGTGCGCAATTTAGCTATGTAAGAGCAATAAAATAACAGGAATATTGCCATAAGGATCAGCAAAGTAATGTGGTTCCGGTAACCGTCCGGACCGTGCGTCCTGTCGACGGTGCATACTGTTTCACGCGCACTTCAGAGAGATGTTAGCAAAACCATAGGGGCCCAGCAGAGCCGAAGCCTTTAGGAACCATGGGTTGACTTCTAAAAAGGAAACCCGGAGCCTAGAACGCTAGATAAAAAGTTATCTCTTTACCTAGCTTTCCCTTAGAGGTGTGTCGATGTGATTTTAGTTAGTCACCTTAAAATAAAGCAGGATATTATGGTAACCTTTGAAGAAGCACGTTAACAGTTTGATTGTGACGTCTAAAAAGCAATAACGGGCTCTTGAGTTATACCTTTCTGACACACACTTCCTGAAACGATTCGACTAGCTCTTACATACGTAACTCTCAACAAAAGTACTATAGTTTGCATACACAACGGTATCAAGAGGAGAGGTTTTAGGAGGAACAATGTTGCTGAGAGTATCTTCCCCTGAGGGACCCAACCATTGTTCATCATCATCTACCTAGCCTTTTTTCCCAACTATATTGGGGCCCTGTAGTAATAGTAGTAAACGTGTAGTAGTGGTGTAGCAGTAGTAGTGGGTTCCAGATAAGCCGGATTTAGCTGAATACCAGTATTTTTACGAGGGGCGGCTGCTTAGCAGATCTCCACAACCCATTAACTGGGGTAACACGGTACCCAACTACTGTTATTTACCACTTTTACCGTATGAGCTACCGATAACCAACGATCCCTTGAATGGACTGATCACTTAGGAAGTTTGCCAACCAATCACGCCATACACTAGATTGACCAAAGAATGAAGCTATTTCGTGCCAGACCAAACGTGAGGCATGGCGTGGTACGGCAGATTGTGCTGCGGTATCCCGCGGCGTTCTGTGGCATGCCGTGGTATGGCAGGTTGTGCTTCGGCATCCCGCGACACGTCGCAGCAGCGTAGTATCGAAATAAAGTAACATGAACTCTAATCTCATTGAAATAAGATTCAAAATAACAATAATAGTAATAAAATCCTTTGCCATGTCATGCCGTGCCATGACGGCACTGGGCGCCGGCCCTTTCCCAGTGACTCTCGATGTCTCGATGGCCTCACTCGGGATGCAAATGAAATAGGCCAGCTAGAGGATCCCCGCGGACTATAGCGCTTTATTACCCTGCTGGATATGAAGCAACATCGTCAAACCGAGACTTCTGCATCCCTTCTTACAAGACTTGACTGTTGAAAGTTAACGGCATAGGTGGTGCAGTGATTAAGCAATTGGCTGCTACGCTGCATGTCGCAGGTTTGATTCCCGCACGGAACAAATATTTGTATGCCCGACAGATAGGTGTTCCGGGCATGGGTATCTTATGAACGAGTATGCGAGTTTTTATATTTGCAAATGCACTCATGACACAGAAGTCTTTCCTCGTGTGGTAAAGTTTTTTTTTTAAACAGAAAATAAAGTTATCTTCTTATGACTCACATCATTTCGTTTCGGTATACAAGCAACAACCCATGCTTAGTATACCGCGTGTATAAGCTCGTCAGCGCGTTTTCACTCGAGTCCAAATCATGTTCGAGCTTCGCCAGACCTTGTTACTTCAGAAAAAAAGAATGTAGGTAATACCTACTCCATCCACTATCGCAGCACATCGGTCACTGCGTCCGCCTATGACTAAGAATCAGCCAGACAAAAGCATGACAGTAGCCTTCTTCAAGAAGAACATGCGAAAAAGGTCACGTCCCATCCCAATCTACTGACTTGTATAGCCAATCGCGCGTTGATGCCTTTCAGCTCCATCTGAAAACTTCAATGACTTTCCTTCTCAATCTTGTTTCGTACATGATGACTCCCTAAAATACATTAAATGAGTTCATTACTGAGACTCTGAAAGTAGGTCTGAAGTTGCCTAAGGAGCGGGTTGAAAGTTATATTTTTCATCCCTAGTATCTAGTAGTATCTTTAGTGATTCTCCCTAGGGATGAAATTGACAGCTGTCAAATAATTAAAAAAAACTAGTTCTTTCTTGACATTTCTATTAAACCATGTCCCAACTTTCTATAAAATAAGTCACTTACAGCGCGATATCAAAATTTAAATAAAGATGAGTATTTAATTATTATTCAAGAATATATTTATTTAAATGACTGTTTTTTTTTCAATTATTTTTGAAGATACCTTGTTTTATTAAAAAAATATATATTTAGGAAAAATATCTACAATTTATTCATTAATGAAAATGAGAAACATTAAGTCCACCTGTGTGCCTTTATGTTGCATGAAGTCTTGATAAATAAATAAAAGTAATACGTTCGACCACAGATAAAAAAAAACAACAAAATTGGCTGGAAAGTGGCAACTCAGCAAGTAGGTTTTTGGCGCGATTTTTTCGTTTTTCGTTAAGTACAGTGACTGTTAAAATTATTCGCAAATTGATTTCTAGTGGATGTTGTGATGGAAAATTGGTGTAGTTTTATATTTTAACCTGTTGGACCCCGTGGCACAAAAACGTGCCAGTAAACAAGTAATTACCTTTTAACTTTGAGAACCGCTGGAAAAAAATTGTGCCACCAAAACCTGACCGAATAAAAATTATATTCTAGTAGTATAATTACATAAGCAACAGAAACAGAGCAATAACAGTTTATATTATTAATATTATTTATATTAATTTATTAATATTAAATAAATAAATAAATAATAAATAATGGCGGTCCCCCCGAGGCCCCACAGGTTAAGTCCGGCCTGCACAACTAGACATTATGTGGAATCATTGAAACAGGCCCGATCTCGTTAAAATGGAACTGAGAAGTTTATTGTAGTGTTAACTATCTCAGCGAAATTTTCTAGAAAACTGACTTGCTACATTTCCACTATTATTTAGCAAAAAACTGCCAAAAAAAATCCTCGTAGAATACTGGTATTCAGCTAAATCCGGCAGATGATGATGACTGCAAAAAATAAGAATGTGTTGCACCAGTACTCAAATGTAACAACTGAAGACGAGGCGGTATGGTCTAAAACCTTAACCTGCCCAAATAGGGCGAAAAGAAAAAGAACATAATTTTTTTTCTTCGAATCATAGTTTTTTTCCGTACAGCAGAGATTTGTACCTATCTATTTTTACACGATAAGTTTATCAAATTAAAATATGGATTTAACGCAGCTAATTTAATAAGAGAAGAGGTTAGAACAGTAGTGGTTAGGTTAGTAGTAAAGGTTTTACCGCCTAAATTAGAAGAAAGAGTAGTAAGTACCATCTTTACTTCATATGGAATGCAATAAAGTATTGAGTACCTAAAATTATTCACAATTACGACTCAGGTTTTAAAAAAATAAATGCCAATAACTGTTTTTAACAGCAATAACAATTGCAAATAGCATTTATGTTTTTAAAACCTTTATATTTGTGCGATATTTCAAGCGCCATTATTCGCAGAGCCTAACTTCACACTCGCCAACTTATAACGGACGAACTGTACCTGTATGGTCATTGTCGGATGTCAAAATGGCGTCGGAAAAATAGTAAACGCTCCCTCACGTGTTTGTTTACTTGTGTATGAGCTATACACTAGAAGTAGATACCATTACTTGTATAATAATTATGTCTACCTGCTTAACAAGATACCTTACTTATGTAAGTGGCCATATTATTATCTTCCAGCACCTTATCATCTGCCTAGCCTTTTCCCAACTATATTGGGGTCGGCTTCCAGTCAAGCCGGATTAAGCTGAATAGGTACCTACCAGTATTTTACGAGGAGCGGCTGCCTACCAGACCTCCACAACCCATTAACTGGGGTAATACGGTACTTCATGGCAAGACTGGAGTCAGATTTACTGGCTTCTGACTATCCGTAACGACTGCCAAAGATCTACAAATGACAGCCGGGACCAACGGCTTAACGTGCTTTCCGAGGCACGGAATTATTATCTTCCAGTACCTACTCTCTTATAAATCGTCCTACTAGATTAAGTAGATAAGTTCTCCTAATCTACAGATGAAATTTTCATTCTGATTATAAATATTGACTACCTCAAACAAATAAACATAATAAGTACGAGTACTCCGGTACTACGTCAGTGTAAAAAAATTCCCTGAATCTCATTTGGCACACGCATCAGATTTTTCCTCAACAATTACTGTTTTGAAAGAATTTTCTTCTTATTTATTGAGTACCTGCACATATGAGTCAGCTGGTACAATGCACACGGTACCTTTGGGCTTTGGATCATTTTCAGTACAGTGTACTTATGTTGTCTAGTCATCATTCTGGCGAATAGTGGGAGATAATTATTATTATAATAAATGCTAAGAGAAAAGGAGGAAAATTATTTCAGAATTAGTCACACTCGTGTATCTAGCTCACAGAAGTGCAGATTGTGTGTGATGCCTTACCATGACGTGTCACAATGTTAGGCGTGCGAGCGAGAATGAGGGATGGAACTATACGCCCTATATATCTCCTTCCCTTTAACTGTTCAGTTTAGGTCATCAAATGGATCGCGTCAAAAGATCGTGGTAGGGCCTTTGGTGTTTAGTTTGATCCTCATATGATGAATAATTAGCTTTCAAGAATGGCTTGGTAAGCTGTTACGTACTGGTTTATGAAGATTGTGCTAAACAGAATAAAGTGCCCAATCGCAAACACGACCCTGGTGAATAGGATATGAAAACACTTGTAGAACCAATTTAAAAACGACCATTAACCATCAAGTGCTCTGACCAACATAAATCTGATCATGGATTTTATAATTTTTCTTGGAGTAGGTTTACAACTTTCAGCTACACTGAAACTGAACTTGTCAAACTCAAACTACAAATCGTCGCCTTAGAATAAACACCTCATGAATGTGAAAGACGCAACTTTACAGGAGGTAGAAAAACTACGATGTGTCAAATGTTATTACTCAGCTTATTTATAAATGTCAGTTTTAGTTTTAACTTGAATACGTTTTTATGTCAAATACTACTTGCGAGCTTTCCGTAAAGATACTTGCAATTGTTTACGAAGTTCTCGTGGACATCATTGATAGTTATTTTTCTAATAACTTTTTAGTCATAGTCGGGTCACTAAATTTTGTTGTTTTTAAAAATATTGTAATAAAATAAAAAATACCAAAATAGCATTCCTGAGATTTTTACTCTAAGGCAACGAAAAAAACTATACCTCTGACAACCGACACTACGTTCTCCATAAATCTCTCTGTCTATGTAAATCCCCTCTCGCGTGTAAACTAACCACCATTTCATCCAGTAACATGCTCCCTACCCGTCCAGGAAGCCCCGGCTCGACCCTGACCTGGACATCAACGCTCTGGCCTCCGAACTCTTGGACGCCTCAGCAGCGAAGCACAAGATCGCCGTCCGACCCAAGAAGAACCATCCCCGGAAAAAGACTGTGACTACCAAGACTGAAGAAGAAGGCAGGTAAGGAAATGGCATAAGTATATAAGGGAACTAAATAAGCTATGTATAAACCGAAATGGCCATATATGACAAACGAGAATGATCTATCTTTTAGCCGTGTGGTAAACAGAAGAACCAAATAACTGCAATCTTATAATGATCAATGTAACTATTATTGTACTCGTAACTAGACTCAGCAAAAACAAGACTGCATCCTCTATAGGTATACATTATATTCTTCTTGTATTCCCAAAAAAAAAGCAAAGTGTAGTTGACACGTTTTATAATATTAGTTCGGAGTGCCTAATGCGAGTTTGTTTAAACGTTAACGCGATCGACACGTTCATGACGTTCGGCGCTCCGATTGGGCAGCTCCAAGCTCTTTACCAATCAGAGAGTCAAACGAGATAGATGTTTCGATCGCGTTAAAGTAAAAACAACTCGCACTAAGGCCTCTGGTGGTGGATACAAGAAAGTGAACCGATTAAACTGCGGCCTAATAACCGATCCCGATATACGAGTATATTCGTTATATACGAGTATTATCACGGAACAGATGAATTCAACTGTTCTGTGTATATTATAATTATATAAAGTACATGGATAGACAAAATTTTCTCTTAAACTTGTCCTATTTTTGCCATATTTAACGTCAAAACAATTAAAAATTACAACTAAAACACCACTCCCTAAACTCCCACATGATAAAACTTGTCACGGAGATGTCAAACCAAAATCACTCGAAAGAAATTCGTATGGCGTGACCGTGTTAACTGGACGTATGTTTTTTCTTCAGTATATAATGTAGTAGGTACATAATGTGTTGCGGCTATTACATAACAATGATGTATATATTAGTGTGCGGTTAAAAGCTACGCGACCTCGTTACTCTTCGTTACGAAATACGTGATTTGCGAAAATGCGCGTTTAGTGTGACACGCGATGTCGCTTGCTATTTTTTGTTTTTAATATGTATAATTGAAACAAATAATTATTATGTAGTTGATTTTTGGAAAAAAGATTATTCAGCGTCCATATAGTTTTAGTGCCAACCAAACAATAAACAAGTGTAAAATGTTTTTCTATCATACCAACTTTGTGGGGCCATTCTCCGGCCAATTAGAAAAAATCAAATAATCACAGGCTGCTACTCACTTAATTAAAGCGCAAGTCTGAGTCCCAGCAGCGCGAACATAAGACTGATTAAGCTAAACACCTATGCTTAACCAAGCTCTAAGCCTTATGATAGAATACTTCAGAATTAGGTACTCCAGCTCTTTTAAATTACTTCCACGTCCTAATATACAATATGCTCGCTAACGCCTTTTTAATAAGTAGTATAAGAAAGACTAAGTCTTATTAATCGATTAGCAGATCTTGAATGAACAAATTGTTACAATAGTATGTATGGTCATCATCAACAAGCTAGAATTTAATCTGCTGAGCTCCGAGCGGATGCCGGCGTCCGCACACCTATTGTCTTTCTGTTATGTCTCTAATTACTGTACTTGAAAAATTAAAGCTATTTCCTCAGCTTTTGAAGATAAAGCAACTAACATTGAAGTCAAAACAAAAATGGAGTTATTGTGAACAGCATTATACAAAATCAATGATCACAACAAGACCACGTCAAAGATAAAACAGACAACAATATCAAAGAAGAAGAAAGTTAAACCGGTCATAAGCGTGGAAACGATCGAACTTATACCTTTGCATGATTCAATAAAAACATAAATCGTACCCAATATTTTCTGTTCAAGTAAAAAGAAAAATTTACCAACACACATCTCCACCCATTTCTATATCACTAAGCAGCGTCTAGCCATCATTGACAACCTAGTAATGGTTTCCGCTCCAAACGGTTTGACATAAAAATATGAGAACACGAGTTACCACTCCAGTATATCGGTCAAGATCCGAGCATGACCAGCCATGCCCGATGCAGTTTTTAATAGGTTGTCCCCAATAACTAATACTCAGATATAAAATTAAGATTCGAGCTTTGATCTTATTTATTTGATTGCTTACAAGTTTTGCAGATTGTTAAATATTTATGTGTCTGTCGTCTAGCTGCGTTTTTGCGAACCGAGCATTTATTTCTGCTGGAGCTTGGTCTCCAAAAATAGAAGGGTCAACTTCAGTTACCAAGAACTTCCCATCTATAACTTTGCCTGTTGTGGTTTTCTCAATCTGTCTGTCTATCTCTGTCTACACTTGATTGACATGTTTGAATCTCGTGTATTTTTTTGTTTGCTTCCGTTAATTCCAGTAAGATAACTAATTATTTTTCTATGAATCCCAAATTCCACCTAGATGTTTATCTACGTCATAGATCAAGGAAAATGTGGGTATTCATTAGGCAGATTGTTCAAGTTCATTCCTCGAATCAATTTGGGAATTACAACTATGTGATGCTAATTTACACGCTAACTTTTTGGAGAGCCGAATCAACTACATACATCAAATACTGTACTGCAACAATAAAATTAGGAAGATTTTAAGCAACATACAAAAAGTTCATTTAAATTCAAAGGCAGTTTCTTCTTCTTCTTCTTCTTCTTCTTCCTGCCCTTACCCCACATTATTTGGGGTCGGCGCAACACGTTTTCTTTTTCCATTCTGTCCTGTCATCCGTCAGACTATCACCAACTCCCTTTTCCTTCATATCGCTCCTCACACAATCCATCCATCTTTAAATATCTTTCCAATATCTTAAATATCAGAGTAAATTTGAATTAATTTTAGTAAGATTACAAAGTATCATAGTTACATTCTAAGAAGTAGTAACTACTATAGCGTTCTATTTACGCGTGTTTGTTCTAGTTTACAGTTAACTATCTGAGTAATTGCGTCTAACGCGAGTAAAAAGCTCTGCCACAATCATTCTAAGGGCCATGTGCACCGACATAAGTTTAAACATTGATTTTGCAATCGACCCATTATAATTTAATCAATATTTAAACAAGGAGCGGTTTTTTTGTGTCCACCATCATCTTTCGGCGTTCGGTTTCCTAATCGAAACATAACTGAGCGTTTTTGAACGAATGAGTGAGCAATTGCAATACTACTAAATAAAATGTAAGACTACATCTTGAAATTTCGTTCACGCTTACAACTTTTTAACATGGCCAGATAATAGTTTATGCCAAAAAATGTGAAAGTTGCTGTTCATTGTTTCTTAGGCTTTACGGGAAACACATTTTATGTTGGAAGGTTTATCGACGCGCTCTTTCTTATCTGTGGCTGTCATTTTTTAAAATTCTCTGATAAAGTTTCGTGGTATTTTTGTTGTAAGAATCGTATATGAAAAATTAACAATTTAGAGTAAATGTGTGTGTATGTGTAGCGTATGAGGTTTTGAAGTTCTGTGTAAATAATAAGATAGTGTTCGATTGCTTATTTCAACAAGTAAAAGGATGTTGAAAGATACTAGGTCTTCTCGTCATCGTTTCTACTCATTAAAATAATCTAACATACATTATAAAATTAAAAGCCATTATTTCTCAAACATAAATAAGTACTTCGTTTGTAAATCAAACAAAATAACCTACAAAAGTTCTGTCAAATGACAGTAACCGACGTCTAAACAACGTCTTGTAGCTCGATTAAGATAACCATCTGATTAACGTCAATAACCGACGATAAGGCGGTGGTGAACAGGAAATATTGCTAAAACAGCCGTTTAAAACAGTCGATTTGGTGTCGGTGAACATCGCCCTAAGCGAGGAGCTCGTGGCTAAATAATAACAGCCGCACAGGTCGATCTTCAAGGTTAAGCAACGCTTGCCTAGGTTGGTCTGTGGATGGGTGACCATTTTAACATAACGAGTTTCCTCCGTGCCTCGGAAAGCACGTTAAGCCGTAGGTCCCGGCTGTCATTTGTAGATCTTTGGCAGTCGTTACGGATAGTCAGAAGCCAGTAAATCTGACTCCAGTCTTGCCATGAAATGCCGTGTTACCCCAGTTAATGGGTTGTGGAGGTCTGGTAGGCAGCCGCTCCTCGTAAAACACTGGTATTCAGCTAAATCCGGCTTGACTGGAAGCCGACCCCAATATAGTTGGGAAAAGGCTAGGCAGATGATGAACATCGCCCTAAGTCAATGTTGTTTAGTTAGTTTTGATAGCTAAAATATTTGGTCCAGATATTAATTTTGACCACAGGCTAACCTTCTTCACGGTTTTTACTTTCATTCCCCAAGACTACCATTACTTTTATTCCAGAAGAATAAAAACCAGCAGGTTTTTCTACCAATTAATAAAACAACAAGAGATAACTTAACAAAGAGACAAAAATAGCTTAAATTACAGCACCTTCAAGCCTGTCACTAACTTTAACTATGGTCTATCGATTAAGGTAATTAATTATATATAAACAATCTTGGCAAAAAAGACATTTTTATCTAAAAGTTGTCTAAAAACTGTATGTAAAAATCTTTGCAACTAGGTATTTACCTAAATCGATGTTAGCTAATAAACTAAATTTAAATAATCTTTGTGCATATTATATACGACCTCTTTAATATAAAAAGACATACCAAGATTGTTTACCTTTATTTAACCACCTAAACCGATAGACCATAATTACCAAGCCTTCTGCTATTTGGTGGGATTATTTGAAAGAACTATCGTGGCCCTGAAACTAAATGGGCAAATGAGTAGAAATATTTACTCTGAAACTCTCTCGCTCGACCCGGAATTAATAATTTGATGATTTTCTAACTAAAAAAAACAGTAAAAACGTCTTCTGCTATTTACTCTTAAAAATATAGTAATTCGGCTGAAATGATGATGATGATAGTCATTTTATTGCCGATTACCGCTTCGACAATCAATATCCACAGGCAGATAAAAGAATCAATAAGTCAGCTATTACATTACAGATCCAGACAGCTAAGACTTTAAAAGTTAAAGCACCGCATATAGATTAAGACATACAGACGTATTTTCCCACAACTGAGTGCGTAATGTCTGCTGATAAAAACCAGACGGCCAGTCGCCTCGTGCGTAACTGTACGGACGCCTGGATCTCGTTGGGGAAAGGAGTGATGTACTCACATACCTCTTCACCGATGCAAAGTTCGGTAGCCACCGAAATAAAGAAAAGAGCCTTGACCCAATGAAAGATATTGGGAAGGTAATCTGTGGAAGTACTGGACCGATTGCTAAAATTTTTTCACCAATAAAAAGCTGCTGTATTCCTGAGTTACATAGGCTATATTTTATTTACGCGGGCGAAGCTGCGGGTTAAAGCTAGTTTTCAATATTTCTGTGGGCGGTGATGTAGTGTGAAGGTATTGGAAAAATGGAAATGAAAAGTTTCGTATGGGCCCAGCACTGTCGAAGCCTTCTAAGGCCATGGGTGTACTTTCGAAAGGGAACGCAAAAGGCAAAGAAGAAATATAACTAGGTGTGGTTTTAGTCAGTAAAAGTTTAACACGACACGATATAGGGAAGTCTTCAAATTATTATCCACCTAAAAAATCGTTAGTGGCCATTGAGTTTCCTGTATTTTTTATTATTTTCGCGACCAACTACTGCTTGAAGTAACTCTGTCGGAATCATATCCTTCTTATTTCTCGAAGAAAACTTCACAATACTTGACTGGACTTTTTAAGTTTAATTGAAGGAAATTACTCTTCAATGGTACCAAAAATAGTAGCTCGCATTTATTTAAGGTCGTCGCAAAATACATTTTTTTCCATATTTCTCTTTTTATTTATCTATTTATTTACCCATTTTCTCAGTACCTAGTCACTCCTACTTTTCTGGACATATTATCAACTCTGTCAAAGAGACTAGAGTGCGTCTAATGAAAGCGCAACTTGGAGTTTTTTTTTTTAATTTTATTGGCAATATTATTCAGCCGCAATTGTAGGAAATAAAAAAAGGGAAGTGTCAAGACATGATTCTTAGCTTCTTTTTCTCAGGTCGCGCTTTCATTAGACGAACTATATCAATAATTTCTTTGGTCTTAGCGTAAATTTTTATAAATAAGCTCTTTCGAATTTGCATAAGAAATTCTCATCCTCCATCATAGCATTATATTGAAATTTGATATAGTAGTCTGGGCGTCGGTCGTTGTCTTGTGAGAGCGCCAGGCCAGGTGCATTGGCGAGCCTTCATAAATGTAATCAACATGCCATTCCATTGATTGCAACAAATATCACCTTTCATTATTCAACAATGTCTATGAATGTTTAAAGGTCTAAAGCAACTTCAAGAACATTTAAGTCAGGTCGGCAACCTTAGATTTGTTTTATATACTTAGTTTCTCCATACAAACTTTTGACCCCCTTAAAAGATGAATTTCCAAAAATCTCTTCTTAGTGCTCGCCTACGTCATAAAAGGAACCTTTGTGCTAAACACGCACCTAGACCCTGTAGTTTCGTCTGTGCTTTGATATGTCAGCCAGTCAGTTTCTCCTTTCATAGTCTAAAATATTTCAGTTTTGTGTATGATTCATTAACTGTTTAATGTTTTCTGCAGCCTAACCATAATTATGTCCTCTTCTTGTTATTGTTCGTCAAGTCGTTGAGCTCCTTAGTAGTCCTGAGTTGAGCTTTACGAACAATGACAAAGCCTTGCACTGACTAGACAGGTCCACTCAAATTGCATGGTTCTTGACCCCTGAGTTTATTTCGGTGATTCTTCTCAGGGTAGTCAGTTAGGAAACGTATAGTAAAAAAAAGTTCAAAAAAAAGTTGTCGTGTAAAAGTGTTTGTGAAAACCTATTTGCAAAATAAATAATAATACCATTTATCATAATGTTTAAAGCAACAACTTCAGTATGTCTAAAAATACTTGTCAGGTTATCTACCTAAGATTTGTGTCGATTTTTTTCCATTGATGTTTCTCTAGCAAGTAGAATAAGAAAGCTTTTGTATCAAGTACAAGTGGATACTCATAATTTAATAGTAATGTCTATATCATAGCGATGATCTGGCGCCGAGCCAGCGTCTGCTTCCCGCTAAATGTTCTATTTGCCCAATTTTGTTCAAGCTGTTTGTAGTTTGCCACAGTCGTAAAGATTCATGTTACTTAGGTATACAGACTCATCCTTTAGATAAATCTGTTTAGTTGTTAGTCTTCTAAGTGATAAATAAAATCGCTGAGGACGATTTTGAATGCAAATGCTTCCGTTTTTGCTTAAGATCTGTCTTGTCTTCTGATATAATATGATTATCATAAGTTAAGCCACTATAAATAACCTTCTAGTTTCTTGCACATTCTTCTCTATAGAGATCTACGCTTTGGAATGTGCTATTAACATTAATTTTTCTGTTAGACTAACATCTTGAAATTTAAAAAGTGCCTGTAGTAAATAGTTTATCTATAGTAATATTATAAAGAGGTAAAATTTGTAACTTTGTATGTTTGTAAGTTTGTATGTAGGGGGTAATCTCTGGAACTACCGATCCGATTTGAAAAATTCTTTCGGTGTTAGATAGCCCATTTATCGAGGAATGCTATAGGCTATATAACATCACGCTGCGACCCACGGGAGCGGAGCAGTAACGAAAAATGCGGGTGAAACCGCAGGGGACAGCTAGTTTGAAATAAAATGCTTGGAATTCTTTAGTGGGAAAATATGTATTATATCGAGTCAAAAAACCCCCTAACAAAAGAACTGAGAACTCTATCTGATCTAGAAAAACAACGATTATAACAACTTATACATTCCACTTATAAGCTAATGTATCATAAACAACTCATGCGCGTAAGTGTTTAAACAAAACGAAACATGAAATGCATGTTTGTATTGCATAAATAATCTCATTATTTCGATACTTCATATCAGGTCAACGTCCTCCGGCACAAGTAAAAAAACTCGTAACTACATAATCATTTCGCGGATACGTGAGCAGCCGCCAATTTCAGGCGACCTGCCAACTTGCATGAAATCTCTTCTGACACTTCATTGTTGTAAAACTTCAAAGGAGAAGGCAGAGCTCAAATTAGAGTGGTTTTAAAAATTGGCGTGGTCGCTGCTCTTAAAATATGCCCGGTACGTTATTAGCGTTATTAAGATGGCTTGCGTCCCACTCGTGGACAAAACGTTCTGTAATATACAGTTTCACTATTCTCTTATTGTCTGCCCCAGTTACCGTCCACCTATGCGACTAATTCGGGAGCGCTGGAGAAGGCCTAATTTCATCTTTGGATGCTCCAACACGTTCAACGTCATGTTTATAATTGGCATAATTGGCAGTTGATCGCGTGTTGTCTCGCCCTATTTCTTTTGTTTATAGCCCACTGTTGAATGCAGTCGTGATTTCCGGATGTTTTGACTTTCTAGTTGGATGTTGTTTTCTCGTTTTGATTGCTGCTTTAATGCATTCTGTTAACGCTTGTGAATTTGATTATGAAAATGTGTCTTAAATTTTAGAACAACAAGAATTTGTTTTTCTTTATTTACATTGGGTTCTAAACTTTTTCATTCTAAATTGCATATTGATTCTGAAGTCAAAACTGTTTCGAATTTTCTACATTAACCTTTAGTTATTACAAAACTTCCTTTCATATTATGTTGGCGGTCAAACTAGTCTCCTTTCATTTATGTCCACGGCCCAGCAGGAGTTTTATTAAAATGCCCCAGAGGGACATACTCCCGGGATAAAAAACATTCTATATTCTATTCAAGGACAAAGTCTATCCTTCCGCTATTCCATCCATATTTACCAAGTAACTCTTTTCATTTTTCAAACCCTGAAAGCATTGCGAAACAGTATAACTTCAGCGCATAGAGCCACCTGTCTTCTACTAGGACGGTGGCTCTGGCTACTAAATCGCACTAACGTTTTATGCGATTTCGAAAGAGCGCGTTAGAATAATAGCGTCGTTATCTTTTATCGTTTTGTTAAACTCAGATCTAGTAGCACTGGCATCTAGTTTAATATCTTTACCTGGGAATATATTTTCTGCTTTCTATGTTATGTTTCCTGTTCTACTTAGATTTCATCGTTAACTCTTTGTAGTGTTTTGTCTTCTTTAGTTGTGGTCTTGTGATCTTTTAGTTTGTTATAATCAGTCTTACTGACTTGTCAAACGTATTTACTATGAAAATCTTTATGACTTTTACTACTTACGATGTCCCATGTAATAAAATAGTGTAATGGCAGTTATATATCGTTTTCTTTTATGTTCGAAAAACATTTCAGGTACAATAAAATAAAGAAAATGAAACACAAAAGATGAGTAAAAGCAATATGTTATTTTACGAAAAATAGGGCATGAGGCCAACCGCCTACAAGACGAAAGTTCTAGCCAAATGCCTAATTAAGCTTAGTGCGTTTTGCAGGTAGAGCTAAAACTGGGCTGAGAGGTGACTCAATGAGACTCATAAATTCGCGTGATTTCAAAGAGACAGGAAAGCTTCCTTGTTGAGATGGTTTCCGTGTATCGACGAAGATATAAGTATTTCAAAATACTATAATTATAATCGTAATAAGTACAGAAATGAATCCCTTGGTCACGTCATCACTTTTGAACGGCTGGAGCAATTTTGTTAATTCTTTTTTGTTGTGTTTGCTATTGTGAGAAGATGGAAAGGGATGTATGGGGTCCACACTGAAGCAAACATTTGGGAAATTGTGGAGAAAGTTTATAAAATTACAGAAAGTCATACTTTTCTGTAATTTTGAATCTTTACCATTTGAGCGTTTGACAGTTCATTGCTAAAACAGGACGTCTAGTAATGAACTATCAAAGTCTGTTAGATCAGTTTAGTATGATATAATTAGGAGATGAAAAGACGACTTAGATGTCTTTTTTAGGAATTGGCAAAAAATAACCAAGAGAACCGAGAACCATGAAAGGAATTTTAAAATTATGAAAGTTAATACAAATAGCAAGATTCAAATTCTATTGTTACCTTTTGTAATCAGTCATTTAGTCTCCGTCTTGATCTAAAACTTTTATATGTTTCGATTACAGTTATAAGCTCCATATTATTACTGATTTGCAAAATACAGAAGACAACTGAAAAGAAGAGAAAGAAAGAGCTATATTTCTGCAATGGGTGGAGCAAGCCCGTCAATCCAAAGATCCTGGTCAACGAACCATGTCACAAACAAGTAATAAAAACAAGAAAAATTAAAATCAAACAGATCTAATTCACTCAATAAATGCAAGTGAACGTACTAAAACAGATTTTGATCAGCATAACATAGAATTTAGTATACTAGGACACGTCTTCCGTCTCAGCATTATAAATGATCGTTCGGAGAGATTTATAGCTGGTTTCTTTTGATGACCATTACGTTGGCCCGTGGGATAGTTTTTTAGAGGTTATTTTCCTAACCCTGTGCCATGAACCCAAATGGGATGAGAAGATGACGAATGTGGGACGAAATGTGATGTGTTTATTTATAAAGGAATGGTGTTTCGTATACAGTAATTCGGAGCATTTGATTAGAACTTCCGATTTACATTTTTGATGTTTTTTATTTTAGTCTTAACTTGCTTTTTATTGGTCTTTGAAAAACATGCGTTTTATTGTAAATCCTAAATTGTTTTAGTTACTTTTTGTAGGTATGGTAACTTACATAATATGGCCTATAAATAGTTATTTCGAATCTGAGTGTCCTGTGTATTCACATACTCGTATTTGTTAACGCAACCACGATACAGGATTTTTTTTTCGAGTGTGAGGCAAAGTTTTATTAAAAGAAAGAAGAAAACAAAACTAAAACTGCGTATGAGACTGATGATATTTATTTATGAAAGGCAATTCGAGCTGCCTATAAACCAGTTTTGTTTTCAATCGTAAACCTTAATCTGAATAAAGCTGTAACGCCGGCTTCAGCCAAGATCAAAATTTTCCTTCGAATTTCAATATTTTTTCCTCAAAAAACCAGAAATGGGGCAAAAAATTATGATTGGCATAAATGTCACGGGCGGAAACTCAGGACAGTTTTACAAAATAAAGGTATATTTATTGGACGTCATAGCTTGTCATACAAACAAGTGGGCTAGACATGCGCACGTCCACTTGTCCATTGGAAATGGACTGACGGTCTAGATAGTTCCGGATTCTTGACAATTACACGTGCAATGAACAAATTACATACAATTTCAGGAAAGAGAAAATGGTTGTGAAAAGTATTTATACCTATCTGTTGAAGAAACTACAGGAAAAAGTTTTGGTCATTATAAAGTTAAAGCTATGATAGCTGACGCTAAGCCAAAGCTATCATAGGTATTTTAATAGAGTTATAAGTATACATATGGATAGATGGAGAGGGAATGGGATGCCAAAGAAAATATAGAATGATTGTGTGAGGAGTGATATAAAAGAAAAGGTAGTTAGTGTTAGCGTGTGTCCCTTGGGACAGGACAGAATGGAAGAACGTAAACATTGCGCCGACCCCAAATAAAACTGGACAAGGGCAGAAAGATGATGATTCGAAAGGTTCTAGAGTAGCGAGCACGTACCGGAAGATGCAGCGTTGGAAAGCCTCCACAAGATGGACCGATGACCTGATGAGGGTCGTAGGAATCCAATGGATGCGAGATGCACAGGACCAGTCGTTATTACGACACTTGAAGGAGATGGGTCTATGTTCAACACGTCCATTGTTGAACATAGACCCATCTCCTTCAAGTGTCGTAATAACGACTTTCGCCTAAAAATGATGTGGATGCTGATGATTATTATTATTAATTTATTCAACACAGAGAAAAATCTCGGCTGGGCAGCGTTCAGGAAGCTGCACGGTATCTTCTCGTCCAACCTACCGCAGTGTCTCAAGACAAAAGTCTATGACCAGTGTGTGTTGCCAGTGATGACATATGGCTCGGAAACGTGGTCGCTCACAATGGGCCTCATCAGAAGGCTTAAAGTCACCCAAAGAGCAATGGAAAGGGCTATGCTCGGAGTTTCCTTGCGCGATCACATCAGGAATGAAGAGATCCGCAAGAGAACTAAGGTTACCGACATACCCCGAAGAATCGCTAAACTTAAGTGGCAGTGGGCAGGGCACATTGCTCGTAGAACAGATGGTCGATGGGGACGGAAGGTTCTAGAGTGGCGGCCACGTACCGGAAGACGCAGCGTCGGAAGGCCTCCCACAAGGTGGACCGACGACCTGGCGAGGGTCGCGGGAATCCGATGGATGCGAGACGCGCAGGACCGGTCGCTGTGGCGACGCTTGGGGGAGGCCTATGTCCAGCAGTGGACGTCTTTCGGCTGAGATGATGATGATGATGATGATGAGAGAAAAATTGTACCCTTTGATATTATTACGCGATGATGTCTTGCATCTGGATCCTAACGGCCGAATCCAATAACCTATCTATCTCCAGTTTTGGCATACTGGAGAATGTTTTCTGTTGTTTCATTTGTTTTTCTATCTCAGGTATGTGATAGATAGGTAATTGGGTTCGGCTGTAAAAGGCTATGCAATATCTAAAGGCAGGGGTTTTCTTTTTGCACTGTCAGATTGTGAAACATGTTAAAAACTTTAACTAGGTAAAAAACAAATGTCATAAAATTTAAAAACAAAAATACTAAAGAAGTATTCTCATAACGCAAAAGCTCTTGCGGCGTAAACTAATATTTTTTGTTTGTGCTCGTTATTTCCTTCAAGAGTGAATTATTTCGTGTAATATTTTATCCTGAGAGATTAGCGAAAGTGGGATGCGTCTACACACTCCGCATCATTTCGAAACTCACTCACAAACCTCGTGATATATGGACGCTTTTGTTTTGGTTTGCAAAATCTTTATTCATGACTGCAAAGAAATACACGTATAAAATTGTATAAAAAAACATTGATTTGATGGTTCATCGTGCATCTGATTACAAATATTTTTGGATTTCAATACGTAGTAATTTGTATGTAGTATTTGTAGGACAAAAGTATTTACCTTACCTCAAACCGTATGTCAGCAAACTGTAGGAGCAGAGCCAATGCCCATAGCGGGCACGGACTAGTCACGGGGATGGCCCTGGAACACATATTATGGTCCTAGACTGCAAAAGGCAACTGAAGGAAAATAGATGGGTTTTAGTCAGTAAAATTCTGACAAAATTTTTACTGGAAGCCCTCCCGCTCCACTCTAGAGCGGGAAAAGTACCAAATTAGTGGATTTCCCAAATCCACAAAAGATATTTGGTCAGTTATACGTATTAAAATCGTTTCAACTTATCTATAACTCAAGTTCACGAAAAAAATATAATAAAAATCGTCCCAATAAAATCATTGAAGAAGTTAAAGCGCCAACGAATGAACGAACACGCGTTCAAAATAAATAGCTATAAAAAAAGAAAAACCCAACCTGGTAACAGAGTAATTAAAAACTAATTTTGGCAACGAAAGTAGGTGAGAGTATGTTTAGAATGTTTAAAAAGAAACTTCCGATACCGGGAATCGAACCCGAGCCTCCTGGGTGAGAGCCAGGTATCCTAGCCACTAGACCATATCGGATATTGAAGTACATGCCGAAATTACGGACCATTATAAAAAAAATCGAAATTAATATTATTTTATCAGTGTTAACAGCGAGTTATCCATTTTTTATCATTATTATGATTTATGACAGTTATTATGATAATATTATAATAACAGATGTTAGTAATAATTTTGGTTTTCATTTTTTTATTACTAATATTTTATAGTGTTGTTTATACAAAAATGTCAACCTACTGTAAATTAGTCTAGAATTTAAAAGAAGTATTAATATTTTTTCAGCAGGTTAATGCCGTAATTAAGATTTTATTAGTCTTATTGGGTTTAAACCAATTACTTAATAAACAGTTCAGCGATCAAAAGTATAGATATATAGTACAAAAAGAAATTTCAGAAGCTCGAACTGAACCGTAAGCAAATCTCACTAACTTTTGTTTTAGGTACTTACTTACTTACTTATGTTTTTACTAGCTTTTGCCCGCGACTTCGTTCGCGTGGAATAGTGACTTCCGGCAGATTTTTACGGCTTTAATGATTAACGGCTTTAATGACATTCCGTCCTAAATAGGTTACTTGTAACCGTTTGCCGTTACATAGCCTTGGTGGATCTAGGTTTCTCATAAGCCGTTGCCTCAACTTGTGAGATGGCACTCCTGATAACTCTAAGGAGTTGAGAAACTCTGTTGGGTAAGATGTCACTTGCTCGGCATCCACGACGGTTTTCTACTGATAGATACTCGATGACATCTCCCTCTACGTCAGACATAATTTGGTCATTTATCCGGCCTACTATTTCATTTGTTGGCGCCAATATCACCCTTTCGCATAACCATTCCCGATTTTCGATATTAGCGCGTAAACCCGGATAGACACTATTTTTTAAATTGTATGTGCTATCCAAAATTTGGCATAATTCGCTGCTCAGCGTGATCATACTCTCGGAGTCGGTAGGCATGCGATCCTCGCCGATCTTCAGAAGAGCAGCAGCATACTGCCCGGCTTGACAATCATTATGGAGTAATACTCGCATATTCGTCGACAGTGAAACCTTTTTCACATGTGTCCATAGCACAGATGCTTTTAAACAGGCATTGATTTCATCTGCCGGTGTGCCCCTTGCTATAACCGGCAGGGTCTGCCGGAAGTCACCGGCCAATAGAACCACCATTCTTCCCATAATACCTTGATTGTTTTTAATGTCCTTCATCGTGCGATGAAGTGCTTCGATTGTTATTTTTTTACGGGACATCGTACGTTCATCCCAAACTAAAAGTTGTATTATTATATTATATTTTCATACCTTTTTACTATTTATTTACATTTTTCCGATGAATTTTCAGTACTGAATTGATGCCGACTCTTGACCAATAGATGGCGCTGTATGTCCGGAATAAATTTTATTTTTTATTTTATTTTTTATCTTACTTTTTATTTTATTTTTTGTAATAAAAACTATCCTATGTCCATTCTCAAGTTTCAAACTATGTCTGTACCAAATTTCATACAAATCGGTTCAGTAGTTTAGGCGTGAAGCAAAGACAGACAGACAGACAGACAGAGTTACTTTCGCATTTATAATATTAGTTTGGATTTGGATTTATAGTAATCATAACTCAGAGGGCTTAGGCCTTCTCTAACGCCCGTTTTCAATAAGCTATCTATCTAAAGTTGCAGCTACTAAAGATAAACAAATCTATCCTTTTGCCCTTGCTTCCTATAACCTACCGACGGTTAGCATTTCCTACCAAAAGTTGTAGATTGATAGATAGAATCTTCCTGTTTATCGGGGATAGCTATCTATGATCTATCTATGAACTGCGGTAGGTTATTGAAAAAGGGCGTTAAAGAGACGTGAGAAAAGGGCCGTACCGTAATCCCGCGGGCCAAGTGCGGGTTGATCGGTAAGACGAATCATTAATTTTTGGTTTAAGGACATAAATTTTCTTCATGATGTTTTTCATAAGGAAACCGGCACAGTTTTGAGAGAGGTGATGAAATTCTATGTATAAACAAAGAAGAAAATACACTACAGATACTTATTGTTTAATAGATCGTCATGAAGAAACATCGAGATTAATATATTTGAAGTTTAAACAGGCTAGCCACACTCAGAACCCGTCACAACAAAAAGATTAGGTACCAAACCTAATTTGTTATATTCTGGAAAATAAATATTCAGAAAATGTTGAGAAATTAATTAAAGCTCCGATCCAAATCCAAGTAGGTATACCAGTCAGCAGTCTTGTACCTAATTAAGTCCCGTGGCTCCGGCATTAGTGCTTTCATCACATAAAGCTTCTGTTTACACTTCATTCGTGTCGCTCCACATTACTGCCGAGTGGGTGAGCAGTGACATTACTCCAATATGTTTCGTTTCTGGAATATTAATTGAATTAGTGTCCTGAAAAACTCTCTTCCTGAATGTCTTTGTGTTTGTCTGAATGCAAAATCTTCTAGTGACGTCTCCTGCTCTACGGCGGAGTGGGAGGGTTTCTAAGATCTTTACTGACTTAATTCACACCTATATCTGTTCTTTGACCTTTTCGTTTCAGTAAGTACCACGCGCTTATAAAAATTGCCCAAATAGGCTTCGGCCCGATGGGCCATTTCTATTTTTGTAGGCGGGAAATCATCAAATTTACTTCTCCCGCTCTTAGGCGGAGCGAGAGATGTCAGATTTTTACTGACTAAAACCCACTCCTTTGTTTCTTCTTTGCCTTCGTTCCAGGGTCCCTGCCCTGTCAGCCGTACGGTTTACTGACATCTCTTTAAGATGTGCGTGGTTCTACTAGAAAGGAAAATAGCAATTTAACTCAATAAAGTTATTGCACAGCTATCCGCGGAGAATTCTCTCATCACACTGATATTACTAAAACGAAAGTTCGCTTGCGTCTGTGTGTTTGTTAAGTACCCTTTTACGCTCATAGGGCTGAACGGATTTAGATGAAACTTGGCACACAGATAGACTATGTCCTGAAATAGGACACAGATTACTTTTAGTCCCGGTATTATGTTATGTAGTCCCGGTATTATGTGTGCCCGCTATTTGATTTCCTAATCTGTATTTTAGTATTTAAATCATAAAATATTAAACCTTTACGTAACGCTAGTTACATCATAACAGATCAGAAATACTGCCGTTACCCGACTGCGCGGAGTTGTGTAAGACTCTACATCATAACTCTCAATCCGGCGCAGGCGCAGCCTTGAGTAGTCGAAAATGGTGACGTCATTGGCTATGGGTTGATGAACTTTCAGGGTAACTATTGGGAGAAAACCTTGGAGAAAAACGATGGGTTTCATATTTGATCACAATATTTTTTGTGAGGTATAAAGGTAGAAAAGGGAAGACCAGAGTAACGACGATAACATTGCGAAATTTTGTCTTACAAGAAAGGGGTACTTTTTTAAGAAGACCGTTTCCCACTCCTTTAACGTAAACGTCAATATGGTGTAAAAGCTTGTTGTTTCATCCAACGCAATCCAACGCAATGCTTGATAAAAGGCGATGCGAAAAAAGAGTGATAGATAACACCTGATCGCTCTGTTGCTATTCGATACTGCGGAAACACTATTCACTATTGCGGAAATGCATGAATAACCTGCAGTCCTTGTGTAATGAAAGATACGTAACTTCTTCTCGTAATAAAATCAAGGCCACTTGGGATGTTGTAAAGCGCGACATGGGTAACGAACCGTTTAGGGAATATATCAGTAAAATTATTGAAGGTAGTATTACTTTGACATCTGGATCTGAGATTGCTAATAAATTTAATAATCACTTTGTTGACATTTCTAATAATAATGATAATTGCTCTACTCTTAATAATAATAAAACTGACATGCATAACATAGAATCTATTGATAAAAGTATATTTGTAGAACCCACTGACGACTCTGAAATATATCGTATCATAATGTCTTTAAAAAACACAAAATCGGCTGGGTATGACAATATCACAACCGAGCTCGTAAAAAAAATTGCTAAACATATATCATCGCCATTGGCTCACATTGTCAATTTATCCTTAGAACAGGGCTGCTTTCCTAATGGGCTCAAACTGTCTTTGATAAAGCCACTATACAAAAAAGGATCAAAATCAGACGTTGACAATTACCGACCTATCGCTCTCACTCCCATTATATCGAAAATTTTTGAAAAAGTCATGTTCAGGCGAGTGATAAAATTTCTTAATAAACACAGCATCCTTATTGACCAGCAATACGGGTTTAGACAAAATAAATCGACGACTTTGGCAATATTTACGCTAGTGAAAGCTATGATGATGAATATTAATAATAAAATACCTACCTGTGCACTGCTCTTAGACCTAAGTAAGGCCTTCGATCGTGTTGATCATGCGCGGCTTCTAGGAAAACTTGAAAGACGCGGTATCAGAGGTCCAGCAAAAAAATGGTTTGAATCTTATCTAACGGACAGAAAACAGATAACGAGGTTGACAAAATTAAACAAACTAAGTAATACTTTAGAAGATTTTGATTCTGAAGCACAGGCTAATAGCTGTGGTGTACCACAAGGTAGTATCTTGGGGCCATTATTGTTTCTTCTGTACATAAATGACTTGCCTCAGTCAATAAAACATCAGTGTGTATTGTTCGCCGATGATACCACAATTATTATTAAATGTGAAAATGTACAAAACTTTGACATTGAAATTCAGCAAACACTAAATGACATTATACAATGGTTAGATATGAATAAATTAAAATTAAATATTTCCAAAACGAAACTGCTTCATTGCAAAACATTTAAAAGTAAACATACGCGTCTTAATGTTGCACTTAACAGTAATATTATTGAACAAGTATGTAATGCAAAGTTCCTGGGTGTAACACTTGACGAACACTTTACTTGGAAGAATCACATCGACATAATTTCAAAAAAAATCAATCAATTCGTATTTGCCTTAAAAAGAATTAAAAATATTACATCTTTGCGAACAGCCCTAATGGTGTATCACGCTTACGTGTGCTCAGTAATACGATACGGTATAGTTGTGTGGGGAAATTCTTCCGAAATTGCGAAGATCTTCATCGCCCAAAAAAAGTGTATTCGTGCAATGTTCAAAATGCAGTGGTCTGACTCGTGCAGACCTATATTCAAGTCGCATAATCTATTGACGGTCCCGTGCATTTATATTTATGAAGTTGCCAGGTTTGTGAGGTCCAATCTTAAATTATTTGAGCGGAAAGATAACACAAATAAAAGGAAACCTACACATTTAGATTTTGTGATGCCCGTCCCAAAATTAGAACTTTTTCGGCGGAGCTGCGTTTATATGGCTCCCTTAATCTACAATGCTTTACCGAGGTCAATTACTCAACTACCCTTTAATAAGTTTTGTGTTGCGTTGCGGAAGTGGTTGTTACAAGAGTGTTTTTATTCGTTAGATGATTTTTTTCAAAAGTGTCCATGTAAATTTTATTCTATAAAACACAGACATATTTGACTGTATCATAAGTGTCAAAACTTGTATACTATTGCATGCTATATATTGGCCAAATGTGTGATACTAAATATTTTATGTATTAAGAACTTCATGTACCTACCATATTTGATGCAATAAAAGAATTGAATTGAATTGATAATTCCGACATTCAGTAGTTTTTCAGGAAATACACGTTTTTTTTAAATTGAAAAGTTTCTGAAGAAAATCCGAGAATTTTAACACCCGTGCGAAGATGGGACGGGTCGGTCGTAAAAGTATAATCTCGCACTTTGGTGATGTTTATAAGAAACATGTTGTAAATTACAAATAATGTATTCTTTTGAACTATAGATCTACATAAATTACCACTACCTCTTTTATTATTGTTATAAAGTCTTACCTGGATTAGTCTTCAAAGTAAATACCTAAATACCGTTGAAATGTTAAGTGCCATTACACCAATATTACTAATATTTTCATGAAATTACACATCTTTTAGTCGAAATGTATTCTACAAAACATGTATGACCCATTTAACTAACATCAGGACATACATACAAAAATTATTATGATATAGCGACTTGGCGGTTTTCCACTGTTAAGATAAATTGTTGGTTATCTGAAATTATTCCAAATGTAATAGATTAGTTCTACTTTATTTTATGTACTCTTTTATGTTTAGGTTAGGTTAGATTAGTGGTTCTTTGAAATCATTTGAAAATATGACAATGGATTTAGGTCCGTGGAAAAGTTTTGTAAGGAAACATTTACATGGACTTTTTTTAGGTGGCCAATCATCCAATGGCTTCCCTCGCTGTAAGATGGAGCGGGAGGACGTGTCAGACTTTTTGTTCTTTCTTTGGCTTGCTTTCCAGGACCCTAGGTTTTCCATTCAGAAGACGTCACGTCGTCATCACCTTCGCATGACATAATTTTGGACTAGGTTATGTAGCTGCTTACTGGTCAAGATTTTATTTTTAAACGTTTCTCCACACTACGAATTACTTGCGCCTTAGGTGCGTTCACAAACATTTAAACTCATATACACAAGACATCCAAACCCATAAAAATATTGATTCTGGGAATCAAACCGACCGACCAAAGTGGAGAAAGTTTGTCGTTGTGACCGAGGTAGAATTCGCCCGATACCACAGGTGAGGGTTTTATGGAGCCGAGTGCGCAGTGACTCCACGTGTATCAAATTACGTTTTTCAGTACCCTTACAAAAATTACTAAACGGGGGTTCTTCGACAATTTTTCCTATATAATTTACCATTTTTACGATCGGCGTAAAAGTCACCTCGGTAGTCACAACAGTGTTTTAGGTTTTATACTGCTTTTTAATTAGCTTAAACATTGCGGAAAGAGTTTAACCATAATACTTCGTTGATAACGTAATAAAATAATCAGAATATTTTTATTGTTTAATAAAATACAGTAATCATTGCTTAAAAACACTTTTATTACGACTTGCAAAACCATAAAACCAAAAATAAAAATATGGATAAAAGTAATGTTGATGATATTTTCTAAACGTGATATTGTCCAACTAAATACTCAAAGACTGCGGAAGAAATAATAATTCCAACTGTCTTCAAACTCTCAACCGTAGCCACTAACTTACAAGTCCATCGTCAAAAGAATTTGCGAAGGATTTTGCCGCAACAGTGAGAAAACAATGGTTAGTTCGCCGTGCGGCCGTCCGGTCCGTCCGGAAAGCATCGAATCCGAGTCGTTGACGGCAAGTAGATAGTGTTCCGTGTGCCCCAAAGACATGTTTGCAAAACCACGTACGGGAACAGAACGCGCCGTTGACGACTGGGCTCGGTACAGATTATTACCAGACTGCCGGACGGCGAGCTACCCAGTGGTCGCCGTCCGCGAGCCCGAATTAAGGGCACAGGTAGGTTTTAGTCTGACACGCCGTCTCACTCCACCCTAGAGCGGGATGAGTCATTCACAATATCACAATTTAAAAAATAATCTTTTCACTTCAGCACCTCAAACAAGTATGTTTTGCAGTTTAAAGACAGTGAGCAAAATTCGATTTTGCTGCGAGCGTGAGACAAAGTAACTTTTTAATTATTTTTTTTAAATACCGAGTCAGTGCCGGGTCTACTCACAACATTCGAAAGATTTGAACTTCACTTTGTTCTGTCACTTTCACTTCGATACGAAAAGAGCGAGAGATAGAAACAAGTCGATTCAAAGTTCGATTTTCAAATTCCATATATAATAGGCTCAAAAAATAAATCAACAATAAAACGTTCGGAAACACGTCACCTATAAAATTTCAAATCAAGGTTTAAATGTAATTATTATACTTTTCTCTTAATAATCGAATTATATTTTTTTATGATCAAATAAAGAGATGTTGAATTACAAAATACGAAGTTTATCATGTATCTACATAATTATTTAAAGTTTTAACAATCTTTATTGTGACAGAATAATTTAGTAATAGTGCAATTTCCGAACGCATCTTTAAAAAATAGCGGGCTTTAATTTTTTATTGTTTTCTTCTTCTGTTCGCTAGCTACAAAGTGCAATACACGTTGGATATTATTAAAATAATGATAAATAAATATGAGTGAATCCAGTGATGATGTCTGCGATTTAACACCGGAAGAATTGAAGCAGTATGTAAAAATTTTATTTGTTCTCGCTGCTGAAGTGAAAAGTTGTATGTGCTACACGAGACCAAAGTTATTTACATCTCGTGTCTTTGAATCCCTCGCTGCACTCAGGATTCTAACCTAGAATCACTCGCTACGCTCGTGATTCAAATATAGAATCCTTCGCTTACTCGGGATTCAAAATCAACACTCGCGGCAAAAACCAACTTTGCTCTCTTGTTGCACAAATAACTATTTTCGGAATAAACAACAAATCATTCGAAATAACTTTTTAAGAACCGAAACAAATGAGGCACAGATTCCTCCGATATGATCCGGATGACATATTCATGTATTAGTATCGCGAATAAGGTTACCTACTTCGTTTTACAGCTTCTTTCCCAGAAAAAAAAGTTTTATCATTAAGAGTACGAAGTAACAAATGTTCCGTATGATTATATCGCAATAATCTCTACAAAATAAAGAATGACTTGTAAAAATAAACTTGCGTTTTATAGAAATGTAAATATACTATAAAATTGTTGAAGAAAACTATTTTCTGTTTATTTTGTAGAAGTTTTCTCTTGTTTTAATATTTGTGTGTCGTATAACACGGTGTTGAAAGAGTAATATCTGTCAGTCTGTCTGTTTAAACATTGGATGTAGTATTTTATTGTGTAGACCTGTCTATTCTAAGGGACAATCTACTGAATTCGCGATACAGTTGTAGGTAATCATTTGTCTGAATCAAGAAATATGTCTTTATTTTTCTCTGGCTTTACTCTTTTTCTTTCTGTCAATAGGACAGTTTTTAAATAGCTCAAAACTTTGTTAATATCTGTCGTCATTTCATCATCATCATTAGAGCCGATAGAAGTCCAACAGTGGACGTCAAACGACAGGCTTTTTGGATGTAACGTGGCGACTACCTATTGTTTTATACCATGTAGGTACTTTGTGTAAGTTTCTCATTTATAACCGTAGAGTTCAAGGGCTTTCGTTATTTCTTGATCATAATTCCACGTAAAACTCTTTTCCATGACGCAGTAAATAATGTAGCTACAGAAAATGTACTCGTACCTACGTTTATAATTGTGTGTTTAGGTTCAACGGCCCCTCAGTTTTAGGTAAAATAAAAGCCCGTCACATCACTGTCACTCTAGCTGACAACATTCAATACCCCTGTGTCACGCTCCGGCTACTATTTAGGCTATAAACTTTCAGATTTTATAGCCTAAATTGACAATTTATGCAGGACTATAGATATTGTTTGCACGGTCAGGTGAACAATATCAGTACAATTTGAGAATTTTCATGTGCCGTAATGGAAAAATGATAGTATAGACCTTCGAAACCTTTTTTTAACTTAAACAAATAGCTGGATAATCCTGGTACAACAGCACACACGATGACACAGCTTTACGAAGCATAAACACCAAACCTTTGTTGAAAAGGAAGCAACACTTTACAGTCTAGTTTAGGTATTCTCATTTAGAGTCGTAGAGTTCAGGGGCTTTCATTACTTCTTGATCATAATTCCACGTAAAACTCTTGACGCAGTAAATAATGGACCTATATATGTTTATATTTGTATGTTCAGGTCAATGGACATTCTTTTTAGGTAAAAGAAAAGCCCGTCACATCACTGTCACTCAGCTGACAACATCCAATACCCCTGTGTCACGGTTTGACTACTATTTAGGCTATAAACATTCAGATTTCAGACAAACACTTTCGATCTAGACTGGGCTAACGAACCGCAGAGCAATGCTCGCGTGACGTCGTCATCAGATGAGATTGACAGGGAGAAGTTTCCGGGAAAAGCCATTTTTAATTTATTTTTCTTTTTTTGGGTTCCGTATTTGACGGGTCAATAGGAGTCTAAGCCTCCGCTGTTCCTCTGTCCGTGTGTCTATCCATCTATCAACTGGATGAATCTCAAAAAACTGTAAAAGGTAGAGAGTTGAACGTTTCACAGAATATGTACTTTTATTACCACTACAGCAAGACAAGTTAGAAAATTAAAATCAAATTAAAAATTAAAAGGATTTTAGGACATACCAGAAACTTCATTTTATTGGCGTTATTTTGCTCGATTTTAATACTACAGTACGGGAACCCTTCGTGTGTTTATCCTACTCGCACTTGGCCAATTTTTTTCTGTAATTTTATGGCTTCATACTTCTGAATTAAGGTTGATGGGTGTCTAGATCGATCTAATGATAGATGTGAACATGAAATTAACGATGAAATTAAGACCTACATTCTTTCGACAGCTAGAATCTAATAACAAAAATAATGTCTAACTAGTCTAGCGAACATCGTTCCCACTAAAATAAATTTCTATTGTTTCACCTAAAAATCTGAAGCTCAACCACAGCATTTTATCTAGCTTTATTTTGTTTAGTTGTATTTGTGTATTAATTTCTCAGGACAGTACAAAAATTCTCCCAAGGGAATTTGCTGCAGGGATAAAAACCTAAGTATCCTATGTGCTATTCTAGAATATAGTCTGCCCATGAGCCAAATTTCATCCAAATCCGTTCAATCATCTAAGCATGAAACAATAACCAACGTACATACATATATACACACACATAGATGTGGACTTTCGCCTATGAAATATTATTGTGATGGCTATCGTTCTTCGAAGCGATCCATAAGGAAGGCATATATACCTATGAGTCTTTCGACTATAACATTAATTTATTGAAATGCCACGGTATTATTAGTTCAAAACGGAGGGAATAACTCCTGCCTAACTTGTTGAGAAAGTAAAAAAAATAAAAAAATCCTGAGATAAAAATCTAGGTATTCTATATGTGCTATTCTTCTCTCTGCTATTCTTCTGGCTCTTGTGATACAGGATCTCCTAGTACAAGAGCCAGGGCAACATTGATGTTTGTTGTTTAAGTAATTTCAATAAAAAATATTTTCTTTATTCCCGGATATGGTAGACCATAAATTGCTCGTTTAAGCATAAAGAAGTGACAAACATACCTATACATACACATATACATTAGATCTTTCACCTTTATAATATTAAGGGCGATAGTTATCGTTCTTCGAAGCGATCCATAAGGAAGGCATATATGCATCTTTCGACTATAACATTAATTTATTCAAATGCCACGCTATTATTAGTTCAAAACGGAGGAGTAACTCCTGCCTAAATGTCAACCGTCGCTGACGGTCCAGGTGCTGTCTTTCTCAGAATATACGATTTATTGTCTAGTGGGTTCGTGTGGGTTTCCTGGGCTAGACGTAAATATAAATCTTATTCTTACGGGTGAAAAACATATGGTCCAGATGACGCGTTGAAAATTATATTTTTGGTTATGACATCCCAAAACACCGTTGAAACATCTCCTAAAATGATTTTCTATTTCAAGTGACACTAAACTAACTCTTGTATAAAAATAAAACGGCCAAATAATTTAAAATTTTGGGTAATGTCTGCTGACCAGTAGTGGAGCGAAATTCCTAATAATTTTTGTCATCTCAAGCCAATTATCGAGACCAAATTGTCACACCAGCAGTAGCCTAATTTATTGCCCCGGAAAAATCAAACTTACCTTAAATATTATGCAGAACTAAGCAGCTGTAACGTATCATGCAAGGTAACATGAAAGAAGCATTTATAAGAGTAGACAGAGTGCGCGCACGAATCGAACATGTATAGACTCATATAGTTGAAACGCTCTGTTCACCTGCTTAGTGGGCACGGTTCGCTCGCGCAAAGCATCCACACTGTGGGACTTCTGTTCTTTGTACTTTCTCCATGCTTCTGTTACATTGCATGTTACGTTACAGCAGTCTTTAGCCTGCTTAAATGCTCAATCCCTCACAAGTTTTATGTTTCAGCAATCTTTACTTGGCTTAGAGGCTAAATTCCTTTACACAGGTTTCTTCCTCTGATGTACTAAGATGTTCCTCCCCTGTTTCCAGATGGCTGGTCCGCGTGATAGAGGACGTGCAGGGCGGCGAGCTGAGGACGCGCCAGGGCTACGTGCCCGCGCAGGTGCTCAAGGAGAAGCAGACAGCTGAGAGGGATCTGAATGCTATGGCTGCCCGACGACAGTGAGTAGACTAAGCGTAGAAAGGGACTGATTCTAGAAGTATAGGCTGGTTATATAGAGAGGGCTACGTGCCCGCGCAGGTGCTCAAGGAGAAGCAGACAGCGGAGAGGGATCTGAATGCTATGGCTGCCCGACGACAGTGAGTAGACTAAGCGTAGAAAGGGACTGATTCTAGAAGTATAGGCTGGTTATATAGAGAGGGCTACGTGCCCGCGCAGGTGCTCAAGGAGAAGCAGACAGCGGAGAGGGATCTGAATGCTATGGCTGCCCGACGACAGTGAGTAGACTAAGCGTAGAAAGGGACTGATTCTAGAAGTATAGGCTGGTTATATAGAGAGGGCTACGTGCCCGCGCAGGTGCTCAAGGAGAAGCAGACAGCGGAGAGGAACCTGAATGCTATGGCTGCCAGACGACAGTGAGTAGTGTATATAGAAGAGATTGATTCTAGGAGTATAGGCTGGTGATATAGGACCTGTATGCAGAGGGCTGCGTGCCCGCGCAGGTGCTCAAGGAGAAGCAGACAGCGGAGAGGGATCTGAATGCTATGGCTGCCAGACGACAGTGAGTATAGTAAATGTAGAAGGGGCTGATACTTCGGGTGTAGGCCCGCACAGGTGCAGATAGTAAAACAGATCATGGAGAAGCACCAGATCCCAATAATCCCAGATAGCGAGACGACAGTGAATACACAGCCTCAAGACCCACTAACACTAGGTTGATAAGAGCATGAAACGACATGAAAGAAGAAACTGTTATTCTTCAATATCTGTGTAAGGAAAACACTTAATGTCAATAAGTAACGTTGTTATTCTTAGCATCAAATGAGTTTGCAGTTGGCCGATCACTTGATGTTTTACAACAAAATTGATGGAAATAGATGAAAGTAATACGGCTGTAACTCGCCTTATAAGTTCGCATTATTTTGGATAAAAGTACTTTCATCTTTATTTTTTGATGACTGCTATGAAGTGTGTTATGCACACTGATTTAACGTTTGATCCCCAACCGGTCCTATGAGACCGCGCTGTTATTGTTTTACTATTGTGTCTCGTTTCGCGGGTATCTGAGTAATTAATGTCCTGGCTAACTGCTCGTTTCATCATCATTGATCGTCATACCAGCTGAGAAACATCCACTGCTTGTCATTAGGCTTCCGTCAAACGTCACAACGACCGATCCTGTGAGTCTTGCATCCATCGGATTCCTGTGACCCTTCCAAAGTCATTAGTCCATTCTATGGTAGGACAATTTTTTATTGTTCAAATAAAGCGAAGAACTTTGCTATCACGATTGTAGGATTTAGGTGACGTCAGGTCTTTTGTTCATAATTTCTTTAATTCTTCAAATCCAAAAACATTCTCAATTGACGTAAGCAGTCCAAACTTTGTTGCATACACCTCATCAAAGAGAACTTAAGTCGTTTGAAAGGAGATCCACTGGGGGTAATTGTCGCTTTAGTCACGAGCAAGAAATTGGATCCTAAAGATTTTATCGAGATGCTTGAGTCGTTGACCAGTTTGTCACTGTTGCATATAAGTTTTCGTGTTTATGATCGTTAGCATTTGGGGCTCATTGATTTTCATTCTTCAACGTCTTACTTAATTAATTAGTCGTATTCTAAGGCTTCCCATTGCAGCCTTTTTGGTCAACTTAGAATGTCCTACTGCTGAATCTCTCCAAAACTTTTTATATTTCGCTATGTTCGTTCGTAAATTGTAAAGGTCACCTGCGTCTGATTATAATTTTGGTGACATCAAGGCTCGAGTAAATAAGTTCTTAATAAACTAGAGCGCCTCACCATCAATGATTACATAATTGCTTACCATAAGTTGGGATCGCAGTCAAGTACTAGATTATATTATGAAAAAAAAAAAACTGGTGACTGATGATTTTATACCTCTCTCTACTACAAAACTGACAGAACTGCTTATTTCAATGAAAAATACTTCCTTCTACAACTAATTTCTTCCTTCTATACAATATCTTTGCATTATCAACCTTGTCCTTTCTTCTATTGTTACTACAAAGGTCGGTTTCCCGGAATTGAGCCCGTAAACCTTGCACTTGAGAAAAGCAAGTTTAAAATTATATCAGCTGAGGAATAGGAATTTCACACCTGGCGCCGCATTGTTGCCTTCTATTTTTATTCCACCTACACTGGTAACTAGCAAGAACGTGGCCGTTATATCATTGAAAATATTAAAAACTATAAGTTTCCGTGTCTATTATTATAATTTTTATTTACGCAAAGGCTCTTCTATTTTTCGAATCGATAGTTTTATTTTTCTTCAAAGTATTTGGGCCTAGTAGTTGGTGTTGTTTACATCGGCGTCAGTAGCGTTTTTAAAGTATTCCAAAATTCAGATGGTTGTTTGAAACACTTTAAGCGCTCGAGTGTCACTCATCATCTGGTAAAAAACAACGCACTCCTACTGAGTGTCGGAGGGATTTTTAGTCCCTCATTTTGCTAGTTTGTGTTTGCAACGGCTTACACGATGGGAAATCTAACTCTTTCTCCCCAAAGGTCTAGAGCACAGTCCAAAATATAAATCTGCCTTAACCATCTTTCCTTATTCAGTTAATTGCTTTGTTTTTTTAATTGTTTCTTAACTTACCCTAGCCAAAAAATATTTTTTTTGTTAGTTTCAAAGGACCTCTCTTTCTTCTGAAACAGATATAGCTTCTAAAATACCTCTCCTTCCTTTGAACAGGTATAAATTCTTGGCATCATTATAAATTCCACTATTAAAGTCATATTTACACGTGTCCCCTGTAATCCACTTTACAATCGCACTTAAGCTCTTGGCGAGAAGCGAGCGAAAACCTATTAAATGCTTGTTAAACCCATGAGTGGTCGTGAAACCGTGACAAATCCTGTACGCAATAACTCTTCAAATGTTTATTGTTTTTGGATGGATTTCCGTTGTTAAATTGGTGCTTATGGAGCTTTCGGTTCAGTGAAAATATGTGCAGAGCTTTTTATAGGCACTTACCTACCCTTTATTTTCAGGTAGAAAGTTATAAAAATGATTTCTCCCGGTCTAGAGTGGGGTAAGAGGGTGTGTTAGACTTTAGTCACGTATGTCCTTCAATTGCTAGTCTTGTTGTTGTCTATTCCAAAAATTCCCCTGGCTCTAGCGCGCATCGGCTCTACTGGGCTCCTAAGGTTTTGCTGATATATCTTTGAGGCCCATGTGGAAGTATTCCCGCCGTCGACAACTGAGGATCGGTTTATACCTACTGATAGACGAGATGGTGAGCTACCCATTGCTTGTGATCCGTAAGTCCGCACCTACAGTGACCGGGGATCGCCCTGCGACTTCCAAAACCCGGAGTATCTCCTATCATGGCAGTTAGGGCATGAGAATATCCGTTTCGTTTTATACAGTCAAAAGTGACCTACGTTGCGAATCATATGAGGTGATGTTTCTCTTGTAAAAAACTAAAAGATTCATTTCCAAAACCCAATTGTCTTATAATGTAAGTGGCCAGAACAGAAACTGTTTATTATAAAAAAGTTGATTGAACTAAAGCTTCCAAACGATACCCACATGTTCTGTAGCACCAAAATTTACGTTTTAATTTTGGATTATGATGTGTGGCTTTATGAAAAACCGCACATCATAATCCTCATCCGCGTCATTAGTATCGTTCATTCTTATCCAAACATTCTGACGCCAATCAAAACGTCATCAAGATACGAAAATGTTACAGGCATCTGATGGTACCCCGAGTGAAGTAATCCAGTTTCGGCACCAAAGGTTTCGGCATCCAAGCTATTCCTGTTTTGACACCAATAAGCATTTTGTATTTGGTTACTACTGTAGCGATATCTACTACATATGACGTCAAGCAAAATTCCGCGCGATTTGAATAGATACAACAGCCCGAAAATCATCCATCAGGCAGTAGCCCACCGGAAATAACACCCGTCCGGTCGGAGGATCGTCCCTTTTCAACGGAGGTATGTGGGACTTTACTCTCTGTTCTGCTACCTTCAAAATACCTATTGGTGCCGAAACAGGAATAGCTTGGGCGCCGAAACCTTTGTTGCCGAAACAGAAATACTTCCCCTGAGTACATGTCCAAATTATTCAGGACGATGCATTAAGTTATCATCAGCCATATAATTTGGCAGGAGTACTTCCTTTTTCCGTGTCAACAAACTGTCTTCGATATCCTTTGCCTCATCTTTTGTTTTTAGCCGTAAGGATATTGTATCCTTGTTTTAATGTTTCCATTTTTAGATGTTACGCCTTTGTGTTTGGCGTTATTGGAAATGTATTCGTGGACAGTTCATTTGAATCGCTTTTATGGATGTTATTTTTAGACGATTGGAAAGTGGCCGTCTGATTCATTTCGATGTCCATTTGTGTTGGATTTGTTTGTTGTTTCTCTTGCAGTGTCATCGGTTTTAAAAGCGCATCAGTTTCAAATTGAATCATATGTTTTTTGTGAAGATATTTTAAGTATGTTTATATGAGACTAGGTCCTGCCGGTGACTTCATCCGCGTGAATTTAACTTTCTCCATATAAACTTTGGACCCCGAATTATCCCCTTAGAGGGTGAATTTTGTGAAATGCTTCCTTATTGTTTATATATACGATAAAAAGGTACCTAAGGGGATATTTTCAGCATTCTAGGTCCAAGGGCCTGGGCGTTGTTGAGTCAGTGAGTCAGGACTTTTCCCTTGAGTACAGACTATGAATGTAAATGAATGGGCATAATTTCATTTTATTACTGAAGTTTCTTAAGCTATCATTAGTTTCTTAGTATAAATATTTCACCTGTAATACCTCAATATTGATTTCTTGGACTACTGCCGAAGTGCCGACCCTTTGAATAGTTTAATTACATTTAATATATTGTGATAATAACTATTCCTCGAACATACTTGAGATTTGTAATCAATAAATATCTATAGGATCCGAGCCAAATTTTATTGACTCTGGTTACTATAGCAATAAAAATCGATAATTATCAAATAATAGAGTTAGGTATTGTGCTGTCTTAAAATATCATTATAGTCTCAATAGGTACTTTACGATCTGTGTAATTGTCAAATAAAATCAGTTAATGGTCTTGGCACAAACATACACACGTCCACATATATAGGTTTACATCTGAAGATGCGTCTTTCTTCCAATTTTCAAGCCCTTCCTCTTTGAGCGCGCTTCAAGTATATGACCTCTAATTTAATGAGGTCACAAAATTGGCAGAGCCTTTGAATCTTTTTATGATTCATATCCCTAATTAAAAGCGCAGTCAGGAGATTTTTAGTACTTTTGAGTAATTTTAGTATATTATACAGAAGAGCCCATTACGAGGAATCCGAATCTATGAGTAACTAAATTTTCTAAAAATCCTTCCTTACTGCTTTTAATTAGTGCGGCAGATATCCTTATTTAGATATCTTGATTTTGGTTATCATTTATGTTGCGATCCAACAGCTAGGTACACAAAAAACAATCATGAATAACAATTATCTTTATTAATATTCTAACAGTTTTGCAGTGACCTTGCGCAAAGGTCGGAAATTGTTCCAAGGGAACGCACACCTTCGATAAAAAATCTCTTGCCATCAAAGTCGTCTTCTTCTTCTCTTTGAGTTGAAACGAAACTTACATATTTAACTGTTTCGGCCCAGTAGGTGGCTATACGTTATAGTCCGTCTAATGAAAGCGTGACCTGAGAAAAAGAGGGTAAATCCAAAAAAAATGTATGCGGTATTGCTAACTAGTAGGAGAATTCTGTCTTGACACTTCACAATTTTTTTATTTCCTACAATTGCGGCTGAATAATGTTGCCAATTAAATTAAAAAAAAAATACCAGGTCGTGCTTTCATTAGACGGACTCTAACTACAGCATCCATGGCACTCATTAAATCCTCCAAATTGCAATAATATGGGCACATAGGACATTTTAGCGTGTGGTTCATGTTTTAAACAGACGCACTGCACTTAAAGTCACCGTGTGAAAAAGTTACAAGCAAAAAAGATACCAGCGTATTGATTCATTTTTGCACCTACCATTCGAACCAAACCACTCAGTACGCAGTGAACAGATCATTTATTCATATAATATCTCATTGTGGAAGTGCATGTCTGCAACGAGCAATATATCAGAAGCTTGTCCAATTATTCCCACTTGTCTGACCGCAGCAGCATGCCAGAACAATATTGTCAGGTGTTTAGTCAAAACTGCCAACAACTTGTCTAGGCGGATTTGGCAGGATTTAGGGCCTGCCTTTGGTTGAGGAGTTGTAAATCGAATGACGAGTTGGTTGTTTATTTTTGGAAATATTATGTAGCTCGTGACTTCGATTTTCTAGTTGATTTACTTAACGTTCTTAAAATGCATGTGTCTTCAGATGGTCTGTGAATGGGTCTTCAGGGTCCTACCTAGATTCTATTATTATCATGATTATTATCATTTCTGCCGAAAGATGCCCCTCCGCAGCCTCCATCAAGTGACGCCACAATGATCGGTCCTGTGCGACTCACATCCATCGCACTACTGCGACTTTTACCGGTCTGCCTTGTGGCATGCCTTCCAACACTGCATTGTTTTGGTACGTGGTCGCTACTCCACAATCCTTGGCTCCATCGACTATTTGTTCTGGAAGCAATATGGTCAGCCCACTGCCACTTCAATAATTTTGGCGATTGATTCTGTCATGATCACGTAAATCTTCAGTCGTTCAATCCCAAATCATAAAACTTTAGGCGTCTTCGTATATTGGGCAGGCATTGGCTTAACGCCTGTCGTTTCTTCTTCTTTTAAGACGATGGAACATGGAAAACAAGACTCAATAGCTTTCCTACCTTGAATACCAGTCAATTATAAACTTTCATACCTCGTGTTACCTCTCCATTCACCATTATAGAATCTCCCACGCCCTCACCTCTTGGCATCGCAGCCGCGCGCTCACCGGCTGACTCAGACGATAGGAAAATACTCTCTAATTTATTAAAATGTTTATCATCTGGAGTTTGAACCCTCGTTGTGACGACATAGTCGCATGTCGTGTGCTGGTCGAAATATGTGTCTATTGATCTTGAGACGTGCAGTGTTCCGGACCTCAAAATGAAAAATTATAGGATCACTTTGTTGTCCGTCTGTCTCTCTGCTAAGAGCCTTTATCTCGGAAAAGCGTAGAAGTATGGAGTTGTAGTTAAAACCATATACTCAAGTCTGTGGTCCCTTGAAGCTGTGCAAAAATAAAACTTATAAGTTAACGAAAAAAAAGATGTGGAATTCGACACTCTCAAGGGAACCAAAAATGAGAAAGGAAAACGGAAAATTTGTAGTTACGTCACAAGAAAAAAAAATTGCGATTCAGAAAAATCTTCAAAACTAGATTCGGGAATTAAACGGTTTTCATTCCTGAAAGGTTTTCGTTTCCGAAACGCAACTGCCCAGGTTTTGTAGGATACCAGCAAGATGTTACTTATATTTTATTCTACGAATATTTACGTAATGGAATACATAATTTAACTTTCCACTTTAAAGCTTCTTCTAGACACGGAAATCTTCTTTTCATAATAAAGTCAATTTACTAAATCTAATAGACACTAATGCCGTCATCAAAAGTCCTACACCTTTTAAAAAATGTCATCTTTTAGTAATTTATAGTTTCCGCCTCATAGCTTAATCTCGAGAAATATGGTCGTTAGTTATTATGAGCCATATCAAATGGAGATCCAGAAATTAGTAGCTATAATGTACTAAAAGTTCGAGATCTGTGGTGGTCCAATAGTAATAATGCCTTCGATTTTGCTCTTTATTTCTGCAATTCTTTCCACGAACATAATTTTCAGAAAATTTAGTCCAGGAATTCCTAGTTACAATGTGCTAGAATAAACTAAACTAAATTATCTAGAACCAACAATTCAAAGACATATACGTTTGAATTAAACCAGTGCCGGGTGTTTGATGCCCAGCAAATTCTGAGGTGGTCACCCTTTCGGTGCGAGCACGGTCGGCGCATTCTGTACTTTTTTTTGTGTTTGTAGCCGTTGTGCTGTGTAAGTCCCGAATAAAAGTATTTCAATCCTTTTTGTCTTTTGTATTCCACACTGGGTTGTCATGGTGCTCAAACTGCCCGCACCGTTCAGAGAAGAGACATTAGTCGCGCCATTAAATTTCGTCTAACCCAAGCTAGCAAGATTCAAATGCAATGGGTTCCAATGCTCCCATGAATAACCTTCATCATCATCGTTATCTCAGCTAACGAAATCTACTTCTGGATTTAGGTGCGTCTCGTATCCATCGGATTCCCGCGATCCTCGCTAGATCATCGGCCCATCGACCATCTGTTCTACGAGCAATTTGCTCTGCCCACTGCCACTTCAATTTGGATAACCTTGTCTACAAACGATCAAACTCTCTCTTTAACAAAATTAGAATTAAACAAGATACTTACAAAGAACTTCCCCCGCAGAGCCGTGGTCCGCGAGCTGGTGGAGACGGAGGAGGAGTTCGGACGCGACATGCAGCAGGTGGTCTCGCGCTACATGAAGCCCACCGACAAGGCCACCACGCCCAAGGCCGTCTTCGACAACCGCGAGCTGCTGTTCTCCAACTTCCGACAGATCTGCGAGTTTCATAATACGTAAGTAGTAATAATAATATCCTACAAGTTTTTAATACAACGCCATCTAGTTCCTAACTAAGCATCACTTATGCTATGAGTACTTGATAACTAATTAAAATATTTATTTATAAATAAATTACACAAACTCTGTAATCTTTTTGACCGCCAAATTCATGTACACGACAAAGCAAAATGTGTCCCGCACGCCATTCATGGTCATGACTACATGACAGACTAAAGAATTTGGCGCCGAGAGCACGTTTTTGCTTTTTTGACATAACGGTCAGAGGGATGAACCAGAAAACAGGAAAACACAGTTGGTAAATAATTTTATTCGTAATATTTAAAAGACACATTTTAAAACCCATTAATGGAACAACACACCCCGAAATTTTCACCGATAATGTTACAACTCTTACGCAGCATTACTTTTCCAGGGTCCTACTCGAAGGCATCAAGTACTACGCCGGCGAGCCAAAGATGCTCGGACGCGCTCTGCTGCGCATGGAGCGCGAGTTCGACAAGCACGTGTGCTACTGCCGCGACGAGCCGCAAGCACAGCACCTGCTGGCCACCGACCCTGTGGTCAACAAGTACTTCCAGGTGAGAGCTTCTTCATACAGTGAGACAAGCACGTGTGCTACTACCGCGACGAGCCGCAAGCACAGCACCTGCTGGCCACCGACCCTGTGGTCAACAAGTACTTCCAGGTGAGAGCTTCTTCATACAGTGAGACAAGCACGTGTGCTACTGCCGCGACGAGCCGCAAGCACAGCACCTGCTGGCCACCGACCCTGTGGTCAACAAGTACTTCCAGGTGAGAGCTTCTTCATACAGTGAGACAAGCACGTGTGCTACTGCCGCGACGAGCCGCAAGCACAGCACCTGCTGGCCACCGACCCTGTGGTCAACAAGTACTTCCAGGTGAGAGCTTCTTCATACAGTGAGACAAGCACGTGTGCTACTGCCGCGACGAGCCGCAAGCACAGCACCTGCTGGCCACCGACCCTGTGCTCAACAAGTACTTCCAGGTGAGAGATTCTTCATACAGTGAGACAAGCACGTGTGCTACTGCCGCGACGAGCCGCAAGCACAGCACCTGCTGGCCACCGACCCTGTGGTCAACAAGTACTTCCAGGTGAGAGCTTCTTCATACAGTGAGACAAGCACGTGTGCTACTGCCGCGACGAGCCGCAAGCACAGCACCTGCTGGCCACCGACCCTGTGGTCAACAAGTACTTCCAGGTGAGAGCTTCTTCATACAGTGAGACAAGCACGTGTGCTACTGCCGCGACGAGCCGCAAGCACAGCACCTGCTGGCCACCGACCCTGTGGTCAACAAGTACTTCCAGGTGAGAGCTTCTTCATACAGTGAGACAAGCACGTGTGCTACTGCCGCGACGAGCCGCAAGCACAGCACCTGCTGGCCACCGACCCTGTGGTCAACAAGTACTTCCAGGTGAGAGCTTCTTCATACAGTGAGACAAGCACGTGTGCTACTGCCGCGACGAGCCGCAAGCACAGCACCTGCTGGCCACCGACCCTGTGGTCAACAAGTACTTCCAGGTGAGAGCTTCTTCATACAGTGAGACAAGCACGTGTGCTACTGCCGCGACGAGCCGCAAGCACAGCACCTGCTGGCCACCGACCCTGTGGTCAACAAGTACTTCCAGGTGAGAGCTTCTTCATACAGTGAGACAAGCACGTGTGCTACTGCCGCGACGAGCCGCAAGCACAGCACCTGCTGGCCACCGACCCTGTGGTCAACAAGTACTTCCAGGTGAGAGCTTCTTCATACAGTGAGACAAGCACGTGTGCTACTGCCGCGACGAGCCGCAAGCACAGCACCTGCTGGCCACCGACCCTGTGGTCAACAAGTACTTCCAGGTGAGAGCTTCTTCATACAGTGAGACAAGCACGTGTGCTACTGCCGCGACGAGCCGCAAGCACAGCACCTGCTGGCCACCGACCCTGTGGTCAACAAGTACTTCCAGGTGAGAGCTTCTTCATACAGTGAGACAAGCACGTGTGCTACTGCCGCGACGAGCCGCAAGCACAGCACCTGCTGGCCACCGACCCTGTGGTCAACAAGTACTTCCAGGTGAGAGCTTCTTCATACAGTGAGACAAGCACGTGTGCTACTGCCGCGACGAGCCGCAAGCACAGCACCTGCTGGCCACCGACCCTGTGGTCAACAAGTACTTCCAGGTGAGAGCTTCTTCATACAGTGAGACAAGCACGTGTGCTACTGCCGCGACGAGCCGCAAGCACAGCACCTGCTGGCCACCGACCCTGTGGTCAACAAGTACTTCCAGGTGAGAGCTTCTTCATACAGTGAGACAAGCACGTGTGCTACTGCCGCGACGAGCCGCAAGCACAGCACCTGCTGGCCACCGACCCTGTGGTCAACAAGTACTTCCAGGTGAGAGCTTCTTCATACAGTGAGACAAGCACGTGTGCTACTGCCGCGACGAGCCGCAAGCACAGCACCTGCTGGCCACCGACCCTGTGGTCAACAAGTACTTCCAGGTGAGAGCTTCTTCATACAGTGAGACAAGCACGTGTGCTACTGCCGCGACGAGCCGCAAGCACAGCACCTGCTGGCCACCGACCCTGTGGTCAACAAGTACTTCCAGGTGAGAGCTTCTTCATACAGTGAGACAAGCACGTGTGCTACTGCCGCGACGAGCCGCAAGCACAGCACCTGCTGGCCACCGACCCTGTGGTCAACAAGTACTTCCAGGTGAGAGCTTCTTCATACAGTGAGACAAGCACGTGTGCTACTGCCGCGACGAGCCGCAAGCACAGCACCTGCTGGCCACCGACCCTGTGGTCAACAAGTACTTCCAGGTGAGAGCTTCTTCATACAGTGAGACAAGCACGTGTGCTACTGCCGCGACGAGCCGCAAGCACAGCACCTGCTGGCCACCGACCCTGTGGTCAACAAGTACTTCCAGGTGAGAGCTTCTTCATACAGTGAGACAAGCACGTGTGCTACTGCCGCGACGAGCCGCAAGCACAGCACCTGCTGGCCACCGACCCTGTGGTCAACAAGTACTTCCAGGTGAGAGCTTCTTCATACAGTGAGACAAGCACGTGTGCTACTGCCGCGACGAGCCGCAAGCACAGCACCTGCTGGCCACCGACCCTGTGGTCAACAAGTACTTCCAGGTGAGAGCTTCTTCATACAGTGAGACAAGCACGTGTGCTACTGCCGCGACGAGCCGCAAGCACAGCACCTGCTGGCCACCGACCCTGTGGTCAACAAGTACTTCCAGGTGAGAGCTTCTTCATACAGTGAGACAAGCACGTGTGCTACTGCCGCGACGAGCCGCAAGCACAGCACCTGCTGGCCACCGACCCTGTGGTCAACAAGTACTTCCAGGTGAGAGCTTCTTCATACAGTGAGACAAGCACGTGTGCTACTGCCGCGACGAGCCGCAAGCACAGCACCTGCTGGCCACCGACCCTGTGGTCAACAAGTACTTCCAGGTGAGAGCTTCTTCATACAGTGAGACAAGCACGTGTGCTACTGCCGCGACGAGCCGCAAGCACAGCACCTGCTGGCCACCGACCCTGTGGTCAACAAGTACTTCCAGGTGAGAGCTTCTTCATACAGTGAGACAAGCACGTGTGCTACTGCCGCGACGAGCCGCAAGCACAGCACCTGCTGGCCACCGACCCTGTGGTCAACAAGTACTTCCAGGTGAGAGCTTCTTCATACAGTGAGACAAGCACGTGTGCTACTGCCGCGACGAGCCGCAAGCACAGCACCTGCTGGCCACCGACCCTGTGGTCAACAAGTACTTCCAGGTGAGCGCTTTTCTATACTGAAATTGACAAAAAACATACACACCATATGTATGTGTTGTATTGTGAAATAGACCTTGGGTCTTACCATGAAGTGTTTAAATGACAGGCGTGCAAACGTGATAGAGGGATGGGGCTTTTTCATTTGATGGTGGAAATTTGGGGCAAACTATTACTGACCAAAACCACACCTGTGTTCGAGGAGTATGGGTTTCCTTTTCACAAATTCCTCGTGGTCCTAGATAGAGGGATAGAGCTACACCCTATATAGCCTCATCTCTTTAACAGTACAGCTTAGGTCGTTAAAAGGATCGCATTAAGAGCTTGTAGTGAGGCCTCTTGGTGCAATACGCACCGATCCTCAAATAAAGTGAGATATCTTTTTTCATACTTAATATAGTTATAGTAGTCAAAGTTAAGATATACCAGGATAAATAAATATTGCTCGTGATTTTATGACAAATATGCTCGTTGAAATCGCTTCTCGTAAAAAAGAATCTGAAAAGTGCTTTCTAAAAGCTGGTTTAGTGTTGGTTGACGTTTATAAATTTTACTAGCGACATCTGTTTTTAATCCGCAAAACTTAGTGCAAATCGTTACGTTGTACGCCATCTAGCGTGCGTTCAAGACACTACGCTTAGACAGAATCAGCGCCATCTATCGGTACGTTTTATAAGCAAGACGGAAAATTGCCGCCATGTTAGATTTTCGCTGTCAGTTATTTTGGAAAATCCTCAGTAGATGGCGGTAGTAGTTTCACTGGATTGTCAACTAATTTAAATATAATTTCAGTTGATTCATAATCATAATGTATACTCATTACCTATCAATACAAACTATCGATTGCAAAAAGATTTAGGATCAACAAATTGGTCCTGACTATTTTCGTCTCTGTAATGTAAATGTTGTCTGTTTATAGAGCAAGTTCCTAAATTATCTGAATTCCGACTCCGCCTAAACAATTGATCTGTTAGCCCGTATCTTTGTCGGCGTGAGGATGGCTGGGCGCCGGCAGGCTCGAGAGTTAGGCAATCGGCCAAGAACTAGAATAGTTCGGATTTTCGGATGGCACGGCGGCCGCGGTATGAGAGCTGTCAATTCGACGGCCGACCACTCATATCGGGGGCAATCACACAGTTTCGCCTATAAACATGATAATATTAGACGACTTTGGCTCGGAAAATGATAAATAGTTGGAATAAATCAGCTGACTGCTTCGCGGTTGCGTAAGGTTTCCAGATAGATCTGCGTGAAATGTGGGAGTCCGTTACATTGGGCGCTAATTACCCATTTGTGAAGATTTGTATAATTTTAAACGTCTATGAGGCATCTAGCCAATTGACCAGTGAATTAATATGCATGTAGAATTGTAGGTATTATAAATACAACATGTAACTGGAATAATGCAGACCTATATAGTATAAACTTCAATTAGAAAATTAAGTTACGAACAGCTCAAGCTTTGTTTACACTTAAATGCACTTAGGTAGTGTATGTATATTTAGAAAATAGTTATCCTATTTGTAGGCAGATAGTATGGAAATCGACGCACTACACTGCATGCTATTGGTATTACAAACACAAGCAGTCTAGTGAACCAATCTATCTTTGGTATCAAGAGTTTATCGAAATAGGCAATATTTATCCTAAAACAATAAAAACATTTTTAGTGAAAAAATTACCTAGGTACTTTAACAATACCTGAAATTTTGTAGCCTATTCTGAAAACACCACTTTCAGGATGTAGGTACGTTTATTAAGTTACATTTACATCTATTGCAAAACTTTATGATTATAGAATTCCTTATTCCTACCGAAATTAAAATCTATCTCTGTGTAAGCTTTTAGCTAAAATCGTAACCTAAACGAAATCACGTGCCCAACACTCTGTCGATTTTTATTAATGCAGCATATTTGTCTTGATACAGTCATTCATTAATTATTATTAGGATAGAGGACAGGAGGACAGTCATTAGGCCTCATCTCTCATCAACTTCACCAGATTTGATTATAATTTCAACTTCAACGCTAGAGTGAATAGGCTCTTAATAATGTAGTGCACCTCACCATCAACGATTGCATCACTGCTTACCATCAGGTGGGATCGCAGTCAAGCACTAGCTTAGAGTACATAAAAAAAACCTTCCATGGCTTTTTTCACACATTCCCTCAATAATTTCGATGGCCTTCAAAGCCATCCGTTTTCATACTTTTAGTCCGAAATAAAATGTCTAAATGGTCATCGCTTAAAATGGAAACAAAAACTGGAAAACAATAAGCTTTTGCATGCGGTGGCGGTGTGAAATGACAAGACTCAACAAACTACGTAACTATTACTTTGGCAAACGTAAGCATGTTGATAAAAACCATTAAATTTTAATGTATTTTAAAATATTGACACTGGTTGTCTGAAAACTTTAGATCTGTATAGTATTAAAATCTTTATTTTTTATGTTAAAAATGTTAGATCGGCTGTTTCCAGTCTGTTTGATTGAGATTTAATTAGGTATAGCAATGTTCATTCTCAATCTTTCTTACTATATGTCTATCATCTATCATAGGACATAGGCCTTCCCCAAAAGTCTCCACAACGAACGGTCCTGTGCGTCCTGCATCCATCGTTTAGCCGTCACTTGCGTTGGAAGCCCACCCATCTTCCAACGCTGCGTCATCCGGTACGCGGTCACCTCTCCAGAACGATTTGGCCCGCGCTATCGAGCAATATGCCCTGCTCACTGCCACTTAAGTTTTGCGAGTCTTCGGGTTATGTCGGAGACCTTGGTTCTTCTGAGGATATGTTTATTCCTGATACGATCACGCAAGGAAACTCCGAGCATGTAGCACCCACTGCAATCAAGATCGGGGACACCCTCAAAGTTGTGGACGATTACGTTTATCTGAGACAGACAATCCAGTTGAGTAGGTCTATCTTCTGAGCTTGTATTAAAATAATGCTAAACACGGTAGGCACCTACTTATCAACTTCTTCTTCTTGCCCTTGTCCCATATTATTTGAGGTCGGCGCAACACGTTATTTTCTTCCATTCTGTCCTGTCACCCGACACACTGTCACTAACTCCCTTTTCTTTCATATCACTCCTCACACAATCCATCCAACTCTATAAAAATAAAGAAGCATAAATTGAATATAATAAAGAAATATTTACGACAGCAGATGACACGTTAGATATGAAGGCTCGCACATATATCAAATGCCAAGAGTTGACCCTGATGGACGCTGTTATATTCTGGAGGAGACGCAGCGTGATGTGTTAAAAATGAAATTTCGAAATAATATCAGGCATGTTTTATTCTGAATATTATATTAACTTGGATAATGCGAAGGAAGTTTCAAAAACCAATGAATGACAACTATCGTGCACAAGCAAACAATAAATGTAGGTACTTGCAATGTTTAGTTATTTATTTAAAATTCATGTACAATAGTGGTACATCATCAACCCTTGGGTTCAAAAAAGACAACATGTGGTAGGGTTAATGTTCCTTACCAATAGTAGAAAAGGTTTGCTTACCTTGCTTTTTGCCATAGGTATTTTATGATTCTATTATCACGAAATACTGATGATTGCTAGATGCACTGCACCGATCGTTGTGACGTTACATGGATGAGGACTATGTCCAACAGTAAACGTCTTACGGCTAAATTGATGGTGACCTTACAAGTTTCAGTTCCCTAGCAAGGGTCAAAATAAGCAGCAAAAACGGCTGTACCTTTAGTTTGCCTTGGTTCAGAAGACAATTTTTTTTTACAGCTCTAAAAGATTAAGGGCCTGAATATTAGTTATTAATTTTTACATTATACCTCCTCGCGGTCATGTGTAAAAGAGTCTTGCCAGAGATACAACGAAATCCTTTTTGCTTTTAATTACTCAGATACCCGCTAAACGAGACACAATAGTAAAACAATAACAGCGCGGTCTCATAGGACCGGTTGGGGATTCAAACGTTAAGGTACGAACCCTGAAAACGAAGTAAATTATAAAAGTAATGTTAACAATATTATTCTCAACAAACTCTATTAGTTCATGAATCCCTTTTCTAATCTAACATTTATTGCCCTAGACTTTTTTCAACCACGGCCATTCTCAAGCAATCTCAACAACCATCACTCTTCAACCATTTCTCATTCTTCAACCTCACAATACCGTAACCACAGCGACCCCAATCCGTCCAACAAATTAACCACATCTCATTAATTTTTAGGGCCATTTCCGAAGCCTATGAAAACCGTAACGTTTAAAACAATATACGGTTATCGCCGCTCGTTAAAACAGACATGGCCGCTGCCAAGAGCGATCGTGAGGTAAACTGCACTGTTTACAGAGCCTCATGGATTTATGCCAAGTGTGGAACTGTGTTAGCGTAGCTATATCACTCTTTGACTTTTTCTGGACGCAATTAGAACGGTCATATGGCCAGTAGGTTTTTGTTTTAGTGTAAAGTTGATGGATCGCCAGATTTTATGCCAAGATAACTATTGTAATTTTGGCATTCAAATTCTTAGGATTTTTCACGAAAGAATCGCGAATATATCTTGTCTTTTAATTTTAAATAGGTACTTTGTTATACACCAAAATATTAAACATCACAATAGGAACATGACATTTTATAAAAAAACATAGGGTACAATATTGACAGCCTTATCGCATTTAGATAATCAAAATTTTATAAATCTTTTTGTAGCTAAATATTGCGTGTCCTATTTCGCCATTACTAACGGCCGAACCCAATAACCTATCTATCACATATCGGAGATAGTAAAACAAATGATACAATACAAAAATTATACATGTTTTCTGTTGTTTCATTTGTGTTTCAATCTCCGTGTTGTTTCATGTGATAGATAAGTTATTGGTTTCGGCTGTAAGTAATCAAACTACAAAGTTCAACACATTTTTTTTAAAGCCTGCCTTTAAAAATTGTGTTGCATACTTACTAGTTTAAAAAATTTACTTAGTCATCAGTCATCACATCGCCACACAGCCGACCCCAATATTGTTGGGAAAAGGCTAGGTAGATGATGATGATGATGCGAATATCTACTATTTGTCATCTATTGGTAAATTGTGTGAATAATCACATTTACAACGATTTAAAATTAATATGTTTTTCGACTTTGTTTTAAGTTTAAGTACTTATACCATCGTCATCTTTTGATTCTATCGATGGACAACTGCCAGATATAGGCCTCCCCAAGTGTTGCCACAATGACTGGTCTTGTGCGTCTTGTATCTATCGTATTCAATCCTCGGTCCTCCTTACTGGAGGGAGGTCTTCCAATTCTGCATCTTCTAGTGCCCGGTTGTGACTCTAGAATCTTTCGTCCCCGTCGACCATCCGTTTTCCGAGCATTGTGCCGACTGCCACTTAAGTTTAGCAATTCTTTGGGCTAAGTCGATAGCCTTGGTTCTCCTGCGGATATCTTGTTTTCTGATCTGATAACATAAGGGAACTCCGAGCATAGCCCACTCACTCCATTGGTGATCTAAAGCCTTCTGATGCGACCCATTAGGGGCGAACATGTTTCAAAGCCATATGCCTGGCAACACGTACTAGACTTTTTTTATGAGACACTAAGATGTCGGACGAGAAAACACCGCTCAGCTTCCCGAAAGCTGCCCAACACAGTCGGATTCGATTATCGACCTTTTTCTCGAAGGTTCATGAATCCCCGACCGGTCTCATGCGACCGCGCTGTTATTGTCTTACTATTGTGTCTCGTAATCTCGTTTCGCGGGTATGTGATAGGTTAAACCCACCTAACTGGACCGTCTGTCTCAGTTAAAAGTAATGACAACTTCAAGTGTAGAATCTCCGATCTTAATAGGAGTGGGTGTTACATGAGTGTTTACCATGATTTGTCACTTGTGTGTTTAATTAAACATCCAGCCACAAATCTTTCAATTTATCATTCAGTCCTTTTAGTATTTAAATTATGCTTTTAAATTCTGTGGCTTATTCTGTTACGATTCTTTTCAAATGGTAGTTTCTAACGGTTTAATGACGGTTTGATGGCAAGCGATTGAACTCACTGATACAACTTTGTCAGTGGCTCCGTTGATTATTTTGTTTCGTAAACTTACGTAGCAATGTATCTAAAACAGCTCTTTAAAAAAAGATTTGACGAACTATGATTTCTGTTTTCATTACCTCCACTGATTTTATGACTAGCACATGGACTAAATTACTATACCCAAGAGTAAAAACAGGTGGGCAGACCTAAAGATACTATCAGCTGACGTTTGTGTATTCTGCAGTCCACTGCTCACATAAACCAGTAAATATTTTAACATCTACCGGATATGAGGAGGTGGTGAATACGTCACGAAGATTCCTCCAATGTACTGTGTATTTAATAGAGCACTCATATTTCAATTACAATTTTATAGCTCCTAAACGCATCATTTCGAATGCTAAACTTATGAGTATTTAGCCAAAATAAGCAGCGTCGATATAAAATCCTACGCAACTCACACTCGTCATGATTGAGTCAAACCCAGAAATAATGTAACATTCGTATTTCTTCTCTCGTGTCTATGCTTCCTTTGTGCGATTTTTATGCCTGCCATAGTCATCGGTTACGAATGACGTATGAATCCCCGTTACTATTAGTGGCAAATGGATTCACAAACAGATGATGTAAGAGCCGATTAGACATTTCTAGAAAGAAATTGGTGTCTTTATCAAATCCTAATGTGGTTTATATTTTTGAGTTACTGCAAATTCTAATCAATTTTAGATAATCTCTCTGTTGAAGAGTAGTATATATGCCCGCAACGTATCCATACGAAGACCTTTTTTTAACTATTGATAGGCTCGCGCTTGACCCCGACCCTTTTCGGGCAGGGAATTCCACTCTTCAGATTTACGCAATAAATGTATTCCCAAAACACTGTATGTATGGGTGGGATGTTCACCATGTACCGATGGCGCATTGCCGTACGTCTAGTAGTCCGTTGATGAAATGGGCTTGGAGGAATTGGAGGAAACCTTAGATTATTGCTATTCATTATACGGGTATTCGACGGTATGTTCTGAAGATTCCATGTTCTTAGAAAATTAATGATTATAAATTAATTGTCTTATCTTTCAAACGAAAAGTAAACCACAAAGGGTCGTGTTGCCACGATTGTATGACAATATCCAACGGGAAATTCTTTAGCGTCATCACTAGCATCTCAATTAGCTGAACTTTGAAATCTGTCCAAAGCTCCACTGCAGATTTGCAGCTGAAAGCTTCCAGAAGCCAGCTATCAATAATTCAGACATGTTATTTAAGCCCGTGATTATTCATAGTTTCTAATTCAGTGCAGTTGCCTGCATTACAAAGTGGTCTCGACTACAAATAGTTCGTTCCTCTGGTTTCCGTGGGTGGTGGAGTAGACGACAACTGAATATCTACTATACTGTGACGTTTCACAATTATCATGATTCCGATGTGAGAGGGAGATGAAGTTATACAGTAGCCTGATTCACGTATAATCAAACAAGTCAAATATCATTGTAGTTTAATAGTGGTACGATCGAAGTCCTACCCAAAATCGGTGAATACGTGAACCTTGAACGGGATTCGATAGAATGACAATTCAAATGACTTGAAACTATGTAAACGATCTATCAACGGCTTATATTACATTATTATGTATTCCATCAGGATAATGATTGACATAGCTGAATACGCCTCAACGACATTTCGATCGAAAGACTTTAAAATCGGTGTCATTAAGGCTCGATTGATGGATGTGCGTACGATAATGGTCTAAACGACTAAGGCGCTACGATATCGTTACGGTTTTGATTATGAAATGAAACGGGCTACAGGACGTATAGCACTGTCTTTCTTACGCCAGAATTACGATCATTTGTAGAATCATGGTAGGAGGGCTATGGTATGTAATCAGTAAAACAGACAGCTACATATGTCCACCCAGTGTAAAAATTAACGTCGTAATCACTATCAATAAATATTCTAGTATAAAAGTCGTTGCCCCCAGAATGAACAGTTGTAGACATTTTTCAGAAGCCCCGAATATGTGAGCTATCGATAGGTTCGTGCTTGGCCACTATCTCACCTGTTGGAAAGCGATAATTAACGCCCGTTTTCAATAAGCTATCTATCTAAAGTTGCAGTTACTAGAGATAAACAAATCTATCCTTTTGCCCTTACTTGTTTTCCTATAACCTACCGACGGTTAGCATTTCCTACCAAAAGTTGTGGATTGATAGATAGAATCTTACTGTTTATTGGGGATAGCTATCTATGAACTGCAGTAGGTTATTGAAAACGGGCGTTAGTCGACAATAGAACACGCTTGCCTAGAATTAACCTATCCCTCTTTACTTTCCTCTAATCTGATACGTTTTTCAATGGTCATATTATAGACGTTATCTCAGCTGTTTAGATCTTAAAAATTGCTATCCCACGTAAGATTTTGAATATTCCAGAACACGGATTCTGGAATTGATATGCGTGGATGTCCAATCCCCACGCAACGGAAAAGGTTATAGAAATGATTTTTCTTTCAATATCTTTTTTTATGTGAGAAATTATCATATGTCTTCTCTCGCCCTAGGCTGCAGCGAAATGTCAGACTTTTACTGACTATCATAATTACCCACTTTAGTTCCTCGCGTTCTATTGCCACGGTATTGGTAATTCTTTCAAACGTTCCGGCAACCCTTCGTCCATTACCTTACTAATCGAATTAGAGAGAAAGGGTCAGTAACAGTTGTCCAAAACAAAACCTATCTAATTATAATGTGTAACAGTTTATAAACAGACTCTGACTTGGCATCTCAGTCCCATTAGTGTGTCAATTCAATTAATTTGCTCGTCGTCTACCGTTGCTACCGCACTCTTGTCGTTAACCTACGACACTTAAATATGCTCGCACGCTTTTCATTTTCATAACAATGAGGAGACTGGCAGCACCGCCCACGTTCTGGAGTACTGTTATCAAGGATGTTTCAAGGTTTGTTTGTCGACCTTGCCTCGCTCGCTGGCCCGTGTTCCCCGTAGATAACAGTCCACGTCACCGGTGAAATGGCGTTATCCTCTAAAAATCATCGTGTGTGCGGCTGTGCTATGTTTAGCGTGCACACTACAGGGCCAGGAGAGGAGCAGTCGCTTGGAAGACGCGGACGCGACCACCTCGCTCGCTCCAGCGCATGTACGACCTTCGACCACTCGCCCGAGTGAAGTGTGTGACTGTGATTGTGTTCTCGTGATACCTTTACCGACCGCCTCGCGCTCAGGTACGACTTAACATCACAATTAGCATTGGACGCTTTATAATTAGACCGGCTGTGGGCTGTGGCGAAAATATCGTGATTTTTTCCCCCTCGTTTCAATGTTACGGGTGTAGTGTTACCAGCAACGCGTCTGGTTTATTTCTAGTGCGGCGTGGGTGGATGAGTTTCGCGGCAATGTTGTATTTTTCTGGTGCGGCGCGCTGTGTGCTCGGCGCCGGTGTGAGCGGCGCGCGCACAGCCTCTGCGCTAAAGCTGCGCGGGATGACCTTGACCCAATTTTTGCATATGTTTTTAGGGATTAGTGGAGCTAATTATATCTTGGAGTTGCATCTCTACCGATGCACACACGTGTGGCAACGTAACTGACAACAAAACAATGTATGGATGCAGTGCTTACTGAAAGTCTGGTTGAATATGTAGAGTATATGATTTATGAACTCGGCTTCTGTTTACAAGACTGTAAATCTATTCATAATATTAAAATCAATAGTATCTAAAGCAGACCCGATCAAAATAAATGTGTTGTTAGGCAAGCCGGTTATTGCGTATTGTTGTGCAAAAGCTATTCCAAACAGTTATGAACGCATACCCTGTTACATGTTGTATTTTCTCTAACTTTGATAAATATAGAATATGGACGCCTGATTAGATCTTCATGAGGAACTATCCCAGCATTGATTGATGTAAGATCAATTAAAATATAATTACCAGTTTCGATTTTCACTATATTATCCGTTTGTAACAAAGTTTCAATTTTTTTTTGTTTTTCTCATCTATTTAAGGTTTAGTTTCATAGATGCTTTTTAATATTTTGGCCTATTTGCTAGAATGTGGAGCGATTATCTGGAAATGCAATTACTGACACGAAAAGTAGATATGAAAAGGCCCAGCAGTAGGAGTCGGATACATTGGTCAGATCAAATCCGTTTCACTACATTCTATGGCGACATCCATATCACCGAAGATAGGACAAGATGACAAAATGTTGTGGACTATCCACAACAAAATTAGTCGTTGAGGTCACGACCCTCAACATTGAGGACAAACGACGCAGGGAGGAGGAATGTTTACTTTATGTCAGTTTTGTTTCAATGATAATATACATCAAATCATTGACGACATACGTTAACTCAATAATATATAGATAGTAGAAAATTATCCCAAAGGAATATGCATTCTAAAGTTTGTGCATGAAAGAGTAACAAATATCCATACATACGAACTTTCACGTTTATAATAAGTATTAGTAGGATATTGCAGTTTTAAGAACGCTGAAATTTTGCGATTAAGTATCTGATATTTTTACAAAAAATATTTTAAATGTCACCTCAAAGCCTATCAAAATTCGCTTCGCATCATTGTTATACTGACAGAACATTTCAAATCAAAGCCAGCCTGTCGAGACGCTTGACAAAAAATAAAACTTTTCTTCTCAAATATTTTCTTCTAAGCCTTGAATCGCATCTGTTACTTCAAATAGTACGATTATAAACTGTACACACATTTGAATAAAGCGTATAATGGCTTGTCGTTAGATCAATGGACAGGCTCAAATGTAATACAGTCATTGCCCTAATTATTTATAGAGGTTACAACATCGCGATTCTTACGCTAATCCCGCACAAATAATTTTGATTACACTTTCAAATAGTATTTACGACTGGCTTCTGACAGCGGCTTTGCCTGCATGAAAGTAAAAAATAAATAGCCTATGTTATTCAGTGACGATGTAACTTTCTAATGGTGAAAGAATTTTTGAAATTAGACCGATATATGTATTTTTTGAGTTAAATTGTAAATAAACAAACAAAAAAAAATCAAATCTTTGCTCTTCATAATATTATAGTTTAGATGGTTCCACAAAAGAGAGAAATTAGAAATGAAAAGCCAGGATTATCAATTGAAATTAAAGCTCTTGTGGGAAAACAAAGCTTCGATTCTTGAAAAAAAAAACAATATCAAGAAATCAATTGCTAACGCCATCTTAGAAAAATAAAACTCTGTATTCAAATAATTTATTTGTAATCTAGAGAAACGAAAACTATTTTACAGGAGACTAGATTCTGCGAAGTAGAAAATTACTCCAAGAGACTATACGTCCGGAATGAAATATGCACCTGCCATGCCTTCGTCCCTTGGTTGACTGGTAAAGAATGCCTAAGCATTAAGTCCGCCTGTGTACCATTATGTTGCATGAAGTTTAAAAAATAATATAATAATCAATTTGACAGATCATGCAATTCATTATTCTTGGTAAAGGTATACACAACTTTCAAACTAGTATTAGTCCATATAAAAAGAGCGCTTATCCTCCTATGCCCTACTCCAGGACATGTATAAGTATCCAAATCAATTTTAAAATTCAAAATGGTATTTTTTCACATAGGCCTACATGGGCTTTTAACAAAACGCCAGAAGCAAGTGCACGGTTTCAATTGATCGTTTCCCTTGGAGAAGAACTGGCAAGAAACTCCATCGTTACTCTCATTCAGACATAAAGACATGCAAAAGTTCCAGACGAACAGATTTACTTTCGCATTTATAGTATTAGTGTAATGCAACTGCAATCAATTTGCTGAAGCAAAGTTTGAAATACCATGTCACCTGCTTTAACTGTTTATCAAGCCGTAATCCCTTGGAATGAGGAAGACGGTCTATTTAATTATACTAAGCTATATTGACACTAGTTATAGTTGCCCAGTGTAAACCAGTACTTAATTAATTAATTAAAAATAGATATAAGCTTTATACACTCTTCATAATTCGGGCTTTTTCAAGAAGAACATTGAAAGGACCGTTCACAATTTTTCCTGATAGGGATCATTTTCTTTCCAAATTAAAAAGTATTTGTTTATGTCAATAATGCCTATTCTATGTAATGGAGTATTTTTATTGTATGTATGTGTTAATGGAGTATTTTATTGTATGTTCGTTAATCGTCAAATAATTAGTATTTGATATTAAAAGGATTTATAAACTTACTCAAAAGTTTATAAATAATGCGATAAGGCCATAACCACGATATATCTAGAGAATGGAATAAATACGATATATCTAGAGAAAGAAGCCCTTAATTAACTATATAATCGCACAATATTATCATAGACGCTTTTGAATTAGGAAAGAAAAAAAAACAAAATTTTAAATTGCAAAATTGTCGGTTACAATGTTCTGATAAGGCTTGATAAAATCGGCATTAGGAGTGCCAAATCTTATATTCTTAGCAATAATGATTAAAATGGCGTACGAATTTACCGTTCACATTTTTATAATTTTTAATTATCTCCCTAGTCGTTTTGCAACAATCTTGTGGTCGGCTTCCAGTCTAACTGGATGCCGGTGAATACCTGTGTTTTACATAGTGTGACTGCCTTTCAGACCTCCACAAGCCAGTTGCTGGGTGCCACGGTACTCTTTGAATAAACTAAAGACCAGACTTTCTGGAGTCTGACTACCTGTAATGACAGTCAAATCAATCTACAAATGAAAACCGGAGCCAACAACTTCACGTGCTTTCTAAGACACGGGATGTCAGTAATGTACTAAATAAACTTGGGAATTTACGATTACATATGAATTTGAAAATGCACATTGCTATTTTTCGGTTCCAAATTCGCTACCGTTAATTAAAAAAATATTGATTCTTACAGTATCATCTTCTCAAATATATCCATCGGAAGCTTATAAAAACATTAGATACAACAAAATAAACACTGCAAATCCAACGGAAGCAGGCCGTGCAAATATTTAGTTTTCGATCAATATTTCTACTGAAATTCCCTATCTTGTTTCCCGCTGTTGTTTTTTCAGTAACAAATATTGCAGCAGCGAAGCTATTAGCGAAACAGGGCAACGCTAGCTCAATATGTCAAGGTGCCTTAAATATATTCTCGACTAACGTATGTGCGCTACATTGATTTATCATCCGCTCCAATATTACTTGAAACACTGAAATTCTATGCATTTTGTAGCTGGCGATCATATTCTTTGTATTCTGGTCTGTTTTTGTTGTAGCCATTAATAAATCAATTTAAGAATAACGAATTCGTGGATGCATGCAATAAATGCAATGCAAAAAATTTACTATTTTGGTAGAGGTGAAATTATTTGTTGAGGAGACAATGTCTTGAATTTCTAATCCGAGCACAAAATAGATATATGCTGTGTCCTGGCTATCCTACTGAGCCCCGAGCGTAATTAGGGCAAAGGAGTTTAGAATTTAACTTTTTTTTGGGCTTTTCCCACTCTGGGTTGAACAAAACTTTTGCTAACGCCTAACGGCCGAAACCAATAACCTATCGATCTCCAGTTTTGGCATACTGGAGATTGTAAAACAAATGATACAATACAAAAATTATCATGTTTTCTGTTGTTTCATTTGTTTTTCTATATCCGATATGTGACAGATAGGTTATTGGTTTCGCCTGTAACGCCCGAAACCAATAACCTATCTATCACATATCGGAGATTGAAAAACAAATGAAGCAACAGAAAACATGTAAATTTTTGTATGGTATCATTTGTTTTTCAATCTCCGATATGTGATAGATTGATTATTAATTTCGGCCGTAAATCTTCCGTTGGATTTACTCACCAGTAAAGCAAGGGAGTTTTGAGTTTGCCAAAAGCGAAGCAAGGGATTTAATACTAGAATCCTGAACGAAGTGAGGGAAAAAAACAGTTCAAGACCTTATCCCTGAGGAACAAAATCTACTTTTCGCACCTAATTCAACAATGATTGAAAGCAAGCTGTGAGGAGTGATAAATGACCGTCACTAGAGGTATCAGATTCAGGTCACGCAGACGAAGTTTTCATAACAAGTTTAGTTCATCGTATTCAAATCACATTACTGACCGACAGGATAAATGTATTGAATTCCTGCACATATTATGCTGCTTTTGGTTAGGTTTATAGGACTCTAGTGATCCGCCCCGGCTTCGCACAGGTGAAAATTTATCAGTGTTACTCTACTATATTATGCATGCATACTGTATTATACATGTAAACCTTCCTCTTGAGTCACTCAACCTATTAAAAAAAACTGCATCAAAATCTGTTGCGTGGTTTTAAAGATTTAAGCATACGTAGGTAAAACTCTTACTGAAAAGCTATAGGTACTATCGCGAAATGGTCTATCTATGTTCGTATTACGCCGGATAACTAACGTATCTGTAGAGTAAGCCACAGTAGCGAAGCCACGTGAGAAACTAATTTATTTAAAGAACACTACAAGTTTAATGATCTCTGAATCAAGATGTAGAGATTGCACTTTGCCATAGGGTTTGCTCTGTTGCTTCAAATTCATAAATTTATTACAGTTTGCCGGAAAACTTCTGTTAACATTTTGTTGATCTTGGTTTTAGCTTAACGTACAATATTATTTAGTGTTCCTACTATAAGCGAAACTATCTTTTATCTCCTTTGATTGATTTTCGTAAAAAGGGGTACATGCATTTTCTACTTCCATATATGTTATTCTTTTATGATGTTTCACAATCCATCCAATTTTCTTTCTCCTTCTTCTTCAAAATTTTATGTAATGTGTAAGATGGTAGTATTATATTGAATATTATGTCCGGTATAGCTATAACTCTTACTTATCCTGCACATTTCCTAAGACCTTGAAAACTACTTAAGACGTTAATATTTCATCCATTAATATCTCTTCATGCCATTCATCTTCCGTCTCGTTATTGACGTCAATAACCATGTGGTTTATGATGAAATGTTTACTGGAAAGCTTTAGTGGAAAGCAATTTGTTTAGGATACGTTTCCAATAACTCGAATTTGATATCTTAATGGATTTGATATGAATGTTGAAATTTTACCCGACAAATATATTATTATAATTGTACTTGTCAGGAAAACTCAAAAAACACAAGTTATTTGTTTATATATGAAATCATAGGTCAACCAACATCTATAAAAAGTAGATAATAACTCAATATGAAACATTGAGCCATTTACAGATTCTCAAGGGTAAAAACAGAAAATTATTTGGACAAAGTCTCTTCTCCTTCCATCACCACCCTCCTACTTCGTGGAACTATACCAATAGATCTACGTAGCGTTTTTTTTGGCTCAATTTCTAACTTAAGATCTGCGCAGACAATTTTTCTATTCTATATAGTTAGGCTAGGAATGAGACATAAGAAATAGACATATATTCTTTATTAAATAATGACAAGGATAGGACCTACCTTCCAGTACCTAGCTATGTGTGTTATATCATTGGATAGGTAATTTTGAGCTGACCAAAAGTTACTATGGCACCAACTTCTAAATCTTGGTCCCTTTAGCTCAAATTTACCTATTCAATGATATAACACACATTGAAAGCCCACATTCCCATAGCTATTTCCAGGATTTGCTTCTTCCTTTTTACTTGCGTTCACTTCTTCAAAATTTAGAAAAGAGTCAGTATGGAGTTTTTTTTACAGATTTGGTCTAAGTAGCAAATGTTAAAGACCGGTTTAAATAATCGGTGGTATTGATATTTTAATGGTTGTATTTAAATGTTCACTTCATATAAACTACAGCGTTCAATAACCGCAAACTGTATGGTAAAACAGATGTAAAAGCAAGTCCTGAAGACCGAACTAAATTCTGTTTACACTGAGTGCAACGTCTGGAGCGGTTTCCGAATACCGTACTTGAAGTAATTGATGACTCAAAGGAATTGTATCTTGATCGTGTCTGCTCAACAGACGCTACATTATAATGTGTTTCAACCTGGTTACGTTCCCTGTTTTTGTTTGGATGTACTCTGAAATTCTTACTATACATTATATCGTCTTCATCTTGTATTAGTTACTTAAAGTTCTCTATTTTGACCTGAGTGTCTATAGAAAAGTTTTTATAATCTGTATTGTATTGATTTAAAATACCAATTTTACAGTTAATAATAATAGAACAGTCGAACTTAACCCACAATTGTTTCGTTTGGTTGGGTTCTATGATGAGCCCTAAGTTCTACTATTATGAAATGGCAAATTCTTGAAATGGCCTAGCATCGTGTAGCCTTTTCTTCCTCCTTGAATCCTCTTTCACATTATTGAAGATAAATTTGATTTTTGCTCAGCTTCAAGGGACTGCGGACCTAAGTATATGTGGTTTTAATTTCAACTCAATACGTCCAACTTACATATGAAAACAGTTCAATTCTTGAAACGAGTCTTGAAGATTTTTCTGTCAACTTACAATTTGAATGATTTTTGCACAGTTTCAAGGGACCGCGGATTTGAATACTATATTGTTTTCATTTCAAATGCATACTTTTACGCGTTCCCGAGATAAAAGGTCTTGACAGACAGACAGACTGATAACAAAGTGATCTTGTAAGGGTTCCGTGTTTTCCTTTTGAGGTACGGAACCCTTATAAGACATATTTGAAATATATTTACAAATGTAATCATAATTGCAATAAAGATGAATGCAATACCGTCTGAATATCCAACTAAATAGCATTGAACTGCTAGTGATACAAAACAAAACAATAAAGTAACTAATGATCATGTTATTTTAAGATCGCCGTTCCATTTCTCCATGAATCTCGCGGACGATAAAATTAAATATAAAAGTTGTATTTATAGACGTTCCCACCATTGGCCTTGTGACGACAACTGATGACAACATTAATAACATTTTTGTGGTTTGCACTGAAATTCTGTTTGACATAAATACGTTCACTGTTCTAGACTTATGTAATGATTCATGATCTTGCTACAAACATTTCAGTGCGTTAACGTGGAGGTTAGCTGTTACTTCTTGTTATTCTTCCTTGCCCTTGTCCTATATTACTTGGGGTCAGCGCAACACAGTTCTTTCCTTCCATTCTGTCCTGTCACCCTTTTCTATAATCCCTTTACTTCATCTAAGTTAAATTATTATAGGCGTGACGATGGTAATTATATTTGTTTTGATCTATTTTATAGTAAGGTACTCATGTAGCTTACTCAATTTTTAATTGTGGTACGATCTGAAAAGCCATGTGCATTATATCAATCAATTTGTTTCCATGTCATCAAAGTAGGTACTTGCTTAAGTTTAGCATCATGCTATCAATACTCATGAATGATCGGAGTCTGACTAGTAGCTAAACTCTGATAGGTCATGGCCAGCGCCGTAACTAGCCTTTTATGCACCCGGTGCGAGCTTCCAAAACTGCGCCCCTGAAAAATGCTCTAACCAGGCTTAGTCTGGTCATTTCTGCGCCCCTCCAGGATCTGCGCCCTGTGCCTGGGCACTGCTCCCACTGCAATAGTTACGGCACTAGTCATGGCTACCGATAATAAAACTTCTGCCAGCGGTTTCGCCCGCTTGAAAGTAGGTTTTTCCACACGAACCTTGGACCCCTGTTTCATCCTTACTGGGGTTAATTTTGAAAAATCTCTTCGTCTTTTAGCTGTCACCTTTTTCATAAAAGAAAGCCTTATGCAAAATGTCACGTTCCTAGATCCAGTAGCTTCGGCGTGCGTTGATATTTCAGTCAGTTTCTCGTTTCATATACAAACAACAAACAACTTTTGCTATGACTTAAATGTGACTGAACAGCAAAGATTTTTGCTATTTCAGGTGTGATCCCATAGTAAAAGTTATTGTTAATCATGTATTCATCAGTCACCTTATGATTGATTATTATTTTTGCGTCTAAAGAATTTCTCGTACTTCGAGATATCAGTTTATTGCCTGTCAACTGAAATCGAACGCACATAATGAATAGGACACGTGGACCGAACATTCGTCGCATGTCACACTAATTGACCGCCGCTGTTGGCACCTGCTCAAAAGCACTACTACACAATATTGACACGGCTGACGGCTGCAATTTTATCGGTCCGGTAAACTATTTGTTGCTACGTTGTAAACTATTTCAATTAGTGCTAGATTCAGGTTTATTGAACTACTTTAATGTGTAATAATTCGTACGTTATTAGACCTAGGTATCGAACGAACGATTGTAGTAAATTAATCAGTTGAAATCACCAGGGCATATTATCTCCTTATAATTCTTCGTGAGTAAGGATGTCATGAGCCACACCTTAGAATGCCCCAAGTACCTACATAAATACTTGCACAGTTGCACTTCGTAGGATTTGATGAGTACCACTGATGCTGCTATTTACTTAGCCACCTACTGGTTACTATCGAATCGAAAAGGAGATGAATACGCCTCATTTGAAAAGAACAGTCGCAAAGGCGAAATAAATTGAAGTTTTACTTGTAATAATATAAAATTCGTTAAACTTACAACAGATAACTTCAGGTCAATCGCGGTAAATTAACGAAAAAAAAATATATAGCCGTTTATATCTCAAAAAACATACATTTTGACACTCTCTAAGGAATCAAAATTCATAGGGTACTTCTCGTTTTACAATTTTAAAATTTTGCGTAAAGCAAGGTCTTACAGCACAAATATTAGGAAAAATCTGAAAACTAAAAATTAAAAATCTCTGAGACTCGCTTCGAAAATTGAACTGTTTTCATAGTTAAGATGGTACGGAACCCTTAATGCGCGCGTCCAACTCGCACTTGCCTGGTTTTTTAAATCATCAAATAAATTCTTCAGCTCTAGATGAAGCGGGAGGGAGTGTAATACTTTAGCTTACTAAAGCCCAGATGTTCCTTCAGTAGCCCTTTTTTGCAAGGACTGTGGTAACTTCTTTGAATAATCCACAGTCTATTTGAAATATTCTTAGCTACTTATTCAAAAGATTTGTAACTTAGTCAATCAAACGTGATTGATGGACATATTGACGAAGCCAGGGGTAGGATTGTACTCTGTGGTTGTACTAAAAAGTTATCCCAACCCTGAACCGCATAAGGTAACTAAAGCAACAAGGTGGGGTATAATTGGTTAAAGTCTAACCACCACTATCACTCCACCCAGAACAGGAGGAGTCATTTAATGATTTCTCACATAAAAAAATGAAAACTGTGATGTCATACTATTTTATCTTTCAAATCATAATGTCCATTCGTTTTCTCTATAATACAGAAATACTTGCATTGTTTCTGTGTTTCTAAAGTAACACGAGTTTTACTATGTCTGGTTCATCTCAACAAGCTGGTTTGGCAAACATCTTAATGTTTTTATTGTTCTCGGCCATGTCGCCAAAATGTGACTCTTTAATAGCTTTTAAAAATTCTTCGTTTATTTAAGGAATGGCAGAATATTTTCATGTCTCTTTTTTTATAAATTTTATCATGTAATCAGTTATGTGGACTATAAACAGGGCCTTAAGTCTGCTATTCGAATTGTATCTGAATTTTCGATCATTGGCTTCATAAATGTTAATTTTGCCAAGTTTGGTATTATCTGATAAGATGTAGTCTGGATGGCCTTTAATTACGTGTAGTCACATAAGGGTGACTTGTCTGGTAAAAGATGTCACACCGCTTCTTCAGTCGGCGAATACTTTCAGGACTAGTAAGCTGTCCTGCTAGCTGGTTTGTGTTTGGAGACGTGACTTGAAATTGGCACCGTGGTAGTTCATCACTTCTTTGAACATTGACATATTCAGGATTTCATGGATTTCAGTTTTGATGAACCTCTTGGTTCTTTGTATAATCAAAATATTGGAGTCGCATGCCGACAGCCGTGCCATGCCGACACGATGCGACAGTTCAAAGCCAAGTCAGCCAAGTCAAGATTGGATAGTTTTCTAAATCAATTCAAAAATCTTATTACCAATTACTAGTTTTAAGTTTCTATCATATTTTCAATTTCATGTTTCTAATTATTTATTTATTTTATCGTAGGACTTAGCAGACCACCTCAAGGACGACAAAGGTATCGCTGAACATCTCAAGCTTCCAATTCAAAGAATCAACGACTACCAACTACTGCTTAAGGTACGCATTTTTTAGACAATATTGATTTTCCATATGATGGTTTTAAAATTAGTAATGCTACATAAACAGCCTCTTGTTTTATTGGAAAATCTTCAAAAATTACAATTGAACTTTTTAATTAATTTAGACGGAATTGTTGCGGAATTGTTTGCAATTAACAAACATTCAATTAATCAAGCTCCAGACTATCTTCACACCCGCAGTGCGATATAGCGATGGGCGACTCCGAGATGTTTTATCCATCGAAAGAAGTCGGAATCGTCAAAATAAATCAACGAGTCAACCTTCGACTCGCCGTACTAAGTTTTTCGATTGTTTCGAGTTAACGGAATCAACTCTAGCGGTTTTCAATTGTACGAATCAGAACTAGCGAGGAACAACTTGCGAATAAATGCGCCATGCTCCTGGCGCAATGACGAATTGGGTCAGACTCTAGGTGAAGTCAAAACAATTGAGAACTATCAATGTGGTTGATCAATCGAATAACTAATCGCGTATCGCTAGTGGTATATATAGCATTATGAACTCCCAAACCCAAATCTCACAATTTTCCATCTTCCTATCTAACAAATTAATATTTGCTTCTACAGGAACTAGTAAAATACTCCAAACGGCTAGGCGAAGACTGCACCGACCTCCAGAAGGCCTTGGAACTCTTCCTCAGCGTTCCGAACCGCGCGACCGACAACAAGTTCATCGCCAGCATCGAAGGCTTCCGCGGGAACATCTACAAGCTTGGCCGCCTGCTCACCCACGACTGGTTCACCGTCACCGACGCCGAGGGAAGGGCCCGAGAGAGATACGTCTTCCTCTTCAAGGCTAGAGTCCTCATCTGTAAAGTTAAGAGGGTCTCCGATGATCGGTCTGTTTTCGTCTTAAAGGATATTGTTAAGGTTAGTATTATTTTTAAATAAGTCGGAACTCCTACCTTAGCTTTACTCTTCTACTTCTTCGTCGGTATCACTCTTGACAGAGTGGTCGTGGTCATCACATCAGGTGTTGGTGGCAAGCTTTTACTCTACGCTAATCATTTTTCTTATCTTCTGTCCTCGCACCATAGATCTGTCCTAATACTATCTGTTATTTGGTGTTTCTTTCCTTACGTCCTTACAATGATTACTATACTACGGGTACTGATTCAAATCTTATGTTCTACACCTTTTTTTCATTGCCTTGACCCAAAAACATCAGCAGCGTCGATAAAGACTCTGTTTAACATAAAATTGAATAATACTTCCTTCCATTAACGAAAGTTTTAACAGCCCATATACAAACCGTAACTACGTAACGGCCTACACGTTCTAACTATACCTTCATTCATTGCCAGTTAGCATACTCTTGAATACAACTCCAAGGATAGGTCAATTCAAAAAATAACCGTTTGGATATATTCCAAAATTACGTCTGGAATGTACGAGTGTTATGAAGTTCCTTTATCATTGCGAATTAAATGTTCTACATTGTTGGAGAATTTCAGTTTATTTTATACACATGTTGCCTCAAGAAGACATTGACACCGTGTCATTGAAATAACAGCTTCTGACGACATTGAAGTTGCTATTTTAGAGCAAGGCGAACTTGCGACATCTGAAATTTCATTTTCTACTAATATGAAGATTTTTATAATATAAAGCTGCTTATAATAAAATACATAGGTAATAGGAATTCAAACTAAGCTTGTGTGTAAACTAAATAAAGAACCAACTTTTGCTCGTAACGTTCGTTCACAAACGTTACATATACGTTTGTAATAGAATCTCATACTTGTGGTCTTGTGGTCAACATTTCATCAGCATTCTCTCGTAAAATAATGTATTTTACATTTAACATCTTTAAACAAATTGTTCATATTAAACATTTTGTACTTTCTAAATAAATGACGCAAATAAAAATTCTTTTCCAGCTACCATTGGTCGAAGTCAAAGAAAACCCTGCTGAACCGAATAAGTTCGAACTTTGCCAGAAAGAGCCGCCGCTCAACGTCACCCTCACTGCCCACAAGGAGCAGACCAAGACCAACTGGCTCTCGGAGATCAGGAAACACGCTAGTGACGTCGGTAAGGATATATCTTTGTCTCTTTAATTCAGGAACCCTGACTATGATAAAAATGATTACAACCATGAATGCTTGTATTGAATGGAATCATGTTTTCCTTTCAGTTGCTTTAGCCGAACACGCAGCTGACGATCTTCAACTCGAAGAACCAGAAGAACCTCCAGCAGAACCAGAAGAGAACAAGAAGAAGAGAGAGCACGCAGAAGTAGCACAAGAAGCCGTAGATACCAAAGAAAAACGCTCTCGCGTCGAAGAAACTACGCAAGTAGTAGCCACCACAGAGGAAGCTCAACTTAAAACTAAGAGAAAAGCGTCCATAGAAAGTGAAGTTGCGACTAAAATCTCCAAGTCCGAAGTAACTGAAGTTTCTTCAGTTAGCGAGGCACAAGAATCCATTAAAGTCAGCTCAGTCAGTGCCGCTAAGAGCGAAGTCAGTTCAGAAAAGTCATCTGTGACTGTAGAAAGCTCTAAGGTCACTGAGAAGACCGCGTCCGCTTCCGAGCAAACCAGCCAGGTTACTGTAGTAGCGGCTGCTTCGGAAGTGAAAGTAGCACAAGCGACATCTGTGCAGTCAATCCAACAGACATCTGTTCAAAGTAAAACTGTTGAACAGTCATCCCAAGAGACTAAAGTACAGGCAAGCTCTCAGAAGACATCTGTCTCTGAGCAGTCTGCAGTGCAAGCGTCAGTAGCAAGTACAACACAAGTTGCTCAAGCAACTACTGCTCAATCTAAAACTGAAGCTATTAGTGTAGAGTCAAAGACACAAGAAGCTACAGAATATAAGACACAGTCTTCTGTCAAAGAGACAACAGTTCAAGAAACTGTTGTAGCGTCTCAACAGTCTACTAATGTTCAGGAGGTTACTACGCAACAGTCTGTAGTAGAGGAAAGTAAAGAGAAAACAGAAGAGAAGCTCAGTGCCGGTGGCGTCGAGTCTAAGCAGCAAGACGCTGGTAACGGTCAAACTGTAACCGCGGAGGAAGCTGGTGAAGACGAGATGTCTAGGTATAGCCGCAGTTCGCGGCTCTCTGGAGGTAAGGCTCTTATTTTTCTAATAGTTAAATTCAAAAAATATTTAAATAAGATGCCTACTAAACTATCCTATAATTTCGTTCTGCCTTTAGAGAAAAGTTTGCCCTAGCCGCCGTTGTTGTGAAACAAAAATATGCGTCAAACTATCTTTTGTCCTATCCCCTTGCCTATGTCCTTTGCCTTGTTCCATGTACTTTCCCTCTCCTAGAGAGGAGGCCTGACTCCCAGCAGTGGGAACATTATAGGGCCGATAATGCTAATGCTAATGCTTGTCCTATCGCAGAATACTCCAGTAGCAGCCGTAAGTTATCAAGCGGCGGGCGCCGCGAGGAGTCGTCGACGTACGACAGCGGCAGCGGCCTCACCTCCTCCTACTCGCGCCGCGAGAGCGGCTCGCGCCTAGAGGCCTCCAAGTACGAGTCCGGGACCGGCATCGAGGGAACCGCATCCTCCCGCTACGAGTCCAAGTACTCCTCCAAAACTGAAACAGGAGGCAAATATGGAATCGAGTCCAGCTACGAAAGCAGATCCGAGTCTGGATCAAAGTATGGCCTCGAATACGACGCCGCCAGCAAGATAGACAGCATTGCCTCCAAGTACGGCATTGAATCTAACATCGAAAGTAAATCTGAAAGATCTGATTATGCCATTGAAGGCGAATCCATCAGCAAAATTGATAGCATTGCGAACAAGTACGCTTCGAAGAGGAACAGCATCAAATCTAGCGCTGCGGGAGGCATCGAAGCGAGCATCGAAGCTAAATACGAAAGCAAAACTGAAAGCTCTGCTTACGGACTTGAATCCGACTCTGTTAGCAAGATCGATAGCATCGCGTCTAAGTATGCATCTAAGAGGAACAGCCTCAAAGCAAGCATTGACGGTGACAAGGTCGAGTCCATTTCTTCTAAAACCGAGAGTAGCTATGAGACCGTAAAGAACGGAGACTCCTCTTACGAGAGCAAGTATTCGTCTTCAAAGAAATCCGTCGCCAACGGCTCAGTGAGCACTGGCTACGAGTCTGCCAGGTCCATCTCTAAATCAGGATCTCAAGATGGAAAGCCACTGTTCTCGAAAACTTTAGAAGGGCAAAACATTGAGCGTAAGTACTTGCACGCCGACGTAGAACACATGACATTGAAGTAGACACACTCTTAGTGCTTGTACATAATGCTTGTAGTTACCTAACTTACACTACACATTACTTTAACAACGCTTTGTAAGAAACATTATTTCCTTTCTATGACTTTACGAGTTCGTACGGTACTTTTTGGAGTATCATCAACTTAGTTTTACCAAATTATCGGTGACTGAACTGCCTGTTTGGTAAAAATGAGTCTTGTTCCAATTAATAATATCATATAGCATATAATCGAGGTACAGAACCCGTGCGAACTCTTCCGTAAACAAGGTTTGAATCCCCAGCTGGTGAGAATGCTGTTTTCGAATGTCTTCTGCGTGACCCTGCGGATGTGAAGCTAACTTGGCTGAAGGACAACAAGCCGTTGGCCGACCGCCTCATGGACCGCTGCTCCATCTCCTATGAGAACGATGGCAGCTTCAAGCTGGAACTGAAACACTGCAGGGAGTCTGACGCAGGGGTTTACACAGCAATCGCTGAAAACACCAAGGGAAATGCCCATTGTACCGCTCAGTTAGTCGTGCAGGAGTGTGAGTGTTGATTCTTTATTTATTTTTTTGTGAGTTTGAGAGAAATAGGTATCCGGAGCCATGTCCATTACACAATATTGTAAATAACGATCTAATTTTTGACGTAGAAATTCCGAACGCCTCGAATTGACATTTTGCAAAAAAAAATACGCACAATTAATTTAAAACTTGTAGATTTGTTTATCGATGTATATTATTATGATGGAAAAACGGAAGGGAAACCTTTATCCTGCAGTGGGACACAACGGGCTTATAATAATAAATAATAATAATAGTGTTTTCTGAATGTTTATAATTTTTTTTTCACTTATACGAGTCGTTTCTTTTCATATAATGCCTATTTTTCTCAAACTCAACCAGCAACTTATACAACTCAATTTATACAATTATACATTTTTAATGATTATCTTGAATCTGTCTGCATGTTCATGGCGATCATCGATTAAGACATTGTAACGCGTATAACACGTAGTTTGGAATCTGATCAGTTTACTCTACTTAATTTTCCTGTATTTTGCACTTATCAGTATTGTTGTACACATATTTACTTACAAAAAACAAATAACTTTTTAATATTAATAGTTTTTTACATTTGAGGCACTATTCGTTTCGGCACATTCCAGATATATAAAAAAAAATCATGAAATTTTTATCTTTTCTACAGTTTCCATTTTACTTTACTTACATTTAACTTTATACGGGTTATCTTAAAAAGTGTTCAAACTGGTCGTAAATCAAGCGTCCCAACAGAAGTCACCTTGGTTAGAGACACAACACATAAACCATGGTTGAAAATTTCAACCAAGACTATCTCTGTTGGTTGTCACGGTGATTTTTACAATCGTCTGGAAGACGTTTAACTCTAGTACTCAGTCATAAAATATTTTTATCTTATAGACTACAGTTTCTCTTTTGTCTGTTTATTACAACTTTGTATATGTCGGGTAGTCGAACGATTACTTTAGATACTTATTCAAAAATCTCTATCAAAATTATACTTCCTGCCTCAAATGGACCCTTCACAAACTTGGTACTAATATCGATATGTATGAACTAAATTATAGTGACTCCCGAAGAACGCAGGGAGAGGAACGCCCTGAAGGCGCCGTACTTCCTCGTGGCCTTGAAGGACACGGAGATCATGGAGAACACGTACCTGCGCTTCATGGTCAAGGTCAAGGGCGATCCTAACCCGGAGGTCAAGTTGTGAGTGTTTGTAATTGTTTTTTAAAATTTGTAAAAGTTTTTCTACTTATAGTTTTGTAATTCAGGACAGAATGGAAGTAAAAAACGTGTTGCGCCGACCCCAATTAAAACAAGACAAGGGCAGGAAGATGATGATGAGTTTTGTAATTATTTCTTTAATTAATCACTCAGAACAGAGAAAGAAGGGGATGTCTTTACGTCAAAGTAAAGACACCCCTCTCTTTTCTCTATTGTGCATTCTTGCGTGTATAAATAAATCTTTTGTATTTTATAATTATTATTTTTTGTGTTTGTCAGTGGTCATCGCAAAATATACAGCCCTTACTTCTTACATTATTTCACAATATCGTATTCCTTTTTAGAGTACTTTAAGTAAAGTGTAAAAATATTGAGAGAGTGGTCTTATCCATATTATTTGATTTCCGCACTGAGTTTATGGTGGACCAAGGGTGGACCAGTGGAAAAGTCAATTGCACTTCTATTTTTGTATGGTTAGGTTAGGTTATCTGATATTATCATCGAATAATTGCAAACACTGTAACATTGTAAAAAATCTTGTGGGAATGTAACTATCGATATACTGATATCACGAACTAGCTTCTGCCAGCGGCTTCGCCCATATGAAAATAAAAAATATATAGTCTGTGTCGCTCCAATAGTATTTTGCTTAAATATGAAATAATTTTTAAAACCGGTTTAATAGTTCTGGAGTTAATTCATTATAAACAAAAGTCGATCATCACTACAGTGTATTCACCGGAGCATGAGCCACAAGGTAAACAAAGAACTCATTTTTTCAACATGGCGGGTATAACCCGACCGATGACAAAACGTCACATTTTAATGTAAAATGTTCGCAGTATCTGTGGTCTACAACTTAGTAGTATTAAAATGTCATTTTAGGTTCTTTTACATGTGAACTATTTAATGCATAATTAATAAAAATTAAGAAAATAATTTAAGGCATTTATAATGTTTGATTTCAAATAAATCTGAAAGGATAACATAAGTTCCACAGACATCATTCTAAAATATAATTTCTAATGTTGTCAGTGTAGTTATTAATTCCATACTTATTTTGATATGTTCATTACATCAATCGTGACATATAAAGAACCCTTTTTATGGTTTGTTTACCTTTTGGCTCAACCCTCGGCGAATAGCCTATAGATAGATCATTTCAAATGCAATAAATCGTATCACAATTCGTAGGAGCCCACTGGGGCCCTCGGTTGAACGGAAGAGAACCCTGGGACCCTGGAATTAAGGCAAAGAATGAACAGGAGAAGGTTTTAGTCAGTATATATATATATGTATATATGTATACAAACCTGATATGAAGAGCGGGAGAAGCCGTTTTGATGATTTATGGAGAAATTTTCCTTTACGCGGGTGAAGCCGCTGGTTTCTGACGTCTGTTTTCTTTTTGCTTTTCCTCAGCTACCGCGACGGCAGGGAGATCGTCTCGACTTCGGAGTCAGAACGCGTATCCATCATCCGCACGCGCGCAGACCGCGGCTGCTACGAGCTGGTCATCGCGGACGTGCAGCCCGCTGACGCCGGGAACTACTCCTGCAGAGCGCTCAACATCTACGGCGAAGTCACCACCGAGGCTACGGTCACGGTTGTTGGTGAGTGTACTGCTTCTGTATCATCCGCACCGCGGCTGCTACGAGCTGGTCATCGCGGACGTGCAGCCCGCTGACGCCGGGAACTACTCCTGCAGAGCGCTCAACATCTACGGCGAAGTCACCACCGAGGCTACGGTCACGGTTGTTGGTGAGTGTACTGCTTCTGTATCATCCGCACCGCGGCTGCTACGAGCTGGTCATCGCGGACGTGCAGCCCGCTGACGCCGGGAACTACTCCTGCAGAGCGCTCAACATCTACGGCGAAGTCACCACCGAGGCTACGGTCACGGTTGTTGGTGAGTGTACTGCTTCTGTATCATAGTCATCATCATTTCAGCCAAAATATGTAAATTTTTGAGCATAGACTTCCCCCAAGTGTCGGATCCTGTGCGTGTCGCATCCATCGGATTCTTGCGACCCTCACCAAATCATCAGTGTACTTTGTGGAAGGCCTTCCGCTGCGTCTTCCGGTACGTGGGCACAGATCTTTCCAGAACCTATCGGCCCCATCGACCATCAGTTCTGCGAGCAATGGAGACACATTTATTATACGTACAGCTACAGAGTAGAATTCCCCGCCGGAGTCTGTGTTTACTGATACAACCTACGGACCTTTAATTCAAGAGTGAATAGGTTACTTCTAGGCAAGCATGTTCTATCGTCGACCACAACATCTCAGTTGAGATAGCGGTCAAACGCGAGCGTATAAATAAAACAAAACAAAGTGTGCGTGTGGAGTGGCAGTAGGTTTGCCCTTATGTAAGTTTAGCGATTCTTTGGATTATGTCAGAAACTTTGATTAAGACAATTTATGAGTCAATGATCCTTTTGATCCAGCTGAGAATGTAATTGTCCATTATATTAGCTACAGCGGAAACACTAAACCCACGTCAATGCGATGTTATTATACTCGTAATACAACAAAACCTGAACTCAACGTGAGCATAAATAATGTCTATACATTAATAGGTAATAATTATTCCAGTAACCGATTTCTAGTCAAATAATACCATTTATTTGAAAAAAAAGTTGCCCTACATTATTGATTATTTCTATATCGTGATTGCATTCATAAACGTGTAAATTCATATACATGAGACACTATAACAACTTTCTATAGGATTTACAAATATTGTTCTGTGCGAATATTGAATCCGCGACACGCAATGCTGCAGCCAATTGCTGAACTCGTCTTTATTAATTACTAGCTGTCCCCTGCGGTTTCACCCGCACGTTACGTTTTTGCTCCGCTCCCGTGGGTCGTAGCGCGATGGTATATAGCCTATAGCATTCTTCGATAAATGGGCTATCTAACACTGAAATATTTTTTCAAATCGGACCAGTAGTTCCAGAGATTACCCCCTACATACAAACTTACAAATTTCACCTCTTTATAATATTAGTATAGAAAAATATCAGCTCCCTCGCTTGCGGCTCGGGTGAATTGCACCTCGGTCGCAATGACAGACTTTCTCCACTTATCATCATCAAAATGTACTATAACTTCCAAAGGAGACCATTTCTTTTGTTCGGGGAATAGGCCCACTACAAATTGTGGCGTATAGCAATGAAATGCACGTTAGTTTATTTCTTATAATCTATAGATTACAGTGGTAATATTAGCAAAACTGTATGTAACCGGAACACTGTGAAATACGACAGTCAAAACATGACTCTCATAATAACTTAAAATCTCACAAGAGCTATTATCTTATGAGTGGATAGGTCTCCTTGGTATTTTAAGTCAAAATAGTGCACTTTTCAATAATATATATTATAAAACAAAGTCACGTCTGTACTACGTGACAGATTTTGATGTGATTTACACGATTTGATAGACTTATTCATGAAAATGGATTAGATGTGGGTATTCATTTCGAAATAGTGCGGTTTTTGCCGGCCAATACTGTAAATCTAAAATAATAAGGTGATGAGTTATAAGCTGGTTGGGAAAAAAAAAACACATTATAGGTACATCGTAAGAAATATTATTACTGTTTATCTCTTAAAAGCAGTATTTCATCTAAAAAATCGGGCAAGTGCGAGTCGGACTCGCGCACTGAGGGTTCCGTACCAACTTACCTATGAAAACAATTCAATTCTCGAATCGAGTCTAGAAGATTTTTCAAAAAAAAAAAATCTTGTGACGTAACTACAAATTTTCAGTTTTCAGACTTTATTCTATATTTGGGCTAAAATTACCATGCTTTGTACCATAATTTCAAGATTCTATGTCAACGGGAAGTACCTTATGAATTTTGATTTCTTTGACAGTGTCGAAATGTACGTTTTTTGCAACATAAACGGGCGTATCTTCTTTTCCAGTCAACTTACAAGTTCGATATTTACACCGCGGACTTGAGTATATAATTTTAATTTCAACTTGATACCTTCACGCGTTCTTGAGATAAAGGGTCTTGACAGACAGACAGACAGACAGACGGACAACAAAGTGATCCTATAAGGGTTCCGTTTTTTCCTTTTGAGGTATGAACCCTAAAAAGATGCAGGTGGCTCAACCTCACCTTGATGCCGTGCCCAAGATAAATACCACACTATACACATCACATGTGCACAGCAACCAACAGCGCGTCTGCCCACTTAACAATTAAAACAGTATCCAGCAAGAGCAGCTCTATTGTTAGTAATTGATGGAGTCGAGTGGTGTCAACTAATATATAAATATAATGAGTTTTCCTACTTGTGTGCCTTGATTGTATCCTACCATGTAGGAGATAATTATTTGGACAATAATCATGGACAGGTACCACGATTTTGAATTGTCCGGAGGCCCTGACATGCTCTCCACAGTATGAACGAGATTGTTTGATTTGATAAATTCCTAGAGAAAATAGAATTAGGTCCTGGAATGACAATTGACGAAAATCATCCAGCTCTGGAAGGTTGAAGGTTGCTGCTGGGTGTGGAAACTGGAACACAGAGTATCTGCAACGGGCTATTAATTACGTTTTGTTCCACGGTGATTTTGAAAATAAACCTAAAAACGCTCCTAACAAGCATTTTTTGCCGTAATACTATTTTACTATTATTTCATTATTCCGGTTACGTATCGATATAATTTTTGGTCAGTTAATTATAACAAGATGAACACTTTTTTCATGTGCAATATCATTAATAAACATTACCGTTTAACAGTGGGCCCAAAAAAAATTGTCTCCTTTATTGATTTCTTTAACGAAATTATGTAACGAAAATCTCTGGAATGTAGCCATGTTCACACTAAAATTACCATCCAAAGTAAACACTGTGTACCTTCGTAGTAATAAATCGCCCCAACAATTAACAGCTAAGCATAATTTAACATTATAGGCAATAAAGATAGCACCATTAATAACATCGTAATAATCGAAGAATGTTTGTGAGACACTATAAATAAAACGCGTAACATTTTTGTGAACACTTGGACATACTCCAGCGAATGTTTATGGATCACCGATCTATTTATATCGTTTACTAGAATTAGACTGAACTTGTTATAGTTTTGGTGTGTTATTGACTTCAATTCTTGATGTCTTGTTAGGTCTGTGTCGGATGACAGTTGTTGTCCTTGTTTTGATGTTGGCCTTGATCTGATTAACAGGCTAAATCTTTATGTTTAAACTAGCTGACCTGTTTGATGTCCTGTCTTAGAGTTGTCAAAAATAAAAGGTGATGATTGTTTGATATTTGTCATCGCGATATAACTAGCGATGAAATAGAATACTAGAATATTTGCAGTACATTCCATCGTAAATAAATAGGTTTAAAAAATTAATATATTAATTACTATGAAAATAATTATTATTTTATTGTTTCTTTCTGTTTCGTACCAAGTTCATTCTAGGGTCTTTCTTAAATGTCAAATGAGCCTTTTATTTTTTGACAACTTTAGGTAGGTATGAACTTACTGTCAAACGCTCGATTGTTAAATAGTCGTTAATACTCGCTAAATGCACTAAAGCGTTTGATGGTCTATTAATAATTCGCACGTGTTATTGGCATTAGTCGTGATGTCTCTTCCACAAATACCGTTAATGAAGAGCTGACGTAGTTTTTTGAAATGTCCCAATTTTCTGAGCAAATTTACGTTTTCTTCTTTTTTTGAGAACCTTCTACAAAGTATTAGAAAACTTAAAAAAAATTACATCGATAAAGTAATTCTCAAGTTATGACGTGGCCAAGCAAAAAAGACACCTATACATATAAAAATGAACACCTTTTCAATAGTGCGTTGCTCGAAGAATCGCCAAACTTAAGTGGCAGTGGGCAGGGCACATTGCTCGTATAGCAGATGGTTGATAGAGATAACAGGTTCTGGAGTGGCGAACACGTACCGGAAGATGCGGCATTGGAAGGCCTTCCCCAATTTGGACCAATGACCTGGTGAGGGTCGCGGGAATGCTATGAATCCGAGACGCACAGGACTGTTCATTATGGCCACGCTTAGGGTGGCCAATGTCCAGTCGTGGACGTGTTTCGGTTGAATAAGAGATGATGATGCTGATGGTTAATGCCAGTGAATATTGTGTTCACTTATTATACTCTGCTTCATATCTTGAAGTTTGTTTTGTCATTCCACGGCGCGCGGTACAGCTTTAGCAGTCCTTTTAGAAACTTTGGTCATTGATAACAACTATTTCAATAGCTTAATGTTTATGTCTCCTTTCCTCAGATGACAAGAACATCTTCGGCGAGCTCCTGCCCGGTGGAGAAGGTCTGCTGGCTAAAGGAGAGAAGGCATCCTTCACGTGGAAGCGCGATGGACTGCCTTTCGACCCTGAAGAGAGATTTAAGGTATGTATATACATTATAATATTCAAATGACCACTGCCTTCACTGCTTTGTGATGAGCAGGGTAGATGGTGCAAGCTCTCTAACAAAACTATGCTAAATTTGGACCGATCGTTGTGGAGATTCGTGGCAGGCCTGCTGTGGATGCCGCAGTGAATGTATTTCTTTTGTATTATGAGTAATAATGATGATGATGGTATTTTTTTTATCCTTTTCAGGGTTCTATATTTCAAAAAAACGGATTTCTTATCACTTTGTTGTCCGTCTGTCTGGAAATCTGCCTCTGATCTGTCTGTCTGTCAAGACCCTTTACCTCGGGTACGGGTGGAGATATCGAGTTGAAATTATAACTATACACTCACGTCTGCGGTCCTTTCAAAACTCTGGTGTTGTGAAAAAAGTCAAACTTTTAAATCAAGATACGGCTATTGCCGATATGTCGCATAATAGTAGATTATTGCATCGAGCACAAAGTAATTTATTATAGCACCGAGTGCCTGATTTAGAGCCCGAGCGAAAGCGAGGGCTATAATCTAATAGGCACGAGGGCAATATTAAATTACTTAAGGCGAGGTGCATAATCTGCTTTTCTTTCAACTATTACCTATAGGAATAGTAGATAAAAGAAACTCAAACAGTTAAAATAAAAGTTTCTATAACACTGTCGGCTTCATTTAGAATGTTTTGCGGAGTTAATGTGTCGCTAGATGATTCCATTTTAATTCGAAGCCGAAGCACTCAAAATTAGATAGTATCACACTTTATCGTTTCCAAAAATATTGTCAAAACAAAATTAACAAAGTTCCCGCCAAATCACTATTTTAAATTTCTTTCATTTTTAAATCAGAGTTAGCAGCAATCAATTTTTAAATTTGGAACAAGTATTATAGAAACAAATAATACGTACGTAAAAAAAAATATTGATATCGGCTGGCTGAATAGAGCTAACCCATTGAGATTGGCGCCTTATGGTGCGATTAAAAAAAAACTGTGCAATAATGAAATTTCATACATTTTTAATGCTCTAGAGCAATAAAGACTCGCTTTGTGCTGAGTTTTTAGTGTGATTATGATGAAATTAAAGCATAGTTGGAAGAAAAACTTATTTTTCAACATGTGTACCATTAATGCTTCGATCAACAAGTACTTTGTTGATCGAAGCATTAATGTCATATATTTTTGGTATTTCTAGACTATGCTGATAAAAAAAAACTCGACTTTTAACACTATTGGCATTTTCAGAGTGCTATTTCAGAGATTTGAATTTTTATTTTATTTATCCAGGTCCTCCTAGGAGACGACGAGGACTCCCTAGCGCTGGTGTTCCAGCACGTGAAGCCGGAGGACGCGGGGCTGTACACCTGCGTCGCCAAGACCAGCACCGGCAACATCTCCTGCTCTGCCGAACTTACTGTGCAAGGTAACTACAGCTTCTAGAAACTTCTTTGAAACTAATTTAAACGGGTATCATTTAAGCTGTCGCCAATTTAATTCGTTTTGTGTTTCCTAAATAATAGCTTTGTCCTCAAAATAGTAGATTTGTCGCCAAAATGTAGTCACCAAACAATGTAAAATCAATTCTCCAATAAATCATCTAAAATCATGGGGATATAGGATCTAGTACCAAATAATTGTTTTTGTACTTATTATAATAGGTTTGTCCTAATAAGCATTTAAGCAAACTAATTGAAAAAGATCACCAATAAACCATATATTGTGTTACTACTAGACCGGTGGTGGCCTAGTGGTAACTGACCCGACTTGCAAGTTGTAGGTCGCGGGTTCAAACCCGGTCAGGCGCATTACTTTGTGTAATTTATTTCATCACCACTACTCTCAAAACGGTGAAGGAAAACATCGTGAGGAAACCGGCATGTCCTAGGACCAAAAATTCGAAGACATGTGACATCCACCAATCCGCAATGGGCCCGCGCGGTGGATTATGGCCCATTCCCTCTCCTAGAGAGGAGGCCTGAGTCCCAGCAGTGGGAACATTATAAGGCCGATAATAATAATAATAATAACTAGACCGGGCGCCGGTCGCTTTGGTTTTTTTTTAATTTTCGTTAGGGGAATCATCAGAATGACTTCTCCCACTCTAGGGCGGAGCGGGAAGGCGTGTCAGACTTTTACTGACTAAACCCCTACCCTGTTCCTTCGTTGCCTTCGATCTGGGGGACACGGTGACAACCTTTTGGATTTTCCGTGTTCCCCAGAGGCTTCGGTCCTACCAGGCCCCTACAGTTTGCTGACATCTGGTGGCATCGTGTGATCATCGTAGGTAGTTACGAGTACCTACGACACATCGTTGAAGATGGAAAGCGCGCCAATTTGTCTCCGCCTCTTTGAACATATTTTCAACAAAATTATAAATTGATGTATTAAATTGGTAAGGAATACTATTAATTTAATAACCGAACGAAATAAAATGTAACTACTTTATTGGTGACAAAATAATAAATAAAAAGGAGTTGCAGTCACGGATTGATAATTAATCGATTTATTTGGCGACAGATCTACCATTTTGGCGACCGATCTACCATTTTGGCGACAGATCTACCATTCTGAGTACAAAGCTATTAATTTTGTAATAAAACTATTATTATAAGAACGAAGTTTTATTTTATTGGTGATCCATCTCTTATTTTTTGATAATTCATACCTGGATACACTTTTGGTTTATCTGAGAACGAAAATATTTCGTGGCGATAGATCTATTAATTAGGTAATACAACTTGATGACAAATATAAAGTTTGATGACAGAAAATATAATCCCCAATTTAAACCTCCTCTCTGGGAGAGGAAATAATAATAATAATAGGCCGTAATCCACTACTTGGGCCCAGGGTGGATTGGAGGATGTCACAAATCTTCGAATTTTTAGTTCTAGGAAAGTTTTCTCACCGTTTTGAGGGTAGTAGTGATGTAATAAATTACACAAAGTACACAGCACATGGATGGGTTTTAATCACTGGGTCACAATTTTTCTAGATAGATTATATTTTTCTGACCAAAACCAGTAAAATATTATAGGTTAAAATAGAAAAGAATACAATCAAGACTAATATTTTACGATCAGAAAGCATTTGACTTTTTAATCAAGATCTTTCTGGTAGGTATTTATTTGTGACGTATGTTTCTTGTGTGAGATGCGGTGAGGTGCGGGGACTCTTCAATGATTTATCATAATATATTAAAAGTTGACAGTAAAATTTGATTCATTTTAGAAATATACAGTGATAAGGGTATATAACAATAAGTCTAGTAAAACGAGCAGTTCGTACAACGCGCTGTCATCGCAGTGTCGCTGCTCCCCAGCTGAAGGGCCGTGTTGCCCGCTCCCGCGCCCTTGCCTCCCCCTCGCCCATCTGGCGGCGCTATTGCTGTAGTGTGCGCGTGTCACGGAGTATGCGCGTGCAAAGTATTCAATCCTAACTGTCCCTACTTGGTTCCATCTTCAGGCGCAGTCCACGAGCTGCACCGCGAGCCGGAGAAGCCGACACTAGTGATCGAGCACCGCGAGGCCATCGTGTCTGCTGGAGCGTCCGCCATGCTGGAGCTCACCTGCAAGGGCTTCCCCAAGCCCACCGTCGTCTTCAAACATAATGGAAAGGATGTGGAGGCCGATACTAGGCACAAGTGAGTACTATGTCTGCAAGATATATTAGATTAAAGGTATTCAGAACAGAGAATAAAGTCCTGCGAACCTCCGTTGAAAAGGAAGGATCTTCCGACCAAAATAATTATACAAATAGCTCAAAAGACGATTGATACTAATTCAAAATAGCTGTCACAATCGTGACAAGAATTTTTAGAGACAAGTTATATTAGAACACAATTACTCAACAAAAACCATATTTTTCCAGGTTCCTCTACGAAGACGAAGAGACCATGTCCCTGGTCATTAAGAACGTGACCCAGGCAGATGCAGGCGACTACCATGTCACAGCCTCCAACGAACTGGGAGAGGATACCACCACACTCCACCTCGTGGTTAAAGCAGCGCCCAAGATTAAGAAGAAGATTGAGAACCAGACCTGCATGGTAAGAAATGAACCCAGCGTGTTCGGGCCAAGTCAAGAAGAACTTGGTTGAATGTGCTTGTTAGCTAGGTTGGCCTTCGCTTCTATGAGGAACATAGAACCAGTAGATAGGCGACTGATTTACGCCCGTTCTCAATAAGCTATCTATCTACAGTTGCAGCTACTAAAAGATAAACAAATCTATCCTTTTGCCCTTACTTGCTTTACTATAGTAACCACCACCAACCACCTACCTACGAATAGCATTTCCTACCAAAGTTGTGGATGGATAGATAGGATCTTACTGTTTATCGGGGATAGTTATATATCTATGAACTGCAGTAGGTTATTGAAAACGAGTGTTTATCAATTCAATCGTTGAAAACTGCTGAAATGTATGTCAGTTCAGTTTGACTCTGAGGCGTAGCGCTGTATACCGCACAGACAATTTTGCAATTCTCCTATATATAGATTGGAATATCTGAATTCCGCGATAGGGCAAAGATTTTCCTTCATCATTTCCATTATTCCTGGCTCTGGCTATTTCTTGTCATTCCCTAAAGAAAACTTCAGAAGTTCACCTGTAATTACATTATAAAAAAATAACATTAAAAAACTATCATAACGAAAAAACATTAAAATTAACCCACTCCTCTATTGTAATGATGATCATGTACTTAATTTTTATTTGAATTGATTGGAGGGTAGTAGTATAGTATATCGAGCTGGTATCCGCAAATCGACGACGTATCCGGGTATTAATCATTTCTTCCGTCTCTCAATGTTCCCATTATCTTCCAGGTGTCGTCCACCCACACCGTGACCATCGAGATCGAAGGTCAACCCGCCCCAGAGGTGACGTTCTACAAGGACGGCAACGAGCTGAAGAGTTCTGACCGCATCCTCATCGTGAAGGAGTCGGAGGAGGTCTACAAGATCACCATCAAGGATGCCAAGCTCACCGATACCGGATCTTATTCCGTTGTTGCCAAGTGAGTTATTATGTACTCGTCATCCACTAACTGCCCCTTGCCAAACTTGGAACATTTATAAAGTTCCATAATTTTACATTGCTAAAACTAAATTCCGAATAAGCTTTTTTAAATTTATTTACGAACAATAAATTTAACTTAAACAAAAAATCTTGATTTGCACACTGTACCTTTTTTGGTTTTCCAGTTTCATCATCCAAAGTAACAAGCCAAAGTAACATCATAAAGTAATAACAACGGTTAAATTCGTTTCTTCACAATTTCAACTGTTTGTTTTACTGTTACTTTTGCCCTTAACTTTTACTGCTTATTGAAGGGATGCTAAAGTCACTGTCATTTTGCCTAATTTGTAGTTTTCTCAGCGTTTATTTATTTCCCTACATTTTATTTTAGTTGACTTTTAATTTAGCTGTGATTTGGATGATCATGATATCAATAAGATGACATTTGCTATTAAAACAGAATGGTCAAGAAAAGTTAATACTTTTACTGATACGTTTAGTTTTGATGAAGAAACTGGGTGTTTATCTTTTCTATTCTAACTTCACTATTGATCATTTCCAGGAACGAAGTGAACCAATGCTCGGACTTCTGGCAGTGGCACGTGACGTCACCGCCCAAGGTCCTGAAGAAGATGGGAGAGAGCAAGGTGTGCGAGGAGAAGGAGACCGTCACCTTCAAGGTGGAGACTGAGTCTGAACCTGCTCCCACTGTCGCTTGGTGAGTAAGAGATATGTTGTGTAGAGAGATAGAGTTAGAAGAAGATGGGAGAGAGCAAGGTGTGCGAGGAGAAGGAGACCGTCACCTTCAAGGTGGAGACTGAGTCTGAACCTGCTCCCACTGTCGCTTGGTGAGTAAGAGATATGTTGTGTAGAGAGATAGAGTTAGAAGAAGATGGGAGAGAGCAAGGTGTGCGAGGAGAAGGAGACCGTCACCTTCAAGGTGGAGACTGAGTCTGAACCTGCTCCCACTGTCGCTTGGTGAGTAAGAGATATGTTGTGTAGAGAGATAGAGTTAGAAGAAGATGGGAGAGAGCAAGGTGTGCGAGGAGAAGGAGACCGTCACCTTCAAGGTGGAGACTGAGTCTGAACCTGCTCCCACTGTCGCTTGGTGAGTAAGAGATATGTTGTGTAGAGAGATAGAGTTAGAAGAAGATGGGAGAGAGCAAGGTGTGCGAGGAGAAGGAGACCGTCACCTTCAACCTTTACGATAATACTTTTTTTTTTAAATAGTTCAATTCTCTCTGACTAAATTAAACGATGTTTTCATTTATAGCTTTTTTGAAAGATCGGAAATCAATTAATAAAAATCACTGCATGATTTTTGTAGACTTGTGGAGCGATAGACATGTCAGACTTTTACTGACTAACACCACATCTGTGTCCTCCAATTGCTTTCTTTTTCATAAATTCCCCGAGGACGTAACGGGCATAATAATTTACAGCTTCACACAGCCTTTTGACATGATAATTAGCTATATTAAAATGCCACGTCTTATATTCCCCAGGTTCAAGAACAAGGTGGAGCTGTCGGAGTCGTCAGAAGTGAAGATGTCGTCGGTGGGCGAGGCGCACTCGCTCGTCATCACGTCGGCCAAGCGCGCTGACGCAGGAGAGTACTCCTGTGAGGTAGGAGTTTTATGCTTCTTCCTTTTTGTGTGTCGATGGACCGAGAACGACATAGTTTGTCACTCTTAAAATTGAAATTATACACAAAAGAAAGACTAGAAATTATGTACAAAATATTTTGACGACTAGGTAATCTATATTAATCTATATATATAAAAATGAAACCCGTTTTCCGTTGTCACGACTTGACATGAAAACGGCTTGACCGATTTGGCTCATTTTTTTTTTTAATGTTCCTTGAAGTTCAATGATGGTTCTTACGGAGAGAAAAATTCAAAAAAAAAAAAAGTTAGTTAAAGTAGGGTAGTGTAGGGTAGTGTAGGGTAGTGTAGGGAAGGTAGGGTAGGGTAGCGTAGGATATGTAGGGTAGTCATTTGACGGGAGCGAAGCCGCGGGTAAAAGCTAGTATTATAATAAAGAGGTAAAGTTTGTTTTTTTTATTGTATGAGGTAATCTGTGGAAGTACTGGTCCGATTGCTAAAATTTTTTCACCAATAGAAAGCTGCTGTATTCCTGAGTGACATAGCTGCGGGCTAAAGCTAGTATTTTATAAGCAAAAACAAATATGAAAAATCTACTTACATCTTATTTTAATATCTAGTTAAGTTTTAGTAATTTTTTGTTTTAATATTATTTAACAGACTCGACAGAAGGCGTGTTTTCCTAGTTTATTGTAAGGATTGATAACTTAGAATATTTTGAATTTTATAAAAGAAAAATGCATCGTAAATTCAAACCCAGCTTGCATTACTTTGTGTTATGTGTCACCACTGCTCTCAAAATGATGAAAGAAAAAACATCATGAGGAAACTGGCATATCCTAGAAGTAAACATTTTAAGACACGTGTCATCCACCTATCCGCACTGGGCCCGCCTGGGACCTGCTGGATAAAGATTATCTGTGGTTTTTTTTTTTAATTATCTCTTCATTACCTTCTATACAACAACCAAAGATCATTTATTTCTCACCTGTCTTATTCATCAATAGTTATGTCCACACTGTGCCCTTTTTTGTTCAACAAGGGCATGCGTCATAGCACAGTCAACAGCGCAAGTCGTGCATGCCTTTGACGAATGTGCAATGACAGTTGAAAGTGTTGCGCGCGCAGTGATACATGTCATTCCACGTCAGATGGATAATGCGTTCCATAACGCATTCAATTGTTGAAAGCAACTAACGTAAGTTTAATAGCAAGATGAAGACGAAAGTTGAAGATGAAAGGGCACAGTGTGGACATCTATACTAATATTATAAAGAGGTAAAATTTGTAAGTTTGTAAGTTTGTAGGTTTGTAAGTTTGTATGTAGGGGGTAATCTCTGGAACTACAGGTCCGATTTGAAAAATTCTTCAGTGTTAGATAGCCCATTTATCGAGGAATGCTATAGGCTATATACCATCACGCTACGGCCCACGGGAGCGGAGCAGTAACGAAAAATTCGGGTGAAACCGCAGGGGACAGCTAGTAGCTAATAATCTGCTTCTCTCGTCAGATCCGCAACGTGCACGGCAGCACGTCAGACTCGTGCACGCTGAACGTGCGCGCGGGCCCGCAGTTCACGCAGCGCCTGCAGGACGCGTCCGCCAAGGAGGGCGACAAGAACTTCGAGTTCACTGTCGCCGTCGAAGCCTTCCCTGAGCCTACTGTCAAATGGTAAGACAAAAATGATATTTAATTATTTCGCAAAGTGAGTTACGATAAATACAGCCAATTCACAAAGTAGAAGAAGAGTGTCTTGACGTCCTAGCTACGTTACAAAGTAACCTGTATTATTATGGTTCGTTAGCCCAAGGTCATATTATTAAAAATGTCTTACAAATTTACACTTAGCAGTCCTAAATGTACAAAAATAGTTTATTAAGTATATTGCAGTACTTTTGTTCACCACACCACAGCGAAAACGAATTTGTCAAAGTACTTTTTTTAATATTGATAAGTTCGTGTTTGACCACTATCTCACTTGATGGTAAGCGATGATGTGGTCAACTATGGAGCACGCTTGCCTAGAAGAAACCTACCTATTCACTCTTGACATAAAGACACAAACAGTCGAAGGCGTTGCAGTTGTCAAAAAACGCAGACTCAAAAGGAATTCCACTCCTTTGTTCCATGGTTCAGGCCATGGTCCGGAGCGAGGAGGGTTGGCATGCGGTCGCCTCCTTCTGCGAAGCAGTAATGCTAGTGAAGGAGGCTGCTGACCGCGAGCGCGTGAGGGAACGGTCCTCACGCCGCCGCCGCCGAGATCCCGATCCCGATTTCCGACCACCGTAGGTGCGGGCTCGCGGACGGCGAGCACTGGGTAGCTCGCCGTCCGGCAGTCTGGAAATAATCTGGACCGAGCCCAGTCGTCAACGGCGCGTTCTGTTCCACGCGCGCCTCAAGGAGATGTCAGCAAACTGTAGGGGCCCGGCAGGGCCGAAGCCTCTGGGGGGAACATGTGGTATTCCTAAAGGTTGACACCGAGTCCCCCCCAGAACGAAGGCAACGAAGGAACGGAGTAGGGGTTTAGTCAGTAAAAGTCTGACACGCCCTCCCGCTCCGCCCAAGAGCGGGGGAAGTCATTCTGATGATTCCCCTACCATAAAAAAAAACTCCTTTGTTCCAAAAACATTGTTAACGTATACCCATACGTTAACAATGTTTTAGGGGGTTATGCATACCGGTGATATCAATACAAAGCTTTCGCTACACTGCGAGAGCCTTTGTCTCGAAGATTCATTCAGCACTTGAAAAATCATTGTTTTCTCTACTTCCAGGTACCTCGGAGACGTAGAGATAACAGAGAAGAAGTCGGTGTTCACCCGCGTGGACAGCGGCAACACGCACAAGCTGATCCTCAAGGAGGTGTCGGCGGAGTACTCCGGCAACTACACGTGCAAGGTGTCCAACGTGCTCGGAGAGGACTCCTGCTCCGCTAACTTCACTGTCAACAGTAAGTCAGAACGATTATGTACAACTAGCTTCCGCCCGCGGCTTCGCCCGCAACAACAAAATCGAAGAACAAATAAGATCACGCTTCTTTTTTTTCCTATAGCCTATATGTTAATCTAGGGTATAACCTATCTACGTACCAAATTTCAACCAAATCGGTCCAGCTGTTTTTGCGTGAAAGAGTAACAAACATACATCCATCCTCACAAACTTTCGCATTTATAATATTAGTAGGATTTATGTCGGCTTAAAGAGGTCCATTGCTGGATACAAACCATCCCACACGTATCGCCACACAACGCCCGGTCCTGTGCCTCTCGCGTCTACCGAATTTTCGTGACCCTCATGTCAAAACCTCTTGTCGAGACCCAAGCCGCAAGTCATCGGTCCACCTTGTATTCTATTATACAGCCATAATGCAGGACATACTATGAATAATATGATAGAAAGGTTGCAGTTAACCAGCACATAATATAATTATCAGTGAAGTTCATTTGAACGAGGAGCTCGTGGCTAGATAATAACAGCCACAGGTCGATCTTCAAGGTTAAGCAACGCTTGCCTAGGTTGGTCTGTGGATAGGTGACCATCTTAACAAAACGAGTTTCCTCCGTGCCTCGGAAAGCACGTTAAGCCGTTGGTCCCGGCTGTCATTTGTAGATCTTTGGCAGTCGTTACGGATAGTCAGAAGCCAGTAAATCTGACTCCAGTCTTGCCATGAAGTACGGTGTTACCCCAGTTAATGGGTTGTGGAGGTCTGGTAGGCAGCCGCTCCTCGTAAAATACTGGTATTTAGCTAAATCCGGCTTGACTGGAAGCCGACCCCAATATAGTTGGGAAAAAGACTAGGCAGATGATGATGAAGTTCATTTGAACACATCATTCCGACGATAATCCGTGTTCTAAGATTTTGTTAGCTTGACATAGACTTTTTTATTTTGAACAAATCTAGTTAATAAAACAGCAGGCTGTGGAATTGTTCTTGAGTTTCCGTGGCCATGGAACGTAAAGGGCAATTTAGAAACACAGGTGGGTTTAGTCATTAAAAGTCTGACTCAACTTGTTTCAAACACACCAGGAGAAGTTATTTTATGATTTTCCTACTCAAAAAATTAAGTAAATAAGATTACCGATTTTCTTACTTGGTTAAATAATTTTGATAACTTATGTGCTCAAGTGGCAGTGGGCAGAGACATTGCTCGCAGAACAGATAGTCGATGGGGATGAAAGGTTCTAGAGTGGCGACCATCTAGACGCGGCGTTGTAAGACCTCCCATAAGGTGGACCGACCAGATACATCATAGAGTGGGCGTCTTTCAGCTGAATTGATGATGATAATGTACTTCCATTATAAAACTATCTTATTAAACAATTGTTTAAGTTATTTAACATTCTATGGGGTCTGATTTTCTTGGCTATCTCTTCCAGGAAAGCCCCGCATCACCAAGAGCCTGGTCGACATGACGGTGGAGGCGGGACAGACGCTGAAGCTGGACGTGGAGGTGGAGGGCTGCCCCGAGCCCAAGGTCAAGTGGTACAAGGACGGCAAGGAGGTCACCACCGACGCCAGGATCAAGATCGAGAGGGATACTAAGAGGTGAGGGAATTGTCGTTATGAATGTGACTAGACAAATCCGATCAAAATCAACTCTAACTACTAACGGCCGAAACCAATAACCTATCGATCTCCAGTTTTGGCATACTGGAGATTGTAAAACAAATGATACAATACAAAAATTATCATGTTTTCAGTTGTTTCATTAGTTTTTCAATCTCCGATATGTGACAGATAGGTTATTGGTTTCGGCTGTTAGTGAAGTGTATGGAATATGAAAAACATTGGTTATTTTTATACGTGATTTTATTCTGAATAGCTTATTTATTGAACACCAGATCTTTTATCTGGGCTTCGGGAACGTTTAAAAGAGTAATCTTAGCTTTAGAATGCACAGGGTTACTGAAAGATACAGAAGTGTTTTAGTCACTAGAAGTCTCACTTTACTTTTAAGCGAAAGTCATTATTTGATGATTACCCATCTCAAAAAAAAACTGTTTTTGTAGGATATACTTGAAGGCTGACCGAAAAAAAAAGTCCGAACCAAAACAATAAATTTTGATCAAATAAAACCAAGTTTTGACAAGTTTAGTCCATTCCGTTTTCGCGTTTGGTCATAAAATAAGCATTCCTACCGGATGATCAAAATACTAATTTAAATATTCTAAAAATAATACGCGTATTTAATTATACGATTGCATAATATTCAAATCACTATGATTGGTTAAACAATAAAACATTCTAAAAATTAGTGGTATTATAAGTTCTAATAATAGTAATTATTACAAGTCTACAAGTCAGTTGTTGAAATCTTTGTCTTACAAACAGATTGGAGAACTACCACCTCACTGTGACGCTGGTGAAGGAAGAGGATGGCGGCGAGTACGAAGTGAGGGCCGAAAACGAGTTTGGTAGTGTCTCTTCTAAGAGCACGGTCACCGTCCACAGTAAGTACTCGCAAACACATCAAAATCAACCTTCAGTACAAGCCATAGGGACCATTTTCGAAAAACACTGTTCTATCACGAATCACAAAATTTTTAGATTCAAAACTTATCCTTGTGCACCAAAAAATAAGGTTGAAAATCAACGTCAACTTGCACATCCGTATGATTTGATCACGAGTCAGAGTTGCAGCTCACACTACACAGACTGACACGAACACACACACATAGACACACTACACACCTACATGGTAAGCAAGAAACCCATCTGTCGAGAACAGAATTGGCACTACGATGGAAAGACATACGGGTAAAGTAGTTTGTATTAACGTAGATACTGAACCCTAGTTTATTAGTACTACCATATTACCCGCACGTTAGTTTGTTTTTGGTGTCCCTAGATACCGACCATTAGGATATGGTAATATACACCGAAGCATTCAATGGACTGGAATGCTGAGTAGTCACCACCGATGCACTCTCCTGCACATTTAAACCCATTTGTGACGTCGATTTCTTAATACATTTTACCCATTTTTAATAAATCATGTTTTATTGTTACCACTTTTTTCATTGTGTTCAATAGCGCGAGAGATTCATTCGACATTGAATAAAGAAGCCATTGTTGAAAGTGAGATCGATGACGAAGGCAAAAAGGGGAAGAAAGCTGTAGAAGATGACGTGGATTCAGGGGAGAAGAAGTCAGCCAAGTTGGCCAAGGCGGAGACTGTAGAAGAAAAGTCTATATGGGATGATGAAGAAGATGGCAAAGCAAAGAAATCGAGCGTTGATGAGGTGGATAAACCATCGCGCACGGCTAAGAAATCTATAACCGAGCCTGAAGTAGCCGAAGAAAAGTCCTTCTGGGACGACGCAGAAAATGACAAGAAGTCCAAAAAGGTCTCCATTGCCGATCCAGAAACAAAACCAGGCAAAGGCAAGAAATCCATCTCTGAGCCAGAGGTGGCTGAAGAAAAATCTTTCTGGGATGACGCCGACGATGGAAAGACTAAACAACCCATTGTAGAGGAACCAGACACACCAGCCCCTAAAGCAGGTAGGAAGTCCGTCAGCGAACCCGAAGTGGCTGAAGAGAAATCATTCTGGGACGATGACGACAAACCGAGTAAGCCAACTATAGAGGAGATTGAATCAACACCCACCGACGCTGGGAAGAAGTCCTTCTCTGAACCCGAGACGGCCGAAGACAAGTCTTTCTGGGACGAGAACCATAACGAACAGAACAAGAAACCTGTCGTAGAAGAGGTCGTTACTAAGAAGGACGCAGGAGAAAAGAGCGCCACCAAACCAGAGGTAGTCGAAGAAGTACCAATAGCCGAAGAAATCAAGTCTCCCAAGCGTATATCGATTAAAAAACAGCCCGTAGAAGAACCGTTAAGTGCTGAAACTGAAGGTATACACATTAAACGCTTCGACGCTTTCTCTTCAATTCAGCAAACAGCTTTTAGAACTATGTTGCGAGAATTTCGCGTTTTCGCGCACACTTTGCATGCCCTTAACATTGTGTTTTTAACATCCCAAGTGTGATTTGTTATTAGGCCGGGTTTTCGAAACAGTAACTACGTTCAAGACAGGCGACAACGGAGCTATAATTATGTCTAAAGTCAGCAGCACTAAGTCTCATGGCGCGATCGTCACAGGTCAGTATCCAGCTTCCTACCTTCTCTTCCCAGTTCTAACATCCATCCATCATGAACTAACTTTCCACCATTAAACAATATTGCTTATAAAACTTCAAACTAAAGTATAACGCATTAGTCTCATCTTTTCTAACCTCACCTTCTAGACCGTTGTATGACCTAAAATCAACATAATACTATTTTAACTGGTAGGTCCGGCCGAAACGCACACTTTACACAAAATGACGTCAACATCACTTTATTATGATGACGATGACTTTTTCGGAGGCAGGCGGTTGATCCAACCCAACAAGCCGCATACAACTTCTTTGGAAGTTGAGGAAATTGCTAGCCATAGTTACTTCTTGACGGAGATGGGGCATTATAGTATACCTGATCATGTGAGGAGAGGTACTTACGGCATCATTGAAGAACCGCAGACTGACTCTGAAGCTGATGCTGGATCTAGATGCGGGCGACAGGGAGCCAACCGCACTGTGTCCATAATGTCAGTCTCCGAAGACGAGATGAGCTGGCAGAACGAACCACTCTCCAGAGAGATATCCATCGAAGATCTCTCTAAATCCATCTTCGACATTGACGAAACAAGGAAAGTATTCAGTAAAGATTCCTACGTCTGCCAGTCGTCTTTCAAAGAAGACTACATCATTGGCGAGGACGAAGAAGAATCTTTCATTGTAAAAGAAAAGTCGCAAAAGGTATTCGAGAACGACATCACAGAAAAACTAATACACATTTCGAAGGAATTCGACGAAAACGAGTACAAATCCGTCGATAAGAAAATAGATAACGTTAAGAATAGAATTATAGAAGAACTAGTGTTAAGCCCCATGAAGAACTTTGAGAACATAACGAAAGATGTGACAGAGACGACTGTAGAGAGAAAGAGAAAGAACGATGCTAAGTTATTCAAACTGGAGGAAGAGGAAGTGGATGACGAGATAGAAGCCCTTCTGAGACGAAGCCAGAGGCAAAGGAGCATTCTAGACGATATACTAAATGTGGAAGACGAAAAAGGTAATTGTTAAATCAAAATATTAAACACACGGGGGACGTTGTACGATGACGGAGGCTGGCATTGATGATGTAACGCTACGCACTGTATGTCCGGGGAGAATAACATGACAGTAAATGCTTTGAATCCGAAATCGGAAATTGCTGATGTTGACTCCATACAATCTGCCATCTTCTTCTTAACTACAAACTAAATTCTTTATAACTTTTCATCTTCTAAGAAAATGGCAGATTCTTTCCATATAATTGTCCTCTAAATGTCTATCCATATTTTACTAATGCTGTCGTATGTTTGTTTTAGCACGCATGCGTAATAACATTCCCTTCTGGCATACTAATCTTTGGGGCCCGGTGCGACAACGATACTAGTGCGAACAAAAAAAAATCATCATTCATCAAGGTAAGCGAAATATATTTCAACTGTAGTGCGTCGCTTGCACGGCACTTACGCTTTTAGTGTTAATGGGTCTTTAGTTTATAAGCCAAACATCGTTTACTGGTAAGTATACGAACACTTAAAAAAACCAACACACACGATTATTTCAGTGTCCTCCTAGATATGCGCATCTGTGAGTAACACATAGGTAAGATCGAGTACAAAAATCTTTAACTGCTGTATATACTGCAAAGTTATTGAGCAATATTTTATGTAAATACACAAATCTTTTATTAAAAGGGCTTCGTAAACTTCTAGGCTTAAGAATGTGATGTCAACGAATTTTCGTACTTTCTTTCTGTATATAGAAAACGTTAAGTTACAACATTAGATTTGTTCCTAGAGTCACTTTTACCATCCTTGCATTTTCAACCTAGCCTGTTGCTAAAGAATACATATTAAAAAATACTTGTCAATTATGTATCTGTTACTAGCCAAAGCCGATTTTAGGACGAACTAGTTTCGCCCAGTCCGAACCCGTGATAGTAGTCGGTTAGTATTAGTAGTACAATTTTAGGACATTCCGACACGGACAGGTTAGGGTAGAAGGTTAAGGCGGGAGCAGAGCGTAGCGGAGCTCCCGCCTTAGCCTTCGTGGTATTTTTTTTTATAATTCCCTAAAAATGGGAGGACTGCGAAACTCCGTGCGTGCAGGGAGAACTAGTTTGGCCTAAGCAAAACTAGTTCATCCTAAAATCGGGTTGGGCCAGTAACATATCCATCTGTTATGATTGAAATTTAACTAAGAGTTTTATGAAAGTAGCATTGTTTAAATGCTACTTTCATAAAACTCTTAGTTAAATTTCAAATTAAGTTTCACTTGAAAAACAAATCTGCTGTAACTTCGACCAAACCCTCTTTCTCTGTTATTCTCCCAGCCTGTTGCTACGCTATTCTCTAGCTTCTAACTGCCCAGTCGATGGTGTAACATGTAACACCGGTCGACTGAACCCCAGCGTCGTGTAACGCGTTGCGCTTCATGTTACAGCACCACCCGCAGTCAAAGGCAGCAGTATGAAGGACGGGCACGCCTTCGAGTCCCTTCCTCTAGTCTACTCTGTAGAAGTGTCTGGTGAGCCCAAGCCGACTATCCGTTGGCTCCATGATGGGAAAGAAGTCAAGCCTTGTGGCAGGTAAATATGGAGTTATCTTACTGTAATAAAACTTTAGGGATATCGTAAAACTGTATGAAATCTTCAAAAAGGAACCACAGCATCAGGTATTATGCTGTGGGGTTATTCGAAAGAATTACCGTGGCCCTGAAATGGAAAGGGCAGCTTAAGGAATTGATTTAAGTCAGTAATAATTTGAGTCAAAGAGTCATTTGATGAATTCCTGCTAAAAAAAAGCATCAGGCTTTATGCTGTGGGACTGTCCGAAAGAGTTACCAAGGCCCAGGAACGTAAAGGGCAACTAAAGGAATAAGTTTTTGTCAGTAAAAGTATGACACTCCCGCTCGCTCCAATTACAGCGGAAAGATTTGTTTGATAATTTCCCGCTAAAAGAAACCATCAGACTGGTTAGTGCATTTTAGGATGGCAGTAGCGGGTGCTGGCCCATCTATATCATGACAGACTCTGAGATTCATCATTTTAAAAACGGAAGGCCCTTTAAAGTCTTGAATCGTCGCTGTCGTGATACGCACTAGGTTATTAAGAGCTTATTTACTCTTGCCTTGAAGACACCCAAATTATAACCAGACGCGAAAACAGCAGCAAGCAAATTGTTCCAATCCTTTGTTTCAATAAGGCTGATGTTAGCCACACTGTTTTTGTAAATCTTTATTTCCCTTTATTATGTACTTAGTACCCAAATAAACCTATATTCTTTCTGCAGAGTCCACATCACCAACGATGGAGACCTGTTCAAGCTGGAGATCGACGCCGTGCAGATGAAGGATGCCGGCAAGTGGCAGTGCGAGATCGTCAACAATCTGGGCAAGCAGGTGCAGACCGCTGAGCTTTCTGTGTCGCGTGAGTATTTCTATTATTATTATTTATTTTTTTAAATAAGTTAACAAACGGCCATGACTTGATTTCTGAAAGCGTAATCTATATATACCTATATATAATCGAGTTAATCTTAGGAATTACTTGTTTGAATTAAAAGATGATTTGTCCAGTCAAATTAGCTCAATTAAGGTAAGAATCTCGGAATTCGAGATACCCAGCTGTAAGTTTGTAAATAGTTGTATATTGACACCCTAAAAGTTGTCTCAAAACCTACATATGGTAGGGTGTACGCACCTATTAAATTTCATGGTCGGGGGTCACAAAAATCGGGCTTTTGCGCTTTTTTTGTAAATATCTCATTTCCTATAGGTTTTTTGCTATTTGTATATTTAACAATATTGTAGAATATAAAATTCTCTACAATTTTTGTTCAGAAAACTTTTTCCTACGGTGAACCGTTTTCGAGATATAGGGCGGAGACCGCGCGGTCACAGCATCACTTTAGGCTTCGATCAACAATGTACTAGATTACCGATCACTGCTTCAAAAACGGCCCGAAAAATACCATGTAAAGCATGGTATTTTTAACAATTGAAGTTCGAGTTGTCCAAGTGTAGCCAACATTAACAAGCGAAAATGGCGTACTGCGCGTTCAAACATTGCTCAAATAACCAGCGCAAAACTCAAATTTCAGAAGGAATATCGTTTTTTCGGTAAGTTTATACATATATTTGCTTATTTTCATAATAAAAGTATAACATAAATTGTGAAATATCAATGATTTTATTTATTTTGGTTTGCTGAACCAATGTTTGACATAACGCGCCAACATTTTTGTCAAACGTTGGTCGCTTGAGAATACGGAATGAATGGAGTAAAATATTTTTTTTGCTACTTATTTTTATTTTTCCTTGTAGATTTCCTATTGATCCATTTCGCTGTGCAGAATGGATATCCATTGTTGTACAGGAAAGAGGAGAAGAATTTTACAAGCCTTGTAAAACTTCCGCTATATGTTCTATTCATTTTCACCACTTTGACATAAAAAAAACTTGAAAAGGCGTAGATTACTAAAAACAGCCGTTTCCAAGTTACAGGTAAATAACTATATTTACTTTCTTAGTAAAGATTTTGTTAAGGGATTTATAGGTACTTAGTTAACATTATTTCAAATGATTTTTTTTCTTTTTTCAAATCACATACTATTTCTACATATTACTTTTCCTCCGTGCCTCGGAAAGCACGTTAAGCCGTAGGTCCCGGCTGTAATATGTAGATCTTTGGCAGTCGTTACGGAGAGTCAGCAGCCAGTAAATCTGACTCCAGTCTTGCTATGAAGTAGGTACCGATTTACCCCAGATAATGGGTTGTGGAGGTCTGGTAGGCAGCCGCTCCTCGTAAAATACTGGTATTCAGCTAAATCCGGCTAGACTGGAAGCCGACCCCAATATAGTTGGGAAAAGGCTAGGCAGGTGATGAAACCAATTTCTTTGTTTATATTGTAATATGTAAATATTGTAAACGCATTATTCAAAAAAAAACCGTGGAGTTTTTTGCCGGTTCTTCTCCGCAGGAAACGACCAATTGGAATCGTCCACTAGCTTCTGACGTTTTATAAGTGCCCATGTAGGCCTATGTGAAATAAACACCATTTAGATTTTTGATTTGATTAAAAAAATATATAAATATACTAAAACCATTTATTGTTTAAATCGGTCTTTGAAGTTTGCAACTTAACGTTTGAATCCCCGACCGATCCTATGAGACCGCGCTGTTATTGTTTTACTATTGTGTCTCGTTTCGCGGGTATCTGAGTAACTACATAAAAAAGTACTTTCCATAAAAATATAATAATTTCGCAACTCCATGCTGACTTTGTTCAAGTTTTAAAATTTGATATCTGTCTAGTAAAGAAGTAGAATAAGCACCAGTGTTATCATTTTATTTTAAACCTTGTTGCTAACTAATTAGATTTAATTTTTGAATAAATGTATTTGACCTCATTTAAAAGTGAGTTTTGAATTTGGAATGTCCGTTTTTTCATTTATTGATTTTATCTACTATCTAACACAGAAGGTACTAAATACAAATATAATTCAAACTACATTAAAGTTTATGATTGTAGTGTATTTTGATCTTAAGGTTTATAATTACTTGAAGTTATTAAATCTTTTAAACTTTTTTCTCAAATAAATATTTTACTTTACGTATAACGTTTTGTGCCACTTATGTGACATGATTTTGTTCTCAATCCTTCATCTAGTACATTGTTGATCGAAGACTTTAGGTCAACTGGTGCCTCCGGTCGAAAACGCGCCATATTATAGTTAATGAACTATCGATAAATCAATGATTATAAATATTTGTCTGAATAGTTGTGACTATTCGGAGAAAAATACAAAAAAAAATATCACACAAATATTTTTTAAGTAATAAGTGAAATAACACAAATAAATTCTTTTAAAATTTAGATCTTTTGTGATATTTTCCTCTACCATATACCACAATTGTATAAATATTGCTGTTCTTTTTTTTGTAGCGACAACCTGAATAAAACTGCTATCTACTGCTATTCTTAAAAAATCCAGAATTCCTCTAGATTTTTCATAAAAATGAATGAAACTTATGTGATTACCCAAATTTATTGAAGATTTTTACTTTTAGTCAACTTTAGCTTGTCCTGGTGTAAAAAAAAGTATGAACACTACTATGGCAAGTTTTCTTAAAAATTGTTGCAACTAATCAAGTTTCCAAAATGGTATACTACTTTATTAAAACCAGCCACAAAAAAATAATATCCATACAAGTTCAAAACAAGAAACTAATTTCTTAAATTATTGTTAACAGTAATCACTTTTCCTACGTGCCCAAAATAGGTTCTTGCTACAATTTCTATTAATGAATGACATACCCTAGTTATTTACTTTGAAAATTAAAGCAAGATAGAGATATTTAAGTTAAAAAAAGCATAGCATAATAAGAGAAACTAATTATTCTCAGTAAGTGAGTTCAGTTCAGTACGCACTGCTCCTTTCCATCGTACATCTGTTCACAAGCCCATGCTGGCGACGGCGGACGGCGAGCAATGCGTAGATCGCCGTCCTGTCGTCCAATTACCATCCGGATTGCGCTCAAGTCGTCGACGACGCGTAATGATCTATGCGTACTTCAAGAACATTTCAGAAAATCGTAAGTGCCCAGCAGGGCCGAAATCCACTGGGGCCATGGGGTATGTGAAAGGGTACACTGACTGGGGCCATAGAACAAAGGCAAAGAAGGAACAGGAGTGGGCTTTAGTCAGTAAACGTCTGACATGCCAGGTAAGTGTTGTTAAATAAATGAATACTGAATTAGAAGTGGATAGGTTAGGAAAAAAATCATAAAATATAATATAACAGTTAATAAAAAATGACAAATATTTATAATCATTGATTTATCGATAGTATAAACTCATATGGCGCGTTTTCAACCGGAGGAACCAGTTGACCTGAAGTGATGCTGTGACCGTGCGCTCTCCGCCCTCTATCTCGAAAACGGTTCACCGTAGGAAAAAGTTTTTTATGCAAAATTTGTAGAAAATTTTGTATTCTACAATATTGTTAAATATACAAATAGCAAGAAACCTTTAGGAAATGAGATATTTACAAAAAAAGCGCAAAAAAACGATTTTTGGGCCCTTTGACCTTGAAATTTCATAGTTGCGTACACCCTACCATATGTAGGTTTTGAGACAACTTTTAGGGTGTCAATATACAAGTATTTACAGACTTACAGCTGGGTATCTCGAATTCCGAGGGGAAAGTACTATAATGACTGGACTAGTTGGATACCTCATTTATTGAGGAAGACAAGGTGTTATTTAACATCCGCTACGATCCACGGAAACGCAGAAATAATCAAAGACGCGGTGGACGGCTTGTATTTAATAAAATTTGTAATTCTCAATTTTTTTATTCCCGATGACTTGTTTAATTAGATGATTAAGATCAAAAATGTATAGAAGTAAATCATGTCATTAAAGCATATGTACAGTACGCGTCAAATAACTATGCCGCTCTGAAGCTAGGCTTTCCTAACAACGGCGCAGGTACTATCGCGTAAAAAGTGTTCACTGACGTGAAAATTTTTAAATTGTTTTATTTTATAATGAAAATAAATAGTGTTTTTTTTAATCACCTGATTTTATATATCTAAGAAAAGGAGAAAGAAAGAAAATACGTTCGTTCGTAATTATAAGAATAAATAACAAAAAACAACAAACTTAAAACTGGTAGGTAATAATTATACACGTAGCACTTTTCGCATCGACGATCGTGCGAGCGGAACACAAGCTGGTATCGGACGTATACGAGCGACTGAGATAGAAAAATAACGCATGCGCAGTGCTGTCTTTTTTCGTAAAATTGATTACTGCGCAGTGATTGTAGCCAACTTCAGAGCGGCAAAGTTAGTTGAAGCGAACTGTAAATGATGGGATTTTAATCATATCTTTTTAAAAGAAATAATTTTTTGACTCTGTTCTTTTACCCGTCACGCTTCACACAACCCATCCATCTTTTATTTGTACCTCAATTCAATCAACCATCTTCATTTCTCCCACAGCCGAGTCCGAGCTCCGCAAGCCCAAGTTCACCACTCCCCTAGAAGCGCAGCGCGTCATGCAGAAGGAGCCCGTGACCCTGCAGGCAGTCTGCACGGCCGACCCTCAGCCGCACGTATCCTGGCTCCTGAATGGAGTGGAGCTGCAGCCCAGCGCCACTATCATCACGTCGGCTGATGCTAAGGATCTGGACCATGGCTTGAAGGAGTGCACCTTTACGCTGTCTATTCCTACTGGTATGTTATATTTTTATTATTTTTTTATTTGTCGTATATCGCACCCTCTTTGGGACACAATCACTTATAGCAAAAATGTAGTTTTTCAGGAGAAGTATTTAAAACTTTGACACCTCACAAAACAATAACTTAAGAATATGAAGATGAGATGAACAGCTTATACTACAACGTCAACTTTTATCTTTACTTTTGACTAAATATAATCACTTTATATTTCCTTAGGATATATTTCTAGATGTGTGAAAAATGCAATAATGAGTTAAATCTCATTATTGCATTTTTTGCAAAAGTGACAGTGTCGCACCGGGGATGCGATATGTTAAGTTATTATTAGACATTGGATTATATGCACTTGCATGTTTACTATAGAGTTGAATTGAAATCGAAACCAAAATCAAAATTAGAATCAGAACCGAGGCGGAGGCAAAAGCGTCAAAATACTAATCAAAAACTCGTATAAGTAAAATGAAGATTAGTTACAAAATTCCAAATACGAAAGAAACCAACAGATGAAAGAGTAACTGACACGGCACAGAAGGGGCTGGTTCCCCACGTGATAATTTATTTAAACCTCCGATATAATGATTTCGATTAGAATTTATCGAAACCGAAATCGGAATCGGAAGTTACAACCTTTCGAAATCGAAATTGCACCTCGCTTACTTCCCTAATATACAGGGTGTCCCAAAACTCAACGATAATCTGGGACCGGATGAATGGCCAAGCTACACTAGTTCTGGGAAAAATAAAAAATAAAATCCATATCACTCAGTCCAGCGATAATAGACATTTTTTAAAAAAAGTTGAAATTCGACACCCTTGGTCGCATATTCAAGGTTTGTGATCACTAATGTCACAATTTCGCTGTATTTTTTTTAATTTCGTGATCTTCATTAATGATGCTATTAATCGAAACTATAAATTATTGCAAAAAACTTTGTTGTAACGCTGGACTGAGTGATATGGATTTTATTTTTTATTTTTCCCAGAACTAGTGTAGCTTGGCCATTCATCCGGTCCCAGATTATCGTTGAGTTTTGGGACACCCTGTATGTGGCTATTACTTCCTTACAATTACACGATGCCGGGTCAACAGAAATAATTAAAACACTGACCAAAACAATTCTAACATTACTTCCCCTCTCCAGGCCGCCACACCGACACCGGCGAATACACAATCCAGGCCAAGAACAAGTATGGCGTCGGCGAGAGCTCGGCACGACTCGACATCTTGCTGAGGCCGGAGATCGAGGGGCTGCATGATGTTACCGCTGTGCCCTTCGAGGAGACCACCTTCATAGCTAATGTTAGAGCTAATCCTATTGCTGAGGTTAAGTGGTAAGTGATTTTGAACCTTCTGTTACTAGATATAAGGGCCATAGTTCTACTGGGACTAGAAATAGAGGGTGTACATGATGTTACCGCTGTGCCCTTCGAGGAGACCACCTTCATAGCTAATGTTAGGGCCAACCCTATTGCTGAGGTTAAGTGGTAAGTTGTTTTGAACCTTCTGTTACTAGACATAAGGGCTACAGTTCTACTGCAACTATAGATCTAAGGCCTGCATGATGTTACCGCTGTGCCCTTCGAGGAGACCACCTTCATAGCTAATGTTAGAGCTAATCCTATTGCTGAGGTTAAGTGGTAAGTTGTTTTGAACCTTCTGTTACTAGATATAAGGGCCATAGTTCTACTGGGACTAGAAATAGAGGGTGTACATGATGTTACCGCTGTGCCCTTCGAGGAGACCACCTTCATAGCTAACGTTAGAGCTAATCCCATCGCTGAGGTTAAGTGGTAAGTGATTTTGAACCTTCTTTAAGTAAATATAAGGGCTATAGTTCTACTGTGACTAGAGATAGAGGGGCTGCATGATGTTACCGCTGTGCCCTTCGAGGAGACCACCTTCATAGCTAACGTTAGAGCTAATCCCATCGCTGAGGTTAAGTGGTAAGTGGTTTTGAACCTTCTTTAAGTAAATATAAGGGCTATAGTACTAAGGGGACCAGAGTTCGAAGGCCTGCATGATGTTACCGCCGTGCCCTTCGAGGAGACCACCTTCATAGCTAATGTTAGAGCTAACCCCATCGCTGAGGTCAAGTGGTAAGTGATTTTGAACCTTATGGGACTAGATATAAGGGCTATAGTTCTACTGACCCCAGAGATCGAAGGCCTGCATGATGTTACCGCTGTGCCCTTCGAGGAGACCACCTTCATCGCTAACGTTAGGGCCAACCCCATTGCCGAGGTCAAGTAGTAAGTGATTTCGAACCTTCTGAGACTAGTATTAGAGCTACAATTCTACTGCGAGCAAAGATACAGGGTCTGAATAACGTCATCACCGTGTTCTGCGGGGAGACTACCTTCATCGCCAACGTTAGGACCAACACCATCGCTGAAGTTAAGTGGTAAGTTGTATAAAAGGGCTATAGTTCTACTGAGGTATTTCTTCTCGGGATTAGCCTTGAGGAGCTCGTGGCTAGATAATAACAGCCGCACGGGTCCAACTTCTAGGCTTCTAGGTTAAGCAATGCTTGCCAAACTTGGTCTGTGGATGGGTGGTCACCCATCCATCTTAACATAGCGAGTTTCCTCCGTGCCTCGGAAAGCACGTTAAGCCGTAGGTCCCGGCTGTCATTTGTAGATCTTTGGCAGTCATTACGGATAGTCAGAAGCCAGTAAATCTGATTCCAGTCTTGCCATGAAATACCGTGTTGCCCCAGTTAATGGGTTATGGAGGTCTGGTAGGCAGCCGCTCCTCGTAAAATACGGGTATTCAGCTAAATCCGACTTGACTGGAACGACCCTAATATAGTTGGGAAAAGGCTAGATAGATGATGACAAAATAATATCATTTATAATCAATTTTCCAGGCACAAAGATGGCTACGCGATCCAGCCATCCTCACGCTACGACATCGTGGAGGACGTGGCGAACGAGACGTACAAGCTGACCGTCAAGAAGGTGGGCGTGGACGACGGCGGCGTCTACAGCCTCGTCGCCAAGAACGAGGTCGGAGAGGCGACGCAGCAGGCCAAGCTTACTGTGCACAGTAAGTGTTAAAGATCATCATCATCATTTTAGGTGAAAGATGTCCACTGTTGAACATAGGCCTTCCCCAAATGTCGGTCTTGTGCGTCTCGCATCCATCCCGATACCCGCAACCCTCGCCAAGTTATCAGTCCACCATGTGAGAGGCTTTCCATTGCGTTTATGTAGTTGCCATTCCAGAACCTATCGTCCCAATCGACCATCTGTTCTGCGAACAACATGTCTGCCCTCTGCCACTGAAGTAAAAAAATGTAGTGGTTAAGATTTAATAAGACTAAAGCAACTACCTTCCTCCTTCCTCTAACCTTCTGCATGAAAGATGCAGAAGGTTGTGGGAAAAAGAAGAAACCGAACAAGTTCCGATGCGAATTTTTCAATCCAAAGTTTTCTAAGTTCATCTAGGACATTACTGTCACCCCGTCTCGGAAAGCATAAAGCTTTTCGTACCGGTCCGTACAGACGCCAGAAAATCTGATTATCAGTCTATCCAAGAAGTGTAGTGCTGCCCAAAAAATGGGTTGTAGAAGTCTAATAGGATAGTTGTTTCATGCAAATTACGGTTATTCAGCCGCATCTATTAGACTGAAATGCCAACCCCAATCTAGTTGAGAAAAGGCTAGAAAGATAACGATATATAGGATAGAACCAATTAAAGGGATCATATAGATCATAAGTCACAGAAATAAAATTGGCTAGCGTGCCAAACTAACGCATTAGAGGTCAGTGTACGACTGATATTGAAATCCATCCCTTGTGTTTTGGTCATGAACTTGTTGACGAGTTTGGATGTGGTAATAATAGCTATTATGCTTTGCTAGCTTTTTGCCGCAGCTCCGCCTGCGTTATATTTGGGTTGACGTAGCTTAGTGTCTACTTTTCTTTTAAATTACGAACTTTCACATAAACTTTTAAAACTTTTTTCACCCCCTTTTGTTTTTTTAAGATATTAGTTATCATAATTGTAGGCAAAATAAAATTAGCCTAGATGCACTACACTGGTAGCGCGTTGATATGGATATTTACGCACGCAGACGTATACGCTAGTGAAAAAGATATTTTCTAATAAGGTAGTTTATTAAAATAGCTTTTTAACAAATAGCTGAAATTGATACAGTAACCGATTCTGAACACACTACTTTCAGAATGTTCGTTTTTATTTTACATGTTGTACCTATATAGATATATAAATAGCTTATGACATTTAGGGCCTGTTTCACAATGTCCGAGTAGGCACTACTCACTGAATAAATTCAAAAATTTGACAGAATTTGTATGAAATTATCTGTCAAGTAAGATACTCGAAACTTAATCATAGGGGGTGAAACAGGTCCTTAGTACTTCAATTATTATTCCTACGCTTTAATTGCCTACAAATTTGATAATAAGGTTCACTATACTCATCTTAAAATGTGGTTAAAAAAAAAATGGCAAGCTTTAAAAACTGTAAAATTTTATCTAGAACTCAATCGTCAGTCTAAAACTACTTCCAAGCCACTTCTTTTTCTTATCGTAAGGTTAGTGGCCAACCTGGTGTCAGAGTTTTCAAGCCGCCCGAAGGTCTGACTTGGCTGAACGACTGCTGTCAGTTGACAACAACCGGGACCGACTTTTTACGTGCCAAGTCACTTATTAACCGAATCCCCCTTCCACAGCCGGCGTACCCGTCTTCACAAAACCCCTGCAGAAGCAGACCGTGAAGGACTACGATGACGTGACGCTGAAGGTGCGCTGCGACGGCGTGCCCAAGCCGGACGTGCTGTGGTACCGCGAGGGCCAGGAGGTCGTCAATGATGAGCGGCACAAGGTCACCACGGAGGTCGGCGGGCAGGTCGACAGTGAGCTGGAGATCAAGCACTTTGAGGCTAGCGATGCTGGCAAGGTAAGAAGACTTTTTTTGTTTCTTGATTAGTTTAGAGTGCATTGTGGTGATTGCGGTTATATTTATCACTTATAGTCATAAATATAGCCACAAATACATCCACGTCATAAGGGTCCAAGAATGTCGAAGCCTACTAGGGCTATCGTTTATGTAAACGTGAACCCTAGAGCCCTAGGAAGAAGTCAAAGAAGGAATATCAGTGAGTTTTAGTCTCTGCCCGGCTCCGCCCAGAGCTAGAGAAGTCATTGGATGATTAACCAACAAAAAAAAGCTTCATGGTTTCAAATGGCCCAACTGGTATTGGACATTAAGTCCGGCTCTGTACTTCTATGCGCATAAAGCATTTAATAAATAAATAATAAATAAGCACCTTGACATGAACTGAGAACTTATTGCATCTCTCACTGGAAAGTGACGTAAATGAGATCGATTCACCACAAAGCATTCAAATGTACTCGTATAAAATTTTCTAAGTCGCTTGTGAGTTCTCGCGTACATCTAGCTTATGTTTTATTTATTGGTAAATTTTTTATGACTAAAGAATCATATGACGTTACACACTAGAGCACATAATGTATTTAATTATCTTATCTTTTTTTATTTTTTACTAATTTTTTTCTTTAAAAAATATGGAAGCGTTCATTATATTCTTCTAGATAAAACATTAATAAATCATAATTATTATTCAATTTGCGTGCTAATCTTTCCGTCCGTTTACAATTCGGGTTTCTTTAAGGCTAGAGTAAGGCTCTTAATTTTATAAAGAACCTATTTACTCTAGAATTTTACTAATGCGCCCCACTATCAGCGATTGCATCACTGCTTACCACCTGGTGCGATCGCAGTCAAGCACCAATATATACTATTTAAAAAAGAAAACACTAATATTCGTAACCTTCGCCCACAGTACAAAGTGCGCGCGGTCAGCTTAGCAGGCGAGGCAGTGTGCGAGGCCGCCATCACTCTGGAGCAGAAGTCGCCCGGCTTCACACACAAGCTGGAGAGGCAGAAGGACGTGGACGAGGGAGAGCCTCTTGAACTCAAGGCCAAGTTGGATGGCAGTCCCATACCCACTGCCAAGTGGTAAGTGGTTTGCAGAATTAGAAGTTGTTGTAGCAAGAGGGACAGACATATTTTTTTAAAATTGTACAGCACCGCCGGCACGTAAGTTGGCAAGATTTTGGCGTAGTGGGGATTAATTCGCGCATGGTGCACAAAAAAAGATAATGAGCGAAAGGGAAGTAGACTCGACGCAGTGCGGGGGCAAAAGTCGAAAAAACGCACCAATCATAGACTACTGTTATAACACTGCACCATTGCAACGGTTTTGTGGGGCTTAGTTTATATGTCACTTACCCTTTTTGTAAGAAAGATAAATAAATAATAAATAAGCGCGTGCACCACCAAATAGATCTAAAAAACGATTTCTGCACAACTAACGACTCTTGCCAACTTACGTGCCGGGAACTGTAATAGATGTTTCTCGTTTGTTTTCAGATTATACTTTAATATAAATATTATAAAATAGGTACTAGATTTTTTTTTTAAAAAACCTGACTCCATACTACCACTTCTTTATCGTAGGTGCATTCTCAAACATGTAAATTCCTACACTAGCACTTCCAGACCCTATTCTATAGGCCATACAAAAATACACGAGACACAGTGCAGTAGCCACTCATTCACCCACTGCACCAACCTTACTGTCAGGTTACAAACTTATTGACTCTCTCTCTCTCTCTCTTTGCCTAGCCTTATCCCATTTCATTTGGGGTCGGCTCTCCTCGTCATTCTTACTAACTGACTCTCTCTCTGATTCTTATTGACTGGTTTTATAAAATTTGTAAACGTTTGTATGGACTACAGATAGTAGTTCCGGATCTGACTATAGTATTTATAATAAATAATCAATTCATAATATATTGATGAAAATGTAATAATAATAATACCTAAATGTAATCTATATTAATATTATAAAGAGGTAAAATTTGTATGTTTGTAAGTTTGTATGTAGGGGGTAATCTCTGGAACTACTGGTCCGATTTTAAAAATTCTCTCAGTGTTAGATAGCCCATTTATCGAGGAATGCTATAGGCTATATACCATCACGCTACGACCCACGGGAGCGGAGCAGTAACGAAAACTGCGGGTGAAACCGCAGGGGACAGCTAGTTAATAATAATATGGACCAAAAATATGTCTGAAATAGAATGATTTTATTTTATTTATTTATTTATAGTGTTTGTGAATTTACATGTTTGTAAACGCACCTACGTTAAAGGAGTAATTCCTAGAGGGTCTGCCCCATTCTTTAAAAAAAATAAAATCACAATATTCTTTCATTTATTTGCGGAGTTTATTGACTTATCTAAATACTTCTAAAAATCAAATCCCTATTCCCACCAGGTTCAAGGACGGCGCCCCGCTATCGCCCGACGACAGCCGCGTGGTCCAAACCGCCCTCCCCGACGGCACCGTGAAGCTCAACATCGAGCATGTTACACCAGCAGATTGTGGAGCTTACAAGCTGGTCATCTCCAACCCGCACGGAGACAGCTCGGCGCTGTGTGCTGTCGCTGTTAACCGTGAGTTTACATCTTCATCATCATCATCTCTGCCAAAAGACATCTACTCCAGGACGTCTAGTCTCTTTCTTCGAAATTTTGTATGTTTCCTACCACGGAAGTTCCATTCGATTACAAAATTTCGAATGAGCGAAAATGGTTTGATATTTCGAATCTCTAAACTTATTCTAATTCGTAACGTTCCGAAAAAATCTATAAGTATCATAAGAGATAAATTATTTGGAATTTTAACGTGTCGAAACACGCAAAATTCGGTTGAAACGTCATATTTTGGAGAAAGAGAGTAGATGTCCAGAACCTTCCATCCCCATCTGTTCTACGAGCAATGTGCCCTGCCCTCTGCCATTTAATTTATTTATTGATACTTTACGTACCAGTAGGTAAATAACACTGTACAAAGGTGGACTTAATGCCTTAGGCATTTTCTACCAGTCGACCTTGGGGCGGTGCAGAAACATAACATAGCAAATCCAACTAATTATATTATAGACTAGCTGTTGCCCGCGACTTCGTCCGCGTTAAGTTCGTAAAACTGCACAAAAGTTACTTATAACTAATCCTATACTTCCGAAAACATCTGATTAATTAATTTTACATAAAACTGTTTAAGTTAAAACTCCAATTAGTACATTTTTTAGTTGGGAAATCATCTAATGACTTTCGCTCTTCTGTGAAGCGGAAGTGCGTGTCAGATTATTACTGGCTAAGACTCACTTCTATATTCCTTCTTTGCCTTACGTTCCAGGGTCTCCCTTTCAGAAGCGAAACCATAGCCACAGTAGGTTTCTTGTTAAGGTTTTATAATTCAGATGGGTAAACATCAGAATGACTTCTCCTGCTGTTAAATGGAGCGGGAGGGCATGTCAGACTTTTACTGACTAAACGCCACCCCCGTTCCTGTGTTGCCTTCAATTTTGGGACACCGAGCTTATCTTCCGGAATACCGATCCACGTCCCCAGAGGCTTCGGCCCTGCCACGGGCCCCTACAGTTTGCTGACATCTCCTTGAGGCACTCGTGGAACGGTTGACGACTTGACTCGGTCCGGGTTATTACCGGACTGCTGGACGGCAAGCTACCCAGTGTTCGCCGTCCGCAAGCTTGCACCTACGGTGGTCGGAAATCGTTCTCGTGATCCTGACGGCGGCGGGGGCGTGAGGGTCGTTCCCTTTCGCGCTCGCGGTCGGCCGCCTCCTTGCCTAGCATTACTGCTTTGCAGAAGAAGGCAACCGCCATACCTCTACCGTGTGCTCCACCGTGTACTCCGGGCGGTCCAGACAGTGCGCCCAAGTTTGGCTGGGGCGCCCTTTTCCCCTGAATCCGATGCAGAAGCCTCCCGAACTTACCGTACTGTCTGGTGAGGACCTACGGCATACGGAACGTGAGGATCTCTTTCCAATCATTCCTTTAAGAGGAAACTTACCGCCGCAATGACGGCGTGCCCAGGTTTCTTGTTTAGGTGGAAAATCATCAGAATGACTTCTCAGAAGGTGAGTCAGACTTTTACTGACTAAACCTTACCTCTTTACTTCTTTGCCTTTGTTCCAGGGTTCCGGGTTTTCCTTTCGGAAGCTCGCCCGTGGCCCTAGAGGCTTCGAACCTGCTGAGCACCTATAGTTTGCTAAAATCTCTTTGAAGCACGCGTGGAACAATACCCACGGTTGACCATCTGGATTATTACCGGAGAGCCAGATGGTAAACTACCCATTGCTCGCCATTCGCAAGCCACTCCTACGGTGGCTCTAAATTGGGGTCGGAATCCCAGCGACTGGGGCGTGAGGGGACTACTTGCCACTACTCCTCGCTCTGGATCATGGCCTGTACCAGTGCCCAGCGCGAGAGGTTGCTGTCACCGATCGTCCCCACAAGGACACGGTGGTGCTCCGCCTAAGCGTGGCCCACCAGTACTTTATGCTCTAACGTGTCCTCCGGGCGATCCACCCAATGGTAACACCCGGGTTTTTCTTCCGCACGACGTCTATTGCCTTAAAAACATCAACGAAGTACAGAGCCGCAGAGTTCGCATTCTAAATAGTTGCCTACTCTAAGGGTAAAGTCGTTAGTTTAGTTCATATTGCGATAAAATCCAAATTAAAATGATTTGTTCTTCAAAAACCAAATTAGGGCAGATAACCGCCTTTAGTATTTGCCTCTTTTTTGTTGGGTAACCACCAAATACCTTCTCCCACTCTAGGTGGACCGAGAGAGAGTATCAGACTTTTACCAACTAAATTCCACAGTGTTCTTTTAGTTGCAATTTACATTCTAGGGCGACTAATTTTGGCACACCACGATTATTACTATTATAAATTCACTCTTTAAAGAGAGACTACAGAGTCATGACGTCCTCACCTTGCGCTTTACGCAGGTCCTAACCGAACCTGAGTGTTTCGGGAGGTAGATGTTTTAGATTCGGCGGGAAGACACGGTGGACCTTACGATCGAAGTTATCCCGCTAGGGCGGATTACCGCCGTACCCACTGTTTGCAGGTCAAAATCAGAATCGTCCTGCCCTAGTTCAGATCATGGTATGAGCTGGGAGGAGGAATGGAAAGCAGTCACCTCCTAGAGTGAAGCAACGTGGCTGAAACCGTGCGAGACAGGACATCCTTAGGCCCCTCCCATCGCCATTTGAACACTTCCCAGGTGTCATATGTATAGGGCGTTTACCGATCACCATCATTTTTTTGTGTTTATATGACCTGTTTATTGAGGCAGGAATTTTCTGGTGCGGTATTTGACTGACACCCTAATACACCAAATAAATGTTTTTCTTTAGTGAGAATAATAAACGAATTCTTGTGTGCGAGTATTTTCACCTAGCCGACTTCACATGCTGATGATCAAACGCAGTCTGTAAACTCTCGATTTTTACGGGTAGAGCATGCAGAGCAGTAAAAAATATCCACTTTGTTCCTTTAGATGCCCTATACGAACAATTTTCCAGCTATCGAAGCCCGTTAGGGCCGTTCGCTTATGGTATCTCTTTTAGGTGCGCGTGGCACATAACGCAACGTCAGTCGACTAAGACCAGTCTTTATTCAACAGCGAAATGCCAATAGTGCACCGTCCAAAACTCCGCGCTAACGGTAGCATGGTATCGCCCTGCGACTCGTAATGCCAAGGGCATCATCTTTGCGCTTTCTGCTACCTTCTTCGCTTTATTTGCGGAAGGAAGTGATGACTGCTTTCCATACCTTCTTTCTCTATACCAGGACCGGACGTGAGAGGTCGTTACTGCTGAACACCTCCACCCGGAGTCCTGGAACGCAAAGCGAAGAAGGAACATACAAAGGTGTGGGTTTTGGTCAGTGAAAGTCTGGCATCCCCTCGTGCTCCTTCGTAGAGTGGAAGAAATCACCTAAAATATAAATAGCCTTTAGTTAAAAAAAAAATGGATGTTTGTATTTTGAAAGGAAATCGTTTGTCTTAGTGTGGTCATGTGAAGAGGAGAAATTAAAAGCACGTTAAAAAAGAGTTCTTGAGAATGGAGAGGGAGAGGAAGGCCAAAGAAAAGATGGATGGATTGTGTAAGGATTGATATGAAAGAAAAGGGCAGATGATAGTGTGATGATAGTGTGACGGACGACAGGACAGAATGGAAGAAGAAAACGTGTTGCACCGACCCCAAGTAATATGGGATAAGGGCAGGAAGAAGAAGAAGGATGTCATTGGTTGTATTTTTAAAACGGGGTGCAACACCGCAGTTGTAAAAGGAGACAATTTTTTTTCGGCCCACTGTTAAACGGTAATGTTTATTAATGATATTGCACATGAAAAAAGTGACCATCTTGTTATAATTAACTGACCAAAAATTATATCGATACGTAACCGGAATAATGAAATAATAGTAAAATAGTATTACGGCAAAAAATGCTTGTTAGGAGCGTTTTTAGGTTTATTTTCAAATCACCGTGGGACAAAACGTAATTAATAGCGCGTTGCAGATACTCTGTCTTCCAGTTTCCACACCCAGCAGCAACCTTCAACCTTCCAGAGCTGGATGATTTTCCTCAATTGTCATTCCAGGACCTAATTCTATTTTCTCTAGGAATTTATCAAATCAAACAATCTCGTTCATACTATGGAGAGCATGTCAGGACCTCCGGTCAAAATCGAGGTATCTGTCCATGATTATGGTCCAAATAATTATCTCCTACAAGGTAGGATACAATTAAGGCACACAAGTAAGAAAACTCATTATATTTATATATTAGTTGACACCACTCCATCAATTACTAACAATAGAGCTGCTCTTGCTGGATACTGTTGTAATTTTTAAGTGGGCAAACGCGCAGTTGGTTGCTGTGCACATGTGATGTGTATAGTGTGGTATTTATCTTGGGCACGGCATCAAGGTGAGGTTGAGCCACCTGCATCTTTTTAGGGTTCCGTACCTCTAAAGGAAAATACGGAACCCTTATATCATCACTTGGTTGTCCGTCTGCCTGTCTGTCAAGACCCTTTATCTCGAGAACGCGTGAAGGTATCAAGTTGAAATTAAAACTATATTATTCAAGTCCGTGGTCCCTTGAAGCTGTGTAAATATCAAACTTGTAAGTTGACGGAAAAAGAAGATACGCCCGTTTATGTTGCAAAAACGTACATTTCGACACTGTCAAAGGAATCAAAATTCATATGGTACTTCCCGTTGACCTAGAATCTTGAAATTATGGTACAAAGCATTAATTTTAGCACAAATATAGAATAAATTCTGAAAACTGAAAGTTTTTAGTTACGTCACAAGTTTTTTTTTTTTAATCTTCAAGACTCGATTCGAGAATTGAATTGTTTTCATAGGTAAGTTGGTACGGAACCCTCAGTGCGCGAGTCCGACTCGCACTTGCCCGGTTTTTTAGATGAAATACTGCTTTTAAGAGATAAACAGTAATAATATTTCTTGTGATGTACCTATAATGTGTTTTTTTTTCCAACCAGCTTATAACACATCACCTTATTATTTTAGATTTACAGTATTGGCCGGCAAAAACCGCGCTATTTCGAAATGAATCTAATCTATTTTCATGAATAAGTCTATCAAATCGTGTAAATCACATCAAAATCTGTCACGTAGTACAGACGTGACTTTGTTTTATACTATATATTATTGAAAAGTGCACTATTTTGACTTAAAATACCAAGGAGACCTATCCACTCATAAGATAATAGCTCTTGTGAGATTTTAAGTTATTATGAGAGTCATGTTTTGACTGTCGTATTTTACAGTACTCCGGTTTCATAAAGTTTTGCTAATATCACCACTGTAATCTATAGATTGTAAGGAATAAACTAACGTGCATTTCATTGCTATACGCCACAATTTGTAGAGGGCCTATTCCCCAAACAAAAGAAATTGTCTCCTTTGTCTCCATGGGTTTTTTTTTGTTAAACAATAATAATAATATCTTTTGGCAATATTTTTGTTAAAAAAATTGTGAGAATGCAAAAATATGTGAAAAAAAATGTTACAAAAATAAAAAAAAGCTTTTTCTAAAACACCTCTTGGGATTCGAACCACCACCGTGTTACGTCCCAGTCTAGTCATTAATCGATCGCGCTGCAATGTTCGATGAAAATTAAGCAAAATAGACGTTCTCATATAAATGTCATAAATGACTGCCCCGCTCTTCGTCCATGATAGCGTGATGATTTTCATTTCAGTAGATAAATTGGCAGCTAAATGGACTAATGTAACATTGTAGTATGTGAATTTCGTGGACGCTTGGATTTTATAACGTGTTTTGATTAGTTTTTACAAAATATTTGGGAAAAATCAAATAGGAATGTTGATTTTCTTATGAAAAAATGGTAAAAGTATTTTTTTTACAAAAACAATAAGATAAAACATTGACAGAAATATAAATTGTAGGTGGGATTCGAACTCGGGGCAACTCGTTCAAAACCGACAAAATGCAATATTGCTCACCCCCCATAGCAAATAGCGTGATAAAATATAGCCTAAATCATGAAGGGTCCCTATAAGGATTATGTATGCAAAATTTGAACAGGATCGGTTCAGTGGTTTTTGCGCCAATTAATGCTAACAATGTACAATTTTACTGTTTTATTATATGTATAATAGACTAACAGAAAATAAATAACTACAAGAACTATATCACCGCTATACAGAATTTTGAATTTCAGTCTTTTCTCCCTTCACTATATTCATTACTTTAAATAAAGAGTAAGATATCAAAAAAATTATAAAAATGAATGAACTTTCCACAGCCACACCGCGGAAGCCGTCGTTCAGCCAGGAGCTGGAGGACGTGAAGGCCGTGGTGGGCCAGCCGCTCAAGCTGGAGGCCAGGGTCATGGCCTTCCCCGCGCCAGAGATCAAGTGGTTCAAGGATGGTAAGCATTAATATAGTAACTGGATTCTTTATAGCATACTGGTTTTTGCCCACTACGTATTTGGTTTGTATTCAAGCTTTTCAAGTTTGGAGTTTGAGCTTACTCTCTACCGAATTTCATCAAAATCGGTGGTGCTCCGCCTAAGCGGGGCACACCTCTACCGTACATTCCACCGTGTCCTCTAAGCGGTCCACATTCCTTTATATGTTCTGTGGTCCACACAGTAGCGATACTCGCACGTTTCGTCCGCCTTGATCCGATGCAGGAACCTCCCGAACTTACCGTGTCCGGGGAGGACGCCTGCGTCATACGGAACGTGAGGGCGCCGTGATGTCTTTCCAACCACTCCTCAAAGACTTGGGACTTTCCGCTATAATTATGGCGTGCCCAGTGCGTTTTGGGGCTGGGAAATTCTCGCAAACTATCTTGCCCTGGTCCTCGCCCTGCCTTTCTTCAAAACTTGATGAATTGGACTGACGTAATTGTAGTTTCATCAGCTAACACCATCATCTGCCTAGCCTTTTCCTTACTATATTTGGGGTCGGCTTCCAGTCAAGCCGGATTTAGCTGAATACCAGTATTTTACGAGGAGCGGCTGCCTACCAGCCCTCCACAACCCATTAACTGGGGTAACATGGTACTTCATGGCAAGACTGGAGTCAGATTTACTGGCTTCTGACTATCCGTAACGACTGCCAAAGATCTCCAAATGACAGCCGGGACCAACGGCTTAACGTGCTTTCCGAGGCACGGAGGAAACTCGGTATGTTAAGATGGTCACCCATCCACAGACCAACCTAGGCAAGCGTTGCTTAACCTTGAAGATCGACCTGTGCGGCTGTTATTATCTAGCCACGAGCTCCTCCTTTCATCAGCTAACTCCATACTTATAAATTTCCTCCCATCCCCAGGTCTGCCCGTGCGTCCATCTCAAGCAGTGAACTTCATCAACCAGCCCGGCGGCCTGATCGGCCTCAGCATCGACAGCTGCAAGCCAGAGGACGCTGGAGTGTATTCACTCACTGTCACCAACAAGTTAGGAGAGGTAAGTGTACCTCCGAGTCCTCTGAAGGACATAATTGACATTACTATCACGTGATGTATTAGTAATTTAGCAAGCCAATAATTACAAAAAATGTAACTAATAAACTCAAATGTATAAACGTTGCTGTACTTCGCCTACAAAGGTTGATGTTATACCTATACCAGTTACAGTCAATACAGCTTGATTTTTAAAACGATTTTTTGAACTATATTATGTTAAACATTTGTTAAATGTGACAAAATTACCGTCAATAAGGATTTTCAAGAAAATTCACAATACCATTTGACGCTACGTGGCCGAGAGGTCTTTTACTTTTGAAAACGTATACATGACTTTGACGTCTAACGTTTGACGTTAGTCTGTCTAATGCCATTAACATGAGCGTTCTGACTGGTGCCTGGACCTGACAACTCTGTAGTACCTGGTGAACATCAATCTAGAAAACCTTTTTGATTATTCTAAGTTTTATCTTGTTATCAGAAATAGCGATGCTGAAAAGTCGCCGATTTTGGTTTACAAATCCATATTTTAATTGCACTTGCTCATCTCCCTAGGTGGCGTCTAAAGCGCAGGTGGAGGTAGGTCAGAAGGAGCGCAAGCCGGCGTTCATCGCGGAGCTGCAGCCCACCAAGGTCATCGAGGGCTTCCCCGTCAAGCTCGAGGTCAAGATCCTCGGCCATCCGCAGCCGACGCTCAAGTGGTGAGAGCAATGAAATTATTTTATAATACTCGGCAAATACGTTGGCAAGTTTCGCGCATGGTGCACAAAACAGCCAATGAGCGAACAGGACGTAACGCAGTGCAAAGGCAAAAGTCGTCTAACGCACCAATCATAAACTACTATTATAATGCTGCACCAATCGCGCGCCGGATCGGCGCTACCTCGTACCCCGCATCCCGCTTGACCACCAAATAGATTTAAAAAACGATTTCTGCGCATTGCCAAGTTATCTGCCGCCGGTTATACCATAATAGACCTAAGCACCGCCAAGCTTAAGTGGCAATGGGCCGGGCGGCACATTGCTCGCAAAACGGTTGGCCAATGAGGACGTCGATGCAACCGTAGTACAAGGTCGGGCGGTGACCTAGTGAGGAACTTAATATCCTATAGATGCGACACGCACTGGGCAGATCGATGTAGCGACACTTAGGGGACGCCTAGGTCTAACTGTGGAACGAAAAAATACCAATTCCTCGAATAATATAACGTGATGTCATGCATGTTAAATAAACTTTTCGACATCGAAGTCCATTTTTAAATTGCAACACGTCCTTGCACTCAAAAAGATCCGCGCGGTTGTGCGGTGCCCTATGTGTGAGTCGACGCTCCTCCGCGAGGAGGAGTGGTGGCGGTGACCGCACCGCTGGACCGCACGCTCGGCCGAAGTACGTATTTTAGGCTTCAAGGAGTTTATTAGGGGCCAATGCGATTTGAAATTGAACGCTTCACCGCCTACCGCGATGGTCGCAGTGCCGATATAATTTTGGTTGCAGGATAAAATTTAGGAGGCCACCACACCAAAACTGCTATAAATCTTTCATCAATAAAAACTTTCTCCAGGACCCATAACGGCAAGGAGATAGTTCCGGACGGCCAGCGTGTCCGAGTAGTGTCGCAGCCGGACGGCACGCACGCGCTGCTCATAGACAAGGCCACGCCGGCTGATGCCGGACAGTACGGCGTCATAGCCAGCAACGACAAGGGAGAAACCTCCAGCAACGCGGACGTTACTGTCGCTAGTGAGTATACTACGTTATGTTACTAGTAGTAGTCCGGACGGACAGCGTGTCCGAGTAGTGTCGCAGCCGGACGGCACGCACGCGCTGCTCATAGACAAGGCCACGCCGGCTGATGCCGGACAGTACGGCGTCATAGCCAGCAACGACAAGGGAGAAACCTCCAGCAACGCGGACGTTACTGTCGCTAGTGAGTATACTACGTTATGTTACTAGTAGTAGTCCGGACGGACAGCGTGTCCGAGTAGTGTCGCAGCCGGACGGCACGCACGCGCTGCTCATAGACAAGGCCACGCCGGCTGATGCCGGACAGTACGGCGTCATAGCCAGCAACGACAAGGGAGAAACCTCCAGCAACGCGGACGTTACTGTCGCTAGTGAGTATACTACGTTATGTTACTAGTAGTAGTCCGGACGGACAGCGTGTCCGAGTAGTGTCGCAGCCGGACGGCACGCACGCGCTGCTCATAGACAAGGCCACGCCGGCTGATGCCGGACAGTACGGCGTCATAGCCAGCAACGACAAGGGAGAAACCTCCAGCAACGCGGACGTTACTGTCGCTAGTGAGTATACTACGTTATGTTACTAGTAGTAGTCCGGACGGACAGCGTGTCCGAGTAGTGTCGCAGCCGGACGGCACGCACGCGCTGCTCATAGACAAGGCCACGCCGGCTGATGCCGGACAGTACGGCGTCATAGCCAGCAACGACAAGGGAGAAACCTCCAGCAACGCGGACGTTACTGTCGCTTGTGACTATACCTACTACATAACACCTCAATCACATTAACTTGACGCTTGGTGTCGATGAAATAATGTCCAAAAGCAATATAACAACAACAGAGAACTAACCAAATTATCGACGCGCGTATCGATAACAAAGATGCTGAGCATACCTGACACCTGCCGGGCGAGCTAAGGGAATGCGGGGGGACGCGGGGGGATGTGAGCATTCCAGAGATACGTCAAGTTAATGTGACCTGTGTACGTTACTAAAGGTAGTTTGCAGTGACATCTATGGCGTCACATAAGAACTAATCCTGCATCGTGCAATCGAAGTTTTTGGGCGATTTGAGTAGATACGACAGCCCGAAATCATCTAGTGGGTAGTTGCCCACGAGAAATAACACCCTGGTCGGAAGATCCTCCCTTTATAATGGAGGTATGTGAGACTTTAAACTTAGTTCCGCATACCTCATACAACTTCATTGTTTGTTAAGGAATTATCCATATGTAAATAGTTAGGGCCAGTTCACACCAAGATGCGATGCGACGCGATGGGGCGCGCAGACTGACTCAAAATATATTTCAGATTGAGATGCCTCGAGGTGCAGCGCTGCAGAATCCTGAATATGTTGCTGCCACAACATATTCAGGATTCTCCCAATACAATGTGTATATTTCTGTGTAGTGAATAAATTGGTACTGTGAAGCGCTCTTCGTGCAGTATCGCGTCGCATTTCGGTGTAAACTGATTCTTCCTGTTCTTGATCTTACAAAAGTTGTATTTTTCAAATGGGCATGATTGGCTTAATCCGAAACTACCCACTAGGTATAGTGAAAGACACTTGAAGGAACATCGGACCCATAATAAGAGAATAAGACCATATTATTATAAGAATAGTATGACAATGCTGATATGCATGACTCTTCTTCCATCAAACTAACCAACTGCATCTCTCTTCCAGGCCGCTCCGACGACTCGCTCCCACAAGAGCGGCCGCGCTTCATCCACGGACTGCGCGACCTCACGGCGGAGGAGGGACAGCCCCTCTCGCTGTCGGCGCCCTTCGTGGGCAACCCCGTCCCAGAGGTCACGTGGACCAAGGACGGCCTGCCCATCGCGCCCAGCGAGAAGATCAGGCTCACCTGCGATGGGAAGAGGGTGAGTACTTGTTAACTGCTTTGGTACAGCTGAATATCAATAGTTTTCAAGAAAAGATTGCCTAATTACAAAAAACCGGGCAAGTGCGAGTCGGACTCGCGCACTGAGGGTTTCGTACCAACCTACCTATAAAAACAGTTTAATTCTCAAATCGAGTCTTGAAGACTTTTCAATTTTTTTTTCTTGTGACGTAACTAAAAAATTTCAGTTTTCAGACTTTTCCCGATATTAGTGCTATAATACCTTGCTTCGTGCCAAATTTCAAGATTCTAGGTCAACGGGAAGCACCCTATGAGTTTTGATTCCTTTGACAGTGTCGAAATGTACGTTTTTGCAACATAAACGGGCGTATCTTTTTTTCCCGTCAACTTACAAGTTTGATTTTTGCACAACTTCAAGGGACCGCGGATTTCAATATAATGGTTTTAATTTCAACTTGATACCTTCACGCGTTCCTGAGAAAAAGGGTCTTGACAGACGAACGGACGGACAGACGGACAACAAAGTGATCCTATAAGGGTTCCGTTTTTTCCTTTTGAGGTACGGAACCCTAAAAAAATAAGATTAAAGATTGACAATGGTAAAACCATTTAATTTGAATGGCCTGTTGGTCTAGTGGTTAGTGGCCCTGACTGCTGTACCGGAGGTCGTGGGTTCGATTCCCACCCAGGACAAATGTTTGTGTGATGAGCACGATCATTTGTTCTGTATCTGGGTGTAATTTATCTATAATATGTATGTATTTAGAAATATATAAGTATATTTATCAGTTGTCTAGTACCCATAACACAAGCTCTGCTTAGCTTGGGACTAGATGGCGTTGTGTGAAAGTTGTGGGATATTATTATTATATTATTATTATAATTTCATCGTACCAAATTCTTCGAAGTTCTTTTTTTAAGTTTAAATGATTCAGTGATTAACATCAACTAAAGACTACTTCGATTAAGCTCCTGGCCCTCAGTTTCCAGAGCTAATATTAGCACAAAAATATTGCTAAGTACGAGTATTCGTAAACGGCTTGAGTTATCGTCAATACTTTGACAAAAGTGTCATATCTATACTAATATTATAAAGAGGAAAGATTTGTACCTATTTTTGTCTGTTTGTAATGAATAGGCTCAAAAAGTACTGGGCCGATTTAAAATTCTTTCACCAATAGAATGCTACATTCTTCCAATTTGACATAGGCTACATTTCATTTTGAAAAAAATAGGGATCCTTGGTAAAATTTGAACAATGTAATCGAAGGTGTAGAAAAATGAGTCTTAAGTCACTAAAAAATGTGTTTTATATCCAAATTTCCAAAAATAAATAATTGTCTACCCTACTGCTGCTAGTTTATTATATAGCGTCTTCTATGTCGCCACAATTAAAATCCTGCAACGCAGAATCATACATCGCGTTTAGAACACTGATACAAAAAACATAAATCAACTATCGGACAGTTGCCCGGACCAAATACGACAATCATGTGGTCGGAGGCTCCTTCCTTTTCAACGGAGGTATGTGGGGCATTACACCTGCATACCTGTAAACATATTATTTCCGATTCAGAAACAGAACAATGGTATCTTTTCTACTAAAACCGTATAAACAGAGTTTCTTTACAGGGTTAAGAGGTAAGAGTAGACGGTTTAAGGTTGAAAAAATGCACTTAACAATGATTCTTCTGTGGTCCACCCAGGTCGGCTTAGAGATCAACCCAGTGGAGCTCCCTGACGCGGGAGTGTACGGCATCAAGCTGGTGAACCCTCTGGGCGAGGACTCGTCGGAGGGCAACGTCAACGTGCGCAAGGTCTACTCAGCGCCCACCTTCTCGCAGAAGTTCACTGATCTGCAGCAGGTGAGGAATTATGATTAGTTAGGAGATAGGATTTTTAGGTCAGTTTCCTTCATCAAACAATTAATTTTTCGTCCACTCCCATACTTAAACAGTTTATTTTTCGTCCATTCCCGGTTCCCGGTATCAAACAATTTTCCGTTCATTCACGTATTTTATTGCATCTTTTACATGAAATTAAACATTTAAACATGGAATGAAAGAAAAAACCCGAATGAATTGATTAGTGAATTGATCCAATAATGTTTGATTTTGTTGTTCGGGTTCATTCACTCCTATTCTGAAAACAAGGTGAACGTTTACTCGGGTTCGCCAATTTCATCTCGAGTTGAGTCTCGAACAGACAAGTACCTAATTCCAAGACACACGAAAAAACAGCTGGTTTTAATATTCCTTTTTTTGTTACCTAAGCCGTGTGAAACAAAATTAAGTACGCACTCGGGACCGTTTCATTTTTATCAACATCAACATCCAAAAAATTTGCAGTGCATTACATGTTGATCAGTTAGTAATGGTTTGTTGAGTGTTGTAGATTTAGTTACAATTAGGTTCGTGAATCATGGTGTGCCAAATAAACATTTTTCTTTCTTTTTTTTTCTTTTTAAAAGTTCAGTACCTTTACGAGCATGTTCACAGTAGATATTGTTTTTGGCGATTTCAGGTTTGGTCTCATAGTAAAAGTTATTTGTTAATATGAGTACAATCACGTGCTCAAATACCAGTCACTAATTACCAGTCACTCTATATGGTATGCCTTACAAAGTCCTTCATTTTCACAGCTACCGACATTCGACGCCAAGTTCCCGGCACGCGTATTCGGCATCCCGTTCCCGGACATCACGTGGTACAAGGACGGCACTCCTCTGCGCCACAGCGACAAGTACAACCTCAAGAGGGACGGCGACGCCTGCTGCCTCTACGTGCGGGACCTCACTCCCGCGGACGCCGGCCGCTACAAGTGCGTGGCCCGCAACCGGGAGGGAGAGGCCAGCTGCGAGGCCAACCTCGACGTCGTGGACAAGATGTGAGTAACTCTCTACGTCCTCAAGAGGGACGGCGACGCCTGCTGCCTCTACGTGCGGGACCTCACTCCCGCGGACGCCGGCCGCTACAAGTGCGTGGCCCGCAACCGGGAGGGAGAGGCCAGCTGCGAGGCCAACCTCGACGTCGTGGACAAGATGTGAGTAACTCTCTACGTCCTCAAGAGGGACGGCGACGCCTGCTGCCTCTACGTGCGGGACCTCACTCCCGCGGACGCCGGCCGCTACAAGTGCGTGGCCCGCAACCGGGAGGGAGAGGCCAGCTGCGAGGCCAACCTCGACGTCGTGGACAAGATGTGAGTAACTCTCTACGTCCTCAAGAGGGACGGCGACGCCTGCTGCCTCTACGTGCGGGACCTCACTCCCGCGGACGCCGGCCGCTACAAGTGCGTGGCCCGCAACCGGGAGGGAGAGGCCAGCTGCGAGGCCAACCTCGACGTCGTGGACAAGATGTGAGTAACTCTCTACGTCCTCAAGAGGGACGGCGACGCCTGCTGCCTCTACGTGCGGGACCTCACTCCCGCGGACGCCGGCCGCTACAAGTGCGTGGCCCGCAACCGGGAGGGAGAGGCCAGCTGCGAGGCCAACCTCGACGTCGTGGACAAGATGTGAGTAACTCTCTACGTCCTCAAGAGGGACGGCGACGCCTGCTGCCTCTACGTGCGGGACCTCACTCCCGCGGACGCCGGCCGCTACAAGTGCGTGGCCCGCAACCGGGAGGGAGAGGCCAGCTGCGAGGCCAACCTCGACGTCGTGGACAAGATGTGAGTAACTCTCTACGTCCTCAAGAGGGACGGCGACGCCTGCTGCCTCTACGTGCGGGACCTCACTCCCGCGGACGCCGGCCGCTACAAGTGCGTGGCCCGCAACCGGGAGGGAGAGGCCAGCTGCGAGGCCAACCTCGACGTCGTGGACAAGATGTGAGTAACTCTCTACGTCCTCAAGAGGGACGGCGACGCCTGCTGCCTCTACGTGCGGGACCTCACTCCCGCGGACGCCGGCCGCTACAAGTGCGTGGCCCGCAACCGGGAGGGAGAGGCCAGCTGCGAGGCCAACCTCGACGTCGTGGACAAGATGTGAGTAACTCTCTACGTCCTCAAGAGGGACGGCGACGCCTGCTGCCTCTACGTGCGGGACCTCACTCCCGCGGACGCCGGCCGCTACAAGTGCGTGGCCCGCAACCGGGAGGGAGAGGCCAGCTGCGAGGCCAACCTCGACGTCGTGGACAAGATGTGAGTAACTCTCTACGTCCTCAAGAGGGACGGCGACGCCTGCTGCCTCTACGTGCGGGACCTCACTCCCGCGGACGCCGGCCGCTACAAGTGCGTGGCCCGCAACCGGGAGGGAGAGGCCAGCTGCGAGGCCAACCTCGACGTCGTGGACAAGATGTGAGTAACTCTCTACGTCCTCAAGAGGGACGGCGACGCCTGCTGCCTCTACGTGCGGGACCTCACTCCCGCGGACGCCGGCCGCTACAAGTGCGTGGCCCGCAACCGGGAGGGAGAGGCCAGCTGCGAGGCCAACCTCGACGTCGTGGACAAGATGTGAGTAACTCTCTACGTCCTCAAGAGGGACGGCGACGCCTGCTGCCTCTACGTGCGGGACCTCACTCCCGCGGACGCCGGCCGCTACAAGTGCGTGGCCCGCAACCGGGAGGGAGAGGCCAGCTGCGAGGCCAACCTCGACGTCGTGGACAAGATGTGAGTAACTCTCTACGTCCTCAAGAGGGACGGCGACGCCTGCTGCCTCTACGTGCGGGACCTCACTCCCGCGGACGCCGGCCGCTACAAGTGCGTGGCCCGCAACCGGGAGGGAGAGGCCAGCTGCGAGGCCAACCTCGACGTCGTGGACAAGATGTGAGTAACTCTCTACGTCCTCAAGAGGGACGGCGACGCCTGCTGCCTCTACGTGCGGGACCTCACTCCCGCGGACGCCGGCCGCTACAAGTGCGTGGCCCGCAACCGGGAGGGAGAGGCCAGCTGCGAGGCCAACCTCGACGTCGTGGACAAGATGTGAGTAACTCTCTACGTCCTCAAGAGGGACGGCGACGCCTGCTGCCTCTACGTGCGGGACCTCACTCCCGCGGACGCCGGCCGCTACAAGTGCGTGGCCCGCAACCGGGAGGGAGAGGCCAGCTGCGAGGCCAACCTCGACGTCGTGGACAAGATGTGAGTAACTCTCTACGTCCTCAAGAGGGACGGCGACGCCTGCTGCCTCTACGTGCGGGACCTCACTCCCGCGGACGCCGGCCGCTACAAGTGCGTGGCCCGCAACCGGGAGGGAGAGGCCAGCTGCGAGGCCAACCTCGACGTCGTGGACAAGATGTGAGTAACTCTCTACGTCCTCAAGAGGGACGGCGACGCCTGCTGCCTCTACGTGCGGGACCTCACTCCCGCGGACGCCGGCCGCTACAAGTGCGTGGCCCGCAACCGGGAGGGAGAGGCCAGCTGCGAGGCCAACCTCGACGTCGTGGACAAGATGTGAGTAACTCTCTACGTCCTCAAGAGGGACGGCGACGCCTGCTGCCTCTACGTGCGGGACCTCACTCCCGCGGACGCCGGCCGCTACAAGTGCGTGGCCCGCAACCGGGAGGGAGAGGCCAGCTGCGAGGCCAACCTCGACGTCGTGGACAAGATGTGAGTAACTCTCTACGTCCTCAAGAGGGACGGCGACGCCTGCTGCCTCTACGTGCGGGACCTCACTCCCGCGGACGCCGGCCGCTACAAGTGCGTGGCCCGCAACCGGGAGGGAGAGGCCAGCTGCGAGGCCAACCTCGACGTCGTGGACAAGATGTGAGTAACTCTCTACGTCCTCAAGAGGGACGGCGACGCCTGCTGCCTCTACGTGCGGGACCTCACTCCCGCGGACGCCGGCCGCTACAAGTGCGTGGCCCGCAACCGGGAGGGAGAGGCCAGCTGCGAGGCCAACCTCGACGTCGTGGACAAGATGTGAGTAACTCTCTACGTCCTCAAGAGGGACGGCGACGCCTGCTGCCTCTACGTGCGGGACCTCACTCCCGCGGACGCCGGCCGCTACAAGTGCGTGGCCCGCAACCGGGAGGGAGAGGCCAGCTGCGAGGCCAACCTCGACGTCGTGGACAAGATGTGAGTAACTCTCTACGTCCTCAAGAGGGACGGCGACGCCTGCTGCCTCTACGTGCGGGACCTCACTCCCGCGGACGCCGGCCGCTACAAGTGCGTGGCCCGCAACCGGGAGGGAGAGGCCAGCTGCGAGGCCAACCTCGACGTCGTGGACAAGATGTGAGTAACTCTCTACGTCCTCAAGAGGGACGGCGACGCCTGCTGCCTCTACGTGCGGGACCTCACTCCCGCGGACGCCGGCCGCTACAAGTGCGTGGCCCGCAACCGGGAGGGAGAGGCCAGCTGCGAGGCCAACCTCGACGTCGTGGACAAGATGTGAGTAACTCTCTACGTCCTCAAGAGGGACGGCGACGCCTGCTGCCTCTACGTGCGGGACCTCACTCCCGCGGACGCCGGCCGCTACAAGTGCGTGGCCCGCAACCGGGAGGGAGAGGCCAGCTGCGAGGCCAACCTCGACGTCGTGGACAAGATGTGAGTAACTCTCTACGTCCTCAAGAGGGACGGCGACGCCTGCTGCCTCTACGTACGGGACCTCACTCCCGCGGACGCCGGCCGCTACAAGTGCGTGGCCCGCAACCGGGAGGGAGAGGCCAGCTGCGAGGCCAACCTCGACGTCGTGGACAAGATGTGAGTAACTCTCTACGTCTCAACGACCCCGTGGTTATCGGCTGTCTGGTAACCATCCGGACCGAACCAAAGTCTTCGATGGTGCGTACTCGACACCAAGCGCGCTTCAAGGGGATATCAGCAAAACTGTAGGAGTTCAGCAGAGTCAAAGCCTCTGGGGCAATGGATTCGTTTCTAAAAAGCAAAGCCGGGGCTCTGGAACGAATTGCAAAGAAGGAACATAGGAATGGACATTAAGTCCGCGCCTCTGTATCTTGTGCATAATGGGTTTTAGCCAGAAAAAGTCTGAGACGAAAGAGCGGGAGAAGTCATTCGATTTTTTCCGGCCTTCTTCTGCTCGAGATGTCTGATGATATTGCTTGTGTCCCTCAGTGCCCGCATGCAGAAGGTGGAGCCGCCGGAGTTCCTAAAGAAGATCGGCGACATCGAGGTGTTCCGCGGCATGAGCGCCAAGTTCACCGCCTGCGCCACCGGCACGCCCGACCCTGACGTCGAGTGGTGAGTATATATACTACTTACATCACTTTTTTTTGCTAGCCTATTCTGTCCCACTCCTGGACAAAGGCCTTCCTCCAAACTTTCCATCTTTCGCGGGTCCGCGGTTCCTCTTTCCAGTTCTGGTGGAATCTATTCAGCTCATCGCGCCATCTCCTTCGTGGTCTGCCGCGACCCTGTTACACTGTTTCAGGGCATCAACTTTGTGCTACTTTGACCCACAGTTTGTCGGGCATTCGGCAGACATGTCCTGCCCAGTCCCATTTCAGTCACTACCACTTACTTAAACTTAGTCACTATCTTCTTAAAATGGCTTCAACAAAACATGGTTGTGGAATTTGAACTTTATGTATCTGAGATTCTGAATTGCTATTTAGTATTATGCGAACTAATATCAAACACAAAACCAAACAGAAACTTAGTATTCTAAATAGTTTTTTATAAGATACATGCACATACCGTGCACACACATTTGCACACCGTTGTTTTTATGAAGATCGACCCGTTTATAGTTCCGGGATTTGGAAGTAGGTATTATCAACTCTATTTTACCTACTTCCACGAACTATAAGTAAATTTATACTCTTGCTATTCGAATATCTGTTTATAACTGACCCTCAATTTATATTCGCACTACAAATCTGCTACTTATAAAAGAGTCACACATGTTCGTTTATGGTGACTGCGTATCCGCCCAGCGCAGGATGGGTAAGCCAGAAAGTGAACAAATGATCTAGTGCAGATCGTGGAAATCCTCTAGATGCAAGAAGAACAGAACAGATCCCTGTGGCAATCTTTAGGGCCTATGCACAGCATATTTTTTAAGCGTGCCGTTGATGCGCGGAACGTATTTCGTCCGCGCGCTTTTCTAACCTACAGAAGGTTTACAGGCTGCGTCTGACTCGCATGCGTATCGCGTCTGTATCGCTTCAATCACACGTTAACGGCGCGTTTAAAAAACGTGATGTGCACAGGCCCTTAGATCCGGCTTACATATAGAAACAATAATGACGTAGCAAGGAAAATTATCAAATCATTATTTTTTCAGGTTCCGCAACGACGAAAGACTGTTCCCTTGTGAAAGGATCCGCATGGACAAGGAGACCACTGGTCTGCTGCGCCTCACCATCAGCGGAGTGGACCCTACCGACGTGGGCACCTACCGCTGCAGGATATACAACCCTCACGGAGAGGACTCCTGCAGCGCGCAGCTTACTTATGACAGTGAGTATGACGTAGAGTACCTACCTCAGGAGACCACTGGTCTGCTGCGCCTCACCATCAGCGGAGTGGACCCTACCGACGTGGGCACCTACCGCTGCAGGATATACAACCCTCACGGAGAGGACTCCTGCAGCGCGCAGCTTACTTATGACAGTGAGTATGACGTAGAGTACCTACCTCAGGAGACCACTGGTCTGCTGCGCCTCACCATCAGCGGAGTGGACCCTACCGACGTGGGCACCTACCGCTGCAGGATATACAACCCTCACGGAGAGGACTCCTGCAGCGCGCAGCTTACTTATGACAGTGAGTATGACGTAGAGTACCTACCTCAGGAGACCACTGGTCTGCTGCGCCTCACCATCAGCGGAGTGGACCCTACCGACGTGGGCACCTACCGCTGCAGGATATACAACCCTCACGGAGAGGACTCCTGCAGCGCGCAGCTTACTTATGACAGTGAGTATGTCGCAGTATACTTGCCTCAGAGGCTCTGCGCTGGGATCCCGACCCCAATTCCCAGCCGTGTGTGGTGTGTGCTGTGTGGACTTGCGGACGTCAATGGGTAGCTCATCGTCCGGCCCTCCGGTAACTATACGGACCTAGCACAAGTCGTCGACGGCGCGTAGTCTTCCACGCGTGCCTCAACGAGATGTCAGCAAATCATTGAGCCAGCAGGGTCAAAGCCTACTGGGGCCATGGGTTGTACGAAAGAGAATCCCGGGGCCCTGGAACGAAGGCGAAGAAGGAACAGGAGTGGGTTTTAGTCAGTAAAAGTCTGACACACCTTACCGTTCCGCCCAGAGAGGAAGAAGTCATTATGATTATGTCCCACCTAAGAAAAGGAGGTCCTTCCACGAGCTCTTAACGCGATTCATTTGAAACTGAACTTGGGATGGAGGGGTGTATACCTTCATCCCTCTTTATCACTCTCACGTCTGTTGTTTAACACGTTATGGTTAGGTCCTAGTAGACCACGGTCTACTGAATGACGTCAGCAATACGCAGTCATACCACTACCGATTGACCATGACTTCATTCACAAGAATTTCGACGCGAAGTTGAAGTTCTTAGGGTTCAACCTTACTGGACATAGATGTGGTTTTATTCAGTAAAACTCTGATAAGGTGTGTCCCACTCGGCCTAGAGCGGGAGAAGTAGTAAAGAAAATCTTTGAAGACGTAACAGACTCATCATCTGCCTAGCCTTTTCCCAACTATATTGGGGTCGGCTTCCAGTCAAGCCGGATTTAGCTGAATACCAGTATTTTACGAGGAGCGGCTGCCTACCAGACCTCCACAACCCATACGTAACGGACTGAATTATATAAATCTTTTGTTATTAAGAACTTCATGATTTGTATTTATTTAGTTGGAGATCCACAAGAAATAAATAAAACAATGACCAAAATTATCTTTATACCCTCAGCCCTGGAACCTCACACCAGCAAGCGTCCCATCGGCGACCAGTACTCGGACTTCGACAAGATGAAGAAGACGGGCATCCCCATGCCGCTGGCAGACCCGCCCATCATCAGGAGCATGGCTGACAGGCACCTCACGCTGGGCTGGAAGCCTTCCATCCCGCATGGACCTAGGTTCCCTGTCACCTATCAGGTATGTTTGAGTTGAGAGAATTTTCTGAAATACATATAAAAAATACACATACAATGCTAATTCATCAAACAGGAATTTTCTAAGAGGGTTGGTTAGTTTAGAATGGTATAGATATAGATAGAAAAGTAATAATAACAAATTTAATTTTTATTTATTAAAAAAAATGAATTTGTTTCATTTTTTTGCCATGACTGGCCATCTTGTACAAGACAACGCATGACACCACTGACTTTGAAAGGGACTCTCAAAACGTATAGATATTGTGTTCAGAATGCTGTTGTTACTATTCCGTATACGGGCCAGCGGGGAAGCTGGTTTTGCGCATGATGGCCTGGAAACCATTAGTAAACGCTTTAGCAAATATCTCAGAGGCGCTGCATCGCCATGGCAAACCGAATAATATTTTGAATCCATTATTGTACTGAGTGCGCAAAGCTCTGTAGGCCCGCTGCGTATGTCTAACCCACATACCTCTTGAATAGAAGCACTGACAGTAAGATTTCAATTGAGAAATATTTATTTCTCTCGTGCATCGCGCAAACCTGCGGGTGAGCATATTAACTGTCACCGTCAGAGCTCTGGGCCTCAAGTCTGCTATTAATGAATTTTGATATTGTTAACTTGTCAAAATCAACAAATATGAAGCCAATGGTCGACATTCAAATACAATTCTAACTACAGACTTGAAGCCCTGCGCTCTCACTTAATATCATCATCGTCCCTCTAATAGATCACTAGTCACAATATGAGCCAGGTATTGAATGCGTGTGGTGTGTGCAGGTGGAGATGTGCGAGGTGCCGGACGGCGACTGGTTCACGGCGCGCACAGGGCTGCGCTCGTGCGTGTGCGACATCCGCAACCTGGAGCCCTTCCGCGACTACAAGTTCCGCATCCGCGTCGAGAACAAGTACGGCGTCAGCGACCCCTCGCCCTTCGCTATCACGCACAGGTAATGTAAATCACGGTTATTTAGAAAAAAAAACTTCATCTATTGTTTATAACTTCTGGGAAAAAACATTTAAGCGGGAATCACATTAGAACGACGCACACCTTAGGGTGACGCCTGAGTTTTAAGTAGAACCGCGTCGCGTGGCGTAGCTCTAATGTAGCTCTACAGGTCTAGTTAAAATGTATGGAGACCGACGCGCCTAGAGTAAGTGACCCACGAGTGCACGATGTAGTTTGTAATAACTCATTCAGCACTAGGGAATGCAAATCCGTCGTGTTTTAAAAATCCGGATTTTTTAAAACGGATTTTGGGTCCAATCCGGATTATCCGGATTTTACGGATTTTTCATGAAAATTAAACAAACCTACTTATATTAGTTTATTAACATGATGTTTCCCTTCACATGATTTCCCTTCGCTGTTTTGAGAGCTACTGCTCTCAAAACGACGAGGGGAAACATCGTGAGGAAACCGGCAAGTCCTAGAACCAAAACTTTTAGGACATGTAGCATCCACAAACCCACACTGGGCCCGCCTGGTGGATTACGGCCTCTCCGAGAAGCCGTTTTCCCAACATGTACAGACAAAGAATGTATATTTTTTCCATTTTTGGGTTGGAAATTATCCAATGACTTCTTCCGTTCTGGGCAAAGCGGGATATCAGATTTTTAGCGACTAAAATCCACTCCTCTTCCTTCTTCTTTTTCTTTGTCTTCGTTCTAGGGCCCCGGGGTTCATTTTCACATAACCCATGGCAACAGTAGGCTTCGGCCCAGCTAGGCCACTACGATTTGTATCACCTTGAGACACACTACGCGCCGTAGCGGGGTCGATGCGCTACCCATTGCTCGCCATCCGCAAGCCTGCGCCTACGGTAGCTGGAAATCGGGGTCTGGATCCGGGAGCTGGGGCGTGAGGGTCATTCCCCCGCACGTGCAGCCGCCTCCTTTGCTAGCATTACTGCTTCGCAGAAGCAGGCGACCGCCTGTCACATTCCTTTGCGCTCCGGTCCATGGGCCAGTACCAGGACCCGGCGTGAGTGGTCATTGCCCAAACGGAGCATACCTTTAATAATAGTCCTCCAGACCGAATTTTGATCACGGTGGCCTGATGCCTACTGAAACCCGGAAGTCTGATAGCATGATGTATACTGCAGATATTATAGTGCACAAGTGTGTACGCAGACACTGGCGCACTCTCTGTTCTTTTAATCTTATAGTCAGATGGGAAGGCAATTCAACACGACCGGAGAGAGATCAGGTGCAGGACCCACAGCTTGACGTGTTTCCAGAGGCATGGGGGTCATACCACCAACTTCCAAACTCCGGGCAGCTATAGAGTAATTCCTAGTGGAAAAAACCAATAGCACTATTTGCTTGACCTCTAGTTTGAGCCCAGTACCTACGCTCAGCATTCGCCCTTACGAACCTAGTGTTCGTCCGACAAGACAGTCAAACGTGACACTTTAACCATAAGCTCCACCGTGTCCTCCAGGCGATCGGTCCGCACAATAATGACACCTGGACGTTTCTTTCGCATAAATCCGGCGCAGAAACCTCTCGAACGTACCACGTCCGGTGAGGACCTGTGTCATGTGGAAGGTCCTCACCTGGTGGTGTCTCAAGTGGTTGGAAAGACGTCACTGCGTCCTCACGCAGTGACGTCTTTCCAACCACTTCTCAAAGAGAGGACTTATAGCCATAATTATGGCGTGCCCAAAGAATGTAGTAGAAATTGGTAATTAGTTCATACTTTTTTCTGTCTGCATGATGACGCTGGGCGCCTTAAAAGACATTCAGTCTTTTTTGGGCACGCATGCATTGTAACTTGTCAAACGGGTAGACCACGAATTATATTGGACCCACGTGACGATATTTTTTTTCTGAATTTACTTGGTTATCCGTCTTCCACGCGGGTGAAGCCACGGGCAAAAGCTAGTGCTAAACTAATAATAATAGTAGATAATATCATCGCGAATGATTTTTTTTTATTATTCAGAAAATCCGCGGATTTGATTTTCAAATCCGGATTTACAAGTCGACTAAAAATGTGCGGATATCCGGATTTTTCGGATTACGGATAGTCCGGATTGCATTCCCTATTCAGCACTGTGTTCGATCCCTTTCTGATCTTGGGCCACAGGACAACCACTCTGGACCTGAGTAAAATATAGAGAATTGGATGAGCAATGCTCTCACAAAGTTAAATACCCTGTAGAAACAGAAATAAACTGACTGTGCGACCAAGACCTGTTCTTGTTCATGTCGCTTGCTTTTAGTGAAGGTAACCCCACTACCTACAAGCCAGTGACTTGGGCCAACTAGGATTCAAGTTACTACAACTACTAGTCGCACCATCAGTTTGTCTCACTGTGTTCATAGCTGATTAAGTAAGGAGGAGGAGACAAGCGTGCTTCATCGACGGCCACAACTTTGCTTACCACCATATGAGATAGTGGTCGAACGCGAGCATAATATATGCATAATTAAAAGAAAATATAAGAACCCGGTTTAATTTTACGGTTTGCTTTTTATTTTAGCCAGACACTAGGCTGACCCATTTTCGCTCTTTATATTTCAAAGATAGGGCGCAGACCGTACTTTTTTCAGAATCAACTACAAAATTTTCTTTTTCCTCCCTCAAGGTCTAAACTCGAACCAGACCCACCAAAGTTCATCCCCTACCTAGAACCAGGCATCGACTTCAGACCAGAGACCTCCCCCTACTTCCCCAAGGACTTCGACATCGAGCGTCCCCCACACGACGGGTATGCCCAGGCACCCAGGTTCCTTCGCCAGGAGTACGACTCGCAGTACGGCGTCAAGGGGCACAACGTCAACCTGTTCTGGTTCGTGTACGGCTACCCCAAGCCCAAGATGACGTACTTCTTCAATGATGAGCCCATTGATATTGGGGGAAGGTATGATTGGAGCTACACGAGGAATGGACAGGCTACGCTGTTTATTAATAAGTGAGTATTTATATTTTATAAATAAGTTGAATATAGCTAGAAAAAATGATGGTTTAATCACAACAGAGAATTCGAAGATGGTAATCCAGAAAAAATGTAGTTGATAGTTAAAGAAGGTATTAAATGTTTTTAAAACCATTTCATTGACCTATAAAAAATTAACTTTAACTCATAGAAAAGTTGTCGGCCTATTTAAACAAAAAAAAATTCGTCGGTCCATAAATAATGAAAATTGTTTGGTATAATTGAGATTAGACATTAGATTGTGTTAATTCGTTACGGACTAGTCAGTCCAATAATATTTAATTTTATAATACTAAAGTCTAATAATATGTGGTGTACAAAAAGAGGATCGTCCAACCAGACGGTTGTCTCTGTCCGGGTAAATTTTGTTGGTACATATTTTAATCACGCGAAAAGGTTTATAAAGTACTTAAAATTATTTTTAAAATCGGTCTTGTAGTTTTAGAGTTTCATTAATGCAAACTAAAATCCGAACTTTTCTTTTCATAACAATATTCTCCAATGTTTTCTCCTCCAGGATGTTAGAGCGCGATGCAGGCTGGTACGAGGCCGTAGCTACCAACGAGCACGGCCAGGCGCGGCAGCGGGTGCGCCTCGAGGTGGCGGAGTACCCCACGTTCATCCGCAGACCTGAGGAGGTCGTGGTGCTGCAGCGCAAGACCGCCAGGATAGAGGCCAGGGTCACCGGCGTGCCCTACCCTGACATCAAGTGGTACAAGGACTGGCAGCCGCTTGCTGGCAGCAGCAGGATTAAGGTGAGAAACATATATTCTCTGAGAAGTTAAACATCCCTGTTGGGGTAAGTAAGGCCCAGGGTGGCTTCCAACTTTAGACCTAAGCGTTAGAATGGAGCAACCCTAACATCATTAAAAGTCCTGACTCCAAATGATTACCAAAAAAAATGAAATGAGGAACCCATACATTCAGGACCCATGTAATTAGGGATAAGCTAGCAATCAGGCACAAATCCAAACTTCGAGTTGCTATTGAAAAAAATGAATGAAAAGTTTCACCCAATCCGAAAGTAATCTAGAAGCTCATCCAGAACTGAAAGAATTCCACACTATCTAGAAAGGTAAGGAATAGGGAATATGCATAAAAAATAAAATGGCCTGATTTTTTTTTCCCTAAACCTCTAAGGTCGTAGTATTACACTCAATTCGTTATTTTCTAATTTAATATGCATTTAATTATTTAAAACATAAATCAAAAAGTGAAAAATTTACGAGCGAATTCGAATTTGTAAAACGCCTCACCATTGGTCGTATGAAAACGACCAATGGCGAGACGACGACGGCGACGGCGTTGACGTCATAGGGCACAAAACTGACAGGAATGGTGAATTTATCTGGTGTACTTTTTATAGTGTTTTACACATTGGTATCATGCAATATCTATAAAACGGCTTTTTTTATTCTTCCATGATTATTACGCGACTAAAACACCTTGTTATCTATCAAACTAACTCTCAATGCAAACAATAAACTGACAGGACGTACACTATGACGTCACGCCTCAAGCGCGCGAGAAATAGGAGCGTTTGAACTCGTCAAATTAAACCAATATCTTTAAGATTTTATAAAAAAGTAATTACTACTCTTACAGATATGGTTTATTTTTTTTCTACATCAAAATGAAGTGAATATTGAATAAAAATAATAAAAAAATTGCCTGCATATTCCCTATTGAGATGACCGCAAAAGTAAGAAAACGGACATCTTCACGCCGCAGCCACCGCCACAAGAGACAACTTTAGCATTGAAAGTCGCAGTACGATCCCCGGCCATGGTAACCGCGGGCTTGTGGATGATGAGCAATGGGTAGTTCGCAGTCCGCCAGTCCCGAGCCCGATTCATCAACCGCACGTAGTGTTCCACGCACACCTCAACAATATGTTATTTTGGCATAGAGTGGGCAGAACCGATGTCCACTAGTGCTAAAGGGAATTTCTGAAATTTCAGTTACCATTATTTAAGAATATGCCTGTTAAATTCCCAGATCCAATTCATCGAGCCAGACACTTGTCTGCTGGTGATCCACGACGCCATCCTGAAGGACGAGGGCCTGTACTCCATCTCCGCGAGGAACGTGGCCGGCAGCGTCAGCACGTCTGCCATGCTGCACGTCGAGGAGTCGGAGCATGAGTACTCTTACAGGTCAGTTCAGAACACTGGCTTATATTCCTAGATCCAGTTCATCCAGCCAGACACTTGTCTGCTGGTGATCCACGACGCCATCCTGAAGGACGAGGGCCTGTACTCCATCTCCGCGAGGAACGTGGCCGGCAGCGTCAGCACGTCTGCCATGCTGCACGTCGAGGAGTCGGAGCATGAGTACTCTTACAGGTCAGTTCAGAACACTGGCTTATATTCCTAGATCCAGTTCATCCAGCCAGACACTTGTCTGCTGGTGATCCACGACGCCATCCTGAAGGACGAGGGCCTGTACTCCATCTCCGCGAGGAACGTGGCCGGCAGCGTCAGCACGTCTGCCATGCTGCACGTCGAGGAGTCGGAGCATGAGTACTCTTACAGGTCAGTTCAGAACACTGGCTTATATTCCTAGATCCAGTTCATCCAGCCAGACACTTGTCTGCTGGTGATCCACGACGCCATCCTGAAGGACGAGGGCCTGTACTCCATCTCCGCGAGGAACGTGGCCGGCAGCGTCAGCACGTCTGCCATGCTGCACGTCGAGGAGTCGGAGCATGAGTACTCTTACAGGTCAGTTCAGAACACTGGCTTATATTCCTAGATCCAGTTCATCCAGCCAGACACTTGTCTGCTGGTGATCCACGACGCCATCCTGAAGGACGAGGGCCTGTACTCCATCTCCGCGAGGAACGTGGCCGGCAGCGTCAGCACGTCTGCCATGCTGCACGTCGAGGAGTCGGAGCATGAGTACTCTTACAGGTCAGTTCAGAACACTGGCTTATATTCCTAGATCCAGTTCATCCAGCCAGACACTTGTCTGCTGGTGATCCACGACGCCATCCTGAAGGACGAGGGCCTGTACTCCATCTCCGCGAGGAACGTGGCCGGCAGCGTCAGCACGTCTGCCATGCTGCACGTCGAGGAGTCGGAGCATGAGTACTCTTACAGGTCAGTTCAGAACACTGGCTTATATTCCTAGATCCAGTTCATCCAGCCAGACACTTGTCTGCTGGTGATCCACGACGCCATCCTGAAGGACGAGGGCCTGTACTCCATCTCCGCGAGGAACGTGGCCGGCAGCGTCAGCACGTCTGCCATGCTGCACGTCGAGGAGTCGGAGCATGAGTACTCTTAGGCCCGGCACCCACTATCGGTGGGCATCGGTGCGGCTCGATACAGCTCGAGCGCTTTACGCCGGCTTCGAGCGGCTTAGGGCGCCTTAGAGCTCCGTCGGGCGACTTCGGGCGGCCTCGGCAGCCGTAAGCATGGCTAAGGATGCCGAGGCGGTCTTCGGGTAGCTCGAGTGGCATTTTCGGATCAGACACGTCGCAGAACAGTCATTACGATCACCGCACGCGCCTTCATTATCGTATCGTACAAGTAGACGCAATATAACTTGGCAGTCCTGAACATAGGCTCTGCGAACTTCTGCGCATGTACATTCGTAAAGAAAACTGTTATTGGCATATATTTTTTTTAACCAAAATACTAATTCACCCAAAATCTTCTTCTTTGTCTTAAGACTCCAAGTTTCTCTTATTCTTCTGCAAGATGAACAATGAGAACTAAGTCCCAATCCACCATTATAAATACACACACATAACTGTTTTCACGGAACGTTACGAGTGACTGCTCTGCGATGTTTCTTAGGCTACCCAAAATCAGCTTAGGCGTGTTTACGACTACCGAGGCAGCTCTCAGGCGCCCAAAGCCGCCCGAAGTCGCCCGACGCAGCTCTAAGGCGTCCAAAGCCGCCCGAAGCCGGCGTAAAGCGCTCGAGCTCTACCGAGCCGCACCGATGCCCACCGATAGTGGGCGCCGGGCCTTACAGGTATATTCGTGACACTTGGTTAGATGAAGGCACGGGAAGAGTGTGAAGGCCCTTCCCTATACTCTAAAGATTTTGTTAGCCTATTTTCCATCACTCCTTCCATTTTTCACGGACTTGCTTTTCTATCTGACAGACGAAATTCGTCTAGTTCGTTTCCTTCGTGTTCTGCCGTAATACCTTAGTGTCTCAGGGCTCCAATTATGTGCTACTTTGGAGTTTGGACATAATTTGTCGGATAAGCGGCAGACAATCCATAATACATTAGCTATCCTGGTTTTGGAGCGCAGTAAATTGCGAACTCAATCCGTTAATGTTAATCATAAGGCCTGAAACTGCGTTAAGCGGGCACCCGCGCGGTTTCATACAAAAGTGCTCCGTCGCGGGGACCAGCGCGGGTGTCCGTCACGGGGAGGCGCGCCCCGCACCCACGCGACGGGGCCCGCCTCCGTGCGACGGAACCCGTCGCGGGGGCACGCGCGGTCCCCGCCAGGGAACACGCACGGGCTTGTTCAGGGCTGTCATTTCATCATTTGACAAAAATGACATAACGAATGTTGCCACTTTTTTGCAATTCTTAAATAGTGATGTACCTCAACCGTAAATTGCCGTTAATAAAATCAAGTAGTATCGTTTTTTATAATAATTTTTCCTGAATAGTAGATAGCTATTTAAAATGAAAAAATACAGAAGTAATAACGTATATTTTTATGTTAAACATTTAAAAAATATTTAATGAATGTTAAATGATATTTATTTTGCAAATAGGTTTTCACAAACACTTTTACACGTCAATTTTTTTGTTGGACTTTTTTTACTAGATGAGGCCGGTGTTTACTAACTGACTACCCTGAGAAGAAACACCGAAACAAACTCAGAATTCTAATCAATATGAAGACTGGTTAAAAAATATTCTCCCAAATTTGAAACAGAATGCAGTTATACTGATACTGTATACTGCAATCGGTTTTAATTTTGGAAGAATATTTTTTAACCAATCTTCATATCGATTAGAATTCATTTCCTTGTGATGGTCATCTAACCCCTTTTTTGCTTCGAAAACTAGTGCACCGCCGTCCACGAAACTGTCTTCGCTTCCAAAGTGGGACACTACCAGTCGAAACGTTAATAACACATTTTTGACAATACTTTAAATGCGGCTATATTATAAAGTTTTACAACCTAGATTCAATAAACGGGCTTACTGGCTGTCGTTTTTTTTTTGCTAGTCGTCGTTTTGCTATGTAATAATATATTAAGTTCTCCATCGACACGACTATACAAGCACACCGTTAAAATTTAACTAGCGACACTGCGTGAATCGGTCTCCGCGACGGGTCCCCGCGACGGGGACCGTCGCGTAGCCACGGAGCCCACGCGCGTGTCCACGCGCGTAGGCACGCGACGGTTGCCCGTCGCGGGCGCCCGCTTAACGCAGTTTCAGGCCTTAGGGTTAACATTTAAAACGTTACGTCAAAATCTACGTAGATAAATTTTTCCCTTAAATATACTATAATCTCATGACCATAAATAAAATGTGGGGAATGTGGGCTCGCGAAAGATGGAGGAAGTGGGGACTTACCCTGGAGTGGAACAGAACCGAAGATGGTAACTGGTGATGAGAAAAGATAAACCATTGTAGTGTTGTTGTGTTTCGGCCGTTCTTCCTTTACAGATAGGTATAATAAATAACTATTGTTGTAGAGCTGTTTAATTATATTTATATTCATGTTACCCCAGGATCCGCGAGCACGCGCCGCGCATCACGCCGAGCACGAAGCCGTTCGGCGACTTCTACGACCTGGGCGATGAACTGGGCCGCGGCGTGCAGGGCGTCGTCTACCATGCTGCTGAGAGGCTTAATGGTAAACACAACTACTTATTTCTTGTTTAGGATGTTCTTATCTGACGACAATCAACTAGTACAGAAAAGTTCAACGGAAATATACGTCTTCGTTATACTTTTCTGTACTGCAGGACTAGCCAAGTGACAATCATTTCGTGTAAAATTTATTTCTAGAATAAGTAACGCCCGGCGAAAGTGATTTAAAAAGACGATAAGTTAATAATTTCATTATAGATTGTCAAAATTATAACTTGACTACCATTTTTACCATAAAACTATAAGATGAATAATTATGTAAACTTGACTTCTAATTTTCTATTTGTTTGTTTTAACCACGCAACTTAATGTTGAGAACAGAGGTTCTAATAGCGTTAAGGAATCGATGCACTAAATCCAAACCACTGCCTAGTAACAGAGTAAAAATCTGACTGTAGTTACTCAGATACCCGCAAAACGAGACACAATAGTAAAACAATAACAGCGCGGTCTCATAGGACCGGTTGGGGATTCAAACGCTAGTGCCACCACCTGTATTATAGGATTCAATGTTTTTTCCAAACACTCGGTGAAATAATATCATACAACTAAAATTTATAGAATCATGTACCTACTTATACTTACCTATCTTCGTCTACCGTCTCCATAATCTGTACCTCCAACTCATATTTACCATCCCCGTCCCCCAGGCCGCAACTTCGCCGCAAAGATAATGCACGGCCACTCAGCGCTAAAACCATTCATGAAGAACGAGCTCGACATCATGAACCTGCTGAACGACCGGCATCTCATCCGGCTGTACGACGCCTACGAGCACGAACACACCCTGGCGCTGGTGACAGAGCTGGCAGCTGGAGGAGAGCTGGTGCGGGATAGACTGCTCAGGAGTCAGGGGTATACGGAGAGGGAGATCGCTGGTTATATCCGCCAGTTGTTGAGAGGAGTCAAGTATATGCACGATAATAGTGTCGCGCATTTGGGCTTGACGGTGAGTTTTTGTGTTTTGTTTTTTTTACTAAGCGACCTACTTGAGTTTTGGAAATTTACCTATTAGGGTGCCCGCCCACGACCGACTTTTTGTAGGTCCGATAATCGGCACGTATTATAATCCTATAGTATATTCTGACCGACTTTTTGTAGGTCGTGTGCGTTGCACTATTGCTATCAGTGTGTTCTATTTTTCACCTACAAAAATCGTTCACCGATTGTCGGTCGTGGGACCCTTGTACAGCTAAAGCTTCGTCATGAATCGCTTCGTCTGTTACTGAGAGATTTTTTTAAAGTTTTTTGACGTACAGACAGACGAGGTGAGCAGAGTTTGTTTTATTATATGTAAAAATAGATTGGTTTTAGTCCGAAATTTCTCGTCTGGAAAAAAATATAAATTAATACAGAATAAGTACTTTTATTTAGAGGAGAAATAGTCGTTTAATTAAAAATATTGAAAAGGGTGACTTGAATTTCGCAATGAAAAGAAATTTACTCTTGAGGTCTTCGAAGGTTTTAGAGAACTTACCGTACTGTAGACTTTCTACATGATTTATAGTTATCTTGTCTGTATAACAGCCGAAACCAATAACCTATCTATCACATATCGGAGATAGAAAAACAAATGAAACAACAGAAAACATGATAATTTTTGTATTGTATCATTTGTTTTACTATCTCCAGTATACCAAAACTGGAGATCAATAAGTTATTGATATCGGCCGTAAATCAGTACTTAATGAGATAGCTAGTCCCAAATATTTTTTTGATTTTTCATAAACTCCCTAGTAATAACTTTCCAACCCTCCCCCTCAGATCGGCGAGCTTCTCCTCTCACACGCAGGCAGCGACGAGCTAAAACTCTGTGACTTCGGACTTTCACGCAAGATCATGTTCAACAAGCACGCCTCACTCGACTACGGCATGCCCGAGTTCGTGGCCCCCGAGGTAGCCTCAGGAGAAGGCGTCTCCTTCGCCGCGGACATGTGGAGCATCGGCATCATCACCTACATCCTCCTCAGCGGACACTCGCCCTTCAGAGGCATCAACGACAGGGAAACCCTCACCAGGATCCGTGAGGGCAACTGGGAGTGGCACGATGAGGAGTGGTGGTCGCGCCTCAGTACGGAAAGCCGGGACTTCATCTCGAAGCTGTTGATCTTCAACTGGCATGAGCGTATGGATGTGAACACTGCTCTCTCGCATCCTTGGTTAGGACTCGCTGATAAGATCTACCAGGAGGAGTACCAGATTACTACGGATAGGCTGAGGAATTACTACAACTTGTATAGGTGAGTTTTTGTTTTTGTAATAATCTTTAAGATAATCGGAAGTAGGAAAGTGTCCTTAGGACACTTAGGGTTTGATTCTCGCACGAAACAAATATTTCAACGACCTACAGATAAATGTTCTCAGTCTAGGTATATTGTGTATATGAGCTACAATTTGCTAATGTGTTTTATTTGAAAAAAAAGCTGAATTATTCACGTTCTCAGGCTGAAGTAACCGCGCATAACAAATGTCTAAATTAAAAATAATTGAATTAGGCATACGAGTATATACTTCAGTCGAGTAGATTACTAGTTTGAGTGCTTTGATCGAGATCAGATTTATTTTTGAAATTCGTCCTTAATATTGTTTATTGTTGCAAACACGTCACGTAACCTTAATGCCATTGACATAAGATTGACACAATATCACATATTCCTGAAGCGCATCATATTCATACTCGATATAATTAAGAATGACGACATGGCTACCGTCTGTCTAATACACTTGATTGGCTTGAACGTTTGACAAGTTTGAAGTTTTAGGACAGACTTTGAGGAATGTGCATTCATCCGATCTGCTATCTGCCCATAAATGGTGAACCAATTGTGATTGAATGGAATAGCTGCAATAGAACTTTTTTTTTAATCTCTGAGCGTGGGGTTGGATTCAAAAAGTAATAGGTATCGAGTTTTTTCATTTTAACCGCTTTCGATGGATCAATCTGAACATTTTCATGTCCATTTCGCCAGGGTCGTATATTTACGACCATAGACTGGATATCGTCAGCGCTTCTGCCACATACGGGAATCAAAGAGCTCGCCGGGAACGGCCCTAATGAAATGGACATGAAAATGTTTTCAGATTGATACGACGTACGCAGTAAAAGGGTAAAGAATTTCACATCAGCTGCCAGAAGTTTGGAAGGCGGTGGTGTGATACCTCCGAGGCTCGAAGAGCACGTAAAGCTTATACTCCTGCGCCTAATTTCTATCTGGTAGTATCGAATTGCTGTCCTATCGGACTATAAGAGTAAAGGAACAGAAAGTGCACTTGTATTTGCGCACACGCTTGTGTACTACTATGATGCCTCGTGCGTACCTGGCTAATCTCTGTTAAAATTGGCCACCGTAATGGGACTTCGGCCGAGAAATATTTTTTTAAATAAATGACGGCATAACATACCAAGGAAAAAGACATTCTGACGTTTCTATTGGGCTATGTAGGATTTTTTTTTTAAATAGCCATCCAAATATAGCTAGATGCTGTCAAAGTTTTACAAATCCGAATCGGATGATGACATTTCTGGCCTCAAAAAATATATCGCAAACATCTCGCATGTGTCGAGATACCGGTCTTGCAGCGTGGGTGGGAGATTTACTACTAATTCATCTCGATACAATGATAAGGGTGCAAATACACTGCAACGGATTAATGAACGCGCGTTGTTTCAGCGCAGCGCTACGCGCCCTAGTAACGAACATGAAGATAGAGTTAAGGACCGTATTTGCTAATATTGGATATTTCCAGTTCATTGAACTGCAAGTATTGCCTCAAAATCTACCAATTTGCAAAATACCTAAACTAAGATCAGTCTATAATAGGTACTCGAGTGAATAACTACAATCATTTTAGCTTTTAATTCTTTGGAAATATTGAAGAGGAATTAACGCATTTAATTACTACAAGTTCAACTCTCAAATATGAAAAAAGAATTGCTGTTCAGTTACTCGAAACTCGAAAAAACATTTATTGATACTTTCACCCCTCTAACCTTTGGTCAGTAGAATGTTTAGACTAGAGGCTTGTCTTGAACCGCACCCCAATTTCACAAGTTCAAAAACTACACGAAATTACGCTGAAGTTTGAAAGACGCATTACGCTAAAGTTCAAAAGTTAAAAACCGCGTGTAAATCGCTAGTTCACAGACACCCACCCTAACCCAATCCGGAAAATCACAATGATTCAAATGATTATGTCACACAGTTATATTTGGCACCGTCCTCAATCAATTACATGTCGCCAATACCTAAATAAAGAAGTTGGCATCATCACCCACGCACCGCCAGCATCGGCAGGCGTTGTCAATGACCATGTGATGCTACTCCGACGTGGCTTTGAGAGCCAGCCAAGCAGTAGTATGTAACCTCTTGAAGGGAAACTAAGCGGGGAAAAAAACATACAAAATACGATATTTATAAAAAAAAAATACGATAATTTTCGGGAATTACGATAATTTTTAGAAAATACGATAATTTTCGGGAAATACGATAATATTTGGAAATTACGATAATTTTTAAGAAAAAACGATAATTTTCACAGTGTAAAAACATCTGTGTTGTATACAATGAAGGCTATAAAAGGTGTGATTGATTGGATCAGGGACTGGACCAGCAACGCACAATGCCGCAACTGGTTCCGCCGGAAGCCGCTCAGCGGGGCCTACGAGCATCCCTCCAAGATGGTCTACCCGCCCGGAGAGACTTACACTCCTGAAGGTTAGTGCAGTGTTCATATGTTTTTCCTTTCATCTTAATGTTTGCTTGTTAGGCCACGTATCCACCTACAACTAGGTTGATACAAGTGTTATTACATTACGAGCTACCTAAGTATATTATAATCAGTCGTTCGATCTTGCCCCACAATAAAATTTGCAAGTGGAAACACAGCCAGAAAAAAACTTAAAAATGATTACAAACATACATGTAGTTGGCATAGAAACTGCAAGGAGCTGGTATAGTGGTGACCGCGTACTGGGAGATGAAGCGTCCGAATGCCTTCCATAAGGTGAACCGATGACCAGTGAGGGAAACGCACAGAATCGGTCGTTATGGCGACTCGCGTAGAGAGGTCAATGTTCAACAGTGAAATTATGATAATGGTTTCAGCGTGCTAATCAAAAAATACCTTCTCAGGCCCGCGTGGTGGATTACGGTCCATTTCCTCTCCTAGAGGGAAGGCCCGAGTCCCAGCAGTGGAAACATTACAAGGCTGATAATGCTAAAAAAAGTGACATGTTTTTCTAGGAATCTAGCCCATTATAGGAGTACTACACCTCTGCCTGACTCTTGAAAGAGAATAGGTGTAATGTTCTTATGTATATTCCACAGCGACTCCCGAGCCGCGTCCGCCGCACGAGCGCGAGCCAGGCGAGCACGACATCAACTTCAAGCAGTGGGACCACCCCGACTGGGAGGTGTCTGCCAAGTCCGAGAGCCAGTGAGTACCGTATTTTTTTGAGCTTATTTTATAAATTAGGGAGGGAGAGGGAGAACTAAAGTATGGCGTCAAAAACTTTTTCACATTGCTTTTGCCCATTGCGAAGTGTCAACAAGATGTTCGAAAAATCTTTATAAAACTTCGGAGCACTCGGACCCAACGATCCAAGAGTTTAAACCCCAAACGGTTTGAAAATATAAATTTCAACAAGGTATATTTCCGCCGCTTGAGGTTGTGTGAGAAATTTACTTTATAAATCCCTGCGGTTGGGATAACAACGTTCGTTTTGTTCGGAATTCAACATGCCGCCTGTGATTGGAAGACATCGCCTAGTCACATAAATCTACTATTAATTGCAAAGCCAGAAAAATTTGAATCGGCTTCGTGTCGATTCACTCGTCCAGTCTACCACTGAACACTACACAATATATTTACCTATTTTTCTGTGCACTTACAGCTACCAGAACGGGCCGGACACGTACCTGCTGCAGCTGCGCGACACGGCGTTCCCGGTGCGCCTGCGCGAGTACATGAAGGTGGCCTGCGACCGCTCGCCCGGCTACAGCCTCAACGTCTTCGATACCTACGACCCCAGGGTACGTACGAACAGAACTTCACACGTGCTTCTTGGAATTTGTATTAGAGCAGTGGCCCAATGGTAACGGCCCCCGTTACCACTTGGCCATCACTGCTCTTCAATTTACGAGTTGTGAGCGGATTACGGCCCATTCCCTCTCCTAGCCGTGAGACTCCCAGCAGCATATATAGCATAGTACCAGCCTTGATAATGTTCCCAACATTTTAAGGCTGATGCTATGCTATGATATGTTAGACATCGACGCACATGATACATGATTCTGGACCGGGTAGTAGTGTAATTATATACAGTAATAAAAATACAGTTTTTTGCATAATTCCATTACTGGTTGTGTCCAGAATCATATCCGAAGCTCTTAGTTGCCGTTGATAAATAAGTGACATTTTTTGTTCACCACCCACAGACCCCCATCATCCGCGAGCGTCGTCGCTTCACAGACATCATGGACGAAGAAATCGACGACGAGCGTCGCGAGAGGATCAACAACTACGGCACGGAGTCCTACACCATCCGCCGCCTGCGACACGAGCTGGGGACCCGCCTCGACTCCTACGCGGAGGCACAGGCCCTCATGGAGTCCAAGAAGGACGGACAGCTGCCCTTCTTCCGCGAGAAACCACAACTCCTCCCCGTCAGGGAAGGAGAAGACGCTCAACTCTCCTGCCTAGCCGTAGGAGACCCCAAACCCGCCATCACATGGTTCAAGAACGACATGGTGATCGCTGAAGGACAACGCATCACGATCGTTGAAGATGAAGACGGCAGGTCCACCCTCAAATTCTCGCCCGCTAAGCACCACGATATCGGCTTCTACAAGGTCGTAGCCAGGAACAAAGTCGGTCAGACCGTCGCGAGGACTAGGATTGTGGAAGCGACCACACCAGACGCTCCCGACAGCCCCACTGCTGCTGAAGTATCCGATACTGAGGTCCTGCTGAGATGGAAGCAGCCTAAATACGACGGCAACTCCACCGTCATCTGCTACAGCCTCCAGTACAAGGCAGGAGACAGCGTCGAATGGAAAGACGTCGCCAAGAACATCGACCATGAATTCTTCGTCGTCCGCAACCTGTCTCCCGACACCAGCTACCAGTTCCGACTGTCCTCCTGCAACAGGATCGGCTGGAGTGACAAGGGCATCCCCACACACTTAGTCAAGACCAAAACTTCCGGAGCACCGAAAATAGAAGTCACTAAAGCGATGAGGCATCTGCAACAGATCACGGAATCTGGAGTAGAAGTCACCTTAGATGAGAACAAGCCCAAGCTGGACTATTCGATCGAGGATAGACCAGTAGAGTGGGTGTCTTCTCAGCAGTTCACCGAGCGTTACAGCTTCATCTCCGAGTTGTGGCGCGGGAAGTTCTCGATCGTCGTCAAGGGCGTCGACAAGACGAACGACAACGTTGTCGTGTCGAAGATCCTGGAGCAGAGGCCGGACACTGAGGTCCAGATCCAAAGGGAGTTCGAGTGCTTGAGGAGGCTGAGGCACGAGAGGATATCCAACTTACTGGCTGCTTACCAGGCACCTGGATCATCTGTAGCTGCTTTAATCTTAGAGAAGCTCCAAGGAGCTGATATCCTCACCTACTTGTCGAGTCGTCACGACTACACCGAGCAGATGGTCGCCACCATCGTCACCCAGATCCTGGACGGTCTCCAGTACCTGCACTGGCGAGGCTACTGCCACCTGGACCTGCAGCCTGACAACGTGGTGATGGCGTCCGTCAGGTCCATCCAGGTCAAATTGGTAGACTTCGGCTCCGCGCATAAGGTTACGAAATTGGGCACCAGTGTCCCGCAAGTTGGTGAATTGGAATACAAAGGTGAGGACAAGTATTTATTATTTTTTAAATAAATATGCGAATATTATTTCCAACAGCTTGTAATACAGATTGGACTAATAATATTTCTTTCAACGTAGCCATTTTAGCTGGGTTGTGTATAATTTTTTTGTGCACAATTTTTCCCTCGGCTCCAAAATGCACATATGAAAATTGATGTTTTGAAAAGGGAGTTAGTTGAAAAAGGAGGATCTTCCGACTAGACGGATGTTATGTCTGGTTTTGACAACTGCCCGAGGGTGGATTTCGGGGTGATCTATGTATGTGTTTAAATCGCGGGGAGAAGTCTAATTGCGCGATGCAGGATTTGTATTCTTTTATAGTTCTTATATGGCGCCATAGATGATGAAATAATTAACTAAAGCCTTTACCGAGCATCATTGACTGTATCCATGATCTCCATAATCATCCGTACCTCTACACCCATTTCTATATTCAACAACCAAACTAAACCCCATGTCCTTTCCCCCACAGCGCCAGAAATCATAAACGACGAGCCCGCCTACCCGCAGACGGACATCTGGGGCGTGGGCGTGCTCACATACATCATGCTGTCGGGCGTGTCGCCCTTCAAGGGTTATGATGATCAGGAGACCAAGCAGAACATCTCCTTCGTCAGATACCGCTTCGAGCATTTGTATAAGGAAATCACACAGGTATGGTTTGGCTTGGTTTTATGTTTTGTTAAGGCTGGTTTTACAGGTCTGTTCACAGGAGTCCAGCTATTTCATTAAAAGGTTAAATAGCGCCTCGCTTCATCTTTTATACCGCGTACAACGAAGGACTAGAATAATTTGCCTGCTGCGGCCTTCGCGGCCGATTATAATTTGGCTGTCTTCAAGGCTAGAGTGAATAGGTTTTCATAAACTTAGTGCACCTCACCATCTACGATTGCATCACTGCTTACCATCAGGTTGGATCGCATTCAAGCACTAGTTTATATAAATTAAAAAAAAGGTCATTCAACAGGGTCGCACGACCTCTCAGGTCGTGTGGGTTTTATTGATGATTGTAATGATTATAATTCTGTAAATCGAGATGCCACATGGCTGTGTGACCTGCAAGACCTAAAGAAGTTTGAGTTTCGCGGGTTACCCTAGAACATCTTCTCAAGTTCCAAAATTCGATGAAACGGTTGACCCAATGTTTAAGCGATGGGCTGCTAAACTGCATGTCGTGGGTTCGATTCATGAACGGAGGAAATATTTTTAAGGCTAAGTGTTTCGGTTCTCGGTGTCTGGTGTATGCGAGTTTACTTATTTCTGAACGCACCCACGATACAGGAATAATTTCTAGTAAGGGCAACGTTTTTTTTTAGAAGGTTCGATTAATTCTTGGTACAACTTCTTTTACCTCAAAGATTGAACGACAAGGATCTTGTAAAAATTACTCATAACATTTTTCTTCCACATTCCAGGAGGCAACCCGCTTCATAATGTTCCTGTTCAAGAAGGTCCCTCTGAAGAGGCCGCTAGCGGAGGAGTGCTACGAGCACAGGTGGCTCACGCAGAGCGACTTCATGAACAAGAAGAGGGAGAGGGCGCGTTTCCTCGGCAACAGACTGAAGGTAACCCATCATTCTCTAGTTTCCTCTGAAGAAACAGCTGGCAGAGTACTTCGGAGACTTCCATCTTTACACTAAACTTTCTGGCATGCTGCAATTTTACATGTAGCTATCCACAAAGTTACCTAAAGGGAAATGGAGAGAGCTCTGCTAGGAGTTTCTTTGCGTGATCATAAGAAGAAGAACATAACTCCACCAATCTTAAGTGGCAACGGGCAGGGCACATTGCTCGCAGAACAAATAGTCGATGGGACCCAAAGTTTCTGGAGTGGCGCCCATGTATCGAAAGGTCCGGTTTTGGAAGACCACCCAAAAGGTGAATGGACGTCATTGTTGCGACACTTGGAAGAGGCTTTTATCCACCAGTGGACGACTTTCGGCTGAGATGATGATGCTAAAACTTCAGCACTTCCACGGCATTATAGGCAAAAATGCAGAGGTCATCATGTCTGCGTGTTTTATGGCATAGAATTGGAGATGGAGTATAGTTTGTGACAGTGCCGTAACTAGGGCGGTGCGAGCAGTGCCCAGGCACAGGGCGCAGACCCTGGAGGGGCGCAGAAATGACCAGACTAAGCCTGGTTAGAGCATTTTTCAGGGGCGCAGTTTTGAAAGCTCGCACCGGGTGCATAAAAGGCTAGTTACGGCACTGGTTTGTGACAACAATTAAACCGTATATCTGTTTCCAGGAGTTCTCGGACTCGTACCACGAGCGCAAGGCGCGCGAGGCCTCCCAGGCCGACACAGTGGCGGCCGCGTTCGGCGGCGCGCGGCAGCTCATGCGCTCCAACAGCATCCAGGACGAACTGCTCACCACCTTCTCTTCACGCTGACCACACACCACGCACGCCCACTAGGGACTATAGCCTTTAATGCTACAGGGATACAGTCGGTATTGCTGTGTACATGACAATGAGTCTTGATACTTTTTGTTTCTTTTGTCTTGAAATTATGACTAAAATATCTTCTTTTTATTGAAAGTTTATTATAACAAATCGTTAGGCATATTAGCTCAATTTAAAAACCTAAATATTAACTAGCCCAAAAACGGTCAAGTTTGAGTCCCATAGATTTTTTACTTTCTATTAATTTATTTAGTGATCTGGACTTAGATTTGACTGTAAGGGCTAAGAATAAGCTGACTATCCATTGTAGTTTAAACTAAAGTCCCAAGTGTGTCCACAATATACATTTATCACCAACATCATGTACATTTACGTCATCCAAACGAAAATCTAGTCATAATGAAAACATGTTACGACGGTTTTGTTATTGTTAAGCTATTTATTGTATACAAATTTTTACTATTTATTTATTAAATTATTTATACTAATTGGTATATTGATGCTCCAGTATTAATTGAACTTAATAAAGAGCATTGATTTGAAATTGTTGTATTTTTATTTCATTATAGAAACCCTAGAAAGGCTCAAAGATGGGAACGATGAAAGAAATGGAAGGAGGCCTTTGCCCAGTAGTGGGACAGTATAGGCTAGGTATAATAATAATATAATATAGAAATCCTTCGGGATTACGCAAGTAAAGTGATTGGGCCCGGTTGTCATTCATAGATCTTTCAGACGCCAGAAAATCTGGCCATCTGTCTATACAAGGAGTACCGTTTTGGAGGTCACTTTTCAAATGCGAGTCTCGTGGACGAAAGGTTCTGCTTCTAGGATTTGTTGTATAGCGGCAACATAAATACATTGAAAATTTAAATTGTGTAGTAGTATTTCATGGTTCATGAGCTACAGCCTGGTCAAAGACAGACTGACAGTGGACAGTCTTAGAAATAGGGTCCCGTTTTTACATTTCGGTAAGTATGGAACACTTCTTCTTTTCGTATCGATGCTCTCCATATACTTTTTCTGCCCAGTACTTAGTAAACCTGTATGGCTCTGGCATTGGCCTCGTTTAGATCCTACAAAGTGCAGGAAAACTAAAACCGGTTGTACAAATATTTAGGTAAGCCTCTAGCAAGTATCAGCTTTATACCTTACTACCTTGTATAAACAATAATTACCTTTAGCTTCTAAAAATGAACAGTATTGAACAATCGCATATTATCATGCAAGGAAACAATAACAAATAGAAATCAAACTAAAGGCATTATCATAAACCGATTTATTTAAAAACCTATTCAGTGTACATGCGAAAAATTCATATATTTCTTTAAATAGAACGTTTCACTCGCTATGAGCTTTATATGGTAAACTTTTACTGGTGTATTTTTTATGGAACTGATTTATCATCATCATCATCATTATGATAGGAAGACTTGATTATTTTTATTTGAAGATGACCTTTCAACTGCCTACGCCCGATATATTCGACAAACACTCTCGCATTTATTCCGCCAGGGTCGTTCATCCACGACCAAAAACTATATCTCATCAGCTCTTCTGTCACCTATAGGAATTGAAGAGCTAAATGAGGTGGAGTATCCAGTCGCGGAAACATGTACCTGACGAATAGGGCGCGAAAACACTCGTCGGACCAATCCGACGCAATCATTAAAAGGGTAAAGGAATATTTTTAAGTGTGTGGCTGCCACTGACATATAGTATGTTTTTCTTGAAACAGTGATCAATGGGCTACTGAAATACCCAAAGAATGAAAGGAAATACCCAAGCATCTAAGTGCCAGTTTAAAAATAGAGAGTTTATAGTTAAGAATGTGTCATATGCTAAAATAGAGTGGTAAACAATCAACTTTCTAAATTTCATTGAGAAATGAGGCAAAAAGATTAGATGAAAGGAAAAATAACCCTGTGTTTGTACTGAGCAGTTGGGTAGAATTAAATAATAACTATAAAGCTAATTCCTGTTAAATTATAATAGATCTATCCAGAAATTCCCATTGTCACCTAATTTATTATTCTTTCAATGCACATATTGGCAAAGTGGTATTATTTGAGCTTTACAAAATTATCATCAGTCCACAAAAAATACACCATTTTCCAAAACAAATAGATAATATTGTTATCACTGCTTTTTGGAGTATTTGTTACATTATAATAATATTAAATTCATTTACGATCGATAAATTTAGCATGGAACATTATGATTTATTTTTATAAATTATTTATTAAATCATTATCATTATCATCATCATGCTCATGAAAATCTAGAAAATTAAATTGCAATAAAGAGAACTATTTTTTTCACTTCATTTTTACTATTGTTTAACAGTATTTCATACAAAAATTTCGTAGTAAGTATATAAAATTACTATTACTATACTTATAGCAATAAATATGATTTCAGCTATGAATGGTTGTCGAGTCAATATCAATGACAAAATACTTCTAGAAAATGGCTTAATATATATATTTCTAGTTTTTAGAATTCTATGAACACTTCTAATATTGCTTGCTGGGTGTTACTATATTAAATTTTAATACAAAATGTGTTTTGATCATGATAAACTTTAAGCATATTTTTAACTAGATCTAGAGTTCTAGAGTAATCATTTTGAATGAGTGGACTGCTCAAAATATATGAAAATCTGTGTAAATACATTCCGTTATTAATTTAAATTATTAATAGAAAATTTTATTCATACAGTTTGTCTAAAGTTACGTTGGAAGCACTTAGAAGCAGCTAGTAAATTTTGTGTAATTATGTTCGTAAACATCCCATGCTAAATTTCCCTTGTGATAAAAACCGTTGTATCTCTATGAAGTGGTCTAGCGTTACAACAGTGTGGTGGCAACACAAGTTTCATCTCTTTCCTTTGGCAATGTATTCTTGGACTTTAGCCTGGAATTCAGTTTTGTTCTTGTTGTACATTTCTGCTGCTTCTATGTTTAACGGGTCTTCGAAATTTAAGAGATCCTGGAAAAAAGAAATTGACAGCTTTAATATTGTTTATATACCTATTAGAATCATCTATGGGTGTGATTAACAGGGATTTAGTTACTGAGCCATTAATCTAGGCTGCTTCTAGATAGCATCACAGATTTATAAATTGGGCTGTAGATTACAATAGCAACAATATATAATTTTTTCATAGTTCTGATAGACGGATAAAATGCTAGAGAAACATCTCTACTGTGAATAGATTGACATTTTGATGACTGACTTGATCATTTTGTGACACAAAAATAGTTAAAATAAAATAATTGTGAAAACTTTCACTCATTAGTAGAATAATGTAGTATATTAAATAACCCAGCAATCAATTTTGACTGGCCTGTTGTCCTAGTGGTTAGTGGCCCTGACTGCTATGCCGGAGGTTGTGGGTTCGATTCCCACCCAGGACAAATGTTTGTGTGTTGAGCACGATCATTTGTTCTGTGTCTGGGTGTAATTTATCTATAATATGTATGTATTTAGAAATATATATGTATGTTTATCAGTTGTCTAGTACCCATAACACAAGCTCTGCTTAGCTTGGGACTAGATCGCGTTGTGTGAAAGTTGTGGGATATTATTATTATTAATTTTCTTTTTAAAATAACAATCAATCTGCCTGCAAAGTCCTTTCCTTTGACTTTACAACAGCTATATCAGAGAATCTTCTAATCTCTGGTTGTAAATACAATACAATTTTAATATATATATAATATATATTATAATACAATATAGATTGCAAACATAATCTGCAGAATGTTACTTACAGTAAATAATGCATTAAGCCCCCAAACCACGTCCTTTAATCTCCGAGTAGGTGCCCAGCCGTGCTCATCAATGGACGTCTGTCGTAGAAGTGATAGACACACATCACCATCCACGTTAATGTTAGGGTGCCATAACCGTGTCAGACATTTTACTCTTGGTGGCTGGAAATAGGTACAACAAAAATCATCAATAGGAAGTACTTATTTAGTCACTAATTAAATCAATAATTGCAATTACTTCCAAAGTGCTTAAATATTGTGGAAAATATGTGAAGGACAAATAATTAATATCCATTTTAGAGTTTCTTGCCGGTTCTTCTCCATAGGAAACAACCAATTGGGACCGTACACTAGCTTCTGAAGTTTTATAAGTGCACATGTAGGCACATGTGAAATAAAAACATTTTAGATTTGATTTGATTAGTTTGACTAAAGGATATCTTCACACAAATATATCAACAAAAAAATAATAATGGAAAAAAGTATAAACTTAAATAGGGAATATGCATAAAAAATAAAATGGCCTGATTTTTTTTCCCCTAAACTTTTAAGGTCGTAGTAATACACTCAATTCGTTATTTTCTAATTTAATATGCATTTAGTTATTTAAAACATAAATCAAAAAGTGAAAAATTTACGAGCGAAATTCAAATTTGTAAAACGCCTCACCATTGGTCGTATGAAAACAACCAATGGTGAGACGACGATGGCGACGACTTTGACGTCATAGGGCACAAAACTGACAGGAATGGTGAATTTATCTGGTGTACTTTTTATAGTGTTATACACATTGGTATCATGCAATATCTATAAAATGGCTTTTTCTTCTTCCATGATTATTACGCGACTAAAACACTTTGTTATATATCAAACTAACTCTCAATGCAAACAATAAACTTACAGGACGTAACCTATGACTTCACGCCTCAAGCGCGCGAGAAATAGGAGCGTTTGAACTCGTCAAATTAAACCAATATTTTTAAGATTTTATAAAAAAGTAATTACTACTCTTACGGCTATGGTTTATTTTTTTTCTACATCAAAATGAAGTGAATATTGAATAAAAAAAATAAAAAAATTGCCTGCATATTCCCTATTATTCATGACAAACTTCAAATAACCTTGTAGAACTGCTGTTACAATGATTACCAATAAAACTACATTTATATGCACATAATTTCTGAACAGACCTTTGTGAACTGTAGTAGAACTATTACAAAATGAATGAAAGAGGAACAATAACATAAAGTAGAACTATTTACTGCAATTTATCAATTGGATCAAGGCCCTGACACAGAAGTTAGTGCTCCTCTATATAGCTGCAGCTCTATTATATGCTGTGAATAGGTTCCGACTTGGAAGACCAAACCATTAATACCTTGGAAATGTTAAATATGTATAAAATAACATAAAATAGAAATTAACTGCATAAAACAGAAAATAGATACTTATCGTGAAGTTGTAACACAAATAATCATGAAAAAAAACATTTTTAAAAGTTACAGAAAAATGCCATGCCATTTAACCTATCACATACCAGCGAAACAAGACACAATAGTAAGACAATAACAGTGTGGTCTCATGCGACTGGTTGGGGATTCATGAATTAAAAAGAAATGAATATGATGTCTATTATTATATCTGTCCTCTGAGAACATTCGGGAAGTCTAGAACAATCTATGACCTCTAAAGTCTCAGAAATTTGGGACCAAACAGATAAGGCTTTGTTATTACTAGTGCTTATTAAAAAAACTATTTAGGTACATTCTAGAATGACTTTGTGATAGCAAAAGATACAAGACACAAACACAAAAAAGAAACTTGGGGCAAATATGAAAAATATAAAGGTATAAGCCACAATTTGAATTGTGCTCTATATAACAACACAATAATCTTTTTGGTCATGTTGAACGCTAACTACAATAATCATCAATTATTAAAACAGATACTTACAGCCATATTATAATCGTCCGTCACAAACACACTGAATTTGAACTTGCCTCCCTGCCAAAAACCCTCATCAGGTGTCACAGTCAATAAGAACTCACTCAACATGTTAGGGTCTTCGAAATGTACACTACAGGTAGCAGGGAGGTTCTCGTTCATCTCCTGCACTTCTTTTATCAACAATTTGTCCCTCACTGATATTCTTCTCACCATCGACTCGTTGCTAGTCAAACCATTCATCGTATTCGTTGGCTCAGGAGCTATAGGTTCCTTTTTCAATTTCCTATTAAGCGTAATCATTGTTTAAATCTATAAAGAACTTGTACGAGACAAACTATAACATAGCAGAAGTAAAAAATAAATTAGAAATACGATATTTTTTTTGCAGCAATGCAAAACGCCAATTTTATTCGCGTTTGTCAAAATTATGACAGCGTTAGAGGTGATCTGGTGTTGCGTAAATGCTGGTAGGCGTATGTAACTCTTTACTGAACCGACTTACTGTTCCAAAATATTTTAGCGTTCCGAAAGGTGTTCCAAATGCATCATTTGGAACACTGGAACAATCTTTAATAAAAGTAATTTGGTGAGTATTTTTTAAATTCAAATTAAAATGTAAATAGCGTAACAAAAATATTAACTTAAAATTATTCTCTATTCAATTCAATGAAACAAATTTGCTAGCGAATATGACGCGATGTAACAGTTCACGATTTATAACAGTTAGTGTCAGTGTTTGTCAGAACTCAGAGCCGATGTTCCTTAATGATACACATGTTTCAGTGTTCCGTTTTTTTTTTTGGAACTACTGTGATTCAGATGCAAATGTTCCAATCGTGAAGATAACACTTTGCTCACGTCTATGTGCGTCAGAAACCATGCTTATGGTAGGACCTAGAGTCATTTGCTAGGACGATGGAATCATTCATTAAGGAACACGATCGCATAAAACTTACGTTAGCTTATCGAGATCACACGTCAACTCACATACTTGTAGGAAGGAGATATACAGTAGGTAGTGTAAAGTATTTTGAAAACTGGTATTCGTACTAGGTATTTGGTGATGCTCATACCTTGAATGATGGTATTGAGAGTAGCAGGTTCGTCCCATCACTAGACGGCGTGCTTTTTAATTTCTAGCAGTTTATTGATATTGCTATGTTGAATATTGAACTTTTTGGTAAAAAAATATTTATCTTCAATACTTACAGAATAAAAGTCTGGAACGCAATTCTGTTCTTTTTAGTTCATTCCATTTTTAGTTATCTGTGTTTTCTGACCGAATGTTCTGTTTTTTTCATTCAGTTACATTCATTTTTATGTCAAACGATTAATCAGCTCACTGCGAGCTGTAGTGTAAAATAAATAATTGTTTTAATTAGATTTTTAATTAGTTAAGCACACTAAAAATAGTGAATCGTGATGGCAGATATCACTTGGCCTTGGCAGTACAACTTTCCTCCCTTTTTTACGTAAGTAAAACTTGATTTTTTGTACTGTAATACAAACTTCCAAATTTGGATCAGAAAACATGAAGTTATTAGGCAAATCATGGAAATACATAAACGAAGGGAACGCTCATATCGTTGTCCAAATATCAGATACAGGTTACGTACTGCGTCTTATAAAAGAAGACGAGAAAACGGCGCATCAGAAAAATGTTTACGACTCCGTTAATTTCGTGAATTTGATCATGGTGCCATTGCTAGAGAACAAATTCTACGGTGTCGAAGAAGCAATAGAAATACCTCCACACGATTTAGCAGAATTGAGCAAGATTCTGCTGCCATTTCGTCCAGCAAATAGAATATTCAAGTCAGTACTCAGTCAGATTGCCATAAAAGCCTCCAACTTGTCCATAGTCAGTCCTAAATGCGCAACCAACTATTGCATAGAGATCAAACCAAAAGAAGGTTTCATGTCGTCTAGTTTTAAGAAGTATTCCAAATGTTACTATTGTTTGAAACAACATTTAAAACTGCAAACAGGAACCATTCCGGCAACTAGTCAGTACTGCCCACTAGACTTATTTTCCGGAGACAAAGAGAGAATGAAACATTCACTGTTGAATATGATAAACAATCCACAAAATAACTTTAAAATATTCAAAGATGGGACATTGATCTTTCATGAAAAATCATCTTCAAGTGATTTGGATGGCATTGTGAAAAGCATAAAATATTTAGATTCAAACTTGTTTTTGGATTTTATTGTAGATATTTTATTGAGTGATAAAAATGTGTCTTACATTAAACTAGAGGGATCTAAAAATACAATAAAGAAAAATACTTCTAATCAATGCTTTGAAAGTAACAATCTAAAGAGCAACACACTTCTTTACAAATTGTTGCAATTACAAAAACTCTCGGAAACTTGTACTTCTGACTTCAAAGATGTCAAAAATAATTACACGGATTATGTTTCTAAATTAATAAAAGAACTGAAATCAAAGAATATAGATCTAAACATTGAAAATGAAAGAGATACATTTTTCAAAACTACAGATCCAATACATTTGGCTTTAATATCTGCTATAGCCAAAGATTGTTCAATAATGCTAAGTTTTTCAACGGACTATGTTGAAAATTACCCATATGTTGAAGTTGGGGAATCAAAGATATTTTATAAACTGGCTCTGACTGACTTGGAACCGAAATCTCCTGCAACATTGTCAAAAAGAAAGGATACGGAGAAGAAGTTGATTGAAATCTATGAAAAGTATATTGAAACTGTAGATAAGGGAGTAGAATGTAAGTATCCCAACTGTAAGAAGTTAATTGAATAATATTCCTTTTAGTAAAATGCTCATACTTAAACAATCCATTTGTTTTTCCACACATTTTTCCTGTACAATGGATACTTTTACAAACTTTAATATTTATATAAACAAGATCTGGAATAAAATACATTCAAGGTCATATATACAAATATCTCTTCTGTGGGAGGATTAAACCAGCTACATATCATGCAGTATACAATCTATGATCATCTAATCTACAGTCTGATGAGTCAGTAGCCATTAAATTCAATTAGTCAGGTATCATGTAGATTACTACTAAAAAGAGACTATTACACTACAATAATGACATTATCCCTTGTTCCAGAATCCAACAGCACACAGAAACAAGAGCAAAACAACTAGAAGCATGGCAGCAACTCATCTCAGAGTATCTTAAAGCAACAAAACAGTCCACAATAGACATAAGAGAAACACAGAACAGTGTACTATTTAACAATGCAGAAATAAACAGAAAGCTGTCTCAGGAAGCTATACTTACTATTCTAGAAGATATGGCAAAGACTGGTAGAGCAGCGCCTATGGATAAAAGTAGAAATGTCTGGGAGGTATACTGGCACTCGCTGGATGAGTGGGGCAACCTGGTGTATAACTGGGCTTGCAATAATGGAATGAATAACTCAGTTTGCACGCTATTTGAACTGAGGGAAGGAGAGAATACTGTTGACCAAGGTAAGCAGGAAAACATTTTTAAGTCCGATTTTCAAGGTCGCTTATTTTTAAAGGTAAATTTTTCAATGTGCAGAATGAGCGCAAAGATATATACATACATACCTATTTGTGGTGACCTCTCGTGCCAGGCCCTGGTACAGGATATGCTCTATAGTGAGCATGGATGGGAAGTGGATGCCTCCTTCGGCCTAGCAGTAATGGTAGCGAAGGAGAGTACCGTAAGGTAAAGGCAATAACAATTCGTCACACCCCTGAGTCACCGCTGGGCTTTCTCCGGCTCACGTAGGCACGGACTAGCCGATGACAAGCAATGGGCAGTTCGTTTTCCTAGTCTGAGTCATTAACGGCGCGTAGTATTCCACGCACGCCTCAAAAAGATGTCAGCAAAAGCGTAAGGGCCTAGCAGGGCCGATGCCCGCTAGAGTCACAGGTTTTGAGAGAGTTACCGTGGCCCTAAAACGCAAAAAGCAACTCGTGGATTTTAGTTAATAAAAGTCTGACATACTCTCTCTCTCATCTGCGGGAGAAGTCATTTCATTATTTTCCACGACAAAAAAATGCGATATCATTCTGACTTCAATTTAGGCAAGCAATATTTCCTTATAGTCCAGTCAAAATAGACACTCCAGTTTGCATTAATTCCCAACAAGCTGGATTTTTGTGCAGGCCTTGAATACGTCATTACGAATGATATGTCAAAAGTCCCCATCGATCCCGCTTGTGCGTTGTTTTTTATTCGAGGTCAAAGGTCACAAATTAGCGTTTTTTGCGTATATCTCTGAAACAACGAGAGCTATCGAAAAATGGTTCAGGTAAAGTTTGTAGATCGTAAAATTGTCTACAAAAAAGATTTCACACTTTTTCTTCTATGGTGTACTGTTCTCGAATTATGGATATTTTAAACATAGAAAATACGAATATGCACTCATACTAAGGGACGATGGGTTCGTTGAATAGTTGAAGGACAAACCATCTGTAACGACACATAAGCAGTGTCGTAAAGCATACACCCGGAAGAGCAGCATCGCTGCAGCTAAAAGACAGCGTGTGGCGGAAATAGCTACCACATCTGGGATTAGTCCTCCTCGTACTAGCACGAGGTAATGAATCGTCTTTTTGACGAAATACTGTTTGTTCTGAAGCAGATAAAATGGCTGAAATAAAAAAAAGCGCAGCGTCTTCGACCAAGAGTGTCCTCAACTTTCAACCCTTGACTTCAAGAAAACCATCTTTAAGGAAGCTCAGACTCGTTCTCATGAGATAGCAAGTAGTGTCATTGCCCGCATTCAGTATGAATATGACTTGGTTGCTGCTGAGGCTAAGTACTACAGTGATTCTTACACTTAAAATACGACTTTCCTGCGGTCTAAAGTCACGATATCTTACTTTTTTGTAGACAATTTTACGATCTACAAACTTTGCCTGAACCATTTTTCAAAAGCTCTCGTTATTTCAGAGATATACGCAAAAAACGCTAATTTGTGACCTTTGACCTCGAATAAAAAACAACGCACAAGCGGGATCGATGGTGACTTTTGACATATCATTTGTAATGACGTATTCAAGGCCTGCACAAAAATCCAGCTTGTTGGGAATTCATGCAAACTTGAATAATAATTTAGTCTACTTTGACTGGACTATTAGTAGGTTTATTACTTTTATAGATTACTAGCTGACTCGGCAAACGATGTTCTGCCATATAAATTATATGTAACATGATTTTTTACACCTTGTGTCCGAAAAAGCCCAAATATCTTACGGAACCCAATTTGTTCCAAAATTTAGCCTATGTTATTACACGTGGATAATGTAGCTTTCGAATGGCGAAAGAATTTTTAAAAACGGTCCAGTAGTTTTTAAGCCTATTCATTACAACCAAACAAACAAAGTTTTCCTCTTTATAATATTAGTATAGTTAAGGCTAATTTTATAAGGAAAACACTTAGATAATTTCTTTTATTATTTCCAGAATTCCACGGACTCGACATGAGTGTTTTACTAAAGGCATTAAAGAACTTAGAACTGAAAGGCAAGTGTGAACTAATGGAATTCGACGACAGCCAAGGCGTCAAGTTTTTCTGAGACCACTAGCGGATAGCTAGCTCTGTTTCTATCTAATTATAATAAGTACACAATTTTTAATACAAATATGAAAGTGTTATAATGCATTTTGTTAAGTTATAAGCATTTTTAATGTTGGAATATATATTTAATTCGGATTTTTAATTTGGTGTTTTGATTTTTGTCCTGATTATTATTTTAACAAGTAATAGCGTCATTAATAGTAGCCACTGTTAGGCTGTGAGTTAAGCGCAACTACTGAGTGTGGGGCTAGGGTTTGGTACCCGCGTTGGGCAAAAGTTCTATTAGATTTTTCCACAGGTCCGCAATTTGGGAGTTGGTGGTGTAGTTCCGAGGCATTCAAATATATCTTTCTTTCATACGAGGCTGATCTCCTAATGTTGGCTCATCATCATCTACCTAGCCTTTTTCCCAACTATATTGGGGTCGGCTTCCAGTCAAGCCGGATTTAGCTGAATACCAGTATTTTACGAGGAGCGGCTGCCTACCAGACCTCCACAACCCATTAACTGGGGTAACACGGTACTTCATGGCAAGACTGGAGTCAGATTTACTGGCTATCCACTATCACTATCCGTAACGACTGCCAAAGATCTCCAAATGACAGCCGGGACCAACGGCTTAACGTGCTTTCCGAGGCACGGAGGAAACTCGTTATGTTAAGATGGTCACCCATCCACAGACCAACCTAGGCAAGCTTTGCTTAACCTTGAAGATCGACCTGTGCGGCTGTTATTATCTAGCCACGAGCTCCTCTGATCTAATGTTGGCTACAGTGATTTAAATTCGGTCGGGAAGATTATTATTTACACGACAACAACCCACCTAACGACATCAACCAAAATCTTACCCATGGGGTCTAGAATGAAGGCAAAGAAGGCACAGGAGTGGGTTTTAGTCAGTAAAAGTCTGACACGCCCTCCCGTTCCGCCCCGAGCGGAGAAGTCATAATGATGATTTGCGACCCAAAGAAAATTGCTATGTAAAGTACGGTTTTCACTGCTATCCTTGCTTTACTAGAATTAATAAACTTCAATTTTGGATCTACTTTGAAATCTGGTTTTTCAAAATCTCATTAAATACACAAGTCCGAGTGCGTAGATATTCATTCTAGTACAGCGACATCTATGGAGCCACATAGGAACTACGATTCAAAATCCTGCGTCGCAGTATCAAAGAGTTCTCCACGCGATTATAACGATAGATAAGTTTAAAAGAAAGGTAGGAAGGATACATTCTCACTTATTACTACACAAAATTATAAATACCCGCGTTTCCTAAACGAGTTGCCAACGTAGCATGCGACAACATCGCATTTTTTAATTGCTTATATCCACCTTAGTAATTTAAGGTCCAACTTTACGGATTACCCAATTGATATAGGTATACTCTTCAATAAGTTTGGCTTTACACAGATGCTGTCTATATTATAAACAGTGAGAACAACGTACATCTATATTATTTATTTTAGTTTCCTGTAGGTAGTGTTCTGGATTTGGGTTTGCAGCACACACTTTATTTTCTCTACATGTCTCTGAATTTCATGTTTGTTACAAAGTACTCGGTGATGTTATGCATTCTTACCTACCTGTCATTTGCATGGTTACTGAAATGTCAATTAAACTTTTTGAATTTTAAGTGACAGTGTTGTTGGTGTGGTTATAATAAAGCCTGGGATACACTAAGGAACATTTTGTCCCGAAACACGACGCGCAACACTAGATTTACGTGACGCTGCAACGTTGCATATTGTCCTGCAACATACCCCGCAACATAGTACGTGACGCGGGGCATGTTGCTTGCTCCCGCCTCGAGAGCGAGCGCACGAGTCCCGCGTCAGTATGCATGTTCCACGTAGTTGTTGAGCAACATGTTGCTCCATTTGTCCCCTAGTGTATCCTTGGCTTAAATGAAAAGAAACCCTGGGGCCCTGGAACGCAAGGCAAAGAAGGAATATATTTAGTCAGAAAAAGTTTGACACGCCACTCCCGCTCCACTCAAGAGCGGGAGAAGTCATTGGATGATTTGCCAAATTAAAAAGGCAATTCGCTTTTGACATAGAACATTTTTTACGTAAAAGTAAAGTGAATGAATTGGATGTTGCTTGGAAGTGTAAAATTATTTATTTACTTTTATGCAGTTTTACGAACTTTACGCGGACGAAGTCGCGGGCAACAGCTAGTTAGTAAAGAAATAGGTATACCACAATCCGAAATCAACTGCCCACTAAATTATAGAAGGCAATTAAACCCAAATAAAAACACATTGTTTTAATATTTTTATTTCAATCAATCCGTGTAAAATTGTACAATTTCAAAATTGATCACCTACTTTATATGATACACAAATTACATTAGAAAAACTTGTAAAAACTTTTACAAATTGTATTTTTATAAAAACTCTAATTACTATTGCGTATTTTCATAGTTTTTTATGATAGTTTTGTCCACTATTGTAATTTTGGACCTCATATTGACATTTGGGATTCATAAATTGGAATTTGCGACTCAAAATTGATCGAGACAGTCTAGGATGACATTTCAGGCCGAACGCAGTTCAACGATTATTTTTGTTTTTTTTTTTTTTTGTATTCGGAGTTTCTCTACCTACAGCCTTATTAAATTTATATTCATTAGATATCTATCCGATCTTTCTAGAATTAAAGGGTTGGTGTTCAAACTATCTTCATATTTTTATGTGATGCTTACAGACTTTTTTTAAGATTAAGGGGCTTTAACATGACATGTTAAAATGTCATGCGTGCTAGCGAGAAAGAAGGATGATATAAACCCTATATAGCTCGATCGACTGTTAAAACCATTCAGTTTAGGTCGTCAAATGGATAGCGTTAAGAGCTCGTGGCGTCTGAGCTTTACCTACTAATAAACATACTCCTTTAAACACCTGTTTTCAATAAAATACCGCAGTTCATAGGTAGATAGCTATCCCCGATAAACAGTAAGATTCTATCTATTCATCCACAACTTTGGTAGGAAATACTATCCGTCGGTAGGTTACAGGAAAGCAAGCAAGGGATAGATTTGTTTATCTTTAGTAGCTGCAACTGTAGATAGATAGCTTATTAAAAACGGGCGTTATTCAATAAAAGTACAGTCACATACAGAATCAAGTTCCACATACACTTAATATTAAATTTAACTATTACTAGTAAACAATCAGTCTTCAACCAAAATACAATTTTAACAACTATGGATCTTGTTTTAACAACAAATAAGTTAGAAACTATGTACAAGTGTACCTTAACCGTTAATTGATGATGTCCAAAATTGTAAAACAATGATATTTTAAAAAATTGTGCCTTCCCGAATTGTACTACTAGCTAACCTACTTATTGATACGTACACACTACAAGGGCATTCGCATTTTTTGCAAAAAGTTTAAGTCCACTTATCTATTGACATCTCCAGCAGTAATCAGTTTTTCGATTACCGATTTTATTACCCGGGCAATAAGTCGGTAATCGAAAAACTAATTCTTGCAATTAACGACTTATTGCTCGGAGACGTCGTATATTTGTATTAGGTACTTATTATTATTACTTTTGAAAGCTAGCATTGTTTTGGTAAATTAATAATTACAATTGCAATTTATATTATTGTCTCCTGGGTTAAAAAGGCAGGCAATTTTAAATTAGACAGTGTCTTGACTTATATTTTTGCAAGAAATACGTTGTGTCCCTATTTTAATACTTAAATAGATGTACACTATACAGGTGTACACTCGCCTTAAGATCTTAGTATAGGAGGACCTTACTGCGGCGACAAACTTACAGTTATCTACAAACTATTACATCACAGATATTTTACAACAGAACTATTTATATTATTATTTTGGAATGTAAACAATCATTATATGTATATTGTATCATCTAAACTATAATATTCACACAATTCATAATTAAAATCATAATTTTATAATCAACAAATTACTTCAAATGAGCGTTTTAGCTAACTTGTTCCGTTAGCTATTGCTCGAATAATAATTTTAACTTTTGAGTGGTTACAAAATGTGCGTACAGTCACAAGAATGTGGTCGTCAATAACCATAATTTTACACCACATCAAATATTCGAGACGTATGTTTTCATCTCAATTTTATGGCCTCGTGATTAGCCTCTAGAAGTTCGAAGCCGGCCTTACTGCTAAACCCGTTATTATAACCCAGTTACTGTCCTGGTAATACCAGGGCCCTGTTTAATAAAGCTGACAATTGAAAGTATACCTAAAACTGACGTAAGTACCTAGTGGTTAAATTGTCGCACTTAAGGGCCTCGTTCACCATCTCCGAGTAGGCACTACTCACTGAATAAATTCAAAAATGTGACAGAATTCGTATGAAATTATCTGTCAAGTGAGATACTCGAAACTTAATCATAGGTGGTGAAACAGGCCCTAAGGCTGTTAAAATCTTGACATATTTCGAAGTCCCTAGGCAATAAGTCATTATCGACTTCATTACCCGGACAATAAGCCGGTAATCGAAAAACTGATTGCTGTGATTATCGACTTATTGCCCAAAGACGTTATAAAACTCGACAATTGTCAAAAAACCAAAGTCAAATTATAATTTACAACAGATGACAATCGGTATTGGATTGTCGAGACAATTATATCGATGACAAAAATCTCACTTTGATTGATTTTGTCACTTTTGAATATGTCGGACTTTTCGATAATCGCAGCTTTATTATCCAGGGCCCTGGCCTGTTATGGCCAACACGCCATTCACCGATACACTACAACAAAACCTACACTACCTTACAAATGATCACTACACTCTAACGCAGCATTGCAGTACCCATTACTAGCTCGTTCGACGGTCCCATTGGCCACATTAGTCACGTTGCCGTTGGTCTTCTCCGCGCAGACCACCAGGTCCACTGAAGGGACTATGGCGTTCCCGTTCTTGCTGCCCGGTGGACGGTAGAACCACCACGCGAGGAAGAAGAAGAGGAGGGAACAGAGCTTGCCTACTAGAGCGATGCCTAGCATGTACCTGGAAGAATATAGCAGGTTAGGAAGACACAAACTTGCAGAACTGTTCAAATACATTCCCAGAAGTGTTTGGCTATGCAATGTCAATAAATGGATCGGTACGAAACTCCAAATGTAACTGTTGATGCAGTTGTCTTTTTGGCAGCAAGGAAATTAAACTTTAACTAAGCTTAAACTCATTTAAGCAGTGGTATAACTATCATCTCAGGCTTATGGCAAAAACCAGGGCTTTAAAAAAATCTTCACGTTGTGATTTAAATTTTCAAATAGATTGGGTTACTTCTTCTGAACTTGAAGCCTTTTGGACCTGGGGCCCGTCACGGTAACCCGTGCCTTTTGCCAGCCTTGCCACACTATAGTTCTGTCACTGCATTTAAGAACCCAGTTCCAGCATTTAAGGAAGTTTGATACACATACCTGCTCATATTAATGTTATCATACTGCAGACAGGCCCCGGTCTTGTTGCAGGACGTGGACCACAACGAGCAGGACAGGTCGATGAGGAAGCCGAACAGCAGCGGCGCCGGGATGGTGCCCAGCAGACGCACCTTGATCCACTGGATGCCTAGTGCGAACGAGCGCTGGTCTTCGCGGACACATCTGTTGGGGATGAAGATGAAAGTGTTAATCACAAGACTCTGAGCCCATTGTGCTAACCCAGCAGGGCCGAAGCCAGATAGGCCCACGGGGAATTTCTGAAATCCCCCGTGGTCCTAGAACAAAGGGCAACTGAAAGACAGTTGAATTTTCGTCAGTACAGTCTGACACTCTCTCAGTCCTCCCTCCATCTTAACCCTAGAATACTAATCTGCGTCCAAACGACTCGCATCGCACACATTTCTTGCTATTTCTCTTTACCGAACGCACGGATCGTTTAGATTATTTATGTCAACTCAGTAGCTAGTCAGATGTTTACGACAGCGACAGCATTGGTCCTCTAAGTGTCACCAATTTCTAAATACGTTGTACTTGAGAGTCGATTCGACTCATGATTAGTCTTTGTGTAACTTTTTAGAATTTATCGTACTGTGAGATAATTATTGAGTTTTTGTCTGGTTTTGTTTACTTTTTATCCGTTTTTAGATTAAAAATGTCTTCTTCAGATCCTAGGCTAGGGTTGAAATTTCAAGGATACAGAATTAGTACTTGGTATGTAAATTTTTTGTTGTGTCGGTCCTTTGATTTGTTGGTGTTTTTCATTGTCATACAAAGTCTAACCTAATGAGGTGGATTTATTTCTAATCGTCATGTTTTGAAGAAGGAACTGCAAATGGACAAATAAAGAAGACAAACATGGTAGAATTTTATAATTAGACGAAAGGTGGTGTTGGCACTTTAGACCAAATGTGTTCAAAAATACACCGAAACCATTTTTGGTCAGTCTTTACTAATGGACGGACTATGTGCCTATTTTATGTAATATTTATAGGCTGTATATGTATATATTTAGTAATATACTGCAGAACAAGTAAAAAGCCCGCTAAATAAAAAGATATTTATACATATGCAACTTGTAAATCCTTTCCTCAAGAAACCGCTTTCTATTCCAACCCAATCAAAAAAGCACAGGACTCATATCCAAGATTTGGTGTTTACAAATTTAAGGAGAGCCTGGAAGATGAACCTGGTCCAAAAAAAGAAAAAAACCTCACTTTGCTCATACAAAAAGAACCGGTTTACTAAAGTTGGATGTCTGAAGTGCCTATAAAACATATGCGTAGATATATGTAGGTAGATATATATATTATCTGTGTTAAATCAAATCAATTTTTATTTTTGATGTTCTTTACTTCTTATTTTATTATAATTATGTGTAAAATAAGTCGACTTTTATCATTTTTGTTATCCTTTTGTTTTTTCTATGACTAACTGATAATTGTGATCTGAAAAAAGTGCTATGAGATTAAAAAAATATTTTTGGGATAAATATTGATAATAATTATATAAACTTTTTTTTGTTTAATACCTGCGTTAATATAGTCTATACCTATATAAAATAAAAATATATACATAAAATAGGTTTTCATGTTCAATTTATACTCTTATTCATGTGTGTGTCTAAACGACTCATGATTAGTAAATACGTTTGTAAAATATGATTAGTATTCTAGGGTTAAAGAGGTAGAGACGGAGGGGAGGTCATTACATGATATCCCACCCTAAAAAGAGTAAATGATATATTATTATAGCTTGACGAAGCTCACTGCACTCCAACAACCAAATATTATATTCCACACAAAGTAAAGTCAGATGACTCCTCCTTGCGTCGTATTCCTCAAGGCTGAAGTTTGTGATCTTCCAGCTTCATGATCTCTCTATCGGATGACATCGAATTGGAATACCCTTTTTTAGCTGCAGCAATATCTATTGACGGGAAAAACTACCTTTCATATTGGAGATCATCAGCAACCTTCCGAAGTGGATGCTTATTCCATCACTTCTTAAAAACCTGAATGAACTTAAATCCCTTTTCAAACCTTACCTCAACGTAGCTGACAGTGCTGGCATGGTAGCCAAGAACGTGAATAGCATGACTCCGAAGGACAAGCACACGAAGACCCAGAGGTACGGGCAGTCCGTCTTGCAGATGCTGTTGATAGCCTCGTACGAGATCGACGAGTTGGATACTGGAAGTGGGAGAATATTCAACAATTATTGGGTAGTCTCCTCGAATCTTAGATGATTTAAGAACTTATTCTATAATACAACAGAGCTAAGGGCTCTGTGACCTGCCTGACTCCTCTTCGATTAATAAAACATTTCTTATAAAATCTAGATGCTATAGCGCTTCAAGCTAAAAAGACATATGGCAGCCCAATTCGTACTGGGCCTGCGTGGTAGATTACGGCCCATTTCCTCTCCTAGCGAGAAGGCTTGAGAAGGCCTAGCAGTGGGAACATTATAAAGCTGATTCGTCAATAGTGGCTAGTGGCTACAGATAAGGGTTTAAAACGTTTTTGATTTGAGCCATACAACCTAGGCCTCTCCCTTTTCCACATGACACTCACCTCCTTCAAGCTCAAAGGTAGGCAGCGTGATATTCTGGCGGGTCATGACGCAGGAGCACTGGTGGAACAGCTGCGCGGCGCCGGCCAGCGTCTGGCGCGTGCAGCCGGCGTGGCACGCCGAGTAGTACACCGCGCCGTCCGCGCCGCACACCGGCGAGTACGGCGCGTGAGCGCACGAGCACTCCGTGTTGCACATCGCTGTTAGACGGTCGGCGCTGGGGAGAGAAGGAGAGTTTTGTGAGTGGAGTCAATGTACGTGTTTGTAAATAATATAAACCCGTGCTTGACTGCGATCCCGCTTGATGAGCAGTGATCAGTGATGCAATCGTTGATGGTGAGGCGCACTAGTTTATTAAGAGCCTACCACTCTAAGCCTTGTATGTATAAATTACACCAGTAATATACGTCAATGGGATACCTCATTGTCAAGTGGCATATGCTAAGGATTTGTGAACCGAAGTTTACAACCAGATTTGAAATAAGACATATTGGGTGACAAAAGATGTGATTAGAACCTTCCAAACTTGTCTTTTGGACCTGCCGTGACGCCTTTCCAGCCACTTCTCAGAGATGAGGCTTACCGCTATGATTATGGCGTGCCCGACTAGGATCATGACGAAAACTCAACTAAACATTAGCAGCACTTACCCCGGCACCGCCGGACTATTATACATGACGGTAACCCCAGCGAAGGGGTAGTCGTCGCAGGTGAGCACGAAGCTGAAGGTGAAGGCGGCCGCCAGCACGGTGGCGGCCACGCACAGCTTGATGATGCCGGCGCACGCCAGCTGCCAGCGCTTCACCAGCCAGCCGCCCAGGAACGTGCCGCCGCCGCCTGCCGGCACCGTGATTACGCCTGGAAGACAACAGCTTGGCATTAGCATTGAAGCATTATATAGCGCGGCAACCCAAGCGCGTATTTTTGATGCCGTCCGCTAGAGCGTGCTGTGTGAGTTGACGTTCTCGCGGGCAATCGGCTTGCAAATAAAAGTTGGTTAAATTAGTGAATTTGTAACACTGTCCTATGTGCCTTAGCGTATTTTCTTGAACAATAAACTGTTAACGTAATCAGTGAGTCTTAATTTGCTCCCCACCGACGCTATAGGTAAGTAATTAGTTTTATTGGAAAGGGAACAGCATCACTCTTGGTGGTCATGGTTTTGAACGCTATAGGGGTAAGAATAATAAGTTCAGGAAGTAGACTTGAGCAATAACGAAGCTTCAGTTGGAGTTCTCTTTTGTATAGAATATCAAACAACAAAAAGCTGGTTATGCTAACATAATCAGCTTTTTATTGTTCCCATAACCCACCCAGGCCTTTCTCTAGAAGAGGGAATGAGCGGAAATCCAACACGCAGGCGCGGGTTGGTTGGTCTTCGAATTTTTGGTTTTAGGGCATGCTGGTTTCTTCAAGATGTTTTCTTTTGTCGTCTGAAAAGCAGCGGTGATGAAATAAATTACACAAAGTAGGTAATACGACTGCCTGGGTTTGAACCAACTACCAACAACTCGGTAAGTCAGGGCTTAAACCACCAAAACTACCAACTACATACGGAAACACAATATTTCATGGAGTTCGGTGTGCCTTAAAGTCCAAAACACGATCCAAATTTACTTCCTTTAACTTACCTAAAAGCAAGGCAGCTTCCGAAGCATTAACAGCAAACTGGTTCTCAATGAGTTTGGGCAGGAAGGCAGCGAAGCCCGAGATGAGCATGCCCTCGCTGGCGCCGGCCAGGTTCAGGAACAGGAAGGTGGGGTTCTTCAGCAGCGCGGCTGCGGCTCGCGGCAGCTCGTGTAGCGCGCTGAAGGCTGCGGACTTGGAGGCTGCGCCCTCGTGCGCTTCTGATATTTTCGAGGCTCGTATTTCGGCTGCACCTGTAAGATGATGGTGTTATTGTGTAGTCAATATACGCAGCAATCGTATGTGCATTTCCTTTTCAAACTTCGCATCTTTTTTTACGATTTTATGAAAGATCCTGGCGCATGAAAGTTAGACAAAATGGTGTAGGACAAGACAAGTTATGGGTTATTGCATTGGTTTGGTACGAACATAAAACACACACACGCTACACAGCCTTTGGATAAAAGCCTGAAATAAAGGTTTTGGTGTTATTATATTTTAAGAAAATGTAATGTTTAATTTTTCTACTACTTATTTAGGTAAGTAGGTACTTACCCTTTATCAAGAAATACTTTAAAAGAAATTGTATTTCATAAAAAAGAGCAAATAATAACCTACCTACTGTATCTCTTCAAAGATCCAGTATTTCGCAAAAAACTGGATCTTTAAAACGGGGAAGCCGATCCACCATTTTTTATAGGAGACTGTGGGCAGTCCCCAATAAAAAAACCAATCCTGTATACAATAATGGGTTTAGGATGCTGATGGTGCTGCCGCGTTACTGTAGTGCATCGGGGATGTTTGCGGAGGCCAACCTCGATTGCTTTAGGGCAATAGTGCCCAAGAGAGTGGCCTCCCTGATGCGTCGTGTGCGGGACAGCCCCAACGGTCTTCTAAACACCTGTGTCTTATAATTGTGGGGCATTGGAATAAAGTTCACAGTTCGCGTGGTTCCCTTTTTAATGTTAAATAAATATCTCGTAAATTATTGACTGATTAGAATAAGTAGACATAAGGTACTAACATAGTTCTAAGTCTTTTACTAACAATATTATATAGAAAACTGTTCTGACGCAAATGATGAAATAAATAAAATAAATACAAACATATTATAACAACGATTCAACCAATTAGAATGATAAATGTTCTCTGTGCACACTCACCAGGCAGCTAATGGGGGAACGCCATGAGGGGGATGGACACGATGAGAGCGGACAGGATGAAGCCGATCCACACCGAGCTCACGGGGGTCACTCCTCACCTGGCAGACTGCTCGTAGTGCACACTTACCAGGCAGCTCATGCGGGAACGCCATGAGGGGTATGGACACGATGAGGCACAGCAGAGCCGACAGGATGAAGCCGATCCACCACGCGCCGATCCACACCGAGCTCACGGGGGTTACTCCTAACCTGCGCAGACAGAGGACAGGGTCAGATATACGCGTAAAGTGCTAGACTAGACGTCTTGGATATGTGTTGGAATAGCGGTTTCGGGATGCTGTTGGGGCGACCGCGTTAGTGTATTGTGTTCACTGTGTTTGCAGAAACGAGAATAGATGACTTTCAGGCCTCCTTCGCATTACGTGTGGCCGTTCCTGCGGATCTCGCCGCCCTCCCACTGGCGTTTACAAGCGTTGGCAGCTCGTTACGATGTCAACGTCGTGAACGCGTAACATCACCGCTTCACTTCTAGCAAAAGTTCGTGACAGTTCCTACATAATTCTGAAAACAACTAGATACCCCAACACTGAGGCTCTTTGCAAGTGTTTTGTTGTTTAGGGTCGTGGATTTCCTTAGTTTTTTTTTCTCACGCGTGGGCCTGTCTTGTCAAAAATATTATTATTATGAAGGAACTGTATTAAGATGGCCATGTCATGGACAAAAAAAAATAACGTACATTGAATGACTGTAGCGTAAATTAACTCTGGTTATTATTGACAGACATGGACGATAATGTTTTAACTTAGGTACCTTTATGAACAAACTTGATGCAGTAAATATTGTCACAAACAGGTCAACAGCAGATGCATAAACAGCACACCCATTTGTACCTACTTGACTATCGCAAACATAGGCTTGCATTGTGGGTATAGTTTCACCAATAATGCCAAGTCTCAAAAAAGGCACTCTAGACGCTTACACAAGAAAATATACGGTAGACACTTTCTACATGTTTCGTGTTTCAAAATTCAACTCCTCATAAAGTCATTTTCTGTGTCGAAATGAAGTAGTTACCCACGGGACTCGTTTAACAGCATATTAACTCCCATAAACGCCGTAGCTAATTTCCATTCCCTAAGCACACAAAGAAAATAACTCAACAGCTTAAAACCTGCCTCGAATCGCATTAAAAGTGAAATAAAAACTCCATAATATCGCTTTCATACTCACGTTACCCTTTTTCGAATATGTCCCTAGACAAAAAACGACGCAACAGATCTGAAAACTCCGTTATTGCTATAATAACTTTTGTAGGCGCTATTTTCGCGGGGGCTATTAGGGAGGTAAACAGAGGGGTATGCGAGTAGCGAAGTATATATTGTGAGGTAGCGATGCCCAGTTGTTTTCTTATGCAAATCGGACGTTTACTCAACAATCTAACGTTGCTCTGCGGTTCGCACCGGCAGGCCTGAGTGGACAGGGCCGGATTGAAGCTATATCTGTTTATTTTTGTAGACAGACAAGAGACACTTAAGTGGTACTCGATATCGAGGCAAAATATTTCTTTCTATCCTTTGAAAGTGCAGTCCACCTTTGGCGATATGTGGAACAGAGAGTAAAGTCCCACATATCTTCGTTGAAAAGGGAGGATCCTCCGACCAGACGGCTGTTTATACATATGTGTTGGCGACTGCCCGATAGATTTCGGACTGTTCTATTATGTTCAAATCGGGCGGAGAACTTTGATTCATAGTTCTTATGTGACTCCATAGATGTCGCTACAGCTCGTCTAAATTTAAACTTAACTGTGTCACACTTATGTGCTACTTGAGGTCAGAGCTATTGATTTCGATCCTTTTAAAATTTTCTATCATCCTTTCAAAGAGTTGACACATTACTATATTAGTCTTTGAAAACGCGTACGCAAAAAAAATGTGCATCGGAGATGGAGTTGCGGATACCAGCCCGATATACAACAAGTACAATGATAGTCTTTGAACGCGAATCAACATAATGTAGGTTGTATAATAGGGAATCCTGTAGGTATGTAAGTTCATGCGGTTATTGCACCCCCTGCACCCTCTCAGCGCCCAATCCATCCCTGTACTAACACAACGAGCGGTTTGAAGTGGGCATGCTTCTCTTAAAATGAATTAGAATAATAGTACCGCTCTTACTGCCTGCCTTTTGATTCAATTATAATTTCAATGTTCTGTTCTCTGGCGTACTTGAGTGTGCTGCTATTTAAACTTATATTAGACTCGATTTTAAGCGAGGGGATTTTTTTATACTTAACATACTTACCTACCTATCAGTATTTTAAAAATAACTGGTAGGTACTATAGAGTTTGTAATCGAGATATTTCTAATACATTACATGATTGAAAAGAGTAAACGCAAGCATTGCAGCCCGCTAGTGTGGGCGCTTGCATACCGGACCCGTTCTGTTTTAGTTATTAAGTACTAACATAGGTTAAGCCATTTTGTTACTAACACTAATAGACCATTGTAGTTTGAAAAATAAAGATAAATTAAATTAATTAATTAATTGCGTTGGCTGAACGTCGTCAAGTCCGAAAACAGAGCCAATGGCCTTACTGGAGTGACTGGAAAGGATGTTGAAGATAGGGCAAAGTGGAGAAAGCTCAGTGGGAAGGCGGACCCTGGCAATAGCGGGGATTAACGCCAAGAAGACATGTTTGAAAAGAGTGTGCATGGAGTTTCTTTTACATTCTCCTCCATAGAGATACGCTTTGGAATGTGCAATTAGCAACATTTTTTTCTGACAGACTGACCTCTTGACCTTCAAAAGTTCCAGTATTGGTTTATTTGAAATAAATGCCTTTGAGTTTGAGTAAGCTTCTCAGCGATATTTAAGAATATTTTTATGTTCATACAGTCCGAAACTAGGCAGCAATATAAATGTACCTAAATGTTATTTTACATAAAATATTCAGGCATTTTGATCAGCTCCCTTTAAATCTTCCTTTTCAATAACGAAGCATCAATACCTCTTATAGGCGTAATCAAATTAATCAAATACTAATAACTAAGGATTCCTTCCACTCATATTTTAATCAGCAAACGAGAGAACTCATAAATTAAAAAGTAAAGCCATGATAAGGAGGTCGTTCAAAACTCGTCCCGCGGAAAATCATATTTCGTTTCAGAAGCCATAAAAGTACAAAATGGTAGAATTAATTTGGCTGCAAAGTTGCCTGAGCATCATACCTGCGTGGTTCACAATGAGATGAAAGCGAGAGGGCGAGTTGGCTGAATGAAGCCGTGTCGGTGCCGAGATGAAATATTAAAAAAATGTGAGCAAGACGCGGCGCGTGGAAAGCGCGGGAAACGCACGCTTGACGTTTGTCGTTTGTTTATGGTATGAATATGGAATAGATTGGTGCACTTATAGGGGCATAGGGAAATAGAATACTTATAAATGAATAGAAATAAATTTGCGGTAAATTAATGTAGGTATATAATATCTTATAGGTATCTTTGCTTTCCCTCATACGTCGGAGTGAAAACTTAAAAACATATTCGAATAGATACCAAGGTTTCGGAATTGTTCTTTCTTTATTGCATTTTCACGTACAGATTAAAGAAATACTTGAACAAGTGAACATGGGCCCCGACGGGCACATTAATTTCATAGACGAGTAAGTAGAATTAATTATTAACGGAACAAAGTTAAAATTACAAAAATAAACAAATACATATACTTATTGGATACACAAAACAAATGAAATAAAAATAGAAATGTCAATGAACAGCTAGGTACTTACTTTAAGTGTGTTGACTTCCTAAAATAATATTCTTCTATTTCTATTTGTATCAGCTAGATACCACCTACTACGCCATGTTTCTACCCCACCCTAAGGTCGACTGGTAGAAAATACCTAAGGCATTAAGTCCACCTTTGTGCAATGTTTTTGTGCATAAAGTTTCAATAAATAAACATTTAAATAATATTTAATTAGGGACCTAGGTATAGTATAGGTACTAATTTATGAATTGTAACAAATGCAGAATAGTAGCGTTAAGTGAACTCACGTTTCTGAGTCGACGCTGAGGAAGTCCGTGTAGATGGTGAGCATCTGGCCTCCGATCACGTAGCCCATCGCTGGGCCCACCACCGCCATAGTGTAGTACACGCCTAGGGACAAGGAGATAAGTCATATCAGGTAAGGTACGAAGTAGTATACTAATATAATAAAGAGGTAAAGTTTGTTTTTTTGTTTGTATCAGGTAATCTGTGGAAGTACTTACTGGTCCGATTGCTAAAATTTTGCCACCAATAGAAAGCTGCTGTATTCCTGAGTGATATAGGCTATATTTTATGTACGCGGGCGAAGCTGCGGGCTAAAGCTTAGAAATCTGCTTAGAGATAATTTTTCTAGACATTAGTTAAATAAAGGATTAAAATAATTGGGTTAAGTATTTTGAAACGCCTATATTAGGAGAATGTCCTAAGTTAGGTGAATGGTGGCTGAGGGGTCAGAGTGGTCATCATCATCATTATTTCAGCTGAAAGACGTTCATAGCTGGACATAGGCCTACCTCAAGCGTTGCCACAACGACCAGTCTTAGATGGATGGATGCGAAACGCATCATCCATCGGATGCGAGACGCACACGGCTACGTTGAGAGACTGGTCACTACTTACGGCGAGAAAGTTTAATTGTTAGAACTTATTTTAAAAAGTCAGCTCCAAAACTTATTTCTACCTAGGTAAGTACTTACATTGAAATTACTCACTCCAAAGAGCCAGACATGAAAGACTGGTCACAAGCATTTGACCACAGCTGGACAAGGAAAAAACAAAAACACCGCCAAGGACACACTCCACAACAACTCACCTTCGCCATTAAAAACGAAAAAAAAAATCAGACACAAAACCTCTTTTGTTCCAATATTCTTTAAAAAAAAAGAAACAATTTTACCTCTCACCCACTCTATGGTATAGACGCACACATCGATACCACCATTATACTTACAACACATCACGCCACGGACAAACACAAGAAATAACCGTGGAGTGTAAAAAACATAAGTATCACATTTCTTAGCGGGCGCCCTGTTTTCACAGTTAAAAGCTGCGACTTAGAAGTGGTTAGGTATGTGCGTAGTGCAAGAGTTTTGTAGCTTGAGATAGCGACAAAAGTCTTTTCAGAAATATATACGAAGCTTTGTACGCATTTTTGTGCTCTATCAACACCCAAAGGTGGAATGAAATTTAAAAGAAGAAGAAACATGTTTTCAATAAAATTTAGCAGTTTCTTTAAATGCCTTTTCCCGGTCTTGGGCGGAGCGTGTCAAACTTTTACTGAACAAAATCCACTCCTAAACTCCTGTGTTTCTTATTGGACTTGCGTTCCAGGACCCAGAGGTTCCCTTTTGGAAGTGAAGCCATGACCTCAGTAGGAGTACGTGTTTACATTGTGCCTTGGACCCTGCGGGGTCGATGGCGGTGTTGTAGGTTTTTTTTTCTGGCACGACTATAGTTATAAAGAACTAACAGCAATCTAACAGCAGTTTAAGGAAACAACCATGACAACGGTATAAAATCTCATTCGTTTCTCTCTACTTTATTTTTACCGTACTGCAAAGACAGGATAAGTGTGGTAAGGTAAGCGAAGAAAGGGTTCCAAGTTTCGGTTTCTTTTCAGAAACAACACTTCTACGGTTTTCACCTGTCTACTGCTAACCATAAAACTATATCGATACTCCTCCCTCCACAAATTATAGCATCAACTTCTCACATCTCCTTGTATACCCGACCCTTACCCTCGATATCTGTAGTGGGGCACACATCGCGCCATCTAGCGGCACTCTGAATACGTTTCCTTGTCCTCCGAGACTCTCCAGAGGGAAGAGAGTGGAGGAGCGACCGCCAGATTCACTCCGACTGTTTGTCATTCGAGATTGGAGGAAAAATTCCTTTTTTTCAAGTGGTAAACGGTTTAGGAATGAAAATTTTGAAGTGGTCGTGGTGAGATTTGAGAGGGTAGATAGAAACTTCGCTTTGGAATGACGGACTTTGTTATTTTATAAGACACCCGTGAAGTCCTTGAGTAATAAGAACCCTCTCTGAAAAGGAGGGAGGAACATTAATTCACTTTTTTTCACCAAACATAATTGGAGTTTTCCTTTTCTTTTCGAATTCGTCGTAAACAATTTTTTTTGAGGTGTGAAGTTATCAAATAACTTCTTCCGCTCTATGGTAGAGTGGGAAAATGTGTCAGACTTTTACGAACTCGAACGCACTTGTACCTATTCCTTTAGTTACTATTTTCATTCTTGGATCACGGTAAGCCTTTCGAGCATTTATTATTAGTCGTATTTTATAACATAACAAGTTAGTTAGTTGCAACACTTCATTTACTTGTTATTTTAAGTATAACCTCAAATTGATTTAATTTATTGCATTTATTGGTTGAATAAATTATTACATATGTAATCTAACATATGAAAGGCACAACTACGTTTGCAAAGACGTTACGTTTCCACCAGTACCGATACCTTATTTAAGGGTGCTATACAGTAAACTAATTTCAAAGACCAAACACTTTGCTCTCAAAAATAACAATGAGCACCATTAAAGAAAATTATCAACACAGTAATCAAACAAAGTATCAATGAGCAGCATGCCATGACATCTGTGCAAACATCTCCTCCACCGTCACTCAACGGAATCCCATTAAAGATGGAGTGTCTGGCAAATAATCGCGCACAGCCTATCGAGTGCAATTAATAGAGTAGACCACGGAAATGCATTAATACGTTTCCGACGCATCGCTTGTGTATGCTGACTTGAAAGCTGTAAGGTAAGACAGGTCTTAGTGTCAGCGGTTAGCGGAATGGGGGAATAGAGAAAATTATGTAACCAAAACGGTCACATGATAGTTTGACAGAGTGTTGATCTGTTGGATTTCCAAATTCTCTCGTTAATTAGTACAAAATAATGGGGTTCTATCCCTACCCGTTATTGATCTTATTTGTGTACTTAGTCAAAAGTAAGAAAATGAAATTCCGTCGGAATGAAATTCCTGATTCCCGTTATTTGCCGGCGACCCTCACTAGGTCTTTGGTTCACCTTGTAAAAGGCCTTCCAACACTGCGTCTTCCAGTACGTCGTCACCACTCGAGAATCTTTCGACCTCATCAATTATCTGTTCTTAAGTTTAAATGAACCCCCCCCCCCCACCCTCCTAACATTTGCTGTGCCCCAAAGGGTCCATAATAATTGATCTTGACAATATTATTTATACTACCTGTATGTACTATGGAATGCAAATAAAGTATTGAGTATTGAACAACATCTTCAATAAATGCAAAGTTTTTAGCTTACTAATATATTGAGAGATATTGAGTTGAGCTTAAAAGGCTTGGTCTCATTGCGACTTCCCGAGTGAACCCGCTTGCTTCTCTCTCCCGCTACATTAGAAGCCCCAGCCTTATGTAAGCTATAGACAATGTACTGTTTACCTACTCAGTTTTCTCAAGAGATAAAGTATATGTGTTATGATGGTTCTGTTACGAAAAGATAAAAAGAATAACTCTTTGTTTGTGGTAATTAGTTATTGTTGTTTTGATTTTAGTCAAGATAATATTGTAACAATAGGCGCGATGTTATCTTGAATACGTGTTCTAAAAAGCCTGTCTTTTTACTTATTTACAAACTATCAGCATCCATGTCCTAGAACCAAAAATTCGTACTCGGAAAGCACGTTAAGCCGTAGGTCCCGGCTGTCATTTGAAGATCTTTGGCAGTCGTTACGGATAGTCAGAAGCCAGTAAATCTGACTCCAGTCTTGCCATGAAATACCGTGTTACCCCAGTTAATGGGTTGTGGAGGTCTGGTAGGCAGCCGCTCCTCGTAAAATACTGGTATTCAGCTAAATCCGGCTTGACTGGAAGTCGACCCCAATATAGTTGGGAAAAGGCTAGGCAGATGATGAATGCAAATGCTAAATCACACAGAAATTATTACAGCTAGCCTTTGGTTGACCTGTCTCCATCAATCGTCAGTAAGAGAACCCCGGGATCCTGGGACGCAAGGCAAAGAAATAACTTAAGAAGTAAGAAGAAACTTAAGAGTGGGTTTTAGTCAGTAAAAGTCTGACACGCCCTTCCGCTCAACCCTATGGAGGGAGAAGTCATTGGATGATTTCCCACCCTAAAAAAAACCTAACCCTAACCCTTAACCTGTCTACCCAAAAACAAGTTGCATTAAAAATCATCATCATCATTTCAGCCGAAAGACGTCCACTGCTGGACATAGGCCTCCTCCAAGCGTCGCCACAACGACCGGTCCTGTGCGTCTCGCATCCATCAGCCATATTCATATCATCATCATCTTCCTGCCCTTACCCCGTCTTATTTGAGGTCGGCACAACTCGATTTTTTCTTCCATTCTGTCCTGTTACTCGTCACACTTATCATTAACTCCCTTTTCTTCCACATCACATCTCACACAATCCATCCATCTTTTCTTTGGTCTCCCATAGAATTGTTTTCCTCAGCCGTACCAACCTATTCAAATAGGTACCAAAAAATATGCACCCAAACTCGGAATATTCACCCTAAGTAAAACCTGCCACCTTTTAAAATAAATCGCTAATCACTTAACCCTAACATAACTCAATGGCCGCCATCTTATACAATTTTTCTCAACACTAAACGTGCAATGGGGTCCATTCGAACATAACTGTTATAACGTGGCCATATCGGCGAGTGCTTTCTTATGTTTATGGCTGGCAACCCCGCGCGTCGTATGAGGGTTAATAACTTTGAATATAGAACCGTTTAGAAAGCTTTTGTTATAATATTTTTACGTTCTTATTTTTCTTTAGACGTTTGAAGCGATATCGGTTTTTGAGTTATTGGATTTATGAATTGAGTCGTTGAAGGAAGTGCTATGGTTTAAAATGTAAAAATACTCTACCCTAGCTTCTGCCGGCGGCTCTGCCCGCGCGTAAGTAGATTTCTCTGTAAAAAGTACAGACCCCCGTTTCATACCCTTAGGGAGCAAATTTTAGAAAATACAAATAAAATGAAATCTTATGAAAAATTTCACACTCCTAGGCCCTGTAGTTTTGGCTGTGTTGATATGAGAGTCAGTCAATTTCTCCTTTAATCTATCACATACCCGCGAAACGAGACACAATAGTAAAACAATAACAGCGCGGTCTCATAGGACCGGTCGGGGATTCAAACATTAATTAAGGAATATCATGTCTAAACTAAATAGTATTAAAACCAAGGCGCTGCCTGGCTTTTTCTGTACTTTTACCCGTTTACTTTCTCTATACCTAACCTAGTCTCGGACTTTGATACGATTTTGGCCAAAAAGAGCGACAAACGACCAAAAGTGTTTATAATTTCGAAGAAGAAACCAAGGCTAGTCATTTATATTTCCCCTTTCACGGTTCATAAGCCGGAAAATTAACATTTTAACCAAAATCTTAATTTTACAAATTCTTTGATAAACTTGTACCTATATCTACGATAGACATATCTTATTACATTAGCATTATCGGCCTTGTAATGTTCCCACTGTTGGGACTCAGGCCTCCTCTCTAGGAGAGGGAGTGGGCAGCCACCACGGGCCCAGTGCGGATTGGTGGATGTCACATGTCTTCGAATTTTTGGTTCTAGGACATGCCGGTTTCCTCACGATGTTTTCCTTCACCTCTAAATTAAGCAGGGCTTGTGCTATGAGTACTAGATAACTATTTCTAAATACATAAATAATATAGATAAATTACACCCAGGCAAAACAAATGATTGTGCATCACACAAAAAAAACCGGGCAAATGTGGGTCAACGGGAAGTACCCTATGAATTTTGATTCCTTTGACAGTGTCGATCGGGCGTATCTTTTTTTTCCGTCAATTTACAAGTTTGATTTTTGCACAGTTTAAAGGGATTGCAGACCTTATTATATGGTTTAATTAATTGATTATGGTATAGGTAATTTCAATTTGATACCTTCACGCGTTCCTGAGATAAAGGGTCTTGACAGACAACAGACAGACAGACGGACAACAAAGTGATCCTATAAGGGTTCCGTTTTTTCCTTTTGAGGTACGGAACCCTAAAAACAAACAAACATTTGCCCTAGGTGGGAATCGAACCCACGACCTCCGGCTTAACAATCACGGCCACTAACCACTAGACCAACAGGCAACAGTCCAATTACCAGAAACTTTCATCGAGGTCCACCACATACATTCCCGTTACCACTTAGCTGAATGGCAGACCGAAGTTACGGTCTCAAATGACGGGTCCGCGGGAAATTGATACCATTAGCCATGGTCGGCTTCATACAGCCTTGTTATAATGTTGCCCGTTACTTTTCTCATGAGAAATATGTGGGGCTATGTAGTTGAGAGCAGTGGTGGCCCAGTGGTAACTGCCCCGACTTGCAAGATGTAGGTCGCGAGTTCAAACCCAGTCAGGCGCATTACTTTGTGTAATTTATTTCGTCACCACTGCTCTCAAAACGGTGAAGGAAAACATCGTGAGGAAACCGGCATGTCCAAGAACCAAAAATTCGAAGACATGTGACATTCGCCAGTCCGCATTGGGCCCGCGCGGTGGATTATGGCCCATTCCCTCTCCTAGACAGGAGGCCTGAGTCCCAGCTGTGGGAACATTATAAGGCCGATAATGCTAATGCTAATGTAGTTCTCGTAATTTAATTCAAGTTTTATTAACTGATCAGGCTCGAAGATGATCTGAAGCTTAGACCAATAATTAAATGAAAACTGGAAACTACGATTTATGATTTGAGATTCTCAAATAAAAAGAAACCACTCTGGCCATACCATCAGGTCTACAAGTACCTATTAATAGAGGGATTTTGGAATTTTTTGTCTTACATATTATATGGGTTGTGAAGGTCTGGTAGGCAGCCGCTCCTCGTAAAATACTGGTATTCAGCTAAATCCGGCTTGACTGGAAGCCGACCTCAATACAGTTGGGAAAAGGCTAGGTAGATGATGATGATATTTACCTGTATATGGATGGAGATCTGAATCGAACTGTCATCAACTTAAATTGCCCTCAATTTTGTTGATTTTGCAATTTGTTCCGGTGATTTCAGTTAATCTCCAATCTACCGATATATATCAATATAAGATAGTTAAGAAGCCCGCTTACCCTGTTAAAGAAAATACATCTTCTTGTGCACGCACCGTGCAACAAGTTACGCGAACCAAAACACTGCAACTGCAACGCTCTATAGGTAGGTCTGTTTTAGTATCCCACTCACCCAAATAAACAGAAGACATCTTCTTGGACACATTCTCGTCTATATACGTGACGCCGAGCGTGAAGAGCGGCGTTGCGCCCGCGCCGTGCAACAGTTGCGCGAACACGAACACTGCCACCGCCCAAGCGCCGCCCTCTGCCGGCACGTTGCCGTCGCAACTGTCTGTCATCTGGAAATAAGACAGGGGTTTAGGGAATGTAGGACTTTTTATTTGCCAGGGTTTTTTAATCATCAATCATACTGATCGGCAACCAGGTGGTTTGTAAGTAGCGTTCGTCAACTCTACCATAGATAGTTAACGCACAACTTTAACTGCTGGGTAGATTCTAGATGCATAAAATGTGTTTAGACCCAAAGGAAGTTCCTCAATGTGACTAAAATTATGAAAATTCGAAGTGGGAAGCAGATTAAAAGTCCGTGCCACAAATTAACCTGTCATTTATTAAATAATATAAAAAAACTTCTGAGTTTTCCGTCATGTGAAATTGAGGGTCATTTTTTAAGCCTGTTCTGTTCTACTCTTGCGCAAGGGTCTCGCTCCACCTCTTCCATCTATCGCAAACCCGTACTTTTTCCTTCCAGTTCTGGCAAAGTCTGTCTAGTTCTGAGAATACAACCCCATTTAAAATCAGAAGATTCAAATAATAATTCATCTAGATTATAATTACAAAAACGTTTTAAAACGTAATTTTATGGTTAAGTTACATCCCAATTATAAGCAATTAACTACATTAATTAAAGTAATCTCATCAGTGTCGGATTCGAGAGATCTGCTCTAAGCATGGGAAATCGGAAACCAAGTTGTTTAATAGGTACGATCTACAAACATACTATAACTACTAATATTATAAACACGAAAGTTTGTATGGATGTTTGTTACCCTTTCACGCTAAAACTACTGAAAAGATTTCGATGAAACTTTGTAGGTACTAGTAGACCATAATTGTCCCGGAATAGCACATAAGATACTTTTATGTTGTTGATACTTTGTTTGTTGTTCCCTTGTTAATATAATATACATATTTAATGGAAAGATACTTACCTATTATCGATTGCATGGCATTAGTTAATTAATTAATAGAAATTTTTGCACAAATATTTTTTAATTGTTTATAATATGTCGGTAATACATCGCAAAAATAATAATATTAATGATGAATAGTTAATTCACATGTCTCAAGAAAAATCCATGTTTAGAATTTTTATTAGATTTAATTTATAATATTTTGTATATTACTATTATTTAATGGCTTAATTATTATTGTTATGTTCCCTAAGGATAATTTTCTACTACCACGCGGTCGAAGCCTTAGGCAGCAGCTAATACGTCCATAAGTTGATAAATCAGGGGCAAATAAACCGTAGCATTGGAAAATGTAATCGAGCTGCATTTCTGCGTATTGAGAACCTGTCTGCAAGTTAGTTAATTAGTCAGAATGCGTTATAAGGCTTTCGGGGTCGATAAACAATAATACATTTCGCACCGGCTAGAGCTGCAGACGAAATTTTATTCATAGAGGCAGTTTTAGTTCAATTGAATGCTCAAATTGATAAGATTTAAATAAATGTATCTAGGTATATTTCTGGCTTGTGAAACCACATTAGGAAAATGGAAAAGGTTGACAATTCTTCAAGAGTTTCCACTAACTAATATCTTTTTTCTAAATACAGCTCAACTAATTTTGTAGACCTATCTTGTCAATGCAATATTGTAATACTGTGCCTATGTATTTTGCGTAAATGTATGCGTTTCAAGCTTCAATCAATTGAGAGTTAAATAAAATACCGTACGACATAAATGCTGTTAAAGGTTTTAAAGACCTCCAAAACTCTTTGAAAGACCAGGTATTTTTGCAAATTACTGACTGACTTATCAGATGCATAAGATTTTATGCGACAGGATCCATGCCGTTCGTAGCAAAAAACGGCAAAAAAAAAACACCTTTGTTAGGTTAGACCACTGAAATATTTATTTTATACCGTTTTTAGTTGCTATTGTTATAACGGCAACAGAAATAAATCATCTGTGAAATCAACTGTATAGCTATCACGGTTAATAAAATACATCTTCGTGTCAGATAGATGGACAGCGGAGCTGAGCAATAAGGTCCTGTTTTTGGGTAAGGAGCCCTAAAAACACTGTGATTAATAATTTAAGCTCCTACACTGATTCGCCCGTTGTTCAGCCGATATTTTCAAGCAGATATGGACGGTGATTCAATCCGATTTATCAGCCAGATGGCCGCATTGTGTCATGGAGGACGCACATTGTCGGCCCTGGCTGAATGCACCGCGCCCGTGCCCGCGCCCACATTCAAGTTCATTCATTCATTCATTCATTCATAGGAGCCATAGACAACAGCCTAAAGTTTGAACGGTTGACGTAAAATTGAATGAACATTTGAGCGGTAAAGTTTTGATTGGAAATGGACTGTTATTACTTATTAATTAGTTATGATCTTAATTAATTTGAAGTTTTGGTTCTAGTGGGGTTTGGTATGAAGATATTCAAGTTAAGGGTTTTGTTATGAATAGACCTTTGTAAACGTAAAGTTTATGTTAAGTTTGGTTGGAATTCTAAGTTTCAGTAGCCAAATTAACATGAGAAGTTAACTTGCAGGAGTTTTTGCAACAATCTCGAGTATTTAAAAAAAGAGGAATTGTAAAATTGTAGTAATAGTTGATTGTTACAATAGGGGGAAAGTAATTTTTTTAGTCGCGAGAAGGAAGAGGGAGCAATGACATCAATAGTTCGAGGGACTAAATAAATCTTTAATCTGAAGTAAACACTTGCACGCTGCTTTTCTTTACAAATATAAGGAAAGTAAAAATAAAAACATAAAGTGTCGTACGATGTTAGGTCTCTTTCTTTTGATTTAAGCGGTAACTAACAATTTGATTACTACCAATACAAAATTCATTGGAAAATGGTTATGCTGAGAGTTTCCTTGCGTGATCACATCAGGAATGAAGATATCCGCAAGAGAACCAAGGTTACCGACATAGTCCGAAGAATCGCCAAACTTAAGTGGCAGTGAGCAGGGCATATTGCTCGTAGAACGGATGGTCGATGGGGACGGAAGGTTCTGGAGTGGCGGAAACGTACCGGAAGATGCAGTATTGGAAGGCTTCCCATAAGGCGGCCCTATGACTTGGCGAGGGTCGCGGGAATGCGATGGATGCGAGACGCACAGGACCGGTCATTGTGAACACGCTTGGGGGAGACCTATGTCCAGCAGTTGATGTCTTTTGGCTGAGATGATGCTTATGATGAGGAATCCAAAATACCTATTGGTGCCAAAACAGGAATAACTCCTTTTTTTTGACAGTTCTGCAAAATACTAGTTCAAAAATCGCAGCTCACCGTCCGATTAGGCGTGCACAGATCGGCGGGCTCGTTGCCGGCTATCTTGTAGTGCGGCACGAGGAAGTGCGGCAGCGCGAACAGCAGCGAGCCGGTGCCCATGAGCAGCACGCCCAGCGCCAGCCAGCGCGGCTTGGACGCGCCGGCGCGCCCGCCCAGGTACGTCACTGGAGCCAGGCACGCGAAGGAGGCCATGTCGTAGATACTTTGTATTGGTTACTACCAATGGAAAGGGCTCGGAGTTCCCTTGCGTAAACACATCAGCATTGAAGATATCCGCAAGAGAACCAAGGTTACCGACATAGCCCGAAGAATCGTCAAACTTAAGTGGCAGTGGGCAGGGCACATTGCTCGTAGAACGGATGGTCGATGGGGACGGAAGGTTCTGGAGTGGTGACCTTGTACTGGAAGACGCAGCGTTGGAAAGCCTCCCACGAGGTGGTCGCGGGAATCCGATGGATGCGAGACGCACAGGACCGGTCGTTGTGGCGATGCTTGGGGGAGGCCTATGTCTAACAGTGGACGTCTTTAGGCTGAGATGATGATGATGATGATGAATCCAAAATACCTATTGGTGCCAAAACAGGAGCAACTCCTTTTTTGACAGTCCTGTAAAAATACTAGTTAACAAACCCACTCACCGTCCGGTTAGGTGTGCACAGATCGGCGGGCTCGTTGCCGGCTATCTTGTAGTGCGGCACGAGGAAGTGCGGCAGCGCGAACAGCAGCGAGCCGGTGCCCATGAGCAGCACGCCCAGCGCCAGCCAGCGCGGCTTGGACGCGCCGGCGCGCCCGCCCAGGTACGTCACTGGCGCCAGGCACGCGAAGGACGCCATGTCGTACCTGGAAGAAATGGGAAAGTTGAAAATCTGATGTGTAGTTTTTCTAAGGTTGCACATGAACTGATCATCTTAGGTATCTTCACGGCTAGAGTGAGCAGGCACTTACTAGTGCGCCTCGTCCTTAACGATTTCATCACTGCTTACTGTCAGGTGGGATCGTGGGAAAAATAAGGAAAAAGACTACCTCGAATAGTGTCATAAAAAACTGATTACGTGCAAGTCGGACTCGCGCATGAATGGTTCCGTACTATCCGTATTTATTAGTATTTATTGTTATAGCAGCAATATAAATACACCATTTGAAATACCTACATCATCTATGAAAACAACAATCTAGCTATAATGGTTCATGGGATACAGCCTGGTAACAGACGGACATACAGACAGGAAGGACAGCGAAGTCTTAGTAATAGGGACCCCTTTGGGTACGGAACCCCAAAAATGATGTAATATAATATATTTCAGTGTTTCTCACTTATAAACGTATTATAAAATTAATAAGTAATTTTCATCACCATATCATATATTCTCACCAGAATGTCTCTACTTTAATTTAATTTTTACAGCAATCAGGTACAATATAAAACTTAGGTAATTAACACAAAACGTATAAACAATATGGTAATCCATAACGCTGTCCACAGATTAGCTGTGGGATGCATCAATTAAAATAAAATCATAGTTGGATAAGAATAACTCGAAAAATCAAATTATCTTAGTAAATATCTGGTAGAAAACGCCTAGGGCATTAAACCCACCACTTACAGTGTTTACTAATATAGCATAGGGCTAGAAAAAAATATATATGTACGGAAGTGCTTATACTGGACTTCTTCGCACAAGAAGCAATAAGAAGACAAGAGTGACTCACCCTCCAGCAATGACTCCCGTCTGCATGGACCTCAGGCCGAACCTCTTTTCGATGGTGGTGATCACCACATTCACGAAGCCATTGACCACCATACCTGGAGACAAACAAACGTATACGTTGAAACATACTGCTATAAAGTCATCTACACTAATATAATAAAGAGGTAAAGTTTGTTTTTTGTTTGTATGAGGTAATCTGTGGAAGTACTGGTCCGATTACTAAATTTTTTTCACCAATAGAAAGCTGCTGTATTCCCGAGTGACATAGGCTATATTTTATGTACGCGGGCGAAGCTGCGGGCTAAAGCTAGTGCATTATAGATTAACAACAACGTTAAAAAGCCCTAAACAGTACAAAATATCTTTCATTTCGAATGTCGTGTTTTCTGTAAGTTTTTATTTACAATATTTGTATGGGACCTACCCGGGAATATAATTTTCAATCAAAAATTTTTTTTCGTAATCGAAAAAAAAATACAGCCGAAGATAGAACCATAAGTAGGTATAGACTTCACTTGGCCCTTAATACTTTTGAGTTAAAAATGTAAAATAAGGGGTTATAAAGAGTTCATCTTTTTTTCTTTGGAAATGTTTGAAGTATGTATAACTTAGGTGTCTTCAAGGCTAGAGTGAATAGGCTCTTAATAAGCTAGTGCACCTCACCATCAACGATTGCATCACTGCTTGCCATCAGGTGGGATCGCAGTCAAGCACTAGGTTATAACAATTAAAATAAAGTAAACCCCTTCAAATATTCGCGTTCAGGACCGCAAAAAGCAACTGAAGAGACACTGGTGGGTTTTAGTCAGTAAACGTCTTAACACTCCCACTCGTTCTTAATTGGGTCCGAAACTGCAGACATTACACTAATTCGGTATATGTGTAAAACCACAAACATGTGAAAAATCATTCTACAAAATCATTATTTCAAATAAGTACCATATATTTGGCAGACAACATACACCATAACTCATTTCGTTTAATTACCGAGAGACAATTCAATATTTAGTAGCACCATTTGTTTAATTTGCAATCTTAATAAACAATCCTTTTTAAAAGAGTTTTTATTGCACGTAAACACGTCAGCTACAGTTAAAATGTTCGACTTATTGTTAACTAAAATCGAGGACAGCTACATGCTGGTTCAAAGGAAATATGATATAAATAAACATGCAGTTTTTTAAATTTTCTAAATTAAATCATTTTTTACTTTGATTAACAAATCATAATCTACCTAGCAAAAGGCTCCAACTATATTGGGGTCGGCTACTGTCCCAACGCTAGGTAAAGGCCTCCCTCTATGCCTTTTCTCCTTCATCTTTCCCGGCTTTTAGCCACTTTTTTCCAAATCATAAGGAAGACATCCAAATCTCCAAATAATATGCCTAATAATTGTATAATATCAATAAAAAGTTTGGAATTACCTAAATGGGTATTCCAGTAATTAAAACAGGTGTTTGGCATTTTCTTGCTTTAAGAGCGCGTTTATCAATAAGTTAACCCTCTTGTTACTACCGATACTATATTTAAAAGTCAATATGATCCGACACCAAGAATAGTTTCACAAATATATAGGTTAGAAACACAATAATTAAAAATCAACTATGCGCATATCGAAGATCAAATCAATTTTCTGTTGCCACAGCCGATTTTCAAAAATAGTCGCCCTGAAATAACCGGCCGCTAGCCGTCCGTCGATTAAAGTTTCATGTTCCGGTCCGCATCCGGCACCGGACGGTGACGGACGGCCGGCGGACGGTTCGTATTAACTGGAATAGACATACGTCGTTTTCCATTAAGCTCCTATTTGTTTTATTAGGCCGATCTAGATTTGATTCGGGTTATTCTGGGTGCCGTCGTCGTGTGGCGGTCTGGAGTTAATTATAGATAAATTCTTCTAAGTATCTTTATTTGTTAGTTGGCTATTATAATTAGGATGCTATTAATAAAATAGCAACTAGCAACCTACATGTGTAGAGGTTTTTGTCAGGCAGTTGGTACAACAGCGCGTATTGTTAGGAGATTCCTCTCTCAGGTGCCCTGACAATCGGTAGTTTAGACTCTGTTCCCGATGTTGACGATGATCAAATACTAGTTAATAGAACTTAAAAAAAAAACATGATGTTGCCAACGTAACGGCACTAACGTTTCCATTCTGAAAGTGCTGCGCATCAAACAACAAAAACTTTCGATAATATATTTGACCATATCACAACGAAAGCTCTTTGGAACGTGTAAGGAAGACTGCCATGCCATTTAATGGACAGACCTCATCAAATCCTCTCCTAAGTATACGCACAGTGCCAGAAATAGAGAGAGAGAAGTTTTGCAAAAGACGCAACCAACCTATCAGGAGATCCATCGCCACGACCACTCCACCAGGAGTATACAACTAAGAATACGACTGTGAATGACTACCATATCTATAAAGCTCTGAAATAATTGAAACTGGTCAAGTGCGAGTTCGACTCGTGCGTTTCAGACGGACGTAGGTACAGCGGTGTCTTAGTCATAGGGTCCCGTTTTACTCATTGGGTATAGAACCCTAAAAAACCACACATTATTACACGTACAATCTTCGATTAACCATCTGTTGATCGAAAGGTACAATGTACCTACGCGTACGGTCTCCTAATCTAAGCATAAACATCAAAATTTTAAAATCACTAACAATTACTGAATTTCAGCCTTCAAAATGCTGAAAATTCTACATGATAGATAAAAATCTATAATTATGGCTAGTTTTTATCATGACTGGCATCAGTTTGAACACTAAAAAATACCCATACACGCCATTACTATGATTTCATCAATAAATAATCATAATTATGAGTTATCATTATGAAAAATAGGAAAATTTCAGGGCCTAATGTAGCGTGTAATGATTTCCTGTCATTTGCACATGACCTTTATATACATAAGTATTATTACATGGTGCTCTATTTTCAGTAAATTATATAAGTTTTCCAATTTTGTTGATGTTTAGTTAAGATTGGGCGGGCTACAATAAAACTAATTATAAATACGAGTAGGTATGCTATCAATGTCGAATAAAAATGAGGACAATTCGGATTTGTTTATTGTTTACAAAAGTAATTTTAAAGCGGAAAAGCTACATTAGAACAACGCACACAGTTTGTTACGCCTAATTTTTACGTAGAACGACGTCACGTGGCATGGATCTAATGTAGCTCTACAATTAGTCTAATTGCCATATATATAAAATGTATAGCGACTGACGCGCCCAGATCTGCGTACGAGGCCCACTTGTGCGCTGTATAGTTCTACCTTAAAAGGCCTATTACACGACTCGTTTTTACGAACGGTCTTAGTCTACGTCGCTTTGTGTAATATAAGGGTAAGACGGTCTTCGAAGGGGCTCAACGTATCGAGTCGATTTAACGAGTCGACGTATCGAGTCGACGTATCAAGTCCACCCATGTTTGAGATCGATTATAAAACCAGCATGGTAACAATATTTTGTATAGGCAAGTACATTGCTACCTTAACAACATAATCTTTTCTAGAAATATAAAATATTTACCTACTCGAAATCTATCATACCTACTTATAGGTTCATGAACTTTTCGTGGAAATAAAAGTCAATGTACTCACGTACTTGCCTAATTTGCACGATATAATGATGAATTTTAAAGAATAAAATTTAATATACCTACAGACGGTATTTGCTTTTAATCAAATCATTTTTGAAAAGATGAATTCTGGTTACGGTGGACCACGTATCGGTAGACGAAGCGTTGTAAGGCCTCACAAGGTGGACCGATAACCTGGTGAGGGTTGTGAAAGGATGATGATTTTAGATTCATATCCTCGTTAGTGCAAAATAAACCTTAGTTTTTCTTATTGTTCGTGACGTGCAAAGAAGTCATTCATTATTATTATATTAAGTTTTATTTTAATTGCAATCAAATTAATGTATTGAAAAATTTCTAAGTACGATACCCTTAAATCACACTAATATTATACCTTAAGGCGAAAGATTGTTTGTTACTGTTTCACACTGAACCTGCTGAAGGAGTTATGACTTAAATTTCGCTCATGGGTAAAACATGTCTTACATTATCACCTAGGCTACACTTTTTATCCCGGCAGTGTGTTGCTTGGGGATAATTTTCTAGCAGCGCTCGGCTTCATAACACCCTCGCCTGTGGCTCGGGCAATTCCGCCTAGATTGCAGTGACTAACTTACTCCACTTGTATCAAAATGCACTATTTCTAGATCGCAAAGAAATCGTGTACTATTAACCTTTACCTTTATCTTCTTTAACGGTTACAATTGGTACTAATAGGCAATGTTCTAGTAAAACAAATAGTCTTATATCTAATACAGTGTAGTAAAAATGTTAAGTATGTCCGAAAAAGTTCATATTTTGCTCAAAATCTCCCTAAACCGGCCATTTACTTACAAAAGAGTGTTAATAAAATTGATTATAACGCTAAATCGCGGAGGGTAAGCACAAACAAAGGGTACAAAACGTATAGATGCGTCATATTCATGCGTCGTCACGTTTTGCCAAAATATCGTGTAGGGCGGTGACACACCGAGATTATTCGTATTTGACCCTTTGATGGGGCACTAGGGAAATTCATTAGAGGGTGATAGGGTGTAAAATAGATGGATTTTTTTTAATTTATTGTCTCTAGGGATCAATTGTTGATGGTAAAAAAATAGTGCGCTTACTGTTTTATTAAGAGCCTATTCACTCTAGCTTTGAAGATACCTAAATTATAATTTGGACGGGAAGACCGCTACAAGCAAATTGTTCCAGTCTTTCGATGTACGCGGTATAAACCACGAGGCGAAACGCTTAGTCCAGACTGTAGAGGTGTTAACAATGTAAGGGTAGACACTCGCCATATGTCGGATTGTCCAATGGCTCTTTCCACCTTATTACTAAGGCCCTAACCGTCTATGCAAAACTTACTTAGACATCGAATTAAAGTTTTTTAACAAAACTTAGTTCTTTATCGTTTCCGAAAAGCGTTAATAACGAATTCAATAAGAGTATATTTAGTTAATTAGACAATAAATATCCTATTAGAAACCAGTTTACATGTTAATTATTTACTACTGGTCGTTCTAAAGCAGTTAAAATTAGCATAAAATTATACACGCTGAGGTGAATGACTTTATCACATGATAACTGTCGAAGAACCGCGTTCAATCGAAGTTAAATGCGAATATTGTAATTACCGTTATTTTTTATTGGAAATGTTGATGTTTTTACATTTGTAAAGACAGGTATTTTGTAAGATAAGTATGCCAAAATACCTGTTCAGCTGCATTAGGTCACATTTAGAAAATGCCTATGGCATTAAGTCTGCCTCCGTAGTTCTATGTGCATAAAGCATTTAATAAATAAATAAAGCGACCCAAATATTATGCGAGTAAATGCTAGGCTAGACTAAGTCTGTTATTTTTAAAACTTTAAAACAGAGAGGATACAGCGTACAGCTAAGGAGTGGAATCCCTGTCGGAGTCTGTGCTTTCTGATAGCTACAAACTATGGACCTGAAATTATTACAATAATACAAAAAAAAACATTGTTAAGTTCGCGCTTGACCACTGTCTTACCGAAATCCATGATATAGTCGTCAATGGAACAAACTAGCCTAGAAGTAAAATAATTATTTACTCTTGCCTTAAAGACTCCAAGATTTAACTATAAGGCTTCACCATAAAATTCCATTACTCAACTGTCCCTTCTCTTATTTAAAAGAAAGTACAAGACCTATTAATAACAAAGAGCGACACACATGTCACTTTGTCACAAAGTTCAGTGTGTTCCAAACTTTACTAATTTTAGAAAGTTCGTCAAATGAAAGCCTAACAGCAGTCTGCTGACCCACCTAGTTGTGTGATTAATAGGCTCCATTGAGGAGATGTGCAGCATCATCCTGACTAGACAGAATACAGGGTTTAAAGTAGCGATGGGTGATACAGAGATGATTCTAAAAATCGAAAGAATCGATGTCGTTAAAATAAGTAATCGAGTCAACCTCGTCGTTTTACAAAAATAATCGAGATGTTTTTGGTTTTATGTTTTTATGTAACAAACTAGAGCTTGTCTAGGTTGGTCTGTGGATGGGTGACCATCTTAACATAACGAGTTTCCTCCGTGCCTCGGAAAGCACGTTAAGCCGTTGGTCCCGGCTGTCATTTGTAGATCTTTGGCAGTCGTTACGGATAGTCAGAAGCCAGTAAATCTGACTCCAATCCGGCTTGACTGGAAGCCGACCCCAATATAGTTGGGAAAAGGCTAGGCAAATGATGATGATGATGCGCCAGTCGCAGAACAGATCGAGTAGGACTCGAGTCAAATTCGAAGCAATCGAGAAGTATCGAGATATTCGAATAATCAAACAAAGCTTCTTGCCATCGCGCGTCGCTAGTTTAAATTTAACAAAACCTTTTATTAACAAGATTAATGTTTTCAATTTTAATGCGATACATTTTCAATGGAAGATGAACAAGCTACGGTGTTAAGTGCCAAGGTAGCGAAGTGATTGTTTTAGATTTTACTATGAAAACCCTCGTCATTACTGTTTTGTTAATAGAAAGCAGAATCAGCTTTGTCTCCTTCTTAAAGACATTTAATAAAAGATAAATGACTTATACACAAGTTTAACCTTACAAAACACGGTGAAAATGACACTGTAGCACAGTGCTTGAGCGATTAGCTGCTGTGTTATGAGTCGCGAGTTTAATTTCCGCAGGGAAAAAGAAATTGTATGGCCTATAGATAGTTGTTCCGGGTCTGGGTGAGTTGTGTACCTATAAATTTAAGCACTGAGAAAAGTGACGTAATTTTTTTTTAATCTTTGCCTCACGGCTGCGGCGTTCGATGGAGTAACTAGATGTCAGCAAACTGTAGGGGCCCAGCAGGACCGAAGTTTTGGGGCCATGGATCGGATTTCCGAAAGGGAAGCTCGGTGTCTCCAGATCGAAGGCATCGATCGAACGAGGTGGGGTTTAGTCAGTAGGAATCTGGCACGCTCTCCCGCTTCATCCAAGAGCGGAAGAAGTTAAGTATTGTGATGATACAAAGTATTAAAAAATACCTACTACTTTTCTACTTGTACTTAAAACATTTGAAAAACTATTTGCAAATTGAGTTACGTGTTCAGCGTAGACGTAGTCAGGACCATCTGTACAAATACACTGTTTAATAACTTTGCTCAATGTCATATAAATACTGTTTGCATGTACACTCAACTGTTTAAGCATTTTCGCAATAAATCAAAGATTTCAAGATATTGTAACAAGCAAAAATCAGAGCCACACACATTGGAATAAACTTTGATGTCAATTATTATTTTCATTGTTTGATCTACGTCCGTTTTCAATAACCCCGCAGTTCATAGATAGATAGCTATCCCCGATAAACAGTAAAATTCTATCTATCAATCCACAACTTTTGGTAGGAAATGCTGACGAAGGTTATAGGAAAGCAAGTAAGGGCAAAAGGATAGATTTGTTTATCTTTAGTAGCTGCAATTTTAGATAGATAGTTTATTGAAAACGGGCGCTAATCAAATCCCACCTAACTGCCGGTCGATTGTTTCTGCAAAGCAGTAATGCTAGTGAAAAAGACTGCTACATGCGTGAGGAAACTCCTCACCCTTGTGCCCCAGCCGCCGCGACAGGAGATGCTCTTGTGTTGGGAGTAACAGGATGATTACTGGCCACCGAAGGCATGGGCTTTGCATCATCATCATCATCATTATCTCAGCCGAAAAACGTCCTCTGCTGGACATAGGCCTCCCCTAAGCGTCGCCACAGCGACCGGTCCTGTGCGTCTCGCATCCATCGGATTACCGCGACCATCGCCAGGTCGTCGGTCCACTTTGTGGGAGGCCTACCAACGCTGCGTCGTCCAGCTATCCGGTAACCGACAGGACAGAGTCGACGGAACGTTGTACTCCACGCGCGCCTCAAAAAGATCAGTCATTAAAACCGTAAGGTCCTGACTCTACTTTTTGTCTGGCTTTAACATCGACTTTACGTCCGCAATAACCGATATTCACACGACAAAATATATGAGAGAAATCTTAAGAAAATAAAAATAAATGATTAATAAATTACACATGATAATAATAAATTACTTTAAAAAAGTTAGAAAAAGCATAATCCTCCTTTTGGGGCAATCGGGTAAAACAAGTAAGCGAAAGCAAAACGTCAGATTATGAACTTCAAGCATGGTTTTCAATAGACGATGTCACATATCTACATTCTTCTTATCGTGTCGATGTCTTTAACTATTTTTTTTCCCGACCAGTATTTAGCAGCCTGTACGGCTCTATCATTGGCATCGTATAGATCCCGAAAAGTACAGGTGGTTGTGCAGGATGGGCAGCTCAGCAAGTGTCGCATGTCTTGCGTAGCGTTCAAGAAACCCACCGCGACAGTGAACTACCTAGACCGCAAGTACCGGGTATGATCCTTGCCGCCGAAATCCCACATATCTACATACTAGCATAACAATCGATTACCCAATGGAGTCGAGAGCTCATATCAGTGATATTGATCTCATTGTGCAGTCCGGTCCAATATCAAAATGCATCTTTTTGGCGGCGAGTAATCCGATGTGAGCCGATTATATGGGATGACATGCGTCGTCGGTCCGGTCCCGCCGGCGGGAGGTATTGTGCGAATTTATTGTGAAATCAATGAAAACTTTATGAATTTAATATAATAGTTTCCATTTTTTATTATATTTTGAAAGATTAAAATTTTGCTGATGACTGAGACAGATTTTTGTTTCAAATTATCATATTGAAAGTTTGTGTGGATGTGTGTATGTTTGTTTCTTGTTCACGCTGGAACGGCGAAACGGGTTTGGATAGGCACACACGTAGACCATCAACTACTGGAATAGCACATAGGATACTTTTTATTCCGATAGTATTTTCACTTGGGACAATTTTCTACCTTCACGTGACTGAAGGCACTGGCAGCAGCTAGTTACATTATAAGTTTGCGTTTACAGATGAGACAAAGCTTCAGATAAAACCCGAATTAATAACAAACATTGCAATTTTTTTTTATCATAACTAGCTTTTGATTGCGCTTTCGCTAACGTGGAATTATTCACTCCCTCCTTTTATAAATTGACTATGTATTATTAGTCTAGGATATGAGATAAAAAAAACGATTAGTGTTATAGAAATTATAATAAAATTAGCAGAAATCGAGTCCGATAAATCGTTCTCTTCAACTTAAAGGCCCATGTACTAGTTTACACAATCTTGCATCGTCATATATCTAGATATTATCAAACACTGACGATTGCGTAAGAACAGTAACAGTCGTAAGAAATGTGTTATTATGGTGCGATGACCAGTTTAATAGCTCGTAAGTACAAGTGTCTTGCACACCGACCTGCATATCCGATAGCAAATGTATCGATCGAACGGGGGTTTTTGCACTCATTTTGTAATAAATCTCTATTACAACTCGGTCACATTAACTTGACGCGTGGCGTCGATGAAATAATGTCCAAAAACAATATAACAATAACAGAGAACTAGCCAAATTATCGACGCGCGTATCGATAACAAAGATGCTGAGCATACCTGACACTTGCCGGGCGAGCTAAGGGAATATGTGGGGAAGCAGAAGGATGCTCGCATATCAGAGATGTGTTAAGTTAACCGGATTGTAATATTTTGTGCAGTACGTTCAGAAAATTAAGATGATAGACGTCAGTGCTACGCAAGAGCTACGCCATTGCTACGACAGTGCTACGGTAGTACTACACCAGGCAGTGCTTCGCCAATGCTACGTCTGTGCTACGCTAGTGCTACGCATGTGCTATGCAAAAATGCTACGCCAAAAACTCTGTCAATTCTACATTACGCATGATAAGAGTATATATGCAGATGTGCCACGCAAATTATAATACACAGTTCGTCTGTTATAAGTTGGCGAATGTATATAAAAATAAATGCCAATAACTGTTTTTAACAGCAATAACAACTGCAAATTGAATTTATTTTTTTAAAACCTTTATTTTTGTACGAATTTTGGCGCTTGAAATAAGCGCCAAAATTCGCAGAGCCTAACTTCACACTCGCCAACTTATAACGGACGAATTGTAAGCCTTTTATCTTCCTAACTGAAATACACACATCAAAAGTGTCTAGGGATCAACATATATTTTTGCAATACCTTTTCTCCTGATTGATATTAATTAAAATTTTCTTTAAGGATTCATCAAATAAAGTGTTTTCGTTTGTCACAGTAACGATAAACCAAGTCACCTTTGCATTAATAAAGAAAATTGCCATTTTCCTAATAAAGGGATTTTTGACATTTGAACCACTAACATTAAAGTTCGAAAAAAAGACTGAAATAACAGTTTTCTTTAAAATTTTATTGGGTAACTTAAACAATTAATAATCCGTGTTTCTACCGCGAACACTAACAACACAAGAACATCGGTTTGGCATACTCAAAATGAGTTCATCCAAATCACGCTGTGGAATGGCCGCCCATGTTCGTTGCAACAACAAAAAAAGGTCTTCTTGCGACTAGATACCCTCCATATTCGGCAGAGCTCTTCTCTGTAGCATATCCCATGCATGCTCAATCGGGTTCAAGTCTGGCGACTGAGCAGGCCAGGGCAGGACATTGATGTTAGCTGCGGCGAGAGTCTGTCTTACAACTCTTGCGGTGTGCGGTCGTGCATTATCATGCATTAACTGAAATAAGGGACCGATTGCACTTGTAGAGGAACGATGACGTCTGATACAATCGTCTCAGCATAAATTTGAGCGTTGAGGTTGCCTCTGATCCAAATCAACTCAGTTCTTCCGCCGATCCAAATACCCGCCCATACCATGATGGTTCCACCACTATAAGGATGGACTTCCTGGCAGGATTTTAATCGCTGTTGGCGTCCAGGGGTTCTCCAGTGTCGTATACGTCTTGTATCCGGTCTCATACCAAAACGAGACTCATCAGAAAAGCACACGAAACGCCATTGTTCTTCTGCCCAATTTCTGTGTTCAAGAGCCCATTGATATCGAATCCTACGATTGTGCATTGCTATAGGTGGTACCCGTAGCGGTCTTCGGGAATGAAGGTTCACTTCATGCAAGCGGTTTCTGACTGTTTGGTCGCTAATTAAGTTCCCTGAAGAGTGATGAAGCCTCACGGCTAACATCATGGCGGTTATTGTTGGAGCTCTTCGAGTTAAGATTTGAATGTATCGGTCTTGTCTCCGTGTGGTGCAGCGATACCGTCCTCCATGGCGCTCAGCCACGGTACCAGTGCTTAGGTAACGTGTCCAAAGTCGACTGATAACACTCTGACTTGTATTCAGAGCTAAAGCCACAGTACGTTGCCGGGAACCAGCTTCTATCATTCCCACGGCTCTGAGCATTTCTTCCCTGCTTAAATGACGTCGCCGCTCCATAATAACGTTGGTTTTAATCAGTAGTAGGGAAACAGTAGCACTAATAATGTCTTCAATGCGTTTTATGTTTTTATAGGGAAAATATTGACAGCTGATTTTCATCTTTTACTCGAATTTGATTCACAGTTCCTGATTCAAATTATGAAATGCACCAAAAAGGATCCATATAAATTTATAAAATCATAAATTTATTACAAAGCCACATCTCAATCTCAAGAAATCCGCATAAAAATGCTTGATCCCTAGACACTTTTGATGTGTGTAGATACGAGTAATTGTAACGGGTCTTGGATTAATTTCTTTTACATTTTAGAGATAACCTAAAGGTTTTCCTCGTCGTTATAAAAACCCTAACGGACAATCTTGGCCTTATGTACGTGCGTACAGCATTTCAGAGGTATAATTAGAAATCAAGTAGGCGGAACAACCTGCTTTTAAACCCTAACACTGTGCAAAATTTACATACATTGTTTTTATCTTAATCGGACCTCTCTACCTTGACCACGAGTAACTCATTATCATTTACAATTGTATAGCATCTTGCTTGAATCGTACAGATTCAAACTTTCCATAAATTTTCTAATACACCCATCCATTTCACCTTAAGGTAAGCATTTAGTCACCCACATTAATACTAATAGTAGGAATTACAAAGAAAAGTCACTAAGTACAGTAATATGTCCGTTTGGAATCCAAACTAATGTTGGGTATTACCGGGACTCGGCGGAAATCCCGGAAAACAATGGGACTGTCCCGGGGTGGTCCCGGACGGCGCGTGATGTATGCCCGCGGGACGCGAAGGCCACGGGATTTGCTGGTCTTCTTTATAATTGGATCTATAAAGTATCATAGCTTAGGTGATTTAACGGTGATATTTGTGACTAATGAGTTGGCTGGTCCATGAGATGATTTGCACTAGCGAGATCGTTTTGCTAAAGGGTTTCGTATGAACTGAGTTGGATTAGAATAAGAATTGTTTATTACACTCACTCTTTGTTACAATAAAAATATATCTTACTAGCTGACTCGGCAAACTTTATTCTGCCATATAAATTATAATTGTAACATGATTTTTTACACAGTGTGTCCGAAAAACCCAAATATCTTACGGAACCCTATTTTTTTTTCATTATAAAATTTAGCCTATGTTATTTGTGGATAATCTGGCTTTCGAATGGTGAAAGAATTTTTAAAAACGGTCCAGTCGTTTTTAAGCCTATTCACTACAACCAAAGTTTTCCTCTTTATAATATTAGTGTAGATAACTATTACATAATCATTAATACCTACTCGTATTATTTGGACGATTCTATGTTTAGGAAAGCATAAGCATAATTAGCCTTATGGTGTTGTCATTACTGGCCTCCTCTCCTAAGGAATCCATTCCCTCTCCTAGAATAAGGAATGGCCTCCGTGAGGGTTGATAAAGGTCACATTTCTTTGAATGTTTTACGACTGCCTGGATTTGAACGCATGACCTCGTAAGTCAGTGCCGTAACCACTTAGCCACCAATGCTCTTGCGTAGCCTTACTTACGAGTATATGTCATTAGGCGTAGATGGTGGCTGGTGAATGTTATTAGTCGCATAAATACTATTATATATTGATTTTGGTAAAAATCTAGTCCGTGTCGCATATAAATATTTGTAACGTATGTAATAAAAAGAAAAAAAATAATTATCGTATATTCCGATACTCTTTAATGTACATGGCCGTTTTGAACATTATCTTTTAGTATAGTCATTTATATTTCCTCTTTCACGGTTCATAAGCCGGAAAATTAACATTTTAACCAAAATCTTAATTTTTCAAACCTGTTAGTATCTGTACGATAGACGGATCTTCAAGTGAATTTACTTCAACTAACTTGTATCAAACAAACTTTTTTTTTAAACCCGACGCTACCTTAAGTTAAAAAGTAAACAAGCTGTACCTAATAACGCATAAACTTCCTTCCCGAGTGACATATTTACCGACGCATAATTTTACCCAGTTTTACTCACTTTTACTTTGCCCACCCGTCGCCAACTTTGCCCGGTATTATTCAGGAGTGAGGCAAACTTGAAATTAGTTTGAAAATGATGTACTCCTTAATAGAGTTTTCTTGACGATGTTTTGATGCAAGTCGTTTAGAATTTTTATGCTTGGGCAAGCTAAATAGGTTACTTTTTTGTTTTTTTTACGTCTGTTTATTTGGGGTTCAAATGTAAACATGGTAGAGGGATTCTTATATTCAAAAGCTTGGCAGAAATGATAAATTTGGGAACACTAAATTTTAATACAATTTTCAAGATTCGATCGAAGTTGGCTCTGATTGTGTGAGGGTAACTCTGGACTCTTGCACGCCTTAGTATTGGAAAAATATGGCTGTTCTATTTTATTTATTATTCTGTAACACCATGACATGTACCTATATTTTCAAAATAAAAATCTTATATTATTCTTTTATCCGTACTAACTAACGTGGTCTACCCGACAACGTTTTGGAATAGCACATGGGATACCGAGAATAATTTTCTACTTTGATTTGGATGATGACACTGATAGAAGCTAGTCTTTCAGACAGTCATACCCCATCTAATCAAGGTGCAACCGATAGCTGACGTCAGCAGAATAAAGCTACCGAGTTACTTCTTACAATTATAATAAAGTTAGCTCCAGTGCCATTCTCAGTGAGGTCAATATCACAGAGAAAATAACCTTCCACGAACAACGACCTCTCCCTATTCCCTACAAGAATACTAAAAAGAAATAAGTTGGAACAAGTTATGAAGTAAGTTCACGGTTGAAGTGTGTTCAGCGTGCACGGCCACTGAGCACGGTAAGCACGTAAGCACGGTAGACACGTAAGCACGGTAAACACGTAAGTTCAGGACCGCGACCCGATCGAGACGCTATTAAAGCTCGCGAGCTAATTTGCCTGGCTGTGGGGCCTTTAAATCAGCGGAGATAATTGATTTGGGTAGTCGATTTTTGCTATGAAAAGAAGAGTAAAAATTTCAAATGTAATTGCTTCATTGGGCAAAATAAGTCAGGCTGGAAGTGAAATTCGCTACATTTGATTATAGTGGTACGTATTCGTATAAATTGAAACGAAAATGGAAATGGTCGAAAAAAATTAGTTAAAAGGCGTCTTTGAAGGTACAATTTTAGCTTACGCAGACCGTGTGCTAAGAAATCTAAAACATACGTCCAAATCACAAAGAAATATTAATTAAATACGATAATTTAGACATCGATGCATAGCTTATAACAGTTATAACCCACCATCTCATCATCATAATTTCAGCCAAAAATCGTCCAATGTTGGACATAGGTCTCCTTCAAGTTGCCAGAGTTACAGAATTGTTCCAAAGACATACCGTGGTTTTGAAACGCTAAGGGCAACTGAAGGGGCACAGATGGGTGTCAGCCAGTAAAAGTCTGATAATCCCTCTTGTTCCATGTAGCAGTTATTTTATGGTTTCCAACGAAAACCAAGGTTGTGACAAAAGTGTTTCCTCAATGACAGGTCCTGTGCGTCGCGCATCCATCAGAGTTCGCACGACCAGGTCAAATAATTCTATCTCTCCGCGTTTTTCATAGCCCTCTCCGTATGTTCTGGTATGTTTATAATCAGTGTAGAGGGAGTGTCGTTGATTGCGGAGTAAATAACATATAATTAGCTTCAAAGGATCAAGATCATTCCCTGAGTAATCAACACGATTGTGTCAAGTATTAAGACTGTATAAGTCGCCGTAGTTGGAGCCCTATGTAATGAGCTTAAGGGTTTTGTGACTTCTTAGAACACATGGGGTGTAGGTTTAGAACATGATATTTTTTATTTAGGTGTTTCAAGATGGGTCAGGATCTCCGAATTACGTTGTGTAGGAGTAAGTTCCGTAAGAAAATAAAGTTTTTTTTTTAAGATTGAATTCGGTAGAGCATGTTCTGATTTTGATTGAAAATGATTTTTCTTCATTATTTACTAGATTCATTCTTGTACTCGTAAATGATTAAATACTATGAATATGATTACGTTGTGTAATTTATTTCAACGCCATTGTTCTCAAAACGGTAAAAGAATACATCGTGAGGACCCTGGTATGTCCTAGAATCAAAAATTCGAAGACATGTGCCCAAATCCCAGCAGTCTGATTACAATAATAATACCAATGATCATGTTGCATACGTACTTTCGAGATTTCAAAAAAATCCTTAACTTGTATTGTTTAGTAATCCAACACCAACCTTTACTAAATTTTTCAACCAATCTAAGCTCAATCTCATCTGCCTAGCCTTTTTCCCAATTATATTGGGGTCGGCTTCCAGTCAAGCCGGATTTAGCTGAATACCAGTATTTTACGAGGAGCGGCTGCCTACCAGACCTCCACAACCCATTAACTGGGGTAACACGGTACTTCATGGCTAGACTGGAGTCAGATTTACTGGCTTCTGACTATCCGTAACGACTGCCAAAGATCTCCAAATGACAGCCGGGACCAACGGCTTAACGTGCTTTCCGAGGCACGGAGGAAACTCGTTATGTTAAGATGGTCACCCATCCACAGACCAACCTAGGCAAGCGTTGCTTAACCTTGAAGATCGACCTGTGCGGCTGTTATTATTTAGCCACGAGCTCCTCGCATCTAAGCTCAATCTAAGCTCAATCTGTTCCACAAAAAAAGCTAATCGAGCCAACACAAAAAGAACAAAACCTCGAGCTATGATAAAGTGCAGATTGCAATGAATAGCCTCTCAGTCTGCGGCCGCTCCCGATAGCCTGTAGCCCGTAGCCTGTAGCCTGTAGCCTGTCGCCTTAGCCCGAGTACAGACCGCACAATATTAGCTGCCAGCGCCACTCGCGTGTGTCCGACACTTTTAAACTGTTTGTGTCGCCAACTCGATACACTCCATCGAGAGCGGTCGAGTTAGAGGGACACTGGGTTCAAGAATGTTTTAAAGAACGAAGACAAAAAAATACAGTACATATTACTGTATTTTTTTTTAAAAGCAGCCTATGTTGTTCTTTGAACTGGCTTTTAGTTAAAATAATTTCTTATGGGCAATCCAAAAGTGTCTATTTTGGCTAATTTGGAGAGTAGATGACGTCCTTTTGAAGAAAAACCTTCAGCTGAGTTAGAAATTTTTCAAATACTCCAAGAATTACTCTTGTGTCCTGTGCGTTCATAAAACTTCTGCACTGCGGGAATCCAACCCGCGAAAGGCAGTACAGCTGTGCTGTCTATTATACGAAAGTCTGAGGTATTCCTCAAAGCGCAAACTTTTTGAGGTGCACCTAGTGAGGCGCACCGTTTTTATTCCTCGGAGCGCACCTTTTAGTAGCGCTCCCGATGGCAAATCAAAATATAAAATTTTTATTTCTTGAAGCATTAGGTGCACCTCAAAATGGTAGCGCTTCGAGGAATGCCTCGAAAGTCGAAAGTCTTCGTATTTGCACCATGCATGAGTTATTGATATTTGATCTTAATTTGAACGGTCATGACTTGGTAAGCCCTAACTTAGACAGCCTAAAATGAATCCTGAAGTATGTTCTCCAAAATGACAGGAATATTTTATTTCCAAGCATTTGTAGAAAACATTAGCTAATGTAAAAGTAATTATGGTGGGCGCCAGATAAATTAAAAGCTAAATTACATTGACCTTTTCCTAATACTTCTGCGTAGGTCCTCGAAAAATAAGTACTTAGAATAATTAAGTACGAATTGATATAGATATGACAATTCAAGGCAGCCAATGGAACGACTAAATAAAATTGAATGCGGGAAGGTCAAGAACCCCTATTTTAAAATCTGCCGTCTAGTAACAATAATCGTAACGTACAAAAATCATAAGATCCAAAATATTAAGTAACTAAAACATCTCCCATTTTCCTCCCAGTGTCATCCCAGTATTCACGGTCCAGTGGTCCCATACAAACACAGCCGTCTTGCAGGCTGCACGTAGCTACTAGGTCGACACACACGTGTTCTGAGCACAATGCCATTAGCTGATGAACCCTCGGAGCTGGTGACCTTGGTGGCGTGCCGTGATTTGTCATGATATGCCTGTTTCATGTGGCCTGTTCCTCCCGGTGTCGCTCCAGTGTTCACGGTCCACTGGTCCCATACAAACACAGCCGTTTTGCAGGCTGCACGTAGTACTAGGTCGACACATACGTGTTCTGAGCACAATGCCATTAGCTGATGAACCCTCGGCAGCTGGTGACCTTGGTGGCGTGGCGAGACTTGTCATGATATGCTCGTTTTATAAGGCCTGAACTCGCGAAAAAATAGTGTGGTACTTTCTGGCCGCGCCACAGTCGTATTTTGAATCCGGGCTAATAAAAATAAATGTACATAATATGTTCATTATTGTACCAAATAAACTAAAAATAGTACTTGAAAGATTCGCGAGATATTTAACAAAATCGGTGGCGCGGTCAGATAGTATGCTTCCTAGCCGCGCCACCGTGTACACTGCAACAAATAGGATATCTATATGCAATTCAATGGTAAACAATTGTACGACTATTGTTTGTATTATTCGTAATGAGGAATAGTGTAAAAGATAAAAAAAGAAAATGGAAAGGGGCGAAATTGTTGAAAGATTTTTTTTACTAAAGCTTACTACTTCTACTATGTCTAAGTTACTAAAAGCATTTTAATTCATGAATCCCCGACCGGTCCTATGAGACCGCGCTGTTATTGTTTTACTATTGTGTCTCGTTTTGTGGGTATGTGATAGGTCAACTCGTTTTCCTCCCAGTGTTCACGGTCCACTGATCCCATACAAACACAGCCGTCTTGCAGGCTGCACGTAGCTAGTAGGTCGACACACACGTGTTCTGAGCACAATGCCATTAGCTGATGAACCCTCGGAGCTGGTGACCTTGGTGTGGCGTGATTTGTCATGATATGCTCGTTTTATGAGGCCTGTACGCGCGACGACACGTCATAGAAAGGGATGAAATTGTTTTTTTTGAGTTTTTTTTAGTAAAGCTTATTTTGACGCACAGGACCGGTCGAATTGGTGACCCTTGGGGAAGGGTCCAGCCGTGGACGTCTTTTCGCTGAGATCATGATGATGATGCTTAAGCTTATACTTTTAAAGTGGGAAATGTGAAATGAAGTTTAAGCCAAGCTGAACTTCTGAAGAAGTACTCTTGTGAGCAATGTTGAAGTGCTGTTCTAGTGAATAAAGCATATGCGTCTTTATTTAGCTAGTGAATTTATTTGTTCGTAGAATTGATCACGTATGGAATGATTTGGGAAACAGATTCTCTTATTACCATCTTCTGCTAGTGGCGAACAGTGTAAAAGTAGAAAAATCCCAAGAAACCATAATACCGGAATAAAAGTAAGTCATGAGTCTGATTTTAATTTTAAAGTCGTTTGAAAAATGACAGGGCCAGTTACAGCCGACGCCTGCCAGGGCTGCCGATTGTTCGAAAAGTTACCGTAGCCCTCGCAAAAAGGGTAATTAAAGGAACGCTGTGGGTTACATACAGTATAAATCTGACACTCCTTCCTACTCCACCCAGAGTAAAAGAAGTCATTTGATTTTAATCCCAAGTAAAAAAAGCAGGAAACACAATGTAGAGCTAAACATACAACAAACACAACAGGTAAACAAACGCTAATATTTCATCGAAAAATTAATTCCGAATACACTTATTCATGGCTGGCTAAGCACATGGCATACACCCCGGCACAAGTTCGCGTCCACACGGCCCAGTGAACACAATCACGTCGACATCGACTCCACTCGTACAAACATCGCTCTTTATTACACCACGTCAGATATCATGCTTATTAGATCAGCCAATATTTATAATCAGTGTAGAAGGAGTGTCGTTGATTGCGGAGTAAATAACATACGTGTTTAATGACAATACATGTATACAATACAATATATAATGACATACATACAATACAATATATAAAATGAATGAAAACACTGACAATACTCATCATTATGAATAACTTTTAGTAAGGGACCAATCCTAAAATCGCGAAAAAAAAATCAGCTGTCCCGTACATTTTGTCGACTTATGCAAACGTGCTGATTTCGCGTGTTAGGGTTTAATTTTGGGATTGTTTTTGTACACTTAGGTGGTTTAAGACGGCTCAGGATCACTCCCATAGCACTCGCAAACAACGTTGGCGTTCTCACGGCCCAGTGAACACAATCACGCCGACATCTACTGCACTCGTACAAACATCGCTCTTTATTACACCACATCACATATCATGCTTATTAGATCGGCCAATATCCAGAGCGAGTTAGTCAGGGGTTTATTAGTTACTTTGCGAAAAAGTTGGATTTGTTTACCTGTGTCTTGTATCGAAAAAGTTACTTTGCCCTTTTTTGTGTATTTTTCTGTTATTAATTTGTAATATTTTGCTCTGATCGATTTAACTATCCACTTATTTAAGATTGATTCAATTGACGAAATTAAATTATATACGACACATACTCGCCGAATATCGCCGATAATATCACGGTTATTAGATCGTCCAATATCGGGCACGACTCATTCAAGGGTTGATTACTTTGCAAGTTGGATTTGTGTACCTGTGTCTTATATCGTCAAAGTTGTTGTCCCTATTTTGGTGTGTAGGATATCATCAAGTTACTTCTCCCGGTCTAAGAGTAAGAGATTATTGCAAGAGGATGATGGGTAACGATGAACTCGTTCAAAGTCATGAGCATCGACTCCGAGCTGATAGCCTGACAGTTTTCTTTCTACTGTTTGCATTTCGGCGAGTGTGCGACAAAATTGTATTATTTGATTCCGCCAAACCCGTTCCATCAACGGTATCTACATGATGGACATCCCACATATTCGCACAAAATGTTTTGGGAATACATTAATTGTGTGTAAAGCTAACGAGTAGAATTTTCTGCCGGAATCTGTGTTTCTTGATAACTACAATATAAAAGTGTATTTAAGTAAATAGGTTACTTCTAGGCTAGCGCACTCTATCGTGGCTCACATCATCGACTCCGAGGGCTTAAATGTCGAAGATATTTAAGAACTCGACAAACAATAAAAAAATACACTTAGATCGAGAATATCCTCCTTTGCTAAAGTCAATTGAAAATAATTAATCGGATAAGTGATTACCGAGTTAACTAGCTGACAGACAGATAGACGTTAGACACATCTTAAGTCATGTTATAAGGACGATTAGTGTCAAACAGGTGTTGTTCACGACAGTAACGAATAGCATTCCGCAGTTACCGATCCATAATGTACGGTGATTGGTTGCAGCTATTAACCATGTTCAACAATGCACTTTTACATGAGTAAGATGTCCATTCAAATTACTTTGTTTTCTACAAGACTGATTTGTTACTGCCGCAACGTTTGTGTACTGGGACCATAGCACAATCATCATCATCATCTGCCTAGCCTTTTCCCAACTACATATATTGGGGTCGGCTTCCAGTCAAGCCAGATTTAGCTGAATACCAGTATTTTACGAGGAGCGGCTGCCTACCAGACCTCCACAACCCACAACCCATTAACTGGGATGTTTGTGTACAATCATGAACCTTATACTGTTCCTAAAGCATGGACTCAGGCCTCCTCTCTAGAAGAGGGAATGGGTCGTAACCACACGGGCCCAGTGCAGTTTGGTGGGTCACATGTATGTACTTATTTGAATTTTTGGTTCTAGAACATGTCAGTTTCCTCACGATGTTATTCTTTAACATTTACTCACTTACGTTTTACATTAATGAAAATATTTTTTTTTTTACTTATTCAATATATACTAGACACGGTTGTATAGGTATTATATGAAACCTGGCATCAATTTTTACCTCGAAACAAATTAAAATAAAATAATCTATTACAGACCGCCTGCCATATTTAATTATTTTAGTAATCACACTGCTTAAAAATGATGTTAGTAAAAGATAAAACTTCATTCATCACACATTCTTCATACCCATTTATCAAATCACGGATAAATCGTATTAGACAATTAATCACTATAGTATTACTTCATATAATGTTCATTTCTAAAACCGGTTCCTATTAATATAAATATTTTGAAAATCACAGACCTCTTGTACAACCAAAATTGCATTCCATCACTACACGAACATTACCGAACTTACCCGAAGTTCCCCGAAGCCAAGTTTTCGGCTCATAGCTACAAGTTGGTCTAAGTTGCGCGCTACATTAGCCGCCAACACCTGTCGCCTGATAAATTGCTCGGTTTAACTTACACTCAACTTGACGCAACTTATGCTGTTAGCATGCAACTTAATATTTAGTGCATATTTCGTATGCTCGCTGGGGTAATTACGTGTTCAATTATTAAGTGTTTTTAGCTCTTACCTGAGAATTTAAAGAGGTAATTTCGGTCGTCTTGAGTGGTTTGAAGACTAAATAAGTTGTGTTTAAATAAATAAATAAAAAATGTTTTTATTTTACATAGGCCTACCTGGGCACTTATAAAAAGTTGAAGCTAGTGCACGGTTCCAAATTAGTCGTTTCCTATGGAGAAGAACCGGCAAGAAACTCCATGGTTACTCTTTTCAAAAAAAGTGATTGGGTTTACAATATTTAAATTATTAAGTCACTATCTCTAATTAAGAAATAAAGAAAAGTCAGTTTCCGACGTGCTTTCTTACTATTTTTGATACGGTTTTTTTTTAATATTAATAGGTTCACGCTTGACCACAGCATGTTTGCCTAGAAGAAACTAGTCAATCTTGACTAACAGACTCCCAGGATGTACCTATCGGGAAACACTGACTCCAGCAGGCACAACATTTTTTTAAATGAATACGTATTAGTATAAAAGTCTTACCATGAAGTGCCGTGTTACCCTAGTTAATGGTTTGTGGAGGTCTGGTAGGCAGTCGCTCCTCGTAAAATACTGGTATTCAGCTAAATCCGGCTTGACTGGAAACCGACCCCAATAAATGTAGTTGGGAAAAGGCTAGGCAGATGATGACGACGTAGTAGTATAAAAAAGGGGCATTCAAAAGTTTTTCGCAACTAGGTAAGTACTTGTTTCTGCAGATGGTCCCAGTAACCTCTACTTCAAACGCCTAAGATAGTCAGATTATGCTTAAACACTGATACCTACTTCCCCTACTCTTTTGCAGCACAGGTCACCGAACCAAAACGAAGAACAAATTACCAAATCATGCACATACTAACTCAAGCATTAAACCCACGTCAGAACTTACAACAAAATGATTAATTCCACAACACATTATCAGCAAGACTATACCTATGACTTGCGTCCACGTCCTCATCAGAACAACTCCGAACAAGCTTGAATAATGCAAGTTATTAATCATAACTTTGACGCGTATGTTTAGGGGCCTCGCACAAGGTGACTTTCTGAAGCGATGCTGTAGCGCGGCTGTCGCGCGTTCGTATCGATACAGTCGCTAGCGATACAGTCGCTAGCGGCTTGGGCCCACGCTACGATTCTCAGTCGTGATGCAAACGCGCGTCAGCAGCACAAAAATTAAGATTTTGTATGTACCTATATTAAGGAAAACCGGATGACCGGTGAAAGAAAACATCGTGAGGAAACCAGCATGTCCTAGAACCAAAAATTCGAAGACATGTGACATCCACCAATCCGCAATGGGCCCTCGCGGTGGGTTATGGTCCACTCCCTCTCCAAGAGAGGAGGCCTGAGTCCCAGCTGTGGGAACATTATAAGGCCGATAATGCTAATGTAAGTACCTTGACTGTTTTTCATTCACGCGTCACCCTCCCTCCGTCGTCCGTTAGAAGCGCTACAGACACGATGCAGTTTTTTTTTAGCATTTGGAATTATCAGAATTATTTCTCCCGCTCTTGGACGGACCGGGAGGGCGTGTCAGACTCTTAGTGACTAAACTAAACCCCATCTTGTTCCTTCCTTGCCTTCGATCTGGGGGACACGGGCTTATCTTTCGGAATGTTGCAGTGTTCCCCAGAGGCTTCGGCCCACCTTCGGCCATACTGGGCCCCTACAGTTTGCTGACATCTCCTTGAGGCGCGCGTGGAACAGAACGCCGTTGACGACTAGACTCGGTCCAGACCAGACTACCGCGAGCCCGAGACCCGATGCAGTAGCACTTTTCAAATGCGACTGTATCGCTTTAGTAGCGCTGTTAACGCGCGTTTCGTAAATGTTTCGCGACTAAAAGTCGCTGTGGGCGAGGGCCCTTACACGCGGTAATTAGTTGGCAGTGTCGGCACCTTTGCCCAAATTAATTAAAAAAGTTGTGATGTACGGACTTACCCCCCGTCCCGTCATGTTTCAGGGATTATGTGGATTTTTATGATGTTACCAAGTTTAATTTGAAATAAGTTGATGAGCTTAGCGGGTTTTGGCGGAATAATTGAGTTTTTGAATTTTCATTTTGTTCTTTGACTGTCTTTTTTGGGTTAGAGGTGTCATGTTTTAATTAACTGTTTTGCGTAATATTTTTCGTTTCAATTATTTTAACTTCAACGAACGAAATGATCAAACAAAAGTATTTATTCGGTCTACTTTCTAGCTTTTTAATATTTTTTCGACGTTTTAAAAATTTCTACGTCAATAAATATATTAAAAAGCTCTACTTTATTCGTTACCTTTTTATTATTAAACAACATGTGACATAATAAGTAAATAGTAGGTATGTCGATTCTCAATATTACTTTCATACAATTACGATAACTAATTCATTAAAAAAATCCTGTAAAAGAGAATTTAAGTAAAACTTTCCAGTATTTGAATTCAGTTCAATTTTATATTTAAATTCAGTTCAATTTTATCATGTAATTGGCTTGTATGAGTGTATGCTATATAACTTTTTAACAACTTTATGTAATTTACCCATATTAGCAAACAAATGATTATAATCATAATCATCATCATTCCAGTTACAAATCAGATTGCTCATGATGGGAAATAAAATAAAAAAATTCTCAAAAACCGTCTTTATAACGGTGCAAGGAAGCAAAAAATTACAAAATATTTTCTTTCCAACTTTTAACAACAAACCTCAAGTCTATCTACAATCAAATCTAGGAAAAACAAAAGAGATCTAGACAAGATTTTCTCTAGACTGGCTATAACAAGAAGTGGTTCTAAGTTGGCTTCTCCAAGTAGGGTTACCATTTCTGAGGAACAATGACAGCCTAGGTCCAATCCTAGGGCCTGCCTAAGTTAGGTTTCTTGCACTGATTATAACCTACATTTTTCATTGTATAGATATTTTTGGTTTATGATTGTGTGAGCACGAATTGACCTTTTTTCTTGTATTAAAGGAATCTGACTTCTGATCAATATTTTGACTCGAACTCACACCAAATCAGTAGTCAGATTTGATTTTAAAAAGTTCTGAGATTAAGTAGTGGCGGATTAGCCATGTAGCAAGAGTAGTAAATGCTACGGGCCTCGCACATTCGGGGGCCAAGCGGGTTTGGGGATCCCACACTTGATTGCAAAAAATAAATACTAGTCTAAGTAAATCAACCCCATAAAATCCAAATACAGCGGGATTCTTTGTTTGTGTTCATTTACATGTGAGAAGTTTCATTACTTATACCTAAATATAAAAGGTACGGGGGTCCTTTAGTCGATCTTGCTACAGGCCTTCCATGGCTTAATCCACCGCTGACATTAAGTAGGTTGTCAATTAAACTTGTAAGTAAACTTTTCATTTTGTCAAATCTACTTAAAGCAGAAAGTCCTGTCAAAGTCTGTCCATTAAATATAGGGTATGTCCGAACAAATTCGCGCGGCTGGTGAACCCGACGGGGTAAGTTCGAACGACAACAGGTGTGCGGCGCGCCTCATTTAACTTTAGACATTTTTATAGCTTTCTAGTTACAAACTTTAGCTTAGCAGCGGAGGAAAGATCTATATTTATTGCTTTCACTGATTAAAAGCACTTTTGTACGTGTTATTTATTGGTCATAATTAGCTGGGAGGATTTGTTTTGTTTTCTGTGAGTTGCAGATGCAGTTTTAAGTTATTGGACTAATGTAGTGCTTTCATATAATTTTATTTACTTTATTTTATGAATTTTAGGAAATACTTACAGCTATATTAGAGTAAAACATTAGGTACCTATATGTAAAAGAGAGCCAATATGGCTACATATTTTTGGTTTGAAAGGAAATAAAAATAGTAACAGATAATTTTGTAATCATTTCATGTAAGTAAGTATTTTAGCTCTGAATAAATATATTATTATAATTTTACGGACTTACCTTTTCAACATAAGATTAGAAAAGTTACTTATCATTCGTTTTTTTGACGTATGAATTAAAAAATAAATAGAATTTTACGTAAACATCTTATCAGAAATTACCACCGACATTTAAAAAAAACTTTTCAATCTGTTACTAATTAAAAAACATACTGCTAAGGACTATTTAGAAGACAAATCAATAGTACCTACCTGTAATTTGCAAGTTAGAGTAATTGACATCACTGACTGTGAATACATTATAATTTGCACAGCAAATTATAATGTATTCAACATTATAATTTGCTGAAAACGGAACTCTTTATGTTAAGATGGTCACCCATCCACAGACCAACCTTGGCAAGTGTTGCTTAACTTTGAAGATCGATCTGTGTTCTATTACTTACACTGAGACACCAAAAAAAAATTACGCAGTGGTTAAAAACTTTTCCTGTATACCATATTCTAGCAAATACTTAAAAGTTTTTATTGATTGATTGAACACCACGAGAGAAAATGTCCCGGACTTTAGACGATTTCAATTAACTTTTCAAACTTATCACCCAGTAAAAGCTTGCAAACATGCAAATAACGTAATAATCATAAGTAGCAGCGACGCATAACGCATAACGCAAAACGTTATAAGTAGCTCCCCCAGTGCGGCGCCACAAATCATGGGTTTATAAAATTTAGGTAGATACGCGGTGAGCCGCACACCCCGTACGCATTTGGAGGCGCGTTTACATTGGTCGAGTTAGTAGGTAGTCTAGTGGTTTTTTTTTTGTAATAATTTGTAATTTTTTTGGGTTGCTAAATCATCAAATAATTTTTCCCACTCTTGGTGAAGTTAGAAGGAGTGTAAGACTTTTAGCTGGTTAAAATCTACCCGTTTTTGTTCAGTTGCCTTTTTCTTACCAAGGCAAAATGTGATGTGAAGCAATGCGATTTCTTGCGGCAAAGCATCAGGTGACGATGCGTCGTGCGAGCTCGAAGATTTTTACGATGCGACATCGCATCGCAATTTGGTGTTTCAGCACTAAGAGTTTTGCCAGTTAGTAGGTAGACTTTTGGCTACTGTCACTTAAGTCACTAGCCCCGTAGTTAAATCGGCTCATCTATATGAAACGCGAAGCTGACTGCCATATCCAGGCACAGCCAAAACTACTTAGACTAAGAGCTTGAAATTTTGCAGAAGATTTCCTTTTGTAACGTAGGCAAGCACTAAGAGAAGACTTTACAAAGTTCACCCCCTAAAAAGATAAAACAGGACTCTAAAGTTTGTATGGAGAACCCTTCTTTCACACGGGCGAAGCCGCTGGCAGAAACTAGTCGGTTAATACAATCTATATTTTTAAATAACTATTTCTCTTTTAGGGACTACACACACTTATTCAGCTCTATTCAGCTTATGTCCATAGAAAACAACGATTTTGTATGGAGACGCGTACGCATCCATTCAGCTTTCCGCGTTTATTCGGCTTTCGCGGCAAACAAGTATAAAATGAGAACAAATGTGTTTTTATCATGCGAGTGCTTTAGATAGAGTTCAGCGCTGTTCTGCTGCGTTCAGCACTGTTCCACCGCGTTCAGCGCTGTCCCGCCGCGTTCGACGCTGAATTCGGCTTAACAGCGCTGCACACGTATGGTTCTCAACTCCTTGTCAACAAGTTGCGACCTGCATAGTTCCTGGATAGATTAGATTTATCCGAAAATGCTCTTTAATATTATTTTGTTAATTGGGATACCAATATCGCGATTTCTCCAACCAAATTTCTATTTACCCAAATTGAGTCGACCCACTGTTGTTCGCGTTGTAATTTTATACGGTTATTTTTTTCTATTTCTTCTACAAGTAGCGAAACGACAAAAATATCGCACATAGAACCATCCATGTTGAGGACACAATACTAATTGAGTAGCTGACCGTCTTCGCAGCATATTCATCGCCGTACGTAGTAGATAGAAGCATTTTAGTGGAGATAACACACTTACGCCGCTGTACGCGGCTGATAGAAGTAGAGCTGTATAAGTGTGACCAAAATCGTTCAGCGAAACGCGAATAGAGCTGAATAAGTGTGTGTAGTCCCTTATGCACCTACCATATTATCTCTTCACCACCCTAGGTTGACTGGTAGAGAATGCCTAAGGCATTAAGTCCGCCTATGTATTTTTGTGCATGAAGAATAAATAAATAAATAAATAACCCATTGTAATATTGCTAGGGCGTAAAATAGAGGACACTAGGATTACAATCAGTCATGGGACATGCATGGGTTCGGAAACTAATGTGAGTTACGCCATGAGTGCACCATTGCGTGCTTTATTTTATAATATGTGGTTACGTGTTATGGTTACATCTAAATTATAAGACCCTATTGATAGGTCGTGCATAAGTTGTATTTCGAGAAATTGCACAAGCTTCTGTTTACTTTTTAATTTTATGACGCTATTCATTATTGCTCCAGTCCAAAAGTAGGAGCAAGCCCGTGTTTGGGACGACAGGGCACGTGGTCGAGGAATAACCTAACAAAATGTATTGTTAGGATATTCCTCTTTCAGGAGCCCTGGCCAACGGTAGCTTTTATCCTATTGTCGATGCCGGTGGGTTTACTACGTTTTATACATATTTTTTTCATTATCTATACTAAATAATAAAGAGGTACCTACTTAAAGTTAGTTTTTTTGTTTGTAGGGGGTAATCTTTGAAGGTCCTGGTCAGAAAACCAAAATGTAGATATTGATAGAAAGCTGCTATCTTCCTGAGTGCTATAGGCTATATTTTATGCGACCCACTAAGATATTATTATTTTTTCTGAATTTACTTGGCAAGCTAGGTAAATATAATTTAGCGTGTTAATCTATACTAATATTATAAAGAGGTAAAATTTGTAAGTTTGTATGTAGGGGGTAATCTCAGGAACTACTGGTCCGATTTGAAAAATTCTTTCAGTGTTAGATAGCCCATTTATCGAGAAATGCTATAGGCTATATACCATCACGCTACGACCCACGGGAGCGGAGCAGTAACGAAAAATGCGGGTGAAACCGCAGGGGACAGCTAGTAATATTTAAAAGAAGAAACTAACTGATTGACGTATCAACGGGACTACTGGGACTAGCAACGTGAAATTTTCTTTTTATGGCGTAAAGAGAGGATTTTCCAAAATTAACCTTTTAAGGAATTAGGAATTAAAGACTGTGGTCCAAAGTTTGTATGGAGACACCTGCTTCCATGCGGACGAAGCCACTGGTAGAAACTTAATGTATATAAAAAGCATTAAGGGAATAAATAATAATAATGATAAAATTTCAGATCAGACACACACAGCAGGAACTTTCCTAGTCTACTAACCCATTGTAAACGCGCCCTTAGAGTGATATTTCAATGTAGGGGGAGGGTCCGAGGGTGTATTATTGCATTCACTTAATAAGATTACTGTGTGCAATGGTTCCGTACTGAGGTGGAAATTATTGTACGATTTTATAACGTTTAATGAAGACAAATGATGGCTTATGGCGTCTTAATTGTAGGGACGTTAATTTAATTTTAGTTTAATAAAAAACGGATACCAACAGATTCCATTATTTTAGATTAGAATGTATTATTTTGCGAAAACGGTTTTCTATACTAATATTATAAAGAGGTAAAATTTGTAAGTTTGTATGTAGGGGGTAATCTTCCAGAGATTACCCCCAAAAAATAGATCTTAGCAATGTTTTTTTTGCCGATTTTGATCAAACTTGACTTGCATACTCGTATTGCGTAAGTATGTAAAATCGGTAATATTTCATGAAGAAAGAAGTCTCTGAAAGACACTTTTTTTTTCAGGCGGGAAATCATCCAGTGACTTCTACCATTTCTAGGGTGAAGCGGGAGGTCGAGTCAGACTTTTACAGACTAAAAACAATTTCATATTGTAAAATAAAGAGTATATCAATCAATCTATGTCCTTTTAATTAAAAATATATTTTTTGATATAGGTACGTTATGACATTCTTTTTACAAATACCGTTGTATACATTACACCCCACTACTCCCTCCTACTCCGTCCTACTCCCAGTAGGAGGACCAAAAATCCATCATTTCATGCAGGGTCACGAACTCAAACAGTCGTTCCCATCAAAAAGCTGCGTAACATAACACAAGCCACAGTACACCTGTTGGCAGTACTGACGCGACATTACTGCCCGCTCGCACCGCCACGCTAAACTTAATGCAGATTTATGGGAAACTCAGTTTTTTACTACTAGAGCTATGGGTTAGCTTCTGAAAGGATAATTGGGGACCCTGGAACGAAAGGCAAAGAAGAAACAAAGGAGTGTGTTTTAATCAAGTCTTCTCGCTCCTTCCAATAGTGGGAGAAATCATTCTGATGATTTCCTAGCAAAAAAAAAATACAACAACCAACTATTCCCTCCTCCTCTTAGTACAGTGGGAGGACCAAAAATCCATCATTTCATGCAGGATCACGAACTCAAACAGTCCTTTCCCGAGCACGCATCATCAAAAAGCTGCGTAACATAACACAAGCCACTGTACACCTGTTGGCAACACTGACGCGACATTACTGCCCGCTCGCACCGCCACACGAAATTTAATGCAGATTTATGGCGAACTCAGTTTTTTTTACAAGGATCTGGGTCTTCTAGTTGTGATTTCCGAAGCCTCTGGGGCCATGGGTTCGCTTCTGAATGGAAAATAAGGGGCCCTGCAACGAAAGGCAAAGAAGGAACAAAAGAGTGTGTTTTAATCAAGTCTTCTCGCTCCTTCCAATAGCGGGAGAAATCATTCTGATGATTTCCTAGCAAAAAAAAAATACAACAACCAACTATTCCCTCCTCCTCTTAGTGCAGTGGGAGGACCAAAAATCCATCATTTCATGCAGGGTCCTTCTCCGGGCAGACATCATCAAAAAAGCTGCGTAACACAACATAAGCCACTGTGTACACCTGTTGGCAGTGCTGACGCGACATTACTGCCCGCTCGCACCGCCACGCTAAACTTAATGCAGATTTATGGGGAACTCAGTTTTTTTACAAGGATTTGGGTACACTAGATGTGGTGTCAGTTGTCTTGGTGGGTAAAGATAGCGGGATTAAAATGAAGATGGTGATAAAAGAGAGAAACAGAGATACATAAAATATGTTTTACGAGGTAATGCTAGAATGTTACTAGAATTGGTGGTAACATTTTAACCTTTAAAAACCAGAAAAAGAAACACCCACACTCACGTTTCAATTTAATTTCTTTTATATTACGTTATAATTTCCGCAGTGATTGAGAGATTGGCTGTAGCGCTGCGTGTCGCGGGTTAGATCTCCTCATGGAACATGGTATGGCCTACGCCTATACGCCTATGGATAGTTGTTCGGGGTCTGATCTTGTATTATGGCTTTAAAGTTTAAGCATTGCCATAAAACGTGACAATGCCACCAATCTTTTGGGCACGCTTCTTCTTTCGCTTCTTCGATTTTTTAGCGCCATATATTTTGGTTTAGGGTATTGTTTGGTTTTAAGAGTATATTTATTGTACGGTTGTTACATATCTGTTGTAAATAAAAGAAAAAGCACCTATTATAATTTATTTAATTTATATTTCGAACTCAAACTCAAAATATTTCTTCCAAACAAAAGTTCAAACTTTAAACCGTTAAAATCATACCCAATCCAGTGTCCCAGAATCCATGTCGAAATGGTATCGTGTTCCACCACGTAATGGCTTTAGAATGCCGCCACGCTCGGCCATGCCCGGCCACTGTTGCTTTGTTTATACCAACTTTTTACCCAGCGAGCTATATTTTATTTCACGTATGTTCAGTGTTTGTGCAGTGAGCAGGACATATTACATGGACTGGGGACTTTTGATAGCAATTTATCAGAGTGTGGTATTTTTTTTTGTGAGTTTTTGTAACTAAAAACTGTTTGAAATAGTCATACTAATATTATAAAGGTGAAAGCTTGAGTGTGTGTTTGTTGCTTCTTGAAGCACGAAAGGATGAATGGGTTTCGATGAAACTTGGTACAAGAGTAGACCACGTTCTTAAATACGACATAGAATATTTTTTGTCCAGGGCATATGTTCTCTAGGGATGAATTTCTACTTTTATGTGGGTAGAAACCACTGGCAGAAACTTAATCAATTTGATATATATATTTCTTAATTTTAATTACTCAGATACCCGCGAAACGAGACACAATAGTAAAACAATAACAGCGCGGTCTCATTGGACCGGTTGGGGATTCAAACGTTAATATTTACTGTTATTCAGTTTCATTTCACACTGTTTTGAGCAACTATACTTCCTAACTTTTCATGTCATCATGTCAGCCGAAAGACGTCCACTGCTGGACATAGGCCTCCCCCAAGCGTCGCCACAGCGACCGGTCCTGTGCGTCTCGCATCCATCAAACTTTCCATGTACAATTAATTATTATTAATTAAGTTAGTCAAGTCGTATCATGTCAGTTGTGTGATTATGATGTTATTTCGATCAATCAATCTCATCAGTCGACATGACGTTTGAAGTTACCAAAGACAACACTAGTACACTAAACCCACAGACGGACTAGAACACTAAACCCAATAGTTTTTTGAAAAGAGTAACCATGGAGTTTCTTGCCGGTTCTTCTCCATAGGAAACGACCAATTTGGAACCGTGCACTAGTTTTCGACGTTTTATAAGTGCCCATGTAGGCCTATGTGAAATAAAAATATTTGACTTTGACTTTGACTTTGACTTTGAATGTCACTTCACCCTTACTTCAATTTAGTGCGAATTTTTGGCGGTATTCTTTCGAGTGTTCAGTGGATGTTTTAATAGACTCCTAGTAAATATTGTGATGGAAAATTGATGTAGTTTTGTATGTCAAGTATCTACACAACTGAAAAATATGTAAAATCATTGAAACAGACGCGAAACAATAGATATTGACCAGTTAGTAGGCGAACATAATTGTACTGAAAATCTGAAAGATTGGTCTCATATTAATAGTTGTTTGTTACCGTGAGTAGGTATAATCACGTGTTTAGTTATCCATTACTAATTACTATTATTGAATGACATACCAACGCACAGGCAAAACTTCTGGGACTAGGAGCGTGAAATTTTGCACAAGGTTTCCTTTTATAAAGAAGCGATTTTTAGAAATTCAACTTTAAATGGGGTGAAACGGGGGTTCAAAGTTTGTTTTGAAAAAACTACATTTATTTATTAAATACTTGCATACAAAACTACAGAGTCGAACCCAATGCCTTAGGCATTTTCTACCAGTCAATCTATGAGAGATGCAGAAAAAAAATAGCGGTTGGTGTAATAAGAGAGAGAAAAGGCGAAATATATACTCAAATTAATAAACTACATATCTACACTACTCATCATCATCTGCCTAGCCTTTTCCCAACTATATTGGGGTCGGCTTCCAGTCAAGCCGGATTTAGCTGAATACCAGTATTTTACGAGGAGCGGCTGCCTACCAGACCTCCACAACCCATTAACTGGGGTAACACGGTACTTCATGGCAAGACTGGAGTCAGGTTTACTGGCTTCTGACTATATCTACACTACTGATGTCAAACAATAGGTTCTTCGACACATGGAAACCATTAACGCTGTGATGATACTACTGCCAACTTCTTACGAATTAGCTCGCGAACTTTGGTTTTGAATGTTAATCGGTACACGCGAGTGAAGCCGCTGGCAAAAGCTAGTTTTCCGATATAATCGGTGTTTATACGGCTAAGCACACTAATTTGGCGTAGTAAACGCGGTAGAGTCACGTGATCCTCATTAGCCGATATCTTCAGCAATCGATAATTGTATGCAGTACGGAACTAACGCGCGGTGCATTGTTTCAGCAGGCAATTTGTTTATGGAAGTAATTAGTGGAAATAAAAAATATATAGGAAATATCTACAACAATTAGGTATTCTAATTTTAATCATTTATATTTATAAAACCGTTTTTCTGTGCATGTGGTGTTAACCTGTAAATAATTGTTGCACTAGTAAATGTTAATAGCAATTAAATCAAGAATGTATGTAGTGTAAACAAATGTTGGTGAAAAAACCTAAATAAATAAATAATAAAAAATCCTAAAGTGGGTTCTGTAGGACCTAATTTATTACGAGTTGGCGCTACATATCTTTTTCTTATATACTTCTTAAAAGTGGCTTGGCTCTTGTGATACAGGATCTCTTAGTACAAGAGCCAGGGCAACACTGATGTTTGCTGTTAAAGTAATTTCAATAAAAAAAATAGAATACGTCGTTACCAAAAAATAATAATTGAAATCTCAGTAAGTATCCTTACTAGACATATCGATACCATAAATATTAATTAACATAAGGGACATTTTTACGTTATGGGTAAAAGGCCCTTAGGTCCATAGTCGTAATTAAGAGACACTTTTACAGTTTTAGTAAATGTCCATTGCGTTAACTCATATTTCTGGTATCGATATAGAGAACAAAGACCCAGATCTGATACTATCTCATAAAAATATCGAAATTATGTAAAACTAGCTGCTGCAGTGGCTTCACCTGCGTGATACCTAGTAGAAATTTATCCCAAGAGAACATATTCCCAGGATAAATAGCATACTATATCTATCCTATTCCAGGACATGGTATACCTGTATACCAAGTTTCATCAAAATCCATTCAGTAGTTTTTGCGTGAAAGAGTAAGAAACATCCAAACATTGGCGAATTAGTAAAATATGGCAATTTTCTACTACAGGTATAAACCTAAAATCAGAACTCCCGAAAAAAAATCCCCAGAGAAAAAAAATAAAACGTTTCTTCGCCACGAAAAACAATATCCACCCCCGCCTACTTTAACAAAAGAGAAAGAAAAGCCGGGAAATAATAATGCATCCCCATTTGTATCGCTTAAGAAGCCGCCGGAGCAACAATATTAACACTTTGCAGGTATTTCCGCCCGCTTTCAACCTTTTCCTGCGAAATGACTATAGAGTGTTTTTGCATGGTATAAGTATTATAGGGGGCAAGGTGTAAGCGTTAGCGGGGATAACTTTGTTGTTAGTCTAGTCCAGACTATGTAGTTTTGACAATAATTAGATTATGTTTCTTGTTACAAGGAATTCGGAGCTCGTGGCTAGATAATAACAGCCGCACGGGTCGATCTTCAAGGTTAAGCAACGCTTGCCTAGGTTGGTCTGTGGATGGGTGACCATCTTAACATAACGAGTTTCCTCCGTGCCTCGGAAAGCACGTTAAGCCGTTGGTCCCGGCTGTCATTTGAAGATCTTTGGCAGTCGTTACGGATAGTCAGAAGCCAGTAAATCTGATTCCAGTCTTGCTATAAAGTACCGTGTTACCCCAGTTAATGGGTTGTGGAGGTCTGGTAGGCAGCCGCTCCTCGTAAAATACTGGTATTCAGCTGAATCCGGCTTGACTGGAAGCCGACCCCAATATAGTTGGAAAAAGGCTAGGCAGATGATGTTACAAGGAATTTCTGAAAGGGGAGCTGTGGTCCTGGGTAACTAAAGGACAGAAATCGGCTTAAGTCAGTAAAAGTCTAACACGCCCACACACACAGGGCGGTCACTCCACCATAGAGTGTGAGAAGCCAATAGACCTTTAAAAAAAGGCAAACTTTCAAATATGACAACACTTAACTACTCACAAGCTGGATTTGTAAAACTGTCGTTGAAGTGTGTGCCCTGTTCACTTAGGGATCTAATGGCAGTGTCAGCTAGTGGCATTGCCGAAGCGAAATACTGAGCCAAGCAAGGATAAACATGTAAAAAAATATTGTTTCGCCATCAACAATTCGATACGCTAAGAGAGTGAGTCAAAAAAAGTGACCTTACCGATTCTACAAAATTGCAAATACATATGTTAAATCTCCAAAGACAGTAATAACAAATTGATGAACAAAAATCAGTCGTATATTTAATTTTGTCTACGTAATGTTTTCAACCAAAATCGCTACATTTCCTAACTTGGGACCTCCAGTTAATTTTGTGGGCGAATCGCCGTGTAAATCTAGTTATCTGGCCCCAGTGGGCCGAGTTTCTGTTTTTTATATTAATTAATGTATTTTATTATTTAATTAACCCTTTCCTTATTTGTTTAGGGGTTAACCAAGCCTTCCTGCGGAACTTAAGTGTTTTTGTTAGAAGTCGACGAACTGGCTAATGCGATTATGGGTTCGTGTAATGCTCTATAATTTTGTTGTTTGTGGTAGTGCGATATTATTTTTAATAATAAAAAGAACTTTACTATTTTTTATATATATTACTATCAATCTTAATAAAAGATCCATACTTGTGTTAGAAAGTTCTTGAGAACTATGTTAGTAAACCAAAAAAAAAAGACAAAAATAAGTCAATCTAACACGCGCAATCTAGTGTCTAATAAACGGCGGTCTGGTACACTATTACTTTTAGGATGCTGTTGGTTTTCGAAAAGCATTATATTTTTGTTTTTACTAGCGATCCGGTCTAGCTCCACACGAGTGTCAGAAATGTTTGTCATTCTCAACTTTTACTACTTTAATATGCGTGTTTATTGTTAAAAGCCGCAACAAAATTAGTTGAGTAGTTTATTACTCGTAGTTAAGGCGAACAAATAGACAGAACCGGTGGGGAATTTGTTTCTATAAAAAATATTCTTCACAGTCATGTAGCAAATAGATATATTTTATTGATGTTACTTGGGATCTTGGCAATATACTTTCCTTTCAACTGTACATTCGTGACACTTCATAGTACCTCAAATTAAATCTTATCTCATTATTTACAGATGCTAATTATAATAATTTTGCTAATGTCAATTACCTACAATAATTTCAGTGATTCCGAGTACTCCATCCGTTCGCCATTACCCCCCGTTGACATTACTATCCGCCACATTATGATCTGAGTATAATATTATCGCCAATAAGATCGTAAAATCATGTGTTATTGGTACCATGCTGTTACAGTCTCACCCTAGTGTAAGTCAAGGTGAGACTGTAACAAATATAGCTACAGCTGACGTGACTATCGAACGATTATAAAGCATAGTTATTGCGTATTAGGATACCGTAAAGTTTATTGATATACTGACTCCTTCCAGCGGCTTAGCCCGTGGAAAATTAGATTTCTCCATACATCTTTTGGACTCCCGTTTCATCCTCTCAGGTGGTGAATTTTAGAAAGTCCTTTCTTATTCTTTGCATACATCATAAAGGAAAACCTCTGTGCAAAATTTCTGCGTTATAGGTCCTAGGGTTTCGAGTCGAGACTTGGTCCTTTATATACAATCCATCAACTACATGTTAGCTTCGACTTTGTTTAGACCTTCGGATAAAGAAGGTTTCATCACAGTTTATAATAAAATAGGTGGCGCTCCAAACGGGTTCTTGAGTTTTATTCTGACTCTGAAATCCAACTTTCGAACAGGACAACGGCTGTAGGGACCTCTAGTGAGGGTAGAGGTCACAGACGCCTATAATACAGGCCGATCATGTTTTAAGTATTTCATCTGTGCTGAACATGCTTGCACTCTGCGTGTTGGTAATTTCTAATGGTACTTACAACTATAACTCATAATCACACGTATGTAAATATAAGACTATAAATAACATTCCAGCGCACGATGTAGGCAACATAAAAAAAAAACGCTATGCTAATTGCACTGGCATCTAATAAATTAAAATAATATTTGTCATTTTTTCACTAGGAAAATAGTTTCTTTTTCTGTTTCCAATTCTAGTATAGGTTTGAAAATGTTTTGAGCTAGTGTTTCACCCGAAACTTTAAAATAAAATGTACAATTTACGTCTTGTTAAGATCATCATGTAAACAGTAGGTATATGTATAAGCCCACGGATATTTATTTATTTAAATTTGTTCATTTGTTGTCGTTTAAATACAGTAGCGGTACATAGGCGGACTTATACGAGAAGGCATTCTCTACCCGTCAACCTCTCACACGGCTCGTTCACATTTAAAATATATCCCAACCCAGGTGTTTCGAACAGCAAGCCAGAACTAAGCAAATTATATTTCGCAAATTGCGTTCACACTCCTGCTCAAATTAAGTTCTGATACATTTAGTAATCGCTTACAGGAGCCTGAAACCTGAAACCCTTCCACTCACTTAGCCGTAATGGCACAATTTCACTGGTCGTTAACTCGTTCGGTATACCGCATGCGGGGAGTCCCCGCAGGCGAGATGACAACCAATGAAAGTAACATGGTCGTTATACCGTCTACGGTTCCCCGAATGCGGGCCCTGTGCCACGCGTTCCAGTAATCTCTCGCACCCGGCATGCGAGCCCTATCGACTAATGAAAACGGTTCCCCGAATGCGGGCCCTGTGGCATGCGTTCCAGAAATCTCCCGCACCCCGCATGCGGGCCCTATCGACTAATGAAATTGCGCCATTACAGTTACACACACGTGGCGACAAGCCCGCGTATGTTTAATTAATTTAATTATCGCTTCATAATGGACTCGCCGGCTCATAATGGACTGGCCCGTTCATAGGCAACCCCTATTACAGTGTGAGATATCATAATTGCATCCATAAGGGGGACTGCTGTTCCCCATGTTTTAATGTCTTCACCTTCCCCGTTTGGTGCACCTATGGGGAAAGTTTTGGAGCTTTTACTGACATTATCATTATAATTTCGGCTAAAAGATGTAAGTATACTGCTGAATGTAGGCCGTTCCCAAGTATTGCTACAGCGACCGGTCCTATACTATTTGCATCCAGTGTATTCACACGGCAAATTCATTTCAAGGATCTGTGTCATGATGTAGTCGTGTTTTTATTACTAGGCAGCTAGCTAGGCATATATTTTTCAAATTAGTAAAGCCAAAATTAACGATAAAGTGCGACCACCGCTAATTTACTGTTTTAGAAGACATCTCTTTTCTATGGAAAAGAGATGTCTTCTTCGTCCTTCGTCGTTCTTCCTTCCATGCACTCTTTATCTCCATTCTATATTAGGAAGAACAATTTAATCCCGCCAAGTCCACTCCATCATCGGACCACTAGACCTACAGCGTTGCACCATCGGTACATGGTGGACATCCCAACCGTATGGGTGTGAGCGTGTTCCCAAAACGCTCTGTAGGTATGTATGTGCAAAGCCTTAGCCTTAGCATTATCGGCCTTATAATGTTCCCACTGTTGGGACTCAGGCCTCCTCTCTAGGAGAGCGAAGGGGCCATAATCCACCTCGCGGGCCCAGTGCGGATTGGTGGATGTCAAATGTCTTCGAATTTTGAGTTCTAGGACATGCCAGTTTCCTCACGATGTTTTCCTTCACCGTTTTGAGAGTAGTGGTGATGAAATAAATTACACAAAGTAATGCGCCTAGCTGGGTTTGAATCCGCAACCTACAACTTGTAAGTCAGGGCAGTTACCACTCGGCCACCACTGCTCCATGTGCATAGAGTTTTGGGAAAACAATCATTATGCGTACAGCTAAAGAGTGAATACCCTGCTGGAATCTATTTCCTAGGGAAAAGACCTCTTCAGAAGTCAAGAGTGAAAAGGTTAAGAAGTAACCTTTTCACTCTTGACGCGACAAGCGTGCTCCATCGTTTCGTCCAAATACGTTTCTGACTCCAGCTGTTTAATTTGTACAGAATAATTAGAAATGTACATACAAACGAATTATCATGCAAATTAACAAACTTAAAAAAGAACCATCTCCAATTTGCCTCGCACGACACTGAACACTAAAAACACAATACTAATCTAAGATGCAAATGCGCATGACCAATGATCCAGAGATGTTCTAGAAAGTACTATCACACGCATACTGTGAGTGTGAGAAACTATGCTAGATCACTTCTCGCACTAGTGTGGACGTGGATCACACACTTTCCATATGAAATTAGCTGTCGATATGAAACTGTGCCGGTATAAAAATTTTAGACCCAAGTATTGTAGTATCTATGGTTCCGTAGGCAATTCATTTCCGTTTTTTTTTATATCTCAGCTCGCGTTTTTGGTATTCAGTTAAATCCGGCTTGACTGGAAGCCGACCCCAATATAGTTGGGAAAAGGCTAGGCAGATGATGATGATGATATCTCAGCTCGCGTTTGCCCACTATCTCATCTAATGGTGGTGTTTGAAGCATTGATGGTGAAACGCACTAGTTTATTGAAAGCCTATTCACTCTAAACTTGAAGATACCGAAATTATAATCGGACGGGAAGGCCACCACACATTGTTCCACTCCTTCGAAGTACGCGGTATAAACGACGAGGTAGAAAGGTTATGGCAAAATCATGTAATTCCCGCGCACACTCTCAGAATATCAGAAGGCTAACCCTACGCCTGTAATCCAGGCTTTGTAGAATGATGTCACCGAGATCTAATAGAGATTGAAGTAGTAAGTTTTTCTGGAACCTACATCATCATCACCATCGTCGTCATCACGGATCATTCGTTCTTAAATAATAATATAATTGATTAATTATTATTCACATAAAGTGTTTAAGAGTAACTTGAGAGTCGTCCTCATAACCTTAATCTATCACTGAGTCACTCTCAAAGCTGGCATGTCCTATTAACTTAGTTACATCACATGTTATCATATCGGAACAAAAGATTGGCACGTGCAGGCCTATTGTTTGAAACAATGAGTAATATGGCCCTGCCCAGTTGCCCATCTAGTATTGTACTATGACGTCTGCCTGTTATCATTTAGATTTTGGTATGAAGAAATGAAGACCGTTACGGATAGTCAGAAGCCAGTAAATCTGACTCCAGTCTTGCCATGAAGTACCGTGTTACCCCAGTTAATGGGTTGTGGAGGTCTGGTAGGCAGCCGCTCCTCGTAAAATACTGGTATTCAGCTAAATCCCGCTTGGCTGGAAGCCGACCCCAATATAGTTAGGAAAAAGGCTCGGTAGATGATGAAGATGAAGACCGCTGTGCTAAAGGCACTTCAAGAGAAGATTAGTGAACTTGTTATTAGTCGATTAACCTCTGCCAGTGGCTTCGCCTGCCTCTGAGTAGGTTTCTTCATACGAACTTTGGGCGTTCATTTGATTCCTTTAGGTTGTGAATTTTGGAGAATCCTCTCTTAGTCATGAAAAGAAAACGTGCAAAATTTCACGCTGCTAGGCCCTGTAGTTTCGGCTGTGCTTTGATTATGTTAATCGGTTTCTCATTAAATAAATAGATAAATAAATTATGTATACCTAGATTAGATTAGATGCTGCTTGCACCATCCAAAATCTTAGCTACCAATGTGGTTCTTAAAGAGTTTTTTAATGTATTTAACTCGTTTGTATGACTTGGCTTGGTTAGCCCTTGCCAAGAAAAACTAGAAGAGCGCCCACTTGGCAATCCAATGGCGCTGGAGCCAAGTAGGGTGGAACACACCCCGCCTGGCTCTGCACCATGGTACACTACAAGTTACTACTCACCCTGTATGGCGCCTGCCCAGCATAGCCAGAAGAGCGCCCACTTGGCAGTCCTGAAGCGCTGCAGCCAAGTGGGGCGGAAAACACCCCAGCCGCACTTGAGCAGCTGCTCCTCATCGTGGGCTGTTCTCTTCGGGGATGCTGCTGATGCTTCTGTTGTGGCCTGAGGAGAGAAGAAGAATTGATTCGTCAATACTAATAGTAATATTTTGAGTATAAAGGCTGGAGATTTTTTTTGTTTGTTTAAACGCGTTAGTGCCAGAGACTACAGGTTCGAACTGAAAAACTAAGTTGGTGCTGGATAGCCCATTTGTTGAGGAAGGCCATAGGCTATATTATAACATTACGCTGTGACTCACGGAAGTAGAACAGTAACCAAGCAACCAAGTAAGCATCGGGGACAGTGATATGGAAGTATACTGAATATTGTAATATTATTTCTTAATATAACTCTACATTGCTAAAATAGCGTAGCCGTATTAGGCACCACAAAATTACAGAAGCTATATCTAAACATTTTTACAAAACAACCTGTATAGTATACAAAGTCGTCGTCACCAAGAAGAAGAAAGAAAACGCAGAAGTACCTAAGATTACATAATTATGCAGAGCTCCATCATATTACAGATCTCTAAAACCCATTTGGGACACCAACAGAAAGAATTACAATTAAAGATAGCCCTAGTTTAAATCAGTCAAGAGCGTTTATTTTAAATAAATCAATATAGGCACTTTTAAAAGGTCAAGAGGGCAGTCTGGCAGAAAAATTATAGTAATTGCATATTCCAAAGCGTAGATCTCTACGGAGAAAAAAGTGCAATATTTTTCATGGAAACCCTTTTCAATCATGTTATGTATCATAAATATCTAAATGATTCTTAGTTTAAATAGAAACAAAACATTCCCAAACCGGAACAGAGAACACTTAAATGAAGATTGAATACTTTCAACCATTAAACTACCATATTATCTAACCATTAAACTATTCAGAAATCAAAACAGAAGTTACGAAACAAGTTAATATATGAGACAGTGGGCGTATCCGACTTAAAGGATTTAAATGAGTTATATGCCCCGGTATTAATAGAGGAGATTTATTGGATAGTTCATAAAAATAACTGATTTGATAAATACGGTAGCGGTTACTTACTACCGTTCTCGTTGATCAAGATAGATTGAAAGTTGTACTTGGGATGCAAGTTCGTATAGCTTCGCTTGCTATGTTTAATGTTTTACTTTTCTGTACTATTTATCATCTTCCTAGCCTTTTTCCCAACTAGCTTGGGGTCGGTTTCCTGTCTAAACGGATTCAGCTGAATACTCGTGGTTTAGATAGGCTGATGAGTTATCAGGCATAAACATCTCAGTTACTGGGCAAGACGAGCGAGACTCCTTGGATAGACTGATGGTCAGAGTTTCTAGCGTCTAATTACCTGTAACGATTGTCAAAGATCTACGAATGACAACCGCGACTAAGCTTTACATGCTTTAGACATGGGGTGCTAGGAATTTCCTAGAAAAACATATGAAACTGAGACGTTGACGTTGTGGTAAGACGGTAGAGCAGTTAGAGCACGCTTGCCTAAAAGTAAAGTATTCACTATTGACTTAAAGATCCTTAAGTTGTAACTATCAGGAAACGTAGACAGGAAAATACTTTATTACACGACTGCTTAAAAAAAGAGTGTTGTGTTTTCAGGGTATTAAACCTAAAAAATCTGTCCAGTAATTTAGAAGTTATGGTGGAATAAAGAAACTTACATACATACTAATGTATGTATTTTTTCTTATTACATTAAGTTAGCAACCCTAGTTTCAACTGGTGTTTTTGTAATTTAATCGTAATACTTAGCAAACAAGGCAGTTTCGCATTTTTTATGTCAGGTTGTAAAGCGATTTGCAATATTAATGAATTCCAGCAGGTCATAGAAGTTGTATTGGTGCTAACTGGGGCAATGCACGAGCGAGGCTATATTATTATGTAATTATAACATAAATCTTTGTCTCTGATGACGTGTTTCATTACTTATTGATTAAGTCATAAAACACGTGTTTCGTCAAAGTTGAGGAATCGATTATAACTTGATAAATGGGAGATAATAACCTTTAGATTTTTAATATTTCTGTGTAATAACCCTTTGGTTATTAATAACTCTTAATAACCGTGGTTGTAACTTGTAATATTTTTAATTTTTAATCATAGGTAATTGTCAATGAAGTTTTTTGGTTTTATTTAAGGTAAAGCGTCAGGGTAGCCGACAAAATTCTCGTTTCAAGTTGAATTGAATTGAATTTCTAATTGGCAGCCGTAGTAAGTATTTATTTACGGAATCATATCAATAAAATCATCAATACAACCCGCTTAGTTGGTCTGCACCACATTTTGTGCTCTGAAAAAAGCAAAATCTAATGAATGTTTCGCAGTCTATTCTGAATATATTTTTTTAAATTTATTGGTAGGCTCGCGCTTGACCACTATCTCACCTGATGGTAAGCGATGATATAGTCCCTTATAAACTTATCGTTGGAATATCTCCCCTAAAACAAATTGACTTCCGTACTTTTGGATGGTATTGGATCTGAACAGGAAGGATCAGCAATAGAAATAGGAACATTCTTCAACTTTTTCTCATTGCCACACATGTTTAATTTTTTTTTAGCATTATCGGCCTTATAATGTTCCCACTACTGGGACTCAGGCCTCCTCTCTAGAAGAGGGAATCATCATGTTTAATTCGCGAACAATTGTTTTTTGCAATCTAGACTTAATAATATAGGCTACTTAATAAACTAACGGTCGAATTCGGACATTAATAAATCCAAGCAGGTCATAGATATTGCAGCTCTACTAACTGGGGCAATGCACTAGTGTGTCTACAGCCTTCACCAACGTATCACGACCCTTTGACCTGGTGCCATAATGCCGTGCTTTTTCAACTAAACCCAACATTAATACATTGTTTAAGCTCTAAATAGCTCTGCAATGTATAATTTGTAACATGTAACTAGTAGTCAGGGTTTTGCGTACTTAGATTTTTATTGAGTTGACGTCAGTTAATGCAATTTTTTTAGGGTGAGTAATTAACCAATAATTTCCCCGTTTTTAAGTGAAGCAGAAGAGAGTGTCCAACTTTTATTGTCTAGAATACCCCAACAGTTTTCCTAACAACTATTTGAGTCGCACGACCTTTGTGGCCTTGCAACTCCTGACTCCCAGTGCGTCTCTTGTTGCGACCATCATTTTTTTATTATTTTTATAGGCTCGCGCTTGCCCACATCTTACCTGATGGTACGCGATCATGTGGTCGACGATGGAGCACGGTTGCCTAGAAGCAACCTATTCACTCTTGACTTAAAAACCCCTAAGTTGTTGTATTGGTTGGCTTTGTGGCCGAATATCGCTGTCGCCTTGTAACTCCCGAAACCCAGTGCATCTCTTATTGCGACCATCTCCTTCACTAGCGTTACTGTTTCACAGAAGAAGGCGATCAACTCCCATTCCTTCTCGCTCCGGACCATGGTCTGAACCAGGGACCAGTGCAAGAGGTTACAGCCGCTGGCATCGTCATCATCAGAAAAAAAAATCTGTTGTTACACTGAAGCTATGAACTCAATCAAAGAGTTCAAGTGTTAAAAATAAAAACAACTAAATCACAAGGACCAAAACGGGACGTTGTAGGCGTTTCCGACTTATGGAACTGTTTGCACTTTGAATCATACTCGTACCTCAGATGATACGACAAAGTAATTTATTAAATTAGATAATTCTGCTCAAGTTCACTGCAAGGCGATGACTCTTGGAGTCCTGGAGTCTTGGATGCCAACGATTAAGCTGATCAAGCAAATTGATTGCTTTTTAATTCATCAGGACCAATCGAATTTTAAAGTCAATGTGCTTGAGCAAAGTCACTTTTATTGAAGTTCTTTTAGGGTTCTGACTAATAAATTTTTTTTGGGAGGTGAGTAATCATCTATGTCATTTTGACTCGCCTGTTGGTCTAGTGGTTAGTGGCCCTACCATCATTTGTTCTGTGTCAGGATACAATTTATCTATTATTATTTTATTATTGTGAAAGTTGTGGAATATTATTATTATTATATATGTATATATTATCTAATGACTTCTCCACGACGAAACTTTTAAAATTCACCAAAATGCGTTCGGGACCACGGGTTTCTTCTACAGAAATTCCCCATTGCTCATCGTCCACAAACATAGTCGTTTATTATGCATAGGCTCACTTTTGACCACTATCTCACCTGATGGTAAGTGATAAACTAGCTGATGATGATGTCACGCCAAAAAGGGCATGCAATATTATTTAAATCCCAGCTCAAGATCAAATCTAACAAAAACCAAATCTCTTCACCCTATAACCCGTCACGTGTGTCATGAATGGCTTTAAATGGCCCATACAGGCCACACAATGGGCTCGTAGACCAACATTGTGTGACAACAGCTTGTATCCTGTGCTTTGTGCTGGAGTACTTGGTACTTGGCTACCAGGGTACCAGGGTATGATGGAGCTATTGACTGGAGAATGGACTGAATTGAATGTGTGTGTGTGTGTGTGTGTTAATAAGGAAGTTTTATGAGTATTGTTGGTTTGTGCTCGGTGATTAGGCGAGGAGTTGCTATGGAGGTGGTCGGTTTTGAAGGAATACGGGTAGATTTTAGTCTGTTTTCTCGCTTGCTCCGCTTAGAGCGGGAGGAGTTATTTCTTGATTTCCCAACTGCAAAAAGCGCAACCAAAATCAGCGATAGGCAAAAGATATCGCTGACTCCGAAAGTAATAAAGAAAAAATAATAAAAGTAGCCTAAGTTACTCCTTATAACATCGTCTATCTATCAGTGAAGTGTGTTTAGCAGGACGAAACAGACAGACAGGCCGACCCATTTGATTTCAAAATATTGCATGCACTTCATCATCATCATCATCATCATCTGAGCCGAAAGACGTCCACTGCTGGACATAGGCCTCCCCCAAGCGTCGCCACAGCGACCGGTTTGCATGCACTTAGTAAAAAAAAAATATTTTGATATTAAACTTCAATTTTATTCATACGTGTGTATAGAATTATCCGTTACGGGTACTAAATCACACGGGGCCAGCCTGTATTATTAAAATAATTTATTTTAGCGAAACTAGAATCACATACTAATACGACTCCTGTCGTGATAAATCAAAGGTTTTTGGTTCTTTTTTCTTTTTAAATAACCCCAATTAGAAGGCCATAAAAATAACACAATCACTTGTCAAGTTGACAGCTAAATTACACCACAGTCCAGTAGCCTGATTCTCGTGAAATCAAACAAGTAGTGTCCGACCGAAGGTGTAATTCTGGCCGAAGCCGAAGCCGAAGCCGATTAATCGGTATTCACGAAAACCTTCGGCCAAAGCCGAAGCCGAAGCCGAAGGTGATGATAAAAACACTAAATTAGATTCGCGCTCTCAAACTTGTTTCGACTTGTTTTGTTTACTAACTGCGATGCGTTGGGGCCGGTGTGATGGTGCGGCGAAACGCTGCTCTACTCTGCAAACTCTCCGTCTCGCTCTAGCATCGTTCAGTAAAATTCAAATTTTGACAACTTGCTTGCTTCTTCGGCTTCGGCCAAAGCTTCGGCTAATTTTTGGCCGAAGCCGAAGGTTTGGCCGAAGGCGCTTTTTTTGGTCGAAGGTGGCCGAAGCCGAAGCCGAAGCCGAAGCATCGGTCGGACACTACAAACTAGTCAAATATCGTTGAAGTTTTATAGTCGTTCGATCGAAGTCCTACTCAAAATCGGTATTCACGTGTTCCTTGAACGGGATTCGATAGAACGACAATTCTGTTGGCTTGAAACTAAACGATCTATCAACGGCTTATTGCCAGTTACATTATCATGTAGGTATTCTACCAGGACAATGATTGACATAGGTGAATACGCGTCAACGACACTGCGATCGAACGACTTTAAAATCGCTGTCGTTCAAGTTCGATTGTTCGTTTTTTTTGAAGGTTGGGAATCATCAAAATGACTTCTCCCGCTTCGGACGGAGCAGGAGGGCGTGTGAGACTTCTACTGACTAAAACCCACTCCTGTTCCTTCTTTGCCCTAATTCCAGGGTCCCGAGGTTCTTTCGAATGATGGATGGGAATACGATAATGGTCTAAACGACTAAGCTTTTGGGTTCAATATTGACTGGTCTACACTGTCCTCGCATGTGTCTGTGTTGTAATATCGAAGTATGTAAACCCAATTTTTTTTTTAAAAGAGTAACCATGGAGTTTCTTGCCGGTTCTTCTCCATAGGGAACAACCGATTTTAACCGTGCACTAGTTTTTGACGTTTTATAAGTACCCATGTGGGCCTATTTATTTATTTATTTTATAGTTTATGTACACACAGATATACAGATAAGGAAACAATTAAATATAGAAATATGTACAAAGGTACTGCTTATTTTAAAAAGAAATCTCTACCAGCAGACCTGCGAAAGAGAGATTTTGTGAGATGTAGACAGTTGTGTGCAAGAAAAATAAAAGGAAAGCGTATGGAAACTTAAATTAAAGTAACAAATACATATATATACCTTAAGATTATACTAAAAATAAATATATAACATACATACGAATAAACAATTACACTACACAGGAGAGATAGTGCTCTTTCACTTTGTTTTTAAAGAGTGAGATAGATTTAAGGTCGCGAATGTTATGCGGTAGAGAGTTCCACAGCCTCACAGCATGAACGGAAAAGGAGTAGGAGTAGTCGCTCGATTTATGAGGAGGGGATTTAAGGAGGGATCTTAGATGTGATCTGCACGGAGCGTCACTAGGGCGAGCGTACGAGAAACGGTCACGCAGGTAGGAAGGATAAGATGGGTTATGAAGGATGTTGAAAAGGAGACATAAAATCCGAGTGTTCCTGCGAAGGCGGATAGGGAGCCACTTGAGTTCCTTGCGAAGATTAGAGACGAGATCATACTTACGTAGACCAAAAACAAACCGAATGCATAAGTTTTGCAATCCTAATGCCTATGTAAAATAAAATAATTTAGATTTTTTAAGTCGCTACGATATCTTTACGGTTTTGCTTACGTGAATCAAGCTACAGACCAGCTCGGCTAGGTTGTTACCACCAGACTTCAAGGCCTAAGTTCGAAATACCCTGTGTGAGGTAAATTGTCGGAATAGCTTATCAATTTCGTATTCTTTGTTGTCGAGTTAAACTCGGTTTTAAAAGTAATTAGCTTAATTGAAAAAACTAAGTGCGTGGGTCTAGTAGTTGTTTTTTTCTGATTAGGATAGGGCAATGTCCGAGGTCTGGTTTTGAAGGTGGGAAATCATCAAATAATACCTCCCGCTCTAGCTGGAGTAGGTAATAAGAGTGAGTTATAATTAACATTATTATATTTTTAGCCGAAAGACGTCCTCTGCTGGACATAGGCATTCCACAAATGCTGCCACAATGACCAGTCCTGTGCTTTTCGCATCCATCGGACTACCATGACCCTCACCAGGTCCTCAGTCCATCTTGTGGGAGATGTACCAACGCTTAGACTTAGTGACCGGCTTAAACTGAATAAAACCCTCATTTATATTCCTGCTCTTTGTATTTCAGTGTTGATGTAGTATGGTTCTTCTCCATAGATCTACGCCTTGGAATGTGCAATTAGCATCATTTTCTGACAGACTAACTTCTTGAAATTTCAAAATTGCCGGTAAATGGTTTATTTGAAATAAAACGCATTGTAAGTATCTTTGAGCCGCGGTAACTTTTTTGGACCATACCTCAGTCAAATAACCAAAACCTATGTGGAGAAAATTAATACGGCTTTTAATGTTTACTCTCTCATTTTGCAACTGTACATTTTTAATTTTCTTTAAAGCCGGGATCCAGGGTATTAACCTGTGCCTGCAATTATATGATTAAGAGGCTACATTTACAATCTGTTTCGGGCACAATAATAAGCCATAATTACAGCGTTTATAGATACCAGAGATAACGTAAACCATTTGTTTTTCCAGTATTAATTACCGTCTTTGTTTTTTGGCTGGCGAAAGAGGTTCATAAACTTTATTTAAATATTACCCGTGCTGTGTGTTTTTTTATCGCTCTTACTATTAGTGAAAAACCACATTAAAAAAACTTTCAGGATTAGGAATAGTTAGTAGATAAAAAGACAGACGCGGAGAGCTATTTTGTTTTTTTAATACGTACGATATTAATTACATTTTTTTTAAATCAAATACTTCTGGGTAGCAACAATTTATCGTAAGTTTTTTCCTATTTACAATTAATTATTTATTTTATTTATTTATTTATTGATTAGACATAATATTGATGATTATCAAATAATAAAGTAAAAATAAATAATTGCGATAATAGATATTTATACAATTATACTCCTTGCAACCATTGACATACCTTTCTAACTTAGAGAAAAGCTTCTACCTATAATGTGGCAATATAATAAAAACTTAACTTTGTCATAGAGTTTGATTTAAGTACCTAATTATTTGTATCTTTAGGGGTGGTGACCAATACGAATAATTATTATGTTTACTCATACTATTTTAAGCGACTTTTTAAAAATCTTGAATTTCTTATTCTTTTGCAATGATAAATAGAAATTAATAGATAAAAAATCAATTAATAAATGTGTACACTTTTTTTACTTACTCTACTTACGGGATCTTCGTAGACGAGATTATTATGACTTTCCTAGATTTTACTGGTAGAAGAGATTATTGTGTTTTTCCCAGATTAAAATTGTCTTGTACAAAGTAGGCAAATACGGACAAAACAAAAGATAGGAGTATACCAGGTTACTAAGCTTGTCATAAAGTGTTGAATAAATAGGAAATAGCGTGTTACTTATCAGTAAATATACGTATGAGTGAGTTTCGTCAAGGGCAAGGGCAAAAGGCTCGCACGCAACTTCTGAAAATACATCATCATCTGCCTAGCCTTTTCCCAACTATATTGGGGTCGGCTTCCAGTCAAGCCGGATTTAGCTGAATACCAGTATTTTACGCGGAGCGGCTGCCTACCAGACCTCTACAACCCATTAACTGGGGTAACACGGTACTTCATGGCAAGACTGGACTCAAATTTACTGAAAATACAATAGTACCAAATTTTTAGAGATCACTCACTAATTTAAAAAATTCTAATTTTGGTGCAGTGGTTGAGTAATTGACTGCTGCGCTGCTTGTTGCAAGTTTTATTCCTACCCGAATAATAGTAGATTATGAGGAGCTCGTGGCTAGATAATAACAGCTGCACAGGTCGATCTTCAAGGTTAAGCAACGCTTGCCTAGGTTGGGCTGTGGATGGGTGACAATCTTAACATCACGAGTTTCCTCCGTGCCTCGGAAAGCACGTAAAGCCGTTGGTCCCGGCTGTCATTTGGAGATCTTTGGCAGTCGTTACGGATGGTCAGAAGTCAGTAAATCTGACTCCAGTCTTGCCATGAAGTACCGTGTTACCCTTGTTAATGGGTTGTGGAGGTCTGGTAGGCAGCCGGTCCTCGTAAAATACTGGTATTCAGCTGAATCCGGCTTGACTGGAAGCCGACCCCAATATAGTTGGGAAAAGGCTAGGCAGATGATGATGATGATGATGAATAATAGTAGGTTATGTGACTAGGGAGTAAAGCAGTGTCTTTAAGGCGAGGGCAGCATGTTGAATTCCGAACAAAACGAAGGTTGCTAAGTTTTAATCCCGAACGTTAGTGAGGGATTTATATAATTAACTCCCGAGCATCGCGAGGGAGTTAATAGAGAAACCTGAGTGAAGTGAGGAATTAAAGCCGCCCAAGACAAAGACAGCTTTATTCCCGTGTTGGATACTCTACTTTTTACACCATCTGTGAGATAATTACAAGTCTACTATGATTAATTAACTAGGTACTATAGATCGTATAAAACAAATTATAAATAAATTAAAAAATATACAGCATTATTTACAAGTTAATCTCAACTCGAAATTAGAAACAAACAAAATTCACTACTTCAATATTACTCTATAACTTTACTCTTTTTTAGAACCTCCTCAGTACGTTACCACATTTATTATTCTTTTTTTTGTTAGTGGCCAGTTTCATTTTTGAATAAATTTGTTTGATGCACGTACATTTTAAATTACTGAAGGCGTATTTGACGTTCTAAATTAAAAAAAAAAAACCATTATTCCCTAGAGATCGGCCATACTGTATTATCTCCCTAGGTGATAACGAGTTGCTTTAAGTGCAGGTTACATGACACATAACAGGGCCATTATCGAGCAGGTGGTGTAAAAAGATATTTGTATGACCTATAGATAGTTGTTTCAGGTTTAGGTGCCTGATGTCTTGTGAATTTACATGTTTTTGAACGCTCCCAAAATACAGAGGAATTTTTATTAGTGGGTAAAACTTTGTGATCGCACCGACGCGACGATACAAGAGTATTCCTGGTAAGAAGCAAAATATACAAAAAAATAACTAGGTTTTATTGAAAAGTTGAAAATTCGTTACTTTAGTTTGTTAATCTTGTCATAAAGATAAGTTTTTCTTAGGAAGTTAAACACTACTAAGTACGTTATCTACAGTTTGTTATTTATTTAGTTAGTTTTACGAGTAAGTTCTTGAATTTTTTTCTCTTTGTTTTAACATATATATTCTATTTTAAAAATTACGTATGGACTCAACATTTTTATAAGGCACCGAATTGCCGCCCTAGTGCTTGAGTGATCAAACAAGCAGTGATTAAATTTTACGGAAAATATTTTTTTTAAGAAACATGGATATTCTCCGAAATTCATTAAAATCTTTCACACAATAGAAGCATGTAGTGTTGGTTTATTGAAATTTGAATAATAATTAAAAATAATAAACACTGTAGAGATTAGTTGCTATACTTTAAAATAAAATAAAAAACAATTTTGCTGAACATTTTAGGCTGGCCATTCAAGCACATGGGCAATGAAATTTACTACTTGAGCATACGTTTTCAAAGTTAAAGTTTTAAAAGCTCTGAAATGTACGAAAGAAAATTTCAAAATGTCCTGAAAATCCTAAAAATATTTAAAAAATAAAACAAACAAATTACCATTTTCAAACAACAACCGTATTCCACTACACTTATTTCAAAACATTCCGTCCTAAACTCAAACTTCGTACTCCGAAAGTCGTCGTAAAAGTTGCGAGGCTCGGAGCGACGCGCGATCGCGGTGGGCGGGCGGGACGACCCCACGAGGGCTACTGAGGGACACACCGGCAAGCCACCGGTTATAAACAGGGAGTGAAGTATATGCTAGGAGCGCAGATCATAAGGAAAAGAACCAAAAAATGTTTTGATTGGTGTTGAAAACGTGATGGAAAGAAATTATAGATACTAGCTGACTCGGCAAACGTTATTCTGTTATATAAATTATCAAAAACTATAACTTAGCTACTCACAATTTCAGTTGATTAAATTCGCTACTGAATTCAGACCCACTTGCCGCGGGATGAAGACCTGGAGTCCTGAAATACAGGGCTGCCCTAGTTTAGGCTCCAGTCCACTCCATTTATTTTAATATTAGTGTGGAAAAAAAATTTAGTTACTAATAATTTTAGGTAGAGATCTCTAATATTTTTAAATACGTTGGTAATAAGTATACTTAGCCTATGTTACTCAGTGAAGATGTAGCTTTCTATAGGTGAAAGAATTTTTTAAATCGGTCAAGTATTTTTTGAGTTAAATCGTAATGTACAAATAAACAAAAAATCAAGTCTTTCTTCTTTATAATATTAGTTGAAATTGTAAGCTGATGACTGATGCGTTTATTTAAGTAACATAAAATAGCTGTGAGTGAGATATTTAGTTGGTCCAATGGGTGTAGTATATGCTAGGTTTAGAGATGTCATAAGACCAGAGACGATTTTTAATGTAGGCTAGTTTTTGGTTACTGTTGACAATGTAATCAATGAATGGGTGTTCAACAGGGAGTGTAGTATGTATTATGCTATACTCCGTCGGTTTAGATAGTTAACTAAATGTAAACAGTCTTGGCATGTCTTTTTATCTAAAAGTTGTCTATAAATTGTATGTAAAAATCTTTGCAAATAGGTTTTTACCTAAATCGATGTTAGCTAATAAACTAAATTTAAATAATCTTTGTGTATATTATATACAACCTCTTTAATATAAAAAGACATACCAAGATTGTTTACCTTTAGTTAACTACCTAAACCAACGGAGTATAGATAAGAAAGTTGTAAAGTAAAGGAAAACTTTTAAATGTTTTGTGAAACGACTTGTGTAGGGGGATACTTTTTTTAGTAACTGTGGGCTACACCGACGCTCCACCAGTTATAATAGAATGTATTATACATTGTATATGCTGAGCTTGGCGATGCCGAATGGTGCATGAATGTGTTGGGTCATTCAAAATACTCTTCTCCATAAAGATCTACTCTTTGGAATAGAATAGAATAAACTTTATTGTACACTAAAATAGAGACATATAATTTACAATTAACGTATTTTTTCTGACTGACAGACTATTTCACAATTCCAAAGTATGTGTAAATGAGTTTACTTGGAATAAAATCTTAGATTTGATTAGCATACAAGAAAATTTTTAGCGAAATAGGTTTTTAGTTGAAACTATAAGAGATCAAAGATGTTTTCTTTTAAATGTCTCTTTTCTTTAATGATTTTGATAAGATGTTATTTAAAAATTTCGTACCTAAAATAAAAGCAGTACTTCTTTGGTAAATGTCGATGTTAAGCTGCTCTTTCGAGTCTGTATTTGTTATGTAACCATAATGTAGTAGGTAGGCAGTCTATGCTTTCCGAGGCTCGGAGGAAACTCGTTCACCCATCCACAGGACCAACCTTGGTAAGCGTTGCTTAACCTTGAAGATCGACCTGCGTTCTATTACTTACACTGAGCCACCAAAAAAAAAATACGCAGTGGTTAAAAACTTTTCCTGTATTTACTCTGTGCAGGTGCTCGTAATGTAATGTGCACAATAACATGTGTAATATGTAGGTATGTATACATTAGATCATTAGTTGAATGTACAATACCAGCTTTACATCTAGTTACGTCCTTTGATAGATTGATCATCATCATCTGCCTAGCCTTTTCCCAACTATATTGGGGTCGGCTTCCAGTCAAGCTGGATTTAGCTGAATACCAGTATTTTACGAGGAGCGGCTGCCTACCAGACCTCCACAACCCATTAACTGGGGTAACACGGTACTTCATGGCAAGACTGGAGTCAGATTTACTGGCTTCTGACTATCCGTAACGACTGCCAAAGATCTCCAAATGACAGCCGGGACCAACGGCTTAACGTGCTTTCCGAGGCACGGAGGAAACTCGTTATGTTAAGATGGTCACCCATCCACAGACCAACCTAGGCAAGCGTTGCTTAACCTTGAAGATCGACCTGTGCGGCTGTTATTATTTAGCCACGAGCTCCTCCTTTGATAGATTGATGTAAATAATTATTATCTCATTATGTTAATTTCTGTCATTAACTTCATAGACCAAACTGGGTAAATCAGTAAGTTGTAATTCTTAAGTTTGCAGTATATTAACGCATAAAGGCAAAAATTAAGTAGGTATCTACTATTAAAAAGCCACTGCACAGCTTGTCACGGGTTCGATTCCAGTACGGAACAAATATTTGTATGACCTATACATAGTGGTTCCTGTTGTTAGTGTCTTGTGTATGTGAGTTTACATGTTTGTGACAGCAGATATAATACAGGAATAATTCCTAAGGTGAAAAATTAAGTCGATCTTAACTAATAAAGTAATAAACTACTAAAATTAAATCCTGTACCGTCAAACGGGGTGAATAGGAACGCAGGGGTGAATAGGAACAAAACTTTGATTTTAATTTTTACTTTGGTTAAATATTTTATCTTCATTTCTGTATAAGCATCGCCTTTTATTACAATTAATGGATAAATAGGAGTAATTAAATGCTGGAAAAACCTGTTAAATAACGTTAAAATCCAGTAACCATTTTCGTTCCTATTCACCCCGTTTGACTGTATTCGGTTCTACATTACCGGTGAAGCTAATAAATACCTCCTTCAATATCGAACGGAAGCATAGACAAACGAATTAATCAGGCCTCCTTGCGTTTGGAGAGCACTCTACTTTTTAATCTGTACTCCGCCGTATACTGCGCACGTGCGAACTTGACGTGACTTTAATTTGAATTTGGAACATAATGAAATTCGCGCCATATTTATGGCTTTCGGAGGGAAATCGAGAATGGCTGCTGAGAGGTACTTTACTCCTCTACACGATCTTTTAAAGTACTTTAAGAATTTTAATATTCTTAAAAGAATTGAGTTTTACGGAGAAAGTAAAGAATGAAGACATCACTAGATTGCTTATTTGAATTGTTATACAACGCAAACTTTGGATTCGGACTGCGGATACTAAACCTACTTAATTTTTTTTGAGTCATTTGATAAACTTTGTATGTAACATGGATAGCTCAAAACAAAGAAGTATGGATGAAGAATAGCTAAACATTGATACAAATTCAAATAAAAATAATGTAGATTTTTTCAAATAATTAAAAAAATGCGGTCGCCTCCTACTGTGAAGCAGTAATGCTAGCGAAGGAGGCAGCATCCGTGAGGGAACGGATGTCCTTACGCCCCAGCCTCCAAGACCCTGACACCGACTTCCAGCCACTGTAGTCGTGGGCTAGCAGATGACGAGCGATGGGTAGATCGCCGTCCGATCCGGTATCCCTTCGGACCGAGCTCGAGTCGTCGACGGTGCGTATCTAGTGTTCCATACGCGCCTCAAAAAAATGTAAACCATCCCTGGCTTAATAGAGCCGAAGCCTACTCAGGCCATAGGTTGATTTCCGAAAGGGAAGCCCTTTACGTTCCTGGATCAGGGTCCAAGAACGTAAAGGGCAAAGAAAGAACATAGGTGTAGGTCTTAATCAGGCATGCCATCTTACTCCACCCTACAGTGGGAGAAATAATTAGACTGTTTCCGACTTAACGTTTGAATCCCCAACCGGTCCTATGAGACCGCGCTGTTATTGTTTTACTATTGTGTCTCGTTTCGCGGGTATCTGAGTAATAAAAAAAATAAAGGTCCTGATTCTTCTATCAATAAAGGCAAAGTCAAAACGTGTCTTGCAAATCAAGTGCACAATGGTGACATTATATTCAGTTAAGTAAAGAACAAAGTCAGTCAGTATTTACCTGTGCTCTGGTCGGGCGGTCGTCTTCCCTCCGGCCAGTCCTCAGGTCTATGGTGTGGAAGCCATCGTCAGCGCCTTCGAACGCCTTGTTCACACACCCTCCTGTGGTGGCCGTCGACATCGTGAGCTGGGGGCAATGACACATTGACATTAGAACCAACATGGCGAATCAATAATTCAATTATGGATATAGAAGCGTAGTTACTCAGATACCCGCGAAACGAGACAATAGTAAAACAATAACAGCGCGGTCTCATTGGACCGGTTGGGGATTCAAACGTTAAGGTAGCATTCGGTTCTTAACGACCGCGATCCGCGACTGCGACCGGGTTGCGCGACAAACTGTTTTTTTATTTTGCCTGTACTTTCCCACTGCTGGGCAAAGGCCTGCTGGGTATTTTTTTTTTCTATAAATTTTACCCCACACTAGGAATTAGTCCCTTATCGTGGGTGCGTTCAAAAAATATGAAAACTCACATACACAAGACACCCAGACCCGGAACAACTACCTGCAGGTAGTTGTTCCGGGTCTGGGTGTCTTGTGTATGTGAGTTTTCATATTTTTGTTGTAGACCTGCAGGTCTACAACTATTTATTCCATGTGGGAATCGATAGTTGTAGACACCCGGGACACGCAGTGCAGCAGTCAATCGGTTAACTACGCAAACCGTCACGTATGGATTTGTATGGCACCGGTCGCGTGACGCTGTCGCGTGGTTTGTTTAGTACTCCATACAAATCCATACTAAGTAGTGGATCGTGAAGACCGGTCGCGGTCGCGGGTCGCAGGTCGTGGTCGCTAAAAACGAAATGCTACCTTTCGGAAATCGGTTTAATGTTAACACAGTGACACTTCAGTGAAGTGGTCATTGATTATTTTGGGTTTTTGTGTGATTCAATACATAATTAATAATGTGTTAAGGTACCTTCCTACTGTGTGTTGGCATTGGAGTGCTTACTGTTTTGTTTCGTTAATATACGTCTATGCGTTGCTCAAAGAGCTTTCATATTGTTGTTATCAATGGCCTAACTTAGGTTAGACACAACCTAGAAAAAAATACATTAAATCATACTGTTAATAAGGTGATAGTTTGTATGTGTGTACACACCCCCGACTAACGAGTCGCGGTCGCGGGTTCAAATCCAGCCAGGTGCATTACTTTGTATGATTTCATTGTCATTACTCACAAAACAGTGAAGGAAAATATCGTGAGGAAACTGGCATGTCCTAGAACCAAAAAATTCGAAAACATGTGACATCCACTGAACCGCACTGACCGCGCGCCTGAGTAGCAACCTGAGAACATTATAAAGCTGCTATGCTAATGCTAAGCTATGTAAAATATGGTAAGTTGTCCCACATTGAACCAGGTAAATTTCAAAGTCTCATAGTGGGCTGGATGTTCAATCAATGCCTTTAATTTTTTGTGTATAGTTAGCATATTTATTTAGCTTCAATTTTGTAAAACATTAATTTCTCATATTCCTTTTAGTTTCGGTGTAAAACAGGTTTTTATGAAAAATGATTTTTGGTTAAATGTGTACCACCGGTGGTACACATTTAACCAGGGTATCGTCCACATTGAGACACCTTATTAACGATGTCTTCTAGTTCAATTTATAAGGCAAATACTTTGTAATAATAATAATAATAAACAGTAATAATAAAAATCAGCCTTATATTTATAAAAATCACTTTAAATCATATGCAATTAAACCGAGAGTCTTAGTTTTATACATCACAAAACCTTTTCAGTCAAATTCTTATCATATTTTAATAATAAAAACAAAAGTAACAGTTTTTAATTATAAAAACAAAAGTACCTTCCATAATATAACTAATTAAAATTAAATTAAAATAATTGTAAAAAACACTCCTTTGACGACTAGGGTGTACATAGTAAACCGTGGTTTAATGTGTAACACCCTCAGGTGGTTCAATGTGAGACACACCACGTTTTATCACTAAACTCAAAATTTTACAGGCAAATCAATCTCTTAAAATCACGAATTATAGCGCTTTTAATTGCTAAATAACCGTAGTAAACAGTGTACATATAAATAAATTGATATTATTTAAACGAAAAAAGCTAAAAAAGAATGAAATTGGCAAAAAATATTTACTTTTTGAGTCAGTTTGCTTTCGAATACTCCTCACACAACAACTTTGCACGCGATCGCCACGCAAACTAGTGGGCAGGAAAGGAACGTAAATACCTCTCCTTCACTCATATTAGTGCGGTTTGGCAATGTCGCATTTTCGAAATTCGGCGGTGGTTCAATGTAGCTGCCTGGTTCAATGTGAGACACCCGACCCTACTGATATAATTAGCCAAATCTGGTTTTAGACTAGAAGTTATTAAAATGCTAGGCAAATTGGTTTAGGTATACCTACTTTCACAATGCCGTATATAGTATTCTTATTTACTTCGTAATTATTCCGTTTCGATAAAAATAAACTTACCCTAATATTATCTCTCCACCATCCTAGGTTGACTGGTAGAGAATGCCTAAGGCATTAAGTTCGCCTTTGTGAATTGTGTTTTGCATAAATAAATAAATAATAAACACCTTAAAATTCGTAATCACCGCGTGTCATGTTAAAAACCATAACCCAAACATCAGCATAACGCGTATTAACAATGAAGGCCTCCATAAAAAGCGTCATTTAGAAACTATAGGCACCCACAGGCACAATGCCACAATGGAGGCGTCATGGGAATCGACACATTCCATGAGAGCCATGGCGTGCGGTCAGGGCTTGCCTAAACAGGAGTACCTTTAGGGCTATGCGATAATAAAAAGCCATTTTTATGGGTGTGATAGCATACGATGACTTCTCCCGCTCTAGGGCGGAGCGGGAGGGCATGTCAAACTTTTACTGACAAAAACCCTTGCCTATGTTCCTTCCTTGCATTGCGTTCGAGGACCCTGGGTTACCATTTCGGGAGCAAACCCATAGCTTCAACTCTGTTGGGTCCCTACGGTTTTGCTGACATGCCTCAAAGCGCACGTGGAACACTACGCACCTTCGACACCTCGGGCTCGGTCCGGACAGTAACCTGACGGCCGGACGGTAACCGAACGGCCTGATAAAGTCCATCATCCGCAAACTGGCTGGTGACTCGAGGTCGGGTCAGCGGCTGGGGCATGAGAAAATCCGTTCCCTCATGATTTTTGAATAAAAGTAATAAAAGAAGTACTTATAGAAAATCTTATTCGGGACGGAATGGGTTACAAGCACAAAGTAGAAAAAAGTAAAGGATGTACCGAGCGTGCCCAAACCGAAACTGTAGTCACCTCAGCAGTTGCTGAGCATCGCACACCCAGACCAGTGCTTGTTTTCAGTCAGGTCCCCCCCACAGTGTCGCACGACTAAAATCCACCTATGCCCCTTCCGTTGCTCTTTACGGTCCAGGGTCATCATAACTCTTTCGAACAACCCATGTCCCTACCGCCTCAATTTTTAAAGTCTGGAGCCTTACAATGACGTGTTTAAATGTCAAGTGTGCGACCGAGAACGAGGGATGGAGCTAGGTATATAGCTCTGTCCCTTTTAACAGTTCAGTTCACGACGTGAAATGAATCGCATTAAGAGCTTGTATAACAAAAACCGCTACTAAACGCCACCGTGCTTATAACTAATTTAAACAAAAGCTAATTACAGATGGTGTTAACAAGCAGATCATTGAAAGTGAAAGCCATTTAGAAAAAGCAGCAGATCTTGTTTCCTCATCTGATTGACGAGATATTTGCGATGATAATAACCGCGGCACACTTTCTACTAGCCGCGGAACTGAATCACGGAAATTGCTAATGATTGTTTCGTTTATGATAAACTGATTAGCTTTTGTTTTGCATGGAGATTTTTAATGGAACATCAGTTTTTCTGACACCCTTTCTTACCTCGGGGAATTATCAGAATATAACAATATCGTTTCTGTGCCCCGCATCTTTGGATACCGTTCCGTCCCTTTAGGTCATAGCGTAATGCTACAAAATCTATAGCTCCTTCCTCAATAAACTATCCAACATTAAAAGTTTTTTTCAATACGAACCAGAAGTGCCCGAGATTAGCTTTAAACGAGCTAATCTACCAACCAAATAAATAAAGCTCTCTTCAGCTTATAATATCGAGTATAGATTATTCGCACTATTTTTTGTTCTTAATATTTTCAATTTTTGAGCACCTACCACCAGTTGCACCACCAAGGAGACCACCGGGGGTACCATCAGGTGGGATTGAAGTCAAGCACTAGTTTATGTTATATAAAAAAATATGTATCATGATTTCGTGAGAGAATTGTGTCGCAAAGGTTTTTTTTTACAAATTTGTTACAAAAAATAGGGCCCTAGACTCTTTTGGGCATTTCATAGTCTCTCGGATCTGGCAATCAGCCGTCAACACTACAAATGCCGTGCCATCATTTGCGACACAGCTATTTTTTTTCTATATGAACCCCGGAGCCCTGGAACTCTGGAACGCAAGGCAAAGACAAAACATAGGAATGGGTTTTATTCAAAAGAAGTCATTAGATGAATTCACACCTTCAAAAAAACTAAAAAATTCAGTGGATCAGTCATCCCGCGACCATGGCGCTTGCAACAGCGTCGAAATATCGGAAACTCAAAACAATGAACAATCACGGAAGATATCCCGTAAGTGACATTTTAAATTAAAAAAAAACAGTAAATATAAAACCATAAAACGAACACCCTTTTATAAAACCCATAACGCCAATCAATACAAAAACTCATTAATCACATTCACACAGTACAGTGTCGCCAGCCCTACAGCGGCGCAGACGCACGCGCCGGGCGCACGCCTTTCTACGCGTGACGTCACATCGATCCGGTTCCATGTCAGTGCGCGGGCGCACCGCAACACACCTGTTGCACTGTGTGTTATCTGTCTGTTACCTGGGTTATATAAGTGACTAGCTTTTGCCCGCGGCTTCGCCCGTGTGGAAGTCGGATAACCAAGTAAATTCAGATAAAATAATAATATCGTAAGTGGGTCGCATAAAATATAGCCTATAGCACTCAGGAAGAAAGCAGCTTTCTTCCTGAGTGCTATAACCTATATTTTTGTTGTCTGACCAGGATCTTCAGAGTTACCTCCTACAAACAAAAAAACAAACTTTACCTCTTTATTATAACTCGTAGATGGCTTACTTGGGCCAAAGGTAAGGGGTTTTGTTTAGCGGTTCATTTCGGTGTGAGGGTCTAAATTATTGTGGGGATTTGTTGTAGACTTCGTGGATTCACATCAGAGATTACAATTTTTATTGTGCCCAACAAAGATGGGTCAACGCTGTCCTCTCATATTTATTAATATTGTCCTTTCTACGCGTGACGTCACATCGATCCGGTTCCATGTCAGTGCGCGGGCGCACCGCAACACACCTGTTGCACTGTGTGTTATCTGTCTGTTACCTGTGTTATATAAGTGATGGCTTACTTGGGACAGAGGCAAGGGGTTTTATTTAGCGGTTCATGTTGATTGGAGGGTCTAAATTATTGTGGGGATTTGTTGTAGAGTCCGTGGATTCACATCAGAGATTACAATTTTTATTGTGCCCAACAAAGCTGATGGGTCAACGCTGTCCTCTCATATTTATTAAAATTATTGTCCTTTCTACGCGTGACGTCACATCGATCCGGTTCCATGTCAGTGCGCGGGCGCACCGCAACACACCTGTTGCTCTGTGTGTTATCTGTCTGTTACCTGTGTTGTATAAGTGATGACTTACTTTGGTCTAAAGGTAAGGGGTTTTGTTTAGCGGTTAATTTCGATTGGAGGTTGTAAGCTAAGACCAGGCAAGTCATTTCTTGTTAACAGTATAAGTTTTTATTATTTAAATCTCAATTTTCATTAAGTTTCATAAAATTCATTAAATAGGTGGTGATTTTTTTAACATCTCATTTGCTGACAGGTTTGATGTTTTTTCTTTTGTTTTTATATGGCCTCTCTTTTATAACGTGAATGCGAGAACACTGTAGACTCTACGGATTTGGATTACTTTTTGTTTGGACCCCACTTTTTGATTATGATTATTTTTATTGCGCTTTTTGGATACAAAGCTGACGGGTCTACATTGTCATCTCATATCTAATATGTAAATATTGTGAAGTCATTTTTTTTTAAGAATGAGATTGGACTTTCTTGCCGGTTCTTCTTCATACGAAACAACTAACTGGAACCAGAGCTATGTGCATTAAAAATTTTAAGTTTGAGTTTTTTTATAGTTGAGTAGCCATTGGTTGCCTTTTTTGTGGTGCCTTTTTTTTACTTTATTGTACTTTATTGATTCAAATCAATCGTAGTTTTTGGACTGGTTGTGAATTTTGAGGCATTATTGTCTTGTTTTTCTGATTGGTTTTTTATTTGATCAATGTATAGAAAGGAAAAAGAAATGAGAAAGTTACATACTCACTTTTAAATCCTTTCAATGTTTGAACCATGTTGTGTAATTGCAATTTTAAAGAGTAGGTAATTTAGGTGGCAGCCATGTTTCTCTCTCGTAATAGCTCAATGTTTTTAATGGAAAATGAAAAAAAACAGTATTTGATGCTTATCAAACAATGTGAATGCCGCAAGTTTGACTGTTAGTCAGAAAGTAAAGCAAATTAACAAGTTCGACACAAATAAAAACGAATGCTATGTGCTTTTTGTCAAACTACGGACAACCCGGATCATAAATATCATGTTCTGACAATTACTGTCCATTCCAGGTTGCCTGGAAGAGATCGCGGAATGCGATAAATCCGCCCATTGTATGTGTTTTAGGTATAAGTTTTGCCACAGATGAATAAATAGTTACTTCGGTTTTGCTTTCTTATATTTCTTTTTGTACTCGTAAGTACAATGTAGTACATAATACTAGACGGCTTCGTTGTTTCTTCGATTCCCGGGTCGGGCAATAAATTGTTATTGGGTTTTTCATTTAGGAATTACTCTATAGCTGCCCAGAGTTTGGAAGGAAGCTGCCCGGACTATGAGAGTAAAGGAACAGAGAGTGCACCTGTATTTGCGCACACATTTGTGCACTAAAACATCTCCTGCGTTCTAGCTTGATCTCTGATGAGATTGGCCATCGTGATCGAAATTCGGTCGGGAGAATTATTTATTTATTTAAACATCCTGCAACATAATGGTACAAAGGCGGACTTAATGCCTTAGCACAGATTTTTAGAGTACAAAATAAATAAACAAACGTGATATGCAAATAACAATTTGGTGAGTCTCCTATCCCGTTTACCAAAAGGCCCAACCCCACCACCGGAAGCCGATCCAATCCAGATAAAAGAGCAGACTGATCTCCAATTCACACGCTCTCAACCAGAACCGTGTCACTCAACACAAAGCCGACTATCGACGATTTGCCATCGTTTTCCGCAGTCGCCACAGGCTCTACCTGTAGCTTGATTCAAGTATAATCAAACAAGTCAAATATCGTTGAAGTTTTAATAGTCGTTCGATCGAAATCCTACCCAAAAACGGTATTCACGTGTTCTTTCAACAGGTTTCGATAGAACAAACAACTTCTTATCGCCATTTACATTATTTTGTATTCTATAGTCTGTTTTTTAATCTCTGAGACCAAAATGACATTACGTGGGATGTCACACTTGTCACAATACAAAAGAACTGGCATCATTACTATTGTAAGTTTGACATTTGCCTGTGTCAATAGTAGTCTCAGGAATCAAAAAACAGACTTTACATTCTTCAGGATGATGATTAAACATAACATCGGTAATCTTCAGGATAATGATTGATATTTAACATCTGAATAGGTACTCGCACGCGTCAACGACACTTCAATCGAACGACTTTAAAATCGGTGTCGTTCAGCCTCTATTGATGCATGTGAATACGATAATGGTCTAAAAGACTAAGTCGCTACGATATCGTTACGGTTTCAGTTACGTGAATCAGGCTTCTGTAGCCTTACCATGAGTTTGTAAAAACGTTCTCGCTATCGAAAACTATCGCTTTGTCCCTGTCATTGTGGTGCACGTGAAAGAGACAAAGCTATAGTTTTCGATAGCGAGAACGTTTTTTCAAACTCATGGTAAGGCCACTGTAGTGACGCGTGACATCGATTCTCTTCACTCAACTAAACATTTTGACTTATCGCTGTTTATCCATGCTTTCTCGACGTGGGATCAGGCGCTTATTGATTTTTTGAATGGTGTTGAATAGTTTGAACAAAGTAAGACAATAAAAGAGTTATGAATATACGAGTATATGCTCATCTAGCCCATCCGAAGATATCACTGTTATCCTGGTAGATATCAGCGCTAAGACCGCCATTGTACCCAAAGATTTTAGTTAGTGTAAAAAGATTTTGTTACTATTTTTTGCCGTAGGTCCCAGCTGTCATTTGTAGATTATTGGCAGGCGTTACGGATAGTCAGAAGCCAGTAAATCTGACTCTAGTCTTACCATGAAGTTTCGTGTTACCCCAGTTAATGGGTTGTGGAGGTCTGGTAGGCAGCCGCTCCTCGTAAAATACTGGTATTCAGCTAAATCCGGCTTGACTGGAAGCCGACCTACCGTTGTTTGGCGAAAACGCTACTAGAAACGTAATTTGACTAGGCATCAAATTTAGTTCAATTTGACTCCGCTTCTGTATCGAATCTACTAATTCCGTAGACAAAAAATTTTACAAAAACCAAATCAGGGTCGAGGTTGTTGGCAGGATTTCTTCAGGTGAAGTTCAGTGGCTGTTTTAATTATTCACAAATGGATTCCTAGTGGATATTGTGATGTGAAATTAGTGTAGTTTTGTATCTCAAGTGTCTACACAGGTGGACAATATGTAGTATTATTGAAACAGACGCGATTCCGGTAAAATGGAGGTGAGTATGCTATTATAGTGCGTCTAATGAAAGCGCGACCTGGCGTTTTTTTTAAAATTTAATTGGTAGCATTATTCAGCCGCAATTGTAGGGCATAAAAAAAATTGTGAAGTGTCAAGACATGATTCTCCTACTAGTTAGTAATACCACAATTTTATTAGAAAAAATCAAATCAAAAATATTTTTACTGGGTTGAAATAATTACCTAGTAATCAAAATCCGTACTTCCGTAGTCAACAGTGTTCAATTTACGCTGCCCGCCCACGACAGACTTTTTGTAGGTCCGATAATCGGCACATGTTATAATCCTATAGTATATTCTGACCGACTTTTTGTAGGCCGTGTGCGTTGCACTATTGCTTTCAGTGTGTTCTATTTTTCACCTACAAAAAATCGTTCACCGATTATCGGTCGTAGGCGGGCAGCGTTACAGTGTAAATGCACAAACAGTGCAAAGCCAAAACAAATAAAAAATATCTGGGTCGTCAATTCTTGAAACCATTACAATTAAGTGTAATGCTTGCTCAATAAAAACACAACAGAAATACTTTAAGAATTTAGAACTAAAACATAAAAATATTCATAGAAGCGGACATTTTTACATAAATTAACTATATAATACATGCATTACTAACCGCGTAAGGCAGGTGTACACAAGAGCATTATTTACATGCCTCTGTGTGTCCTATGCATATTCATGGTGTGTTGGACTCGGTAAAAAATAACTTATTTATGTAATGTTATTTTAGCAGCTAGCTGACGTGTAAGCTACATTTTTTTGCCGTCAAAAGGTTGTGTGGTACAGAGAAACATGACGCTACTGAGACTGAAAGGTAAATTTAGTATTAATTTTAGTGCCTCAAGTCTGTTTTTTATACCCTGAGACTAAATTGACATATGTAATGTCAAATTTACTATAGGAATAATGCCAGTTCTTTTGTATTGTAATGTCATTTTAGTCTCAGGGTTTAAAAAACGGTAGAAAGGGTTATGGTAGGTGAGTTAAGCACTTTGGGAATACATTTATTTCAAGTAAGATGAGGACTGCTCTCAAAACGGTGAAGGATAACATCGTGAAGAAACCGGCATGTCCTAGAACCAAAACTTCGAAGAAATGTGGGCCCATGTACTATAAAAAAAAAATATAGGTCTTTAGGATTGTCCAAAAATGTCAAAGAGACCGAAAAACGTAAAGGGTAACTGAGGAAGTGTAAGTCAGTTAATAACTAACACACCAGCCAGAGCAAGAGGAGTTTTCCACCTCAAAGAAAGAATATGTAAGCTGAATAATTTATAGGAAAATTTTAAACATCTCAGTATGGAGTTATAAAATACAGGCATAAAACAATTTTTTATATTTTGTTTACATTGTTATCACATAATAGTCACGATAAGAAATGTATATATATAACCTTGATATTTGTAACACATATTACATAATATGATTTTGAATGTCCTTCAAGTTTTTTGCCCATTCTTCTCCATAGAGATCTACGCATTAGAATGTGCAATTAGCATCATTTTTCTGACTAACTGACTTCTTGATAATTCAAAAGTGGCAGTAAATAGTTTATTTGAAATAAATGCTTTGATTCTTCACTAGTCATGGTGATATGGCGACAGCGATTGCTGCAACCTAGGACTGGGCACGCCAAAATCGTGGCGGTAGGTCTCCTCTTTGAGGAGCGGCCGGAGAGGCTAGGCGTCACGACGACATCAACCTCCGCATGACGCAGGCAAGAGAGAGAGAAGTTCCACATACCTCCGTTGAAAAGGGAGGATCCGACGGGTGTTATGTCCGGTGGGCTACTGCCCGATAGATGATTTCGGGTTGTTGTATCTATCTAAATCGCGCGGAGAACTTTGTACTTTTTTTTCACATGTAGTAGATGTCGCTACATCTACATCGAACTTCGTAAGCTCGAAGCGCATCTGCATCTGATTCATGCCTGGAGATTGCTGGGAGGACACGTTAGAGATGTGCCCCGCTTGGGCGGAGCACCATCATCTCCTCATTGGAGTGGACAATTAATTTTTTTTATGGTTTTGAAGACGAGACAAAATTATCAAACTTTCTTCATTGTAGCATTGAACCTTTCCAGGTTGCCTACCTGCTAGCAGCTGCTGCCAGCGTGATTGTAAGTGTACTATACTTACCGAATAAGACCGCACAAGCAAGTTTCTCATTTAAATTAATTGTACGAGCATATCTTTTACGGTTTATGTTCAATGTCATCGACTTTTACTATAGTGATAAGAGAAGAGCCAGGGAACTCATTAAAACAATTACTCGGTGACCTTGTAGACAGTTATTTTGATTAACTGCTTAAGAAAAGGCACACAACGTTTTTATTTTGGTAGGAAATCTTTCGATGACTTCTCTCGCTCTTGGACGGGGTGGAGTGGAGTCTTATATTCTAAAATAATTCTTGAATATTTTAGGATAAAATAAAACTAAAATCGAGTCAGTAACCGATTCTGAACATACTACTTTCGGGATGTGCGTTTATTATTTTTATTTTCGACACACTTGCTCATAAAGTGGCTGTTATTGCACTGTACTTAGGTATATAAAGGGGCTCATTACCAAACTGTGACATTTTGATTACTATTATGCACATGTGCGGTAATGTAGTTAGAACCTTTTTGTTTAACCTCTTTATTGTCAAAAAGAGTTTTAAGACAAAAAAGAATAAAATTTGTTATTGCATTCAATAGCATAAATTAGTGTTTTACTTACTTATTTCATGCAATTTCGTGTTTAAATTAACTATTTAAAATTTTACATATTTAATTAATTAAATCTTTTATCAAGTTTTTATTTTCTATTTATATGCAACCTCATTCTTATTTTTTCTAAACCATCAGCTAGAGTAGCTAGTCTATGGCCGCCATTTTTCGCGCATGCGCGCGTTTAATAAAAGTCAATTTTTAGCCGCCATATTTAAATATAAAATACAGATTTTATAAATATTTCTACAACAACTATTTATGAGGAAAATGATTTGTGCTGTACGCAAGAAAATCTATGTCATGGGACCTCTATACAGTCAAAATAGTTAATTATAACTTTACTGACTGCACATTTACGAATTCTTTAGATAAACTTTTCATATACCTACTAAATAAAGTTGATTTTTAATTTATTTTCTTCACAAGTGTGTCGAAAAACGTCGTATGATACACGTGAGTAATTGGTCATTATCGTTCTTGGTTCTCTTAAGACCCTCGCCATGGCTCGGGTCTTAATACCACCGCGACGATAATGACGCACATTACACACTTGTATCATAATGTACTATTATTGGTTGAGTAGGAACCTCAACGACTTACTAATACATACTGTACACGAAAACAACACTTAGGTACAGTTATAGAGTGCAAAGTCGCTTATAGAGGTGCACAGCACTACCATAAACTATCATCTGTTTTTTAAACCCTGACACTAAAATGACATATTTTCAACACAAAAGAACTGGCATCAATTCTATAGTAAATTTCACATCACTTGTGTCAATTTAGTCTCAGGGTATAAAAGACAGACGATAATCAATTTACTTGTATGACAGAAGACCTTAGCTTATAATCATATATACAAGTCACAGTAGAGCTATTAAATATAATAGCCATTAAATATATAAAGACCTAATACAATCATAGATTTTGTTTATACAGTGGAAAGAAAATATAAAGACATTTAAGTAAATTCCTACAAAAATTATGTCACTTGTTGTATATCCACGTGGGTAAGACAATTAAATTGATAAGTTACGTCATGTCTTATCATAATTTATACACAGAACTAGCTGTCCCCTGCGGTTTCACCCGCACTTTTCGTCACTGCTCCGCTCCCGTGGGACGTAGCGTGGTATATGGCCTATAGCATTCCTCGATAAATGGGCTATCTAACACTAAAAGAATTTTTCAAATCGGACCAGTAGTTCCAGAGATTACCCCCTACATACAAACTTACAAATTTTACCTCTTTATAATATTAGTATAGACTGAAATAAAATAAATAAACGAAAGTGATTGTGACTCTGAGCACGTTACACAATTAACTTAACCCGTGTACATAAGTTCAAGACAAGTTAAGGACCTCTACCAAAGATATTCACAAACGACAATGCCCAGTCTCGACTCGTTGCCACCTTGCTCCTACTTGGAACTGTGCCCACTTCCTACCGAATCACTTAAGGGCCTAGCGCCCGATGAGTACCATAAAACAGTGACTTTCTGAAGCCTACTCCTCGATAACAGCTTGGTCAATCTTCTTTTTCTTCCTGCAATTATCCCGTATTACTTGGGGTCGGCGCAACATGTTTTTTTCTTCTGTCTTGACTTGTCACCCGTTATAACATCTGTTCATTCATATCGGTCCTCATTCATTCCATCCATATTTTCTTCGTCCGTCTTCATGTAAATCTTTTACAAACATGCGTTTCATCCCTCCTCTTCACATGGCCATCCCAAGACAAACGATAAGTTTGAAAAAAATATAATTATGTTTATTATAAACTCATATAAAATATTTGCAACAAATGAATTTTTCGTATGACTATATTTTGCAAAAAAAATTGACCACATGGTATTTTTTCACTTGTTTTCCCTATTCGTTACAAACGACTTTGAACTTTCGAATTATGTTTACACAAAAAAATACTGGTTAAGTCTTCTTCAGACGGTAGCATATTTAAAATTTAGATCCATCAATATTTCGCAAAGCAAAAGCATTTAGAAGTCAGTGGGCCGCTGTTGGCCGGAGTTAAATGCACACATACTCGTAATCGCCTAAGCGACTGTAAAATTCGGTCACATTAACTTGACACTTGACGTCGATGAAATAATGTCCAAAAACATATTTACAACAACAGAGAACTAGCCAAATTATCGACGCGCGTATCGATAACAAAGATGCTGAGCATACCTGACACTTGCCGGGCGAGCTAAGGGAAGAAGGAGGGAAGCGGGAGGATGCTCGCATTTCAGAGTTGACTGGATTGTACGAGTATATCTGCATTTAATGCCGGCCATATATTCAAAGGACTAGTCGCCTTAAATGCGCTGGAATCTAGTTATTCGTTATCAAAGCATGTGCATTGTGTACCTATTCGGCACGTTTCTGCTGATAGTAGAATGCAACGGCAGTCAATATGCAATTATGATTATATGATTGACTTGTACACGTAAGTATTAAGTATAATAAAAATCAAGAATAAGCGATAAAGCAACTGCTGACTTTGAACTGTTGAGTTCAAGAATAGAAGACATGATTGTATGGTCGCCAGGGTAAACCAGGAAACCATTGAAACAAAATATTTTTTACACTTTTTATAGTCTCGCGATTGACCATTCTCTCGCCTAAATGGTAAGTGCTAAATGTGGAGCACATTTGCCTAGAAGTAACCTATTCACTCTTGACTTAAAGACCCCAGGTAGTAGCTATCATGAAACACATACTCCGGCAGGTAATTCCACTCCTTAGCAGTGTCCACAGGTAACAAAACCCATTAGTTTTGTTTTTTAAAAAGAAACCTTGCTCCACATTTAGCATTTTTTGTTATTAAAAAGAAACGTGGCTTTAATCTTGGAGTTACTCCTGTGTCGTGGGCGTTCACAAACATTTAAACTCACATACACAAGACACCCCGACCCGGAACAACTATCTGTAGGGCGTACAAATATTTGTTCAGAGCGGGAATCGAACCCGTCCCACACAGCCACTTACCAGTGAGTGCATTGATGAATATTTTAGTAATTGATGTAACATTTACTAGTATACCGTTACATACGTATTAAAAATAATATTATGGAGGCAAAAGTTTGTGTTGTATGTGTTATGTTTGTTACTTCTTCACGTATGAACGGCTGAACGGATTTAGATCAAATTTAGCACACGATTAGTCCTTGCCCATAGGATAAGTGGTTTCCTGGAAGTATGTCACATTGGGATAATTTTCCATATTTATGCGAGTGAAGCCGCTGGCAGTAGCTATAGCAAATAATAGTAATTAATTATATCTCTGTTATCAGAATTATAAGTGTTATTTGAATAGTCTAGTCAAGTCTAGCACTCGTGACAAAAGTAGGTTAGGTAATAGAATACTATCTATTCTCTTTTATTTACCCACTTCCTATGTATATAATTGCATCGGAATTTAACGTTTATCAGATGCGCTATTGATTCGATTATTAGGTACTAGTTTCCGAAATCTAGAACGATAGGAAGTGGAACCTAAATAGCTGTACAATAATATTTTATCTGCTAATGATTCAATTTAACGAGTAATATAAATTACCTCCACATTTTTAACAGACTAGCTGAACCCTGCGGTTTCACCCGCATTTTTGGTTACTGCTCCGCTCCTTTTAGTCCTCACGTGATGTTATATAGCCTATAACCTTTCTGAATAAATGGGCTATCTAACAGTGAAAGAATTTTTCAGATCGGACCAGTAGATCCTGAGATTAGCACGCTCAAACAAACAAACAAACTCTTCCGCTTTATAATATGTATTAGTATAGATATAGCTTCCTACAATAAGTGTGTAATACCAATATCTTCCGTGATTGCCTTGCGCAAGCGCTTCGTGCTCGCGCCTCCAAGATAGCGCTCCCTCCTCCTCGAGTCGTATTCCTCACTAGCTTCTGCCAGCGGCTTCGCCCGCGTGTATATAGCCTACAGCTTTCCTCGATAAATGGACTATCTAACACTGAAAGAATTTTTCAAAAAAAATCGGACCAGTAGTTTCTGAGATTAGCACGTTCAAACAAACAAATTCTTCAGTTTTATAATACTACTAGCTTTTGCCCGCGGCTTCGCTCCCGTCAAATGACTACCCTACATATCCTACGCTACCCTACCCGACTTTCCCTACCTATCCTACACTACCCTACACTACCCTACACTACCCTACACTACCCTACACTACCCTACACTACCCTACACTACCCTACACTACCCTACACTACCCTACACTACCCTACACTACCCTACACTACCCTACACTACCCTACACTACCCTACACTACCCTACACTACCCTACACTACCCTACACTACCCTACACTACCCTACACTACCCTACACTACCCTACACTACCCTACACTACCCTACACTACCCTACACTACCCTACACTACCCTACACTACCCTACACTACCCTACACTACCCTACACTACCCTACACTACCCTACACTACCCTACACTACCCTACACTACCCTACACTACCCTACACTACCCTACACTACCCTACACTACCCTACACTACCCTACACTACCCTACACTACCCTACACTACCCTACACTACCCTACACTACCCTACACTACCCTACACTACCCTACACTACCCTACACTACCCTACACTACCATACACAACCCTACACTACCCTACTTTACCTAACTTTTTTTTTTAATTTTTCTCTCCGTAAGAACCATCACTGAACTTCAAGGAACATTTTAAAAAAAAAATTAGCCAAATCGGTCAAGCCGTTTTCATGTTATGTCGTGACAACGGAAAACGGGTTTCATTTTTATATATATAGACTAGCTGACCCGGCAAACGTTGTTTTGCCCTATAATTTTTTTTTTCACTAAGGGTTAAAAATAGATGTTAGCCGATTCTCAGACCTGCTCAATATGCTTACAAAATTTCATGAGAATCGGTCAAGCCGTTTCAGAGGAGTACGGGAACGAAAACTGTGACACGAGAATTTTATATATAAGAAGATAGATATAGATTACTGAGGGTCGTGAAATTCCTGTTGGATTAGCTTCTAACATCGGTAAGAAGCTAGGTGTCTCACTATCTGTGACAGTTCTTTGCATCATGAAGTGTGACGTGCAATTGGGTGTCCAGTATGGAGCTCTGAATTGACTTAACAGATTTTTTTATGGTAGATCCTCAAAATGATTTTTACCGCTCTGGACGAAGCGAGAGGGTGTGTCAGACTTCTACTGACTAAAACCCACTCCTGTTCCTTCTTTGCCCTAATTTTAGGGTCCCGAGGTTCTCTTTCGTCAACCCAGGACCCCAGTAGGCTTGGACCCTGTTGGGCCCCTACGGCTTGGATGCAATTTGCCACACGGGCAGAAAATGTCCTGAAATAGGACGTAGGATAAAGTGGACATTATTTTATTTTCACGCGGGCGAAACCGCTGACAAGCATAGTATTGAATATTTTGAATATACTTTCTGTTTTCTCTGTCTACTTGTTACTCTGTGAACGAACTTCATTAAACTTGTGTCCAACTGTCATACAAATTATGGTTTAGAAAACTTGTAGATACTGTTTGGAATGAAGATGCAAACGGTACGCGCCATAATAATGAAGGGAATTAATTATATTGCTGTCCATCACACAAACTGGCTAAATAGGGCTACCATATTGTCTCTTCACCACCCTAGGTTGACTGGTAGATAATACCCAAGACAATAAGTCCGCCAATGAACTTTATGTTGCATGGAGATAAATAAACATGTCAGTTTGAAGTCACTCTAGTCATCTTTTCTTCCCATCTTGTACCACAACCTACCAGGATTTGAATGGACTCTCTTGGCGCTATCCTATTATACCAGCTGGTCCTAAAAATATGTCAAAAGACTACGAAAGAAGAAGAATTAGGCTTGCTAGATTTTGCGAACTAACAGACCTTAGTCCGGTGCTTGCAGAGAAATTTCTATCAGAATTACATTAATAAAAAGGCAAAAGTACGTGCGTGTGGTACTCCTATTCGGATAAAACTTGCCACATATATTGACTCATAGAGTATAGACCAGGTCTTGGAAAATCAAATAGGATACCTACTTTTTATTTACTTCCCCGTATATCCCCTGGGATAGTTTTTTACTTTCACGCAAACAAATCATAAGATTGCTATAAAGCAAGACCAATAAAATAATTAAGGCTGATAAAAAGAAAAAATACCAAGTCAATACCCGGATTGCCCTCTGTTGCAACAACTTGACACTCATAAACGCATTATGAAACGGCAGCTGAACATACATTCCGCATTTATGCAACGAAATTGCCAAAATTAAAACAGTTTAAGACAAAACACGGTATTGTAGCAATGTTTTGTAACGTGACTTTATGCTGTTTATATAATATAACTATTATGTATTGCATACAGTTAATAGGTAAACAAAGAAGAGAATGTATGCATCTACATAAGAAGTAGGTACTGTGTAATACTACAAACCGAGTTTCCTTCGTGCCTCGGAAAGCTCGTTAAGCCGTAGGTCCCGGTTGTCATTTGTAGATCTTTGGCAGTCGTTACGGATAGTCAGAAGCCAGTAAATCTGATCAGTCTTGCCATGAAGTACCATGTTACCCCAGTTAATGTGTTGTGGAGGTCTGATAGGCAGCCGCTCCTCGTAAAATACTGGTATTCAGCTAAATCTGGCTTGATTGAAAGTTGACCCCAAAATAGTTTGGAAAAGGCTAGGCAGATGATGATATGTTGCATACAGTGAATAAATGAAGAGGAGAATATATGCGTCTACATTAGAAGTACTGTGTATTACGACAAACCAAGTTTCCTTCGTGCCTCGGAAAGCACGTTAAGCCGTAGGTCCCGGCTATCATTCGTAGATCTTTGGCAATCGATACGGATAGTCAGAAGCCAATAAATCTGACTTCAGTCTTATCATGTAGTACCGTGCTACCCCAGTTAATAGGTTGTGGAGGTCTGGTAGGCAGCTGCTCCTCGTAAAATACTGGTATTCAGCTAAATCCGGCTTGACTGGAAGCCGATCCCAATATAGTTGGGCAAAGGCTAGTGGTAGATGATGATGATATTGCATACAGTGAATAAATGAAGAGGAGAATGTATGCGTCTACATTAGAAGTACTGACATCGTGGATTACTGCTACAGTTTGTTATAGAGATCACGTTTTGTATAAATGTCGTGACAGGCATTATTATGATGAGTGAATGTTAGCAGAAATTAGTCGTGAGTTGAGCAATGAGAACAAAAATATTAGCAAGTGCAAATTTAATGTAATATTTAATTAAATCCTTGGGATGAAAAGACAGAAGACTTTGATAGAATGTGTGAATTATCAACTGTTTAGATGTTCATCATCATCATTATTTCACATCTTTTTGACCTCTTGGTGGTTCATTCAACCATTCGATGAGATAAACCGAGCTTGTTCTGTTCCCACTGATGGTGTCAGGACTCAGTCTGGACCAGGCTTGAGGAAATGGGCCGTAATTCACCACCCTGCCCAGTACGGGTTATGAATGTCACATGTCTTCGAAATTTAAGTTGTAGGACAGGTTTCCTTACGAATTACGTAAATGGAGACTAGCTAAGACCAGCAAGTCATTCCTTGTCAATAGTATACGCTTTTATAATAAGTTGCCCAAGTCGGTTATTGAACTTAGCGAGGGAAAGTTCAAAACCCATATTAAGCGTGTCCTGACAAAAAAGCATATTACAAGGTTAGAGACTATATCGAAGACGCGCTTGTTTGGAAATAACTGCTTCTGCACATGTGGCCCCCTGGTAACATTATTGTGTAAATTTATCTATTAACTGCTCCATGTTTGTTTCATTTCATAAACGTTGCTTTTGCAATATTTTTATATTATTTGGATATCACCTTAATTTCATTAAGTCGTGGTTTCATTTAGATAAAAACTAATTTGTTGATAGCTTTGATTTTTTTTTTCTCTCATATTTATATAGCCTCTCTCTTAAAGTGTGAATGAGAGAACACTGTAGACTACGAATTTTAATTACTACTTAATTCAACCCAGTTTTTGATTGAATCTATTTTTATTTGGGTTACATTTTTGATTGGTCTACACTGTCCTCGCATATGTGTCTGTTTTGTAATATGAAAGTATTGTAAACCCAATCATTTTTTTTGAAAAGAGTAACCATGGAGTTTCTTGCCGGTTCTTCTCCATAGGAAACGACCAATTTGGAACCGTGCACTAGCTTCGACTTTTTATAAGTGCCCATGTAGGCCTATGTAAAATAAAACCATTTTTTATTTTATTTTATTTTAGAAGTTTTCCTTCACCATTTTTCGACAAGATATTCTTCAAATAATAAAAGATGTACAACCGACCGACGTATGTCATAATAAGTCACGCTTAAAAAATAACCGTCTGCAAAAGGGTCGTGTTGACGACACACTCGCAGCGATTGGAAAGGCGCATCAAGGCTGCAAATAATTGCAGGCTGCGATGTCCACGACGCGATTGTGAAGGCAATATTGTGGACATTATGATATTGTGTCTGTCAGAACAAGTGTTAATATCCTCCCGATCGAATATATAATTGGTCACAGCAGATAATCTTGATGGTGATTAGCTAGGTCCAATTTAGAGCATTTATTTCAATTAAACCTTTACCGTAAGCTCACCTAGCCTGAGTAAGGACCTAGCCCGAGTCATCGGTGTTACAGGCGAGCCTCAAAGAGATGTCATCAAAACTGCAGATCCGATATCCGCTAGGGCTTGGGGAATTTTTGAAACAGATACCGTGATCCAGAAATGTAAGGAGCAACTGAAGGACCCGTGTGGGTTTTAGTAGTAATTTAGTAGATACTCTTGCTCCTCCGAGCGGGAGAAATCATTGGATGATTTCCTACCTCCACCAAAAAAAGGTTTGAACAACCTTCCAAAAAATTAAGCTATTTATTACACGTTATAAATTGTCTCTTGAGATGAAAGTGGAAGAAACTACGGACGATATACAAGACAATATAGTGGATAGTGCACCACACCAGGTACTTCGACCAAAAGCGTAGTTTACAATTTAAGAATCAAACTGTCTGTCTCATAGTATTTAACACTTTAGCACCTATTCTGATAACATTAATAAGCTTTACTAGATAATAAAGCCAGCCACGCTGTTCTCAGTTTCTCACGGCGTCCACAACCTGTTTGGAAATATGCGGCCTGACAGGGCGCGAGCAGTAAACAGCTATGTTGAATGTTAAAGAGGTAGACCATTCAAATTACGCCAGGAATGTCACAACTTCCCATTATGCCACGGAACCCTATTTTGTGACGCAATCGCAATCACTTTTGTTTTCATTTTTAGTTGAAGTCAATTGGTTTAACAGCTACCATATAATTCGATAGAATAATGGAGAAAAACAGTTTTTAGGGTTCCATAACCGAAGGGTAAAATGGGACGCTTTACTTATTGTCCGTCTGTCTATGTCAGTGTCACTATTGCTGTCTGACCATCTGTTCTCTGACTGTTTTTCAAGAACCGTGATAGCTGACAGTTGATATTATCACAGATGATATAATTATTTCTGTTGCCGCTATAACAACAAATACACAATAAAATAAATATTTAAGTGGCGCTCCCATACAATAAACGTGATTTATATGCTCTTTTTTGCTACGGACAATAAATGATAAATGATATTTATTTTGCAAATAGGTTTCACGAAACACTTTTACACGTCAATTTTTTTTGTCATAAATTAATCTAGATGAGGCCGGTGTTTCCTAACTGACTACCCTGAGAAGAAACACCGAAACAAACTCAGGGGTCACAGTCTCTTTTAAAAAAAAAAATATCCATACAAAATGTATTGGTCAAATCATACGCGAACTATGCAGATTGGTGTCTGAGATGGCCTTTTAAAGAAAAAGCCATGCAGATTTGAGTGGACCTGTTCAGTCAGTGCAAGCATTTGTCATTCCTCGTAAAGCTCAACTCAGGAATACTAAGGAGCTCAACGACTTGACGAACAATACAAAGGAAAGGACATTTGGTTAGGCCGCAGAAAATACCAGAAGATAAAACTCAAATTGCCAGACATAAGTTAAAACGACACGGAACCCTTCGTGCGCCAGTCCGACTGTTGCACTTAGCTAGTTTTTTTTAACACATTTACGATGTTATAAACGAAAGAAAGGCGCGGTTGGTTTAGCGATAGGCTGCTGCGCTGAATGTCGCGAGTTTACTTCCCGCACGGAGTAATTAATTATTCGTATTACAGATAGTTATTCTGAGTGTTAGTATACTATTTGTTTACTGTATGTGTGTTTAGTGTGAGGCAATATTTCCATAAATAAAAAAAAAGAACACCTATATCAATAAATAATAATATCAGCCAGACTATCTTCAAATTCTAAATGCATCAACTTTGTTTAAATATTTCTCAGACTGTACAGAATGTAATTTGTTCATTCTGTTTAGTTCCATTTACTCAATCACGATCCCTTTAATTTGACAATTCGTAATTTCCATTGAGGTTGGTCGTTCGGGAGGATTGAATATTATACTCAAACATGGAGATTAGCCAAGTACGCAGGAGATATTGTGTGTGTTGATATGCAATCTTTGTTTGACAAAACCGGGTTGAGACCAGATGCAGGACTAGTATTAGCTACTTGCTTATAGAGGTAGGTACGAGGGTGTCACACCACCAACCTTTAAACTTCGGACCGCTCAGGCTATTGAGACTTTTATGAAAAAGCCCGACCTAGGAATCAAACTCAGTACCTTACGCTCACCAGTTGCGGTTGGCGACCACTAGACCATCCACATGGATTCTCCAATCACGCAATGGATTATGAATCCTCTTCATATATTATGGATCTAAGTATAGTGAGTGCGAGATAATTAATTACGCATCGAAAAATCGCTATAATAAGTAATCAACATTTTCTTTGTTTTATCCCAGAGTTCGATCAAGGGTCAAAAGTGCAGTCACATACTATCAATAATAAAGTGGCTAAAAATAGCAATAACACTGATTCACTAGTAGGTAGGTAATTTAATCTATGGCATGGAATCGAAAGTATACGTCATTATGCAGTGATGGACCACTGACATTCTTCTACGAAGAAATTTTACAGATACTTTCGTTTTTCAAAGTCAATTTTTTTTTTTATTCCTGGCTGTATATTCAAAAGATGGTAGGATTACAACACAGCTTTGTCTATAGACTAATAAGTAATTTAATTGTAGGTAAACTAACCAATTATTTTTATTAAGAATGACGAGACCTATAAGGAGTATGTGTATGAGTGGAGTATGAGTATGTTTTCTCTTTGTAACTCAAAGGTTTGCTGGAAGAAAACTCATTGCTGAGTTAAGCTCGCCTTTGTACATGAACTATTTAATCACCATGTCATGTAATGTTTATTTTTGTGTATAATAAAGAATTAAGAATCAGTATGTTTGCAAAATTTTGTCAGGATTAGTTCAGTAGTTTTTGCGATAAGTGTGCACAACGCTCAACAATTTTTCGTTTTACTATATTGTACGACTATCTATAGATGTGTCTATATTTTTAACATATGGGATCAATACCTACTATCGAAACGCCTTGACCCCTAATCTGATCACCAGCATGACATATAACAAGTCTTGCAAATTATCTCTTTAACAGCAAAACTGGTTTTAATTTTCGAATCATTTACTAAGAATTACCTATTATACAACAGGTGTGTTTAAATACGAGCGAAGTAACTTAGCAGTAACTTAACATTTCTTGCTTGATAAGAAAGTAAACAAGTCTGGTTCTAAAAAATAGTAATTTTACTTTTTAACGTTTGAATCCCCAACCGGTCCTATGAGACCGCGCTGTTATTGTTTTACTATTGTGTCTCGTTTCGCGGGTATCTGAGTAACTACGTACAGAAGTTTACTTTACAAGATGATTTTATGTTACACCTGTTACACGTAAGTATTGCTTATCATTAAACAGGATCGCTGTGCAGTCAAGTACTAGTCTATATCTATTAAAAAAAGTAACCAGCTGTTTGCATAGAGAACAAGCCGGCAGTATGCGTTGTTTTGACGTTTTGTTTACCACTACTTAATTTTACTTGATAGATTAATTAAACTTATCTCCTACTCGTACAAACTTCTCTCACTTACATTATCTTTTGCCAGCCAATCACAATCCCATTTTAGAACTCACAAAACAACTTAAAAAAAAACTTTAAAAAGGAACCACTTCACTTACACTAAAGCACTGTTGCGTCAGAACGACCGGCAGTTACTAAACGTAACACCACTGTGACGTAATATTAAAAAAAAAGAAAGTAAAAGTTATCGGGCGCGGGAATCGCAATACGAATTTTGAATTTGGAAGCGTTCGTGACGTGCGCGCGCTCACCTGGCGCACGGCAAACTGCGCGCGCATCGGTGTGTTGCCAACCTCAGCATTGTATATTCCACGGAATGATATTAAATATTCTAATCTCCTTAATTAACTCTGCAAATAATTATACTTATTCAACTTGGAACGAGATTAAAGTATTGTCGCTTTTATGATTTGATTGTTCTAAAGTTACGCCTTGGAAAATAGTGTGACTCATTGGTTATTATAATTGTATGCCTGGTAAATTACTACACGGTTTAAATAAACAAAAGAAATTCTTTGATAAAAATTATGTTATCGTTCCAAAAGTCCATATTTGTGTTGACGTACTGGGTCTTCAATCTTTATTTACAAGTAAACTTATTAATAGTAAGTGAAATTACCTACCTACAATCCACTCTGATATACAATCAACATACACATAAGTTACAAAAACACGCAAACCAGATGACAAATTAATTGTGCCATCGTTTTTCTCCTAGTCCAAGGAAAAAAAAGAAAATAATAGAATTTATTTGCGTCAAACATGACGCATAGGTAAAATAAAAATTCCTATAATTTTTTTCTTTTCTCTTAAACCGCACAAAATAAACAATATCTCCCTTCCCCAAACCCGTCCAAATTACCCACAAAAACAGGTAAATTTACCCCTAACAATAACATCTTGCCATAGAGCCTGGGTAGTGTTTCCCAAGCCGGTAGCCGGCGGTCAAGGACCTAACAACATACAGCCTAGTCGGACCGGACGCTTGCTCGTAGGGTTGCCAAAGGGAAATAATAAACGGTGGTGCCACGCTTCACCACCCAAAAATATGGTGGAATAGTGTGTGGCTAATTATGTGTGCGCAATAGAGCTTGACTTGTGAAGGTGTAATGTAAGAATGATAGGTCTGTTGTTTTATTTATTTTTATGCTGGATTATGCAGTTGGAATGATTTAAAATCTTGGGAATCGACACCGAGTTGCTATTATGTTGGTTTTCGGGGAGTGTGCGTCAGAATGACATAGCTTAAGTTTATTCTACCAATTCTATTCCATCATCGGACCAGCGAACGTACGGTGGTGTGCCAGGTACTTACATACCACTACCAAAAAATATCATTAATATCATCATAAGTTCAGTAAAACCAGCGTCAGACCACGTAGACTGGCACATGTTTGCTGAACTAGACCTATTTGGCTGTAACCGTGGAACACTCATAATGTCTGTCATCTTTTTCTTTAATCATATCTTTCTGCGTGTTGAGTAGCTCGTGGCTAGATAATAACAGCCGAACGGGTCGATCTTCAAGGTTAAGCAACGCTTGCCAAGGTTGGTCTGTGGATGGGTGACCATCTTAACATAACTAATTTCCTCCGTGCCTCGGAAAGCACGTTAAGCCTTAGGTCCCGGCTGTCATTTGTAGATCTTTGGCAGTCGTTACGGATAGTCAGAAGCCAGTAAATCTGACTCCAGTCTTGCCTTGAAGTATCGTGTTAATCCAGTTAATGGGTTATGGAGGTCTGGTAGGCAGCAGCTCCTCGTAAAATACTGGTATTCAGCTAAATCCGGCTTGACTGGAAGCCGACCCCAATATAGTTGGGAAAAGGCTCGGTAGATGATGATGATTTCTTTCTGTGTGTTGTTTCTACATTGTGTACCAATGTATGCCAAATAAAATATTTTTCTTTCTTACTTACAGCAAAAAAATATACCTACCTATAGTTCATACGCTTACTCATTCATTAAAATGACACTAATCTTTTAAAATGAACGACGATACTTAGTACTTATTTTACGCAATCTTTTTAACATAACCAGTATACCTAACATTTGATGTCATTATCTGACCACCCAACCTGACGATCATCACCTAACTAACGGCAGTATAATGAGAGTCATTAATTTACTGTTAAATAAAATAGAAGACCGTTTATCAACACTGATACAAGAGATTTTGATTTAAAATAAACGATTCTTCATACTAGGAAAGTAGGAATAACTATACCGGGCCCTGGTACAGGCCATGGTCCTAAGCAAGAAGGAATAGCAGGCGCTCGTCTCCTTGTGCAAAGTAGTAACGCTAGCGAAGGAGGTACTTCCTCATGCTAAAGCTGCCTAGATCCCAACTCCGATTACCAGTCACCAGACGTGTGTGTAGCTCGTCATCCGGGCGTCCGGTAACTAGGTATACGAACCGTGCCCGAGTCGTCGACGGCGCGGAGCGTAGCACGCGCGCGTCAAGGAGATGTCAGCAAATGGTAGGGGGCCAGTAGGGTCAAAGCCTACTGCAGCCATGGACGAAAAAGAACCCCCGGGCTCTGGAACACACGGCAAATAAGGAAATAGGAGTGAGTTTTAATCAGTAAAAGGAATTACAAAAAAAAATATTGACCTGGAGATCTGTAAGAAAACACCTTAAACAGCAGCGATGAAATCCAAATCGGTATTTGCTAAACTGTAAGAAGCTATTCTCTAATAGAATAACACTTTTGTTTTTAGATAGTTACCTATTTTTCATCAAACTACAGGCTAAATTTGAACCTACATCCAACTTACACTTTTACTACAACAAAGTTATATTATTGTTAAATGTTACCAAATCATGTGTACAATATTTAGTAGGCATGTCATGTGTGTAGTAATATTTAGCATAAAGCTGGCATACTAAGTTGTAAACGTGCTCATATTTACTATGCAACACAGAATTCAGATTCGATTTCATTTTCGTTTAAAACGTATTCACGTACTTCCGATTTCCTTATTTGGTTTATCTGATTCGTTTTAAGGACTAAATTATCTGTTTATCTACTAAACTAAGCATCAGACAAACTTAAAATTAACGCCCGTTTTCAATAAGCTATCTATCTACAGTAGCAGCTACTAAAGATAAACAAATCTATCCTTTTACCCTTACTTCTTATAACCTACCGACGGATAGCATTTCCAACCAAAGTTGTGGATGGATAGATAGAATCTTACTGTTTATCGGGGATAGCTGTCTATCTATCTATGAACTCCGGTAGGTTATTGAAAACCGGTGTTACATTTTATCCATGTATCTAATAAAGTAGTTAGGCATAAGACAAACTTAAAATTAAGTCATCATCATCATCCTCAAGAAGATGTCAATCCAAATCCTAGGAGGAGAAAACACGGAAATAAATCTTGGAAAATGACCACTAATTTAAATTTATCAATCACCTAACATAATGATAAATGATAATGATAAATGATAAATGATATTTATTCTGCAAATAGGTTTTTTCAAACTCTTTTACACGTCAATTTTTTTTTTTGGACTTTTTTTTTTTTTGTTACTAGATGAGGCCGGTGTTTCCTAACTGACTACCCTGAGAAGAAACACCGAAACAAACTCAGGGGTAATGCATTTATTGCATTTGCATTGCATTCTACTTTGAGACAGTCCATTCACCTATGCCAAATAACTTTGAGATCTCGTCCAAGACAGTGTCACTAAAATAAACAAAAATACCACACTAACATTTTAAAGATGAAAGTTTGTATGTATGTATAGAATAAACTTTATTGTACACCAAAAAGTAACGGAACGGTATGTATGTTCATCTTTGTTACTACTTCACGTTAAAACAGCTGAACAGTTACGCATGAAATATGGCACACAGGTAGACTATGTCCTGAAATTTGTAGAATACTGTTTTATCCGAGACTATGTTCCTCGGGATAATTTTCTACATTAACGCCGGGGAAGCCACTGTGAGAAGTTATGCCTCACCTACTAATCAGTGATATTCTAATTAGGTATATTAATATTGATACTCATCATCATCTGCCTAGCCTTTTCCCAACTATATTAGGGTCGGCTTCCAATCAAGCCGGATTTAGCTGAATACCAATATTTTACGAGGAGCGGCTGCCTACCAGACCTCCACAACCCATTAACTGGGGTAACACGGTTACAAGACTGGAGTCAGATTTACTGGCTTCTGACTATCCGTAACGACTGCCAAAGATCTACAAATGACAACCGGGACCTACGGCTTAACGTGCTTTAACAAAAATATAATGATATCATAGTAAAAAGTAAGGCATCATCGTTAACTGTCGAGTTCTCATCGGATCCGGTTCCCCTGCCGCGTCAGAACTGGTTGTGTCGGCGAGCGCCGGAAATTGCTGAACAATGAGCCGTCTGAGAAGCGAGAGAAACCTTCACTGACGATTGTACGAGCGCTTTTATTTGGTTAATTGTTTTAGAATAGACTGGTTAGAAAGTAATCTATCTGTATATTTTTTGGGATATTTTTAAATGCACATTTGTATAATTTTTCAGCACACTAGGTAATGCATACCAGAAAAATGAATTCTGTGCAAAAAAAAAAACAATTGATTAAAAAAAAACTTCTCTGCAACACCAAATTTTGAAATATTTTGTTCGAAAAACGGCATTAGATATACAGATATTAATTTAAATAACTACATAGGTACTCACCTATTTTTTTTCAGTTCCATTATACATAAGAATTTTAATTTTTCGCAGATCTTGTAGCCATATGTCACAGTTCTATAAATCTATAGGAAGAGATGTTACGAAGATTTGACCCTAATCCCAAAGGTTTGGAAAGGTTTCAATTTCGTATTTGGCATTTTGATAGTTCACTTTATTTACATTTATGCAAGTTAGGCTCTTAATAAACTAGTGCGCCTCACCATCAACGATTGCATCACTGCTTACCATCAGGTGGGATTGCAGTCAAGTACTAGTTTATGGTATATAAAAAAAAAAAGTTTTTGATTATTTTCCATATTGTGTTTCATGAATTCAAAAACGTGATATTGACCAACCCACATTAGGCCCAAATGACCGATTACATGGCCTATTCCCTCTCCTAGAGAAGAAGCCTGAATCCCAGCAGTGGGAACATTATAAGACTGATTCTTATCATAAGTCCACCACTAGTGTTGTGATGGCCCAGTGGTTAAGGCAGTTGCCTTTCATGTTCATCATCATCTATCATGACTCGAAACTATTCAATTACCAATGTGAATTTGTCAATTCGTATCTTCTTTTCAGGCAGTCACTCCATGTAAAAAACAGGTACTCAAAATAAAGCGAGTTTGGAAATAACTAAGGCGATGAAGATTAGGTCCACTAAAAACCTCATTCAACTTTAAAACTACCCTCCACAACCTTCACCCTAAGAAAAACTTACAAACATGCATACACACGTACAAGCTAACGTCGAACGCTAGACAAATATGCGAGTCGACATGAAAGCGGCCATCTTCCATCGTGCAGCCTTTTCAGAGCTTTGTGCGCCGCGTATATGGGGCACCTGGCTTTTGTTCGCGGCCTGGCTAATATGGCGAGCTTACGTAGCTGCTGAGAAGATAGTTTTGCAATGATTTTTGTTGGTTAGAGTAATGGTTGGAATAAATGTAATGGTGAACAACTAGCCTTTGATTGTCTTAGTTTCAAGAAAAGGCTCTGTAATCAATTAAATCGTAGTGGCCCAGCAGAGTCGAAGCCTACTGAGGCCATGGGTTCGCTTCTGAAAGGAGAACCCGGGGTCTTGGATTGCAAAGCAAGGAAGGAACATAGGGGTAGGTTTGAGTCAGTAAAGATAATAATTACCGTGATAAAAGTCTGACGTGTCCTTGGTTGGAAGAAGGAAGTCATTGGATAAACTACCTAAAAAAAAAGAATGAGTTAGTGATAGCATGAGGGCTGATAGGATTTAATGGAAGAAAATAAACATGTTACACCGACACCAAGTAACACGGGACACAGGCAGGAAGATGACGATGCAACTACGGTAAATAAAGCAAAGTCACTTTTTGCATAGCATGGTTTGGTTATCGGATAAGCCATGGATTTTGATAGGAAAGTTTACGTGGTAGTTAGTTAGTTTAGTGGACATAATTTGTCAGGTCACTATGTATGATCAAATTGGCCTATTGCAGTTTGATTCACTGCTTACTTTACGTATGCCACTCCCATGTTATATTGTTATACTTACATCACTCGATGCCGAATGGGTTTCCGGCTTATTGTTAATAGATGAATCCATTTGTACTACAATTGGGTGCAGCCAAGTTGTAGTCATGTGGTAATGGTGGCCCAGTAACATCGGCCAGGAGTACATACGTATGTACGTCCTGGGTTGGCTCTGTGATTTGATTTCATTATTTTATCAGAAGAAAAGAAAGAAAGAAGAAAGAAAAAATTTTTATTTACATGAACAAGTGGCAACTTACAAATCAAGTACAATATATACATTTAAAAAAAAAAACGGTATGAAATATGCGCCACGTCCATGCAAAACGGCCGAGCGCTCAGCATGATGCTGTGGGCACACATAAATAATAGTGCGACTAATCCACAGCGCTGGTTTTCAGCGTCGGCCGGTGACGCTGTCGACTCTAAAACGTCGGATCGGTTGTGCCAAATCAATTAGAAAACTGTACATAATATTATCACGAAAACGATTAAGGGAAAATCGTACTTAGGCAAATTTTTATGTCAAAATCTTCTTAATTCTGACTGTTTATAAAAGTTATGAATTTTATATTTAAATATTATTACATTTAAACTAATATTTAAAAACTGTAGAAGCTAGCGTGCTATGTCTTTTATCTGAGTGGGAAATGAAAACAACTCCTCCCGAGCAGCGAGAGCATAGATTATCAGAAAGGAGCGAGTGGTCAGCATTTTACTGACTAAAATCCACCTGCGTTCTTTTAGTTCCCTATGAGTTTTAGGGCCATGGCCAAAACTTCCGAACAACGCACGCAGCCAAAAAAAAACATAGTAATTTATGTCTGAAAGTCTGGATCAGAAATACTTCTTTTTATACCTTGCCTAGCACTACCAGTGTGCATGTATATTGTCTTTACAGACATATAAACTCACATACACAATACATCCAGACCCGGAACACCTATCTGTAGGCTATACAAATATTTGTTCCATACGGAAATCAAACCCGCGATACACAGCGCAACAGCCAACCGCTCAACCACTGCACCAACCGTGACATTAACGCCCATTTTAATAAGCTACCTATCTAAAGTTGCAGCTACTAAAGATAAACAAATCTATCCTTTTGCCCTTACTTGCTTTCCTATAACCTACCGACGGTTAGCACCAAAAGTTGTGACATTGACAACTAGAATCTACTGTTTATCGAAGATAGCTATCTATTTATGAACTGCGGTAGGTTATTGAAAACGGGCGTAAGTAGCTACACTAAACTTTATTCGCGGTTCTTCTTCACCATCACAAGAAAAACATGTAAGTATCACACTTACAACTACAATTAAACTACATACAGTTTCAAAACACTCCCTTCCTGATACAATACAATTTCCCCAATAATTGCATGTTGACCAACCGGACGGTGTGAGTTTCACAAGTTAACGCTGAAACTGACTGACTGACCGGCGCTTTGGCAATCGCTCGGCAATAAAGAACCAGGGCTAGCGGTGTCGCAAAGCCAATGACGATCGATCATTTATCGCCTTGGTTAAAGTAGCCAGTAAGGCATCAATCTAGGTGTAATGTAGCTAGTACTAAATCATCATCTACCTAGCCTTTTCCCAACTATATTGGGGTCGGCTTCCAGTCAAGCCGGATTTAGCTGAATACCAGTATTTTGCGAGGAGCGGCTGCCTACCAGACCTCCACAACCCATTAACTGGGGTAACACGGTACTTCATAGTAAGACTGGATTCAGATTTACTGGTTAATCCTAAATAATATGCATTTATCTACGTGCTATAATTGTTTAGTGCCGTAAGAAAATTCGTATAGTATAAGGAGCACAGGCGTAGGGTGGCCAGTCTTTCGGTATTATATAGGATGCATTTGAAGAGTTTGCGTAGGAATTACATGACAATATTTCAGCATCATCTTCGGTTGAATGAAAGAGATCCCCGGATCCCCGAATTAAGGCTAAGAAGGAACAATAGCTGGTTTTAGTCAGTAAAAGTATGACATGAAGACAGCGAGAGAAGTCATATTGATGAGTTACGTGCTAACTTACATATTTACTCCACTTCTGATCGCAGTTTCCTAAGTTTTCTAGACTAATGCTACGCTAGCACGAGATGACCTAGAATAATTACACAGATATGTACGGACTACGGTACAGTCGTAATTCCGCAATCATCGCATGACTCTCGGTCTATGCTAATGGATATCGATTAAATTCGATGATACATAACCGCGGTATTTTTCCATCACAATAATAAAGCTTACAAGAGCCTCGACAAACATCTGCAGACTTATTTTTAAGTATAAGACATTTATTGAATTATAATATTCTTTATTGTTCACCATTACATATTATAGAAAATGAAACTAAAACACATAAGTAAGGTACATACATTGAGCGGCCTTAACGCATTCCGCAATCTCTTCCAGGCAACCTGGAATGGACAGAGATTGCCTGGACAAAAAACCAGACTGTCATTTAAGATTCAAGATTCATTTATTCATTGTCAAACATAGGTACATAATAAGTTCTAAATAATACATTGAGGGCGCTATGTTTTGCCTCTAGGGCGTACAATGTGATAATACATGCAATATTAATTCATTTAAAACTTAAAACGGGAATTTAATTACAAATTTATAAATAACAATAAAGAAATAAATTATATGTACATTGGTGTGACAATACCAGTATTTTCCATATAATATGGAAAATGCCATCAGTTTTCAGGTAAAGGCTATTCATTTATTCAAATTGAAAGTATAAGGATTGAAAATTAATAGTTATTTTCCCCTAAACGCCTACAACTTAATACATAGCAAGATTCCCCTTTCATGCAACCTTATCATGAACCCTCTTTAATTCAATGACCCTACCTTGACCTCATGACCTCAATCCTCCTTGTTATTTCAATATCAAAAGGATACACTAAAAAACAATCACACGGTTGCCATAGTTACGGCACTATTGACAAAATTCTGACAGTTTTCATTTACATTTCCACTCCGGATAAAAAAGAATAGCAAAAAAATGGTTTTCTAAGTGTGTTTACTGGTTTTAAAATGAAGTTACTGAAGTTTCACCTGAGGTATCATCCCCCAGGAATCACATTGGAGTATTTGTCGAAGGGTCAGGTGAAAAATAAGGACATAGATTTGTTGGATCTCAACTGCGAGTAAGTTTTCCAATCTTTCTAAAGGTAATTTCGTTCAGGATCACGGATATAAAACAGGATATTAGTGCATTTTCTTTGCCATCATTTTGTAAGTACTTGTTGATCTCTGTGCTTAAGTGGCAGTGGCCTGGTGTGCAGGGCACATTACTCGTAGAACATGTGACATGTATTTTTATGCTTTTATTACGCACCCTCGCGTTTAACCATTACTTCACCTAAGCGACGATGTGGCCGACGAAGGAGCACGCTTGCCTAGAAGTAACCTACCCCACTCTTGACTTAAAGACCCCTTAGTTGTAGTTATTAGGAAAGACAGACTCCGGCAATTCCACTCACAGCACACTGTCGACAGAACACAAAAATATTAGCAAACCCTTTTTATACCCTATAATAAGGAAGAAACAGTTCACAATCAATTCTAGCCATCAAGTCTTTAATGTTATTTTCCAACAGCTCAGACATCAAAGCCATAGCTCATCGCCTGTACCAGAAAGAGGCCCTGATCACAGAGGAGGTCCGAGATCAGCTGGAACAATGCCTGGACATCCTGAAGAAGAGGATCGAACACGAAGGTCCCTCCGGCAAGAGGTTCTACATCTACAAGACCTTGATGACTCATGTACTGCCCCTCACCAATGTTGCCTTTGATAAGACTGGAGAGAGGCAAGTGGTTTTAAAGATATTATGAAAACAAACACAACTTATTGAAATGGGATTTTGTAGACCTCCTTTCCTGTCCAACGTCCAAAACTACATGCACCTTTTACGACTAATTTGAAGCCAATGACAGAACTATCCAGGATAAAATTTGAGTCAGATCGCCTTGACAAGGAGAAGACGAAGTAGAAAGACCAGTCAGATTCTCAATATGAGAGCGATGCCTCTGTTTAGATTGTGAGCCGCACATTGGGTTGCCCCCAAGTGCCCATACACCTGCAATTAGTAGTACTTATTAGTGCCACTAGCGCTGAAGTTAATGGGGCCACCTGCTGAGCCCAAACAGTTTAACAAGTTCATTAAACTCATTCTCATATCCCTCCTCCCACAGTTCATCCATCTTTTCTTTGTTCTTCCTCTCCATGCATCCACAAGTAAACTCGAAACTCTTTTAGTAACATATGCGTTTTATCCCAGGTCCTCTTTACATTACTATACCAAGACAGAATCGTCTGTCTGATTCGAAAAGAAGTGTTGGCAACTAATGTCTCCTCCTTTCTCCAGATGCATAACAGGTAGCTACGACCGCACGTGCAAGGTGTGGGACGTGGAGGCTGGCACGGAGACGCAGACGCTCTCAGGACACCAGAACGTCGTCTACTCCGTGCACTTCAACTTCCCGGCATGGTGAGTGTCCACGGGGCTAGTCTACGAGCGTACTGTATTTAGCAGACGCTAGATGCCAACACAACGTGGCTAAATGAGGTTTTATAGACCTGGATGTATAGACCTGTCGGACATCTAATGTGAGTGCTGTGCTTCTGTTCAAAACATGAATCACACGTTGAATGCTCCAAGTGACCATAAACCTGCTCTTTGGAGAATTAAATGAGTGCCACCGATGCTGCAGTTAACGTAGCCACCCACTGGGTCCAAACAATTTAACGTGTTTAGCTTCGATTCGAAAAGAAGAAGAAGACTCTCTCAGGACACCAGAATGTGCTCTACTCCGTGCACTTCAACTTCCCAGCGTGGTGAGATGTCCACAGAGCTCCAGCTGAGGAAAACCACTCAAATCAAAATGCCAATTTTCATTCCCTACCCTTTTGATGAACCTTCGATTTTGATAGAAATTAATCCATGGCTTCATATTGAAAATTGGTACCTAGATGTACAGGAAAAGTTTTTAACCACTGCGTAAATTTTTTTTGGTGGCTCAGTGTAAGTAATAGAACACAAGTCGATCTTCATGGTTAAGCAACGCTTGCCAAGGTTGGTCTGTGGATGGGTGACCATCTTAACATAACGAGTTTCCTCCGTGCCTCGGAAAGCACGTTAAACCGTAGGTCCCGGCTGTCATTTATAGATCTTTGACAGTCGTTACGGATAGTCAGAAGCCAGTAAATCTGACTCCAGTCTTGCCATGAAGTACCCTGTTACCCCAGTTATTGGGTTTTGGAGGTCTGGTAGGTAGCCTATGCTCTGGTAGTATATAACTTTGAAGATCGACCTGTGTTCTATTACTTACACTGAGCCACCAAAAAAAAATTACGCAGTGGTTAAAAACTTTTCCTGTATTCAACGATTTTAAATAAGTACCTATTGAATATTGTTGATTTGGTTTAGTTGGAAGGCATTGTCATTAATAGAGCAGGACAGTTTTCTAAAAGTCAAAATTTGGAATTACTTGTTTTGTAAATTAAGTCAACATAAAATAAACTTATATGAATTGATGTTCGTTTGTTTGCCTAATTTTGGCAAACCCATCCTCCATTTCGCTCCAGCTGAACAGAATAGAGTGAAACGCAGTGAGCGCACCTGCCTGGTTCACATCTTCATACGTGGACCACCACTGTAAAAACTTCCTCTTAATAAAAACAATTATTTATCACCTCAGCAATCGCGTCTTAACTGGTTCCTTCGACAAGTCAGCGAGGATCTGGGACCCGGTGACGGGTGAATGCCTGGCGACGCTCCTAGGACACCGCGGGGAGGTGGTGGCCTGCCAGTTCAGCCCCAAGGGAGACCTGGCAGGAACTGGCTCCATGGACAATTCTGCCAAGCTGTTTGACGTTCGCACTGGTAATTATCCCATGCTGCATGTATTTTTTTTTATTGTTATAAACTAGTGCTTGACTGCGCTACCCCACCTGATGGTAAGCAGTGATGCAATCATTGATAGTGAGGCGCACTAACTTATTAACGTTTGAATCCCCAACCGGTCCTATGAGACCGCGCTGTTATTGTTTTACTATTGTGTCTCGTTTGGCGGGTATCTGAGTAACTACGAGTCTATTCACTCTAGCCTTGAAGACAACTAAATTATAATCGGACGGGAAAACCGCAGAAGGCAAATTGTTCCAGTTCTTCGATGTACGCGGCATAAACGACGAAGCAAAACGCTTAGTCCGGTCCGTAGAGGTTTTTCCACAAGGTACACCGACGACCTGGCGAGGGTTGCGGGAATCCGATGTATGCGAGACGCACAGGACCGGTCGTTGTGGCGACGCTTAGGGGAGGCCTATGTCCAGCTGTGGACGTCTTTCGGCTGAAATGACAATGATATATGTATTTTCGCGACTGTAAAGGAGTGTTATGTTTTCAAAGTTCATGTGTGTAGGTATGTGAGTTTCTTTATTTCACCATAACTTCTAAATTATTAAACCGCTTTGCATGTTGGAGGTATCGTTCGAATCGGTAAGAAGAAGAAAATAAATACGGAAATACATACAACACCAGAACCGCCATATAACACACACCCAATTAAAAAAAAAAATGTCAGTTCATGCATGTGATTATCGTCAAGAATTTGATACGTTGATTTCCAAAAATATAAGTTTGTTACACTGTTAATCGAAACAGAGAAGAAAACATTTTTGCCATTTCGTTATGAATCCTCTACTAATATTATTAATATCAATATTAAAAAAAATCAGTCAAGTGCTAGTCGAACTTGCACACGAAGAGTTTCTATACCATTATGCAATTAATACTCCATGTAAACAAGAACCAACTTATCATTGTATTTGTCAAACAACATTATTAGTATCTAATTAAGCTTAAAATAATATAATAATAATAACTTAATATAATTATATCTAATACTGCAACTATTTCCTAGAAAGCTACCTACCTATTTTACCTATTTTATGATTATACATTAAAAGTGCTTCCTCTCTCTAAACCACTTATTTTGCTGTGTCCGACAGGGTCCATGTGATCTAATTATTTAGTTTTACCACCTAAGTTTACACACATATGGAATTCAATAAAGTATTGAGTATTAATTCAAGTAACAGTTACCTGCAAAACATCAATTAACAGGAGTTCAAAAAAAAAAGTCACTCCCTTATTCCCAGGTTACAGTTGTCCGCTAGCTCGATAGATGGCGTTGTACCGGGAAGGCGCGCGGCTGAATCGCGCTATGGTTTCGTTACCTACGCTAGCCTATATACAAGCTCGCCAAACCTCCACCACGTGAAGGATATAATTACATAAATTTTTGAAAAGTCAGCACTTAGGTATACTGACTTGAGAAACGTTGAATTTATGATCGGCCACAGTTTATTGTGGTGGTCGTATTTCTACAATTTGTACAGGCTTTGTCCTCTTACTCAGGTCTATTCTATAGACTTCTTCTTTAGACTATATGACCTTTCATCATCATCTACCTAGCCTTTTCCCAACTATATTGGGGTCGGCTTCCAGTCAAGCCGGATTTAGCTAAATACTTACCAGAATTTTTATGAGGAGCGGCTGCCTACCAGACCTCCACAACCCATTAACTGGGGTCGATATGACCTGTAACTTTAAAAATAAAGAATTGCAATGTAGTCGGTTTATCATAATAATATGATACATAACGGGATAACAACATATTTTTTACACGATTGCCAAAAAAAGGGAGTGTTATTTAAAATTGATATAGCGCATATAGATATCATCTAGAAAGTGAAGAGTAGATTTTTAATAAAAAAAAATATAATAGGTGAGACAGTGCAGTACGAATAAACCGTGTAAAAAACTCTTTTGCCATTTTTTCTAAGTTTTATATAATAAACTAGTGCTTGACTGCGATCCCACCTGATGGTAAGCAGTGATGCAGTCTTAGATAGTGAACTATTTGGTTATGAAACCCCAATTAAATTTTGAATATCGAAATAAACCAGCTAAGTGCAAGTCGATCGTGTGCTCAAAGAATTTTCAAACCATTGTACAAAGAAGCCGGTATAGGCTCGTACCTCGATCACTTACTGATGAAATGGGATGGGACCAAGTTACTCAGCACTAGCATTACATCCGTACCTGCTTATAAAACTTTAACCATCATCTGCCTGCCTAGCCTTTTCCTAAGTATATTGGGGTCGGCTTGCAGTCATGCCGGATTTAGCTAAATACCTGTATTTTATGAGGAGAGGCTGCCTACCAGACCTCCACACCATTATCTGGGGTAACACGGTACTTCATGGCAAGACTGGAGTCAGATTTAATGGGTTCTGACTATCCGTAACGACTGCCAAAGATCTACAAATGACAGCCGGGACCTACGGTTTAACGTGCTTTCCGAGGCATGAAGGAAACTCGGTATATTAAGATGGTCACCCATCCACAGACTAACCGTGGCAAGCGTTGCTTAACCTTGAAGATCGACCCGTGTGGCTGTTATTATCTAGCCACGAAGCTCCTCTGCTTATACAATTTAAATCATGCAGAAACAATTTACCACATTATCTCTTCCAGGCAGCGAGATCCACACGTACAACGGGCACACGGCCGAGGTGATCGCGCTGCAGTTCGACCCCAACGAGGGCCAGCGCCTCATCACCGGCTCCTTCGACGGCACCATCTCCTTGTGGGACACCAGGGCTGAGGAGTAAGTTGGGATTTATAGCGCGTTACTTTAATTTACTGTTATTTAACTTAATTTTTTTTCATCAAAATTTCTGACCGTCCAGAAAGCGCGAAGTCAGAAGGAGCAGGAAGTCTTGTCAGACTTTTACTAACTTAAGCCCACTTCTATTCCTTCTTTGCCGTCATTTCAAGGTCCCGTGGTTCTATTTAACCGCTAATCTGTGTTTCACAACAAGTTTTCAGAATAGTCAAACGAGGGTTGTAGGATTGTTCTATAGAGTTACCGTGGTTCTGGATCACAAAGACCGACTGAAGGAGCAATCGAACTCTCTCGCTCTATCCAGAGCTGAGAGAAACTTGAAAATTTCTCACTATAATAATAATAATAATAATAATAATAATAATAACAATTTTAGAAAATAATACTCACAAACTGTACTACGACCGCGCAATATTGACTGACAGAACAGTTCACTACAATAGACCAGATATAACTCTACAAGATAAAATCAATAAAATCACATACTTAATCGATATCGCAGTCCCTAATACACATAATTTACAAAAAACAATAGGTGAGAAAATAAGCAAATATACAGAACTAAAAGAAGAAGTGACCAGAATTTGGAGGCAAGAAAAAGTGTACGTTGTGCCCATTGTTGTCTCCACCACGGGCGTCATACCTCATCATCTCCACCACAGCCTCAAAGTAATAGACCTAAAAGACTCAACTTACATTACCCTTCAAAAAGCTGCTATTCTGAACACCTGTAGGATAGTAAGAAAATTCATGCAGATCGAGGAAAATGAAATTTCTCCTCATAATACTCATTTACCACACAACACGCTACATTGACTTGGCTTGGCCCGTTGATGTAGCTTTAAAAACTAGCCTATTTATAGAGCTAAGAAAAACTATAAGTTTTCCAAAATAATAATAATAATAATAATAATAAGCCCCCTAAACAACCACACGTCCTGATTGACCATCTAATCACGTGGGGGGCGGACACACGAATGAGAAATTACTGGCGTGGCTAACGTGGCTCTGGAAACCCATTAAAAATATGGAGACACGTTCAAAGAAAAAACGTATAGGACCGCTGCCCGGGGGCGATCGCCGGGGCGCACCTGGAGCTGACGCTGGGTGTCACAGCATGCGAACCGTCAGCGGTGAGGAGTTGAGCAGGCGGGCTCCCACCGACAAAGATACTACAGCCGAAATCACTGACGATGGTGACAGACTGACGGACAGGACAAACACCCCTGTAGAACCGTACAGTCCTAGTACAGTATCATATGCACCTTCTAGAAGATCAACACCATCCATACCATCGTCACCACCCCCCAGTACTAATTTCAATACAATCCACCCCACCCAGTCCTTGAATGTTGCGCGGGAGGTATCTACCTTTTTACCCGCGTCCACCAAGGCGGGCAAAGCAAGAGTTCGCATGAAATGGAGTAAAGATGTAAACATATTTATCATGCGAACTTACCTATATATCACAAAGTTAGAGACCGATTTGACAACCTATAGGCAACAGCTGCATGAACTATTTACACGACAATACCCAGAAGTTACTGTTACAGAACAAAGAATTTCAGACCAACGCAGAACTATAGTTAGGAATAAACTCCTGTCACAAGACATAATAGATCAGTTAAGAGAAGAAGTTCGAACGCAATTACATGTAGAAACAGAAAGTAATGAAAGCACTTTTGATTTCGTCGTAACACAAAACACCACTGAAAATATCCAACCAGAACAACAATTGCATGCTCACTTAGATCCTAACACACAATCTCAAACATCTTATCTGTCACAAGCATATACACAAACCACACATACATCTACGCAAACCGAAAGTATTGCTATAACATTAGAGAATGACGTTGAGATCCTTGTAAATATTGAGCAAAATCACCTCACAGATTCGTATGTACAAGAAATACACGAAAAATTTAAAACTGTTCTTACTCAGTATTCCGGGATGGATCCAGCAGCTCGACCAAAGCTGCCTAAACTTAGGTACACACCAAAACTGAACAGGCTTGTTTGTTTATTTAATCAAAGTATTCTCAAACAATATATTAACGAAGAAACTCAACTAATAGATGTACACACTCTGGTATATTGCACAGCACTAGTTATTTCTGAAGAGCTTAGTTATAAGATCACAGAAAATTCAGGAACACATACAAGGTCAAAAAATAATAATAAACCCGCTTGGCAACAGAGACTTGAAAAAGATATAGAAAAACTTAGGGCAGATTGTGGTAGACTAACTCAGTACATTAATAACAATAGATCAAATAAGGTAGTTAAAAGAGTAGAAGCATTATTTAAGAACATGACTATTCATACTAGACATGAGGATGAAAATAGGAAACCAGTAGATTTTTTAGATACTTTAAAACAGAAATTAGCAGTTAAAGTTCATAGGTTAAGACGATATAAGAAAGCACAGGAGCGTAAAAATGACAACTCTTTATTTACTATGAACGAAAAGAATTTTTATAGGAATTTACAGACTAAGCCACAAACTAATACATTACATGAAAATAATATAGAATTACCAACAGTAGAACAAATTGAAACATTTTGGTCTGGTATATGGGAAGAGCAAGTAGAACATAATGCTAAATCAAATTGGATAATAGACGAAACTGCTAGACGGACTTCATTAGAAGAAATGGAGTTCGTTGAGTTTACCGAGTCTGACATAACTAGTATTACAGCAAGACTACACAACTGGAAATCCCCAGGTGTAGATAAAATTCATAATTATTGGTTTAAAAAATTAGAATCATTACACAAAATATTGGCAAAAAATTTAACTGACATTGTTCTAGGGAAACAAAATATACCTGAGTTTATTGCTACAGGAATAACATACATGTTACCGAAAACCAAATACTCACCACAGCCTTCCCAGTACAGACCAATTACATGCCTACCTACAATTTACAAGATCTTAACGTCAGCCATCACAACAAAAATAAACAAACACATAGAACAACACAACATAATAGCAGAAGAGCAAAAGGGATGCAGACGGGGTCACATGGGGTGTAAGGAACAACTAGTTGTAGACTCAGTAATACACAAACATGCTGCCACAAAAAATAGAAATTTACACTGTACCTACATAGACTACAAAAAAGCTTTTGATAGTATCCCACATTCCTGGTTGATCCAAATATTACAGATATATAAAATAAACTCAAAAATCATAGACTTTTTGCAAAATATTATGCTTCGTTGGAAAACTACATTGCAGTTAACTTGCCGCGACAAAACTATAAAAACGCGACAAATAGCTATTAGAAAAGGCATTTATCAGGGAGATTCCTTGAGCCCTCTATGGTTCTGTCTCGCTTTAAATCCCCTATCTCACTTACTGCAGCGCACCCAGGCTGGATATTGTCTTAAACACACAACAGAACTAACCACTATCTCTCACCTTATCTATATGGACGACATTAAATTATATGCTAAAACTGAAAAAGAGATGAAAAAATTAATAGAAGTCACTACGGAATTTAGTAAAGATATTAACATGCAATTTGGACTAGACAAATGTAAAACAGTACACATAATAAAAGGCAAAATTAAACCTGGTGACTATGCAATTAATAATACTGAAACTATTACAGCGATGGAATCAACAGATCTATATAAATATTTAGGATACAGGCAACTTAAAGGCTTAGATCATACCTCGATTAAACATACACTGACTACTGAATACAAGAGGAGAGTGATCGCACTATGTAAAACTAAACTCTTAGGAAAGCATTTAATAAAGGCACTGAACACCTATGCGATACCAATACTTACTTACTCATTTGGAGTGATCAAATGGTCAAAAACTGACATACAACAAATAGAGAGAATAACACGCACCACGCTCACTAAACACAATAACCTACATCCTAAATCTGCAATAGAAAGACTGACCATCAAACGGCAACAGGGAGGGAGAGGCCTAATAGATGTTCATCATCTTTGGCAGAAACAAATTGCTAGATTAAAAACATTCTTTTACACAAAATCTCAAACAAGCACCATACATAAAGCCATAGTCAAAAACGATACTAACTACACCCCCCTTAACCTACACGATGAGAACACAATTTACAACATCACTAATGACCTACAGAAACAAAAGATAGAAGAGTGGAAAAAGAAAGTGCTACATGGACGACACCCCCATGACCTAGAACAATCCCACATAGATACAATAGCTTCAAACAAATGGCTTAAGATAGGTAGTTTATTCCCGGAAACCGAAGGGTTTATTATTGCGATTCAAGATCAAATCATCAACACTAAAAACTACAGGAAATTTATTATCAAAGATCCCACAATATTGAATGATAAGTGCCGTAAGTGTCACAATCAATCAGAGACTATTCAACATATTACAGGCGCATGCACAACTCTCACTCAGACTGACTACACTCATAGACACAACCAAGTCGCAAACATCATTCACCAAAAACTAGCAACTAAACATAAGCTCATACAAGATCATGATTTAACCATCCCTTATTACAAATATGTTCCACAAACTGTTTTAGAAAATACCACACACAAACTCTACTACGACCGCGCCATTTTAACCGACAGGACCATTCATTACAATAGACCAGACATCATTCTCCAAGATAAAGCTAATAGAGTAACATACCTGATAGATATTGCAGTCCCTAACACGCATAATTTGCAAAAGACAATAGGAGAGAAATTAAGTAAATACGGAGAACTTAAAGAAGAAGTAACACGAATCTGGAGGCAAGAAAAAGTATATATCGTACCCATAGTTGTTTCCACTACAGGAGTTATACCCAACCATCTTCACAATAGTCTCAAATTAATAGACCTTAAGGATTCAACCTACATACTACTACAAAAAGCTGCAATTTTGAACACCTGCAGAATAGTAAGAAAGTTCATGCAGATAGAGGAAAATGAAATTTCTCCTCATAATATCCACTATACACCATAAACCCACCACACACACGCTACATTGACTTGGCTTGGCCCGTTAATGTAGCTTAACACTAGCCTAGAGCTAAGAAAAACTTAACGGTTTTCCAAAAATAATAATAATAATAATAATCCTTTATTATCAGGCAACTAAGGCCCATAGAAACAATACACAAATAATATTACAAAATTACAAACTAATACATATAACATATACTAATACTATAAAATAACCACCCGAAAAAAAGCAAAATTTTAAAAAAGGCATTATTAAACAGCCTACGGTAAATGTATGCGAAATTCAGCGCTGACAACACGTTGCTATATGACTTTGCTCAGGCACATTTAGTTAAATAAAAAAATCATTACACCACAATCATTGGTGTACCTAAGTTTAATTTTCAAGCGGGGCCTGGCCCCTGACAGGAAAAAGCAGGCATATTTTTGTGTGGAATTATCAGTATTTTAAAGACATGTGACATTCACCAACCCGCACTAGGCCCGCGTGGCGGATTACGGCTCATTCCCTCTCCTAGAGAAAAGGCCTGAGTCCCCGCAGTGGGAACATTATAAGGCTGATGCTATGCTATCAGTATTTTAGCGGTAGCCTGACATCTTGGATGGATGCTTGATAAAACTGGGATGGGCATTGCCAACTCGGCCCCCCTCTATAATATGTCTTTGATCACAATCTGGTGAATTCCTATCCAGCCGCGTGTCAGTACTCAAGGGCCACGACGGCGAGATCTCCAACGTGCAGTTCAACTGGGACAGTTCCCTGGTGGGCTCGTCTTCTCTGGACGGCAGCGCCAAGCTGTGGGACGCGCGGCAGAGCTCCTGTCTCGCTACCGTGTCCGGACATACTGATGAGGTGAGTACACTACAACGTGCAGTTCAACTGGGACAGTTCCCTGGTGGGCTCGTCTTCTCTGGACGGCAGCGCCAAGCTGTGGGACGCGCGGCAGAGCTCCTGTCTCGCTACCGTGTCCGGACATACTGATGAGGTGAGTACACTACAACGTGCAGTTCAACTGGGACAGTTCCCTGGTGGGCTCGTCTTCTCTGGACGGCAGCGCCAAGCTGTGGGACGCGCGGCAGAGCTCCTGTCTCGCTACCGTGTCCGGACATACTGATGAGGTGAGTACACTACAACGTGCAGTTCAACTGGGACAGTTCCCTGGTGGGCTCGTCTTCTCTGGACGGCAGCGCCAAGCTGTGGGACGCGCGGCAGAGCTCCTGTCTCGCTACCGTGTCCGGACATACTGATGAGGTGAGTACACTACAACGTGCAGTTCAACTGGGACAGTTCCCTGGTGGGCTCGTCTTCTCTGGACGGCAGCGCCAAGCTGTGGGACGCGCGGCAGAGCTCCTGTCTCGCTACCGTGTCCGGACATACTGATGAGGTGAGTACACTACAACGTGCAGTTCAACTGGGACAGTTCCCTGGTGGGCTCGTCTTCTCTGGACGGCAGCGCCAAGCTGTGGGACGCGCGGCAGAGCTCCTGTCTCGCTACCGTGTCCGGACATACTGATGAGGTGAGTACACTACAACGTGCAGTTCAACTGGGACAGTTCCCTGGTGGGCTCGTCTTCTCTGGACGGCAGCGCCAAGCTGTGGGACGCGCGGCAGAGCTCCTGTCTCGCTACCGTGACCGGACATACTGATGAGATGAGAACACTGGCCACTGGAGAGCTATGGGTAGGTACAATCGACAGAAGAGTTTATTGTAAACTTTGCGCACATGCAAGGCAAGAAACGAACAGGTCTCTGAAACGGTCCATTGCGATGTACAAATATTTATGTGATTAAAGATAATTGGTGCAAAAACTGAATATTTACTTTAAATAATTGAAGTATTGTCAATACATGGGTCATCGTCATTCATTAAATGACAATCGCAGAAAGGTGAGGATTGGCGCATGAAAAGAGAGGTCGAGGTTCAGCAATTGGGTGTGAAATCGGGGTGCGGGTGATGACGATGAGGTATTAAAGTTGAGAATTTGCCAAACGCGATCTTATCATGAAAAGATGTCTGACGTAGAGTATAAGTCCAGTGCTTAGGGCTTTAATTCCTAGAGTAGGGACAATGTTTAAAAAAGGTCAGTAACAGGTGCTTCTTTGTTCTAATGTAAGGTGCTGGACATCTGCTTCGACTGGGCCGGCCAGCGCATGGCGACGGCTTCCAGCGACTGCTCCGCCAGGGTCTACGACGTGAAGTCCGACTTCAAGGAGCTCGCCGTCATGAAGGGGCATCGTGGTGAGGTGTCCAAGGTTAGTGGTTGACTAGTAAACATGTGACATAATCAAACATATCGTCCCCGTAGAGTGAAAATTAACTAAGTGACACTTTTAGGTAAAATGAGTTATGAATTCCATGCTTATCACGATTTTTTGCTTTATTTTTCTATCTAACCGCCGTAGCTCTATTGTTCTTTATCAGAAAGTTAGGTTGTGTGAAAAATAACTAACATGCAGTAACATACAATAAGTATGAGGGGTATATTAAATAAAATATTTTAGTGATTTCTAATATGAACTATGCTTGTCCAGAAAAATATGTAAGCGTACATAGTTATTTATACTCTGACATATTAAAAACGAATTGCTTTGATATTGAGATCGAAAATTCACTAAGTGATCTTAGTTAGTCAATGTAGGATAAAGTCAATAGAGTGACAACTGATTAAGTCGTTTTAGTGATAATTTGAATTAAAATTTCAGAGTAATAAATAATTATTATCTTTTAGTGAGTTTACACTCGTAGTAACTTGCTAAATCCATTAGCTTTGGCATCACCAAAATCTTTTAGTTATTTATAATTTACTTAAATTGAATCAACTTACCAAAAAAATGTTGAGTCACGCATCTTGGGTAGTTGTTTCACGCCTCCATACAGCAGCGAAGTACAACTATTATGGACTCTCCAGGTGTTGATCAGTACTCTATGAAATCTCAAATTAACCAGGACTAAGAAACAACCTAAACGTTGGAAAAAAGTAATCCAAGCCAATGGAAGAAGAACATTATCAAAAGGAAGATGCGCAGCTCGTCGCTCTGGGAGACTTTAACGCCTACCATCAAGATTAGATTTTCCCATACCAGAGGACCGATCACGCTGGGAGAGAAACACAAAACATCACTGTAGCGCCAACGCTGCTGGGCCCATGCCTTTCCCAGCTGGTTAAGCAAGGGGTGCCTAATGTAGTTCGTCATACCGCCAATTGATTGGATCTTCTGCTGACCACCGACGTGGATGTATTGTAACAGTCTCCTCACCAAAAGGACCTTCAGTCTGTTGAAGTCTATATCGTCCTTCTTCCCACTGTGACACACGCAGTGAACTGAGAATATGGCGATACAAATCAGCAGATTGAGATGAGGTACAACACTTTTTTGCATTTTATCATTGGCAGCAGGTCTGTTTATCTTCGGAAACTCCGTCGAGCTGTGCGAATGCTACATCCAATGTGGTGCGGCGCTATGGAGTATTCTATCACCTGTAGTAATGTACCCATCGGTGGCTCAGCTTACCCTCGCTTCGATGCCGACTGCACTGAAGCTGGTTTCTTACCTGGGTGGAGTCTCGTAACCGCAAAACTCTGGATCTGAGCTCAAAGAAGAGCTCCTTTAACCATGCTGCCAAGTCTTACAAAAAAGCACCAAGTACAGCTCTCTTCAATAGCATTACATATATTGACAAAAAACTCTCTGCGCAACTATCTGGCAATAGAGTGTAGTGACCTACATATATTAATCATACGCGCATCACACGGCCGGCTGCCGCCGCAGCGCGCAGCGCACTGAGCGACCGCCAGGGCGCGCGGCGCGCGCGCCGCCGTGTATGTACCACGGACCCCGAACGAATGCGGCACCTCTGCGGTCCGCGCCCGCGCTGGCGGTCATAGCGAGTGGTGACAACATCCCTGCGTCGAAGACATTCGGGCACTGGCTAATGGAAGAAGCCGTGCCACCCGTATAGCTTGTCGGCCCGCGCGCGCCGCATACGTCATCCTCGGCGAGCTCACAACCTGATCGCCCATTGGTCTACCACCTCCTCAGTACCACCACTACTTTTTGTATGATACCCTACGGGAATATAAGGCGATGTTTTCTAGAAATAAACTAGTCATTTCGTTACCCTTACGCATTTGTCTTTTATTTATAATCGACCTCTAAATTGGTGACCCCGACGTGATCCCCGAAACGATGGACAAACCAACTCAGGAGCCGCGAACCACGCTGTCCGAAGAAAATATAGAGATGATCTCCGTCAAGTCTCGGATACCTCCGTTCTGGCGTGACAAGCCCAGATTATGGTTCGCGCAGTTTGAAACCATGGTGTCGAACCAAAAGCTCAGTGAAGAAGCGAAGTTTGGACTTGCTGTGGCGCAACTCGACAAGGTAGATGTCGAACAAATTAGCGACATCATATTATCATCGGCCAGGACGGGTAGATTTGAAGCGCTCAAGACCCGTTTATTATCCGTCTACGAGGAGTCGGAGAATAAACAGCTGCAGAAATTGCTCAACGAAGTTGAACTAGGCGACCAGCGTCCTTCCCAGCTGCTGCGGCGTATGCGCGATCTGGCTCGTGACAAGATGCCCGATGAAACCCTCCGAATGTTGTGGATGAGCCACCTACCCTCTTCGACGAGAGCTGTTTTGGCGGTCAGTGAAACATCGAAATTAGACTCGCTAGCGGCGATGGCTGACAAGATGAGTGAGCAGATGAAGGAGGTCAACTCCGTGTGTTCCTGCAGCCATGCTAGCGCTGCGTCAGAAAAATCGCCTAACGATCGAATTTTGAATATGATCGAGGCACTTACGAAAGAGGTCGCAGAGTTGAAAATGGACAGATCGCGTAACTACCACCGTGGACCGCAGCGAGGCAGATACCGTTCAAGATCTCGTTCCAAGTCCGCGAATCGTGACACTTCGATTTGCTATTTCCATCGCAAGTTCGGCAAGGAGGCGTTTCGCTGTCAAAGACCCTGTAATTTTGCAAGCAAGACGAATACGAGCCAGGTAAACTAGTTCCGACTTTGGCTACGACGGAAGCCGAAGTCGACTACATATCTCGACACCGTCTGTTTATTAAAGAGCTGGGAACTGGTCTACATTTCCTCATCGATACCGGCGCGAACGTCTCAGTATTACCTGTAAAGAGGGTACGCAGAGAAAAAACGACGCCGACTGAATATCTCTACGCCGCCAACGGCTCACGAATACCCTCCTATGGGGAACGCACTATGACATTGAATATAGGACTACGTCGACCGTATATGTGCAATTTCGTCGTCGCCGAAGTGACCAAACCGATATTGGGAGCCGATTTCCTGCATAAACACCAACTCACGGTAGATATACACGGACGAAGGTTAATAGACAAAAAAACCGGACTATCCATTGTCGGCAGCGTAACATCTACTTCAGACTTTAGCATCAACACCGTGGATGACCAGCAGCCATACCACGATCTGCTCGCAAAGTACCCAGACATTACCCGACCGAATTTGAAGCTCTGTCACAGCGAAGTGGAACACCATATACAGACTACCGGCCCGCCATTATATGCGAAATCACGCCCTCTGCCACCGCACAAGTACAAGGCAGCCAAGGCCGAATTTGACGTGATGATCGAGCAAGGTATTTGTCGGCCGTCGAAGAGTCCTTGGGCCAGTCCAATACACCTTGTCCTAAAGAAGGATGGCAAATACAGAGTTTGTGGAGATTATCGGCGGCTCAATACAGTGACCGTGCCTGACCGTTACCCCATTCCAAGACTTCATGATTTTACCTACAACTTGCTGGGGAAGCAGTACTTCTCCATAATCGACATGAAAAAGGCCTATTATCAGGTGAGAACTCGCGAAGAGGATATACAGAAGACTGCCGTCATCACACCCTTCGGGTTATTCGAATTCCCGAGGATGTGCTTCGGTTTGCGTAACGCTGGGCAAACGTTCCAACGACACATAGACAATGTTCTACGGGGACTACCCGTTTTCCCATTTGTGGACGACATTTTAGTGGCTTCTGAAACAAAAGAACAGCACAGAAAGGAACTCGAAGAGGTATTCAGAAGGCTTAATGACCATGGGCTACAATTAAATGTAGCTAAGTGTACATTTGGCCAACAAACACTAAATTTTTTGGGCTACACTATAACCTCCCAAGGAATCAAGCCAACTGACGAGAAGGTCGAAGCCATAAAATCATACCCTCGCCCAGAAACAGTCTAGAATTACGTCGATTCCTGGGAATGATAAACTTTTATCGCGAGAATATCCCACATGCCGCCGAGTATCAACAAAAGCTCAATGTTTACCTGAAACATTCGAAGAAAAACGACAAGACGAAAATCAGTTGGAACGAGACAGCGATACAAGCGTTTGAAAAATGCAAACACGACATCAGCAGCGCCGTATTGTTGTCATACCCATCGTCAACACTACCTTTCGTGCTCATGACCGACGCATCCGACAGCTGTGCGGGGGCGGTACTTCAACAAAAAAGTCAAGGCCATTGGAGACCGCTCGGGTTTTTTTCCAAAAAGTTTGACGACGCTCAAAGGAAATACAGCACGTACGACCGGGAGCTTACGTCTATATACATGGCAGTACGTCACTTTCGCCGGATGATAGAAGGCCGTGACGTCACCATATTGACGGACCACAAACCCCTCACCACCGCACTGCGAGCGAACTACAAAGATGAAACTCCGAGGCGCACAAGATATTTAGAATATATCGGCCAGTTCGTCACCGATATCAAACACGTATCGGGTAAGGATAACTGCGTCGCCGACGCCATGTCACGAGTGGACACAATTTCATGTCCATCACCGATAAATTACGACGAGTTAGCAAAGTCTCAACAGCAAGATGAAGAACTCAAGCAACTCATGAAAAGCGACAGGTTCAAATTCAAGCGAATAGCACTGCCCGGTTCCACTACCCAAGTCGCATGCGAGATGTCAACAAAAAGTCCTCGCCCGTACTTACCGTTACTATACAGGAAGCAAGCTTTTCAAGCGATACACGACCTAAATCACCCCGGCGTAAGAGCGACTAGAAGATTAACTACCACACGTTATTTCTGGTTGACCATCAAAAAAGATGTCACAGACTGGGCAAGGGCTTGCGACCAATGCCAACGAGTGAAAGTGCATCGCCACACCAAGGCACCAGTATCCAGTTTCATGCCAGTAGACCGCTTAAGTCATCTCCACATTGACTTAGTCGGTCCCTTACCAATGTCAAACAACTGTCGTTATATACTGACGATGATCGACAGAGCAACGAAGTGGCCAGAAGCTCAACCAATCGAGGATATAACGGCAGAGAAAGTCGCAAATACGTTGTATGAAACATGGATTGCAAGATTCGGTTGCCCCGCGACCATAACAACAGACCAAGGCAGACAGTTCGAATCAGAACTATTCCATAAGTTGATGCATCGAATGGGAATCCAGCACGTACGAACCACGGCGTACCATCCCCAATCGAACGGGTTGGTGGAACGCTGGCACCGCACATTAAAAGCATCACTCACCGCAAGATTCAACACAACGAACTGGACGTACGAGTTACCCACTGTATTACTCGGTCTTCGCGCCGCATACAAGTCAGACATCGGCGCCAGTACTGCGGAATTATTATTCGGAAGAACACTACGCCTGCCTGGTGAATTTTACGGTGAATCAAGCACAGCATGCAACACGTCATCGCACTTCATGAATCATCTTAGCGAAGCATTGAAAAAGGCACAGGTGCAGCGCGAAGCCAACAAAAGCACCGCTGTTTTCATTCACGGCGATCTATTTAAATCAACACATGTTTACGTACGCAACGACGCTGTACGCAAACCGTTAACACCTACCTATAACGGTCCGTATCGCGTTATCGATCGCACAGATAAGTACTTCACCGTACAGTTGGAGAATAGACGATGCAATATATCCGTCGATCGCCTGAAGCCAGCATTCAAGTGTAATGAGGAGCAAGCAGATGAAGCACCAGTCACCTTCAGCTACGTCACTAAATCCGGCAGAACATCAAAACCTCCTGTACGCTTCGCTGAGGGGGGAATACTGTAGTGACCTACATATATTAATCATACGCGCATCACACGGCCGGCTGCCGCCGCAGCGCGCAGCGCACTGAGCGACCGCCAGGGCGCGCGGCGCGCGCGCCGCCGTGTATGTACCACGGACCCCGAACGAATGCGGCACCTCTGCGGTCCGCGCCCGCGCTGGCGGTCATAGCGAGTGGTGACAACATCCCTGCGTCGAAGACATTCGGGCACTGGCTAATGGAAGAAGCCGTGCCACCCGTATAGCTTGTCGGCCCGCGCGCGCCGCATACGTCATCCTCGGCGAGCTCACAACCTGATCGCCCATTGGTCTACCACCTCCTCAGTACCACCACTACTTTTTGTATGATACCCTACGGGAATATAAGGCGATGTTTTCTAGAAATAAACTAGTCATTTCGTTACCCTTACGCATTTGTCTTTTATTTATAATCGACCTCTAAAAGAGCATTCTGGTCTTTTGCCAAATTTGTCGAGGTAAACTTCTGTCGATCCACACTGCCTCCACTGGTTAGGCCAGACGGAACATTGGCTCATACAGCGACAGGCAGGTCTCTTTACATCTCTTTTCACCAATAATTCACGTCTAGTGCTACCCCAATGATTTAACCTCATTGCTTCACTTCAACGCCCGAGGTCCGCATAAGGAATAAAGAGATTCTGAGAGCGCTGAGTCGTCTAAATATAAAGTATAGCTAGTGAACCAGATGGTAAACCAGCGATTGTTTTCAAGACGCCGCCACAGTGGTCACCTGTATTGACACGCTTGTATCGCCTCTCATTTAGTACTACTATAGTGCTCAAGACCTGGAAGCTTGCCAATGTGCAACCCGGGCCTAAAAAAGGCAGCCGTGCCGACCCTGCTAACTATCGACCGATTCCGGTAGCCTGCATAGTCTGCATGATTATGATAGATATGACAGTACGGGTTTCGTCGCAATCGGTCTACCAGGGACCTACTAGTGTATATCGCTCACTTGTAGGCCGAGGCCCTTGAGAAGATTGGGGAAGGACTAGCAGTTTCCTTAGACATCTCGAAGACCTTCGGCAGGGTATGGCACGCTAGCCTCTTGAGTAAGCTTCCAGCGAACGGCATTTCTCCTGGTCGATTGCCTGGGTCAAAGAGTCCCTGAGTTAATGGTCTCGCCGAGTTATTGATGCTCATCCGAACCCATGACGAGTCATATCTGTTCTCTTTGCAACTCTCTTTCTGCTGCATATCAACGACCTGCTGATGCACAGTTATAAAGAGATACCTGCCGGGCAGGTAGGGAGCTAATCCACCCCGAAAGAGAGGCTATGGTAGGGCCTGCAAATGTTACACTTCAAGCAGCGTCTCCAAACTGGACTAAGCTAAAAAAAACAAAACACATGCCTGTCTGTTCACTGCGAAAGAGAGCCCGTTCATTTTGGCGACTATATTCCGAAATGTATCCCTGGAGTGCACCGACCGCCTTCAGCTCTTAAGACTTGAAGTTTCCTCAGACCTTAATTCATGAATCCCCGACCGGTCTCATAGGACCGCGCTGTTATTGTCTTACTATTGTGTCTCGTTTCGCGGGTATTGATAGGTTAAAACGAGTTTTGATTTTACTTTTTTTTTTAAAGGATTTTCTTGTTAAATGACATTTGTGACCAAATATATTATAATAGACTCAATAGATATCTATCTACATGAGTATATATGTGGTTAATAACTGGCAAAAAACACATAATTATAATTTTGATACAAATTAATAAATAACTAACTTGCCTAAATATTACTCTCAACGAAATTTTTTCAAGTAATATTTAACTAAGGGATGTTAAGTTTGCACTAAAATCGAAACGAATAAAGCGAAAAATAACTAACTTGAATTTTACCTAATAACTCATTACACATAGAAGTTATATAAAACATATAATAAATAATAGAAAACTATATACAAATTCAATTGAAATTAAGTCAAAAGTTTTTTCTATCACGTTAATTTTTGAAGTTATGATTTTTTTATTTTTTCCAAACTTTAGACGACGATATCTCAAAACTAGCATATTGCAAGTTGGTTAATTTTCGCTCTACGGGGACGATATCCTAAAAGTGCTTATTGTGTTTAAAATCAATAAGTTTTAAGTATTGGGTTTTTCTATTAGGAATTTTTCAGTTGCAACAAGCTGATGGTGTAACATCTCCGTGATCCACACCGCCCCAGATTGGCCATCCTAAACAACATTCAGTCTGAAGTGGTAATACTAAAGTTTCCAAAAGAGGCCATCTGCAGTCTAGGGCCACGGGGAATTTCGGAAATGGAAACCGTAGTCCTGGAACCCAAAGGACAACTGAAGAACACAAAAAGTCTGACGCGCCCTCTCTCGCTACACCCTCGAGCGGAAGGAATCTTCGGATGATTTACCACCTCAAACAAAGGCCTTCTGCAGTTCCAATAACAAAGAATGATTGCTGCACCATTTGATATCAAATCTAATCTAATTAGGCATATCGACGCATTATTAATTTAATTAATTAATAATGCAACGCATTCACAAAACGATTTGACAAAAAAATTACACAAGCTAGGATTATAATTCACTCAATGCACTAACTGTTGTGAAGAAAGTACTTACCTAAGCAAATTTTGTAATCGACTCTACCTTGTGCCTAATGACAAATAAATAACTGTAATATTATATTCTTTAGTAATACTAAGGTAGGTATTTTAATATTGTTCATGCAAACAGGTTTGGTTCACTCCAGACACCTAAACATGTTTTCTGCCTAAACATGTGACAGAAACATAAACATGTTTTCTTTCTTTCTTTTGTTCCTAATGAGAAATAAACCATTCTCGTATTATATTCTTTGGAAATGCTAAGTAGGAGTTGTTTATGTAAACAGGTGTGCTTCAGTCCAGCTGGTGGGTGTCTGCTGACTGCGTCAGCTGACAGGAGTTCCAGGGTGTGGAACACTAGTACTGGGAACTGCATTCAGGTGGGTTACAATTTGGGAAAACATTTCAACCCTTTCAAAAAGGTTAACGTAATAATTTGACGCTCGCTCTTGCTCCACCCAGAGCAGGAAAATCTATTTGTTGATAACTTACTCTAAAAACCGGCCAAGGCCGTGTCGGGCCACGCTCAGTGTAGGGTTCCGTAGTTTCCCGTCACAATAAGTGTCCCCAACTTTTCAAAAACGGTTCGTCCCATCAAGTTCAAAATAATTTTTCTACTTGAAAGTCTTTATAAAGCTCTACTTTCCAGATTTTTTTTCATATTTTCTAAATTTATGGTTCAAAAGTTAGAGGAGGAGGGGGGTTACAGAGATTAAGCGAGGACGGACGGACGGACGGACAGATATGCGAAGCTATAAGGGTTCCGTTTTTGCAATTTGGCTACGGAACCCTAAAAATGGGTCTAGTTTTGCTAACCCTAAACAGCACTACTGAATATGGTCGTGGGACGGATTATTAAGAATGTCCAACCCGAGTTTTATTTCCATACAACCGCAATTATAATTTTATTACACATATTTTTCTTATTACCTACTTTGGATACACAGCTATCTTTTAATATTACCTAGGTTTCTATAGAGTTCAAATCCTAAGTTTGTGTAAGGCTCTAAAAATCTGCTATTTTGCGCGAACTTCTAGTTCTAGCTGTAGTGTGCTTGCGTTGGACAAAACATCAAACTTTTAAACCGGGCATTTTTTTTTTAATGGTTATAAAGTAGCGCTTGACTGCAATCACACCTGATGGTAAGCAGTGATGCAATCGTCGATGGTGAGGCGCACTAGTTTATTAATCTATTCACTCTAGCCTTGAAGACACCCAAATTATATTCGGATGGAAAAACCGCAGCAGGCAGATTGTTCCAGTCCCTCGATGTACGCGGTATGAACGACGAGGCGAAACGCATGGTTTAAAAGTTTGATGTTTTTGGACTGTGACGATAGACAAGTGCAGAAGAGCCCTCTTAAGTCTAGGAATTATTCAGTAGCAGCTCTTTTTTGTGCTCTTCAAAAATTCCCATAATTTCTATACCATCCCTTGTTTCCAGGTCCTGTCCGGCCACCAAGGTGAGATCTTCTCCTGTGCCTTCTCGTACGCCGGAGACGCCATCGTGACCGCCTCCAAGGACAACACCTGCCGCATCTGGAGATGATTGGACTGGTGGATGTAGACCATCCCCCAGGAAATGACAACAACCTTCTTCTTTAGAACAGAGACTGAAATAGTAGGACAAACATCATTGTTATTATCTTACCAAAGTGAGAGCTTCTTCATCTTGAAATTTAAGTCATCACTCGTAGGTGTCAACCCCACCAAATTCTACCAAAGATGAGTATTCAAAATGTAGCGTACCTAATCAAAGTTACAACAGCACGAAATCATTTATCAGGGCAGTTGCTCATCAGACATACCTTTCGGAGGATCCACCCTTTTTAACGGAGGTACCTAAGTGGGACTTTACTAGAAAAATTACTTATTGATAATAAAGTTCCAATTCTTCTATCGTTACTTTTTTACAATATTTTATACGAAACGGCATCAAAAAAGGTATGATGAGAAACAGGCGGGGACATGGTGGAAACATCTTGCTAGAGTGCGTCTAATGAAAGCTCGACCTGGAGTTTTTTTAAATTTAATTTTCTACATTATTCAGCCGCAATTGTAGGAAATTTAAAAAAATATGAAATGTCAAGACATGATTTTCCTATTAATTAGTAATACCAAATACAACATTTTTGGATTTAACCTCTTTTTCTCAGCTCGCGCTTTCATTAGACGGACTATATCTCTTTTGTTTATACGTAACCTAATGGGAGTGACAATTCCAACACACCTGAAAGGCTCACTGAATCATAAAGGGATTAACTAATATCCTATTATAAGTTAGTTTTAATTTAGATTTTATAAATCTTTTGGAAGTCTTTTGTATACATGCTTGACCCGCCAAATCATGTCGCGTTTTACATTTTCTAAATAATTTTAAATCATTAAAATATTTCATCAACTAGAATATCAGATAGATTTACCGATTTACCCACGTAAGTCTGTACGCATGTAAAAAATCCCTTATTCAAAAAATCACTTCTGTGAAACTCGTTTGTATGCCTGAAATAACCTCTCGGGCAGTTACCCAAACCAGAGATGACACCCGTCTGGTCGGAGGATCCTCCCTTTTCAACAGAGGTACATATGAGGGACTCTACTTTCTGTTCCGCACACCCCCACACTGGAGACCCTCGACAATGAACGTCAGCCTGACTTTCGTGAAAGCCTGCTTTCGTGCAGCTACCACATCGTGACGTCATCCCGGGACCCTAGAACAAAGGCAAAGAAAGAACAAGAGTGGGTTTTAGTCAGTAAAAGTCTGACACGCTTTCCCGCTCCGCCCAAGAGCGGACGAAGTCATGCTGATGATTTAATAAACTAGTGCGCCTCACCATCGACGATTACATCACAGCTTACCATCAGGTGGGATCGCGGTCAAGCACTAGTTTGTAACAATAAAATAATGCCCACAAAAAAAAATCACACGATCCTAGAACTTGATTTCCATCAGGATTAGCTCGTTAATCACACTTGACAGGATATGACGACACTTTGACCTTCTCTGCCATTGTTTTCCTACCCCATTAGAATATGGTAATGCTGTTATAAATATAGTATTTATATGCACATATTCTCATCTTCATCTAAATGTAAAAGGAGAATCTGACTGACTGACATCAACGCATAACCGAAACAATTGGGACTAGTAGCGTGAAATTGCGCACAGTGTTTCCTTTTATATCACCCCCTAAGCAGTTCTATAACCAAACCTGTCTTCAGTTTCGGTCAGAAATCGACCTTCGGATAGACACCATTTAACACTATATCAAAGCCCTCTGAAAATCAAAGTCAAAATCTTTTTATTTCACATAGGCCTACATGGGCACTTATAAAACGTTAGAAGCTAGTGCGCGGTTCCAATCGGTGGTTTCCTATGGAGAAGAAGCAGCAAGTAAAGTGATTACTCTTTTAATAAAAAATGGTTGTTGTTACCTACAATATTTCCATATGACAATAATAATTTGTGATCCACAAAGTCGACTACCTGTATGCGCAGAATACTTGAGGGTTTTGGCCTGCTGGCTATGTGCCAGGAAAAACGGCCAAAACCTTGAACAGCTCATTGTGACTGGCATAGTTGATGGCAAGCGTCCTAGTGGTCGCAGCCCTGAGCGGACCTGAGCTGCCCATCTCATTGGGCAGCTCAGGTCCGCTCCACACTGGACACCCAATTGCACGTCGTACTTCATGACCTAAGAACCGTCACAAATGGCGAGACACCATCAGAAAGAAGCTAATCCAATGGGTCCTTCACCTATAGGGGTCCAGTAGGGTCGAAGCCTTTGGGGCCATGAATTGGTTTCCGAAAGGTAAACCCGGGACCCTGGAACGAAGGTAAAGAAGGACCGGGGTAGGGTTTAGTTAGTAAAAATCTCACGCCCTCCCGCTCAGTACAAGAGCGGGAGAAATCATTCTGATGATACCCCACCATAAAAAAGCGGGATATTCACAACCCTCAGTAATGAGGAATACGACTCGAGGAGGAGGAGGATCTACTAAGATGAATAACTAATTCGATAATGTGGCGTTTGAGTCAGACGATGACGTCACAGGCTGAGTCACCGGAGTGCGGACGGGGCAGCTCGGTACTTGGAGAGTGGGTCGAGGGAATCAAGGACGAGTCGTTAAAGTGTATCAATGAAGGGGCAAGATGAGAGATGCAATTGAAAGCTGTCTCTTGAGAGAAACGGAAATTTCGTACGCGTTAGTGTCCTGGCCCACGGCGACTTTTTATAGCGATGCAGTAGTGATGTTGTCGCGCGTTCGCAACGATGTTGTCGCGCTTCTGTCGCGATGCAAACGCGGTACCGTAGCACAAAAATTAAGATTTTGATTGTAGAATGTTTCATTCATGCTCACTCACTCCGTCCTCTCCCCGAAATATTTTCTGATGATGGTGGTTTGGATACTAACTTTGTCGGTAAATACAATCTACAAACGTTATCTACGTGTTGGTTATTTAGCCTATTATGTCTAACTGCTGGAAGTGCTGGACGAAGGCCTCCCTCTCCTTTTTCCATGCACGTCTATCCTCAGCTATTGCGGGCCAGTCCCTCCGGTTCTTACCCAGGTCATCTCTCCACCTTCGTCTTGGTCTGCCACGCTGTCGTCTTGCTTTTGGACACAAAAAGTGGCTCTTTTAGATCACAGGTCATCTGACATGCGGCAGATATGTCCGGCCTAATCCACCTTCAAAAAATCCTAACGTGAACAGAGAGTCCAAAGATTTTAGGATATATTTTTATATGTCGCTAAATACAATTTTAGTGCAATATAAAGACACAGACTACAAATATTTTAGGAGCAAGTAAACCTCAGCCAAATTAAAACTTATGAAACTCCCAAACGCCAATTATATTATATTGTATTATGTATTGAATGTGTATTTAGGGCCTTACGCTCCTTGTCCTTGCCTACTGCGCCTTTTTGTAGCGGTGCAGTAGTGATGCAGTCGCGGTGCGTTCGCTAACTGTTTGCCCTCGACCACACTCAAAAAATGGAATCATGTACAGAAAAATATTGTTGTCCAATTTCATTGCTGATCGTACATAAAACCAGCGGTTTTTCGATCAACAATTTTGATCAAATGCCTTCCTATGAAATTGTAAACAAATTGATCTCATTAGTTTAATCATTAAGTTAGATATGTTAATTATCATATTTCTAATGTTTTGTTATCTAGGTTAATAAACAAACAATCATTATTTACTGTTTATCGTTGTGCATTGAATAAAAATTTTAAAACTTATTATGTACTTGTGTAGATTTGTTACAATAATTTATTATATTTAACTTTAATCGGCTGTTAATTATTTGCATTAAATTTTTAACTATCAATTTGTGTATTATTTGTAGTTGTAAAGTTAGCGACTGTAGGCTACCATCATCATCATCATCATCTTCCGGCCCTTGTCCCGTTTTATTTGTGTTCGGCGCAACAAATTCTTCCATTCTGTCCTGTCACTCGTCACACTATCACTGGGTGTACTATGCCAAATCGAATTACAAATAATCGAATATCAATTGATTGACCACTATAAATCGAACGTCTAACTAAATACTCGAACGTTCATAATATCGAATGGTTATTAAATCGAACATTCAATACATCGCACACTCAATACATCGAGTGTTCAAAATATCGAATGCTTGTTTGATCGAGCGTTCAACGCGTCGCATATTCATTTTATAGAAAGATATTTATAAGAATACAACAAAAACAAAAAAAATGCTAATAAATCACATTTCAATCCATCCATCTTTTCTTTGGCCTTCCTCTCCCTCTCCATCCAGTCACATGTAAACTCATAACTAACTTAGTAACATGCGTTTCATCCCTCCTCTTTACATGATTATATCAAGCCAAACGATTCCAATTAGAATAAATATGTAAGTATGTAATATATATAAGGCAAAGTCCTGTCTGTGACTCATAAGACACTAACGCCCATTTTCAATAAGCTACCTATCTAAAGTTGCAGCTACTAAAGATAAACAAATCTATCTTTTGCCCTTACTTGCTTTCCTATAACCTACCGACGATTAGCATTTCCTACCAAAAGTTGTGACGTTGAAAACTAGAACCTACTGTTCATCGGAGATAGCTATCTATTTATGAACTGCGGTAGGTTATTGAAAACGGGCGTAACTCATCGACGCTTAGCCTAAACCCTTGTACCTAGAACGCGAAAATTTTGCGCGGAAGTGTTTTTTTAAGATGTACCTATAGGACGAACCTGAAAAGGATTTTCCAAAAAAAAAACCCTTAAGGGATAAGGGGTCCGAAGTTTGGAAAATTGTACCTACCAATTCAATTTTAAACCACTGAAGCTGGTAATAATAATATAAAAGTAGTAAAAAGTAGAAAAATTATAAAAATATTATTTTCTTTTACCTTTACAACTATGTATTTAGCATTCTACTTATGTGTTTCAATTAATATCAATTTTATAATATTTGGACGGCTTACTTTAACAATTAAGTATACATACTTTTATTTGTTAGTAACCGCAAACCACATTTAAACTAAAAGGGTTTTCACAGTCGATAAGATAAACCTGATACAGGTCAAATTTTAACAAAACAAATATGTAGGTACAGTCACCTACATAGAATATTAACGATTAGACATTAACAGAATTTTAATTTCGTAACAATAGAAGCGGTCTTGTAGTACAAAGTGTAAGTTAGACGTGCAGTTGAGCGTACGTAATGTACTGGTAGCACCTAGTGGTATGTACACTGAGTAGGTTAGGTACATCCTGCCTGAGCGCCGAGACAGGGGTCAAATGAACTCAGATAATGACGATATGCCCAGTATACGCGAGCAAAAGTGCTACATACAAACATTTTTTTAAATAAAAAACTGCTTTATAAAAAAAATGTTTTTGATGTTTTTTTTTATGAAAGGTTACTTTAACCTTTTAGAATATGGGCTATGCTCGGAGTTGCCTTGCGTTTCCACATCAGAAAAGAAGATATCCGCAAGATATCCAAGATTACCGACATAGACCGAAAAGTTGCCAAACTTAAGTGAAAGTGGGCAGGGCACTTTGTTCGCAGAACAGTTGGTCAGTAGGGACGAAAGGTTCAGGAGTGGCGACCACGTGCCGGAAAACGCAGCGGAAGGCCTCCCCCACAAAGTGGACCGTTGTCCGGTGAGTGTCACGGGAATCCGATGGATGCGGGAATCCGACGCATAGTCCAGGACCGGTCGTTGTGGCGACGCTTGGAGGAGGCCTACGTCCAGCAGTGGACGTCTTTCGGCTGAAATGATGATGATGATTAGAATATGAAGAATAGTCACAACGATTTTTTTTTATATAAAGATAAACTGTTTATAGACAACGCATAGTCCAGGACCGGTCGTTGTGGCGACGCTTGGAGGAGGCCTACGTCCAGCAGTGGACGTCTTTCGGCTGAAATGATGATGATGATTAGAATATGAAGAATAGTCACAACGATTTTTTTTTATATAAAGATAAACTGTTTATAGACAAATTCATACATTATTATTATAATAAGTTTAATGGTGTCAAGCGCATATAATGAGTGAGTGAGTCATAATGTTATTCAAAATTGTTATTATCAGAGCACAGCTGAAACACACATTCTACCTACAATAAATGAGGAAACGGTAACAATTATTATAAGTTTGATTAGTAGGAAATACCTAAGGTTATTAAGTCCGCCTTTGCACAGTGTTATTTACTTGCATAAAGTTTCAAATCTATATATAATAAATAATATGTATATTTAAATGCTTGATGTTTAATTTGAATTATTTCAATAAAAATAAAATGTTTATAATTAAATAACATCGCGAATGATAAAATAATTAATAAAACTACAATAAATCAAAATATGATTAATCAATATTATACATACTTACATATAATTACGTAGGTAAAAACTACAAAACAGATTACCTACAAAAACAACACAATTATGTAGGTACCTACAAAGCTGTTTACACTACACACCAACTCGCCTTACTAAACAATGCAATAATCACTAGCTATATACACAACTCATCAAAAACAAAAAGGAGTTATACTTACGAGTATATGTTGCATGAAGTGTCAATAAATAAATTAAACAATAAATGAAATAAAATACCCAAACACGACCGCACGACTTTTCTCCACAACAGTACCTCACATTGCATAACCTAACAAACGCTCGGGCGAGCCAGATCACTCATTATCACATTGGAAACCACACAGAATGGACGTGTATTAATTTATAATTCAAATAATACAACAAACAACATGTTTCGCCTAATATTTTTGACCATAGTGTTAACTTTAGTGAGCGCAGAATATAAGTATACGACAAAATGGTTCCGTGTTCCTCTAGACCATTTTGGGTTTCAAAGAAACGAAACTTTCCAAATAAAGTATTTGGAGAATGAGGATAACTGGAACCAGGGCAGTGGACCTATCTTCTTCTATACGGGGAATGAGGTAAGCTGTTTTAGATAATTTTTTTTTTTGTTAGAAAGAAAGTGTTTGTGTTATTTTTGTAATTTTTCAGCAAGCAGCAATTTTAGATTTACAAATCTCTAAATGCTTAGATAGGTGCATTAAATAAGTTTAGTTATGAATGTGTATCTGCTAGTGTATTGTTTTGTGATCTATAATTCGATGGTCCCTACGTAAAGTATCGAATCAAAAAAATAGCAATTTTTTATTATTACTGTTTTGAGCTCTTTAGGATATTTTTTAATACAACTTCGTTTCCCGATAGTTAGAGACCTAATTTTTATAAAGATTTAATCACCCGTGACAAAATTATGCAAAAAATAAACTTTAAATTGCTCTCTTGCAAAGTAGCGATTTCCACTTTCGATACTTTACCTAGGGACCAAACTAATAGAAATAGTAATAATTCATATGAATTATTACTATTAGTTAGTAGGTACTGTGGTAGGTACTAAATGTTATTTATTTTACAATTACACGACATTTTAAACTAGATTAGGCCGGTAAAACAAACTCAGAAGTTGTCGTTAAAGTCAATTATAGAAAACAATATGAGCATCATGCAGATTAATTAATGTTTGAATCCCCGACCGGTCCTATGAGACCGCGCTGTTATTGTTTTACTACTGTGTCTCGTTTCGCGGGTATGTGATAGATTTATCTGAGACTGATGGTCTTTTGAGGAAAGTCAGTGCAAGAATTGACCAGTAGATATTCATATAGCTCAACTCAGCACTGCCAAGGAGCTCAACGTTTGGATTGACATTTAGATTGGCCGAATAAAGTATTACCACTGTTACTAATTAATTTGTCACAATAGTTGTGACTAAATGCGATTTAGGTTTCTACCTAATAGATTAAGATTATTATGTTTTGACTATAAAATGTACTAATCAGTTAGTCACAAGTTAACTAATCTAATACGTATAACTTTGAATATGAACGCAGCTTGATTTTATATGGTTTATTTGGTGCTATAATGACGTCATTATCTGCTTAGCCTTTTCCCAACTATGTTAGGGTCGGCTTCCAGTCAAGCCGGATTTAGCTGAATACCAGTATTTTACGAGGAGCGGCTGCCTACCAGACCTCCACAACCCATTCACTGGGGTAACGCGGTACTTCATGGCAAGACTGAAGTCAGATTTACTGGTGCTATAATGACGTAATTTATTTATATGCGCGATATGTAGAAATTATAACATTTCCTATGATTTTCTTTATGTGTAAAATTAATAGGTTATTGATATTGAATTATAATTATTTTTGTCCGTTTCCAACTTAATTAACTTTAGAAGTTAGCAGTGAAGGAACGATGAATTCTACTAAGCAGTGTTATCTAGAACTTCAGTTATTTTAGCATCAAACATACATATCGGCCCGGGTAGCCCTGTTATCTGAGTTTGTTTACATTTTAGTAAAATAGAACGTTAGCTCGACGATTAGGCTCCCCTCACACTAAGCAGCCGGACTGCAGCAGCCAGTCGATCATATAGGGAACGCAGCCAGAAAATCCTAGAATGTAAAATTCGAAGACATGTGACATCCACCAATTCCCACTGAGCCCGCGGGATGGATTACAACAACCCATTCTACACTTACAGAGGAAGCGTCCTAGCAGTAGCTATGATACTCAAAATCTTTTTGTTAAATAAATTGACATTATGTTCGCAAACAGTAGGGGCCCGACAGTGTCGAAGACTACTGGAGCCCTGGGTTGCCGAAAGAGAGCCCCGGTACCCTGGAATTAAGGCAAACAAGGAACAGGAGTTTTAGTAATTAGAAGTCTAACACGCTCTCCTGCTATGCCCAGAGTGGGAGGTCATTTTGATGATATAAAAATTTAAAAAAAATAAGCCACAAACTCTCGGTTGCGGCAGCCATTAGAATACGCCATGTTTACACGGCAGTCAATTAGCTGCGCGTAGCTAGATCGAGTGTAGGCGAATCAGGTGAAACGAATGTAGGTACGCGGCTGTCGTCAGCTCCGAAACTTGAAATAAGTCTTTTCAGTGCCATTATAGACAAAGAAAATTAATCCAATGACTTTTCTTTTCTTTGCTTTTTATAAGAAATAGGTCTATACAAAATATAGTTTATATATAGTTATAGTATATATAGTTTATACAAAAATTATACATTTTTGTATAAACTGTACTGTAATAGTACTGTTATAGTATATAGTTTATATATAGTTTATACAAAAATTATAAATTTTTGTATAAACTGTACTTACTTTTTGGTGTACAATCTTTATTCTATTCTATTCTTCCACATCCAAATCGCTCGACGAAAGAGTCACACACTACTCACAACTAGAGTCCGTCTAATGAAAGCGCGACCTGAGAAAAAGAGGTAAAAACCAAAAATTCTGTATGTGGTATTACTAACTAGTAGAAGAATCATGTCTTGACACTTCGCATTTTTTTATTTCTTACAATTGCGGCTGAATAATGTTGCCAATTAAATAAAAAAAAAACTCCAGGTCGGGCTTTCATTAGACGCACTCTACAACCAATGAACGGCACATTGGCTTCTATAACAGGCCGAATGAAAGTTTCGACCTCCTCAGTCTGGCAACGCAGTCAAGTCGCCCAGTGCGCGGTGAGCCTTACTCTGACCCCTTATAAAAAGTTCTCTTCGGTCGAGTGGTAGACAATGGTCCATTAATCTCGGGTTCGATGCTCGACAGTAAATTTACAGCTAACTGTTAAACTTGTTTGTACTTTTCAAGGTTTTTTTAACTATTACCGTTTGTATTGCGTGTAACTGATAAATAAAACTAACGATAAAGTTCGTCTTTCCTTACGAATTTATCGAAGTTATAACACAGTTGCTTGTTATTTCAAACTTAATATCGATATACGCATAATTATATAAATCCTTATCCTTAGGTACATGTTATGAAAAAATCCCCTCATCGTGTCTGTGCAACTGTAGAAGGTAATCTCTGATTTTTTTTACCGTTAGGAGGCTACTTTATTCCTGAGTACTGTAGGCTATATTTTAGTGGGAGCTCGTGGCTAGATAATAACAGCCGCTCGGGTCGATCTTCAAGGTTAAGCAACGCTTGCTAAGGTTGGTCTGTGGATGGGCGACCATCTTAACATACCGAGTTTCCTTCGTGCCTCGGAAAGCACGTTAAGCCGTAGGCCCCGGCTGTCATTTGTAGTTCTTTGGCAGTCGTTACGGATAGTCAGAAGCCAGTAAAATCTGACTCCAGTCTTGCCATGAGGTACCGTGTTACCCCAGTTAATGGGCTATGGAGGTCTGGAAGGTAGCCGCTCCTCGTAAAATACTGGTATTTAGCTAAATCCGGCTTGGACTGACCAATATAGTTGGGAAAAGGCTAGGTACTCGTAGATGATGACTATAGGCTATATTTTATGTAAGTATAGGTAAAGCCGTAGGCAAAAGCTTGTTCGCTAAAAAACTACTGAACTGATTTGTATCCGTTTTTCACCAATAGATAAAGTTACTCATGAAAGGGTTAGGTGTATAATAAATAATATCGTAAAGAAAACCTGAGATTTCTAAGGTTGTAGTTATTTATGTCAAAGACTACCAATTTTCTACTATCATACGGGCGAAGCCAGTCGCAGAGCAGCTGTACCTATATAATATGCGACACAATGAATTACTTTTCATAATAGACTAATAATCTATCAAGGTTTACTTAAATACAGATAATGCAATAAAGTGATACTTAAACACAAGTTCCCTTGGGTTAATTTTCTACTATCACACGGGCGAAGCCCCTGACAGAAGCTAGTAGTAACATTGCGGTTTTCCCAAACTGCAATGATCATTAATAGGTATTTAAGATTATCACTCTGCTATTAAAAGACTGTGATGGTGACGACACAGAATGACAAATCTCGGCTTAATTAGACGCTAATTACCAAAATATTGATTGTTATTGTTCCATATTATCGATTCGGAGAAATGTCACGTCATTGCACCGTTTATGTCTATACTAATATTATAAAGAGGAAAGATTTGTACCTATTTTTGTATGTTTGTAATGAATAGGCTCAAAAAGTACTGGGCCGATTTAAAAAATTCTTTCACCAATAGAATGCTACATTCTTCCAATTTGACATAGGCTACATTCCATTTTGAAAAAAAATTAGGGATCCTTGGTAAAATTTGAACAATGTAACCGAAGGTGTAGAAAAATGAGTCTTAAGTCACTAAAAAAAGTGTTTTATATCCAAATTTCCAAAAATAAATAATTTTCTACCCCGTGCGAAGCCGGGACGGGCTGCTAGTCTTAGATAATTTTGATGAAGTCTACACTAACAGAAAGTAGAGTTATAGATACATAAAAGACTGAGAGATTTTTTTAAAGAGTTACTACGGCCGCGGCCATACAATGCAAAAGGCAACTAAAGGTACACGGGTGGATTTTAGTCAGCAAAAGTCGGGAGGGTTAGACTCTCGCTCCACCCAGAGTTGAAGAGTTATGTATTTTATTTTTCACATTTTTAGAACAACTTATAAATTAATAACAATAATAAATGACTAATAATATGCAAATGCAGGCAGGTGCCTCTTGTACAAAAAATGGCTTAGTTTAACTAAGAGCTACTTAACTGCTAATGCAAGCTGCATTGATGCAAAAAAATGATCGTGTGAATTCTCCCAACAAAACTCACAAATCAAAGACAGAAAAATCTATACATTATACAGTACGGCCGTTATAACATTGCGAATTGCATTTACACACAATAACTGCAAATTGCATTTTTTTTAATCTTTATTTTTGTACAAGTTTTCAAGTGCTAAAATTCGCAGAACCTAACTTTAGACTCGCCAAGTTATAACGGCCGTACTGTATTCATAGTCGTAGATAGTTACGGAGTATTGTAACTTCTTAGTTTTTATTTTCACAATAAACAGCACAAAAGTAACTATATCCTACAAAGACCTTTGATTTAAACCACAATATGACTAACACAATAATCAATCAAAACAAGCATAAAGTAAAAACAAGCAATAAAGTCAATACTTAATCCATTACATAAGTTTTACCTAGAATAGTAGGTACCTACTGTTTTCTTCGTAATACCAAATACTAACAATATAACCGACTCATCATAAAACGGTTTCAAGTATCACTTTATTGCATTATCTGTGTTTAAACCTTGATAGGTTATTAGTCTATTAAGTCAATTAATTAATTGTTATTGTTTCGTATATGAGCAGTACTTCGTGGCCCAGTAGTAAGAGCGTTTTCAAATTATCCGATCCGATATCGATATCGGACGCCGATACGATATCGGGGTAAGTAAAATGTATGAAATGCCGTGCTCCGATATCCGATATCGGACCGGACAATATGAAAGACAGGTACATATTTCATACATTTTACTTACCCCGATATCGGATCGGCGTCCGATACCGATATCGGATCGGATAATGTGAAAACGGTCTTATTGCCAATTGTAGGTCGTGGGTTCAAAACCAGTCAGGTAACAGTTTTTGTAATTTATTTCATCACCACTGTTCTTATAAAACGGTGAAGGAAAACATCTTGAGGAAACTGGCATGTCCTAAAATTAAAAATTCGAAGATATGTGTCATCCATGTAAAAGAAATAATGAAAAAAATGCGCCAGGAGAATCAATCGAATATCCTCAATCTACACACCCATATAAATTATGTTCCCTAGGGATAATTTCAGCTTTTACCCGTGACTTCGACCGTGTGAATGTCGGTTATAGCGGACGCGAAGTCGAAGTCGAAGACGGATAAAAAGTAGCCCATGTCCTTCATTGGGGTTCCAGCTTACTTCGTTCGTACCAAATTTCACTGAAATCGATTCAGTGGTTTAACCGTGAAATCGCATAGGTTACTTACCTATAGTGTCAGAGATAGTGCTTAGAAGTGATAGAATTTTCAAATCGGTTCTGTATTTTCCGATTACTTATGTATGTTACATATACAAACTTACAAAAACGTTTTTATAATATAAGTACTTAGAATAACTTAGAAATCTTGATGCCTATTTGTGAATGTTTCAGGGACAAATAGAAGTGTTTGCCAAGCACACAGGCTTCATGTGGGACATCGCAGAACAGTTCAAAGCGAAACTTGTGTTTGCTGAGCATAGGTAAGTGCGTATAATCTGCAAGAATTTTTGATAGACTTACAATGGCACAGGTATGTGAAGGCGAACTAAAGAGGCACAGGTGGTTTTTAAAAAAAGCCCAAGTCATCGATGGCGCGTAGTGTCCCACGCGCGCCTCAAGATGTCAGCAAAACCGTAGGAGCCCAGCAGGGTCGAAGCCTTTTCTGAACGGTAAACCCGGGGCCCTGAAACGAAAGGCCAAACATAAACAGGAAATTTTAATCTTTAAAAGCCCGCCACGCCCACCCATTCCGCCCAAGAGCGGGAGAAGTCTTTCGATGATTTTCCCATCTAAAAACGCATTTTCCATCATGAGCCTTTGAACTCCTCAGTCTTCATCATCACCATCCACCTAGCCTTTTTCCAACTATATTGGGGTCGGCTTCCAGTTAAGCCGGATTTAGCTGAATACCAGTATTTTACGAGGAGCGGCTGCCTACCAGACCTCCACAACCCAGTCTTCAACTCCTCATAATTCACATGAAACATCCCTATCTTCCAGATACTACGGCGAGTCAATGCCTTTCGGCAACAAGTCGCTTGACAACGAGCACATCGGCTACTTGTCATCAGCTCAGGCGCTGGCCGACTACGCTGACCTGATCGACTACCTTCAGGGCAACACCATCAAGCCGAGGTACCCTGTCATCGCTTTTGGAGGTGAGATAGTAGCTTCTTTATGATATTGCAGTACAACTGGGTCATCACTGTGTCAGTGAACGGCCGCAATGAACCAGGAGGCGAACCATGACGTTTAAAGTAAGATTCAAGTGTGGGTAAGAGACAGAGCTATACAAGTTGTCTACAACTTACCCACACTTGAATAAGAATTAAAACAATCTTACTTTAAACGTCATGGTTCGCCCATAGGTAGGCGCTTTACTTTGCGTAAACTTCACCACTAGTTTTCGAAACAATGAAGGAAAACTTTTTGAAGAAACCGACACACCCTGGAACCAAAAAGTCGAAGACATGTGGTAGCCACCAACCCACAATAGGTCCGTAAGGCAGTTTTTGTATGGAAAAACATCAAATTCCTCCCGCTCTGCACATTTTTCCACGTGCTCTTCAAAGAGATTTCACTAAGTATGGGGGCCCAGCAGAGCCGATACCCGCTAGGGCCGCAGGTGTATTCTGAAAAGGAATCCCTTTTAGTAAGCAAACGGCACAGGTGTGGCGATATAAATAAGTACAAAATACTTCACAATATCAGCGTTTTACTTTAATTTTAACCTATAGTCTATTCGCCGGAGCATGAGCCAAAAGGTAAACAAACCATATATAGATATACCATATTAGGTATTTATACTTACGAGTTTTCCAAGTTTTTTAACAGAAAAAGTCCGAGATCACAACCATAATAAAACCTGCTTCTTCCTCGCCATCGATTTGTTCTTTCATTATACTTTATATCTTTAACCTAGCAACAGTTTCCGAGGTTTCATTAATATGGCTAGCATGTCGATTATATAATGCGCCATTGTATGAAAACAATAGTTGGACAGCAGACGGTTTTATGCTTTCATACATATAATGTCTTTTTATAATAACTACTTTGCATGGCAGCATGTATAATGTATCCACGCGCGCCTCAAGGAGATGTCAGCAAACTGGGCCCCTACGGCCCGGTAGGGCCGAAGCCTCTGGAGAACACGGAAATTCCGAAAGGTTGTCACCGTGTCCCCCAGATCAAAGGCAAGGAAGGAACGGGATGGGGTTTAGTCAGTAAGAGTCTGACCCGCCCTCTCGCTCCGCCCAAGAGCGGGAGAAGTCATTCTAAAAAAAAAAAAAGCATGTATACTGTATATTATTGAAAAAGTAAAGAATCACCGCAAGGAAGCATTTCGCTCGCAGAATAGATGGTTGGTGGGGTCGAAAGGTTCTGGAGTGGTGATGGTGACTATGTATTGGAAGACGCAGCGTTGGAATGCCTCCCACAAGGTGGGCCAATGACCAAGTGAGTGTCGCGGGAATCCGAAGAATGAGAGACACACGGCACCGGTCACATGTCAAGAGACGGCGTCCACTGCTGGACATAGGCCTCTCCCAAGCTTCACCACAACGACCGGTCCAGCACTTCTCGCATCTATCGGATTATCGCTACCCTCACCAGGTCATCGGTAATCCTCATTGCCATCTCAAGTTGTTCAGGTCCTATCAGAATACCAGCGCTACGTTATTTACTTTTTGTTTAAATATCGCAGAAGTATATTATTGAAATAGTGGCCTTTTTGGCCTCACACAGGTCTTGACTGAGATCCCATCTGATGGTAATGCAATCGTTGCTCGACTGCAAAAAGGGTTATGTTTCTAATGTTATGTTTTTATGGATTGGTTACTTTATATTTTATTGTCCTGTACGAATCACAAAAAAATGTTTCCTTTCTTTCTTTATATTGGCTCTCAGTTCACCTCATTCACTTCCACCTCCAGGTTCCTACGGCGGCATGCTGGCCGCGTACTTCCGTATGAAGTACCCCCACATGGTGAACGGAGCCATCGCAGCCTCCGCCCCTGTGCACATGTTCACCGGCATGGCACCCTGCGGGGTCTTCAACAGGCTGGTCACCTCCAGCTTCAGGACTGTCAACACCAACTGCTCGAAGAATATCAGGGAATCTTGGAGCGTTATTAGGTAAGTTTATTACGTAATTTTTAAAAAGTTCGGGCAATTTAGCATCTTGAACCTCCTATCCAAAGTAGTCGTCTTCTTTTCTTTGTCCATACCTGGTCCTATTTATCTAGGATCAGGTCTGTCTGTCTGTATTTTAAATATGTTTGTCCAAAGTGTCGTTGTCTTAGGTTCACAGACGTGTAGCTGCATAGGCGCGTATTCGTCACTGTACTATTGGTTTACGACTGCACGGCTTCGTGCAAAACTAAGCTAAGCTTGTACGTTTCATAGTTTTGTATGTAAGCTTTTACATACAAAACTATGAAACTCTGTCTACGAAGCAGCAACGGCACATTGTCGCGTCTATGAAGCTACGCGTCCGTGGATAGTAGACCTAAGCATAAGTAAGACGAGAGGACTCGAAACGAAATTAAATGGATTGAATATTCTTTAGGTTACGTTAAATATCAAGTAAACAATATCTACGTAATACCTACAATAGGATACCATCTGTAACCTGACAATACTTTCGTTTAAAATGTGGTCTTTAGTTTGTAGGTAGACTAAGCTTTGCCTTATGTTTAGCCCATCTTATTTCGAACTCACATATAATTCTTACCTTTCATCTACCATTTCAGAAACTACTCCTCAACCGCCAACGGCTCAGAGTTCCTGCACAAGACCTTCAACCTGTGCACCCCCATAAAGAACGCCACAGACCTGGACGTGCTCCTAGAGTTCCTAGAGTCCATGTACTCCACGCTGGCCATGGTGAACTACCCGTTCTCCTCGGACTTCCTGACGCCGCTGCCTGCTGAGCCTGTGAGGGTCGTCTGCCAGTACCTGAGCGAGGCTTTGACTGGGGATAAACTGTTACAGGTAATTTTTTTATTATGTATTGGACTCCAGTCTTGCCATGAAGTACCGTGTTACCCCAGTTGATGGGTTGTGGAGGTCTGGTAGGCAGCCGCTCCTCGTAAAATACTGGTATTCAGCTAAATCCGGCTTGACTGGAAGCCAACCCCAATTTAGTTGGGAAAAGGCTAGGTAGATGTTGATGCAGTGAGCAGGGTAAATTGCTCGTAGAACAGATGGTCGATGGGGACGGAAGGTCCTGGAGTAGCGCCCACGTACCGGAAGACGCAGCGTTGGACCGATGATCTGACGAGAGTCGCGGGAATCCGATGGATGCGAGACGCACAGGACTGGTTGTTATGACGACGCTTGGGGGAGGCCTATGTCCAGCAGTGAACGTCTTTTGGCTGAGATGATGATGATGCGTAGGCTCGAGTTTGACCACTATCTCACCTGATAGTAAGCGATGATGTGGCCAACGATGGAGTACGATTGCCTAGGAGTAATTTATTCACTCTTGACTTAAAGAACCCTAAGTTATACAAATGATATAGTCCTGCCCTAAACTTGTAGAATTGCCACCATTCAACGGAGAGAATGCCTTCAGTAGATGCAAACATGGAGTGGTGACATGTGAATCATTCAGCTAAAGGACACCCCCTTCCCACCCCAAGGGGTGTATAGGGATGATCAGTAGTGCTGCCTTATCTGGTATTAGTAACTGCTTAGTTAAAAATCTAGCAAGATGAGATTATTGTATTTTTAATCTATCTTTCAAGTAATTGCTACAGAAGTAATGGGAGGTTCCATTCTAGAAGATAAAGTAAGTTGACCATCCTGTGCAGCACTATTACCTCAAACACCATCTTCTTAGAACGTAATACCCTTGATATCAGACAATTTAAGAGTATTCAAGCCACGGATGAAACTTGACAAGGACTAAAGGAATTTTATTTGTTTCAGGCTATAGCAAAAGTGATTGATGTATTTACAAATTACGAAAAGAAAAATAAGTGCGTTGATTATCAGAAAGGAGATGACTACGGCAACCTTGACGCCAGTGGATGGGATTATCAGGTAACGATCTTACTTCCACCTAGAGCGGGTCATGGCTAAGAAATAACCATTGCATAGGTCAATCGACGGACGGCGAGCAGTGGTAGCTCGCTGTCCTGCCGTCCGGTAATCATCCGGACCAAGCCCAAGTCGTCGACAGCACGTAGTTTTCGACGCGCGCTTCAAGGAGATATCAGCAAAACCGTAGGGGTCCAGCAGGGTCATGGGTTCCAAAAAAGAAGGCAGTCATCGGTCAGTTCTTCGGTTGATACATCGTTCGGTTGAAGTTGATGATTTAAAAAAAAAAACGTCATCTTTTTGTTATTGACGTGCTACCTATATCACGCCGCTTCGCGTTCGCGTCCAGATCACCTACGTAAAACGCAGTGTTGTCAAAAAGGAGGGGGCTGTAGCTAGGGTTTGAAGGAAAGATAGTGCCTCCACAAATAATATTTAGCTACATTCAGTCTCAATCTCAAGCTAAAATAGTTGGAAAAAGATCCGGCAATATGAATATTAAAAAAACCAGTGCTATAAGACTAACTACTTGTTTAATTCTTTCAAAGGCCTGCACAGAAATGGTGATGCCGATGTGTTCGAACGGTAAGAACGACATGTTCGAGCCTGACCCCTGGAACTTCACCGCCTTCTCCGAGAAGTGCCACAAGAAGTACAACGTGTACCCTCGGGAGAACATGGCCAAGCGCGAGTACGGAGGGAACAGACTCCAGGCTGCTTCCAATATCGTGTTCAGTAATGGACTTCGTGATCCTTGGACAGGAGGTAAAATTGTACTAGCATTTACATTAGCCTGCTCTCTCTATTGCGCTTGTCAAGATACAAGATAGGTAGCAGTGAAAAATAAAAACTTTTTTTAAAGTTGTCCGCCATATTGGATTTACTGTCATAGTCTTTTTTCGTATTCTTCTCAACAAAACCCTTTCAATTGATACCCTTTTACTGATTGTAAAATGTTCTCCAAGGAGACCATTTCAGGTTCAGGAGTTGTATTGGACTTAGAATGATGTCACTAAGGGCCTATTTCACCACCTATGATTAAGTTTCGAGTATCTTACTTGGCAGATAATTTCATACAATTTCTGTCACATTTTTTAATTTATTCAGTGAGTAGTGCCTACTCGGACATTGTGAAACAGGCCCTTAGCATGCCTTATCTATCACATACACTGAACATGTCTGTAAAAAAGCTCTGTAATTTAGGTGCGACTGTTTTAAAATTCATTCGCTAGATTTTACCTATATGGTAAGTTGTCCCACATTGAACCAGGTAAATTTCAAAGTCTCATAGTGGGCTGGATGTTCAATCAATGCCTTTAATTTTTTGTGTATAGTTAGCATATTTATTTAGCTTCAATTTTGTAAAACATTAATTTCTCATATTCCTTTTAGTTTCGGTGTAAAACAGGTTTTGATGAAAAATGATTTTTGGTTAAATGTGTACCACCGCTGGTACACATTTAACCAGGGTATCGTCCACATTGAGACACCTTATTAACGATGTCTTCTAGTTCAATTTATAAGGCAAATACTTTGTAATAATAATAATAATAAACAGTAATAATAAAAATCAGCCTTATATTTATAAATATCACTTTAAATCATATGCAATTAAACCGAGAGTCTTAGTTTTATACATCACAAAACCTTTTCAGTCAAATTCTTGTCATATTTTAATAATAAAAACAAAAGTAACAGTTTTTAATTATAAAAACAAAAGTACCTTTCATAATATAACAAATTAAAATTAAATTAAAATAATTGTAAAAAACACTCCTTTAACGACTGGGGTGTACACAGTAAACCGTGGTTCAATGTGTACCACCCTCAGGTGGTTCAATGTGAGACACACCACGTTTTATCACTAAAATCAAAATTTTACCGGCAAATCAATCTCTTAAAATCACGAATTATAGCGCTTTTAATTGCTAAATAACCGTGGAAAACAGTGTATATATAAATAAACTGATATTATTTAAACGAAAAAAGCTAAAAAAGAATGAAATTGGCAAAAAATATTTACTTTTTGAGTCAGTTTGCTTTCGAATACTCCTCACACAACAACTTTGCACGCGATCGCCACGCAAACTAGTGGGCAGGAACGGAACGTAAATACCTCTCTTTCACTCATATTAGTGCGGTTTGGCAATGTCGCATTTTCGAGATTCGGCGGTGGTTCAATGTAGCTGCCTGGTTCAATGTGAGACACCCGACCCTATATTTTATTACTTTTATTTGTTTATTATTTTACTTACAAAATATTGAAATCAAATCATATGGAGACCTACCTACTGCAAAAATAAATTAAGTTTAGGATATCTAATTCTGGCAACATATTCTTGTGCCTAATCCTTGCTAAAATAGAGGCATAATATTATGACTATTTTAACCCTACATCGAATATTTTACTCGACTCTTTAAAAAAAAAACTTATTTATTTTTATCTCCTCCCAGGTGGTATCCTCGACAGTTTAAGCGACTCAGTACGAGCAGTAGTCATAATAGACGCTGCCCACCACCTGGACTTGATGCCCAGCAACCCCAGTGACCCTGAACCGGTGAAGATAGCCCGGGAGATCCACAAGCAGCACATCACCAGGTGGATCCAGGACTTCTGGGACCAGATGGCGAAGACGCGTAGAACTTGATTGTGAATGTGATTTTTGACTGTTGAGCGTAGCTACCTAAATATACATAATTATTGTTAAATTGTTTTATTATCATTTCCTAAATAAATAGCTATAAAAGTCGGAGAGAATAGGCAAATGTTTTCAACAGTACCTACTGTTGAATTCACTGTTTAGGTGATATCCCCTGTAAAAGAGGCAGGCCTATAAGCTTCCAACTACTTTTGACTTTCCCGTTAGGATACTGCAGTCAGAGCGCCGTAGAACTGTATAAAGCGTATTATGAAGAAATCGATGAAACCTATGACTGATAGTTTATCCACAAAACCACTAACAGTTTGGAACTTACTTGAATAACAAACTGTTAGAATAATTTGTTAACCAGTCTTGAACTCAGTTAACGTTTGAATCCCCAACCGGTCCTATGAGACCGCGCTGTTATTGTTTTACTATTGTGTCTCGTTTCGCGGGTATCTGAGTAACTACATACTGAAAAGCCAGGTTTCCAGCAGAGGCAGAATCAGTAGACTCTTGCTTAGAAAAACTCTTTCATAAAATTAGGGTTACCAACCCTACAGTATAAATAATAATTATACAACTACAACAATATTTACCTAACCTATCAATACCCGCGAAACGAGACACAATAGTTGCATGAGACCGGTCGGGAATTCATGAATTAAAAATATAGTCCCAGTTTTTAGTTAAGGCTTTCAAATTTAATACATTTCTAGGTTTACGCGTATTATATAAAATTCACTAGACCCTTCGCGGCACCCTGCGCTCCACAAATCACTAATTTCACAAATTACAAATTTCACAAATCACAATTTTTATAGAAAGTTTTTGCTATACAACTACAACAAGTTAGTTTGTGCTATTCAATTTTCAGTTTCACATAGCACTGATGCACTTTTTATACGTTTTCTCTACGATAAGGTTGACAACCCCTGACGACAATGACAGTGACACTGACAGTTGTTGATTGCTGCCATGTTTGTTGTCACTGATTCTATTTCGAGGTTATGTTATTATTGCTATAAACATTAAACCATGGCGACGGAAGGAGATGTTTGTTTACAAGAAGCCGCAATGGGCACTACGTGTAAATACTGCAACGAACCAGAGAACAAGCAGGAGCGGCCAGGTCTCATCTGCGAGAATTGCATCTGTTTCGTCCATCTCAGCTGCCTCCGAAGGTCTGGCACTCCAGGCGACTTCGCTTGCGATGTTTTCTTCGATTTTACTTGTGAAGACTGCTCCCCATCTAATAAAGAAATCTTTACGAGGAATAGGTTTCCCTGGTAAGTTTTCAAATAAGTTTAGTGCTACAATATAAGTCAACAAAGCATTGTTTGTTGTTATGTTATTTTTTCTGTAGAATATACTAAGTAGCAGTGTAGTAGATCGTGAAAACTCAACTATTTATACTTCAAGTTACTGAAAATGTCTCATACATAATTTTTTGTAAAAAATTGTCTCTTTCCTTCCCAAATGTAAACATAACTTTAACATAGCTTACCAAATACAATGCAGAATGTTTGGTGGTCTTTTTTTTGCCTTATTATCAAGAACAAATTTCTTAAAAACTGATTACAATCTAGCCTAAAAGACTAATAAGCAATTTAACTCTAACTTATTATTATTTAAACTGAGAATATTGTGCCTTACTGCCTGTATAAAGTCCTCAGCACTTTCTAAAAGTCTGGTATTGATAAAAATAATTGTACAAGTGTTATAATTATGCATAGAACAGGTTTGATCACTATTATCATCATCATCTATCTAGCCTTTTCCCAACCATATTGGGGTCGGCTTCCAGTCAAGCCGGATTTAGCTGAATACCAATACTTAGATCACTATTATACACTTACTAAACACTACACTAATTCAGAAGGTTTAGTTCTCTTGAGTCTACATACTAGGTCCGTGTTGTCTCACAGCTGGATTGCCTCAACATTCATCAACATGGTCTAAATCTTAATTCATGAATCCCCGACCGGTCTCATGCAACCGCTCTGTTATTGTTTTACTATTGTGTCTCATTTCACGGGTATGTGATAGGTTAAAATTACATCAGTTTTTTTACCATATTGTTTATTTCCAGGGTGAACGTAATTCACTTGACGCTCCACCACCTGAACATCCAGTCGTACGGCATCAGCAACCACGGCTACTTCCACTACAAGACTCACATCTGTTCCTTTATTGACCGATACTGGCAATCATTGTTTGGTGCACAGACGTAAGTGCTGAATAAAACTAGTATTTTTTTTTAAATTGGATGCGTCAATCTACAGGGATTGCCATAACAAATAGCAAAGCAATTAAGTTGGAAGTAAGATCCAAGCTATCAGTAGTTAGGGTGCCAGATAAAGGAATCTCTTCACAATGTGAGGAATACTGAGGAGTGCTGTCTTCTGTATAACACCCTTGATCCAAGCATGCAACAACAGCTTTGAAAGGCTTTGTCGAACACCTCATCAAAAGTTTTGCCCATCAGACATTTTGCTCAGATTTTTTATTTTATAAATAAATTCATGGGACTATTTTTCATTCTCTGTTCAACACTTGTTCATTTTCATTATAAAACACTTGATGACTTGAACATAAAATTTGTGGCTAAAACACAACTGCAAAAATAAGTAGCACCATTTATCCCACATCTCTCAAAGCTTATATTGGGTTGCTAAACTGAGTATTTTAAGTTTTTAAGCTAAAATAGTTTTTGGGAACTACTCCACTTCAAATGCTGTTCATCAACATTTCAAGACATCCACTGTTGGACATCATATTGTAAGCCTTTGTTACAGGTAGTTAGATGCCAGAAAGCCTAGCCATAAGTCTATTCAAAAAGAATTGTGTTGCCTAATAACACCACAACCTACCTAGTTACCAAGTCATTGTCCAGAAATTGTTGTTTATTATCAAAAAGTCTATTCATCACCTTTTGATTACAGCAAGCAGAAGAAGAACTGGGTGGGCACCATAGCAGGCGTGCTGTCAGTGTACAACAAGCTGTTCTTCAAGTCAGGGTCGGCGGTGCTCGGGGAGACGGGCTGGTGGAAACTGCTGCACAACTTCTCACCGGCAGTTGCTGCTCATATTAGTAAGCTTTTATGCTCTTAAAATATCCCTGTAATGTTCCCACTGCTAGTAGTGACAAAACTTATAACAGTTTTACACATCAATTTAAATTAAATGAGTTGGTATCTTCTCACTGAGTACCCTGAGAAGGAACATCAACAAAGAAGTCTCTTTTAAAAACAATACAGTAAATATGTAATGGTCATTTGAGATCCATACAGATTAATGTCTTAGGTGGTCTTTTAACTAAAGGATTAACAGGATAAATATAAGTAGACTTGTCAATGCAAGCATTGAATAGTTATAGCAGCCAAAGCAGCAGTATTTTGCAAAGCATCAAATGCTTTGCAAAATACTAAATCTATAAAAATAATACAGAAAAAAGTTAAAGTTCTTAACTTTTTTCTGCATTATTTTTATAGATTTATCGTCACTAAACGGTAATGATATAATTTGGATGTTTCAGTACAAGAAATAGCGAGAGACAAGCCAAAAGTCCGGCCACGAAATCAGTTATCTATTGACAAAAACCTCTTTATTGCCAAAGTTACGGAAATGGGTATGTATGATATTCTTCTTCATCTGTTTTATCATATCATAGAACTGTTATTATCACTTGCGACCTTTTAGCACAAGTCTATGTACCACTATAGTGTAAAAAATATTATAAACCTGCTTTATCCACATGGGAAATGTTTAATGACTTCACCCGCTCTCTCTCTCTCTCTGAAGCGGAAGGGCGTGTCAGACTTTTACTGACTAAAATACAATTCCTATGTTCCTTCTTTACCTATGGTCTCCTGGAACCAGTTTTGACCTCGGGTTTCCCTTTCGGAAGCCAAGCCACGCTCCGCCCTAGAGCGGGAGAAGTCATAGGGTGATTTCCCACCTAAAAAAAAGTAGTCAGCGGTTTACAATTTATTTCAACATTTGAGATCGCGCAAAAAACCGCTTCCCGAGCGCTCCGCCGTGCTCCGATCGTGCTCCAGTCGCGCTCCGCGATCACGACGTATCCATTATGTTTGGTTTGCGGAGCGGGCGCGTTCGCAAACCACGGCGAACCTAAGTGGATTCCCGGCTTTACATTGTTATCCATGTTATATGAAAACGCAGTAAAGTTGTTTTTTTTTTTAATTAAGTTTCACACACATTCGGATTTCTTGTATTACGAGGAATCGGAATGTATGTAAGGAATTCGAATGTATGTGTAACTTAATTTAAAAAAAAAGCCATCCTCACTGCGGTTTCTATTAGTGCGGTAGAATATAAACTTGAATACTAACCCATAACATTACCCCTCAGGATATAAAGACCTGATCACCAATGAGAGCAGTTCCTTCAGCATGGGATCTGACCCCATCCCCTGCAAGAAGAGACGAGTGGACTCTGACGAGCTCAGCGCCGTTTCCAGCACTTCGTTCTATGACCAGCTGGACTCAGATGGCAGGTAGGGTGATAAGCATATTTTGTACACAATTTTCTTTGGTTGTTAGAGGGTGTCCATTAAATAGAGTGGGGTGATTTTAGCTTTTCTTGACCACTCTTTTAGATGTAGTGAGATTCAGTGCATCACCTGTTTTACTGCCTAATTCCAGGAGTTGCTAAATACTTGCCAGACAAACTTTGAATTAACACTATCATCACGAAAAGAAAAAGTATGGTATCAGCCATTAAAAAAAAAAATAAAAAATGTTTTTATTTTACATAGGCCTACATGGGCACTTATAAAAAGTCGAAGCTAGTGCACGGTTCCAAATTGGTCGTTTCCTATGGAGAAGAACCGGCAAGAAACTCCATGATTATTACCATTCCAGAGATTATTACCTACAATCTTTTTTATTAGCATTAGTCTTGTAATGTTCTCAATGTTGGGACTCAGGCCTCCTCTCTAGGAGAGAGAATGGGCCGTAATCCACCACGCGGGTCTTGTGTGGTTTGGTGGATGTCGCATATCTTCGAATGTTTGGGGACAGGACTAGCACACGTTTCCTCACGATGTTTTCCTTCACAGTTTTGAGAGCAGTGGTGATGAAATAAGTTAAATAACACAAAGTAATGCAACTGGCTGGATGTGAACCTGCGACCTACAACTTGCAAGTCGAGGCAGTTGCCACTGGGACTGCAACTGCTCTCACAATATTTTGACATCTTTTTAAAGCATATATAGTGTTAACGCCCTACACTGCTTGAAACTTACTAAACCGCTCACCAGTATGGTCCGCGAGGGCTACGGCGCATGCGGAAGGACTCGGGCGCAAACCGTGCGGCGGCCGCTGCGCCGCTGCCGTCCGGCGAGTCGAAAAAAACAATCAAGCGAGTGTAGGAATTTCCTTTTGTCTCCCCGACATAAAGGGTGTAAAAAGACCCTTAACGAAAACGAAAACCCCATATTCTACTCATCACTGGGATACTTTTTTCTTCTAGGACATACCTGGGAATTCACTGGTTCTGGAGATATTGAAGGTCAAAGTCAAAAAATTTTGATCGTTTTTATTTCAAAATCGTATTCCAAGTATCATTAGTAAACTTTCTTCCGAACAAACATTATCAAAATTATCATTTTTTCATACCAAATTACGCATTTGAAGTTGTTTAGCACAACGAGCGCCTCACACACACAAGCGTAAGGTCGGTTCAATGACCAAGCGCGAGCGGCCGAACGCTCAGCTGATCGAAGTTATTATTAATTAATTATTTTTTAAAGATGAAAAAAAAAAGTTTTTTCCCAGCAATATTTTTTGGTCTAAGTTACTTAATTACATCTACAGAATGTGTAGTTATCGGCTTTGTGATCGGTCTTTTTACACCCTGTATAGTTTTTTTACTATTTTGGTGTACAATAAAGTTTATTCTATATACAGAATGGCGTCCAGAAAGCATTGTTACAGTCTGAAATCTAAAAAAAGATTTTAGATTGCTGCACTTGATCCGTGCCCTAGAAAAACGTTCTGGATACTTTTAAAATTCCGTGTGGGTTCTAGGCTCATTACTTATATCCATTTTATTTTCACTTGGACTATAGGAATGAGATCGGCGACGAGAGCGCGTTCGACGACTCGATGAGCCTGCTGACTCCCAAGGACTCGTACTCCGACCTGGAGTTCCGCGGCTTCGACTTCACGCCCACCAACCGCATCATGCCTGTGCAAGTAAGTTCAATAGATAATATACTTGATTTAAAAAAAAAAACAATATTAATTACCTGTCAATTGAATCATATATAAATCGAATTTTGGTCTTAATGCCTAATCTTAGTTTGTTATACGTTAATGCAATCGATACGTTTATGAAGTTCAGAAGAACTCGCCAAGTGCGATAAGGCCGCCAATTGTATGAGTTTTACCATAAGGTTTCCTTATTGTTTTTGTAATCTTGGTGTACAATAAAGTATATATAAATAAATAAATAAATTCAGTTCTCTGATTGCCCTTTCCAAGTTCTTAACTGAGATCCAACGCGGGAGCCGATCGCTTTAAGGGCTCTCGTCCACGGGGATTTTTTGTAACGCTGCCGTCGCAATTGAAACGCACGACCGTGTCAAATGACATCGGGGCAGGGAGGATGGTGCGTGAATGAAAATCAAAAACAATTTATGTACAAAATCTTAATTTTTGTGTTACTGTATCGCATTTGGATCGCGACTGTAGCGCATTTGCATCGCGACAGTAGCGCGTTTGCATCGCGACTGAGAATCGTGGCATGGGCGAGGGCAAGCCGGTAGTGACTGCATTGCGACTGTATCGATGCGAAAGCGCGACAGCCACGCTACTGCATCATTTCAAAAAGTCGCCGTGGGCGAGTGCCCTAACGTAAAAACAACTCGTACCTACTCAATGCAATGAGTATGCAAAAGAGGATCCTTTTCGATAGGTCTAACTCTAGCACAAAATCAGAATGCTGCTAATAAAAGAATTTCTAAAATCGCTCCAGTAGTTTTTGAGTTTATTCATAACAAACTAAACTACAAATCTTTCCTCTATACATATAATATCAGTATAAATACAGCTAAGTGCGATGAATATCCCATACTGTGCTCACAATTTCTCACCCCTTCTCTTCTCTTACAGAGCGACTCCTCAAGCATAAACTCCTTCCAACAATCCATGCTATACTACGACTCAGACTCCCGCAGCGGATCAGAACACGACTCCAGAAAAATAGTCTTCGACAGACCCAAGAAGCAAGTCGTAGAAGAAAAGCCAATCAGGAGAGAATCGCTATTCTCCACCGAGCTCAACTCCGTCGACACACCCTGGGAGGATCCCCTGCCGAAGACGCAGCCAGACCTGGTGGAAATGTCCCAGTATGAGGAGATACAGCTTCTGAAGAAGGTCGAAGGTCTGATCCCGAAGGTCCGGGAGCCTAGCAAGAAGGCTTACTTGTGCAGGCTCAGAGCTAAACTGGCGTTGAGGAGACTGAAGAGACATAAGCATTTGCCTATTTTTGATTTGGATAAGTGAGTATTATTATCATCTTTCTGCTCTTGTACTATGTTACTTAGGATTGATGCAACATTTTTTTCACTCCTTACACAATCCATCCATCTTTTCTTTGGCGTCCCTCTCTAGCCTCAGGCGCACTGCGCGAGACAAATTTCGTCCCGCATCCCGCACTGAGCTCACTTCAACTTTGGGCTCAATTTTACTTTCTGCTCTACAAAATTAGCTAACTACAATCTAGACAATCATTTCTTTGGTAATGACGTTCCAAGCTTCTGAAATTCTCCCTCATACTATAATATTCAATTGCATACATACATAATCAGCCATATAATGTACCTACTGCTGAGATGGGCCGTAATCCATCATGCGGGCCCAGTGCGGGTTGGTAGATATCACATATTATTATGTATTCAAATCTTTGGTTTTAGGACATGCCAGTTTCCTCACGATGTTTCCCTTCACGGTTTTGAGAGTAGTGGTGATGAAATAAAAAGCCAGGCGCATTACTTTGTATAGTACAAAGTAATGCGCCTGGCTGTGCCACCTGCACTACTCACAATCTTCAATTGATATTTAATTATTATTACAGAGAAGTAAAGCTGCTTGGCGGCTACGTGACTGAAGATCCCAGGGTTGTGATCAACGCTGAAAGAGTCCTAGATAGGTTCCAGAGATCGGTAAGTTTTCACAAGTTTCCAGTTTTGTCAAGTTTCACCGTCAATTTGAATTGTGTCCTTTGCCGTTTATACTCATTAACATTAAATCTCAAAACCCACTATTTTCCACACATTCCAGTACCTAATAGACAACCTATGCGGCACCATAGCCAGCACAAACTACGGAACCCTGCTACTGTCCAACATAGAACCCACAGCCTTCCGCTCGCTGTACTCGGGCGCCACGCTGAAGCCCTACATCCGCCGCGACGGAGACTCCGCCCCCACGTGGCTGAAGCTCACGGATGAACTGCTCCGGAGGACTAACAGGTGATTATTAGAAGTAAAGGTGTGATGTGGGAACTACGCGATCAGGAGCGCTATTTTGATAACCTCAATACAAGTTATTTGACAAAAAAGTTAAAGACTACGTTGAAGACACGCTTGTTTGGTAATTACTGCTTCGGAGTGTCTAATGTCGCTTTCATGGTCACTCATTAACTGCATTATCGAGTCAACATCTACAGACACACACATAACAAGCTCCTTTGTTGTTTTAAATTAATTCATATTATAATATATTTTTATTATTTTTTTCTTTTGCAATATGTTTTTTATTATTTCAGGCCCCACTTGTATTCGAACAATTTTTCTTTCTAAGCGCCGCGCCGTTTGAACCGGCTTGCTAGACTTATAGGAACTGGAATGACGCCTATTATATTTGTTCTTAGACACATAAAAGATTACGAGCCGCCTCCTCGCGCCACCATAGACTACTCGTACGTGCGGCCGCAGCACATCGCCGCCGTCAACAACCTCTGCGCACAGTTCTTCTGGCCCGGGATTGACTGTAAGTAACAACCTAAAAAAGAATACGAATATAAGAGAAAATGAAGAAAACCATTTTTGACACCTTCTATTTTTTATAACAATATAATTCGCTCTCATTCTCAATACGGGCAAATATCTTTTTTTTATTTTTGTCATATTATATTCTACAAAATACACCCGTCATTCTGTCCCACTCCTTTCGCTGTGTCCACTAATAACCAATAGAAATACTTCACTATACTAAATGTGTTATAGGATGGTTTCGGTGACAGCTGTCAGATTCCTATATATCCTTTTCTCTCATCTTAAAGGTTCATATTTTCGTCCTGCTGTCACCCAACTCATGCTATGTAAAAAAGATTATAATTAACTGTTCTCCACCAGTGACAGAAGCGCTGCAATACCCGGAGTTCAGCTGCGTAGTCACATACAAGATGCTAGTGATCGGCTGCGCATTCCTGGTGCCTAATATACTCGTACATATATTATTATTCGCAAAAATACACCCGTCAATAGGCATCATCATCTCAGCCGAAAGACGTCCACTGCTGGACATAAGCCTCCCCCAAGCGTCGCCACAGCGACCGGTCCTGTGTGTCTCGCATTTGTCGGATTCCCGCAACCCTCACCAGGTCGTTGGTCCACCTTGTGGGAGGCCTTCCAACGCTGTGAATCTTCTGTCCCCATCGACCATCTGTTCTACGAGCAATGTGCCCTGCCCACTGCCACTTAAGTTTGGCGATTCTTCGGGCTATGTGGGTTCTCTTGCGGATATCATCAAGATATCCGCAAGAGAACCCACATAGCCTTTCCATTGCTCTTTGGGTGACTTTAAGCCTTTTGATGAGGCCCATTATGAGCGACCACGTTTCCGAACCATATGTCATCACTGGCATCTCACACCCAATAGGAGAACTTTACTAACTCAACTCTTCTCCACCAGTGACAGAAGCGCTGCAGTACCCGGAGTTCAGCTGCGTGGTGACGTACAAGAAGCTGGTGATCGGCTGCGCGTTTCTCGTGCCCGACGTGGGGCACAACGAGGCCTACATCTCCTTCGTGCTCACCAGGCCTGAGTGGCGGAACGCGAAGATTGCTACCTTCATGCTGTATCATTTGTTACAGGTATGGATTAGCATCATAAATTAATAATGCACTTGTGGTACCTTCCCTTTTTTTTGTGTTAGTGTATCGTTAATTAGCACAACAAACATTAACAACACAATATATGGATTTGAGAAGTATGACACGCCCTCCCGCTCTGCCCCAGAGAGAGCACCCACAAAAAATACCCTAGTTTTGCAAATGACTACAGGCGGTAGTGACCACTTATCATTTTGTCGGTCGCCTGATGGTTTGCCTCTATATGACACATGAAAGGAGAATTAGGAACCAACACATATTAGGTTTGATCATTTTCCAATAACCAAACGAAAGATGCTAACTCTGAGACCATCTGGCCCAACAACGTCGGGCCACCACATGATATAGTGGGGCAAAAACTCACAACCTAAGGTTCAGTTGCAAATCTGCGGAAGGCACTGTTTGAAACAACTAAAGTATTAAAATTTAAGAAAACTTGAATTTCATTTGCTGGATACAGCAATAAATGTTATGACAAAGTTTTGTTAGTTAATATGCACATATTTTTTGTTAATAACAACTTTATTTCACAGACCTGTACAGGCAAGGACGTCACACTGCATGTATCTCCAACAAATTCTGCCATATTTCTGTATCAGAAGTTTGGTTTCAAAGTGAGTATCCCATATCATATTATATCATTATTTAGCCAAGGCCAAAAAGCGCAAAGGGTTGGCAATATCATCAATTGTGAGAAACATCGGGATGATGGGACACACAGGAAAGCAGTGTAGAAATTAAGACTAAGCAATAGGTGATTTCAAATAATTGTAGTAATTAGTAGTGTCTTACTAATTTCTTCTTCTTCTTATGCCATGTGAAAGTTAAAAATTATACAAAGGAAAATACTCCTGGGAAAAAAGTAGTCTATGTACTATATTTTGGCTTAGTGTCTTTAGCAATTACCAACAGTTGGGACTCAGAGGATAAATAAGGAACATGTTTTCAAGGCATTAAGTCCACCTTTGTACCTTTTTGTGTATAAAGTACTAGCTTTTGCCCGCGACTTCGTCCGCGTGAAATAATAGTTCCCGTTCCCGGGGGATTTCCGGGATGAAAACTACCCTATGTCCTTTCTCGGGTTTCAGGCTATACCTGTACCAAATTTCATTCAAATCGGACCAGTAGTTCCAGAGATTACCCCCTACATACAAACTTACAAACCTACAAACTTACAAACTTACAAATTTTACCTCTTTATAATATTAGTATAGATAAATAATTACTAATAAATAGATTTAATTGACATGAAAATAAAACAAAAAGATTGTATAAAAACATTAAACTTATTTATTTACTGTGGCTTAGATATAAACCCTTCATACAACAAGTAATCATAGATCTTCCTAGTTTTGTTCACATCTATTTTCACTATCCTCCTCGCATCTAACAGCCGGAGAAAACCCATTTTACTGTTTTGCGTAATCAATTGCTGCTTAATTTCTAAGTAGTTTTCTGGGACCAGTCTTAGGTTAGAACAGAGAACCTTTTCAGCTTCTGTAAGGCGGTTGAAACCGGGTAAATCAACGATTTCTAAAGGCATAGAAGTCCTTTTGTATTTTAGTAACTGATTATTCTTTCCGAAAATCAATGTGTTTTTTACAGGAGACTGGCTTTCATACTTCTTTGCCATCACACTCGTAGCATGCTTCTGCTCCTTCACAACCAAATCATTCTCTTTCTTCAACTGCTTAAACAACTTTGCTGCGTATAACGTCTTGATACCGTTCCTCCGATACTCGGACAGTCTTGATATTCTCAGCATTAGTTCATTTTCTAAACTGATTGACTCTATAAATGCATCAAATTGCATCCCAGTCATAAACTGCATGAATGATAGAAGCCTCTCGCACTTTTGCCGCGTGAGTGTCTTGTCATACTTCTGCAGCCAAGATATCAACTTGTTTGGCATTATTAAACCATGATTTTGTATAATCTTGTATCTTCTCCGCCTCTCTCTTAACCTAGTGTTCAATGAGCTGACTAGAGACACCTTTAGCGAGTCCATACAATCATCATCACTGTCATCATCATCATCAGAGTAACTGTCTTCTATATTAAAAATGCTCTCTGCATTGTGATCATAACTGAACTCAAACTCGGACCTGTAAGCATTGTAGCCTGCCAGATGTTGGTCTGCGTTGTTGTTCCTCGGTGGGTTGGTGCACACTTCTGTACTGTACAGATAAGGTATCAAAGGTTTTGGGAACAACGACTGCTCAGTCTCTGGTAACAGCTGCAACTCTTTGTACTGAACATTTTCTATGTAATACTTTTTGTAATGCTCCTGGCATTCAAGTTTGGAACGCGTATGTACGCTCTTAGATATTTCTTCCCAATTACCGAAGCCGTATGTTGATAACGCAGAGAGTAGCTTGCATTCTTCTTTCGCCGACCAGTTGCAGTTGTCGAACAAAGGGAAATCGTTTCGCCGCACTGCGTACTTGTGGTCGTTCTTGTGAGCACCCACCTCCTGGCCGGACGCGAAGCATGCCGTACACAGATTAGCCTCACATTCAACACACTCTATAAACGGTTCGTGGGCTATTTCCCCGCACGAGTCGCATTTACTCTGTAATGTTATATCGTTTGACATTGTTTGCAGGTCGAGGAGCTAATACAGGATTTCTACGAAAAATACTACGACATAGACTTCAAAGGCTGTCGGCACGCACTGTTTCTACGACTTGTTAGATAAATAAGGATACAGTTATCGATCTTGTTTTATTTATAAATAACACGAATCCCGAATAATAACATGAAACAGTTTGTGACATTGGGTTGACAGTTTAACAGCTGTCAATGATGCATCGCTTAGAGATGTGATCTGAAACGATTTGTCAAAATCGATTGTATGATTAAGAAAATCGATTTCAATCAAACTTCGTAATAGATATTTTCAAATGAGAGACGCACCCAAATTGAAAAATTGCAACTAAATTGAAAATTCGAATCAAATTGATTGTCGCTACATGCTTGCGTCTGGGTGCTCCTTGTGGAGCTCCACATCGATGTCAATGCGGTGAAGCAGTCGACCGCCTCGGACATCATGGCCTATCCTGCAGTAGGAGCGCTGGTCGGATAGCTCGGCACGCTAGCATTAATGACATTATCCGTCGAGCTCTTGTCACCGCTGGGGTGCCAGCTGTTTTAGAACCTAATGGCTTGGCACGCGACGATGGGAAGAGGCCGGACGGGATGACCATAATGCCTTGGAAGTTGGGTAGGCCTTTGGTGTGGGATGCAACATGTGTCGACACCCTTGCGCCATCCCATGTTCTGAGTACGGCGGGCTGTCCTGGAGCTGCTGCTGCAGGCGCAGAAAACCTCAAGCGGCGCAAATATAACAACCTTATCGGGAGTTATATGTTTGAGCCGTTTGGGGTTGAAACATTAGGGCCGTGGGGTCCGAGTGCTCATCGAGTTGTTCGGGATATAAGCAAGCAGCTAGTCGACTCTTCACGTGACCAGAGGGCCGGGCTGTTTTTCGGCCAACGAATCAGCATTGCCATCCAACGTGGCAATGCTGCCAGCGTTCTGGGCACTATTCCTGTTGACATCGACGTGGATGAGTTTTTTGATGCCCAATAAATCCCTTTTTATTTTTGTATATATAGGTTTGTATCTTTAGTTTGTATATGTAAATATAATTTATTAAGTAAACTAAATACTAAAAATAGATAAAATAATGGCGTAAAAAAAAAAAAAAAAAATTGATTGTTAATTTTTTGTTTATTATAAAATAACTTTGTCATTAAAATTATATACAAATACTAAAAATTTAAATAAAAAACTTAAGCTAGGTTTACTAGCAATGTACATATAATACAAATATAAAATATACACTCAGGCGTCGAATTGATTGTTTAGATTAATCTTGGTACAATACTATGCGAATGCACCCTACTGGAGTTCTGTCTAAAGATCTGTCAATGTTTGGATCACAGAGAAACCCTTTAAACAAAATCCAAAAGCTCTAGAGTAACTTATCGTTGAGAAAACAAAAGTACAAGACAAGACATAATTTATAGTTCAAGGAAGAAAAAAAAATGAATGGTTGGGTTCAATGTCGATAATTTTTTTTTTAATTTTTATAAACTAGTGCTTGACTGCGATCCCACCTGATGGTAAGCAGCGATGCAATCGTTGCTGGTGAGGCGCACCAGCTTATTAAGAGCCTATTCACTCTAGCCTTGAAGACACCTAAATTATAATCGGACGGAAAAACCGCAGCAGGCAGATTGTTCCAGTCCCTCGATGTACGCGGTATAAACGACGAAGCGAAACGCTTAGTCTACGACCGTAGAGGTTTCGACAACGTAAGGATGAATACCCGCCGTACGACGGTTTGTCCGATGGTAGAATGGGGATGGCGGAATCAGTTCATGCAATTCCCGCGCACACTCTCCAAAATGCATCCTGTAGAAAACCGAAAGGCTGGCTACCCTACGCCTGTGCTCAAGGCTTTGTAAATTGGTCTTAACCAAATCTGGATCTCCAATTAGCCTCTTCGCACGACTTTCCACTGAGTCCAAAGCTGCCAGGTGGCATTTCGTAGCTCCAGCCCATATGAATATGTGGTTGCAGTACTCCACACACGATCGGACCTGTGCTTTGTACAACATTAGAAGCTGTCCCGATGTGAAGTACCGCCGGACTTTTGCCAGAACGCCGAGTTTCCTAGCAGCTATCTTGGCCTTGGACTCAATGAACCGCCCAAAGTTGAGGTCGGAGGAAATGACTATGACTTGATCCTAATAAATCCAAATCAGCTTGTACAAAATCCATTATGACCATATTTCTTTACCTATAATCTTCTAATAACAATTATTTTCGAAAATATATCACTACCCTGACTAAAGGTAATTAGTAAACTTATATTTAGTAATTATAAGTTCGTCATATTTCTTTAGTTTCTAGAAGTTATTTTAAAAAAAATACAAGATGTATTTGATAGGTTTTGTTAATTACTCCTAAAGCTTCGTTCTTTGTCCATTTGTCCGCTTACTTATTAGCTGGCTGAATATTATTAACCATAATATTTAAATACCCTTACACACAAAAACCGTTAACCCTTACGGTATTGGCCGATTCTAATATACTAATCAAGCTACCGCTTACAATTTAACGGTTGAATTGGTGACCCAGTGTTGGGATTCCCATATTAGTGCCTATATTATTATTACAAACCTCATGTTATGTGTATTCCATTGTGGGGCAAGGAAAAAATAAACCCACGCAAGTAACGTAATACGGTTTATTAAACTGGTACCGACAATTAAGAATCCTTTATTTGCGAGTCTCATTGCCAGTTGAAAAGTTGCAAAGAATAGAAAGAAACGTTGAAGCTTTAAAACTCGATTTGAACTAAATCGATTCTATAATTTTTTTAATACGATTTGATTCGATTTAGGTACATTACCGTCCAGTACTCCCGTCCCTATTTTCTTTCTTGGATTGTAAAAATGTTGCTATAATGAAATAAAGTTTTAAATTCAGGTAAAAATATTTCGACCCAGTTGGTTTCATATTATTTGATATTATAATTAACACCGAGTCCACATCATAATTCTACACACATATCTATCGGTCCCATTAGAAAATGGCACTGTGAGCCCGACCTAGAAACTAGAATTGGCTGTAAATATCGACTGCGCTCACATTGAACCTTTTTTTCTATACTCTCTATAAATACTATACTGGAGAACTTCAGAAGAAAAACAATATTAGAAATAGATTTTTCATGACACTAAATAAATTATAAACAAACGCTGGATAAATCTACAGTGGAGTTTAACTTACAAAAAAAATTACACAACAAACAAAATCCTGGTAATCGAGAACAAGCTGCAAACACAAAACATCTAGAATAGTCATCGAGAACGAACTGCCCTCCGTAATCGGAACGTGATAAAATGACGTGAGCCCCCTTGCTTTGGTGTATTCTGAACAATGAAATTTATATTCATCTCTGTCTCGCATACAGAGAACAGCTATACATTTTTTATATTTTGTCCCGTTTTCGCAGAGGTTGAAGGCCCTAGAACGTTCTAGACGTTTTAATGTATATATTTTGGCGCAACGAAGGCGCAGCGTTTCATTCAAACGTGAAGTTGCTACTGTAAGGTGTAAGAAGTGTTGTGTGTGAATATTTCTAAAAATCGCTTATTTTAACTATTTGGATCATATTTGGAGCTTCTAGTGACTAGGTAAGTGTACAATAATATTTGTTCTTATTTCCAGATTGTAATTTGAGTCGATTGCGTTTGTATTTATTAAAAAATCTATATTTTATGTTGCGCGATGATCGCTTCACATCTCCAAAAATGGTGTCAGGCGCTAAGGCTAACGGGAATCGTTTTTGTTCTAGGATAAGGATTCACAATGGGTAAAGATTACTACAAAATATTGGGATTGTCGAAAGGAGCGTCTGATGACGACATAAAGAAAGCATACCGTAAGCTGGCGCTGAAGTACCATCCGGACAAGAATAAAGCTGCTGGCGCCGAGGAGAGGTTCAAGGAGGTGGCCGAGGCTTACGAAGTGTTGTCGGACAAGAAGAAACGTGAGATCTACGATGCGCACGGTGAAGAGGGACTCAAGGGAGGAATGGGCTCGCACAATGGACCCGGAGGCGGCCAGTCGTTCTCGTACACGTTCCACGGGGACCCGAGGGCGACGTTCGCGCAGTTCTTCGGTTCGGCGAGTCCCTTCCAAGCGTTCTTCGACCTGAACGGCGGCTCAGGAGGCACGACCATGTTCTTCGACCGCGACATGGACGTGGACATGGACCCGTTCGCCAACATGGGCATGGGCACGGCGCGGCCGGGCGGCCCCGGCGGCGCCTTCCGCAGCCACAGCTTCAACTTCCACGGCTCGCCGAGCCGCAAGGAGAAGACCCAGGACCCGCCGATCGAACACGACTTGTACGTGTCGCTGGAGGACATCGCGCGTGGCTGCGTCAAGAAGATGAAGATCTCGCGGCGCGTGCTGCAGCCTGACGGCACTTCGAAGAAGGAGGACAAAGTTCTGACCATCCACGTGAAGCCAGGCTGGAAGGCTGGCACTAAGATCACGTTCCAGAAGGAAGGCGACCAGGGACGCAACAAGATTCCAGCAGACATTGTGTTTATCATCAGAGACAAGCCTCACCCACAGTTCAAGAGGGAAGGCAGTGACATCAGATATTCTGCGAAGGTCTCACTCAAACAGGTAGGCATCAGTGACTCGCTAGTTTATTGACATTGATTACATATTGTTGTGCATGTGTGTTGTTTACTAACTGGTGATAAACATGCAACTATTATACCAACACACTGTTCTAGAACAGTCTAGTAGTTCTTGTGAGGAACAAGTCAATGATTTCCATTAGTTATCTTTAGCTTTCTAAAGTTCAAAATGTGTAATAAATTAATTATAGTTGTCATTATTAATGACCTCTATTTCACTTTTTATTATTAATGGAATTATTCTCATGCATATTAATCGAAAAGATAAGCGTGGCTCTTCAAACAATAACTGTTCCCTTGATAGTATGAGTCACTGTGACATCATAATAACCATGTTGTTTCTGTTGTTGCAGGCTCTTTGTGGCACCATCATCGAAGTACCAACCATGTCAGGAGAGAAGCTGACAGTCAACCTTCAAGCCGAGGTTGTGAAGCCACATACAGTCAAGAGGTTCCCCGGCTACGGTCTGCCCTTACCGAAGGAACCAACGCGGAAAGGAGACTTGCTTGTTGCGTTTGACATCAAGTTCCCAGACCGTCTCTCGTCAGGAGTGAAGGAGATTTTAATGGATACTCTACCCAATTAATAATAACAGACTGGATATCTCATTAGTTTAGATTTCAGTGTATAATGAAGTTGGTTCTGGCAGGAAATACTTGTTCCATATGTGTCCGAGGAAGTCATATTTTTACCTTTGATATGACTTTGTTGAACACTTTATTATTTTGTTTTGATTCACAAGTGCACCTCATAGATCTTTGTAACCGTAGTGCATTATAGTGGACCAGTGATATAATATTTTCTCACTGATTTTTTTGTTTGTTCTGATAATACAAGCTTTTATTCACTACCGGAACAAGTATGGTCTGCCATAACCTCTTAGTTTATATGCTCAAAGCTAGTGATGGGACATTCCTACTAGTGTTGTAGGAACTTACTCATTTTATGTTGCCTAATTACGTTACTGACTGTAATTGTTTTCTGAATGGCTAGCCAAAATAGTTTGATTGGGTAGACTCCATGCGTTTTAGTACGGAGAGCTAGTGAGACTGATTTGTGTGTTTATTTGTATTTAATGCTGATTAAGTTGTAAATATTTTCTATTGTAAATACTTTGATGACTGCAGTGATTGTAAGTTTTAAGTTTCAGTGTAAACTTGGAATTGCCAATTGCGATGGACGTGTTTATGAAATATAGTGTTTCGTATTACACTATTTTTCTGAACAAGGGAGGTTTAAATTGTATTAGTTTTGTAGTACATTGGAAGTGATTTTTGTTACTTATCACTTATAATTGCTGTTAAAACTGACTAATAAACAAAATACTACTTTATTTAGTGGTTTGATTTTTAACACGTATGTTAATAGAGTTACGTAATGTAGAGAATGTCAAGTTTATGAGACTCACGTGCTGCCTCGCTTACGACATAGAGCTCACGTGTTTGTTCTCATCTCAGACACACACACACAACGACACTAAAGTACATAACATCACATAATCCTATCCAGTTTCTCGCAGAAAAATGCAGATGCATACATGCCTACAAACACCAAGATAAATATTCATTCAGAAATATAAACTTTGTAACAAAAATAAAGATAGTTCACACAAAATACACAAATCAAGATAAAATCTGCATCGTAACCAGTTTACGAACGATACGAGAGAAACTGGTGAAATTATTTTTTCGTTGCGTTTGACGTCATTTATCAGGAAAGAGCAGGTTACTTCCTAGTTATCCTACGACTATCTCGCTGACGTATGCACACACTGATTGATAAAGTACTTACCCAAATGACCCAAACACACCTAGGACAGACAGTAGGTGTAGGGTGTAGGTATCACGACTCTTGCATACATAGTTTTAGGTAAGTAGTTACTGGACCACGCACATCTGTGCCAAAAAATCCTGAAATAACTAAGAATAAATTAAGATTCCAGAATCATTTTAATAAACAGATTTTATAATCTGATTTAATAGATAGGAAAGTGTTGTTTTTGGGCTTTATAAATACGTTTTCTTTGTATTAACAGCTGCGACGGCAATCTGTTGACATGGCCGCCACAGCGGACCTTGAGAGCGGGTGTGGCCACGCAGCTGGCGCCGCACCGCGTCCTAAAGTGCTCTAAAACGAGGAATTTCTTGCGCCTGTGAATACATCTTTTCGCCTTGTCACGATAAAAACATCGTTTTGTAGGGGTTGCGATGTTTTGATTAGCGGTCAATGACATTTCTATGCGCAAACAAGCATTCGTGTTCACCCAAATACTACGCGATTGTCCAAAACAGGCACTCAGCCTCGTTATTTTGTTGCGATAACGCGAATATTCGCCGAATCCCAATAATATGTATAACAGTGCATATCTACCTTATTGTGAGCAATTCGGTACTTTCCTGTGTTTATTTTTGTTCAATTAACACAAAAATGGAATTCTGTTTCTCTGAAAACGGTATTAAAATTGATTATTCAATGCAGCAATTAGCATTTCAAATATACTGTATGAGGACGAATGGTAGGGGGTCCTCACCTCTCGCTATCTCTTCATGTAACCTATCGTGACGTCACATTTCAGTGTTTTCATCTTTGTTTTGTTAGGTACTTGACAGTTTCCCCTTCCATAAGATTTGTATGGTTATTAACTTTGCCTGTAGTATAACTCAGTGATGACAAAGTAGCATTTTACTGACGAAAGAATTTTTAAAATCAGTCAAGAGTCTAGAATATCTACATACATAACAAATCTGTACAGTTCGTCCACTATAAGTTGGCGAGTGTGAAGTTAGGCTCTGCGAATTTCGGCGCTTGAAATATCGTACAAAAATAAAGGTTTTAAAAAAATAAATGCAATTTGCAGTTCTTATTGCTGTTAAAAACAGTTATTGGCATTAAATTTTTATAAAACCTTTATTTTTGTACGATATTTCAAGCGCCAAAATTCGCAGAGCCTAACTTCACACTCGCCAACTTATAGTGGACGAATTGTACCCCGGGTTTCCTGTAATCCTGTTTCGGTTGGTAACAGTTCAGCACCTTCTGAATCATTCAAATCTAAAAGGAAATTATACTATCGTTACGTTTGCTCCTATTTATAGGTATAACAGTTTATTTCGAATCGATCAAAACAGTCCCTTTTCCCGCTACGTCGCCGGTCCTTTTCATGCCCGCGCGACACGCGGCGCGTAGGTACCGGAGGCCGAAGTCTGACGTCACCGGGTAAAAATACGCGCGCGGCGCCCCGCCCGCGGTCTCACATGCTGGAGAAATGCACGTAGCGTGATTATTGCTGCTTCCCAGTGATTATCACTGTACCTACCTACGTAGGTTCGTACGAAGTGTTAATACCGGAAGACTGACCCACGAGATCTCGTATGCAGTGCGTAAGCACTTTTATTGGAAATCTGTTATTAAGTTTCACGCAGCACGCTGGTTTTGTTTAAATGTCAGTTGTTAATTGTTACTTACGTATGTAGATCCTGTCCCTCTTTGATTAATTTCTTAAAGTTATTATGATTGAACCAAAATAGACATCTCGCAGAAGGTCGTTATTCAAATAAAATTAATCCTGTAAATTATTTCATGTGCTCAGACGTCCACATCCACACATGTCATGTAGGTACGCCTACAAGAGTTTATTTATAAGAAGAAATATTGATCAAAAGTTAAAAGGACAAACTTTGGAAAACAAACAAGTTGATTGAACGAAACTTCTGAAACATTATTGTACAAAAAAACTCGGCCATGTGCGAGTTGGACTGGCACATGAAAGGTACAATCCGGGTCCGTGGCAAAAAAAAAACAACAAAAAATCACGTTTGTAGTATGGAAACCTCACTTCAATATTATTTATTTTATTCTGTTGACTCTGTTGTTATAGCAGCAACAGATTTACATCGTGTGTGAACATTGCATTTCTTTAGTTCTCTCGGTTCATTCTGGTGACAGACAGATAGACAGTGGAGTCAACTTCCCTCCATTCTGTCTAATAATCACGATTTCCCGTTTTCTCTTTCCAATTTCCAAAAAAAGACATCCAAGACGAATCGCCATCTCCTAACATTTCAGCTGAATCGGAAACTGATATATTTTTCTGTACCTACGTTAGTAGGATGACGCCAAAGAATTATAAAAACCTCCTTTCTGATTCAGATCTGATATCATAACGTTCACACCCCGGAACAGATGCTTACCTATCTATGTATATGCAACTCATACATAGTGCCTACATGGAGATAGAAATTAAACGATAAAGCAATAATCGCACTAGGTAGGTAGTGTTTAAATTGTAACAAGAAAGAAAGTGTTAAGTGCCATTGACTCATTTATCCATAGACTACATGAATGTATGTGGGAGTTACTCGATAAGTACGGTATCCGAGAGTGAATGTAACTTTTACTTTGTCATTACTCATTATTGAATAGAAAAGAGTACTTACCACCTACCTATCTATTTCAAATCTTTTGTATCATGTTACAATCTATTGCCCAATCAAATTGTTTCGCAACTAGATGTCACAGGCCGTTGACGCTGCTGTTAGCAGATGATAAGAATAGGTAATAAGATTATAAAAAACACAAGATTTAGAATTTTAGTGCATAAAATATTCATCTGAAAGCTAACAGCTGAAAATGACAACGCCAAGACAATTATCCAGATTCCTAAAATACATATTGAGGTTACACGGTTCGTCATTAAAGTATTTATTATTTATTTTCGTCAATGATTCGAGTGGATGCCGTTGACATGACCGTAGACTCCTGACAGACGACCATTCCAAAGGTTAATGATCTCGATCTAACACAGAAAAAGAAACAGTAAACATTAAAAACTAGAACCACCAACCAAGCCAGAATAAGTTACTAAGATTAGGAATTTTGAATTGGCTCCAATAAATAACTTACCTTTGCCGATTTATGCATGTTTACTGAATAAAAAGTAAAAAAAGCTTTTTTATTTGATTTTTTTTGGCTCGCAGCCAAAGTGCGACAACACTTCTGAGTTCTGCTTAGCTAGATTTTGTAAGAAAAATGTAAACAGTGACTTCTGGAGCCGGCCTTCATAGCTAAAGACCTCGTATAGTTTATGTGCTTAGGAATTAAAATGTCGTTAGGTAACACTTCAGTCGATTAGCGATCACTACAAATAAAAAGTACTGTTGCTAAGTTCTAGACGAGTCTACGCCTAACAGTCCCGTTGCCTTGTGCTTGCTTGATATTTTATTCTAGAGCAGACGAAACCGGAAATTTTGTGCTGAAAATGTTATTCGAGGTCAAACAATGTTTATTTTCTATGATTGAATTCACTGTCGTCCCGTTCCGTACATTAGTTAATAATATCTAAGCTTCTTCTTCTCGAGTTGATTTAACTCAGATTTTGTCCGATCAATATTTAGCCACTTGGACAGCTCTGTCGTTGGCCTCGTATAGGCTCAAACTCAAATATCTAAGCTAAAACATTTGTACTTACGAGATAAAATGAAAAAGAGTATAGGCCCCATGTTATTATTGAGACCTCACATACTGTGCCTCACAGGTGCGAGAGATCACTTTATTATTGTTTGATATCCGTACGCGCGTTCGCGTCACCCACTCATGTTTTCCCGATCACTACTCCGAAACGCTGATGATTTAAATTAATAGAAACATGAAGCAGTAACCCACAGTAACCTATTGTTTTTAAACTGTATTCCGTGCTTCTGCTTAGTCACAATCCACAGATACATACATTCATGGGGTTAGAAATGGCGCGAGAAATAACAGGAAGTGTTTTTTTTTTCTTTGGCTCAGGTGGCCGATTATTCTGCCAACGTCATTTATAGTTACAGTTGGGAATCCATAAAATCATAACTCAATTACTGAACTATTTACTAGGCAGGTTCGTTGGGGTGGAAGCGAAACAGGCCTATATTTTCACCCCCCCGCCAAGCCAGAGTCAATTTACGTCATTCGGGCGAGCCTAGGAAAATTGGGAGCTTCGTAAATGTTACCAGCTGTTTACTTTAGTACCGAGTTTCCGGGGAAAATGAAAACGAAATTGGAAAAGTAGTCTAATTCAAATAATTTATTCGCATAATATGGGTATATGAATTTTACATTACATAATAAATTATAACCCATTTCTGTATTGGTGTTTCATAGTATTTGTTAATAACAAAAACAATAGGTACACTGAATGATAAATGTAAACTCGTTGCACTGCATACCTAATTAAAATAATTAACATTTTAATGACCTACTTACACAAGATACTGTTAATGAATTGATAGTAGGTAGATACCTATTATACGTATACCTTTAATCAATAATATTCTAATAAAAATAGTCTCGCACATTTTCTTGACTTCTGCAAACACAAATGTATGGGACAATTGTTTTTTTTTGTGATTTCTATGTAGGTTCCACTGTAAAAAATATTTATATGTATTGATGGCACTACCAGCGCTTCCATTTATTATTGTATTGTTGTGCCCACATTGCATGTTTCTAAGAATTAGTTTAGTGTGCCAACTTTGTTTGTTGTTTGCTTTAATTTGCCTTGTACATACATTTTTATTTGATATGGCGCAGATACAGGAGCTTATGTGAAAAATGCTATAACTAAACTTACTCGTCTGGCTGCTATGTTCGGAGACTATTACTTTTTTCTTTCCAGAATCAATAAGATGCTTGTACATAGAGGAAATTAAACCACTAAACTAGCTACCTATTTATTTATTTAGTAGGTAGATATTAAAACTAACTTCGTTAAATCTATGTACCTATATAAAAGGAGAAACTGCCTGACTGATATAATCAACACACAACCGAAACTACTGGGACTAAGAGTATGAAATTGTTCACAAGGTTCATTTTAAGACGTAAACGAGCACTAAGAGCGGATTTCCCAAAATTCAGCTCCATATGGGATGAAACAGGGTCCAGAGTTTGTATAAAGAAACCTACTTTCACGCAAGCGAAGCCTCTGGCAGAAGCTATGGAATGACTCCACAATACATATAGCAGATTCGAGAAACCACGTTTTCCATAATATTTTTTATCCCTTATCATACGAGTACCTACCGTCTATACAAAAACATAAAACACATGTAAAAGAACACGTTTAGTAATTTTACTTTTCGCAATTATTCGTAATTGACCTTATTGCGTGGGCATTAAAGTTTATTTTCATTTGTCGAGCCTTGCTAACGGTATTGCGGTACCACATCGATCGCAGACGGTGGACGCAGAACCACATTACCAGTTACCACAGTGGAACACAGTCGAGAAATGTCGAGAATACACGAAGCTTGCCGAACTTGTCTCGAGTATTCTAGACGAGACTGGTCAGTGTTGCCAGGTTCGAGTTCTGATTTACACTCCCCAGATGTAAATTAAATAATATGTTTTTGATTTGAAGTTTTAACAGCTAGCGTTTTCTTCTTTTTTATTATTCGATATACCTAAAAGATCAAGAAATCCCGCTCCATCCAGAGTGGGAGACGTAATTGGATGATTCCACGATTTCCCACCTCAAAAATAAAATAATTCAATAAACATAAAACAAATTTACCTCAGACCTACAATAAATAAAAATACAAACAAAAAACTAACGTAACTTAACAAAAAAAAGAACAAAATACCAGCTACAAACGCAAAAAGAGTTCAGTACCTACACAATCGTATATGAATTGACCAAAGCGACTGCGCGAATGCGCGATAAGCGAAAATCTCGAATTTTATAGAAGTTTCCCCAACAGTCTGGTAACTGTCTGGAAGTGAACACACAGCGCGTTAACACAGACACGTGCGCTGGAACGGCACGTGTTTGAAAAACGTGACTGGTGACCTGCGCTATGCGAGCAACGCTTTCGCGCCAACCTCCGCTTATAACCCGACCGATTTAAAAATACTCTACACGCAAACATTACGTATAAAACTACTAACTTTTTGCATTGTTCGCATAATATCACAATTATCTAAGTAGATTCGGTGCACGGGTGTGTTTCAAATATCATTGGCCTTATCTTCGCGTGACGTGTTTTTCACAATAGAGTAGAGTAGTGATAAGAAACGAATTTATTATCTCGTTGTTCTAGAGATTTATATTTATTTATGGCTATTATTTTACGGTCACTTGCGGGAATAGGTAACTGGGACTATTTGGCAAGTTTGTTCATTTAATTACTCAGATACCCGCGAAACGAGACACAATAGTAAAACAATAACAGCGCGGTCTCATAGGACCGGTTGGGGATTCAAACGTTAAGGAAGTAGGTATTTACTGTTTATGTTAACCGGGTAAATTTGTTGTCTGTTTAAGTTTTGTTTTGAAAACAATTGATATTGTGTAATACTGTAACCTGAGCGGTAATGAGTAGGTATTAATTTGTAAAAGTTTACATAATAGAAATTAATTAATGTATTAATTTGTTTGGACATGACTTTGCTGGATATAATTACAAGTACGAAACTTATTTTATTGTGATATTAGAAAAAAACTCGTTTTTAACTCTTTAAAATCCCAGTATTTTCCATCTCAAATATATAATAAACAAACATGTCTCAAAGATTTAGTTTTTGTGCGTGCATAACTCATTTTTAGCGCATTGGCTATGCGCATTACGGACATTTGCCAAAACCCAAAACGCATAGTGTCGTAGTTTGCGAAGCGCCAAGCTCTGTGGCAACCACTATTTTTACATTCATAAACAAAATAACAAACTTTATTTGTTATAAAAATAAAGTTCAGAGTTAAGTAGCTGTCGATTTTATAACCACAATACGGCTTTGTTGCGATAAGTAAATCTCTGTACTGCTTTATATAATTTAGAATATTCTGGATCTTTGATTTATTACGGTTTTGACTAGCGGCGATGTAGGGCTGTCGTCGTAATATAATGTATGTCGATGATTCTAGAAATCCTTACCACTACCACATCTAACGCTCCGTATTAGAAAGGGATGGGAAAGGGCGAGACATTACAAGGAGGGTGAATTAACAACAGCTAGAGTAATAACAAAACACAATAGTATCCTGTCGTGTTTTCTCTTCACCACCCTTGGTTGACTGGTAGAGAATACCTAAGGCATTAAGTCCGCCTGTATACCTTTATTTTTCATGAAGTATTAATAAATAAATAGTAACAACGATTTGGAGTCTATTTTAATATATTTCATGTGACTCTAAAAAGGCTCTGTAAAGGTCAACTAGTTCTTTACATAAACAAATATAGCACATGCAAAAAATCCACCTATTCTTCGCCTTTTACGTGTAAACTCATTCTGAATGTCACGTAAGTTTGGTATGTCTGCCTAATCAGCAAGGTTTTTTATGTCAACTGATTTATAATGTTAGTTATTAGAAGCGTTTTACCTACCAATAAAACGCATATTAATTTACTTACCTTATTCGAAGCTTATTTAATTGAGATAGGCACTACGTTTCCCGCCTTCACATTTCTATATATCTTTCTCTTTCTAGAACGTCACTTCCACTTGGCAGTGGTGGGGAGGCTCGTAAAGCGAGCCCCACCATTTTGAAATCATTGAGTCCAATTACCAGGCAGAACTTGTTCATAAGCTTCGAATAAGGTAAGTAAATTAATATGCGTTTTATTGGTAGGTAAAACGCTTCTATTAATTTGACTTGACCGTTATTCGAAGCTTATTTAATTGAGACGTGTTTGTTATCGCCTGGTGGAAGTGATGAAGACGCCAATGTGATATTCTAAAATGTATTGACTTTATGATGTAGGATTCGTTCATCGACTACTATGATTGATTTAGGCATTAAATAAGGAAGGCATTCGTAATGTATAGACATATATATTTGATGATCAAATAAACAATCTTATTATATAAAAAATCAGGTAGGTTTATAATTACATGATTTCTAATCAACTGGATTAAATAAGGCTGTTACAGATACACGGTTAATAGGGGGTCTAACCTCGCGCTTATAAAATTTGTTAAAGGTATTTTGGGAACGCCAATTTCCCCTAGCAAGAATTTCCTCGAGGGGGTAATTATCGACCCAATTTTTTGAAGCAACAGCTGACCTAAAACTCCCAGGAGATGCCTTAATACCGGCTTCTGCTAATAGGGACTTGATCCAGCCCGCAATAAGGGTTTTCGATGCAGGTTTAGGTTCACCTCTAATGTTAATAAACAAATTACTACAATTTGCAGCATTTCTACGATTTTCAAGAAGTGAGATCGAATGCTTAGCCCAGTAGACCGGGTCTAAGTTTTTGTTAGCTTTATTAGAAATTAATCTCCAACCAGATTGTCTGTAATCTACCGAATCAGTTTTCGATCCAAAAACCGGCCAAAAAACTAATACATCATCTTGATTAGAATAATTATCAGAATTAACTCTAAGTAAAGTTAAGTCGTGTATTCTTCTCCCAGAACATAGGAGAAGTAGAGCAGCTGTATGTCTTTGCACTTGAAAAATATTATTTTCATCGATGTGCTTACTCTGTAGGAAACTAACGAGGTCGTTTATGTTCCAAACCGGGGGCTTCACATGGGGGACCGATTTCTGTAATGCTATGGACTTTAGGACATGTTTTACTAGGACATTCGAACTTAACTGGCCGGAGGATTCTGGGTTGCAAAGGGTTGAAACCACAGATTTGTGTAACAAAATAGAATTGTACGATAATTTATTAATTAAATGGAGATCAGATAGGAATCTAGCCAAATCGCCTCCTACTGGAGTTGAGGGGCTAATCTGGTGCGTTTCGCACCAAACTAGCCATCTCTTCCAAGCAACACTATAAACTTTGCGTGTTGAGGGACGCCATGACTTCTCAAGAAGTTCTAATTGATTACGATTCCAGGATTTTAGCATCCCAGACCACCCCCACATTTCCACACTTCCAGAGTCATTTCGTGGACATTCGGTGGTGGTAGTCCTGTTGTCGTGTCGATCAGGACTTTGTCTAGGCGATATATCGTGAATGGGGCTGCTAGGGCACGCGATTTGATGTCGGGCCGCCAAAAAACTCGCTCCCACCGAGGGACTATCAGTAAGTACGTTCCCCGCGCTTGATTGAGATAACCTAAGACCTTGGGAATCAGAAAGGGTGGAGGGAACACCCACGCTAGATTGTAATTCCACATTTGGGAGAATGCGTCGTAAAACAGGGCTTGGTCGTCGTTCTGGTCTAAGGACACATAATTCGACACTACATGTGCTCGGTTGGAAGCAAATAGGTCGATCAGTGGGACTCCCCATTTGGAGAATATTTTGTTCGTGCATTCTGCAGATAGGTGCCACTCGGGAGTTATGCGAAACCTTGACAGGTGATCTGCGTGGCCGTTGTATATACCTGGTATGTAAAAGATGTTCATGTGAATTTGGTATTCCTCTGTGATTTGGAAAACCTTGTAGGTTAAGTCTAGGAGAGGAGCTGATTTGGTGCCGCCCTCGTGACGTAGATATGCAACTACTGACTTGTTGTCGCTCTGAATCAAAACAGTCTTGTGTTTCAGGAGCTGACAATGATCTTCCAAAACTCTTAGGATTGCTATCATTTCCTTTTGGTTGCAATGAAGATCTTTCTCGGCTTCTGACCACAGACCCGACAGTGAGAGATTGTCTAGGCGAGCTCCCCAAGCGATATCTGATGCATCTGTTGTTAGGAAATGCAGAGGAGGCGGCATGTGTATGGCCGATGATTGCTGACAATTCTGGCGCCACCATATCAGGTTTTCTATGGCAGCGTGAGGTAAGTTGTGCAATATCCTGTGATCCGACATCAAGATTTTGTTCAATAGGCTCAGAAGCGCTCGAAAATTGAGTCTTCCTTTCGGAACTGTGAAACTGGCAAAATTGAGTAGACCCACGAGGCTTTGGAGCTCCCTGAGTGTTGTGCGCTCCTTCCACAGCAAATGATCGATTTTCGCTACAAGTCCAGGAATTTTTTCGTCGGGAAGGCGCTTGCGATTCATCCATGGATCCCAATGAATTCCCAGAAAGACTAAGCTTTTTGACGGTGTGATGATCGACTTTTTATAATTGATCAGCCAACCTAACCTCTCCAGAGTATCGAGCAAAATTTTGACATGAGTCTGGAGCTTGATTTCGTCCTGGTGAGCGATCAAGAAGTCGTCGAGAAAAACTATTATTCTCACACCTCGTTGTCTGAGTGTCTGGGCTATCCAATTGGTTAGCGCAGCAAAGGTCTTGGGCGCTGTGCTTAGACCAAAAGGTAAACAGGTCATTTCCAGCAATTCGTTGCGATAAATCAAACGCAGAAACCTTCTGTGGCTGCGAGCCACAGGCACATGAAAATAGGCCTGAGAAAGGTCTATTTTGCATAGCCAGTCCTTTGGTTGTAAAAAGTCCGGGATGCGATACGCATTTATCAGCTTGAATCGATCTGTTATGATGTATGAATTGAGTGTTTTTAAATTGAATATTGGTCGGCTCGAGCCGTCGCCTTTGGGGACAAGAAACATCGATGACAGAAAGCTTGGCGAAACAACCACCACCCTCTCCAGAATTCCCTGGTCTATCATGTTGTTTATGACACATGTCATTTCGGCAGATTCTGGAACATTTACATTGGTTCCGACAAAGCTTGGGTGAACAAGCGGTGGCTTTTGGCAAAAGGGTATGCGATACCCGGTTATTATTTTTAGAATGTAATTTGGTGCATTCCTTTATTCCCATTGGTCTCGAAACTGTAGGAGACGGCCCGCTCTGAACGAGTCAATACTTACGTCGTTTATTATCGTTATTTCGCTGGGGAGGCGATGAAGCGCGTCTTCGCCCATACCTTGGCGGATTTGGCCGAGCATTCGGTCGGCCTCGAAAATTATTGTGATTATTCGGTGCGACCGAATTATATTGAGCAGCATGGCCATGAGCGTTAAAATCACCTTGCGGAGGTGGATTATTGCGACTGCAACCACCTTGCGAAGGTGGGTTATTGCTAACACATTGCGAATGTGTGGTACCGTGTTGGCATGCCTGAGCTGTGTGAGAAAATCCTTGCGAGGACTTATTGTGTGGCTTTGGCCCCTGCGAGGGGCCACGAAACTTATTTGCATCCACCTGCGAGGCAGAAGACGTATTACCTTTTTTCAACGGCCAAAAACATTTTCTTACACCGCCAGCTTTTTCTACAGCAGCAGTAAACTTCTCTGCGTTGAACAGGTTGGTACACGTTGGAGGAATTTTCTTTAAGCTGGCCTTCATCAAGGGGTCCTTTGCCTGTTTAGTAACACAGTCTCGTCGCATTTGGAGGATCTCAGCACGATGCCCACAAATGATCTGTAATAAGTCTGAGGAACACCTATTAAAGTCCCCTGCGGAAAAAAGTTCATAAACTTTTTGAAAAAGAGTGTCATAATTAAGTGAGTCACTATTCCTCGCCCATTGTAACAATTCTTGAAGGGTTCCTTGCAAAAACTCCTTTTGTTTGAGCACACACATGGTCAAGGCTGCGAAGGCCTTATCAGCATACACGAGGTGACGAGGAGAATCGAATGCTTTAACTTCCTCGTTCATTTCAATATCTGTGTAACCCGGCGAGTGATTATATAATTTTTGGGTATCAGAATATCTAATTTCATTCCAGTCATTTTTATCTAAATGTTGCAAATCATATAACAATTTCAAATAATTCTCGGGAGTCTTTGGCATAGAAGGCTCCTTTAGCTTAGTTTCAAGAGATAAAGTAAATTCTTGATCACTGCGTGCACTGAAATTACTACGTTCAACATCAAGCATTTGTCCGTAACGACTTTCGCTAATGCCGGACATAAGTGAGATAGCATCATAATCGAAATTAGTACTCACGTGTTGACCGTTATCCTGGCTAGCCATTTGCCGTCGAAGGTTACGTACCTCTTTAGCTAATTTACGAACCTTGCGTTTGGAGCGTCGCTTGCTTTTGCCCCCCTTTTTCTTGTTGCGCCGACTTCTTTTTGGGTTGCCTCCGCAAGACGAGGAGCTGCTACTGGAACTTTGACTACTAGAACTTGAGCTACTAGAACTACTCGACCGAGCTCGCCGCTTCTGCGGCGAAGAAGGACCTGGAGGAATAGCACTAGCCACTCTATCGGCATTATTATCCAAATTTTCCATATTTAAAATCGAAAGATTAAACTTTGTTTATTTTAAATTCAAATAAAACCGTTAGAAATATTTTCACTTTTTTTTTTAAAAAGATAAAATATTATGGTAAGTGTTGCACGACACGACCGATCACGGCGGGAAAAGAGACGCCAATGATTTCAAAATGGTGGGGCTCGCTTTACGAGCCTCCCCACCACTGCCAAGTGGAAGTGACGTTCTAGAAAGAGAAAGATATATAGAAATGTGAAGGCGGGAAACGTAGTGCCTATCTCAATTAAATAAGCTTCGAATAACGGTCAAGTCAAATTAATGTATTCTTTTTTTGAAATTTGTATGACAGATTCATATGTCATGTCATTGTATGAAATCAATATAAAAACCGAAAACGCTGAACAAACCAGCCAGTTTAGCCGGATAATTGATTAAAAATTCCGTAATTTTTTTTAAAGCCTTTCAGGAGTTTTACTTTTTACACTCTAATGAAATAACACGTCATTGCTGGTCTGCAAACGCTTGCAAATTGCTAGAACACATGACAAATCTACAAAAATGGTCAAATTCAAAAAGCCTAATAAAAGCTGGACTGGCCTCCGCCTAATTTGGCCGGACACACAACCAAAGGGCATTTGTGCACTACACGCAATGAAAGTTAGATTTACATCTACTTTCATTGAGATATCATTGACAATATTATTGTAAGAAATCCGACTGCTGGACGGTAAAATTCCTTGTAGTGCACAAACGCCCAAAAAGCCTGACCGTGTCCGGTTTTATCCGGACGCCTGGCAGCGCTACATACATAGGTATGTCAGGTCATTGTAAGAAATCAATGGAAGACATAGAAGTCATAAACATTACTTATAAGTTTGAACACGCTCATACACGTGTCCACGTGTCGTGGTCTTGTGTCTAACGAAACAGGCTTGTGTATGGTTTTATAAATAAATAACAAACTAATTGATATGCTAAACTGAGAAGAGGCGCGGACATTAATTTATTTTATCAATTTCTTACATAACTTTGTTTATTGTTGTATCTAGTAGGAAACTGGAAAGGAAACTTTCTTATATATAAATAAACTAGCTTTCTTCTTCCCGCCCTTGTCCCATATTACTTGGGGTCGATGCCGGCGGGTCGACGACGTAACATTTTACTTTCTTCTATTCTTCTGTTACCTGTCACACATTCACTAACTCTCTTTTTTTCATATCACCCCTCACACATTCCATCAGTACAAAAGATACAGAGTCATAAACAGTGCACGGTGGGGTAATTATACAATATTATATGGCAACACTAACGAAGTCTCATTTTCCCCCACTTTTATTTTCAGTTGTTATTTAAAAAGAAAGATTGCATTTTGCAGTCTATCACATCTTTTTACAGCCAATAGTAAAGTACGTTACATCATTTTTCAAAATTTGTTATTAGAAAGTTTTTGTTTTCATCGATCCTGAAAATGAAATCAATAAAAATAATTTTCATCCGGAAATAGATGATAAGGCTCCTTATTTCATGTAGGTATTTAATTTTGCCGTTTGTTTACATTGTAAGTTACATAAATGGATTGTAGGTAAGGAGTCCTTTCCTTATGTGATGTCAACTTGACAGATGGAATAGACGGAAGGCGATAAGCAAAAAGAACCTGTGCCTCTGACCAAACTTCTGTGTATAAACAGAATGAATCATAGTCCTTTGTATTTTTTTTTAATGGTTATAAACTAGTGCTTAACTGCAATCCCACCTGATGGTAAGCAGTGATGCAATCGTCGATCGATGGTGAGGCGCACTAGTTTATTAAAAGCCTATTCACTCTAGCCTTGAATTTATCCCGAAATCTAGTGTTCTGGACTGAATTCTAGAGTTCTGCTTGTCAACTGTACAACTAATCAGTCTATTATTGTCCAACGAAAGTACAAGTAGATTGACGATAACGTTGACTGACAAAAAAGGGGCTGTCAGAATTTCGACGCCCCCCGCGAATAATCCGGTAATCGTAAAAACGTAAATGTTCAGGAAAAATAAAAAACCATTTTTCCTTAATAACTCCATTAAACAGCAAGTATCAGAGACTTTTTATATCGCATATGGAAGCTAATTTTTTCAGCTATCTGGTTATTTCAACAAAATTTAAGTAGTCCCAAGGGCTTCGTTATAATTTAGCTGAATGCATTTTACTATATTAGTGTAGGTCAAGCTCTGATCAGTAATGTCACTTACGATATTGTTCGTGTAAATTTATATTTTCGACGGCAACAGTAAAATCTTGTTGCGATATTATTCGTGTAACATTTATATTTTCGACGGCAACAGTAAAATCTTGTTGCGATATTATTCGTGTAAATTTATATTTTCGACGACAACGGTAAAATCATGTTGCTCTATTATTCGTGTAATTTGTTTTGTATAAGTACTGAATATTTGTAAAAAAGCAATTATTAGGTTATTCCATTGTTTAACAGTTTATTGTTAAGACTATTACTGTTTATTCGAATAGTTTACTTAAGTACTATTTTATGTTATTGTCTTCGAAAAACTTACACCTAGGATACAGATAGTTTTAGAGTAGAATAAAAGACAGAAGACAGACAAAAAGAAAGAAAGAAATGAAGACGCTCGGAGCAAGTACACAAAGCAAGGACTATTTCAGTGACTATCTTAAAACTGAGTGCACATAATGTTCTTCAGTTTTCTGACGCTGGTGGAGAACAAATCTAGATCATCATCAACACTTACACACAATGCGTTGTTATGATCTATTAGCTCTTATTGTGTAGGATTTTTTCCTGTAAATACAACGCACTGAGAGAACATATAGAGGTCTATGATTCCTAAAAGTAAAGGAAGGAACTCGCAGCCCAAGCTTGCCAATCAGTTCCGAGCAGTCGACTGAACCATTGGCTATATTAAATAAAAATTCTATGTCAGTAATTTTTTTCTGCGCAGTTAGTGGAAGAATGTGAAACTTCCTGCAACGACTATGATAGTCAGGAAGATAAGTTTTAAATCTATACTGAATGTACCTTAAAAATTTCCTTTGGATACTTTCAATGCGATGGATGTAGCAGTTGTAAATAGGGTTCCATACCGGTGAATAATATTCGAGATGACTACGCCAAAAGCACAATAAAGAATTTTTATTTATTTAACTTTTTCGAAATCGGCTGGTATTCTCAAAATAAAACCTAGTGCTTTAGAAGCTTTTTTAATAATATCGTCAACGTGTGCCGTTTTGAAGCCATCTCAACAATATTTTAGTATATAATACAGTATTTGTAAAGTCGGTACATTTTTGAAATATTAAGAAATTCTGACAAATATTCTCATTTAGACTGTTTTCTCGTTAATCCGATTCTACTTTGGGAAATAAATAAATATGATTTCTGATACTGTCATCTGTATCTAGCTTCATTTGATGTCTATTCTGATGGCTGCCTCGTTTAAACTTTCATCTCTTTTAATTTTTTCTAAGGCCGTTTAAATCATTTGCTCAGTAATAGAAACAGTGTTTTAAAAAAAATACCTTGCATACTTGGATTTCTTCATCTTTGAGGGGAAAATAATATTTTAATGTTTGAGATCAGGTACTTTTTCTATTTACTGTTAGCCTTTTAACATCATTGGATATAACATGTCGAGTAATGTATTGCCATTGAAATTCTCGATTGGGAAGTTAATAAAAATTACTATGTAGGGCTAACCTGTCTTCTGTATTGAATTTTAACCCACAACCTTTTTTACAGGTACAATTACTTAAAATATTCTTTTTCTCATAACGAGCAATATACAAAAGGACCGGTCGCTGTGGCGAGGCTTTGGGAGGCCTATGTCCAGCAATGGACGTCTTTCGGCTGAGATGATGATGGTGATGAATATATAAAAGGGTTGTGTAAGGAGCCACTCGATAATGAATGCAGCTGGAAATCGTTTTTTTAATAAAATCCCGAATAAGCCTGCACTTACTTAAATAAGGTAGAAAACTATTTACCCGAATAATATCGTAATAAAGTTTACTGTCAAATCATATTGATATTTTTTTTTGGTAAAGATCTAAAACCATATTATTCGTTTATAATACCTTTTAATAAATGTTCATGGAATATACGCGTAATTTTTCATATCTTCGTAAATAAAGATAGAAAAATTCTGAAAAAAAATGACATGGTGTATTTTAACTTCTAGATGCCGAAAAACGCATAACATGAAAAACCCCGTAATAGGTCATTACCGGATTATTCGCGGGGGGCGTCGATTTATACTCGATCCAAGCTTGCCTTTCCTATCCCATCTAGGTATTCCGTGATCCGTCCATTTTGATATTAGGTGGACGGATGGTGTAGGTCTTCATACTATATTTTGTGTCGGTATTACTTATCTACCTATGAAACATATTATATTTCTGCATGAGTATCAAGTTACCGTGAGAAAGTACCTATGCGTGTCATTAGCCCAGATTAGTGCATTCAGTACAATACTATACGTACGTATCAGCCACTTTCACACCCACTCGCGTTTGCAAATCATTTGAGAGCTATTGCATTGTAAATGCGCGCCAAAGCGCCATATTGGATTTCATTCGGGTAGAACCAGAGACAACCCCGTCTCCCAGAGTCTATGACTTTCATTGAACGATAAAAGAACGGGTTATTGACCTCAGATGTTATGTTTTATTTATTTGCGAACAGCTGATATTAATGTCACATTATTTTTATTTTGAATGGCTGTTTTTATTAGTTTTTGTAAAAGATTTTGGAAGCAATATTTTCCAATAGGTATCATTATTTGTAAGAAAAGCAAGAGCCAAAATAATATATAATTTCAGTACTAGTATTGTAAGTATTTCAGTAGCTAGTCAATTAATAAGTAGATAATATTTAATTTGGCTCAATGTTTCTATTTTAATTACTCAGATACCCGCGAAACGAGACACAATAGTAAAACAATAACAGCGCGGTCTTATAGGACCGGTTGGGGATTCAAACGTTAATGGTCGGTAAATAGAGGTACTTATGAGTTTAATCAGTCTAGAAATATCAGTCTGCGCAGCGACTAGGTACCTATGTAACATAGGCACTATAGGCAGATAGGTATGTAGGTACCTGTCTACATAGGTACCAAGGTGTATAAGTGTTCTAGGCAGGTATTAAACCGCGGAAGTAAGGTAAACATTTGATAAAAATAGACGAATTCCCCTGTGTTATCTTTTGTATCTTATCCTATCTAGATTTTTCTAACACTGATTGGCAAGGTAATATTCTAATAGGTAGGTGTGCCTATTGTCTAACGAAATACAAACTAGTTCCCAACTCCAGAGGGCATTGGATTTAAGTGTCGATTCTCCTTTTAAAATTAGGTCACTGTCTGGACGTCCGGTAACACTCCGGACCAAGCCCTTGTGGTCGACGGCGCGTATTGTTCCACGCGTACCTCAAAGAGATGTCAGCAAACTGTAGAAGCCCGGTAGGGTCGAAGCATACTGTGTTGAACGAAAGGGAACCTTGGGACCCTGGAATTAGGGCAAAGAAGGAACAGGAGTGGGTTTTAGTCAGGAGAAGTCTGACATACCCTCCCACTCCGCCCTGAGCGGGAGAAGTAACTATGATGATTTTCCACCTTAAAAAATCTACTAACATTCCTACCTATTAAAACTGGATCCGCCGATAAGTGACGTTACACAATCGATAAACTAGATAGTTAGATACTAATGATAGTAACAATCTAGAAATAACCACTTACATGGATACACTATTCAATAAAAGTGATAAATACCTAACGCTTAAAATAGCACCAATAACTATGCTATCAGACGGGCAGCGCCATCTATGTTAATAAATGAAAACTACACGAATGTTTTACGGAAAGATTTATTGTAAAGCATTCCATTGATGTTTTAAATATGTGTGTTGAATTTTATCTAAATAATAACGGAATTAAAATAATGTTTTTACGGTTATTTAGTTCTTTAGTATATTTATTCATCATGATAAAAAAAGGCATAATCTTGTTTTAACGTAGAAAGTCATCAAATGACTTCTTCCGCTCTATGGCGGGGCAGGTGGGCGTGTCAGTCGTTTTAGTGACTATGTTCCTTCAGTTGCGTTTGCGTTCTTGGACTACGGGTAAGGGTAACATTTCACAAGTCGATCCATGGCCCCATTAGGCTTCGGACTTGCTGGGCTCCTAAGCAAGGGCGTCGCCAGCTTATAAAAAAGGGGGGGGCAATGGGGCAATATTATGGATGATAAAAAATATGAACGCCGAGAGCATGAAGCATAAGTCTTTGCCTAGATAATGATTTTTTTTTTTCAAGTGGGGAATCATCAGACTTCTCCCGCTTTTGGGCGGAGCGGGAGGGCGTGTCAGACTCTTACTGACAAAACCCCACACCGTTCCTTCGTTGCCTTCGATCTGAGAGGACACGGCGCCTTTCGGAATTTCCGTGTTCTCCCCAGAGGCTTCGGCCCTACCTGGCCCCTACAGTTTGCTGACATCTCCCTGAGGCGCGCGTAGAATAGAATGCGCCTTTGACGACCGCCGATGGCCTCCACAGGGACACGGCGATACTCCGCCCAAGTGGGGCACACCTCTACCCTATGCTCCACCGTGTCCTCCGGGCCGTCCACACAATGGCGTCACCCGGGCGTACTTTCCTCCTTGATCCGATGCAGGAACCTCCCGAACTTACCGTGGGAGTTAAAGAGGGGACTTACCGCCGCAATGAAGGTGTGCCCAGCACTGGGTTGCGACAGTCGCAGTCGCCATGCGACCATGAGATCCCACCGGAACTCTATCCGCCATACCGCGACTTGTCGCTGCAGCGGAGTTTTGCCCCGATGTTGCATCTCCACGCGCAAATCGTGCATGCCTGCAAGGACTGGTGCCTCCAGATCCCACGGTGGCAGGTAAGGCTTTCAGTCTCGATACATTTCCCGAGTCCCGGGAAAAAATATCGAGACTCAGCCCAGTCCCGGGATTCCCGGGAAAAACGAGACTTTCGAGACTTGAAAAAGATTTATGTTCAAAGGGTAGGTATTTAAGTAATTAATACACAATTATTATTTCCAATTACTTAATTAAGTATTACCAACTTGTTTCTTTCTTTTTCTTGTTTCTTCTATGTCAATCAGTGATAAAGTGTGATCTAACACAGCCTTCAATTTCTTTATTTCGCTAAGTATTTGAGATTTTACGAAGTCAGCTTGTTTTAGACATAGAAGCCACAGACTAGGGTAGCGATAATTGTGATTTTTTAAATAGCTCAGGTAAATCTTCAGATTCTACAAAAGTTTGAAACGGTATTCCATCCAGAGAAGCCATTCTCGAAACTTTAATTTCAATTCCGTCAACCTTTTGGAAGAATTATCCTTGGCTCGTAAAAATAGCACCAAACCGAAGACGTATGATGCATTTTGGTAAGTACATCGCAATAAGCTATGGTGTTATCTAAAACCAAAAGACTCATGACCAGACATAAAGAAAAACGATAGGCAAAACAAATATAAAGTCTTACCTAACTGATCACGACGGCCATTGTCAATAACCCTCTCAGCGTCACGTAAATTCACTTTTCCTTCACTCACACACATCTGACACACCACAGCGACCAAGTTATTCTAAACTTGTTATATGCAATCCAAAATGACGTTAAAAATAACACACATCGTGGAAGTTTGAATGTATTTTGATCAATTCAGGATTTAATAAAATGATATAAAAATGTTTTCTTCGTTTTGATAAGTATTGTTTTAAAATAATTCATAAGAAATTAAATGTGAAAACTATCAGACTAATGCATACATACAATCATACAAAGTAATAAAAGTGATTTTTAAAAACAATTTTTGTGAAAAAAACCTAACCTAACCTAACCTTTTCTAAACAAAAATTGATTGTTATTTCCATCAAATACATCGATCACACGTACACCGTCAAGAACAATTAATATAAAAACTGATTCGTTACAATACCTCAGGGTAAGCGTTAATTTTAAACTTTATAAATGTTCGTATCATCACGGCAATATACCCTCAAATCAGCTAGAAATACTTGATATTAAGATAAAATAGCATGGTAAGAGTATTACTAATATTGAATCTATAATTAATTAAGTATAATCTTTCAACGCCATCGTTTTACAGTTAGTTAGTACTTAATAAAAACAAAAATGTTTGTAAATTCGTGGACATGCTACAAATCAATAATGTAAATTACCATAATTATACGAGGAGATAAATGTACTGATAATTAATTATATTTGACAGTCTCGAAAAGTCTCGTTAGTCCCGGGACTGCATGTGTAAGTCTCGAGTCTCGAAAATGGGAAAAAATCGCCGAGAGTCTCGATATTTTCGAGACCGAGACTCCCGGGATGAAAGCCCTAGTGGCAGGCCAGCAAGGGGTCTCGCCGCTTCGCGGGAGATCGTGCGGTATCCCCGCTCTATCCGGATGGCCATGACCCTCTGGCAAGCGTTCAGTTTGGTGGCCGCTAGTCGATTATCCAGCGTTGGCGCCCAAAACGGCTCTCCGTAAACGGCCATAGACCGAACGATCCCCGCGTAGAGCCTCCGGTAGCGGGCGTCTGAACCCCTAGGTTAGGCAGGAGCCACTTTAGAACAGCCCCAATCTTGTCCAGTTTGGGAGCCAGATGTCGAAAATGCACCTCGAAAATACACCGGCTGTCGAGGACGAGTCCCAGGTACTTTATCGTCGACCCGACGCCGATGTGGACCCCCCTACCGATCTTTGGGAACCCGGTGGTAGCGCGATCCGAGGACCATAAAAGCACTAGTGCAATGCCACCTTGAATCCCAATTGTCGCCACCCCGCGTGTCGCTGTTTCGGTCGCAGCCTGGTACGACTCTCCCCGCGCCAGGACCAGCGTGTCGTCTCCGTCGTATCCGATGTTCCACAGGGGTGGTCCTTGTACCGATTCCTACGGAACACGCCGTCTCCACTCTCCCCGGTAACCAGGGTAGATGATGAACCTATCCGACAGGTGCCAAAGTGCCGAATCGATGCTACTCCAGGGACTTCAAGGGAGGTAATAATTGAATCTAAATATGGTAGTACTAAAGATCTCTTCCAGTATTCTGAAGGGCTTTCTGCTTAATGATTGTTTTTATGACGTTGTTTCCTACGCGGCATTGATGTAAAGTCCAACTCCAGTTCGAACTGAACACTGCAGCGGTAGCTTCCTTTATAATTTCTTGCAGTTTATAATATAGCAGCATAAGTATAATTTCATTAATTTCTGCATTTATTCATAGTTAAAGAAGTCAATTGCTCGCACTTTGGTCGCTTTGCGGCCAGCTAAATTTGATCTCTAGGGGGGGGCAGCTGCCCCCCCCTGCCCCCCCCTGGCGACGCCCTTGCTCCTAAGGTTTTGCTAACATCTCTTTGAGGCGCACGTGGAACACTACTCGCCGTCGTCGACGTCCGGACAGTTACCTACCGGACGGCCGGACGGCTGACCTTCACCTGGCTATTGTTGGGGTCAGCTTCCAGTTTAACCGGATGCAGCTGAATAGGTATCAGTATTTTACAAGAACTGATTTCCTATCTAACATCTGCAAACCAGTAACTGGGTAACTCGATACTACTTAGCAAAAATTTTCGCCAGACTTGTTGATGTTATCATAAACATAATTATTAGTTCTATTCATAGCCCGAAATTATTTTTGTAGTTTGAAACGTGTAGTTAGAAGTGAGAATTTAAAAATCTAGCCAAGGATTCTGTCAGTGACAGTTAATAAAAGTCACAAATATATCTGGCACCTCGCTCGAGTGTCTATCAATCGATTTATAATAATTAAAGGCGTCGTGCATGCCTTTCATTCATAGATTCTACCACGTCAAAATGAAAAATTGTGGTAGGTAATAATATCCAAAGTATAAACATCGTTTATACCGCGTACGTCCTACCTGCCCTTTTTGGGGTGGAAAATTCATAACTCCTGCCACTCTGAGTGGAGCGAGAGTGATGTGTCAGACTTTTACTGACTAAAACTCGTCCCTTGTTCCTTCTGTTGCCATTTACGTTCTACCACGGTGACTTTCGAACAATCCCGTAGCCCTGCCGGGGTATTGTGCCAGCCTGGGTTTGAACCTACGACTTATAACAACAGCGTAACTGCTTTATAATATCCGTAGCTCAATACAGAATTTTCGGATACTTTGCTCTTAGTTTTTCGCCAGGAGCTATTTTCTTCTATGAAGCAGTGCCTTGGAGATGCAAGATAATGGGACGATTTGGTTCTTCATCTTCATGCATGAAGCTTGTGATGACATACAGTTCTATAAACGTGTTAGTTCACAGTGACCTTAAAGTCAACCAAAGAGCTGTGCTGGAAGCTTCCTAGCGTGATCGGATCTGAAATGAAAATAACCGCTGGAGAATCAAGATTTCGGAGCCCGAAGAATCGCTAAACTTAACAACCACATTGCTCACAGAAAAATTGTTGATGAAAATAGGGTTCTAGAGTGATGAAAACGTACCGAAAGACGCAGAGTTGTGGACAGTCAATTTGGTGAGGGTCGCGGGAATCCGGTGGATGCGAGACTCACAGGACCCGCTTTTTTGTCGTTGTGGTGACACTTGGGTGAGGCCCATGCCCAGCCGTGACATCTGAAATGTTGACGATGACGCAGAATTGGGCAAATTGGCCTTCTACATTTATGAAAGGAGAATCTGATTGACTGACACATCAATGTACAGTTGAAACTACAGGGTATGGAAGCGTGAAGTTTTGCATAAGGTTTATTTTTTTGTACCCATAGATTTAAGTTTCTGTACAATTTATAACTTCTTTTGGTGTACAATAAAGTTTATTCTATTCTATTCTATTTGTCTTTTATGATTTAGGCAAGCACTAAGAGAAGGTTATCCAAAAACCCTTCGTTTCACTCTCTAATTGATGAAACGGGTGACCAAAATTTCTATGGAGAATTCTAGACACGCCGCTGGCAGAATCTAGTCTATACATAAATTAATAGAGAAGCTAGTCAAGTAATTGCCCTTGACCATAAGCATGGCAGATCGAATGACAACACACTAAATAAACAGCATCATTAATATCATAATACCGCGTCGATCGCGTCGCGTCGCTCGGGCGGGGAGTGGGCCGGGTGACATAATGGCTGAATGGCGTCTAGTGCATGTGCCAATCACTCTGTTTGTGTGGTTTTATTGCTGGGTGAGAATTGAAGCGGTAATTAATGCAGGAAATGTTGAATGTTAAGTGGTGTTGTTTGGATAGAAGTATGAGAGAACCATCTAGAATATGTAAAAAAACAATCAACTGTGTGATGTTCACACAATCGTTGAATTCGTCTACTATTTGTCTCTGCTTCATCCAAAGGCATTAATCCTCTATCTCAAGGCATTAAGTCCGTAAAGAATTAATAGTAGTGTGTATAAAGAATTAGTAAAGTAAATAAAAATTAACTTCTTAACCTATCAATACCCTCGAAACGAGACACAATAATAAAACAATAACAGCGCGGTCTCATAGGACCGGTCGGGGATTCAAACGTTAAAAGTTAAACCAGTCTAGCCGAATGGGTGCAAGGCTGTAGATAGTTCGAAAGATTTACCGTCGCCCTCGCAAAAAGAGGGTACCTTACTGAAAGAACACTGTGGTTAAAAGACTGACTCTTCCGCCTGCTCTGACCCAAAGCGGGAGATCTCAAGTGATGAATAATGATGAGTGATGACATGATCTTTTTTTACTTATTAGTTACTGTGAACTTATATCCGGTACATAATATTACTCAAACGTCTTAGTTACAGGTGTGAACGACCCAACAGTGTCATCAAACCAATATAGCATCATAATTAAGTCGAATGAGCCAGAATCAGAAGCCATGGGGTTCTACATCACAGGCCAGTAACCCACCACCCACGGCAAACCCACTGACACCATAACAGTGGACAACTTGACATTTACACCTCATATCTCGACGAGCGTGATTCACAGTACATGACGTATGTTTTCCCTTAATGTGTTGGGAAAAACCGTTCCGGTATCGGACCAATTACCGCTCTGACCCGAATGATACGTATACAAACAGAGATAACATCAATATAGGCACTCTTTGTGGGGAAGTTTATTTATCTACCATTCCGCAAATTAATCTTTTTTGCGGAAATGTAAATTGTTGAGATTGAATTAAAGTGTTTTAATTTTTACCTTTTCTGTTTTATGAATTCTATTTTGCGTCAGTGCTTCCCTTAACTTTTCTTACAATAGGAATTACTTTTGTATCGTGGGTGCATTCTTAAACATATACACTAGGCACCCAGACCCGGAAATCGATGTTAAGGCCATACAAATACATGTTCCATGTGGGAATCTAATTCGTGATTCGCAACGTAAAAGTCGTGGTGAGATGTAAGTTAGAATAGAATCACTTATCACCACCCGACTTCGTTCAATCCTAGGTATATGTGCCACTACTAGAGTACTAGCTATATGCTATCACTATGGCACTAGGTATAGGCTATCTGCAGTGGCCTATATGGAAAGCGATCAATACTCTGCGCACCCAAACAGGCCGTTGCAAACACAACCTAGCAAAATAGGGGATTATAGATACTCTGTGAGAGTGCGGTGCTCCTGGTCTGACAATGGCATGACCTAAAAATGCCAATGAAACCGCTATAAACGTGGCAAAATACTGAGGTAACCTTTGAGGGTAAGAAAGCCATCGATTTCAGAGGAAGAAGAAGCGCAGCAGCCAATAGCTCATCTATAACGCCAAGTCTGCCGTCAATCTCTTTATGACTTATATTATGACGTTTTTAGTCAGCTCCTAAAGGTCTTATTATGATTTTAAATTGTGTAAATAACGTGTTTTTTATACCTTGAGACTAAAATGACGTTACAACACAACACAAAAGAACTGGCATCATTCCTATAGTAAGTTTGACATTACCTGTGTCAATTTATTCTCAGGGTTTAAAAAACAGACGATACTAACTTAATCTTCTGTAAAACTGAGGGAATTTTTCATAGTTCCAAAGATTAGCGTTTCTAACAAATCTTTAGCTTTTTTCAGCTTGCTAATAAGCAGTAAACAATGTCAAAAGCTCATCTTATATTTTTAGTCATACCGTCATGTTCTTGTCACGTCTATCCAACATTTGGGATGAAGTCGTCGTTATTAGTATGACCTCAATTTGTGTATAACATCGTCAACATGTGGACTATTCGCACTGAGTAGATAAGTCCTGTTAATTTGATTAACCCACTTATGGGATCCAGAAACGTAGTAAACTTAACGTAACAAACTATATTTATTTTTTGGGTTAAAGATTGAGTTTAAAAAGAACTTTAAACTTTGAATTAGTTCATCATTTCAGCCGAAAGAAGTGTAATGTTAAATTATCACTCGCCAGTTCTCACTACTACTCAGGACATTTTAAAATTTTCAGCGCCTACACAATACTAAAACACCAGTTATTTTGCTCGTTCGTCTATCTTTGTTCTGTTTAGGGAGTGAATGAGACTCAGATGAGATAGTGGGATTAGATGATCCTATAATCATCATTAGTTTACCCGGAAGACGGCCACTGATGGCCATAGGCCTTCTCCTTGCACAGGAGCCATGAATTGTGTAAGTTTTGAAAGTCAAAATATCGCTTTCCAGGAAGTAAGTGATTAACTTGTCAGTCAATACCATGACGCAATCCCTCCGTACTCAATCCTCATCAATCACGGAAAAGCGGAAAGTTTCTTCATTGTACGAGTAACCTCCTTATGTAAATCGATTCCAAATATACCTAACACGGTTCGAAAATAGCACAGATAGTGATAAAAGAGTACGAAATGAAAGCAGTCTGAACAGAAATAGCTTTTCACGCCCGTATTGAGACGTCACGGCTATACTGGGCAACGATTTACTATGAGGCCGAGTGCCAATAATGCCACCATGGCATTCTACAGCAATGGCCAGGCTTCTCGCAAGCATGTGCCAATTTTTGTAACAAAGAAAGAGAATACGTATGACTGTGACGTATTGAGGAAAACAAGAGATACGTATTTCATTTTTTTAGCTAGTCAAATAATAATAACATCATCTTTCTGCCCTTTTCCTATTTTATTTGGGGTCAATGCAACACGTTTTATTCTTCCATTCCGTTCTGTCCTTTTCTTTATTTTATTTTGTTTGTTTAAGTAACAATATCGTAATTAGTGTAATTAAAAAGTAATATTTGATTGTCCGTGTTCAGAAGTCTACATACTTTTTCTTAAAAATAGTGTTTTGTTGAGTTTTGGCTTATTATAAGCATCTCATATGATATCTTAATATTTGCATGCCAACTCATGGCAAAATGTGTCTTTTCGTCAATATGTAATATATTACCAACTCATGAACCGCATTTAAGGCAATTAAAAATGGCGTTGACTTTGACTTCTTTTCAAATCCCTCTTCACACAATCCATCCATCTTTTCTTTGGCCTCCCTCTTCCTGTCCATCCATCTACATTTATACTTATAACTCTTTTCTTAACATGTAATGGGTCCTTTTTACATGACATGACCGTACAAAAACAAATCCGCCACTGTTTTGTGCAAATAAATAGTTATTTGTGCAACAAGAGAGCAAAGTTGGTTTTTGCCGCGAGTGTTGATTTTGAATCCCGAGTAAGCGAAGGATTCTATATTTGAATCACGAGCGTAGCGAGTGATTCTAGGTTAGAATCCTGAGTGCAGCGAGGGATTCAAAGACACGAGATGCAAATAACTTTGGTCTCGTGTAGCACATACAACTTTTCACTTCAGCAGCGAGAACAAATAATGTAAAGGTAATAAAAAATACAACTTGGTAATATTTAAACCACATGTATATTTGTAAAAATTAAAAGTTAAAATTAAAATTATTGCAGTTTTGCAAATTAAAAGTAACAGTTTTATTTGGAACCGATATTGTTGTGTTAGCTACTTGCGTTTGAGTATTCGCTGCGGTTTCAGCTTCCTTACTCGTGGCGTGACGGGAGGATAGTGAAAGTAGGTGACTCAGCGCCGGTATTCGTGACTCTGGAAGTAGACGGGCGAGACCAAGGATCTGAGGTCTGTTTCAAGCTTATGGTCTCTACTATACGCTTACAGATTTTTGATTTATTTTGGATCGAATCCTCAATATACCCTTCCGCGACCGTATTCGACCTCCATCCGCCGTGTCGTTTTAATGTAGTGAGGTCGGCTCCTGAATCAGCCAAAAGTGTGGCCGAAGTTCGCTTATACTGCTTCAATTCTTCCGGTGTTAAATCGCAGACATCATCACTGGATTCACTCATATTTATTTATTATTATTTTAATAATATCCAACGTGTATCGCACTTTGTAGCTAGCGAACAGAAGAAGAAAACAATAAAAAATTAAAGCCCGCTATTTTTTAAAGATGCGTTCGGAAATTGCACTATTACTAAATTATTCTGTCACAATAAATATTGTTAAAACTTTAAATAATTATGTAGATACATGATAAACTTCGTATTTTTTAATTCAACATCTCTTTATTTGATCATAAAAAAATATAATTCGATTATTAAGAGAAAAGTATAATAATTACATTTAAACCTTGATTTGAAATTTTATAGGTGACGTGTTTCCGAACGTTTTATTGTTGCTTTCTTTTTTGAGCCTATTATATATGGAATTTGAAAATCGAACTTTGAATCGACTTGTTTCTATCTCTCGCTCTTTTCGTATCGAAGTGAAAGTGACAGAACAAAGTGAAGTTCAAATCTTTCGAATGTTGTGAGTAGACCCAGCACTGACTCGGCATTTAAAAAAAATAATTAAAAAGTTACTTTGTCTCACGCTCGCAGCAAAATCGAATTTTGCTCACTGTCTTTAAACTGCAAAACATACTTGTTTGAGGTGCTGAGGTGAAAATGTTTTTCTTTCTTTCTTCTTTCTTCTAAATAATTTACTCAAACTCAGAAGCATTTACTTATTTCAAATAAACCAAATATAATGTGTATTTGTCACCTTTCAAAAGGTCAGTTTGTCAGAAAAAAATAATGCTACTTGCACATTCCAAATCGTAGATCTCTATGGAGAAGAATGTGCAAGAATCTCTATGGACACTCTTTTCAATTCTTCTACTAGTCTCCTTAAGTTCAAACTTTCTTCAGCTAGTGAAATATTTGTATTGATATTACGACCGTGCTAAAAATAATCCCATAGCGTGCTACGATGCTCCTCATGCTACCCTTCTTTGCACGCTCACCTACCCTTGACATTTAGGTTTAACAAGAAATATGCTTAGTAATCTTCTGTATTATAAAAGGAGTAACTGACTGACTGACATATAAAGATACAGCTGTAACTATTGGGTTTAGGAACGTGTAATTTTGCATAAGGCTTCCATTTATGATGTAGACGAGCACTAAGAGAGGATTTTTTTGGTAATTCAATCTATAAGAGGACGAAAAAGGAGAATTTAGTTTGTATGCAAAATCTCATTCTGTGTGCCAATATACATGAAAGTTGGCACAAATTCTAACTAAAATGATTTATAAATATTGCCATTATTCATTTATCATTTTATTGTATACTATTAAACATACAAAAGGAAAATAAAACACAAACATATAATATTATTAGTTTTCTTTCAAAATGACTCCTAAAATACAGTTTAAAAAGCATTCTAAAGGGTGTTCAAACCTACTTGCGCTGTGCTTGCGAACGAAGTCGCGCGTAAAGTTATAGTTGCTTAATATAAAAGTTTAGTAGGTACCAGAAAGATAAGAAATCTAGTCAAAGATGTGTGAAATAAAATTATTCCTAAATCGATCTGAATTAATGATTTCCATTCAGACCGGAGCTGCGGAGAGAGGCCTATGAGATCAGCGGAAATGATGATGATGACGAATGGTATTTCTTTAAATATAAACAATAGGAAGAATTACTACTATCGAGAAATTCAAGATATAAGTGCAAAATTGTAGGAAGTTTATTATCTTTTGAAATTTGATGCTAATTAGCTTTAATAATATTGCTCATCAGTATAGATAGGTACTTACAGAATACTTCAAACGATTTTCAGCGCCTACAGATCAATGAAACATCAGTTTTTCATTGTATGATCATCTATATTCTGGGTAGTGAGTGAATAGGCCTCGTCATCATTATTTTAATTCGAAGACGACCTCTGTTGGATATAGGCCTCTCACAAATGTCAGCACAATGACCAGGTCATCGGTCTAACTTGTAGTAGGCCTTTCAACTCTGCCTCTTCCGGTATGCTGTTGTCTCTTTAGAACCTTTCGGCCTCATCTACCAGATGTTCTGCGAGCAATGAGTGTTTTACCTACTGCCATTTAAGTTTGGCGATTTTTCAGGCTATGTGGTAGCCCTAGTTCTCCTGCCGATATCTTCATTCTTGATGTGATCACGCTAGTAACTTTAAGCATATTAACCCTTTCACTACTCTCTGCAAGATTGAGGAAATAAATCTAAATCCCAGCATATATAATAGCTCTAATAGCATTACTGAAATGGGATGCTACTATATCTATCTTCAACTTTGTATTTGATTTAATATTTGTTCAGTGCACGTGGCATAAACTCCACGTGGCTTACCGTTACTACATAACTTGATACGGCTCTACAATACTAGATGGGATTGTATGTATAATCGTGGGTACTGGGTAGATTTATGGAGGAGCTCGTAGCTAGATAATAACAGCCGCACGGATCGATCTTCAATGTTAAGCAACGCTTGCCAAGGTCGGTCTGTGGATGGGTGACCATCTTAACATAACGAGTTTCCTCCGTGCCTCGGAAAGCACGTTAAGCCGTAGGTCCCGGCTGTCCTTTGTAGATCTTTGGCAGTCGTTACGGATAGTCAGAAGCCAGTAAATCTGACTCCAGTCGTGCCATGAAGTACCGTGTTACCCCAGTTAATGGGTTGTGGAGGTCTGGTAGGCAGCCGCTCCTCGTAAAATGCTGGTATTCAGCTAAATCCGGCTTGAATGGAAGCCGACCCCAATATAGTTGGGAAAAAGGCTAGGCAGATGATGAGATCCCTCCACGGTAGCAGCACAGAATAAATAAAACCTAGGAACTGTGGGCTTTAGTCGGTATCACTTCGTTGTCCCTAGACGGAAAGTACCTATTCCGGAGGATTACATAACCAAAACAAAAAGATAAACAACATATTTCTGTTGCATTTTCAGCCTACAGCGTTCCTATTTGGTTTGGTGGAGGTTACATGTCTTCGAAATTTAAGTTTGGACATATCAGCAACTTTACAAGGGTTCTTCACCGTTTAGAGAGCAGAATTACTCACTACGTTCCAAAATGAGCCCATTGTTGTCAAGTTATGTCCTAAAGTTATTAAAACTGACTAAAATATAAAATAGTGGCTACAGATAAAGCTGATGTGTCGCTCAGGCCTTCTAATGTGAGGTCATTGGTCACGCATTGCGTTATCTAGGTCTTGTAATAAGCTCAGCAGATGTTCGGCATGAGTAACATGTGGTCGATACTATAGGCGTAAGTAACTATGCATCTGGGATGCGTATTTCATATCGTTTAAAGGTCCTTAAGAGGCCTGCGGAGACCGCGCGCTATCTCGAGTTGAAACGAAATAAAATACGTTTTTGAGGTTAATCAAAGCAATCCAGATAGTTTAAACAATTCTTGGACACACCGACTGCAGTAAAGTCATCATCTGCACACTGACAGTTGCTTGCTGTGATAGCAATACAAACTATTGGAAATTTGGGAGAGGTTCCGTAATACCAAAAATGATGAATGAAAAATTAATGTATTTCCAATATTGTTTCGAGTATTTATAACTTGATAATAATATCTGTGTTCCTACGAAAAGGTATTTTGAAATATTGTTGTTTATAATATAGAAAAAACAAAATAAAAACATGACATTTTCGATGTGAAAATGTGCAAATTTAAATTCGCTTAAATTTCGTTTGGGGTAAGTTTTTCAACAAAAAGACGATGTAGGAACCTAGATAATTATTGTCTGAATCCGAATAACATCATATTATGGTGTAAATATGCTTAAATTGCAAATGATTTTGGTATTACGTTTGTATGGATAATTCTAACGTCGCGTATAAGTATTAGATTTGAGTAGCAATAAACTATAGGGGTCCGGCAGGGTTGAAGTATACTGGGCCGTGGATCGTATGAAAGACAACCCTGGGTCTTGGAGTGAAGGCGAAAAGTAACAGGAGTGGGTTTTAGTCAGTAAAAGTCTGACACGCCTTCCTGCAGAGCGGGAGAAGTCATTATACATTAACAATACTTCGAAGCCATCTTAAAAATAATATATTAGTTAATTGACATTAGTTTTCAATGTCAATAAAAAAATCAAAAGTTATAATAATATTACAACATTCTCACGTCAGCTAATCCCACACTAAGCTGAGCTTGTGTTATAAGTACTAGCCAACTGATAAACGACAAAACTATACATATTATGGATTTTCGTGATAGAATAAATGATTGTGCTCATGACACGACCATACCGGAAGACGCAGCGTTGGAAGGCCTCCCACAAGGTGGACCAACCTGGCGAGGGTCGTGGGAATCCGATGGATGCGAGACGCACAGGACCGGTCGCTGTGGCGACGCTTAGGGGAGGCCTATGTCCAGCAGTGGACGTCTTTCGGCTGAGATGATGATGATGACACGACCCTTACGAGTATGTTTTGGGTGGGAATCGAACAAACAAGACCAACAGGCCAGTCAAAAGTGAAGAAGGTATCGTTTATAGGTAATCGATAGTCGATACCTACGATCTGGTGATGCAATTCGATGGAACTTGAGAAGTACAGGATATACCGGTCAATGTGGCGACGTTTGAGGGAGCCCTACGTCCGACAGTAGTATTCTTTCCGCAGAGACAATAGTAATGATGTTGATCAAAGAAAAGATCAACAATGTAATTAAAACAACATGTTGTGTGTATCTACAACTTTAGTTTGTATACCCCCAGTTGTTTTCTATATTATAGCTTGCGTGAGATGAATCAAGACTAGATGCATCTCCACGCGGCGGCAATAAAACGAACATCTGCTATTTATTAGGTATACCACGCAAATTACAGTCACCATCTATAGTTAGACACTCGTTTTCTATTTAGAACTCAATCTGCACAGCCCACAAATGGTAAACAAACGGGAGATTACCATAGCATGCATTAAACATACTAACTTCCACTTAATACCAGACATAATAGGTCACACTCGAGGAAATTTTATATTTAATTGAGTTTCATGTGAGGAAATCCACTTCATTTGCAGACCTTACTGGGAAACACAATTAGAGTTCAGGTAAAACAATTACTAATAATATTCCCAGTAGAGACTGAATGAGGGCATAAATTGAAACAAAGCGGCCATACTAATTTGACGGAGTTAATAATGAAGGAAAGAAAGGCATATTTAAGGCCGACTACATTGTCTTTCCTGACTAATCCTGCCTTGAAAGCCGCAGCAGGTAAAGCCAGAGTTATAGCTCGTAACTCACTGGATATATTAGCCAATTATGCGCCAAAGACAGGTGGAATCAAGGTCCTGAGAACCGCACAGGACATGCTACAAGTCCTGACATCAGTCGGCCTTCATAATTATAAAGTTACACATGTTGCTACTGCTAAAGTCTTTTTCAACTTAGTTACAAGTGCTTAAAGTTCAAGATGATGTAGCAAATGGATTGTTTAGGTGTAAATGCGATTTGGTCGACAAGCCCGTGGCTGGTTGAGGCCGCAAGGCCGTCGTCCTCCTACGGTCACCCATATAACAATGCTAATCGTTTGTGACTCACTTTCGTGTAGTGATGTGAAGTTTCCAAGACTGCAAGGATGTTTTGGTGTCAATCTTGTGACAGGACAATGGAATAGTACATTTTTGTATAAGTGGAGAAAGTTTGTCATTGCGAATCGAGGTGGAACTCTCCTGAGCCGTAGGCGAATGTGTAATGGAGCTGAGTCCTACAGTGACTTTCTTTTCTACGAATATCGAACGACGTTTTTCAATAAACTTACGAAGAAACAAACGAGAGTTAAGCAGCGACTCTTGGGCGTCGCGTAGCGCCCAATCTAATATAATAAGTACAATCTATTGTAGCGGGGAGCTTGCGCACTGTTCCGCACTAGTGCCGAAAATACTAAATTGCACAATCTAAAAGTGGTAGGGATAAAAGCGGTTTTTTTTCTGTTTAATTATGTTTCCTGGAACATAAGCACGGTAATGTTCTTTTATTCGTGGCCTTATCCCCGACGGCAAAACGTTCATGAATTGAGGAAGACATGTCTGCTAAATAAGGAAGTTTCCCTACCATTGCAATGATCGTCGGAACTTCGAGAGGAACAAAAACTTCGCCAGAGTGTGTGCGTCTGTAATAATCCCAGATGTAAATTTTTAAGGAAAATTTTAAGAGATAACTGAGATCATAATCAATGTGTCATCATTATGTCTGACAAATCTAACGGTTTTCCTCAGATCCTGTCTTACGTCAGACACGTACTTTGGAGATAAGAAACTAATTGATAAGATGAGTCACTCATTGACAGTAGAGTGTTGACTACCTGTTTCCTATTATTTTATAAGATTTTAAGTTGTTCACTTACCTATCACATACCCGCGAAATGAGACACAATAGTAAAACAATAACAGCGCGGTCGCATGAGACCGGTCGGGGATTCATGAATTAGTCTATAATTATATATCATCATTTCTCAAACAAATGGTCGACCTTTGGACTTATTTGAGACGTTATGCTTCATTATCATTATATAGGAGTATGTACATTTATTTCTATTTATCACTTCATACGCTGCGTCTTTCGGTACAGTATGTGTAATATTCCTTCGTGATTAATCAGATAGTCCGTAGGGTATACAAAATCCTTGTCCCGATCTTGTAAGCATTTAGAATCGTGAGCATCACTAAAGCTAATCACGTCGAGATGGCAACTGACTCGTTTCACATACCTTACTCTTTTTTATCTCCGGCTCAGTGGGTGGCTGTGGATTTCCTCTCGGTAACCACATCAATTTGGTTAATTTGTTTATGATTTCGACGTTATTATGGGCGTGATTGTAATCAAAAATCTATTTTTGATTTTCCTTAGGTTTGGATTTTTTTATAGATTATTTCTCTCTATTTTCAGACTAACTTTAACAGGTAGTAGGTATGGTAGTATACCATGGATAGAGGGGTCAGATATCCCACTGAAAAAGCCCTATGTACGGCTTATATCTGACCCCTGCCATGGCTGCTTTTTATGTGAAATTATCAATATTTAAGCGTTCATTATAGAATTTAGAATTGGTACCCAAAATCCTATTCTTTTCTTGCAGGATCTTGAATTTCTATTCTTGCAGGACATACCAAGGAAGAAAGTATATTTGACCGACCAGCTTGCATGCTAAAACGATGGTGGAAGGAGGCATGGGAGACCCCATGCCTCCTACTATGATACCACCGTAGCTAGCGTTGCCAGGCGTCCGGATAAAGCCGGACACGGTTAGGCTTTTTGGTTGTGTGTCCCGCCAAATTAGGCAGAGTACTTACGGCCCGTCCGGCGGCATTTGTTAGGCTTTTTAAATTAGGCCATTTTTATGGATTTTGATGTTCTTGCAATTGCAAGCGTTTGCAGACCAGCAATGACTTGTAATTTCATTAGAATGTTAAAAGTAAAACTTCCGAATGGCTTAAAAAAGAAATTACCGCCGTTTTAATCAAATATCCGGCTAAACTGGCTGGTTTGTCCGGCTTCTCGATTTGAAGATCTGTGAACCCTAACCGTAGCTACATCAGAATAAGGGCACAATCTAGCTAGCTCTTGGTATTTATCATATAGGCAGCTGAAACAGGATGACTGCCCTACATTTTAATCGCTCTCGATAAGGACGATGCAATGAGCCATACATATACCATTCCAGTTCCAGGACCTATGCTAATAATACGAATATATTAAGTATCCTACATATCTAAAACAGCTAGATAATGGTTCTATTTCCTAGAACGGTACGTCATAAGGACTGTTTTCCTCTATTTATAATTATGCAATAGATTTCAGGTAACTCATAGGTTTTTCACCGATATAAGTGTTACATTGAGTGGACTGTCTAGACGTACGCGTAGTGACGATGGTAACTTTATCGAATGACGTTTTTTAGAATTAGAATGTGTCATCGATACATAGTTTATTGTTTTTAGGTTAGTAGTGCCATCTGTTATGATAAACGAAAACTTTTGAAGTAGGTAAGTACGTGTGAAGTGCCAGTGGGCCTCCCATGCTAATCGAAGGACTGTAGCCAGATTCATGTAAAATCAAGCTATTCAAATATCGTTCAAGCTTTAAAGTCGTTCGATCGAAGTCTTACCCCAAATCGGTATTCACGTGTTCCATGAACGGTATTCGATAGAACGACAACTCAATTAGGCTTGAAATTAACGATCTATCAACGGCTTATTGCCAGTTACATTATTATGTATTCTACCAGGATAATTATTGACATAGCTGAATACGCGTCAACGATATTTCGGTCGAACGACTTTAAAATCGGTGTCGATCAAGCTCGATTGATGGATGTGAATACGATAATGGTCTAAACGACTAACGGCCGAACCCAATAACCTATCTATCTCCAGTTTTGGCATACAAAACAAATGATATACCTAATACAAAAATTATACATGTTTTCTGTTGTTTCATTTGTTTTTCTATCTCCGATATGTGATAGATAGGTTATTGGTTTCGGCTGTAGGTCGCTACGATATCGTTACGGTTTTGATAACGTGAATTGGGCTACTGATAGTCCGTAGAGCGGATGACTTTTAGAGGGGGGACCTCGTATCCGCCAGAGTAGCGTGGGACACTCCTCAGTTGATTGGACTGATGACCTTGGAAAGTTACTGATAGGGCCCGAAAAGTTAAGGATCGGGAGGTGTGACTCGTGACTCAGAATGAGTGAGTCTTTTGTCCAGTAGATTGGTTGATGACGTTGATACAGCTTCAAGAGAATAGCAATTATAAACGAGACACAATAGTAAAACAATAACAGCGCGGTCCTATGAGACCGACTCGTTTTGCGGGTATGTGATAAGTTAAGGTGTAAGGGTATGAATGAGCACATTATAGAATCTAAGATAAGAAAAGCTCGGAAACTAGAAAAATACTAGGAATAAGGGCCGTAGCGTAGTGGCGTTCTGTAGTTTCTGTATGTTCTGCTCTGTATGTGTTGAAGGTATCCTACAGGTATCCCAGGGGATCAAAGCGAGAAATTGAAGTTTACGAGTATATTATAGTGTGTGTATATTAGTTTGGAGAAGTAATTACAAAGCATTTTAATATTCCCACAGGACTCAGGCCTCCTCTCTAGGAGAGTATGGCCCGTAATCCACCACACGGCCCAGTGCGCATTTGTGGATGTCACATGTCTTCTAATTTTTAGTTCTAGGACATGCCAGTTTCCTCACGATGTTTTCCTTCACAGTTTTGAGAGCAGTGGTGATGAAATAATTTACACAAAGAACTGCTTGGTTGGGTTTAAGCCCGCGACCTACAATTTGTGAGTCCAGTTACCACTGGGCCCCCACTGCTCTCAAAGACAAAAATGGTTAAAGAAAAAAAGTAAAAGCAATGGTTGAAGGGAAATAAAAATAAGACCAATAATTTTGTTTGAAATTATTTTTATTGCAGTGGATGGACCAAACGATCAATACAAAATGTGTAACGTAGCTTACTTGTCTAACATTGGTTCAATACAAACTTACAAAGCTTAAGACCACACTTAACATTAATTATTATTTTAATAAACTATGCAACATGGCAGAAATATACTATATTTGAATACAATAACAAATGTAAGCAAATAATAGATATTTAGCGATGGGCGATTTAGAGATGTGTCGTCATAAAATAAACCATCGACTCGCCGTTCTACAAAATAATCGAGAGGTTTTTTGATTGTTTCGAGTCAACGGGATCAACCGCGTTTTTCGATTGTTTGAATCAGTTACTCTCATTCGAAACTGTAAACCATCGAGGAACAACTCGCAAATGAACGCGTGATGTGTCAGTGGCAATAACAGACCGAGTCGAACTCGAGTCGAAGTCGAAATAATCGGGAATATCGAGATGTTTGAAAAATCGAATAAAATTTCTCGATATCGAGCATCGCTATAATATTTTAAGTATTGGATTATCAACAGCTACTAATACTCTTCAAAGCCAAAATACAAAAGAAATCGTACATACTTAGGTAATAAAATATGATGAAGCTAATATTATAGTAGGTTCTATTTATATTGGCCCAATTATGATTTTTACAACTTAAGTACCTAGTATTTAAACTACCATGGGTGGCCATATTATTAGGGACAGTACCTAGATTTCTTATATTATTATCAACTTTAATTGCATTTTGCAGGTAAATGGTTGGTTGTAGGTTCGGCAAATATTTTTTATTTATAGACTTGATTGATTGAGATAATAAAACATCAAATTTGAAGTCAAAATTATTTATATATTTTTGAAAAAAAAAAGATACGTAATAAGATGGATGAATATTGCTAGTATTTTGTGATAGCATCAATTTATCGTGGTATGCTCTCTATGCAAGTTCTGGCTTTCTGTAGCAGGTTTCTGGTATAATGGCCACTCTTTAATGAGGGCTACAATCAGCTAGTGTTATTTTTTTCACCGGCCAGAGGATCCAAATATTCACCAAATGTTGAAAAAAATCAACAAAGTTAAAAAATGTCACTTAAAAGAAAATGGCGCGATCTCACAATGTTGCTTTATATCAAAAATAATAATACTGATGCCAGTAATAATACCAAATAAAAAAATCTTATATAAATCCGTTGGTTAGCTTAAAAAGTGAGATTAATAACTTTGTTGACTTTTTCGAAATCATCGTATTACGTAAGTATCTTTTTTTTTTCAAAAATATATAAAAGAATTTGATTTCAAATTTTATGTTTTTATAACTCAATCAATAAAGTCTTCAAATAAAAAATATTAGCCGGACCTACAACCAACCATTTGCCTGCAAAATGCAATCAAAGTTGATACTAATATATGGAATTCAGGTACTGTCCCTAATAATTTGGCCACCCACTGTATATGTATATCGTATATATAGTGGTTTATATCCAGCTGTGAAATTATTGTAGTAAATATAGGGTAGAAAACAGTTCACTGCTTACCATGGTAGGATCGCAGTCAAGCACTAGTTTATATTATATAAAAAAATACTATTATGCATAATTGCAAACTCCTATACAAGCCCATACCTTAGGAAAGAACGGCTGTAGACAGCATCCATATATACCATAATTCTTCTTCATAATTAAGTCAGAAGTACAGTAACGAATACCAAAAAAATAAACTAAAATATTACGGAAACGGCCCGGGGATAGCATCCGAAACACAGGAAGTTGTAAAAAGTAGTGTATATATTTAGTGTATTTGTCATGGTCATAAGCAATCATTGACTGACAAAGATTCTAAAGTTTCCAGACCTTACGAGGCTCAAGTTGTGGAATACAAATCAAACCAATCAATATTTATTTATACAGTTATGTGACTTGACTCACACTTATTCTTTCCAACGTCTCTTTTAAAAGGGTTTATTTTATTTACTGTTGAGCAAATATTTACACAGATAAGTGAGGTAATTTGTCTCGTTCGGGTATATTTCTTTCTTTGTTCTCATTGGGTGGATATTTATCTTTACTTATACCTATTAAGTTGTGATTGTTAATTATATTTGTATTAGTGATTATTGTCCATTTGAAGCAAACATCAGTTATATTATTATCTGCCTATGCTACGCTGTTATATTATTTTCTATTATTCTAGTTTTTATTTTTATTTTATTACAGATTTGTTTGACGAAGTGCATTTATCTACTTAATTTTAGGCTTACGTGCTAATCAATACTATGGATACTATTTCAAATACCTAGGTTTGCAAAGACCAAGCAATCTTATCGTACGATGTATAAAACTTAAGTTAATTCAGGCAAGGTTTTGAGTATTATATTGATATCTAGTATAAAACACTAAAATTACCACACCACGGCAGAGTTAAAATTTTATTGATTATACGCTAACATACCAAACCCCGTTTCAAACATGATATAATTTTAGATCATACACATGAATTTCACTATGAAAAAAGACAATAATTTTATTTGGTCCTTTGTAAAGATTTTATAAATTTCTGAATCGTAGAGTAACTCTGTTAATTTTATTTACGCTTAATTATAATTTTACCTTCTAGCTATACCCTTGAACCTGATCAAGCTTTTGACTGGGGTTAACAGAAGAAATATTTGTTGAAACATTTTGATCTTGTCGTTAAATACCAATATATTTAGAATACCAATAATTTCTAACACTAAACTAGAATAAACATATTTCATAATAGATGTAACTGTAACCCCACAACAAATATACAAAGGAGTTCCCAAGGGCGTATCTTAGGGCCGACATTGGACGACGAAAAGTATTTGAATTTTCCAATAAAGATTTACATTCAAAAATAGATTTGTAGATACTATTGTAAGGAAGCTAGATCAGGTTGAAATATCCTTCTAGAAGGTCATGTACAGTCCTTAATACGCCGCTATCGAGTTTTAGATAACTGTTAGTTTTAGCTGTCGCAATTATCTTAAACTAAAATCTGATATATTATCGCCTTGGTACATATGGGTGCATTCTCACAGAAAACAGGTTCCAGGCAGTCTGCCAGTATTTGCAAGTATCAGACCAGCACCATAACTAGTTTTCTACGTCAATGCACCTTCTGAGACTAGCTATCACTACATTTTATTGTTCCTCAGTAACTAGACCTTTCCGGCCTTCGGCTTGAGGTACCACATCTTGAGGTTCGGTTGCGGCAGCTCCTTGCAGTCTATCAGTGGGTTGGTGGGGCTGACGGCTTCCATGACCCTGGGTTGCGCCTGGTCTAGCAGGTCTTCGTTGGCGCAGATAACTCCAGCTAGGGTTGTCTTGCGGATTTCTGTTAGTTGTTCTGTGGGTGACAGAAATTTTTTTGGATACATGAAATATTGACATTGTCATTTCAAATATACCGTTAACAGGCACTTTTGAATTATTAAATTGTCGGTAAGTCAAATAAAGCAAAATTTAGCTTCGTTTGTTTTTGGCTGATCAACATTTTGACACATTCACTTTCGGCACGTTACCAAAGTGTGACATTATTATTCCTGTATTTGGTTGACACCAACAACACCAGCAACACTTTTTTTTTCATTTATTTACATCCATCATCAGCTCTGTATTTTATCTATGTTAGCCGATCGAATATGATAAATTCCGATTTTTTTATATGATGAGCTCTAAGTAAAATTACAAGATCCATAATTTCTTACCCAAAGTAAATCCGATGGTGGCATCAGACGACTCATACCAGAAGCGGTCTCCGACCTTGAGCCGCAGGAACTGGTCGGCGATGAGGCAGCTGAGCGTGGGCCCCAGCAGGCGGCCCTTGGGGTCCTCGGCCAGGGCCCCCGTGTACAGGTCGATGTCGTCTACCGAACTGGGGAATAGAGATTTGAATCTTGTAGCTATTTTTAAGATAATAATAGTAGATTATGTGACTAAGGAATAAAGCAGTGTCTTTAAGTCGAAAGAGACATTTTGAATTCACGAAACGAAGGATGCTAAGTTTTAATTCCAAACGTCAGTGAGGGATCCATTTAATTAACTTTTAAGAGTTTATTAGTTAATTAAATGGATCCCTGACTGTCGTTTATTTACTAAATCAATTTTAAAATTTCTCTATCAGTCCTCGCCTACGGCATAAAAAGAAACCTTGTAAACATTTTACGCTCCTAGTTTCTATAGTTTCGGTTCTGCGTTGATCTGTCAGTCAGTCAGTTTCGCCTTATATACTAGTATCACATCCTGACCGACTGATCTCGGCAAGGCTTGCTTAATAACCTTAGAGATCGACCCCTGTAACTGTTATTAACTAAAAACTACCGACAACAATTATTAATGACCAAATTTAAGAACAACAAAATAAAATTCAACTCACTTATAAATCTTACAGATCCTACTAAGCGAGGATTCGTCAAACATGTCCTCCAGGTCAGTGAAGTTCTTCGGGCGGGAGAGGCCGCAGTGTTCCCTCCACTGAGGGTATGATGGCAGGCCGTGGTCCCTCCCTCTCTGGATGTTGAGGGACACCAGGTCAAGGCCACAGGGGCCTGGCTTCGTCGTGGAGTTGGCTACTGAGCTGTTCGCTTCGATTGGCTTCTCGAATAAATGGTTGCTTAGCTGCAAAAAAATGGGGAAAAGTATTTACTTGGGGATTATACTACTTAATGGGGATTAGTGGTTAAGCCCAGGGTCCCGGGGGCCCTTGCGTGTGTACAGAGTGAACGAGTTGAACAGCATCTGCTCTTACCTCAGTAGTGACATGCGGGTCCACAGCGTGCACGAGCGTGTCCATGGCGGAGGTGACGGCGTCCACGGGGCCCTTGCGTGTGTACAGAGTGAACGGGTTGAACAGCATCTGCTCTTACCTCAGTAGTGACATGCGGGTCCACAGCGTGCACGAGCGTGTCCATGGCGGAGGTGACGGCGTCCACGGGGCCCTTGCGTGTGTACAGAGTGAACGGGTTGAACAGCATCTGCTCTTACCTCAGTAGTGACATGCGGGTCCACAGCGTGCACGAGCGTGTCCATGGCGGAGGTGACGGCGTCCACGGGGCCCTTGCGTGTGTACAGAGTGAACGGGTTGAACAGCATCTGCTCTTACCTCAGTAGTGACATGCGGGTCCACAGCGTGCACGAGCGTGTCCATGGCGGAGGTGACGGCGTCCACGGGGCCCTTGCGTGTGTACAGAGGGAACGGGTTGAACAGCATCTGCTCTTACCTCAGTAGTGACATGCGGGTCCACAGCGTGCACGAGCGTGTCCATGGCGGAGGTGACGGCGTCCACGGGGCCCTTGCGTGTGTACAGAGTGAACGGGTTGAACAGCATCTGCTCTTACCTCAGTAGTGACATGCGGGTCCACAGCGTGCACGAGCGTGTCCATGGCGGAGGTGACGGCGTCCACGGGGCCCTTGCGTGTGTACAGAGTGAACGGGTTGAACAGCATCTGCTCTTACCTCAGTAGTGACATGCGGGTCCACAGCGTGCACGAGCGTGTCCATGGCGGAGGTGACGGCGTCCACGGGGCCCTTGCGTGTGTACAGAGGGAACGGGTTGAACAGCATCTGCTCTTACCTCAGTAGTGACATGCGGGTCCACAGCGTGCACGAGCGTGTCCATGGCGGAGGTGACGGCGTCCACGGGGCCCTTGCGTGTGTACAGAGTGAACGGGTTGAACAGCATCTGCTCTTACCTCAGTAGTGACATGCGGGTCCACAGCGTGCACGAGCGTGTCCATGGCGGAGGTGACGGCGTCCACGGGGCCCTTGCGTGTGTACAGAGTGAACGGGTTGAACAGCATCTGCTCTTACCTCAGTAGTGACATGCGGGTCCACAGCGTGCACGAGCGTGTCCATGGCGGAGGTGACGGCGTCCACGGGGCCCTTGCGTGTGTACAGAGTGAACGGGTTGAACAGCATCTGCTCTTACCTCAGTAGTGACATGCGGGTCCACAGCGTGCACGAGCGTGTCCATGGCGGAGGTGACGGCGTCCACGGGGCCCTTGCGTGTGTACAGAGTGAACGGGTTGAACAGCATCTGCTCTTACCTCAGTAGTGACATGCGGGTCCACAGCGTGCACGAGCGTGTCCATGGCGGAGGTGACGGCGTCCACGGGGCCCTTGCGTGTGTACAGAGTGAACGGGTTGAACAGCATCTGCTCTTACCTCAGTAGTGACATGCGGGTCCACAGCGTGCACGAGCGTGTCCATGGCGGAGGTGACGGCGTCCACGGGGCCCTTGCGTGTGTACAGAGTGAACGGGTTGAACAGCATCTGCTCTTACCTCAGTAGTGACATGCGGGTCCACAGCGTGCACGAGCGTGTCCATGGCGGAGGTGACGGCGTCCACGGGGCCCTTGCGTGTGTACAGAGTGAACGGGTTGAACAGCATCTGCTCTTACCTCAGTAGTGACATGCGGGTCCACAGCGTGCACGAGCGTGTCCATGGCGGAGGTGACGGCGTCCACGGGGCCCTTGCGTGTGTACAGAGTGAACGGGTTGAACAGCATCTGCTCTTACCTCAGTAGTGACATGCGGGTCCACAGCGTGTACGAGCGTGTCCATGGCGGAGGTGACGGCGTCCACGGGGCCCTTGCGTGTGTACAGAGTGAACGGGTTGAACAGCATCTGCTCTTACCTCAGTAGTGACATGCGGGTCCACAGCGTGCACGAGCGTGTCCATGGCGGAGGTGACGGCGTCCACGGGGCCCTTGCGTGTGTACAGAGTGAACGGGTTGAACAGCATCTGCTCTTACCTCAGTAGTGACATGCGGGTCCACAGCGTGCACGAGCGTGTCCATGGCGGAGGTGACGGCGTCCACGGGGCCCTTGCGTGTGTACAGAGTGAACGGGTTGAACAGCATCTGCTCTTACCTCAGTAGTGACATGCGGGTCCACAGCGTGCACGAGCGTGTCCATGGCGGAGGTGACGGCGTCCACGGGGCCCTTGCGTGTGTACAGAGGGAACGGGTTGAACAGCATCTGCTCTTACCTCAGTAGTGACATGCGGGTCCACAGCGTGCACGAGCGTGTCCATGGCGGAGGTGACGGCGTCCACGGGGCCCTTGCGTGTGTACAGAGGGAACGGGTTGAACAGCATCTGCTCTTACCTCAGTAGTGACATGCGGGTCCACAGCGTGCACGAGCGTGTCCATGGCGGAGGTGACGGCGTCCACGGGGCCCTTGCGTGTGTACAGAGTGAACGGGTTGAACAGCATCTGCTCTTACCTCAGTAGTGACATGCGGGTCCACAGCGTGCACGAGCGTGTCCATGGCGGAGGTGACGGCGTCCACGGGGCCCTTGCGTGTGTACAGAGTGAACGGGTTGAACAGCATCTGCTCTTACCTCAGTAGTGACATGCGGGTCCACAGCGTGCACGAGCGTGTCCATGGCGGAGGTGACGGCGTCCACGGGGCCCTTGCGTGTGTACAGAGTGAACGGGTTGAACAGCATCTGCTCTTACCTCAGTAGTGACATGCGGGTCCACAGCGTGCACGAGCGTGTCCATGGCGGAGGTGACGGCGTCCACGGGGCCCTTGCGTGTGTACAGAGTGAACGGGTTGAACAGCATCTGCTCTTACCTCAGTAGTGACATGCGGGTCCACAGCGTGCACGAGCGTGTCCATGGCGGAGGTGACGGCGTCCACGGGGCCCTTGCGTGTGTACAGAGTGAACGGGTTGAACAGCATCTGCTCTTACCTCAGTAGTGACATGCGGGTCCACAGCGTGCACGAGCGTGTCCATGGCGGAGGTGACGGCGTCCACGGGGCCCTTGCGTGTGTACAGAGTGAACGGGTTGAACAGCATCTGCTCTTACCTCAGTAGTGACATGCGGGTCCACAGCGTGCACGAGCGTGTCCATGGCGGAGGTGACGGCGTCCACGGGGCCCTTGCGTGTGTACAGAGTGAACGGGTTGAACAGCATCTGCTCTTACCTCAGTAGTGACATGCGGGTCCACAGCGTGCACGAGCGTGTCCATGGCGGAGGTGACGGCGTCCACGGGGCCCTTGCGTGTGTACAGAGTGAACGGGTTGAACAGCATCTGCTCTTACCTCAGTAGTGACATGCGGGTCCACAGCGTGCACGAGCGTGTCCATGGCGGAGGTGACGGCGTCCACGGGGCCCTTGCGTGTGTACAGAGTGAACGGGTTGAACAGCATCTGCTCTTACCTCAGTAGTGACATGCGGGTCCACAGCGTGCACGAGCGTGTCCATGGCGGAGGTGACGGCGTCCACGGGGCCCTTGCGTGTGTACAGAGTGAACGGGTTGAACAGCATCTGCTCTTACCTCAGTAGTGACATGCGGGTCCACAGCGTGCACGAGCGTGTCCATGGCGGAGGTGACGGCGTCCACGGGGCCCTTGCGTGTGTACAGAGTGAACGGGTTGAACAGCATCTGCTCTTACCTCAGTAGTGACATGCGGGTCCACAGCGTGCACGAGCGTGTCCATGGCGGAGGTGACGGCGTCCACGGGGCCCTTGCGTGTGTACAGAGTGAACGGGTTGAACAGCATCTGCTCTTACCTCAGTAGTGACATGCGGGTCCACAGCGTGTACGAGCGTGTCCATGGCGGAGGTGACGGCGTCCACGGGGCCCTTGCGTGTGTACAGAGTGAACGGGTTGAACAGCATCTGCTCTTACCTCAGTAGTGACATGCGGGTCCACAGCGTGCACGAGCGTGTCCATGGCGGAGGTGACGGCGTCCACGGGGCCCTTGCGTGTGTACAGAGTGAACGGGTTGAACAGCATCTGCTCTTACCTCAGTAGTGACATGCGGGTCCACAGCGTGCACGAGCGTGTCCATGGCGGAGGTGACGGCGTCCACGGGGCCCTTGCGTGTGTACAGAGTGAACGGGTTGAACAGCATCTGCTCTTACCTCAGTAGTGACATGCGGGTCCACAGCGTGCACGAGCGTGTCCATGGCGGAGGTGACGGCGTCCACGGGGCCCTTGCGTGTGTACAGAGGGAACGGGTTGAACAGCATCTGCTCTTACCTCAGTAGTGACATGCGGGTCCACAGCGTGCACGAGCGTGTCCATGGCGGAGGTGACGGCGTCCACGGGGCCCTTGCGTGTGTACAGAGGGAACGGGTTGAACAGCATCTGCTCTTACCTCAGTAGTGACATGCGGGTCCACAGCGTGCACGAGCGTGTCCATGGCGGAGGTGACGGCGTCCACGGGGCCCTTGCGTGTGTACAGAGTGAACGGGTTGAACAGCATCTGCTCTTACCTCAGTAGTGACATGCGGGTCCACAGCGTGCACGAGCGTGTCCATGGCGGAGGTGACGGCGTCCACGGGGCCCTTGCGTGTGTACAGAGTGAACGGGTTGAACAGCATCTGCTCTTACCTCAGTAGTGACATGCGGGTCCACAGCGTGCACGAGCGTGTCCATGGCGGAGGTGACGGCGTCCACGGGGCCCTTGCGTGTGTACAGAGTGAACGGGTTGAACAGCATCTGCTCTTACCTCAGTAGTGACATGCGGGTCCACAGCGTGCACGAGCGTGTCCATGGCGGAGGTGACGGCGTCCACGGGGCCCTTGCGTGTGTACAGAGTGAACGGGTTGAACAGCATCTGCTCTTACCTCAGTAGTGACATGCGGGTCCACAGCGTGCACGAGCGTGTCCATGGCGGAGGTGACGGCGTCCACGGGGCCCTTGCGTGTGTACAGAGTGAACGGGTTGAACAGCATCTGCTCTTACCTCAGTAGTGACATGCGGGTCCACAGCGTGCACGAGCGTGTCCATGGCGGAGGTGACGGCGTCCACGGGGCCCTTGCGTGTGTACAGAGTGAACGGGGTGAACAGCATCTGCTCTTACCTCAGTAGTGACATGCGGGTCCACAGCGTGCACGAGCGTGTCCATGGCGGAGGTGACGGCGTCCACGGGGCCCTTGCGTGTGTACAGAGTGTACGGGTTGAACAGCATCTGCTCTTACCTCAGTAGTGACATGCGGGTCCACAGCGTGCACGAGCGTGTCCATGGCGGAGGTGACGGCGTCCACGGGGCCCTTGCGTGTGTACAGAGTGAACGGGTTGAACAGCATCTGCTCTTACCTCAGTAGTGACATGCGGGTCCACAGCGTGCACGAGCGTGTCCATGGCGGAGGTGACGGCGTCCACGGGGCCCTTGCGTGTGTACAGAGTGAACGGGTTGAACAGCATCTGCTCTTACCTCAGTAGTGACATGCGGGTCCACAGCGTGCACGAGCGTGTCCATGGCGGAGGTGACGGCGTCCACGGGGCCCTTGCGTGTGTACAGAGTGAACGGGTTGAACAGCATCTGCTCTTACCTCAGTAGTGACATGCGGGTCCACAGCGTGCACGAGCGTGTCCATGGCGGAGGTGACGGCGTCCACGGGGCCCTTGCGTGTGTACAGAGTGAACGGGTTGAACAGCATCTGCTCTTACCTCAGTAGTGACATGCGGGTCCACAGCGTGCACGAGCGTGTCCATGGCGGAGGTGACGGCGTCCACGGGGCCCTTGCGTGTGTACAGAGTGAACGGGTTGAACAGCATCTGCTCTTACCTCAGTAGTGACATGCGGGTCCACAGCGTGCACGAGCGTGTCCATGGCGGAGGTGACGGCGTCCACGGGGCCCTTGCGTGTGTACAGAGTGAACGGGTTGAACAGCATCTGCTCTTACCTCAGTAGTGACATGCGGGTCCACAGCGTGTACGAGCGTGTCCATGGCGGAGGTGACGGCGTCCACGGGGCCCTTGCGTGTGTACAGAGTGAACGGGTTGAACAGCATCTGCTCTTACCTCAGTAGTGACATGCGGGTCCACAGCGTGCACGAGCGTGTCCATGGCGGAGGTGACGGCGTCCACGGGGCCCTTGCGTGTGTACAGAGTGAACGGGTTGAACAGCATCTGCTCTTACCTCAGTAGTGACATGCGGGTCCACAGCGTGCACGAGCGTGTCCATGGCGGAGGTGACGGCGTCCACGGGGCCCTTGCGTGTGTACAGAGTGAACGGGTTGAACAGCATCTGCTCTTACCTCAGTAGTGACATGCGGGTCCACAGCGTGCACGAGCGTGTCCATGGCGGAGGTGACGGCGTCCACGGGGCCCTTGCGTGTGTACAGAGTGAACGGGTTGAACAGCATCTGCTCTTACCTCAGTAGTGACATGCGGGTCCACAGCGTGCACGAGCGTGTCCATGGCGGAGGTGACGGCGTCCACGGGGCCCTTGCGTGTGTACAGAGTGTACGGGTTGAACAGCATCTGCTCTTACCTCAGTAGTGACATGCGGGTCCACAGCGTGCACGAGCGTGTCCATGGCGGAGGTGACGGCGTCCACGGGGCCCTTGCGTGTGTACAGAGTGAACGGGTTGAACAGCATCTGGTGCAGGTGGGTGTACTGGATCGTGCCTGTGCTCTTGTCTGTGTTATGGATAAGACCCTGCAATAATAATGGTGTGTATAGTTATTGACATCATAAAGATGGGGGCCGAGTCACCCGCGTCCGTAGGAGAATACCCGAAGCAAGTCCCTACACGTGGTTCCTGGGTGGTGCTAATCAGGTGACATTAACTGGTGGTAGGTTTCGGCCGTTGGCTTGCGACCACCCACTGAGCAAAGGCATACCGCCAAGCGGCCTAGCCGTGTTCCGGTGTGATGCTCAGTGTAGCCAAGCTAGAGGAGTTGGGTCGAAGTGGTTGTTCCAACGCATGCAGACCAACCTGGCTCGTGCCGATATGGTCGTATCTGGAGACTAGTCGCGGAGGGTAGCGGGATCCGAGGCAAAGTGCACCGCTGGCCGACCGCAGTTAGTTGGGGGCCCAAGTAATGTGCCAGCCACATATGAAAGGCTGCCCCGCCAACTAGCGAAAAATCCCGGAATGCGCCATCGTGCTGGTTGGCGACCAGACGAGAGGGCCCGATGGACATTCCCGGGGGGGCTCGGGCGTCCCCGCAGTCTCCAGACTAGTCCCCTAATGATATTGTCCTTTCGGTGCGAGCCTGAAGGTTAGCAGCTTGGAACCTTACTTCACTTCCTTCTCCTCTCACCCATTCACTTCACACATACACACATGAAAAGGAATAAAAAGAGTTTTGCAAAACAGCGGCTGCACTCCCTCACTCACAAAGTGCACCTCACTAACATACGAGGTCTGCACTCAAATATCGTCGCAGTCCACCACCATCTTGAGACGGAAAAACCAGCTCTCTTATTCCTTTCGGAGACGCAGATCAGATGTCCGTCCGACGTGTCGTACCTTTCATACCCGTGGTTTGGAGCACAACTTCAAACTAGGGCTTTCAATCCGGAGTTCCGGAGTTTCGTAACTCCGGAGTTTCGGAGCGTTTTAAGCATTTTTTTAAATCCGGAGTTGAAATAGAAATCCGGAGTTGAAACCGGTTTTCAAAAATCATGTAAACATTATTTACAAAACGACGAAAAACGCATCTTAAGGTGGGCGCGACGTTAGAATTATCCATACAAACGTAATACCAAAATCATTTGCAGTTTAACCATATTTACACCATAATATGATGTTATTCGGATTCAGACAATAATTATCTAGGTTCCTACGTCGGCTTTTTGTTGAAAAACTTACCCCAAACGAAATTTAAGAGAATTTAAATTTGCACATTTTCACAGCGAAAATGTCATGTTTTTATTTTGTTTGTTCTGTATTATAAACAACAATATTTCGAAATATCTCTCCGTAGGAACACAGATATTATTATCAAGTTATAAATACTCGAAACAATATTGGAAATACATTAATTTTTCATTCATACTTAATTCTTGAGCATACGTCACCCGTTGTTTGATTCCTTCTTAAGAGGCCTGCGGAGACCGCGCGCTATCTCGAGTTGAGACGAAATAAAATACGTTTTTGAGGTTGATGGAAGCAATCCAGATAGTATAAACAATTCTTGGACACACCGACTGGAGTAAAGTCATCATCCGCACACTGACAGTTGCTTGCTGTGATAGCAATACAAACTATAGGAAATTTGGGGGATGTTCCGTAATACCAAAAATGATAAATGAAAAATTAATGTATTTCCAATATTGTTTCGAGTATTTATAACTTGATAATAATATCTGTGTTCCTACGACAAGATATTTTGAAATATTGTTATTTATAATATAGAAAAAAACAAAATAAAAACATGACATTTTCGCTGTGAAAATGTGCAAATTTAAATTCGCTTAAATTTCGTTTGGGGTAAGTTTTTCAACAAAAAGACGATGTAGGAACCTAGATAATTATTGTCTGAATCCGAATAACATCATATTATGGTGTAAATATGCTTAAATTGCAAATGATTTTGGTATTACGTTTGTATGGATAATTCTAACGTCGCGCCCACCTTAAGTGCTTAGCACAACATTTCGGTATTATTCGGTAGTTAAAAGTTCTCTTTTTGACTCATCTTTAAATGCCTTATCGTTTCTCTAAACGTATTACTAAGAACTTTGATCTCAAAAAAAGTAGATTTTATAGGTAGGTCGGTACCTTTAAGGTCGTTATTATTTTATTATTATATTGTAACTTGCCGAACAAATGTCTATTTTTGCATGATTGTTAATTTTTTTAATATTATATAATGCTTATTAGTTGTCTATTATAACGTCTGTCTGTCAGACGGTAAATTTTGAAACAAAAAGTTTCTTACTTATTAAAAATCATTAAGTAGTCTTGCCAAACAAATGGTTATTTTTTATGATTGTTTTAATATTTTATAGTATAGTATAGGAGGAGCTCGTGGCTAGATAATAACAGCCGCACAGTAGTAGTAGGTTGGTCTGTGGATGGGTGACCATCTTAACATAACGAGTTTAATCCGTGCCTCGGAAAGCTCGTTAAGCTTTTGGTCCCGGCTGTCATTTGGAGATCTTTGGCAGTCGTTATGGATAGTCAGAAGCCAGTAAATCTGACTCCAGTCTTGCCATGAAGTACCGTGTTACCCCAGTTAATGGGTTTTGGAGGCCTGGTAGGCAGCCGCTCCTCGTAAAATACTGGTATTCAGCGAAATCCGGCTTGACTAGAGATGGGCAGTGGGTTAAAACCCATTCAATCCATTTGGGTTAAAACTGGGTTAAAACCCAAATCACCCGGTTTTAACCCATTATCAACTATTTTAGTGGGTGAAAATAGAGGAACATGCGATATGATTGTTACACGCTTGAGAACTGAACGTAAGCTGCGAAATTGAAAAAATAAGTCGCTTTGAAACACTATTTTGACGAGAAATCACTACCGCAAAGTAATAAATTATAAAAATCTAAGATTCTATATGAGAAGGCTATCTTTTTTGTTTGATGTGATTTCTATTCTATAAGTGAATTTTAATGAAACTCAGTTTAGGTCAGGAAAACTGCACCACTATGTTGTAAACGACTTAGTATGTATATTTTATAATGGCAAAACTTCTATGGCTTGACTTATAATGTCCCTTTTACAAATGTTTTGTTGCTATAAGTAATATATTTTTTATCTTATTAGGTATCTTTAATAAGATAATATATTATTAAATGCAATATTTTAAATGCTTTTCGGGAGGGAAAAAATAATAATGCCGGGGTTCCTCAGGGGTCTGTTCTCTCTGCAACTCTCTTTCTGCTGCAGATCAACGATCTGCTAATGCCCGGTATCTATGGGTATGCAGATGACAGCACAGTTGTAGAGAGATACCTGCCGGGTGCTCGGGCTAGTAAGGAGCTAATCCAGTCCGAAAGAGAGGCTATGGTAGAGCGTGCGAATGTCTCCCTCGAGGCAGTCTCCAAATGGGGCGAAGCCAATCAGGTAGAATTCAACGCTGCCAAAACACAAGCGTGTCTATTCACTGCAAAAAGGAGTCCGTTCACCTTGACTCTTACTTTCCGGAATGTGTCACTGGAGTGCACCGACCGTCTTCAGCTTTTGGGTGTTGAAGTTTCTTCAGACCTTAACTTTGGGCGGTTCATTGAGTCCAAAGCCAAAGTGGCCGCAAAAAAACTCGGCGTTCTGGCAAAGGTCCGGCGGTACTTCACACCGGGACAGCTTCTTATGCTATACAAAGCACAGGTCCGATCGTGTGTGGAGTACTGCAGTCACATATGGGCTGGTGCTGAAAAATGCCATCTAGCAGCTTTGGACTCGGTGGAAAGGCGTGCGAAGAGGCTAATTGGAGACCCTGATTTGGTTAAATCCAATCTGCAAAGCCTAGAGCACAGGCGTAGGGTAGCCAGCCTATCGGTGTTCTACAGGATGCATTTCGGAGAGTGTGCGCAGGAATTGCACGAGTTAATTCCGCCATCTCCCTTCTACCATCGGACAAGCCGTCGTACGGCGAGTATCCATCCTTACGTTGTCGAAACCTGCACGGTCCGGACAAAGCGGTTTGCCTCGTCGTTTATACCGCGTACATCGAAGGATTGGAACAATTTGCCTGCTGCGGTCTTTCCGTCCGATTATAATTTGGGTATCTTCAAGACTAGAGTGAATAGGCTCTTAATAAACTAGTGCGCCTCACCATCAACGATTGCATCACTGCTTACCATCAGGTGGGATTGCAGTCAAGTACTAGTTTATGGTATATAAAAAAAAAATCAAAATCAGATACTCGTTTATTAATAAGAAAACTATTTTGTAATTCTCATTTTAAATTTGTATGATTATTTTATTAATCGTCATCATCACTCGATTGAGAAATTCGGTCGCAATCTAAAAAATGAAAATTTTGAGTGATGGGATGGTTCTGAAATCGTATTTGGTGGGGTAGTGCTTGACGTAGATGGTTCTGGGTTGATCGCATGGGGCGGGGTACTGTCGATTGTAGTAGGTGGTCGATATTGGCATTTTACTACAACTGTATTGCGAGACCACTGACTGATCATTAAGAATTAGCAGATTACGAAATTTTAGTCAAATGACAATGGGACCATGTTGGAATGACAATTTTATAAAAATAGCACACTCAGGCCCCTGGTGTTGTTCTATTCAATTTATTTAGGTTACATTATTTTATTCATGTTTTACAAATGTTTACTACAAGATTTGCTTGCTTAAATAATAACAAAAACATGTTTTAGTTTTAACCCAAGCTAATGGGTTAAAACCGGGTGATAACTGGGTTAAAATCAGGTTTTAACCCACAGATGGGTTTTAACCCGGGTCGTTACCCATCTCTAGGCTTGACTGGAAGCCGACCTCAACATAGTTGGGAAAAGGCTAGGCAGAGGAGAGGTTTTAATATTTTATAGTGCGTTTTAGTTGTCTATTAATACTTCTGTCTGTCAGACAGTAAATTTTTAAACAAAAACACTGAATCCCTTTGCAAATAAAACTTCTATTGATTAAAATAAAGGGCCTTTTTATTAATTTCTAAAAAAGCTGTCAACTCCGGAGCCAACTCCGGAGTTCCGGAGTTGATTGCTCAACATCGTAACTAGCTCCGGAGTTGATAACTATCCGAGTTTGAAAGCCCTACTTCAAACCACGTGCGGGCGTATGTATGTACGCCCGGGACGACATCTGTTATCGGCGTTTCCGTAACCTTGAGGACTCCAGGTTCTCTACGCTTTGGGCCTTAGTGGACACAGGCCTAGATAAAATTATCTATGCTTGTGTCTACCGCTCGCACAGCGGAGATCAGGAGACAACCGGGCTCACACAGCATCTAAGTGAGGCGGCGGATGCGGCTCAGCAGCGGTACCCCTCCGCCCAATTAGTGTTACTGGAGGATTTCAATGCCCACCATCAAGAGTGGCTTTTCCCGTTCCAGTGCACAGACCATGCTGGTAGAGAAATGAGAAAGCTAGCTTTAGCATTAAATCTCACCCAGCTGGTCCAGGGGGCAACAAGGGTACCGGATGTTGATTCGCACACGCCCAATTGCCTGGACCTTCTGCTGACAACAGATCCAGACCGCTACTCAGTGTCGATATCGACACCTTTAGGTAGTTCCGACCACTGTCTGGTGAAATCTGTATCCGTCTACTCCCCGCCCGATCCCAGCCCTAGAGGCACCCGGCGGATGTGGCGATACAGGTCGGCAGATTGGGATGGCATGCGATCTTTCTTCGCGTGTTATCCTTGGCAGCCCACTTGCTTTTCTTCTGAAGATGCTTCGTCGTGCGCAGATGCCGTGACGGATGTATTGCGGCAGGGGATGGAGTACTATATTCCATTCTCTGACGTATCAGAGTCTGGCGGGGCTCGACCATGGTTTAGCGCCGAGTGTAGTCGCGCTAATGCGCTCAAACGCGCGGCGTACCGAGCTTGGATCGACTCTCGTACGCGCGACTCGCTCGACGTTAGTGAAAAGAAGAAGGCCTTCAATAGGGCTGCCAAGTCATGCAAGAAGGTGATGCAGAGGTCTCGGTTTGACCACATCAGCCGAATAGGGAACAAACTTGCATCATACCCAGCAGGTAGTAAAGCTTTTTGGTCCCTGGCAAAGTCGGTTGAATCGAACTTCTGTCGCCCCTCACTGCCTCCATTGCTGAGACCAGATGGGTCGCTGGCCCACACCGCAGAAGAAAAAGCGAACTTGTTTGCTTCCCTTTTTGCGGCATCTTCGCGTCTAGATTCTGGTGATGCGTCGCCCCCGGCGGCTCCTGATGGTGGAGAAACGAGTATGTCGGACATTCGTATCCATCAGAAGGACGTCCGTAGGGTACTACGTAACCTTGACGTGAATAAAGCTAGTGGCCCGGATGGGATACCAGCAATTGTGCTTAAAACTTGTGCGCCTGAATTGTCTCCGATCTTGACACGCCTATTTCGTCTCTCATATGAGACTGGAAAAGTGCCGAATGCTTGGAAGCTGGCTAACGTGCAACCAGTGCCCAAAAAGGGCAGTCGAGCTGACCCAGCAAATTATAGACCCATCTCTGTAACGTCCATCCTATGTAAGAGTATGGAACGTGTGATAAATAAGAAGCTCTTGGCACACCTAGAAGCTAACGACATTCTAAGTGACCGACAATACGGTTTCCGCCAAAATCGGTCTACTGGGGATCTTCTAGCGTATGCCATTCACATCTGGAGCGAGGCCATCGAAAGACATGGGGAAGCACTTGCTGTCTCCCTTGACATCTCGAAGGCCTTTGACAGGGTCTGGCACGAAAGTCTTATAGCTAAGCTTCCTTCCTTCGGTTTACCCACGGGTCTGTGTGATTGGATTGCGGACTTTCTGAGGGATAGGTCCATTCGAGTGGTCATCGACGGCTGCTCGTCCGGTCAACTGGGTATCAATGCCGGAGTCCCCCAGGGGTCGGTGCTCTCGGCCACTCTGTTCTTGCTGCATATTAATGACCTTCTTAAGCCCGGTACCTTTGGGTATGCAGACGACAGCACTGTGGCTGAGAGATACGTATCCGACACACGTGCTAGTGGGTCACAGGTCCAGTCTCTCCGAGAGGCTATGGTTGAGCGCTTGAACTTGTCCTTGCAGGCGGTCTCCGATTGGGGCGATGCCAATCTGGTCAAGTTCAATGCTGCTAAAACTCAGGCGTGTCTTTTCTCTGCTAAACGGAGCCAATTCCACCCAGCTCCATCTTTTCGGGATGTGACCGTACCGATTACCGACCATCTTGAGCTTCTTGGCGTAACGCTATCATCCACTCTCAATTTCGGTAGCTATATAGAGGCGAAAGCTCAACTGGCTGCCAAAAAACTGGGGATTCTGGCTAAGGTGAGACAGTACTTCACGCCGGAACAGTTGCTCAACCTCTATAAAGCACAAGTTCGATCATGTATGGAGTACTGCTCTCATCTTTGGGACGGATCTGCCAAGTACCAGCTTGAGGCGCTAGAGTCGATTGAGAGGCGAGCCAAGAAGATCATAGGTAATGATGCACTCTTCGAGTCGAAGCTTCAAAGTCTGGAGCATCGACGACGAGTTGCTAGCCTGTCGGTTTTCTATCGATTGCATTTCGGAGAGTGTGCACAGGAACTGCACAACTTGATTCCTTCAAGCCCGTTTCATCATCGGACCACTAGACGTACGGCAATGCGCCACCGGTACATGGTGAACATCCCACCCATACGTACAAAGCGTTTTGGGAGTACATTTATTATGCGCACAGCTAAAGAGTGGAATTCCCTGCCGGGGTCTGTGTTTCCTGATAGCTACAACCTAGGGGTCTTTAAGTCAAGAGTGAATAGGTTGCTTCTAGGCAAGCATGCTCCATCTTCGACCACATGATCGCTTACCATCAGGTGAAATGTGGTCAAGCGCAAGCCTATCATTAATAAAAAAAAAAAAAAAGATGGGGATAATTATTTAAATGGTACGAGTAAGATGGTGGAAATTATTTTTTAGAAACCTTTGTTCGGCTGTGGACTTGTAGAGCACATGCTCTACACATGTAGATGATGACATGTTTAGATTTTATCTGTGAGGGATGGCTTAAATGGGAGCTAGTTCTCAGAAGCCTTGGAACTTTTAAAACTGAGGCCAAAAACAGTTTTTAAAATCCATGAGTAATCCACTCCATCATCATTATCTGCCTAGCCTTTTTCCAACTATATTGGGGTCGGCTTCCAGTCAAGCCGGATTTAGCTGAATACCAGTATTTTACGAGGAGCGGCTGCCTACCAGACCTCCACAACCCACTAACTGGGGTAACACGGTACTTCATGGCAAGACTGGAGTCAGATATACTGGCTTCTGACTATCTGTAACGACTGCCAAAGATCTACAAATGACAGCCGGGACCTACGGCATGAGTAAACCACTCCATTACAGGAATATTTTGAACTAAGTAATAGTCTTACCGGCAGCAAGGTGTGTGCGAATCTGAAGACAGCAGAAGCGAAGTGGTTGGCGACGGAGGGATCCACGGAGGGGTCGTACACGTCCGCGTAGCCCTCCTCCTGCACCGTCATGTTCAGCGCCCACATCACGTCCGCACCTGGGGAAACATCAACGTTAATAACTTTGTCAAACGGGAACTATGGCTCCAGTAGGCTTCGGCCCTGCTGGGCCCCTACGGTTTTGCTGACATCTCCTTGAGGCGCGCTCGGAATCTTGGGCTCCATCCAAGCATGCTCTACCACGACCTCCGGGCCGTTCCCACAATAGTAACACCCGGACGGTGTTTCTGCCGCACAAATCTGGTGCAGGAACCTCCAGAACTTACCATGTCTAGTGAAGGCCTGCGGTATGTGGAAGGTGAGGATGCCGTGACGTCCACCCACTCGTCAGAGAAGGTACTTTCTGCCATAATTATGGCGTGCTCAATTGACCAGCCTGGTCAGGTGGGTTCTGCATAAACTAACATTGTTAGTTCATGAATCCCCGACCGGTCCTATGAGACCGCGGTGTTATTGTTTTACTATTGTGTCTCGTTTTGTGTGATAGGTTAAATTACTTTATTTATATGATATCTAGCCTATGTAGCTGTCCCAAAGCTTGGCAAAGGCTGCCCCTCCATTCCTTGTAGCGTTTCCGGCTTTGAGACACTTCTTGCCAATTCTTATTATTTCCGCGAGCCTATCGTGCGATTTCAGGGCATCAAACTTGTGTTTTACTGGATCACCGCTCAATCGGCATGCGGCTGGCATGTCAAGCCCGTAGCTAAATGCCAACCAGAAATTCGGACTTACCTAATATACTGGGCAGGAACTCAGTATAAGTGATGTGCTGCATCTGAGCGCCGACAATCTTGCGGGCCTCCTGGAACACGGTGTCGTCGTCCCAGGTGGGGTTGTACTTGCGCAGCAGACCGGCCAGGCGGTTGTGCTGGCGCGCCCAGATCAGGTGCATCGTGGTTAGGTGGAGATTCTCGTTGGCACGGTCGTCACCTGGGACATGGAGGCGGAAGGTTAGGTTTTATAATAGTCATCAGTTTAGCATGCGTAAAAGTGCAAAATTAAGTAGGAATAAGGAATTATACTTCTGGGATAAGAAAATACATATAATTCTATGGTCTAATTTTTTGTGTCAGTAGTACAGTGTCAAGTGTCAACTGTACTAATACATATGGATGTAATTGCAAGATGAGTCTGAATTAAATGATCATTATGATTAAAAGTTGAATCGTTACCTATGTATAGTTAACTTTATTTTTCACATCTGTGTCTTTTAGATGCCCTTTGCGTTTTAAGAGCTATCTAGAGCTTTCCTTTTTAAAAAATCCCTAATCCCGCCGCCCTAGCAGGGGCATCGGCCCTGCAGGGCTCTTACGCTATAATGATATCTCTTGGTCGAGACTTGGAGAATGCCCACTGTTTATTTCCAGGTGGTTCAAACAATAGTAACACCCGGGCGTTTCTTCCAACTAAATCCGGTGGAAACCTTTCGAACTAGCCATGCCCGTTGAGGACCTGCGTCAAGCGGAAGGTGAGGACGCCATGACACCTCTCTATGCCTTGTCTCCCAGATTTACCTGACTCGAAGCAGTAGCGTCCCTTGGCGTTCATCTCGGCGGTGTTGCAGCTATCATTGGGGTCTGTGGAGGGCGGCAGCAGTGCTGTGGCCCCAATCTTCAGCATCCGCAGCTGTCCGCCCACGAAGGAGCGCAGGGAAGCACTGCGGGTGTCTGCGAAGCCGTACACTGTGGACCCGTCGATGAAGGCGGTAGCTTGGTTCAGCTGTTCACGAGGACCTGGAACATTTATATGATATGGTGAATTAAGTAAGTGAAAATTTTCTGTTGGAAAATTCCGAGACCTCATATATGACGCAGAAAATGATGGACGCAGAAAAATTGTTTTTATTTATATTGTGTTGTTGCTCTTAAGAAAAGCATGTATACTTTTTTTTTTAAATAATCTCATCCGTAGATGATAACTCAAAAAAAACTACCAAAGGGGAGTAGTGCCCCAGTGCCCCCAAGCTCGGGGGCCGCGAACAGTCCAACACCTGATGAGCAACCCTTTTTGAGGTAGCTAAAAATTCTCCCTCCTTCGAAATGTTTTGAATAGGTTAGACTCCCTCTCGTTCAACCCAGAACAGGAGAAGGTATTAGAATTACAAACGTAATAAAAGAGCACCAATTTTTTTTGGCCTAGGCCGTTGCTTACCTAGCTATGCCATTAAAGCTACCTCTTGGTAAAGATTGCACCAAAACTTCAACTTACCAAGGCCACTAGACCACCACTGCTCTCTCTCTGTTGATCACATAACTATGCCATAAAACCTACCTCGTGGTAAGATTAACACACAACTACACATTTTCAACTTACCAAAATGGCAGGTAGGAGCCGGAGCAGACCGAACGAACTCCATGCAGGTGATGTTGTAGTCCTGGTAGAAGGGATCGTCCACATCCAGTCGTACCGGGAAGCACTCCGGGTGCGGCAGCTGGGACTCGTCGCAGCAGGACAGGGCGGTGCCGTTCTGACCTGGACATTTGAGAAGTGGGTTAGTGAGCATAATCATCGCTGTTCTACAGGATGCATTTCGGAGAGTGTGCGTGGGAATTGCACGATTTGATTCCGCCATCTCCTTTCTGCCATTGGATAAACCGTCGTACGGCTAGTATCCACCCTTACGTTGTTGAAACAGACTTTCGCCTCATCGTTATACCGCGTACCGCGTTTGATTATAATTTGGGTGTCTTCAAGGCTAGAGTGAATAGTCTCTTAATAAACTAGTGCGACTCAATACCAATGATTGCATCACTGCTTACCATCAGGTGGGATCGCAGTCAAGCTCTACACGTACCTTTGCTAAGCGCAGTAGCAGTGATGTCGTGGTCCAAGAACTGCCCCCACACGGCCAGCATGACGGTGAAGGCAGAGTCGTGTGCGTAGCTCGGCCGGTGCACCGTCACGCTGACGTCACGTGCACTGGGTAACGCGGCTCCGTCGGCTCCTGTACGAGGGGAACTGATGCCTGGAACGAACAAAGTATAGGTCAAGTTCAAGTGTTATGAAAAGTAGACCTTATCTTCTGAGGATTAAGAAGTGAGAAAAACATCCAGGCTGAAGTGTGGGAGTAGGGCACTCACTGGACGTCTGCGGGAAGAAAACGTCATCGAGGTCGACTGCGGCGCGGTGGTGTGATAATCTGATCATGTTCGCAGGGCAAACTTAACCCGAGATTGCCTAAACGGAGAGGTTTGTAAGGAGAAAAGGGAGGCCCCCTATTTTTTGTGATATGTATTTGTTACGGCTAATACCCGAAGTGCGGCTACACCTAGTTTTAGCCGGTTAGAACTAGGTGTAGCCACTTACTCTTGGTTAAACCTAGTTCGAGCCGATTGTTTTCGGGTAAAACTAGGTCTAGCCTTCATCATGCCGGCTACAACTAGGTCCAGCCATTCCCTGTTGGATAAAACTAGGTCTATCCGATATCATTCCGGCTAAAACTAGGTCCAGACAATCCCTGTTGGATAAATCATTCTTTAAACTATAATATAATATACTAAGTACTTATTGTCTGTTGTTAAAAAATGTTCCTTTTTGTTCCTATTATATTAAAAATTGTACTCCTAATAATTTGTGTAAATTATTACAATGTGATTTATAAGAATAAAAAAAACTCTACGTATCTTTTTATTGGATGTTTTTTTAATATTTAAAAAAGCTCTGCCGATAGCATGCCGGCTACTACTACACACATCAAAAGTGTCTAGGGATCAAGCATTTTTATGCGGATTTCTTGAGATTGAGATGTGGCTTTGTAACAAATTTATGATTTTATAAATTTATATGGATCCTTTTTGGTGCATTTCATAATTTGAATCAGGAACTGTGAATCAAATTCGAGTAAAAGATGAAAATCAGCTGTCAATATTTTCCCTATAAAAACATACAACGCATTGAAGACATTATTAGTGCTACTGTTTCCCTACTACTGATTAAAACCAACGTTATTATGGAGCGGCGACGTCATTTAAGCAGGGAAGAAATGCTCAGAGCCGTGGGAATGATAGAAGCTGGTTCCCGGCAACGTACTGTGGCTTTAGCTCTGAATACAAGTCAGAGTGTTATCAGTCGACTTTGGACACGTTACCGAAGCACTGGTACCGTGGCTGAGCGCCATGGAGGACGGTATCGCTGCACCACACGGAGACAAGACCGATACATTCAAATCTTAACTCGAAGAGCTCCAACAATAACCGCTGATGCTAGCCGTGAGGCTTCATCACTCTTCAGGGAACTTAATTAGCGACCAAACAGTCAGAAACCGCTTGCATGAAGGGAACCTTCATTCCCGAAGACCGCTACGGGTACCACCTATAGCAATGCACAATCGTAGGATTCGATATCAATGGGCTCTTGAACACAGAAATTGGGCAGAAGAACAATGGCGTTTCGTGTGCTTTTCTGATGAGTCTCGTTTTGGTATGAGACCGGATACAAGACGTATACGACACTGGAGAACCCCTGGACGCCAACAGCGATTAAAATCCTGCCAGGAAGTCCATCCTTATAGTGGTGGAACCATCATGGTATGGGCGGGTATTTGGATCGGCGGAAGAACTGAGTTGATTTGGATCAGAGGCAACCTCAACGCTCAAATTTATGCTGAGACGATTGTATCAGACGTCATCGTTCCTCTACAAGTGCAAATCGGTCCCTTATTTCAGTTAATGCATGATAATGCACGACCGCACACCGCAAGAGTTGTAAGACAGACTCTCGCCGCAGCTAACATCAATGTCCTGCCCTGGCCTGCTCAGTCGCCAGACTTGAACCCGATTGAGCATGCATGGGATATGCTACAGAGAAGAGCTCTGCCGAATATGGAGGGTATCCAGTCGCAAGAAGACCTTTTTTTGTTGTTGCAACGAACATGGGCGGCCATTCCACAGCGTGATTTGGATGAACTCATTTTGAGTATGCCAAACCGATGTTCTTGTGTTGTTAGTGTTCGCGGTAGAAACACGGATTATTAATTGTTTAAGTTACCCAATAAATTTTTAAAGAAAACTGTTATTTCAGTCTTTTTTTCGAACTTTAATGTTAGTGGTTCAAATGTCAAAAATCCCTTTATTAGGAAAATGGCAAATTTCTTTATTAATGCAAAGGTGACTTGGTTTATCGTTACTGTGACAAACGAAAACACTTTATTTGATGAATCCTTAAAGAAAATTTTAATTAATATCAATCAGGAGAAAAGTTATTGCAACAAAAATATATGTTGATCCCTAGACACTTTTGATGTGTGTATGTACAGCCAATCCCTGTTAGATAAAACTAAGACACGTGCTGCTGCTGCAGACGCTGTGAGTCACACTCGCTAGTAGATCAGCAGCACCTGGCACTCACAACCTACAGAGGCGCGTGCCTCGCTATGCCCTCCACCCCGCGCCGCTGCTGCAGATGCTGTGAGTCATGAGTGTGACGCGGGGCGGAAGGCTTGGCGGGACATGCATCTAAGTTTTATCCAACAGGGATTGTCTGGACCTAGTTTTAGCCGGAATGATATCGGATAGACCTAGTTTTATCCAACAGGGAATGGCTGGACCTAGTTGTAGCCGGCATGATGAAGGCTAGACCTAGTTTTACCCGAAAACAATCGGCTCGAACTAGGTTTAACCAAGAGTAAGTGGCTACACCTAGTTCTAACCGGCTAAAACTAGGTGTAGCCGCACTTCGGGTATTAGCCGTAACATATCTACATCATAAAAGAAACCTTCGTGCAAAATTTCAAAGTTTTTGTTCCAAGGTTTTGGGCTGGGCGTTGATTCAGGCCCTTTAAAAGTCCAGATACTAACTGACCACATGCCATGATTGACCAGTGAATCTTAACAAAGTATGGGATTTATCGAAGGTAAAACATTTATATGAACTGAGTAACTATAATGCACTTACCATCAGCATAGTCAGGAGGCAGTACCCTTCTGAACGGAGTCTTGGAGACTCCATATCTCAACGGGTTTTCCAGGTTGTTGCAGGTTCCGTCCAGAGTCCTGTACCTGGATAGGGTGCATGGCGGGGGGCTGTCCAGGCAGTACGGAGGCTCTGGGAACGAGCCGTTGAGGCGAGGACCCTGACCAGACCCGCCGGGGCGCAGGGATATGTCCGTGCTGGAATAGAGCAGGTGTCATTTACAGAGAAATATTATAATACTCATTATTACAAAACTGAATTAGCCGTAGCATAGGAAATAATAACAATTAAACAGCATCCCATCGCATTTGCGTGAGTTGTTAAGGAGTTGTTACTAAAATGTGAAATAAATAATAATAAGAAATAAACACTTTCAACATTCCCTAACCAAATATCGTAAAATATGGCGTCCAAAATGATCATTCGCGTCACTGTGGAAGTGTGCTCGTAAAACTGGTGGCATTGCCACGTTGTATAGCAATGCTTGATTCAATAGAGAATTGCTTAATTCAATCATTTTAAGCTGTGGCAAACAAATATGAAAAAAAAACAAATGGTAGGATCTTCAACATCGAAGTTGATCAATATGAGCTAATACGCAATAGCAACAAGTTTCATGTTTGTTATTGAGAGACTTAAAACTAGTAGGCGTTGTTTTTTGCTTGCATTGCACCATACCACGATCTTTGAATTTGTCACTTAGAGTACAGCATAAGCATTAATGATCCCAATCCTGGGTCATGTCATGAGTCTCTCTGTAAAAGGCAGTAATTTTTCAATCGAGGTCTCGAAGACAATTGATTGATTTCTCTTTATTTGTGAACATTAGTACAAAAAGGTGTTATTTATACATTTTGGCTGATCTGTATGTTCGGCCAATAATCGGCATACAAATATAAATATAATTTTAGTAAGCTGGTTATTTTACTATCATAATTAATAAAGTCTTTTACTTCCAAAATGCAGAAAAGTTAATGATAAATTGTGTAAACATTATCTCTGTAATAAAACATAGGAAGCAATATTGCTTACACAATATGGAAACCGGCTAGAAACTGATATTTTCCTACAGCGCAAGTCCAATGGAGTGTGAATAGTGTCACACATTCTGCGCAACTTTGTAGTTTTCTCTTTAGAGAGAAATATTTCTTACAAATAATTTATTTCCTTTCACAAAATAAGTACTACATCTAGTAGTTCAAGTGACCTTTTATACAAACATTGCCTGTGATAGGGCACTTTGCTCTTTCAAAACTTGAAGATACGTGATGTACCAACAATTCAATGGAAATCTTAGGAAAATTAAAATTTTATAAAAAGAAAAGATATGCCAAATTAAAAAAATAAATTTTAACTGTATCTATTCTAAAGCTAATAAAAATTACTATATTATAATGTTTTATAGAACGTTTTGTGTTTTCTTAAAGGTTTGAGATCGAAATATTGAACATACTTCTGCATATGAACGGTCATAGCATCTTTGATATATTTAGGGTTGCCATACGTCCCGTATATACGGGACTGTCACCACAGAACAGTTGAAAGAAGTTAGAATGGCCTTGTAGGCGGGGCAGGCGTGCCTCAATGTACGACAATTTGTCATAGTTCAATTTTGGTTCAACCGAAATTTGATTGACACCGGTCGTCAATCGCGATCTTACTGTTATTGTGTATGAAGCTCCGTGAAAAATATCAGTTATGCCGACTTGCGCTATCGCAACGTGTCGTAAAAAATACCAAGTGTGTAGTGTAGCCCAAGAAGGGATTTCTTTTCACCGGTTAGTCTAAAAACCTTTATATACAATTGATATTTATAATTATAATGATAATATTATGGAATTTGTACATTATAACGATAAAATCGCAATGACATGCAAAATTATACATTGTGTGCAATTCATTGGTACAATCTTGTACAGAGTAAACAAGCGCGCAATGTAATGTGTTCATTGCGATATCACGTGTGGAGAACTATGTCTTGAATTTGACAACTTCACTCCATGGACATAGTGTTGTACCAAGTTGTAACTGTAACCATTATCGATCTATTAATTACTCAGATACCCGCGAAACGAGACACAATAGTAAAACAATAACAGCGCGGTCTCATAGGACCGGTTGGGGATTCAAACGTTAAAATAACTTGGTTACTTGTAGCAGTTATTATTTTTTAAATATTTTATTATTAGTGCTATAATGTACTGTAGTTATAACGGTTTTGTTTCACCTATTCGTCCTCGAACAGAGTTTTAACACTAATCAATAGGTTATTTTTCATTCAATAGTAAAATAGTATAAATTAGTGTCTTATTTGCAATTTTTCATGCAATTTCGTCCAGTTTAATACAAATAAAATTTGTTTTACTTTGTGGTCTATGGCCGCCATATAAGAATGCCCGTGATTTTTAGCGTGATATATTTGAGCGAAGTTTGGCGGCTGTACTAATTAAATAGAATTATATACAACAAAAAACTAGTGCGCCTCACCATCAACGATTGCATCATTGCTTACCATCAGGTGGGATTGCAGTCAAGCACTAGTTTATGGTATGTAAAAAAAAAATACATAGAAAATGTTACGATTTTATTCTATTGTCACTCTGAAAGTCTAATTTTGATGTACGCATAAGAAAACAAATTTCATTTTTTACCGCTATGTTACAATTCTTTATACTAGTTTTACTGTTGTGTAAGTAATAGTTAGATAAATTGTTTTTTCTCACAAATGTGTTGAAAAACGTCGTATGATACATGTGAGTAATTGGTGATGGCCGTTCTTGGCTCTCTTGTGGTAATCAACAGTATTATTTTCAACACACTTGTATTTTTAGCAAAAAATATGTTTATCGGTTAATATACTACCTATAGGCTACAACTTCTTTGACATAAAAAAGGCATAGTAATTGAGAGTTTGTTATGCTCACTCAAATGTCTCGGAGAGTGACTAGATCATTCCATTGCTTCAAAAAGGTTGAACAGAGTGTGTGTGTGTGTGTTTACATAATAAAAATCTTTTGTGGTTTTTATTATGTAAATAAATAATTTAAGAGTAACCGAGATTACGGAGATACGGAGTTTCTTGCACGTTTTTCTCCATAGAAATCTACGCTTTGGAATATGTCAGCATCACTTCTCTGACTGAACAATTTTTTGATAAATAATTCAAAAGTGCCTGAGGTTTTTCGGAACCAAATGTTTTAATTTTATAGTTTTGTTTTATTTTATTTTTTGTTCTTAATATAACATTTATATTACTTTTTTTAAAATCCATCGTATTGGTACACCACCTTAAATTATAACGATAACTAGTCGACAATATTATCCGTTATTTTTAAATTTCATCGATATGAATTATCGACCTTTTAGTCGCCCTAAATTGCTTTTTTGCATGTGTGATACAACCAATAGCAAACTTGCGATCTAAGTGTGCGTTGTCTACTAGTGTGCGTAATGCGCGTCCGTATAGGTTTTTTGCCTGTAGTGGAGTTAAAGAGTGGGAGACAAACGGCGACACGCGTTCCGATACAAATCAGGAACTATTTCCTTTCTAACTTCCTTTATATGTTCTGTGACTGTCACCGTATTTGATCATCCCGTCCCGTATTACTACATGTACCGTATTTGTCCCGTATTTCGACAAAATACGACAATAGAGGTGATAGGCGCCGACAAACATACAAACACACAGGTCAAACTGAGAATCTCTCTTTTGAAGTCTGTTAAAAACACGTGTGTAGTTTGTTTCCACTTGCCGCGTAGTTAGATACACATACATGTGTGCTCATAACATAGTTAGCTAGCTCATGAAGGTATGGTGTAAATGGAAAGCCCCGTGTCGGCGTTGAATGTGTGATAAGTGTGAATATAAGATATAATATAAGAAAAGAAAACGTCCCGTATTGGTTCTGAGAAGTTATGGCAACCCTAGATATATTCAATGTTAGTATTGTGCCTGATAATATCTGGTCTGCTAAATTATTATTAGTGCTGCATTGCTACTATTATTTTAAAGGCGATTAGGTATTAAATAACCCTAGGCAAAAAACTAACTGTTACTATTAGTAACTTATTAGATTATTCTATCTATTTATTAAACTTTATGTGCTCGTATATAAGTGAGAAAGGAGTATATAAGAGGAAGTTTGAAAGTGGCGCCATGGATTGAAAATTTGAAAGGGCATTGTGTCTTGGTAAGTGGATGGATGGAGAGCAGGCCAAAGAAAAGTTGGATTGTGGGAGAAGATGAAAGAACCCAATTGTGGGTTAAGCACGCCTGTGTACATCACCTGTCCTATTTTTTATTTTTGTAAATGTTGTGTACAATAAAGAATAAAGAAAGAAAAGTACCTAAGTGATAGCGTGACGAGTAACAAGAGGACATAATTCTAGATGCTACTATCCAACATTTGGGTAAGTCCACGCATATCGCCTACGGATCGATATATTTTGGCGCAGTTCGGTAACCCGTGGGCAGTGAGGCGTCGCGGCGAAGCCAAACCGACGCGAGGATAGTGTTACGTGGTTTATAGCAGCATAGATCAGGTGTCAGCTTACACAGACCGGTATTCGTCCTAATTCTATCTGACACTCGATCCTTTTAACTATTATGTTTATGCAATGAAACCGAAAGGACGTATTTTCGGATTAATGACGCATTTAATATAGCTGGCATTTTTTATCTGAATTTGAGTGCGTCATAGATATGTTTAAAATGAAGATAATTATCGCAGGTCTAAATTGACGTCGTTGAAACGTTTACCGCGTTTGCCTCTCTGATAAGTTAAGCTCGGAGCGAGCCAATCAAAGCGTTGAACGTAACAAATATGTCGATCGCGTTAACGTAAAACATAATCTCATAGGAGCAAAGAGCAAGATAATGATTTCATGTTTAATAGCATCAACATGACACAAGGTAACAAACTTACCGATATAGAAGGAAGAAAAGCCAAACATAAGTGGCAGTGGGCAGGGCACATTGCTCGTAGTAACTTAACAGATGGTGGATAGGGATGAAAGGTTTTAGAGTGACGACCACGTGGTGGAAGACTTAGCGTTTGAAGGCCTAACACAAGCTGGACGAAGACCTGGTGAGGGTCGCGGAAACCTGATTAAATATGCGATACGCACGGGACTGGTCATTAGAAAAAAGGTAAGAAAAAAGGTAAGAGTATGGACAGGCAGTAGACTAGAACCTGTAAGAGAATAATTACTGCAACATCTATTGATGTTCTTGTTATTACAAGAACCAGAAAGTGGAGCTTGCTTTAGCAGCTCTAAATTGAGGAGATTTCAATCTTTTCCCACCACCTTAAATATAGACATTACGAATGTCTATTTTAAGTTGAATTTTAAGTGGCGATTTGTATTAAAAAGTCCATTTAAAAACTATTTACCTTTCGGTATCATAATATATTTTGTCATGTTTTACATTGAATAAGTTGTTTTTTTGAAAACTATCTCGAATTATAAATTCAAATATACAATCTAACTAATCCCGTGAAAAAACTGATCTACTATCCTGTAATAGGCAACGTTTTTATTCCTTCTACGTTGTAAGTCAATCTATTATTTAAAAGGAGAAACTGACTGACTGACACATCAACACACAGCCGAAACTACTGGGACAAGAAGCGTTAAATGCACAGTTTCTTTATAAGACGTAGGCAAGCACTAATAAACGATTTTCCAAAATTCTCCCCTTAAGCGGACGAACAGGGGATTAGCAGGGGACTCTTAGGAGGTGATAAGAGGTTGAAATGGGGGTTCAAAGTTTGCATCGAAAAAACTTTCACGCGGGTGACAAAAGCTAGTTTGTTGATATACCATCTTACTAGTAACCTGTTCCACGCGCGCCTCAAGGAGATGGCAGCAAACTGTAGGGGCCCGGCAGGGTCAAAGCCTCTGGGGAACACGTGGTATTCCGAAAGGTTGACACCGAGTCCCCCCCAGATCATAGGCAACGAAGGAACGGGGTAGGGGTTTAGTTAGTAAGAGTCTGATACGCCCTCCAGCTCCGCCCAAAAGCGGGAGAAGTCATTCTGATGATTTCCCTACCAGAAAAAAAAAACCCCTAAGGGGATGAACAGGGGATGAAGATCCTTAGGAGGTGATAAGAGGATGAAATGGGGGTTCAAAGTTTCCATCGAAAACATTTTTCACGCGGGTGACAAAAGCTAGTTTGTTGATATACCATCTTACTAGTAACCTAACTACACGTATTCCCAATGCACATTTAACATCTGATAGTATTAGAACGAGGTCTGGTACATGCAGCGATGCAGCGCCGGCGGGACGTCAATTGATCGAATGTAGGTGACCGGAAGACTGGCAGCAATTGTAGACTGACCGATGAATGTATTGAACTAGATGGATTTATGAGTAACGACTGTATTATGGCTTGTGACTAGGGAAGCTTGGGTTGAAGAAGGGGAAAGGAACAAGCTAGAAAATACTGAATTAGTGACAAACATGCCAAAATAATCCCAAACAATCTCCAAAATCAATCATACAACATTTGCACAGTAATAATAAAAATTATCTAAATATTCATTTGGCGGAACCTGTGTCATTCAAGCAAGGAAGCTTGTGGAAATAAATAAAAAATATTGCTAAGCACCTAGATGTTCATGTTTCTTGTTTTCCTAAATATTTATGTGAATAACTTTTTGACTAAAGGGAAATACCTATTATTTACCTTATTATTTTTTTATGGCAGCAGTGTTAGGCTTTTTTTAAAGATGGAAATTATCTTCTATTATTGCGTCCCAGAAGCTCGAGGTTCCTTTTCGGACAACAGACACAGATAATAAGAAGCTAGGGACAAAGATTGAAATTGAAGCTAATAATTATTTATGACAATATTTTCAAATCGCGACTTACATCCAATCAATATACCAATAGAGTATTTAAGTTGCTGCTTGCGGCTTGGACATTACCGAAACCACTGGAATAGAACGTAGTGACCAAATTCACAGAGTATCTAATGTCGGAATTTGATCTTAATCGGATCAATTCTTTGAAGTAGGTATATACCTTGATAGATACATGAGAAATCAGAATCCAATTATATCTTTTGAAGTACAGATCGAAGCTGAAAATAGAACATTAGGATTATAGTAGGTTTTGATAACCAAAATGTAGGAGGCTATTGAAGAAAGTGAAGCATCAAAAATACAAAAGCGCTAATAGACATTATTTTGTTGGTGCTTTATATCACTACACTTAGTAACTATTTGTTTATTGAAATTGTATGCTCTAGTAAAACAACACAATTTAAAAGTGGTTTTAATGCCTTAGGTATTATAAATTTTTTACTAGTCGACCTTAGGGAAGTGAGAGAACATAACTTAGCATTTTTTATACCTGCCAGGTTTTCTCTTAATTTCCCTCGGTTGACTGGCAGAGAACGCATAAGGCATTAAATTCGCCTTTATATCCTTTATGTTGCATTAAGTTTTAATAAATACCTAAATACGATACATGTAATAGACGATGACGATTTTTTGTTAATCCAAACAAAAAATCTAACCAATTAACATTGTAATTATACTACCAATGTTCTTCAATATTCTGATTGAGTACTAGTAGAAAGCTTTTGACTTTACATATTTTTGTGTCGCTCTACTAATTAACGTTTGAATCCCCAACCGGTCCTATGAGACCGCGCTGTTATTGTTTTACTATTGTGTCTCGTTTCGCGGGTATCTGAGTAATTAAATGCGAACTTGATATTTCACATCGTTATTTATAGATAGGTACGTTTATTAATATTTTCTACTGCGCAATAGAAGTGTCAGTTGAAACTTGCAGGAAATAATATCACATAAATTAATACGATGTAAGATGTCGCCATGTTGTTCGATGGGTGATTGATCTAGAGGTTTCGTGTAGGATGTTGGTTGAAAACGTATAATAAAAAGCCTTAGAGCATTTAACCTAAAGAGCTTGTAACAAGCCAATCTGACAGAATCTGACTGATATAGCAGCGCTTTAGGTTTAAAACCTGAAATTATATTTTATACAGAGATAGAAAGAACATTGTTTATTTTTTTAATACTTAACTCAAAACCCCGTTTTTATTCCTACCGTTTTTATGTATGCGATTGACTGTTTTCCACACTAGTGCGAAAAAATAATTTAATTTAGTAATTTTATAACATATATCGTATCAGCACCATATAACCTGCATTTATTTATGTCTTCGTAAGTGTATTGAAAAACATCGTTTGATACATGTGGAAATTTGTTACTGCAGCGTTCCGTTCCACAATAACCTCACCTGCTCGGGCGAATTCCGCCTAGGTCGTAATGATATACTTGAAAAAAAAATGTACCACTGATTGTGGTCCATTTTCGGATGTCATATCCCACATCCCAAAATGTATATAATTAGATTACAGATAGATCCATTTTTGAAAAATCTTCCTCTAATGTAAAACACTTCTGTCAAGTTTTAATCTTGAAAAACCTTAAGTTTCTGTGGTGTCCTACAGTAACTTGAATTTTTTGCGTGCTGTCGCACACAGGAGAGAAAACGCAGTAAAAATACTAGTTTCTTAATAAGTTGTCTAAGATACAGAACTTACCCATTCATCAGAGCCTTGGTAGCAACTTCAGCAGTATAAGCAGCATCAGCCAACGGCTTCACCTCCGCCGACGTGGCGGCCGCTCGCTGCGCCCGGTTGGCTGGTGTGTTCATGTCCAGAGGTCTTCGCTTCCATTCCACCTTCGTCAGCTCCTTCAGGGCAGCCTTGCCTTCTAGTACAGCTGATGCTATTTGAGCCTTGCTTGGGTCGGCGTTCGCCCATGGGGCTGCTGGTTGGGCTAAGGACAGAAGGGTTATTAATGAGAAACTATATTGGGTTATGGGAATCTTAGCGCAAACAGTGTTCACCATAAATATAGAGACATTATTTGTCCAGTTTTAAACTAACCCTTGTGAAAGACGGTCATTGTAATTTGTAATAATATAGTACTTGTTCATGGCCAAAGTTGTTTCACACACACTTCGAGTAAAGGGAGTAATAAACTTGGTTTAAAGAATAGCTAAAATCAGAAGTGGGTATATGCGTACAGCTAAGAAGTGGAATTCCCTGCCGGAATCTCTGTTTCTTAATAGGCACAACCTACGCGCCTTTAAGTCAAGAGTGAATAGGTTACTTCTAGACAAGCGTGTTCCACCTTCGGTTACATCAATTGCTTACCATCAGGTGAGATAGTGGTTAATCGCAAGCCTCTGCATAGTAATTTAAAAAAATACTTCCGGGATTAAAAAGAATCCTATGGTGTACCCAGTTAACAGAAAGGGTTGCTGAGTTGTTATTGAGTTGTTTGTTGGTTGTTGAGTTGTTGTTGTTGAGATGAGAGTTGCTGGCAGTGGCTTATTCGCCTGCGCGAATGTAGAAAATGATCCCAAGGGAACACTGAACCAAGATGAAAAAGGGATTGCCTGAATAAAAGTGTATGTGTTATGAATCTGTTCAGTCGTTCGAGCATGAAGAAGTACAAACACACACATAAGTTCGAACTTTCACCTTTATAATATTAATATGTGATATCGTTTGGATTACATTCATTTGATACAATGTAAACCTATTTGTAAGAGAAATGTGTTTTCTTTTTATAGCACTAACTACGTCACTGCTTACCATCAAGTGGGATTGCACTCAAGCACTGGTTTATGTGATATAAAAAAAAACTTGAAATTGTTCAGTTTTTACCTAGGAGATGGTATTGAGTTTGATATTTAAATAAATGACTATAATGAGTGACGGTGTGACGGGTGTTAAATCAACTAAAGTGCAAAAATATGTTTCCTGGAACGTTAAACGGTATTAAAATAACTAATGAGTATCAAATTCTAGACACACATTATGCAGATCAAGATTTTTGCAAAAACAAAACTTTTTTTTTAAATACGAGTAGGAAAAAGGCTTAAAATATTCTCCGTTACAAGTTTTACACAGGGCCGCTAAAATAACGAGTCGTAGACAAAAACTGTGACATCTCGCAAAGTTATGTAGGTACCTACATAAATTGTCGGTAGTTATAAAATAACACTACTTCCAAAAAGTGTCATTTGCATGAGGCCAATAATATTTTTTATTTAAACTAACAGACAGCATAAAAAAACTGACACTCATCTCAATTAATAAATTATACTTATGGTTTCTTTGATACAGAAATGTTATCTCGCCAACAGATTTCTTAAATGACCCTATGTCACAAATTTCAACAGGACAATATTATTAACATTTATATATTACACGTGTTTCCTATTATGTGTAACTACTATATTATTATCAGTCCTCTACAAAATACTACATTCCCACGACTTCATCTTATATAGGTATTTCAGATACTATCACACTTTTTTATAAGTGGCCCGGAATTTTTGTAGTCCACCGATCAAATGAGGAAATAAATTTCACACGCGTGGAATAAATTTCGCATAGATTATGACCTAAGTCTGTGTTTGACCTTGATCTTGAAATACCAGTTACGTCACAGACTAACATAATAATATTATAAAGGTGAAGAGATTGTTTGTTTGAACGCGCTAATTTCAGGAACTACTGGTCCGATTTAAAAAATTCGTTAAGTGTTAGATAGCCCGTTTATCGAGGAAGGCTATAGCCTATAGGCATATAGGATATCATCGCAGTCGCGGGTTAAAGCTAGCGTTAGCCCAAAGTAATAATTCCACGCGGATGAAGCCGCGGGCGGAAGCTAGTTACCTTATATTCGTTGATTATTTGCAAGTGAAATGAAACTAGAGATCGCTCTTAGCTAGACAGTTAAAACGTCAAGGAAAAATAATTTATATACAGTCAGACATTTTATGTATACCTACTCGTATAAAAGGAGACACTTGATTAGAATTTGAGTATCTTCAAGGCTAGTGAATGAGCTCTTAATAAACTAGTGCTCTTCACCATCAACGATTGCATCACTGCTTACCATCAGGTGGTATCGTAGTCAAGGATTAGTTCAATTCTCGAATCGAGTCTTGAAGATTTTTTTTTTATTATCTTACCTACCAATTTTCAGTTTTCAGACTTTTCCCTATATTTGTGCTATAAGACCTTGCTTTATACCAAATTTAAGGATTCTAGGTCAACGGGAAGTACCCTATAAATTTAGATTACTTAGAGAATGTCGAAATGTACTTTTTTTGCGATATATGTAAAGGGCTATATCTTTTTTTTTTGTTAAGCTTCAAGTTTGACGCAGCTTTAAGACACCGCGGACCTAAGTATATGGTTTTAATTTCAATTCGATACCTCCACGCGTTCCCGAGATAAAGGGTCTAGACAGACAGACAGACATACGGACAACAAAGTGATCCTATACGAGCTCCGTTTTTTTCCTTTGAGGTTCGGAAACCTAAAATTTATTGATTGACATATCAACGTACAGCCGAAACTTCTGAGACTACGAGCATGAAATTTTGGATAAGATTTCATTTTATGGCGTCAGAGAGGAATTTCCAAAAATCACCCCGTAAGAGGATGAAACGCTACTCCAAAATATTTATGGAATTACCTTCTTATACGCGGGCAAAGCCGCTGGCAGAAGCCAGTTTGCCTATAGCACAATCCAAAGGGGTCTATAAGTCAAGAGTAAATAGGTTACTTCTAGGCAAGCGTGCTCAATCGTCGACCACATCATCACTTACCATCAGGTGAGATACTGGTCAAACGCCAGCCTATCAATAATAAAAAGAAAATGGTTTTATCTTGACTAGTCATTGCCTAATTTACAATTCTAATATCCTCCCTAGACTAAACCTGTAGCGCCATAAAAAGGTTCTACCTACCTATTATTTAAATTTTTATTAATATGTATGTAGAATAATTTAATGTCAATTAATTTCGCTAATTCAATTAGTTAATTTTGAATGTTTTTTTTTCTTTTAACTTTTAATAAATTTACATTTTTAAATAAGTTTTGTGTAAGAATAAAGTAGTGCTTGATTCATGACTGCGATCCCTCTTGATGGTAAGCAGTGATGCAATCGTCGATGGTGAGGCGCACTAGTTTATTAAGAGCCTATTCACTCTAGCCTTGAAGACACCCAAATTATAATTAGACGGGAAGAACATAATACATAAAAGTATAGATTTATTGTTGGAGAGAAACTGACTTCATTATTTTTACATTATAGCCTTACTTAACACATCTTACCACTTAAAACTAAGAACCAGTTTGGCCTACCGTTCTGTTGATTCATAAAATAATCAATGAAATCGTATTGAAAAACAAAACAGTAAAATTATCTCAGTATTAATAAAAAAATACCGCTTTATCCATACATAATATATGTAAAATAAATGTATTTTTTCTCTGAATTTGTTTGTTTTTATGTTTATATCTCAACGCGACGTATCATAATATACTTTTCCGACAATATAACTCGAAAACCCGTTACTTTCATTACCGCTTTTAGGTACTTAATTTGCTGTTTTCGCACTAATGCTGAAAAGTATTCGAGCTCACCTCCGCCACAATTTATTAAGACTTTTAGTCCCTCGAACTATTGGCGCCCCCTCGTTGCGCTTGGGCGTCAAACATCGGGACACTACTATATCAAATGTTTTTGTATGTACTAAAAAACAAAAAAATATTATATACCAGAGAATAACTAATTACAATGATCGTTCACCTTTTTTTTTAAATTATTGTTTACCTATTTATTTTAAATAACTTTAGTAGGTATGCGTTTTGTCTATTTTTTTTAATTAACAATTTGCATGTATGTTGAAATAAATGACATAACTTTGAAGGCTTATTTACCATAAATTAATTCTTAAAGACCAGACAAGTTAATTTAGACGTTTATGACGTCAATCCATGCACGCACATGCACCAAAATAAACCAAGTATGATTATAAGGAAACAAAAATCTGATCTTGGTTTCAGGGCCGTGGATCCTGATACTACATACATATGTATTTACATCACACTTGAATTTATTGACGGGTAAGACAAAGGTTTTGGTTTATATTAGCGACCTATAAGGATTAATACTCTTGGTACCTGCACTTACTTTTTATCAGTCACTTCTTATTGATCCGAAACGTGGTCGCTCACAATGGGCCTCACCAGAAAGCTTAAACTCACCAAAATGGCATTGCTTTCATTTGCTCTGAGGGCTATGATCGGAGTTTCCTCGCATTACCACATCAGAAATGAAGATATCGCAAGAAAACCAAGGTAGACCGAAGAATCACCAAACTTAAGTGGCAGTGGGCAGGGCATATTGCTCGTAGAACAGAAGGTCGATGGGGATGGAGGTTCTGGAGTGGCGGCTACGTACTGGAAGACGTAACATTGGAAGGCCTCCCACAAGGTGTACCGATGACTTGGTAAGTGTTGCGGGAATCCGATGAATGCGAGACGCACAGGACCTGTCGTTGTGGTGACGCTTGGGGGAGGCTTATGTCCAGCAGTGGACTTCTCTGGGATGAGATGATAACGATGAATAAAATGCAATATCTGAAGCCAGTTAATTGGCAAGCATCAGGCAGGATGGGAAATCTGAGTAAAAATAATAGATCTGCGAACTAGTGTTATGTGGGCCCGGCCCCCAATTCTTGCATAAGCAAGAAGTTTGTTATGAGATAACCTACATAGATTAAAAAACAAATATGAAAATAAGATGTAGATACCCGAAATAAATAAAATTCTCATTTAAACAGTCATCCGATATTTTTACGACTAAAATATCAATGAAGATCTTATTGTAATTCTATCAAAAATTTAAATGAATACGTCAAAAATATTCTTATGACGTCAAAGTGTTTAAGGGGCAGGTTTTTGATGATTTTAAATCAGGCATCACATCTAAACGGTTAGTAGTCCGTATGATTTGAAAAAAATATTGTTCAGCTCAACTTTTGCATAATAATTAGATATTTATACAAATAACTATTTTTTTTAACTTGATATAATTTATTTTCAAAGTTACGTCGAATGCAGGTAAAAAACGAAGATTAAGTTAAAACCATTGAGTGTATTTTTATTAATTTATATATATAATATTTAACTTTTAGTCTAAAAGATAATTTAACTACCAATCTTTTGATACACATACATATCAATAAATGAAGCGTGGTATGGCACGGAATCGCACCCAAGGGCTGCAGCTGAAAATCAGCGTCAAGTGGCGGCCTTGTGTTACCATTTGGCATTATGCTGAGATGAAGTCCTTTTGGCATTACTAAATGTTCTTTTTATTTAATTTTAAGGAATTTTCCGTTCTTGTAACGCTAATAAACGCAACTTTCTTTCTTTATTTTTTTTATTATTATGCGAATAATCTTGATGCGCAATGAATTGGGGGTTATTAACACTAGCTTCACACCACTCGCTCAAGGTCACTGGCATTTAGTGTCGCCTTAAGAAATTGATGAAGTGCGGAAATTGACTAGCTAAAAATACAATTTTAATGCAACTAATATGTATATTTGGGTAGATAATCTATTATGTTTAGTCAACCTGATGATGCCGTTATTGGCAAAATAAATTAAAACAGTTAAGGTATTCACGTGCAGTAGATGTAACCAGTTTTTCGATTGATAAAGTGGTTCACCTAACAGCTGAACTGTTATTTTATTTTAACTATAACTATCATCGGATAAAAATAGATTAACTGCATTAAAAACAGGTTTTATCGCCGAATACGATTTTTTTGCTTTTGTTTCATCTGATTTTTTTTCTTACGTATTCTTTGATTAAATTACCTATGCTCAATTAATTTCTCCCACTCTAGGTTGGATAATAACAGCCGCACAGGTCGATCTTCAAGGTTAAGCAACGCTTGCCTAGGTTGGTCTGTGGATGGGTGACCATCTTAACATAACGAGTTTCCTCCGTGCCTCGGAAAGCACGTTAAGCCGGTGGTCCCGGCTGTCATTTGGAGATTTTTGGCAGTCGTTACGGATAGTCAGAAGCCAGTACCTAAATCGGACTCCAGTCTTGCCATGAAGTACCGTGTTACCCCAGTTAATGGGTTGTGGAGGTCTGGTAGGCAGCCGCTCCTCGTAAAATACTGGTATTCAGCTAAATCCGGCTTGACTGGAAGCCGACCCCAATTTAGTTGGGAAAAGGCTAGGTGGATGATGACTCTAGGTTGGAGCAGGAGGGCGTGTTAGATTTCTATTGACTAAAACCGACTCCTGTCTTCGTTCCAGGGACCCGGGGTTAGCATCCACATAAGCCGGCAAGCGATGTAGTGATGGATGATAGACCTATGCCTTGAAGGAACCTACTCACATTATACGAATATTTTAAAACTAGAAATTTCTTTCTTTAAATTACTTACTTCAATGTACGAGTATAATAGGTATACAAAATCACTTAATAGGTAACCACTTTATGAATAACTAGCTTCTTCCAGCAGCTTTGCCCGCGTTAATATAGAAAATTATATAGTCCATGTCACTTCGGAATAAACCAGCTTTATATCAGCGAAAAATTTTCTATATACGGATCAGGAGACAGTAATCAGGACTTAGATTACCTACTACAATAAAAAAAATATACTTGTACAGTACGGCCGTTATAAGTTGTGCAATTTGCAGTTGTTATTGCTGTTAAAAACTGTTATTGACATTAATTTTTTTAAAGCCTTTATTTTTGTATGAGTTTTCAAGCGCCAAAATTCGCAGAGCCGAACTTCACACTCGCCAACTTATAACGGCTGTACTGTAGTGTAGATAATCGAACAAAATCCATTTTTCCCAGAACATAATTATAGAACAGAAAACATACCTTCTAAAGGCCACTTCAGATCCAACAGCGGCTGCAAAGCCGGTGGCATTTCCTTCAAGCTCACATTCCTAGGAAAGGCAGGCCGTGGCTTCATGCCAGGAGACATCTTCAGCATCGTCAGGTTATTCTCGAACAGCGGCAAGGCAGGTTCATTGGGTTCCGTCGAGTTGTCATCATCAAACTGGTCCTGGCTTAGGTTGTAGGATATGGTCACCAGTAAAGCCACCCCTAGGACCGCGCTGCAGGAAGAAAGGGTAATATTGAAGCGGGAATTACATTAGACCGAAACACAAACTAGTGCGCCTCACCATCAACGATTGCATCACTGCTTACCATCAGGTGGGATCGCGGTCTAGCACTAGTTTACACCAATAAAAAAAACACGTGGACCACACCTGAGTTGTATGTAGAACCGCGTCGCATCGCGTTGTGTGGGTCTAATATAGCTCTACAAGTCTAGTAGCCATATAAAATGTATGGAGACCGAAGCACCCAGATCGACATACGTGGCCCACGTGGGCCCAATGTCATCATCATCATCAACTGGAATACATCCACTGCTGAAGAAAGGCCTCCCCTCATTCATTCAACCCTCCTCATTTCATTCTACCTTAATGATGTTCGATAGTCCGTTTTATTTGGTAGTAAAGTTAATAAGAGCTGGAATCTTCGAGAGGAATTTGTTATTAGCATTTTATTTTTGTCCGTAAGCTCATCCATATTTAATTAGAGTAGTTCTTATTATAATAGATATTATCGATCCTTTAGTCATTAGTTCATTACGATGCTCACTTCTAGTAGGTACTATGGCAAAATCTTTTCTTATTTTTGCCAAATTATTTCTCTAACTGGGCTAACTATTCTTCTTTTCTGTCATTTCAGATGTAGTAATAAAACAGGTTCTTAAAAAAAAATAGTAATAGCATCGACACGAAAAGAAGGGGCTTGCATACAATGTAACTTGGTTATCGACTCCCTATTCTATGGATCGGGGAAACCAGAGAGCCATAGTAACCGACATGGCCCAAATAATCGCCAAACTAAGTGGCAGTGGGCAGGGCACATTCCTCATAGAACAAAATAATGGTCAATAAAATGGTTCTGGAGTGGTGTATCTGTAGACGCAGCGTTGGAAGGTTTCCCACAAGGTGTACCAATGGTCTAGTGATGTTCGTGGGACTCTGATAGATGCGGGACTTACAGGACTGGTCGGTAAGGCGTAAAAGGCCTATGTTCAATAGTGGAAATGATGATGAAGAAAGAAAAACAATCAATTACCTACTCGCGCAAAAATGACGTAATCTTAAATCTACCTAACAAATACAGGGAAAGATATTTTGCCTTATCCGCGTAAAACGGCTAAACGCTCGACTCATTATAAAGCCAAGCGATGATAATGATGATGGTGAAAACCAGCGTGTACTCACATGATAAACACACAGATGGCGCACTGCGTGTGGTGCAGCTGCTTCTGGTAGCGGCGCGCCAGACTGGACTCGAAGACGTACGTGGGCTGCACCAGCGGCGTGCGCTCGCTGCTCGAAGACGCCTGCATCTTCACCTGGACACAGGACATTGGAGGTTATACTACCAGTTAAGGTTCGAGCTTGTAGTTGCTTAATAACAGCTGCACGAGCCGCAAAGCTTGAAGATATGTAGAGGTAGATGTAGCCTACTGGGGCCCTGGATTGCACGAAAGAGAGTCCCAAGATCCTGGAATGAAGGCAAAGAAGGAACCGGAGTGCGTTTTAGTCAGTAAAAGTCCCTAAAGCAGGGGAAGTCATTAGATGATTTCGCACTATAAAAAAAGGCTTGAGGAGATGGGTCCGTTGATAGGATCAGACTCCTTTATGCTTTTCGGGAAGCATGTTAAGCCGTTGGTCCTGGCTATCTTTCTTTATCTTAAAACCCTTGGAGAGTCATTACAGAGGCCGGAAGCAGAAAAACTTGACAGTAGGCATGCTGAAGGTGTTCTGTTATTCGGCAAAAAATTGGTGCTCAGCTGGATCCGAGACAGTTGGGAAAAGGCTTAGTAAAGACAGTTGCGTCAATTGGGTACTCCTTTCTCATTAAAGTAGAAGTACCTTAGAAAAGAGTATAACTGGGGTGGCTGGTGCTGGTAGTGTAGGGTTAATGAATCTGTCTCTACATTATCCAATGTTCATCTAGTATTATGAATTTATGACTAGCTTCTGCCAGCGGCTTCGCCCGCTTGAAAGTAGGTTTCTCTATACAAACATTGGAAACCCATTTCATTCCCTTAAGGGTTGAAGTTTGAAAAATCCTCTCTTAGTGCTCGCCTACGTTATAAAAGAAAACCTGCAAAATTTCACGCTTCTAGGCCCCGTAATTTCGGCTGTGCGTTCATCAGTCAGTCAGTCAGTTTCTCCTTTATTTATACAATATAGATGATGATTATGGAGACACTCTAGCTGCTACTATCTACCTTTTTAAAGAACAGTAGCTAAGATTCTGTTTTCCAATCTCAGGTCATAAATGTTTTGATGTTTTTAAAATTTATAAGGTTCATGGTGGTAGGACGACATCAGTAAGGCACTGAACATACACTGCGCACGCGGTGTTGACATTGTGCTTCTACTTAGTTATTTTATCTGTTATTAAACACGTGTTATCTTCTTGCTCACATGCATTTGCATGCATTTGGATTAAAAAGGCCTTATCTACATGTTTCAAGAGGGCTGTACCTACAATGTTTGTGACAAATTGTAGTAGCTTCCACGCCTTGTTGGGACTGGAATGAACCAAGTTTTTGATCGAATTACGGACGGATTTCAATCATACTATAAATAGCATGCCTTTCGATTATTAGAAGCAGTTATTATATTATTATATATATATATCGATCGATTATTATATATCGTGTTTTTACAATACCTGCTTGGTTATTTAAAATGGACGTTTCTAGATTTATTCATTATGAAGTTATGAGGGTCGGAACTTGGTGGGGCCACTGTCGTAACCCGATTTACGAAAATATATGAAGGTGCACTCTTCAATCAATTATTTTTAAAGTATCTCTACTGAGAGTTTATTGTAACACCTCCACATATTAGAAAAAAAGGTCTATAAATGATAAATGATATTTATTTTGCACATAGGTTTTCACAAACACTTTTACAGTTCATCTATACTAATATTATAAAGAGGTAAAATTTGTAAGTTCGTATGTAGGGGGTAATCTCTGGAACTACTGGTCCGATTTGAAACATTCTTTCAGTGTTAGATAGCCCATTTATCGAGGAATGCTATAGGCTATATACCATCACGCTACGACCCACGGGAGCGGAGCAGTAACGAAAAATGCGGGTGAAACCGCAGGGGCAGCTAGTATATTATATATCCGGTCAGATACCTGGCCCGGAGCTCTGAACTTGTATGTACAGCTGCAGGTCTGGTGCAGCGGGAACCGGGCACAGTTATAGTACCTAATAGGTTTTAAAATTAGTTATTTCAGAGAAAAATGTTACTAACATAATATTATTGTAAGTTTACTAACAACAATATGAATCATTATTTATTTACATTCGATATAAATAAATAGTAATATCTTTGCTAATAAAAATATAATAAAGCGAAAGATGGTTGGACGGTTATGTTTGTTGAAACGCGCTAATCTCAGATTGAATTTGTTTTTTTTTTGTAATCCTAAGCCAAATTTATGACGAATAGTAGGTATAAGTTATAATAACATCACGCTACGACACACGGAAGCGAAGCAGCAGGTAACCAAAGATGTGGGTGAAACCGTGGAGGACAGCTAGTTTGTTTATAAACCAACGCTAGGACTTTTATTATCGGCCTTCTAATGTTCCCACTGTTGGGACTCAGGCCTCCTCTCTCTGGGAGATGAAATGGGCCGTAATCCGCCACGCTTGCCCAGTGCGGATTGGGGGACGTCACATATCTTCGAATTTTTGGTTTTAGGACATGTCAGTTTCTTCACGAAGTTTTCCTTCACCAGTTTGAGAGCAGCGGTGATGAAATAAATTACATAAAGTAATGCGTCTGGCTGGGTTCAAACCCGTGACATACTACTTGTAAGTTACCACTCGACGCTCGGACTTACTACGGACCAAAACCGTCGTACCAGGTTCGAATGTATCAACGGTATCATCATCTTCTACCTAGCCTTTTCCCAACTATATTGGGGCCGGCTTCCAGTCAGGCAGGATTTAGCTGAATACCACTATTTTACGAGGACCGGCTGCCTACCAGACCTCCACAACCCATAAGTGTGTCAACAGTATAAGCCATCATTATCTCTAGCCATGCAGAAAGCCGTATAATCGATAGCTTGGGCAATTGCACTCATGACGGAGCCTTGACACAAACGCAATCAAAAGTTTTCATGGCACCCATGGTAACATTTCCGAAAGGGAAACTCATGACCCCTTAACCCTCTCAACGAAGGCAAAAAAAGAATGGGGGAGTGGCGAAACTATAGGTTGGCAAGGTTGGCAAAATGCCACCAGCCTCCGGCCCGACGGGCCCCCAGTCCGATGAGGTCCCCGCGTTACAAAACATATCTAAAAATAAAATTAAACCACAACGTGAGCATTTTTTCTGAATAGCCGCACGGGTCGATCTTCAAAGTTAAGCAACGCTTGCCAAGGTTGGTCTGTGAATGGATGACCATCTTAACATACTTAGTTTCCTCCGTGCCTCGGAAAGCACGTTAAGTTCTAGGTCCCGGCCGTTATTTGTAGATTTTTGGCAGTCGTTACGGATAGTCAGAAGCCAGTAAATCTGAATCCAGTCTTGCCATGAAGTACCGAGTTTGCCACCCTCCTGGGCCTCTGAGGATATAGTTACGCCACTGGAACGGGGTGGGGTTTAGTCAGTAGTTAAAAGTCTGACACGCCCTCCTGCTCTGCCCAAGTGCGGGAGAAGTCATTCTTATAATTCCCCACTTGAAAATAAAACTCATGGTAACATATTTTTGTAACATTCCGCAATGATTTTGAGAGTAACTTATCAGATTAGTAACAAAAAGTCAGTGTGCCTCTATATTATTTTACTAATTGATAGGCTATGAAAGGATTCTTTGTCCACTCTTATCTTTTAATAATAATTCTCCCTGACCCAATTTCGATCACGGTGGCCAACCTCAACAGAGATCAGCCAAGTACGGAAGAGATATTATAGTGCACAAGTGTGTGCGCAAACACAGGTGCACTCTCTGTTCCTTCACTTTCAAAGTCCGATGGGATGGCAATCCGACTCGACCGGGGAGAGATCAGGCTCAAGACCAACGGCTTTAAGTGCTTTCCGAGGCACGGGGGTATCACACCACCAACTTCCAAACTCCGGGCAGTTATAGACTAATTCCTAATGAAAAAACCTGATGGTACTTTTTGCCTGACCTGGGAATCGAACCCAGGACTCCACGCCACGGTAATAATTATACACGCTCGGTAGTCGCTCTTGCGACGATAAACGAGGCAGTTAGTCTTATCATTTATTATTAGATCGATTACTATACATGGTTTGTTCACAGTTTTTGCTCTGCTTAACTCTCCCATCCCTCCTTTTTATTAAATATCTCACTTTCAAATTTTTTACGAGTATTCTTAAACGCATTTCTCTAACAATCTCCTACTCCTTAGTCCTTCTCATACTTCTGATTTCGTTTATTCTTCCTTCCATATGTTGTCCATTTTTCTGTGGAATGCGCTTCCTTTCGATTTCAGGGCGGCCACCATTCAGTATAGAGATTTAGGCCGATAAATAGCAGTTGTCAAAAACACCTTTCCTTTAGGTATACATATAAAAATATATAAAAACATATGCCTGAGAGCAATGGTGGTGCATGCATGAGAGCAGTGGTGGCCCAATGGTATCTACCCCGACTTACAAGTTGTAGGTCGCGAATTCAAACCCATCCAGCGCATTACTTTGTGTAATTTATTACATCACCACTGCTCTCAAAACGTTGAAGGACAACACGAGGAGGAAACCGGCATGTCCTAGAACCAAAAATTCGAAAACATGTGTGACATCCACTATTCCACACTGGGCCCGCGCGGTGGATTACAGCCCATTCCCTCTCCAAGAGAGGAGGCCTGAGTCCCAACAGTGGGAACATTACAAGGCCGATAATGCTAATGCTAAGTATCGAGTTATCCACTTAATTAATAGGTCTGTCTTTAATCCTGTCTGACCACAATAAGCGGTCAGTCCACAACTTATAGACCATTAGTAGGTAGTAACACGTGTATCGAAAACTATTTTTTGTTAAAATATTTTTGACAGTGTCTTACGATAAAATGTTCTTGATTGCTACAATTAAATGTCTATCCGAAACCGGTTTGTTACACAATATTTTTCCATGGTTAAGGTACCTACTCGGACCTACGATTAATCGTGTCTATTTTAAGGTTAACTTGCTGTATTTTTTATTATTTTTTACGTGGAAAATCATCCAATGACTTTTCCCGCTCTTAGACGGAACGAGTGACTTTTACTGACTAAAATCCATTTCTGTTCCTCTTTTGCTTTCGTATCAGGGCCCTAAACATGACTGGAACAGGTGCCGTATGCTATCAGGATTTAAGAACTTTGGTAAAAAGTATAAAGTTTTTTTTTTTTTCTGGTAGGGGAATCATCAGAATGACTTCCCCCGCTCTTGAGCGGAGGGCGTGTCAGACTCTTACTGACTAAACCCCTACCCCGTTCCTTCGTTGCCTTCGTTCTGGGGGGGACTCGGTATCAACCGTTAGGAATACCACATGTTCCCCCCAGAGGCTTCGGCCCTACCGGGCCCCTACAGTTTGCTGACATCTCCTTGAGGCGCGCGTGGAACAGAACGCGCCGTTGACGACTGGGCTCGGTCCAGATTATTTCCAGACTGCCGGACAGCGAGCTACCCAGTGCTCGCCGTCCGCGAACCCGCGCCTACGGTGGTCGGAAATCGGGATCGGGATCTCGGCGGCGGCGGCGTGAGGACCGTTCCCTCACGCGCTCGCGGTCAGCAGCCTCCTTCACGAGCATTACTGCTTCGCAGAAGGAGGCGACCGCATGCCAACCCTCCTCGCTCCGGACCATGGCCTGAACCAGGGCCCGGCGCGAGAGGTCGCCGCTCCCGATAGTCTCCACAAGGACACGGCGGTGCTCCGCCCAAGCGGGGCACACTTCTACCGTGTGCTCCACCGTGTCCTCCGGGCGGTCCACACAGTGGCGACACCCGGGCAGTATAAAGTTGGTATCTATTTAGACTATAAGATATATCTAGGAAACCAACAAAAAGAAATTAATGAAAGAATGCCAATGACCTACACACATTTTTGTCCTGTGCGAGTCATAAATAAATGTGTATAATTCTTTTTTTCTTTAGAAAAAAAAAGTTTGAAGAGATCAAAGATAAAATATCTATACACGACATTAAATTGTAGTTAACTCATTAGAATTTCTATTATTATTAATTAGATCCCCGTTTAAATAGTTTTGTTAAACCAGATTAGTTTCTTGTGTGCGTACGAATATTAAAAAACCGAGTACTCGTTTAGGTGGGTCTAATTTATGGCCGTGTTCAAAAATGGGTGTGTCATGTGTAAAAATGAAAAAAATCAAAATGATCACAGATGTCGTTATAAAAACAAAACGAATAATACCTAATTCAAAATACAAAACATGGACCAAGTATGTAAATGATTAAATAGGTAGCAGATTCTGTAACTATGGGATAAATTAATAAAAATGCATTTTTTGGAATATTTTTAACGTTGTTTTGAGATTTAAAAAATTAACTGTGACATTTTTTAAAATTTAAATTTTATTTAAATTAATAATATGTATTTAAAAATATATAAAAATTTAAAAAATATCTCTAAAATTTGAGAACCTCGTTAAGGTAAAGTTTTGAAGAATGTGAGGACCCTTGGTTCTTGGTTCCATGAAGTCTCCTCTTGTGGGGAATAAATAAAAAAACACTGGTTTTATTGAATCGTCTAAAATAGTTATATTTTACCCTTGTAAATCAAACTAAATTATAATAATTTATAAAAATTTGTATTTACAAATTTTATTTTACAAGTTTTAATTGGCATTTTCAATTAAATCTGCACCATGTCTGTACCTAGATATCTAGAAACTAAAGATAACTTTGCCAAAATATTCCTACAGTACACACGAGTAGGTACTTTTTATTCAAATCACACATAATCTAATTATAATTTTCTATAACAAATTCCACTCGACCGAAGATTTTTATGACCTCTTAAACTGATCATTTATTTCCACTGATTTCATCATTTTGGTTATTTATTGTCGACCATAGTACTATGAATGAGGCACTTAACGTTTTGGTTGACTTCAGAGATTCGGATCAGCGGGGGTGTGGCCTATCTCTGTCGACAGCTCAAATGATAGCATAGCACAGCATCAGCCTTGTAATGTTCCCACTGCTGGGACTCGGGCCTTTTCTTTGAGAGAGGGAATCAGCCGTAATCCTCCTCGCGGGCCCAGTGCGGGTGTGTTGTCTACGAATTTTTGGTTCTCGGACATGCCAGTTTCCTTACGATGCTTTCCTTCACCGTTTTAAGTGCAGCGGTGATGATTATTACACAAAGTTATGCGCCTGGCTGGATTTGAACCCGTGACATACAATTTGTATGTCGGGGCAGTAGTTACTGGGCCACCACTCTTCAAATAATAAACACTCGTTATACCCGGCATTCCAAGATGCGATAAAAGTGATAATATTGCAAATCCGACCAAGGAGCAACGTTACAATTATAATTATTATTCAAAGGCCCTTTTATATTGTAACTATTAAATTTGGTTGAATTCGCGATATAATACAACACACAATAAAGCGTATAATAAATAAATACATAATAATAATCACTTTTATAGGCACTTAACGATTTGGTTGACATCCGAGATTCGGATCAGCGGGGGTGTGGCCTATCTTGGTTGACAGTTTTAATGATGATTACTCGTTAGGTAACCTACCCTGCGTTCCGAGATGCAATAAAAGTGATAATATTGCCAATCCGACCAACGCGCAACGTCGCATTTATTCGTGATATAATATTGGTAATAACGAATCTTAGTTAATTCTTCATGCAAAATTTTGTTTTACATAGGCCACTCTCAAAAAGTTGGCGCACGGTTCCAATTGGTCGTTTCCTATGGAAAAAACCGGCAAGAAACACCATGGTTACTCTTTTAAAAAATGAATCATCATCATCTGCCTAGCCTTATCCCAACTATATTGGGGTCGGCTTCCAGTCAAGCCGGATTTAGCTGAATACCAGTATTTTACGAGGAGCGGCTGCCTACCAGACCTCCACAACCCATTAACAGGGGTCGCACACTTTAAATAAAATGAATGAATTTACAATATTTGAATGATCATTATTTGAGTTGACAACTGAGATGGGCAATACCCCCGTCTGATGGGTGTCCCTAGACACCAAAATGGACAGCGGATATTGCCTATTGCGATCAGAAGCCATCATCTCTGAGTAATCTTCTCAAGGGGACGTCGCCGTCGTACAGGACTCTATTCCCAAACACATTGGTTGATATTAATGGTCTGTAGATACGGCTATATGTTTGTCGAACGGTCGAGATAAATTTTCCATTAACACTACGGGGGATACCAAATAAGTGGCCGACTAAGTATAATTTACTCATTTATATAGGCCTATTTTTATTTTATATGAGTTGATAGGCCATTTTTTTACTTAGAATTTGAAATATTGTGAAATCGGTTAATGACTTAAATCAGACAGATAAATAATTCTGTGCGTTTTAGTCCGAAAAATTCTGTGAACCCACCACAAAAAAAATCTTATCAGCTGCTAATACCACGGCAGGGTCAGAGCCTACAGGACGGCGCCTGGATTGAACGAAAGAGAACCCCGTGACCCTGGAATTAAGGCTAAAGGTAGTGAAGAGACAGTAATTAGATTTTCTAAGCAGGTATCTTTATCACGTTATTGGTTCTGTCATGTATAGTGGTCATTAACTTGGTCCAAGGGCATAAGCAGAGGGACCGATGGCTACTAACGGGTTAGCTGATTAGTTATGCATGCGTCGAGTAACCAGTTCAAAATGCTGTAGGTAATAACAGCCAAGATAAAAAATTTAAATAATTAGGAAGATATTTTCGGCCACAAAGTTTTGTTACTTGTTCCATAGAAGCACTATGGTAATATGGTTAGGTAATTTTTTATTATTATTATGCTCGCCTTTAACGACTATCTCACCAGATGGTAAGCGATGATGTGGCCTACGATGGAGCACGCTTGCCTAGAAGTAACCTATTCACTCTTGACTTTAAGACCCCCATACGTTGCGCGTTGTAGCTATCAGGAAACACAGACTCCGGTAGGGTATTCCACTCCTTAGCTGTACGCATAATGATCGTTTTATCAAAATAATTTGTATATTGGTGGATGTACCTACTCCATATACCGAAGGCGCAACGCCATACGTCTAGTGATCCAATAGCATACAAAATTACAGTACACATACATATACATTGCATTCCGTAAAACGGAGTCCCCGAAATGTATACGATAGAAAAACGGCAGGCAGATAGGAGATAGGTTGGTTTATCTTAAACCTTATTTTACTTGCAGAGGGTAAACATTAATTTCTCTTTATATTTTAAAGAGAAGGCCTGTGAACTAGTGATCAAAATACTACGAGTACGTATCCCATAAAAACGTTCTGTTGCAAAAAGCTGCCAAGTTTCGCACTCATTCGCCGTCTAAAGTTGAGCGATCCTATGTAGAGCCACGTCACCTTTTTCTTATTCTAGATACCTACCTAACCTTACACAGCCAGTCAGTCAGTAAGTACATCTTATACTATCTTAATTTAATAGAATACTTTAAAACTGTTGTTTTAAAGTTGTTGTTGTTCTTTATTTTAATACAATTTCATTTGACTTTAATTAACATACATTATATTAACAAAGATATTTGTGAGTTGACGATCACGTAGGCAGTTATAAAATCGATATAATTAAATGTTAAGCTACTAAATTAATGATATTATAATACATTACATAATTATGCTTTTAAGTAATGGGCGTCAAACAATACGCAATTTAAGATAGTAAATTGACGACACAGTTGGCGCCGTGGTTGAGTTACTGACTGCTACGCTACCTGTCGCGGGTTCGATTCCCTAACGGAAGAAATATTTGTATGGTGTACAGATAGTTGTATCGGGTCGGGGTGTCTTGTGTATCTGAGTTTACATGTTTGTGAACGCACCCACGATACAGGACTAATTTGTAGTATGGGGTATCTCGATTAAAAAAATGTGTTGGCTGTGGTATTGTCTTTTCTGTTTAACACATATTTGTTTCTTCGTGAAGCGAGATTGCCAAGTCACAAATTATCTTTACTAATAAAATTTCTATGTCAAAATTCAATTAAAATTCGAGTTACTAGTTTTAAAAATGAGCCTTTTTATTGAATTTGGCGGGGGCACTGCCATGCTTCCAGTAGGTACTAGAAATAATATAAGATCCTCACGTGGATCGAAGAATGTAGAAAAGTAGCGAACTTCCATGCATTCGCAGATCAGTAGATTTATTTTACATACATATTATATAGGTTTATCTTCATTTTACATCGAAACTCCATAGTTCTAATGACCACACGTTTCCACATTCATATTTAGCTAATTTATCTGTCAAATAATTAGAAGGAGAAATTGACTGACTGACATATCAACGAACTCCCGAAACTACTGTGACTGGAAGCGTGAAATTTTGCATAAGGTTTCCTTATATGACGTAAGCGAGTTGGTGCTCGCTATCTATTCACCCCCTGTGACGAAAGGGGGGTCCAAAGTTTGTATGGAGAAACTTACTTTAGCGAAGCTTCTGTCAAAAGCTAGTCTAAGATAGGTACTTACTACTTAATATTAAAATATATCCACTTGCCTAAATAATTTACACTACATTTTTTCCATTACGTATCAAATAATAAGCCTTCGTGTCTTGACAATAAACAGCACTTGATTGGTATCCACGCTGTAAGCGGTCTGGATCGCTGTCCATCCACTCATCAATTGGCTAGCTAGCTCTCAATAGAATCGATTCACGAACGAAATGTAAGAATTCCTTCGTCCCTTCGTCCATACCAACATTATTAATGAGAAAATAACTCTGTCTGCCTGTTACGCTTTCACGGTTAAACTCCTGAACTGATTATGATGATGTTTATCTATATTTGCTTAAAATAGGTAAGTAGGTATTTCATCAAAACACATAAAAAGTTAGTGACTCAAACGCAGCTGCGGATTTTTGTAAAATGTTAGCGACACACGGAAAACCTTAAAAAACCTAAATCCCTTAGTTTTTGTTGTTCAATGGTGTACACATAGAAATTAAATTAATCTATTTTATTAATTAATTAACTGTTTAATTATAAGCACTTAATTAAACAGAAAAATCGCAAAGGGCTCACAGTAATATATATCGAAAGTTTTAGTAAACTTACTTGTGTGCACTCTTCCTTTTAAAAACAACAAAAATAAATTCACAACTTCACTGCAACATTTCTCTATTATAATTATGTCTTTTATAGCATGCAACACTAAAAAAAAACAAAGTCAACTTTGAAAAAGGAATCAAATATTTTTTTAAAACAACCGCGCGCACTGGCTTGCATCCGCACAGCCAACAGTATTGCCTATCACTAAGTTATGAAGAGCCTTAGTAAAACCCAGCTGATGTTAATTGACGCTATCAGTTTGATCTGTGGCATTGTAGGTACGGCTTTTGAATTTAGTCGGATTATAGGGCCCTTTATAACGAGTTTTGTAACGAGGTTTAATATTATGAAATAAGAGTATCATTTCTAAATAATTTTTACTGTAGCTGTTTAGCCGCGAGTAAATAATATTTTTTCGGATCAATAATTAGTTTTTATTGAGGATTGTAAAAGTAGCGAGAATGTTAATTTATATTTTATAATTTTCAGAATATCTGAATACTTTTTAAGTTACTTAATTCTTTTTTTTAAATTGGCTGATATAAAAGTTTCCTTCCTACTTTTTAACGGGCTGTGACAGACAAAAATACCTCAAGATAATTTGTGCTATTTATTAAGTAGCTAAAAAGAATATTTTCTATTAAACATTAAATATAAGTTTATTCTGAAATTAAATGTTGGTACGTAAAGCTTCTAAGGGAGCTTGAAGCACAATGGCTAAATGTAAAGTGATTATGAGACTGACATTTAGAATGTATGACTTTAATAATAATTTCCATAACTACTTTTGTCTTTTCGTACTTAAAATATTGTCGATTTTTTAATTCTCGAACAAAGAATACTTTATAATGTATTTTAAAATCTATTGTGTTTTTGTTATGCACATTGATTAGCAATATTGAATAAGTATTTTGTGTTTTGTGATCTGGTTTCGGCAAGTCCTTGGTGGACCTACGTCAGTGTATAATTTATTTTATTTAAAGATCTATTAATTAACACAACATAAAGTTTTTAGATATCCCTATTACTAACACTACTGTCCGTCTGTCTGTCGGTAGGTATGTCCGTCTGTTACCAGGCTGTATCTCAAGAAACGTAATACCTAGTTAGACAGTAGAAATTATCACAGATGATGTATTTCTGTTGCCGCTATAACACCAGGTCTCCCATACAACGAAGCAGCAGATGCTAGACTAAATGTGCTCCATTAGTGTAATTGCTGTAAGGCGTTCTGATGTGAGGATAAACAATAAACAACAATAAACATGATTTGTAAGCCATTTTTACTACGGAAGATACGGAACTCTCCGTATTAGAGTCCGACTCTCATTTGGTCGTTTTTTTTTTCGGTTTCCAGGCGACTCTAGATACAATATATTTATCGACTCCCGTGCCTTGCTTGTCACACCTAAAAAGCGGGTCAAATGTGAGTTGGACTCGCACTCCTAGGGTTTCATGTCATCGTACTCTTTTCATTTTTAACCAACATTAAAAAAAGGTGAAGGTTATACATGTTTGGCGGTATGTATTTATTATAATTTTATTTTGTTTGTGTTCACCAATTTATTGATCAATTAAATACCGATTTGCTAAACCTAACCAACAACTTGAAGGTGTGTGACCGCTGTGTCACCTGATGGAAAGCGACGATGTAATTGACGGTCGGCGCTTACCCAGAAGTCACACATTCACTCTTGACTTAAAGATCCCCAGATTATAGCCATAAGGAAACACAGACTCCGGCAGGGAATTCCACGCCTTAGCTGTACGCATAATGAATGTATTCCCAAAATGTTTTAGGTGGGATGTCTACCATCACCACCATGTACCGGTGGAGCAACCCCGTACGCCTGGTAGTCCGTTGATAGAATAGACTCGGAATTAGGCTACGCAATTCCGACGCACAGTCCCCGAAATGCAACCGGTAGAAAACCGACAGGCTAGCAACTCAGCGAGAATGCTCGAGACTGAAATTTTGATTCGACGAGTGCATCATTGCCAAATGATCCTCTTTGTGCACCGTAACCCCGTTGTCGCAACGGTCACCCGGTACGAATCCGTCTTTCCAGGCATAATCTAGTCACTACCCTCCTCCAAATTCAGTAGGGAAACCAGCAACCTTAACCCAGCAAACACGTGGTATTCCTAAAGGTTGACACCGAGTCCCCCCCAGAACGAAGGCAACGAAGGAACGGGGTAGGGGTTTAGTCAGTAAAAGTCTGACACGCCCTCCCGCTCCGCCCAAGAGCGGGGGAAGTCATCCTGATGATTCTCCTACCATAAAAAACACACACCACCGTCTTACAGTCCTCGCCGACGACGCTTACTGCGACGCTTTCTTAAATGTCCACCCTGTGTTCGCATTCCCCATAAATATCAGTCGTTTAGTTTTTTTTTGAAGTCCTAGTTGTAGGCCTACCTACTGTAGGCTTACATTTATTAAGGCCGCCAGAGGCAAGTCCGGTTAAGCCGACGACCACCAAATAAATTAAATCAAGAGACGCCTGACAAATAAAATTAGCAATTTTTATAACTTTGCCGGTAAAGTTAACGATCATAACCGGTTATTGTTTTATTACTTAATATTGATAATTTGAGACAAATCTCTTTTCCGACGGAACTTTTTTATGAAGCCGGAGTATTCTTCTTTGATTAATTATTTTTAATAATTCCTAATACGTATAAAAATTTAAAAAGGTAGTTTATGTGAGTCAAAATATTGGTCAAAATATGTAATAATAACGTTCGGGTTTTTGATGTAGCAATAGTAGGCATTACCTAACGATAATATTAGTTACTATTAAGTAATAGCTTACAAAGTAGGTAGTAATTTTGGCAGATCAAGTATCTAAATGAAAATTCGACATAAAAGATAAAAATAATGGGGATTGGTTTTCAAATCGGAACAATTGATTCGGCACAAAACGACTAGTAACATAACGAGTTTCCTCCGTGCCTCGGAAAGCATTTTAAGCCGTAGGTCCCGGCTGTCATTTGTAGATATTTGGCAGTCATTACGGATAGTCAGAAGCCAGTAAATCTGACTCCAGTCTTGCCATGAAGTACCGTGTTACCCCATATAATGGGTTGTGGAGGTCTGGTAGGCAGCCGCTCCTCGTAAAATACTGGTATTCAGCTAAATCCGGCTTGACTGGAAGCCGACCCCAATATGGTTGGGAAAAGGCTAGGCAGATGATGATGAATTCGGCACAAAACAACAATAATCGTATTCGTGTCAAGAAACGGGTGCAGCAAAACAAAATGAGGCCAAGTAATCAAAATTTTAAACATTTGAGAACTTTACATCTGAAAGGCACGCATTTAAAGTTGAGTATTTCTCAAACTCTAGCCTGAAAACCTGTAAAAAGTTACACCAAACTCCTGAAAATCAGAATTTCCTGACAACAAAGTAGGAACTTTCGAACCTAAACCTGCTTTTTTAACCGACTTCAAAAAGGAGGAGGTTCTATGTTCAGCTGTACCTACTTAAGTATTTTTTTTTGTTTTTTGCTTATTTCATTAGGTCAGCTTTAGGGTTACGATATAACGGCTTGCCACGGGTTAAGTGCGTACCTACCTATTCATATATTAATTTTACTTGGTCAATATTCACCGTCGAATTTTATTATGATTATGGCGATGATGTTTAGAGAAGTCATAAAGTTAAATGTTATTGAACTTAACGAAGGTCGCTGATATTAAAACTTTTTGTTTTACGAGCTATTTTATTACCTAATTGGTTTACACATCTAGACAAGCACTTTGCCCGTGAAAATGTTTTCATAAAAACTTTAACACTGCGTAATCTGCATGACTGCATGTAAAAAGTAGTTTTGCGCTACCTACTAACAATGATAGTTATTACCTATAGATTTTGATTAGAGCTTCAAGTTTCGTCATCATCATCTGCCTAGCCTTTTTGCAACTACATTGGGGTCGGCTTCTAGTCAAGCCCGATTTAGCTAAATACCAGTATTTTACGAGGGGACTCGGCTTTTATTAATGTTGTAGGTAATAAAACCGGTCCGTCTGGGTTTAGAGGGCTGGTCGGAATGGCCAGTAGACAAGCATGCAACTATCTGACCATCATTAGAGCTTCAAGTTTATATAGGAAATATAGGAATCCTCTATTCAAAGTACCTATACTATTAAATATTGAAACCATATCAGCAATAAATACAATAGTAAGAAAATAGGCAGGTTGTATAGGTACTTGACTTGCACTTTGGACAGTTTAACTTCAATGGAATTGGCTAAATACATACAACAAAACTGAGGAAAATAGATAGGAGATCCCGGGAATCTCATGTCAAAGTACATTGACCCTAAAAGGCATATAGGAATACTTCCACTGAACAACGCCAACGCGAACGCTACGAATTATCATAAATTAAAAAATAATAAAATATATTGAATTCTCTTCACGATCATCTTGCCATACGTAGAACGGAACGCGTCTCACGTCGTGGCAAGAAACGTCATTTTGACTGACTTTGACATTAAAAAAAGTGAGAGTGAAATAGCCCGTGGTGCAGTGATTTGATTTTTTACAGTTTTTGTGAAAAAGTGTAAGTGAAAATGCCGACCATTGAAGACTTGCAGAAAAGAGTGAAGGAGTTGGAGGCTCAGCTAGCCGCTGCTCAAGGAAATGTAGGCCCCGTGCGCCAGAAAATCGATGTCATGTCGTCCGAAGTTGTCGATTCTAATCCTTACAGGTATTTTATTATTTTAAAGCTATAAAATGTATAGCTCTCAGGTTTTTTAAATAGAATGCTATGTCTTCTAAATAAATCCTGCCACATTTTCCGTGTCCATTGCGTAAAACAAGGATAAAATGAAGCCAATATGCTGCAGTTACCAAGTTGTTTTAGAAATCGACATCATGATGATTGTGATTTTGTCTATTCTTAAGACTACTGTATCTCTGCCATACGTCAAATAAGGCCTAGAATGTAATGTATTAAAGGAGCATGTTAGACATTTTAATTAACAAGTTGAATTTCCTTTCTAGTCGTTTGATGGCTCTGAAGAGGATGGGTATTGTGGACAACTACGAGAAGATCCGGGAGATGTCTGTGGCTGTGGTCGGAGTGGGTGGTGTGGGCAGTGTCACTGCTGAGATGCTCACTAGATGCGGGATCGGAAAGGTGAGAGTGTAAGACAGAACTGAAGAAGAATGTATAAAAATATATCATTATCATCTGCCTAGCCTTTTCCCAACTGTATTGGAGTCGGCTTCCAGTCAAGCCGGATTCAGCTGAATACCAGTATTTTACGAGGATCGGCTGTGTACCAGACCTTCACCACCCATTAATTGGGGTAACATGGTACTTCATGCCAAAACTGGAGTCAGATTTAATGTATAATATATAATAGTCAGTAATGTTAAGCAAGGTATTTATGTTGTAATTTATTGTGATGGACATCTTAAACAAGTTATCACTTAATTATTGCCATTTTCATTATAGTCCTCACAATCTTTATATGCATATTTAATTTGTTACAAAATCTTATTATTTATCACTAGCTTCTGCCAGTGGTTTCGCATGAAAGTAAAATATAAATAGCCCATTTTACTCAGTTTAAATGTAGCTTTTTAATGGTGAAAGAATTTTTGAAAACGGTCAAGTAGGTTTTGAGGTAGTTACTCAGACACCCGCAAAACGAGACACAATAGTAAAACAATAACAGCGCGGTCTCATAGGACCGGTTGGGGATTCAAACGTTAAATTGTAACAAAATAAAAAGTTCTATAGAGGAAAGATTTGATGATATCTCTTCTCTTTATAACATTTGTTTAGATAGAGTATTAAAGTTATGAATAATCTGTTTTTCCTTTCCAGTTGATCCTATTTGACTACGACAAAGTGGAGCTGGCCAACATGAACCGCCTGTTCTTCCAGCCCCACCAGGCCGGACTCAGCAAGGTGGACGCTGCGGCCGCAACACTCCAGAACATCAACCCTGACGTCTCTATTGATGCCTACAACTACAATATTACCACTGTTGATAACTTCCAGCACTTTTGTGATACCATCAAGTAAGTTTTTAGTTTTTAGAGATTGTATTGTAGGTCAAAGTAGTAATAATAGATTGGGATTAGGGCCTTCGCCCATGGTGACTTTTTGTAGTTTTGGTTTTAGCGCTGCTGTCACGCGTTCGCATCGATACAGTCGCGATGCAGCCACAAGCTGCTTGCCTTCGCCCATGCCACGATTCTGATTCGCGATGCAAACGCGCTACTGTCGCGATACAAATGCAAAAATTAAGATTTTGCATGTAGATTGTTTTTGTTTTTCATTGAGGAGCTCGTGGCTAGATAATAACAGCCGCACAGGTCGATCTTCAAGGTTGAGCAACGCTTGCCAAGGTTGGTCTGTGGATGGGTGACCATCTTAACATAACGAGTTTCCTCCGTGCCTTGGAAAGCACGTTAAGCCGTTGGTCCCGGCTGTCATTTGGAGATCTTTGGCAGTCGTTACGGATAGTCAGAAGCCAGTAAAATCTGACTCCAGTCTTGCCATGAATTACCGTGTTACCCCAGTTAATGGGTTGTGGAGGTCTGGTAGGCAGCCTCTCCTCGTAAAATACTGGTATTCAGCTAAATCCGGCTTGACTGGAAGCCGACCCCAATATAGTTGGGAAAAAGGCTAGGTAGATGATGATTCACGCATTCACCACCCTACCTCTGCCCTCTCCCCGATGTCGTTCATCGCTTCTGGTAGCGATGTTATCGTTCATTTACGAAACGTGCGTCAGCGGCGCTACAAAAAGTCGACGTGGGCGAGGGCCCTTGGAGCTCATACACACGAGCGGCATGTTGCCAATGGTAGAGATAACTGCAGCCGCGGCGTCAGCTGTCGACACGCTGGCCATAATTCCTAATCCTAAAAACAAAATATAATCGTGACAATCGCCAATCGTGAGACTGTGACCCCTGAGTTTCTTTCGGTGTTTCTTCTCAGGGTAGTCAGTTAGGAAACACTGGCCTCATCTAGTTACAAAAAAAAAGTCCAAAAAAAAAAATTCGCGTGTAAAAGAGTTTGGAAAAAACCTATTTGCAAAATAAATATCATTTATCATTATCATTTAATATAGTACCATGCTAGATGCTCTTCCAACTACTTGCGCCCAGGTCAAGGGGCCCTCTTCGCGGAAAACTGTACACCATTCGTTTCCACTAGAGGTACCATTTTTTAATAAATATAACTTGTTATTAAACTAAATAACTTGTTCCCAGGACTGGCAGTCTGACCGGTGGCCCAGTAGACCTGGTCCTCAGCTGTGTGGACAACTTCGAAGCTCGCATGGCCATCAACACGGCCTGCAACGAGCTCAACCAGAAGTGGTTCGAGTCCGGAGTCAGTGAGAACGCTGTGTCTGGACACATACAGTTCATTGTGCCGGGAGAGACGGCTTGCTTTGCTGTAAGTTTAATGTTTAAGAATACCAGTTTCAGGATAGTCATGTGTATAATACCAAAGTATTTCAAAAATGTCTTCACTGCTACATATAGGTAAAAATATTAGTCTCCTTCTGGGGGAATCAGATTAAAAGTAAGTAATAAGGATTGATTTTAAAAGCCAGATATTTTATTTAGACAGTTTTCATGAAATAAGATTTTTAATATTTTTATTCAAAGGTAACATGTGAATGATATATTTTTAAGTTTTCTGCATTTTGTAGAGGAGGGGCCAGTTAAAATATTATTGGCTGGTGCAATACGTATTTAGTTATGGTAATAATTATTATTCCTTAAAAAATAATTTCACAGGCTAACCTAGCGCTTTCACCTGACATTTTGCTTTGTTTATTTCAGTGTGCGCCACCACTAGTGGTAGCATCAAAGATCGACGAAAGGACACTGAAGAGAGAAGGTGTCTGTGCAGCCAGTCTACCCACCACCATGGGGATTGTCGCAGGCTTCCTAGGTTAGTATATTGCCGGTATTAATTTAACCTATCACATACCCACAAAACGAGACACAATAGTAAAACAATAACACGCAGTCTCATAGGACCGGTCGGGGATTCATGAATTAAATTTAATCTTATATCTATCTATTGTGGTCTGGTTTGCGCACTTACACCCGTTTTCAATAAGCTATCTATCTAAAGTTGCAGCTACTAAAGATAAACAAATCTATCCTTTTGCCCTTACTTGCTTTCCTATAACCTACCGACGGTTGCCATTCCCTACCAAAAGTTGTGGATTGATAGATAGAATCTTACTGGTTATCGGGGATAGCTATCTATCTATAAACTGCGGTTGGATATTGAAAACGGGCGTTAGTCCTTAGTGGACCATTGTGCTATAGTCATGGCGGCTTTAACTCCAACCAGCCCACCTCACTTCAGAAGCAGTCTTTGATTCCTTAAAGTCACTCATAGAAGTCCTGAGCAAGAGCGTTTGTGAGTGAATTTGGTGCTCCCAAGGTTTATGTTCTTATTTCTCTGAACGCTGTGCACTGAAGGAGTATATGGGCGACAGTTTCCTTTGACTCTGAAAAAAGGTTGATTTTGAATGTGTTTATTTCTTCTGTTGCAGTGCAAAACACATTGAAATACTTGCTCGAGTTTGGTCAAGTCAGCCATTACCTAGGATATAGTGCATTAACAGATTTCTTCCCCATGATGGCATTGAAGGTATGCATGACTTTTTAATTATATTTATTAAATACCTGTCTCTCTGTGGTTTTAACTAATGTTCTAATCGCCGTCCTAGTTGCCTAATGGCACAAAACGCTGGTCGCTGAAAGCAGTCTTCTATTCGGGTGCACGGAACTTGTTGTTCGAATTCGGGGGCCCAATGCCTTAAATTTATTGTTTTACTCCCGTTCGGTTACTGGAACGCGGGCAAACAACCCTGTCAATCCTGCGCCCGCATTCGTGTTGGAACACACTAGCAAAGTACTGCTTGACTATTGAAAGGAAAATGGCGTACTCGTCGTTTGTCCGAGTTCCATAGGCTAACGACCGACTGTAGTTGAATTTTTAGGCTATCGAGACGTCTTCGTTCGAGCTATGTGATTTAAAAACTCTGAAGCAGGCGTTGGTCAATTGAAGGTTAACCTGGACTCGTGATAATATCTAAAAAAAGTCAAAGCTCAATCAAAAGACTCGAAGTTGTTAAAATAAACCATTGAGTCAACTATCGACTTGTCGTGTTACAAAATAATCGAGATATTTTCGAGGCAAAGGAATCAACCACTAGTTTGCGATTGTTCGAATCAGTCACTCTGACTCGAAACGCTAAATCATCGCGGAACAACTCTCGAATGAACGCGGTACGCGCCTGTCGCAATAACAGTCGAGTCAAAGTCGAAATAATAATAATAAATAATAATAATAATATTCCACAACTTTCACACAACATCATCTAGTCCCGAGCTAAGCGGAGCTTGTATTATGGGTACTAGACAACTGATAAACATACTTATATATTTCTAAATACATACATATATAGATAAATTACACCCATACACAGAACAAACGATCGTGCTCATCACACAAACATTTGTCCTGGGTGGGAATCGAACCCACGACCTCCGGCATAGCAGTCAGGGTCACTAACCACTAGACCAACAGGCCAGTCAAAAATAATCAAGAACCATCGGGATATTCGAAAAAAACTACAGTAATCGCGCATTAGCGATACGCAATGGCGTGTTTGAATCTTTATGCTCCTATTCTCTACGCAGCCGAACCCTCAATGCGACGACAGCTACTGCCGCTCGCGCCAGGCGGAGTTCCGCGCCAAGCCCGTGGTGGAGCTCGCCACCGAGGTCACCGAGGACCTGGCGCCCGTGCATGCCGACAACGAATGGGGTATGTCCTCTAACTGTTGAAACTAATACGTTCATTTCAAACTAGCTGTCCCCTGCGGTTTCACCCGCATTTGTCGTTACTGCTCCGCCCCCATGGGTCGTAGCTTGATGGTATATAGCCTATAGCATTCCTCGATAAATGGGCTATCTAACATTGAAATAATTTTTCAAATCGGACCAGTAGTTCCAGAGATTACCCCCTACATACAAACTTACAAATTTTACCTCTTTATAATATTAGTATAGATAGACCTGTAGCGACATCCGAGACGTCACAGGATCTTGCATAACGCGAGCAAAGTTCTCCACGCGATTTGAATAGACACAACAGCCCGAAATATAATAAATCGCATGTTCCAAAGCGTAAATTTCTATGAGGAAGAACGTGCAAGAAACTCCAAGGATGTTAATAGAAAAGTGGCGGAGATTTAGGAAACGCATTGCGTGTAGTCGTAACGTAACGACGAAAAAGATGTATGATGTAGATGAGTTTGATGGTAGATAGAATAAAAATAACCAAAACCTTACTATAGTCTGATTGACATCGCTGTCAGCAAGAATACCGCTATTAAAACTTAAGCCATGTTAACCTATCACATACCCGCAAAACGAAACACAATAGTAAAACAATAACAGCGTGATCTCATAGGACCGGTTGAGGATTCATGAACTAAGGAACTTTATCAGAAATAAATTGCAAACATAATTATGTCTACTACGTTTCATTTTTGGCAAAAAGTAAATCTTTCCAATATTTTGTATTGGCATTTTTTGAATGTTTTATTTGTTTTACAGGAATCAGTCTAGTTGACGAAAACACGCCTGATGATGACGACTGCTCTCACCTTAAATTAGTAGATGGAGTTCAGGTATTTATGCAATTAATTATACATCCGAATAATTTATATCACTTAGGGCCTGTTTCACCACCTATGATCAAGTTTCGAGTATCTTACTTGACAGATAATTTCATACAAATACTGTCAAATTTTTGAATTTATTCAGTGAGTAGTGCTTACTCGGACATTGTGAAACAGGCCCTTACTATCTTGATTGTTAGACATCATAGTATATCATAGAAGTGGGTTCAGTCAAACGGGGTGAATAGGAACGAAGAGGTGAATCGAGACAAAAATTGATGGGAATTATTTAATCATTTTTCGCTCCTTACTCCAATGTATTTATTGAATGTAATAAAACTTGATACTTTAACCTATCACATACCCGCAAAACGAGACACAATAGTAAAACAATAACAGCGCGGTCTCATAGGACCGGTCAGGGATTCATGAATATATAAATCTATACTAATATTATAAAGAGGAAAGATTTGTACCTCTTTTTGTATGTTTGTAATGAATAGGCTCAAAAAGTACTGGGCCGATTTAAAAAATTCTTTCACCAATAGAATGCTACATTCTTCCAATTTGACATAGGCTACATTTCATTTTGAAAAAAATTAGGGATCCTTGGTAAAATCACTAAATCTCACTAAAAAAAGTGTTTTATATCCAAATTTCCAAAAATAAATAATTGTCTACCCCGTGCGAAGCCGGGACGAGCTGCTAGTTAATAATACAGTATAAACATATAAGGACCACAATGAACATCCTAATCAAACTTTTCTCTGTTTGACAGTATGTAGAAATCTATTCTTATGATATTTCTGATCGTTTAGTAGTTTTAGCAGCTGATGTTATGGGTCAAAAACTGATTATAGTATATTTGAACACTATTTTCTATTTCAGGTGGCCTACAGTGTCCCAGTAGACAATAGCACCCCAGAGTCAAGCACGGGTGGTGCCGTCGCGGCCTCCGAGCTTTCCCTCGAAGAACTGATGCAGCAGATGAAGTCCATGTAATGTTGCCCACTGCTGGGCAAGCGCGCTGTTATGTCCACGCCATATCATTTGAAGATGAGGTTGTTATGTGAGCATTTATGTTTGGTTGTTATAAAAGGCATCTGTGTTAGTTTACTGATGATTATATTTGAAGTAAATGTTTAGGTTTCCGTTTTAATTTCTAAGGAAAATTAGAAAATAAAAAAATAGTTACTTAAAATTTTATTGGTTATTCAACATGAATTTATCGAAAATTTTGGCTAAAATAGTGAGTAATTCTTATTATGTTTATATGACAGTAAATATAGTAATGATGTATGTAAGATTTTTATACGAGTGCAAAACGAAACGTGATCGGTTACGGAAAGTATCTATATTGATTTATGTGTTTCTTCTATGTGCTAGTAAATGTATTAGATAGGAGCATTTGTGATCGAGTGCTGTGTAGCGATGAGCGATGGAACGTTTTATTCGATTATTCGAACATCTCGATTGTTCTCGATTTTTTCTCGAGTTCGACTCGGTCTGTTATTGCGACTGGCGCATGGCGCGTTCATTCACTAGTTGTTCCTTGATAGTATAGAGTGAGAGTGACTGATTCGAACAATCGAAAATTAGCGATCTATTCCGTTGACTCGAAACAATCGAAAAACATCTCGATTATTGTGTAGAACGGCGAGTCGATGGTTGACTCGATGTTTTATTTTATCGATTTCGATTGTTGAAACATCTTCCATCGCCCGTCGCTAGTGCTATGCGTGACTATAAAGTCACAAAGAACGAATCTAAAATATCTAGTTAAGGCATTTGCTATAAAGAATGTGTCAAAAATGTAAACATAGAAATCTGCCGTCATAACTAAGAATGCAGTAATCGCAAAATGGCGGTTACGAGATAAACGCAAAAAAACATAAGTTTTTGTGTAAGTATGGCGAAAATTATTACATAAAAAACATACTTCGAATGATTTTTTTTATGAATAAATTATTTTTTTCATATAACTCTTCGGATACGAAAAAAATATTTTTTCTGATAAAAAAGTGAAATTCTCAAAAATGTCGAAACTGCATTCTTTGTTATCAGGGCAGAAATGTGAGGCGCTTCGTGACAATTTAACGCAATGAAACATTCCAGCTTGATTGTATATTATAAACTATTTATTTAAGAGTCAATGAATAGTGTAAGTAGTAGTTTATTTATTTTTTTGATGTGTTTAAAAGTTTTATACCAATATTGTTGTTAGCTGCGCTGAGCTGAATATCATTATACATATTATTGTATTGTAACAAATTTTATTATGATTAAATATCGTCTGTGAGTAGTTTCGTCTTTATCTTCTCCACGCAGGCGTTTAGTTTGGTCGTGATGTGTTTGTTTGCTGGTGGCAGAGAGTTGCTCTGGAAAATGAAGGAAGTAAGGTTTCACTAAAGATTTTAAAGTAAAAAAAACCGGCCAAGTGCTAGTCGGACTCGTGTACGAAGGGTTCCATGCCGTCCGTACCAAAAAACGGGGGCACCACATAATTATATTTATGTTATTGTTTTTAGTATTTGTTGTAATAGCCGCTACAGAAATACATATATCAACTGTGAAATTTTCAAGTATCTAGCTATCACGGTTTAAAAGATACAACTTGGTGACAGACAGACAGAACGACGAACGGACAGTCGAGTCTTTGGGTACGGAAACCTAGAAACATTATTATGTACTTGCTATTTAAAAACGATTCTAAGGGCAGTCATTGGCTAAATATTAGATTCCATCCTAAAGTTGTCTGTAAAAAATTGTCTTGTGCGATAAGACTGCCCGTTGTACACTTAGTTTTTGTAAATGTTTATCCTGATCACATTATGAGGCGTACAATAAATTATTTAGTAATAATAATATTCCGTTACCATAACATTGGCCATAACTTGCTTGGCCCTGGCGAGAGTCCGGGGCATGAGTCCAGTAGCAGCAGCCACTTGCAGCGCGAAGCTGGTCTCCGCGCCCCCCTCACACACACGGAACAGGAACACTGGCTCGCCGTCTTCCAGAATGAACTCGAAACGCTGGAGAAAGGAAGAAGGAGATCATAATAACTTAATAACAGATTCTTTATGACCCTTAAAGGTCAGCTCACACCGAGACGCGAAACGACGCGACGCTGCAAGCAAATTTTAATAGAGTGACTCAAAATAGAACTTTATGTACTACACGAAAAGATACACATTTCATTGTGAGAATTTAGAATACGTTGCTTCATGCAGTACTGCGCTTCGTGACGTTGCGAGGCGGCGCAGCGCGAAACCACTGGCCTCTTCCTGCATCGTCGCGACTCGGTGTGAACTGACCCTATGCTGTGAACGCACACAAATAAAGCGAACAGAAACGTCAAATTTGAACATTTGGTTCGCATGGACGGCGTTTTTGAACACGAACGCAAACATAGTTCGAATGAAGTTCGCGCACAAATAAATCAAGTAGCGGAAAGTTCTTTTGGTGTCCGCACTGATTGACGAAGAACACCATCTATATAGAACATAGGCTCGCCGCAAACGTGTTTGACGAACAGTGTTCGATGTTCGTTAGCGGTAAATAGGTGACCAAGTTGTTGCGAATCATGCGACGCAACAAAGTTCGTACGTACACACGGTTTTACGAAGAAAAGTTTATGAAATAAAGATGAATTTTATTTTAATGGTTTCAAATTTTTAAACCAATACAATTTTAAGTAGGTAATTAAGAAAAGTACTAAAGAAGATGCCAAAAAAGAAACTTAAAAACCCTCACCAGAAACCGCACAGTGGGCGTATCCACAATATACTCGTTGATATTGAGGTAGTGTGTCGCCAACAACACGTGCGGACAGTGGTCTCCTCTGAACAGCAGCGTGTTGAGACAAGCGGCCAGCAGTGAGAGGCCGTCTGTGGCGGAGGTGCCTTTGCCGAACTCGTCTATTATGAGGAGGGAATTGGAGGTCGACTCTTGGAGGGCTAGGGCCATCTGGAATATAGACGGAGTTTTGGATGTTACCTACATCATCATCATAGCATAGCATCAGTCATTTCTGTTCCCATTGCTGGGACCTAAGTCTCTAGGATAGGGAATGTGCCGTAATCCACCACGCGTTTATTATCTTCATTTCAGCTGAAAGACATTCACTGTAGGACATAGGTCTTCCCTATAACGACGGTCCTGTGCGTCTTGCATCCACAAGATTTCCGTGACCCTCTCCAGGTCATCACAATCCCCTTCTCGTCCAATATAACGCAGTGTCTGAAGACGAAGTGCGAGTTAGTGAAATGTTTATTTGAAAGGAAATTCTGGTAACCCTTGTTAGTATACTTAAAAGTGCTATCAAAGGCAGAAGGCTCGGCAGCTAAGCCCACAAAAGTCGATATAAGATCCTTCTTCATGGATTTTAATGAAGTGAACAAAGACAGTTTTCTGATTTCGTCAGAACAGATATTAGTACAAGATCCGTTCCAGGGCCTCGGGGTTTCGTTTTCGTACAACCCATGGTCCTGTAGGCTTCGACCCTGTTGACCCCTAAGGTTTTCTGATGTCTCTTTCAGGCGCGCGTTTTGTTCGGACCGAACGGCGAGCTGCCAACTGCTCGCCGTCCGTAAACCTAAAGAGCGTTTTCGAGGCTTCTTCGAGTCACATACCTGTCTCAAATCTATGAGGAAGGCAGACATGTGCGCTGCGACGCACTCAGTGCTCTGTATGCGAGTGTGTATGTGTCGCACTACGCCGATAGTCGCAGCCTCGGCGGGCACGAAGCTGCCGATGTGGGCCAGGTATACTATCAGACCTAAATATAAGAGGTTTCTTGTCAAAAGCTAAGGTTCACAGGGAAGGAAGAAGGTACTACACTGATTTATAGAAACTTGTATAAGAAACAATGCAAGCATTTCTTTTATTGACTAAATTGAACAAATATAAAAGAATTTATAAAATATCTTCATCAACCACGAAGTTCTAAAAATGAGAAAGAGAAGTCCAACATAGATATTGACGTCAGTCTTTGAAGCCCTTAGGGTCTGTACACACAGACCGGCTCGGAGAGGAGAGCAGATTTTTTATCACGTTGAAAACAGAGCTTTAAGTATTTTCAGTAAGGTTCATTTTTGCATATGCACTGCGCGTTCAAGCATTCTTTACGACAAAAGCAGTGCACATGCAAAAATAAACCTTACTACAAATACTTAAAGCTCTGTTTTGAACGTGATAAAAAATCTGTTCTCCTATCCGAGCCGGTCTGTGTGAACGGACCCTTAAGCAGTATGAAAAAGAGTTTGGGCTATTGCTCCCTAACTACAAGTCTCACCAATTTGCTTCATATAAACCGACTTCCCACTGGAGTTGGGTCCGGTCAGTATCTTGACACAGCCCGCCTCCTGACTGGACTCGACACTGTTGGGCACGAAGTTGTCGCACGTCAGCATGTACAGCGGGTGGCGGCCTTGCTTGATGCTGATCACCTTCTCCGTAGTGAGGGTCGGGCGGATGTAGTTGAACTCTTTGCAGACCTTCGACATGGCTATAAGACTGGGGAGAGATGTCTTGGAATGTAATGAGGTTAGTTCGAAAATTCTGTTCAGTCCAGACATGTGACATACACCAAACCGCAGTGGGCCCGCGTGGTAGATTACTCTCCTAGAGAGGTGGCCTGAGACCCAACAGTGGGAACCTTATAAGGCTGATGCAATGCAGATCTGCTAGATGCTTTAAATGTAGCAGTCATCATCATTTCAGCCGCAAGACGTCAACTATTGGACATAGGCTTCCCCCAAGTGTCGCTACAATGAACGGTGTTGTGGGTCTCGCATCCATCAGATTCCCGCCACACTTACTCCACTGGAGTTGGGTCCCGTCAGTATCTTGACACAGCCCGCCTCGTGACTGGACTCCACACTGTTGGGCACGAAGTTGTCGCACGTCAGCATGTACAGCGGGTGGCGGCCTTGCTTGATGCTGATCACCTTCTCCGCAGTGAGGGTCGGCCGGGTGTAGTTGAACTCTTTGCACACCTTGGATATGGCTATTAGACTGTGGAGACACGTGTTGGAATAGAATAATAGTTAGAATAGAATGAAATGTAATGACGCAGTAAAGACAATCTCCACAGATAGGGGTTCTCAGACGGATCTGATCTTCAGTATTTATGCGACGTCTCTCGGCAAACCATGTCCCACCTTCCATCCTTCATCATGTGTCCTGTTACGTGTTCACATAGGGACTTAATGTCAGCATCAGTGGACGGCATTGCCGTGGCTGAATACTGGGCCAGGCAAGGAGAATTTAACAGGTTTTCCCCTGTTCGACATTGGGCTATCGTAACTGTCACCGACCTGTCCTAAGCTGCGGCTTAACACCTGGTCCTCGTGGTGTTGCAGCATGACGCTGGTGAGTCTCGTGCGCCACTGTCTCACCTACGTGTCGCCTATCATCACGTCCTCTGAGGAGGCCATCACTCCTACTTCTCTTACCAGTCGAGCTCGGCACACTTGTCCACGACTGCAGCCAGGGTGTGCAGGTGTTGCAGCATGACGCTGGTGAGTCTCGTGCGCCACTGTCTCACCTACGTGTCGCCTATCATCACGTCCTCTGAGGAGGCCATCACTCCTACTTCTCTTACCAGTCGAGCTCGGCACACTTGTCCACGACTGCAGCCAGGGTGTGCAGGTGTTGCAGCATGACGCTGGTGAGTCTCGTGCGCCACTGTCTCACCTACGTGTCGCCTATCATCACGTCCTCTGAGGAGGCCATCACTCCTACTTCTCTTACCAGTCGAGCTCGGCACACTTGTCCACGACTGCAGCCAGGGTGTGCAGGTGTTGCAGCATGACGCTGGTGAGTCTCGTGCGCCACTGTCTCACCTACGTGTCGCCTATCATCACGTCCTCTGAGGAGGCCATCACTCCTACTTCTCTTACCAGTCGAGCTCGGCACACTTGTCCACGACTGCAGCCAGGGTGTGCAGGTGTTGCAGCATGACGCTGGTGAGTCTCGTGCGCCACTGTCTCACCTACGTGTCGCCTATCATCACGTCCTCTGAGGAGGCCATCACTCCTACTTCTCTTACCAGTCGAGCTCGGCACACTTGTCCACGACTGCAGCCAGGGTGTGCAGGTGTTGCAGCATGACGCTGGTGAGTCTCGTGCGCCACTGTCTCACCTACGTGTCGCCTATCATCACGTCCTCTGAGGAGGCCATCACTCCTACTTCTCTTACCAGTCGTGCTCGGCACACTTGTCCACGACTGCAGCCAGGGTGTGCAGGTGTTGCAGCATGACGCTGGTGAGTCTCGTGCGCCACTGTCTCACCTACGTGTCGCCTATCATCACGTCCTCTGAGGAGGCCATCACTCCTACTTCTCTTACCAGTCGAGCTCGGCACACTTGTCCACGACTGCAGCCAGGGTGTGCAGGTGTTGCAGCATGACGCTGGTGAGTCTCGTGCGCCACTGTCTCACCTACGTGTCGCCTATCATCACGTCCTCTGAGGAGGCCATCACTCCTACTTCTCTTACCAGTCGAGCTCGGCACACTTGTCCACGACTGCAGCCAGGGTGTGCAGGTGTTGCAGCATGACGCTGGTGAGTCTCGTGCGCCACTGTCTCACCTACGTGTCGCCTATCATCACGTCCTCTGAGGAGGCCATCACTCCTACTTCTCTTACCAGTCGAGCTCGGCACACTTGTCCACGACTGCAGCCAGGGTGTGCAGGTGTTGCAGCATGACGCTGGTGAGTCTCGTGCGCCACTGTCTCACCTACGTGTCGCCTATCATCACGTCCTCTGAGGAGGCCATCACTCCTACTTCTCTTACCAGTCGAGCTCGGCACACTTGTCCACGACTGCAGCCAGGGTGTGCAGGTGTTGCAGCATGACGCTGGTGAGTCTCGTGCGCCACTGTCTCACCTACGTGTCGCCTATCATCACGTCCTCTGAGGAGGCCATCACTCCTACTTCTCTTACCAGTCGAGCTCGGCACACTTGTCCACGACTGCAGCCAGGGTGTGCAGGTGTTGCAGCATGACGCTGGTGAGGCGCATCATGATGCGCGTCTCGTGCGCCACTATCTCAGGGTATGTGTCGCCTATCATCACGTCCAGTTCTGAGGAGGCCAGAATTTTGGACAAATTACTACCTATTCCTGAGACCCTGCCACGTGCTCTAAACGAGAACCATTTAACGACCTAAACTGAACTGTTAAAGGAATGCACCTTGGTCAAAACGTGTTAATATATCAGTCGTCCGAGTAATAAAAGATAAGTAAGTAAGTAATCCTATAGATATACGAGTAGCTCCATCCCTTTAACAGTTCACTTTAGGTCGTCTAATGGGACACGTTTAAAGCTAGTGGGAAGTTCCTTGTTCCTTCCATAAATATTTATCATCATTATTGAATAGATTCTTATTCCTAATCACATAATTTAGCACAATCCATAAATTTTTCATTAATTATACCTTGTTTTGGTCATACATGCTCCTCAAAAATATGATTGTTTCGAAAATTCTTACCTTCGCATCCTTTACTTTTGTAATGGATGTAGTCGTTGTTTTGGAACTGAAAGATAAAATAGATTAGGTATTAATTACCTTCCTCCTTTCAGTATCATCTTATCTCTACTGCATCATGAAACATTATCATTTCAGTCGAAAGACGTCCATTGTTGGACACAGGCCTACAAGGACGTCTTACACAAAACAGCCAAAATATATATATATATGTAGCGGTAGGCTCAAAAGCCGAAAGAGTTTTTTACGTGGAACACAAGCCATACTTGACCCTCCTTCCAGGGAAAGAATAAGGCTTTGGGAGGAACATAATCTTCCACCATCCGACTTCTTGAAACCCCAAGAACATCTCCCGCCTGGACCTGAACTGCAGTGGTCTGTATGGAAAGCACTGAATCGGTTGCGCACCCAGGTAGGTTTCTGCAAGCACAATTTGGCCAAATGGGGTTTTATAGACCAGTCGGATATTCAATGTGAGTGTGGTGCTTCTACTCAAAACATGAGCCACCTTTTGGAGTGCCCCAAGTGCCCGGACACCTGCACTTTGGAGGACTTAATGGGAGCCACCGATGCTGCAATCAACGTAGCTACCTACTGGGCCCAAAAAATTTGACAAGTTTACCTTCGATTCGAGAAGAAGAAGAAGAAGTTTGATTCTTGGTGATATGTCGGTAACTGGTTCTCTTGCGGATATCTTCATTCCTGATTAGATCACGCAAGAAAACTCCGAGCAAAACACTTTCCAATGCCCTTTGGGTGTCTAACCTTCTGATAAGGACCAGAGCCCATCATGAAATGCTATTTACAAACTATAGCATACCATAGCATCAGCATCAGCCTTACAATATTCCCATTGCTGGGACTCAGGACATCCCATTCCTTGTCCTAGAGAGGAGGTCTCTAGGAGAGGGAATGGGCCGTAATCCACCACGCGAGCCCAGTGCGAGTTGGTGACTGTCACATGTCTTCGAAATTTTTGTTCTAGGACATGCCGGTTTCCTCACGATGTTTTCCGTCACCGTTTTGATTGTTGTTTTACAAACTATCCTTACCATAAACTTCATATCAGGCAGTTCCTTATCGTCTGCGGTCAGGTTGTCAGCCCAGACCTTCACTCCCAACAGATATCCCAGGTGGGGCATGTACAGCATGCTGCACTCTTGGATGTAGGTGGGAAGACGTTCCATCTCCACCTTTGCTGTCTCTGACATTAGGCCGTGGAGGCTCGCCATTGTCTGTTTTTCTGAGAAACGTAAAAAAGTCAGGTTTTCTGACACAGTTTCAAAATAATGACACCGGTATCATCATCATCCCAGCCGAAAGACGTCCAATGCTGGATAAATAGTGAACATAGGCCTCCCCCAAGCGTCGCCACAACGACCGGTTCACACAAATATTATAAAGGTCAAAGTTTGTGAGTGTAATGGTGTGTGTACATGTTTGTTACTTCTTCACGTTCAAATGGCTGAACGATTAGATGAAACTTGGTACACAGGTAGACCATATCCTGGAATACGGCATAGGATACTTTTTATCCCGGGAGTAAGGTCGTTTTCAATTGGACAATTCTTTACTTCACACGGGTGAAGCCGCTGGCAATAGCTAAGTTGTATTACTAATAGAGAACATACTTCTGTCTAGTTCCGCGTCAACGCCAGGTTTCACGGTAAACTTGCCCTCAGTCTTAGACAGATCAAAGTCTATGATTCTGTTCATATACAGTGCCATCTGGAAGTGAGAGTTATTCCAATTTTATTTCATTTTTAAATGATATAAACTAGTGCTAGACTGCGATCCCACCTGATGGTAAGCAGTGATGCAATCGTTTATCCTCAGAGGTTTCAATATACAGGTACATATGTTATGAAAACCAGAACCATACCGGTTGCCAAATACTGGGCAGAAAAAAAATTGTAATAGTACATTCACACGAAAAGAAAAAGAAGAATATGTTCACAAAATTGAGAAAGAGAAAAGGAAGCTTTTCTTTGCCTGATTAAGGAAAGACCACCTACCTCATAGAGCTTGGTGTTATCGAAGCAGGCCAGCTGTTCCAGAAACTCGCTGACTTTGCCCACACTCTCACACATCTCGCAGATCAGCACCGCGTTGTATAACGTCTGGTAACAGTTCAACATCAATATCATCGTCATCTCAGCCGAAAGATGTCACATAAAACAGCAATATATCAGCAGATACTTCAAATGGAATGTGTGACAAGAATCTTGTTAATATGAGTATTTTATTAATCCAGAGTTCACTTACGTTATAAAGCGATTTCCACTGATATGGTTTTGCTGACAACGCTTTTATTTTCGACAATATTCCCTGAAACAAGCCTTTCGATTAAAAAAACAGTGTAACTTCCCTAAGTGTTGCCACAACGAACGGTCCTGAGCTTTTCGTATTCATCGCATTCCCATGACTCTCACCGGGGTCAATTTTACGGGAGGCCTTCCAACGCTGCGACTTTCGGTGCACAGTTGCCACTCTAGCACCTTTCGGCGCTACCAACCATCCGTTCTAAGAGCAATGTGCCCTGCCCACTACCACTTTAGTTTAGCGATTTTTCGGGATGTGTCGGTAACCTTGGGTCTCCTGTGGATATCTTCATACTTACGTGAACATTTTTGATGAATCGCATAGAGGAGCAAATGTTCCTCATGAGGGCATCGGTCTGTGGCTTCATGAAGTATGCGACAACGTCCTGACGGCTCTTTAGAATTGCCAAGTCTGTGGTCGGGTGTTGTAGCAGAACCCTGCAAGTCAAAAAGGTCTTAGAACCGTTGCCAAGTAAATCAGAGGCCCTATCATGAGCTCTTAACGCGTTCCATTTAAAAATCTAAATTGAACTGTTAAAGGGATGAAACTATAGGTGCAGGTGGGTGTATAGCTCCGTCTCTCCTTCTCGCTCGCAACCCTGTCATGTTAACACGGCATGGACAGGCCCCAGATCTAAACGAGACAGCGCTTGTAAACGCTCTTTGAGTTTTTACCCGCTTGTTTTTACAGCTTCGTACCAAAAATATAAAACTGCTGCTAATGAGTGCTGGCGAATGGGCAACTGCTACTTGCTTAATTCTACAAGAAACCTTTCCAGTACATTTTCTATCGTTTTTGCTTACCCTGTCCGACAGGAGAACTCCTTCAGGACTTTAAACGCACTACAGTCACAGGATAAGTAATCTGAAGTGTTAGCCTGAAATCATCGAATGACTTCTTCAGTTCTAGGGCGGAGCAGGAGGAATCCACTCCTATGTTGTGCCGCCGCTGCCAGGGCAGTTCTGCACGAGTTGGGTACAGGAGGACCTTCCGGACTTACCATATTCGGTATGGATCTCTATTATTCTGAAGGTGAGGACGCCGTAGAGCCTCTCTAGTCACTCTTCAAAGAGGGTACCCTCTTGAACAGGAGTTCTTCATGACTGGAGTTTCGTACTCCTCGCTTGAACGCCCTGCGCGTTCGGTGTGCCACTGCGCTGAACACTTGCAACCTGCGGTATGTGTCCTCATCTAATGTGTCCTCTTACCTCATCCGACTCTGTCCTATCTTGGAGCTGCATCTGCTGAACACTTGGAACATGGAGAGTCCCTCGCGACTGGAGTCGCGCACTCCTCGCTTGAACGCGCTGGGGTGTGCCACTGCGCTGAACACTTGCAGCCTCAGTACGTGTCCTCATCTAATGTGTTACCTCATCCGACTCTGTCCTATCTTGGAGCTGCAGCGGCTGAACACTTGGAACATGGAGAGTCCCTCGCGACTGGAGCCGCGCACTCCTCGCTTGAACGCGCTGGGGTGTGCCACTGCGCTGAACACTTGCAGCCTCAGTACGTGTCCTCATCTAATGTGTTACCTCATCCGACTCTGTCCTATCTTGGAGCTGCAGCGGCTGAACACTTGGAACATGGAGAGTCCCTCGCGACTGGAGCCGCGCACTCCTCGCTTGAACGCGCTGGGGTGTGCCACTGCGCTGAACACTTGCAGCCTCAGTGCGTGTCCTCTTACCTCATGCGACTCTGTCCTATCTTGGAGCTGCAGCGGCTGAACACTTGGAACATGGAGAGTCCCTCGCGACTGGAGCCGCGCACTCCTCGCTTGAACGCGCTGGGGTGTGCCACTGCGCTGAACACTTGCAGCCTCAGTACGTGTCCTCATCTAATGTGTTACCTCATCCGACTCTGTCCTATCTTGGAGCTGCAGTGGCTGAACACTTGGAACATGGAGAGTCCCTCGCGACTGGAGCCGCGCACTCCTCGCTTGAACGCGCTGGGGTGTGCCACTGCGCTGAACACTTGCAGGCCGCGGTATGTGTCCTCGTCTATTGTTACTATGTCTGCACTGAAGTGTCATAAGTAAATGGAGTTATGAGCGTCAAAATAGAGCGCGTATAGAAGAAAGTCAGAAGATTTATCATGAACGTCTCAGTGGAAAGACGTCCACTACTGGACATAAGCCTCCCCGAAGCTTCGCCACAACGACCGGTCCTGTGCGTCTCGTATCCTTCGGATTCCCGCGACTCCCACCAGGACATCGTTCCACCTTGTGGGAGGTCTTCCAACGCTACGTCCTCCGGTATGTGGTCGCCATTACGGAACCTTCCTTCCCAACCGACCATCATATACTTACGAGCAATCAGAAGGTTGAATGGATGTGACGATGTAAGCTGTTCGTTCAGTTGAACCATCAATTAGAAAATGCCTTATAAGCTTCCTTTCCTTTAAGCTTTAAATTCAGTTGTGAAAAGTAGTACATTCCTCAACTCACAGCGAAATGATTCTCAGACTTAAAAACTGCGGCTTGGCATGCAGATCCATGTTCAAATTAGCCCAGTTCAGGTCCAGGTATCTTAGCAGCGCCCCCAACGCGTGCACGCTCTGGGTTTGGGAGAAGTCCAGCACTGTTCGAAGGTATAAGGACCTCTCTTCTTCAGAGGCGTTTTGTGGTTCAGTGGGAAGGGATAGGTTGAAGATTCGTCTCTTGCATGCTTCGAAACCTTGGAAAGAGGCAAGGGAAGTAAGGTGAGGGTATTAACCCTATAACTATAAAATCAATTCAATTTTATTTTTTTAGCTTAATAGCTATTTTATAGTTGACTTTCCCCAAAATTGTGTGTGGGTTTTACAGAATGATCCTATAATATACGTGTCAAGTCTAAATGTAGACCATAGGAATATTGCTCTCACTGTTAAAGTTGTATTGGCAGGTTATCGATCACCTTGCGCTAAACTAGCGGTCAGTAAAAACACTTTATTATTAAAGCTTTATGTCGCACGAACCACTACCTAAATATTAACTAAAAACACCTCTTCTAGGCAGGTAACTCGTTAACTATGTAAGAAAAACCTATTCACAGTGTGAATTAGTTACGGTGACTTATAGTCCACCTTTTGATCGGTGGATCCCTTTTTATGATGTCAATAGTCCCCAAAAACTCCTTTCTACAGATTTATAAGCTACTGAATCATCGCCATCATGATCATCATTTCAGCCGAAAGACGTCCACTGTTGGACATAGGTTTCTCCAAACGTTGCCATAACTACCGGTCCTGTGCGTCTCACATCCATCGTATTCCCGAGACCAGGTCGTCGGTCCACTTTGTGGGAGGCCTACCAACGCTGCATCTTTCGGTAACTGGTCACCACTTCAGAATTTTCCGTCCCCATCGACCATCTGTTCTGTGAGCTATTTCTTTGAATCGTGCTATTACGGTACATCTAGCTAGAGTATTGTCAAAAAATGCAAGGAGAATATATAAAAATCTTGTCAAAAACCTTGCGCCACCTAATTAATGGTCAAAGTATAGCGGCCTGTGCCTTTCATCTTTTGTACCTATTTTTACTCGACTGTGCCAGAAAACAAACAAGACATAAACAAGCACATTATCTTCCTTTGCACAATGCTTTGCTGCGGCAAACGGTCTTCCTGACATCCTCACGTGTGCTCCCTGGGTTTTCCCATCCATCACCATCATCATCATTTCTATCTACAACAAATTCTCCAATACTTACTATAATCCTTAGCAGACAAGAATACCAGTTTGCACCTCCCCTCATCATTGGTATCGCTGTCGAAGACCGTCTTCCGGACAGTCTGGATGAAGGCTCCCTGGGTTGTTCATCACTATCACCATCATCACTATCTACCACAAACAATCCAATACTTACTATAATCCTTAGCAGACAAGAACACCAGTTTGCATCTCCCCTCATCATTGGCGTCGCTGTCGAAGACCGTCTTCCGGACAGTCTGCACGAAGGCCCCCTGGTTCTTGCCGTCCAGGAGAACACAGATGGGTTCTACCTGCCGGAACAGGCTGGCAAACATCTGGTATTCAGGGGGACGGTCTACTATTTCTTCTAGGATGAAGAGCTGGACGGGAAAGAAGAGAAATGGATGGGGTTTTTGTGTACTGGTTCATTTGTTTCTGACTATTTAATTCATGAATCCCCGACCGGTCCTATGAGACCGCGGTGTTATTGTTTTACTATTGTGTCTCGTTTCGCGGGTATTGATAGGTTAAGGATTAACATTTTTTACTCCTGTGTCGTGATTGCATTCACAAACATTTAATTCACATACACAAGATACCCAGATCCGTTGTTTCTTGCGGGAATCGAACCCGTGACACGCAGCGTAGCAGACAATCGCTCAAACACTGCGCCAACCGTGCTGTCAAAGAATAATCATATCAGTTTTTATTTTGCACGTTATTCATAGCACAATCAGCTTTACAATGTTCCCACTGCTGGGACTCGGACCTCCTCTCTAGGAGATGAATGGGCTGTAATATACCACGCGGGTCCAGTGTGGGTTGGTGAATATACGTTTCTTTACATTCCTAGATTCTGAAGACCCTATCCATTAATCCCGTAGCGACTGATGTCATAATAGTGCATTTTTTCTTGAATAGTGTCAGTTCATTCAGGTGAAATAGAATAGAGTGGAATTTTAATTTTGCAAACATGTGTAATATATAGTAGGTCTTAATATTTATTAGTCTTAAGATCAACTTTTATTTTTTTTTAAATAACTCTGTACGTAATGTTGGTGTGTCAAATAAATAAGATTGCATTATAGCTGAAGATGTAGCTTGGATACAGTTTACCATTGTAAAAACATTGTATCAAGTTCAAGGGCGTCGCCAGCTTATGACATAGGGGGGGGCAATGGGGTAATATTATGGATGATAAAAAAAATGAATTCCGAGAGCATGAAGCATTACACTTTGGAAGTCTTTGACTCGATGACGATTTTTTTTTCGAGAGCGGGGGGAGGAGGGCGTGTCAGACTTTTACTGACTAAACCCCACCCCGTTCCTTCGTTGCCATCAATCTGGGAGTACACAGGCTCACCTTTCGGAATTTCCGTGTTCCCCAGATGCTTTGGCCCTACCTGGCCCCTACAGTTTGCTGACATCTCCTTGAGGCGCGCGTAGAACAGAACGCGCCTTTGACGACTGGGCTTGGTCCGGGTCATTACCAGACCGCCGGATGGCGAGCTACCCAATGCTCGACGTCCGCAAGCCCGCACCTACGGTGATCGGAAACCTGGATCGGGATCTCGGCGGTGGCGCCCGGCGCGAGAAGTCGCCACCACCGATAGCCTCCACGGGGACACGGCGGTACTCCGCCCAAGTGGGGCACACCTCTACCCTGTGCTCCACCGTGTCAACACAGTGGCAACACTCGGGCGTCCTTTCCTCCTTGATCCGATGCAAACTAAATGATGGCGTGCCCAGCACTGAGTTACGACAGTCGCAGTCGCCATGCCACCCCGAGATCTTGCCGGAACTCTGTCCGCCATACCGCAACTTGTCGCGGCAGTGGAGTTTCGCCACGGCGTTGCATCTCCACGCGCAAATCGTGCATGCGTGCAAGGACTGTTGCCTCCAGATCCCACGGTGGCAGGCCAGCAAGGAGGCTCGCCGCTTCGTGGGAGATCGTGCGGTACCCCCGCACCATTCAGATGGCCATGACCCTTTGGCAAGCGTTCAGTTTGACCGCCGGTCGCTTACCCAGCGACGACGCCTAAACCAGCGCTCCGTAAAGAGCCATGGACCGAACGATACCCGTGTAGACCTTCCGACAGGGGACCCCCTAGGTTAGGCAGGAGCCGCTTCAGAGCAGACCCAGTCCTGTCCAGTTTGGGAGCCAGACGTCGAAAATGCTCCTCGAAAGTCCACCGGCTGTCGAGGACGTGTCCCAGGTACTCCATCGTCGACCCGACGCCGATGTGGACCCCCCCCCCCCCACCGACCTTTTTAAACCCGGTGGTGGCGCGGTCCGAGGGCCATGAAAGCAAATGGCCACGGACTTGTGCAATGCCACCTTGAGTCCCATTTGCTGGATCCTGTCTACGACTGTCGCAACCCCGCGTGTCGCTGTTTCGGCCGCCGCCTGGTACGACACTCCCCGCGCCAGGACCAGCGTGTATTAAAGATCTCTTGCAGTATACTGAAGGGCTTTTTGCTGAATGATTGTTTCTATGACGTTGTTTCCCCCGTAATACGCGGCATTGATGTATGACCAACTCCAGTCCAACTTTCTCCGCAACAGTAGTAGCTTCCTTTATAATTACTTGCAGTTTAAAATATAGCAGCATAAATATAATTTCTGCATTTATTAAAAGTTGGTAAGGATGTCAATTGCTCGCACTTTGGTCGCTTTACGGCTAGCTACATTTGATCTCTAGGGGGGGCAGCTGCCCCCCCTGCCCCCCCTTGGCGACGCCCTTGATCAAGTTGTTGTGTTATTGTTGTTTTGTATTGTATGTGTTTTCCTCATATTTGCAAAAATGAAATTCTATTCTGCCGAATGCGGCACGCAAACATTTATATGGCGAACGTTTCATCAAAATGCTTTTAAAAACACGAAACTAAATACCATGTGACCCAAATGCAGGGGTGATTTAAAAGGCCATATAGGATGAACTATAATAAATGTTTAGATAACAAATGGGACGCACCTCGCCGGTGCGGAGGGTAAAGTACGCCGCACCCAGTCTTCCTGAGCGGCAGTAGGCCACCAACACCCTCTGTGACATTTTAACATTAAGGTTACTATTTCTGTTGTATGTTTTATTTTTGTAAAGTAATGGTCAACTACTTTGTTTAAGCAGGTTTTGTGGCTAATGTTTTGTTGTATTTAAAGAGCCAAGCTTTTTTTTAGGTTGCCATCAATGTCTTCTCCCGCTTTAGAGCGGAGTGGGAGGACAGACTTTTAGTGACTAAAACCCATTTCTATGTTCATTCTTTGCGTTCCAGGTAATCGTTGAAATGTCGACGGTCACAACGACAATCCATGACGTCGTCGTCGATAATCCGTCGTAGAATAGCCAGGGTACGTTGTGTATAGTATTACTACTAGGATATAAAAAAATAAATTCAGAAGTTCATAATATTTGGATCAAATATTAATTTAAGCCCTAGTGCCAGGGGTTATGTGAAAGTAAAACCCGGGGCCTTGAACGAAGGCAAAGAGGAAACAGGAATGGATTTAGTCTGATATGCCCTCACGCTCGGCCCAAGAGCGGAAGACGTCATTGGATGATTTCCCACATAAAAAAGGCCTAATGGGTAACATAGAAGTAAAAGCCAAATCAGCAATATTTCGGTCTTCCAATACATTTACAATAAGATATCTTCAAACCCCTAGATATCACAAATTCAGTTGGGCAGAGAGCAGTAGACACAAACCACACCCAGCCTACAAAACTATCAATTAATGTACAAGCAACACTTTTAGGTAATTAATTAGCGTTGTGCTGGCACAGCAGCGGTTAATTAATACGGATTTGTTTACGCTACATGACAAGCGGGAATTTATTGCGTGTCATGTAACGCTATGTTACGTTTATGTTTTAAAGTTTGTGTATTCTCAAAGGTAAACGATGGACAAAATTACCTATTAGTAGCTCACAGCCATATCTAGCTCAACTCGTAGTTAGTTGAGGCTGTGGGTACGGTTGCCAATAATTGTATGTACTCTAATTGTAATACTACTGTATTCTATTTTTGCGTAGGAGTATTTTATAATCTACCAATACAATAGAGTAGAGTGCGTCTAATGAAAGCGCGACATGGAGTTTTTTTTTTAAATTTAATTGGCAACATTATTCCGCCGCAATTGTAGGAAACAAAAAAATTGTGAAGTGTCAAGGCATGATTTTCCCACTAGTTAGTAATACCACTTTTTTTTTTGGATTTAACGTTTGAATCCCCGACCGGTCCTATGAGACCGCGCTGTTATTGTTTTACTATTGTGTCTCGTTTTGCGGGTATCTGAGTAATTAAACTCTTTTTCTCAGGTCGCGCTTTCATTAGACGGACTATAGTAGCTCACAGCCATAACTATCATCTGCTTTTTAAACCCAGAGACTAAAATGACAATTCAACACAAAAAAACTGGCGTCATTCCTATAGTAAATTGGCATTAATTCATGAATCCCCGACCGGTCCTATGAGACCGCGCTGTTATTGTTTTACTGTTGTGTCTCGTTTTGTGGGTATGTGATAGGTTAAGTACTTGTGTCAATTTAGTCTCGGGTATAAAAAACAGACGATAGCTCTACTCGTAGTTATACGGTTATTATATAGCGGAGGGTTGCCAATTGTACTCTAATTGTAAGACTACTGTACTCTATTTTTGCGTATTTTTTTTTTTATCTACCAATACAATAAAGTACGTTACAAAACTCTACTTATTTTGACTCTAACTTTGAGTAATTAGGCTGCCCTGAAATCAGTAAAATACTAAATTCACACAATTTCAGTATTTTTTGTCTATTCGATCATCATTGCGATGCGAAGTGGCCTTAAATGATCTTGCTATACAATTATTTAAAAGCAACGATAAGTTTGGGTACAATTTGTCAAATAATGTAAGGAATCTAAATTACCATCTTCTAAAATCCGATTTATTCTGTTTCGTCTAAAAAGAGAGTTTCTACATGCCATACTTATTTTATCTATACTAATATTATAAAGAGGTAAAATTTGTAAGTTTGTAGGTTTCTAAGTTTGTATGTAGGGGGTAATCTCTGGAACTACTGGTCCGATTTGAAAAATTCTTTTAGTTTTAGATAGCCCATTTATCGAGGAATGCTATAGGCTATATACCATCACGCTACGACCCACGGGAACGGAGCAGTAACGAAAAATGCGGGTGAAACCGCAGGGGACAGCTAGTATTGTATAAAGAGCTAATTTTCAGTCACAAATTCCTCATTGCGATTGAAAATTGGCGGTTTTCGATGACTTTTCCATCTAATGTCACCTAACTGTTTTATTTGACTTACAAAATGCTATTCAATTTTATCTTGTCTAAATATGGTAGCTTTTCTATCACCAAATACTTATTTAATCTAACTTATAGAAAGAAGCTACTTAGCTACTGTTATTCGTTGTAATTTAAATAAATGTAAAGAAAAAATTCTTACCTCTTCTATTTCAGTTTCTTCACTAGTTTCCCGTTGATCGTTTGTATTCAGGACATCATTCCTAAAATTAATCGATTTACCACTAGAGTGTCTTAATTTCGATTTACTTATAATTTTAAGTTGAACTCACGAAGTACATAGCTGAACAATTTACAAACCTTTTGCATTGAGCTATGACGAAATGACTATCAGATCGGTTAGTGTTCAAGTTACTTGTACTACTAGTACTTTGGCGCAATACTGTTGAAGCTCCGTCCGAAGAAGTTTCTTCCATCATTCTTTTATAATTAAACTTTTACAAAAGAATTCGTGAAATGTGTTTTACTTTTCCCGCGCAAGCTTTTTTTTATAAGCATTTTTTTTTTTATTACCTGTAGGTAAGGTTAAGGAATCGTGCTTACAGCCAGGTTACAGCCGCATAAATCGAGAATATCAGCCTTCCTTTTTTGAATAATAGAGTATTTTTGTAGTATCTACCACAGAGTTCAGATATTATTTGAACTTTTTTTTTTAAATCGCGTTTGTTAAAGTCCCTGAATGGGTTATCTAAAAAATCTGTTTTTGTTACATAGGTACATATTTTCAATCTAGGTTTTTTATAAGAACCACGAGTAGTAGGTACCTAAAACTGTACATTTTCTTTGATATTGTTGCCCGATATTTTGTTACTCATGAAATATTCAGCGGTTACATACAAGTAGTAAGTAATTGAAATATGGCGTGATGTTATACATTCGACACTGGCGGCTTGTTATGACTTTATGCGGTCACTAGCCCGCTTTGTTTGGGTTTACGCTAATCACAAGCGCCATGCTATGCTGAATAATGGTCGTGTTATAATTAGAAGCAAGTACCTAAGTACCTATAGTACCTAATAATGATTATAAAACATGCACATGTAACCACACATAGGTATCAGTGGCGAGGGGTAAATTTGCGTGCGAGTAAATCCGCTGCTTGTACCAAAAATTATTATAAACCTGACGTAATTAAGCGACGGAGAATCTTAACTGCAAGATTCAGAAACCGTCGCTCAACTAACAACGCCATCTAGTGACGGCGTTCCCAACTTTTTCCACAAATTCACAATTTCCTCAAAAGATGACGCAGTGAACCAACATTTATGTAAACACAATTTTAAAAATAGTATGTAAAAAATATTATTAAAGTTCACTCACCAAATGCCGTTCGCTCAATGATGCAATAAATCCAAACCGGCGTATTTATTAACTGTCGTAACTTAATTTTGGGAACAGTATTTCGTTGCAATACAAAGAATCTATTAACAATATATCTCTACCATGAATTAATGCCATTACTAAATAGCACGAAATATATGTACAGTCACGATAAAAACAAAAAAAAATCGACAACAAAACAGAAAATGAAAGATTCGCGCCTCACGCACGTAATAAGATAACCGCCATGATAATTCGGTTGTATAAAAAAACCCTACCAAATAGGATGTATTACTCGCCAATAGCAGTTATTATGCAGTGAAATTCATTCTTATTTTGGAATCATTATAATTGCACAATGAATGAATTTTTCTTTCTCGCTTGCACCTGTGCAATGTTCACTGTGTTGCTACTCATAACTCGGTCCGGATCGAGTTATATTGAGTACAATTTTCTACGTGCGAAAACGAGACGGCAAGAGTTGGAGTAATAGGCGTTAGTTTATAAGAAAGAAAGAGATAGATGCGTATTAGATGGTTTTAGTTGTTTGAAAAGGTAATCCGGTATTTTTCGGCTTTTGATTTTGGCATTGACGACAAATGTTGTATACATTTTAAAAAATCGAAGTAATTGAACAATAGAAGGGTTGTTGACCTATAGATTTCTGTTTCAAAAGGGAACTCGAAAGGAATGGAGTTATATGAAGGCTTCGCGACTGATAGGTTTATATTTTTTGAGAATTGGGTTGTTGAGACTGAACATGCCTTTGCACACATAACTGCGTGTGTGGTTGGACATGGGCCATTGTGTAGAGGCGGCATGAGACCATCGACGAGAGAATCCTTTTTTGACGTGACAACGTCTTAAATTAGGTTGCGGCTGGGAGTCACTTATGAAAAAGTGTAACGCTCGGTAACGTTACGATGAGTCACCGAACGAGAGAGAGGCCCGCCGAATGCCTTGCGTCTCTCTCCCACTCAACTATGATCGGTCTGCCGCGCGCGCAGCACTAGAGAATTTTAGTAAACAAAATATATTTCTATAGTTATGTGCAATTCTTATTTTCATTCAATTCCTTGTTCCTATTGTGCAATTTAATTATATTCATATCAATAAATATTGTACCGAGAAAAAGACGTTGTCACGTAAAATCTTCGCCCGTAAAAACGACTTTACAGGCAACCATTTTTTTTTCTCCTAAGATTTAATGGCTCGAGGGAATATTCTATTTTTAAATAAAATTAGCAAAAATAAAAGCTTGTTCAATTTATTTATGACATTTATTTCGAAAATACTTCTCACACCACATAATAATATAATAAATTATGAAATGCACTTAACATTATTGTTATAAATATTTGTAAACCTATGTCTTAATAATAATAAGGTACACAATTAATTTGCTGTAATTTAAGTTTTAGTGCACTAACACTAGATAAACTTATTAACATTGTAAAAGGCACTTATGGCGATTTATTAGAAACATTCATGATCAGAAATAAGCATAAGTATTATTGTTTACATTCCTTCCAGTAGAATTCACTTGAAAGTTAATTAGTTTAAAATAACATTCGGATTTCGACGATTGAGTTCGGAATGTTCCTATGAGTAGTTACGTTGGTAGCTATTCCTGTTTGTTCGTTAAATAACATTAACAATATTACGGATCGCCATCATTAGGTACAGCTATGGCACAGTGACCCAGACCTTACAATAGAAATATAGAACATACTCTTGTCTCCTTCTCCTTCCATAATTAAATAAAACCAGTGGCGGATTAAACTGGCGCGGGGCTTGTAGCAAATTCAACTCAGGGGCCCCGTGCTTTTAGCGTACAAATCGAACTAGTTAAGTATACAATTTTGGGTTTCTATGTGAAAATTACAATGGACACCAATAACCACTTGAATTTTAAGATCAGTTGATGAAAAGTACAATAATGAGGGATGTCTAAGCGACCTTCTATTCTGTAGTGTAGATTCAACAATTGCTTGCAGTTTAGGTACTTCAGACTAAGACCTCCCTTAGTCTGAAGTAAACTGATTATCACATCCATAGAAATCAGCAGTGTTTAGGTTTCGTATTGACTTTTTTTTTAAGTTATATAATCTAGTGCCTGACTGCGATCCCACCTGATGGTAAGCAGTGATGCAATCGTTGATGGTGAGGCGCACTAGTTTATTAAAGCCAATAAATAGGCTTCTCTAGCCTTGAAGACACCCAAATTATAATCGGACGGGAAGACCGCAGCAGGCAAATTATTCCAGTCCTTCGATGTACGCGGTATATAAACGACGAAGCGAAACGCTTAGTCTGGACCGTAGAGGTGTGAACAACGTAAGGATGGATACTCGCCGTACGACTATTTTCTTCACGTTCAATTGTGGGATCCCTGATCGCCCTGGGCCCCCAAATGCACGGGGCCCGTAGCATTTGCTACTCTTACTACATGGCTAATCCGCCACAGAATAAAACCAGCTATAGTCCGTCTAATGAAAGCGCGACCTGAGAAAAAGAGGTCAAATCCAAAAATTTTGTATGTGGTATTATTAACTAGTAGGAGGTTCACGTCTTGACACTTCACATTTTTTTTTATTACCTACAATTCCAGCTGAATAATGTTGCCAATTAACCTATCACATACCCACAAAACGAGACACAATAGTAAAACAATAACAGCGCGGTCTCATAGGACTGGTCGGGGATTCATGAATTAAATTAAAAAATAAACTCCAGGTCGCGCTTTCATTAGACGCACTCTATAAGGCCACTAAATGATCAGCATATCCTTATCCTCGGGCGCCTCCTTCCTGAAGTTGATCCTGATGTGTCTGCAGACGTGGCCCACGGCGCTGGCGGCCGGCTCCACCACGGCGGCCATGCACGCCATCACCATGGTGCGGAGCGACGCGAAGTAGATCTTCACGCAGCGCAGGCACGGCGCGGTGCACCAGATTTGCTGTGAAAATGGGGTTTTGTGAAATCGGGTTTGGAAAAAGAGTATGGTATACCAACCATACGTGCACCATTCGGTAATTTGTCCCACTAACAAAACTAAAACCCGTATTCAAAATTTGGTGCTTATTTGAGCCAATTTGGTATAAGTATGAAGGGTGTCTTAGTTTGGCAAGAGGGGCTCGTATGGTTGATTTACTATATTGTAAGGACAATATTTTTTTTTTAAAGAGTTACCATGGAGTTTTTAGCGGTTATTTTCCTTCGGAAACGACCTTTTAGCACTGACTTTTGACGTTGTATAAGTGTCTATGTCTAATAAAAACAAGCCTATGTGAAATAAAAAGATTTAGGTTTTTGTATTTTGAATTTTGCTTTCTAATACAATACCGTGATTCGATTTTTATTGTTTATGATCGTATGTATCAAAGATACAAGATACATGCTCGGTAGATACAAGGCTGGTTCGGAGTGACGCTAGAAAAGTGTGTGGCAGTGGCTTTACCCAACAGTGGTAAGCTTATAAGCTTATAGGGTAATTTCAGGGTAATTAACAAACATGAAATTGGACTAAATTACCCTAATGAAACTAATTACTACTATAGTAAAGGGAGATATATTGGTGATATAAGATATTTAGTAATATTTTTAAACACAACTCCATACGGTTCCCTATGCATAATGTGGTACTAGTAGGAGGATATTTATCCTCCTCACATTTGTAACCTGTGTTTGTAACAACCCGCTAGCGCTGTCTCATGAATGTGGTTGCATGAAACTTAGTGGTTATACTGTTTTAAAAAAATATCTCCACATTACTTATATCACCAATATATCTCCCTTTACCCTATATGCTGTTAAATATTTTGTTGACTGTTGATAGACAAAGTTTTTTGTAGTCTAGTTAGTTGCCCTGGACCATAATATATTGGTAGTTATATTAGCAGATAGCAGATCGTATGTGAAAACTCTTTTCCACATACGAAGAACTTGATACTGCTTTAAAAGCTAAGTTAGACGGTCAAAAGCACTTGCTAAGCTAGCTGGTCTTGACGAGCACTCACCTCGAAGGCGAGGCAGGCGAACCCGCAGCCGAGCAGCAGCGCGCAGGGCGGCGCCAGCAGCACGGCCAGCGCCGTGTAGCACCAGTTGCGCGCCAGGCGGAAGCACGCGTGACTCAGGCGCCACGCGCACTCCGGGCTGCGCGCGCCCTCCGGCTCGCCGATTATGTCGTCCCATACTATCTGTGAGGGAAGATAGAAGATTAAGCAGGTACTTCATTAAGCAGCTCTCAAAAATGGTGAAGGAAAACATCGTGTGGAAACCGGCATATCCCAAAACAAAACATTCGAAGATATGTGACATGATACCCGCTCTCTGCCTCGCTTATGCCTGGAAAGCAACAGTTGAGGCTGTCAATTTTTGACACATTCACAATTTGGCTACTTCCATAGCGTTGCTCGTGCTAAGACTGATGCACACGTGGGTTTCGCGTGATTAGTATGTAGAACGACGTCGCGAGGCGTCACAGACTCTATAAGTCTAGTTGCCATATAAAATGTATGGAGACCGACGCACCCAGATCGGCGTACTTAGTCCACGTATGTCCAACGTAGTTCATTTATTCATTTTCAGTGCTATCCTTATCAATACGACTATTTTGCTTCATAATGTAGTTTTGCTATTAAAAAAAACTTAAATGGTAAGTAATCAACTAAATTATACAGAAAAAAAGTTATTGTAGAGTGTGAGTCTATAAATAACAACGAAATCAATTACAATTGAATTCGAATCGACTGTCGATTGTGAACATGACATAGTTTGGCAATCCGTTTGTGTTCGATTTGCTGTGAGTCAGTGTGTCAATGTTAGTAGCTCAAGAACTTTGAGCTTTTGCAGTAACATTTAGGAGGCATATACCGTAGTTATATTTGAAACATTTTGGGCATGCATTCAATGTGTGTAGATACAGCTAGCATTATCATTAGCGGCCTATAATGTTCCCACTGCTGGGACTCATGCCTGCTCTCTAGGAGATAGGAAGAACCGTAATTCACCACGCGGGCCCAGTGCGGATTGGTGGATATGACAATTCTTCAAATTTTTGGTTCTAGGACATGCCGGTTTCCTCACGATGTTTTCATTCACCGTTTTGAGAGCAGTGGTGATGAAATAAATAACACAAAGTAATGCGCCTGGTTGGGTTTGAACCCGTGACCTGCAACTTGCAAGTGGGGGCAATTACCACTGACGAACCGTATATGTGAAATATTTTGAGCACATATTCACTATGTGTGCAGCTAAGGAGTGGAATTCCCTCGACAACGTCATAGCTTACCATTAGGTAAGATACTGGTCAAGGGCGAGACTATCAATAAAAAAATGTGCTTAGGTAAACCTTATGAAATCGTACCAGTCATACAATAATAGCAGATGTTAACTGTGGAAAACTTCAAACACAAATGGTCAGACCACCAGACGGCAAGAGACGATGCGATGGAGCACGCTTACCTAAAAGTAAGTTATTCACTAACATCATCTCGATTTCGTAGCGGTATGTAATGGCTACGACAAAATCTCGTAGCAAGTTCGTAGCGGGCGATAATATTTACTAATGTACTGATAAGTAATATCCCATCATTATCTACAACAATGTTTTCCTTTTCGAGTTACCTTTTCAGAAAGTCATTCTAAATCTACCTAGCCTTTTCCCAACTATATTGGGGTCGGCTTCCAGTCAAGCCGGATTTAGCTGAATAAGTACCAGTATTTTACGCGGTTCGGCGCCTACCAGACCTCCACAACCCATTAACTGGGGTTACACGGTACTTCATGGCAAGACTCGAGTCAGATTTACTGGCTTATGAATATCTTATGACTATAACGACTGCCAAAGATTTACAAATGACAGCCGGGACCTACGGCTTAACGTGCTTTCCGAGGCACGAAGGAAACTCGGTGTGTTAAGATGGTCATCCACAGACTAACCTTGGCAAGCGTTGCTTAACCTTGAAGATCGACCCGTGCGGCTGTTATTATCTAGCCAGGAGTTCCTCATAATATTTACTAATGTACTGATAAGTAGGTAATAAGTACCCCATCATTATCTACAACAATGTTATCATTATCAAGTTATTTTTTCAGAAAGTCATTACTAACCCTTAAAGCATTAAAAGCTCTTCGTGGTTACCCATTTTCGTCCCAATTTCACGGCACCACAAAACTAATGGTTATTGTGTGTATAATGAAGTTGATATTTCCACCGACACTGATTTATAGACGGAAAGAAACGGACTTTAATATCGGGCTGTGTGGACTTGTTTACTTAGATCTATATCTAACACATAAAACCATAGCTTGGCTTGGTTATAGTTTTATTTGAAACGGTAGTACGGTACGCATGCAGTATGTTCTACAATTGTACAAATAATTTCAAAAATGTCGCAGTCAAGTACTAGTGGTTTAAGAAAGTACGTGGTGGTGAAAGTAAGAAAGAAATTATTATGATTAAGAAAGTACGTGGTTTCCATGATTAGTAAGTGATGAAACGGTTTACCAACAGTCGATTGGTCCATGTACCGTTGATCAACATTATCTTTTACCCATTAACTTTTCGTCCAAAGAACTTTTCATCGACGAATGTTTCGTCAACATTACTCTACATCAGAATGAATAAATGCTTAACCAACAGAATGTTTTGACCAATAACTTTTCACCCAAAGAACAATTGGCCCATGGACTGTTCCCCAAGAGAACGGTACGTCAGTGAGTATTTAAGTAATCTCTAGAAGCAATAATAGCCTAAGGATATGGACCTTTGGACGGCCAAGTCACAGGTCGTAGGTTCGAACCCATGCAATTTGCAATGTCTTTTCGAATTCATGTGCGTATGATAAACTAATTATTTGACTTGCTGAAACCGATGAAGGAAAACAACATGAGGAAACCAGCACAACTGAGAGATTTTTCAACGGTGTGTAAATCCATGTCAATAAAAAGATTTGGAACTAAGTTATTCTAAAGATATTGTTAGGGCCGTTCTATTTGAAGTCTCAGTAATGTCACCAGGAACCTATCTAAAATGTTATGGTTGCATTGCATTAATTACTCAGATACCCGCGAAACGAGACACAATAGTAAAACAATAACAGCGCGGTCTCATAGGACCGGTTGGGGATTCAAACGTTAATGCCTTAAATATACAAAATTTGGATCTCTGCTCCCCAAGCTTAGTGGGGTTTTTCCCCTGGTGACATTAGGCAAATGATGAGAAGTCGAAGCAACTCATCTATTTTTTAGAAATGTAGCTTTCCTTTGAAAGTCTTTAATGAGGGGAATATAAAGTGGTTAGTATGAGAAAACTAATAAATCTTCTTGCTTTTATAACTGAAAGTACAAGCATATTTAATGTCTTACTATATTCATTGTAAGTCTTTGTGAATACGATAGTGAGTATGTTTCTTTGTCCGTTCGCGACGTTTTCTTGGACTTTATCTATACCGATTTTAATCTTTGTACGTAAGTTATTATGGTAATAACTTCGTAGTGTTTTGTAGTACCTTCTACAAAGTCTAGAATTAACATAAGTTGTAGCCGTAGTTGCTAGGTTTTTTCCATATAACAGGTACTCTAAACTTCAAGGCATCCGTTATTTCTATAAATAAACCATAATATATGGTTATTAGTAACTTTTCCATGATTATATACACGTCACACAATTTGAACAACCCCTCTGAAATGTTAATGTATTTCCGGCGCTAAAGTATGAATAATTGTATTTTAATATAAAAGTTACGTCTGGAGTTTTTTGAATAAATTATAGTGTTTGTTGACGTTAAGAATAGCAATTTCTAAAAATTCTCATTAATTTACTGGGTAAAATACGGACATTTTAAGAAAAACACTAGGTTCCTTCTCATGGCTAATGTGTCCAGAAGATTTCTAACTTATAATTATTCCTAACAGTAGCTTAATCCTAAAAATTAAAGTTCAAACTAACAATTATTCCTAACAGTAGCTTAATAGGGTAAAACCGGGATAGATGCCGCGCTAGGATAGATGCCTCATTTCTAAAAACTCAACTACCAGAGAACGAAACAGCAAATTCGTTGTTTACATACGCGCCACATGCATCCCCTACCTCCGTGATGTGCGAGTTGTTGTGCTAGACAGAAGTTTCTCGCTTATGTGTCGAATTACATTCGCAGCGGACGCGACGAACGCTTCAAAATTTCAAACGTAAGTATTCACTATTCCATATCTTTATAAACAGTTAAATGATTACATTTTATTTGAATTGTTTTAATATATTGGTTCTTTGAGAACACATTTAAGAGTCAATCACTGATAAGTGCATTTATTTTATTTATAAAATATTGAGAGGCATCTATCTATCCCTAGTAAAAAGGATAGTTACCCCAAGTTTACAAGGGATAGTTGACTTTTGGGGCTTCTATCCCTCTATTCTGCAAGAGCCCTATTAAAGTATTTTATAAGTCATAGTCGCGAATATTTTGGTACTTCCTAATAGATATTCCAATTCATGGAATATCTATAATTAAATTTATTAAAAAAAAGCACAAAGGAAATAATTATTGGAAGTGGTTATAGGACTCCTAATGAAAGACTGTAATTATATTTTAAATAATACTTTGCTTATTGTAGGTGAGTCATGCCAAGGAAATACAAAAGAAAGGAGGGCGTACGAGCTGAGCTGAACAGAGCAGCTACAGTCAGCCTTCAATGAAATGGATAAAAAAAGGGGGGATCAATGAACAATCCAGACAATTTGGGATTCCATCCAGAACATAACGAAGGCGTTACGCTATTAAAATGAATGGGAATGTTTCGTTTGAGCTGATTCTATGATAGTTTTAATATTTAATCGCTTAAACAGTTTTTTTTTGTGTTTTTTGTTAAAGAGATGCATAAATATAATCATGGTTAAGCATTTTATATTACCTACACATGAAGATAATAAATAAATATTACATTGTGATTACATATTCTTGTTGATTATTTAAAAAGGCATCTATCCCGCATCACAGGCATCTATCCTCCTAAGCGATTTCATAGTGAGGCATCTATCCATATAGGTATACCTATCCCCAAAAAAGGTGTTTCGCAAGAATTTAATTTTTGCAGAACCAGTAATGGTTAGGTATATAAATATAGTTTCTAAAGCTCTATAAATGATTAAACTAACTATATTACAGGGAAAATCTATGCAAATATGTTTGGTATTCAAATAATGAAACACTATCGAAAAGTGGGGCATCTATCCCGGTTTTACCCTACAAAAAATACAAGTCACGATTAATTTTCTGTGTATTTGTTTTTTATATAATAACCACAAGGTATAATGCAATATAATTATATAGGTTTACTTAGTATATAAGTTTAAATTGTGCACTGGATCCTACCCTCGAATATGTTTTTGTAACTCATGCTGGAATAAAACTCATTGCTGAGTTAAGCTCGCCTTTGTACACGAACTATTTAATCACCATGTCTTGTAATGTTTATTTTTGTGAAGGTCAGTGCAAATATCGATTGTCAATCAAAAACTCTGACCCAATAAAGACATCTTTTAAAAATTCATAACCTCTCTTCACCTACTTATCAACTAGTCAAGGTCACTTCTACCGTGTCCATACAAACCTGCACGTGTTGATTCAGACTGTTAGGGTCCCTATCCTCTAGTGTCTCCCGCATGCTCTCCGGTTTCGCCGTCGTCATGACGGTCCGGTCCCGGGTGAAGGCCGGCTGCTCCCGGATGACCGGCGCTTGCGTCGGTATCAGCACCGGTGGAGCCGACACCGGCTCCGGTATGTCAGGCAACAGCTTGGCTTTGTGTTCACAAGCTATACACTGTCGAGATGTCGTCCGAGTGAGTTTAGGGACGGCCGCGCCGCCGGAACCGAGCGGGACGTCTTCAAAGGCCACGGTAAAGGCAAGTCTGCAAACTCCTTTAGAATTTGTCGAAGAAAACAGTTTGATGCGACTTTTCGGTAACTTTTTTCAGATGTGTGTAGTTTGAAGTTTTGTTGCCGAATGAAACTGGCTGCCTAGTTAACGTTGTAGAGTTATTTAAAAAATAATGTTAGGTTTATTTTTGTAGGTTGATTTTAATCGTAAGCTTTTATCACAAAATATAATCAGGTAAGTAATTAGCTGGAGTCGATTTCGTTGATTACACTTTTTAGTTCAATTTTGGACTCAAAAATAAAGTAGCAATTCTATAAAACTTTAGATTTATACGGACAGATTCTTTATCAAAAATTTATTACATTTGTATATCAACAATTATTTGGACACCGTCCAACCGGCCGTTTACAGTTTCAGTAATGTGTACACTTCACTGAAAGCCCGCGCGATAACTGAAAAACTTTTCACCGACCTTTACTTCTGAAACCCCTTTGCGCATGTCTACCTCTATGCTTGTAAATATTACGAAGCACAATATACTTTGACACTTTTATTAGAGCTACAAGTTAATCCGTCGTACAAAGACGGTAATGTATGTGTTATGTAAGGTTGGTGAGGCCGTTTTTCTTTTGTTTTTATGAAGTTTTCAGCCGGCTGGCGAGAGCGTTGACCGGTAATTGCTTCTAGGAGCATGCTTCACATGTCATGTATTTTATTTAAGGTAATAACTTCCGGAGCTCATAGGGAACGCAGAGTAATCGGTGGGAGTCAAGCAATAGTTGCTCTGATTATGTTATTAACGAATATCGTTAGTTAATATTTGGTACTTTGTTAGCTGGACACAGTGTAGTCCAGTCAACAAAGTACCAAAATGTTAACTATCCACTAGGTATGAGAATTACCTAACTATAGTCTTTTTTACATAGCATGGGTTGGGTGACAGCGGGACGAAAATATGCATCTTTAATTCATGAATCCCCGACCGGTCCTATGAGACCGCGCTGTTATTGTTTTACTATTGTGTCTCGTTTTGCGGGTATGTGATAGGTTAAGATGAGAGAAAAGGATAGATAGCTACATTGTATGAATCTAATAGCTGTCGCCGAAACCATCCTCTAACAAATTTAGTATAGTCCAGTCAACAAATTACCAAAATGTGAACTATCCACTAGGTATGAAAATTACATATTAATAATGTAATGTAGCAAGAAAAAAGAAAAACCATGGAGATGCTTGCCGGTTCTCCGCGTACTAGCTTCGGATTTTTTACAACGTGTAACTGAACTAACGATAACGACGGGGTGTACGTAATTAGAAAATTAAGGTAAAATCATAATTCAAGCTCTGAAATTTTATGAAATTCGTAGTCGTTAGTGCTTTTTTATGGAATTTATTATCCTCATCATCATCATCTGCCTAGCCTTTTCCCAACTATATTGGGGTCGGCTTCCAGTCAAGCTGGATTTAGCTGAATACCAGTATTTTACGAGGAGCGGCTGCCTACCAGACCTCCACAACCCATTAACTGGGGCACACGGTACTTCATGGCAAGACTGGAGTCAGATTTACTGGCTTCTGACTATCCGTAACGACTGCCAAAGATCTCCAAATGACAGCCAGGACCAACGGTTTAACGTGCTTTTCGAGGCACGGAGGAAACTCGTTATGTTAAGATGGTCACCCATCCACAGACCAATCTAGGCAAGCGTTGCTTAACCTTGAAGATCGACCTGTGCGGCTGTTATTATCTAGCCACGAGCTCCTCCTCCTACGGAATTTATTATCCTAGTTGTTGGTAAATGTTATGGGAACCGACTCACTACACTACTAGCACATTGGTATTCGTATTTACGGACACACAAGATTTTAAGATTTGTAAGTTGCCACCTGTTCATGCAAATAAAAAATTTTTCTTTCTTTCTTTTCTTTCTTTATTTATCACGAATTTATAGCAACAGGTAAGTAATAATTTTACTGAAAATAGTTATTTGTTGTTTTAAGATAAAAAAAATACCATTTTCAGGGTGTGCATTATTTACATGTCGTAAAAGAGCCCATTTAGACCTGTGTTAAATAAAATATTTTGAATTGCGCCAAAGTGGCATACTTTAGTAAATAATCATAATCAAACTACACTCATACTTATTAATACTTTTTAAATATGGCAGTTTACATAGCTCGACAAAATGTATGGAACGGCGGTAGTTTATTTCAAGTTTCAGATTTATGAAATGAAATTTGTTTACTAACTACTACTACTTCTGAAAGGTTTCTAATGAATTACATAAATACAAGGGTACCTACTTAAGTATTTCTTCTTCTTTCTGCCCTTATCCCAAATTATTTGGGGTCGGCGCAACATGTTTTTTTCTTCCATTCTGTCCTACATAAGTATTTAACAGCTACAAATAAAAAACAAAAAATATCTAGTAAAAGTTACAGTAGTTAATATTAAAAAGGCCTATGTATGTTAGTCATCAATGACTTATCCAACTAGGGCGGAGCAGGAGGGGCGTGTCAGGCTTTTACAGACTAAAACCCACTCCTATGTTTCTTCTTTGCCTGTTTTTCCAGGACCTCCGGGTTTTCCTTTCAGAAACAAACCCAGCTATGATGGACGTGCGAATAAATTAGGGTTGCTATGATAAAAAATACGTCAACACTTATCGTACCTGAATTTACCTGATAGAGGTAGAATACCACTTAAATTCCAGTGATAAAGTTAATGGCTTGATAACAGCCATGCATGTTTACATGCTTAACTATCATAAAGCACATTTTTTTGTATCAAAAGCTAGAGTGCGTCTAATGAAAGCGCGACCTGGAGTTTTTTTTTAAATTTAATTGGCAACATCATTCAGCCGCAATTGTAGGAAACAAAAAAAGATGTGAAGTGTCAAAACATGATTCTCCTACTAGTTAGTAATACCACATACAACATTTTTGGATTTAACCTCTTTTTCTCAGGTCGTGCTTTCATTAGACGGACTATAGTATCCGACCAAAATACGATTTGCGTCCGATACCGTAACCGTACCGAAAAGAGTGTCCATGATGTTTCTTCGCTTTGGGATGTGCAATAGGGAACATGCAGGCAATTTTTTTATTTTTTTTATTCAATATTCACTTCATTTTGATGTAGAAAAAAAATAAACCATAGCCGTAAGAGTAGTAATTACTTTTTTATAAAATCTTAAAAATATTGGTTTAATTTGACGAGTTCAAACGCTACTATTTCTCGCGCGCTTGAGGCGTGACGTCATAGGTTACGTCCTGTCAGTTTATTGTTTGCATTGAGAGTTAGTTTGATATATAACAAAGTGTTTTAGTCGCGTAATAATCATAGAAGAAGAAAAAAGCCATTTTATAGATATTGCATGATACCAATGTGTATAACATTATAAAAAGTACACCAGATAAATTCACCATTCCTGTCAGTTTTGTGCCCTGTGACGTCAAAGTCGTCGCCGTCGTCGTCTCATCATTGGTCGTTTTCATACGACCAATGGTGAGGCGTTTTACAAATTTGAATTTCGCTCGTAAATTTTTCACTTTTTGATTTACGTTTTAAATAACTAAATGCATATTAAATTAGAAAATAACGAATTGAGTGTATTACTACGACCTTAAAAGTTTAGGAAAAAAAAATCAGGCCATTTTATTTTTTATGCATATTCCCTATTAGCATGATTTTTCTGACTGACTAACTTCTTGATATTTATAAGGTGCCTGTAAATGCTTCAGCATTATCGGTCTTATAATGTTCCCACTGCTGGGACTCAGGCCTCCTCTCTAGGAGAGGGAATGGGCCATAATCCACCGCGGGGTCCAGTGCAGATTGGTGGATGTCACATGTCTTAGAATTTTAGGTAAATGCTTTATTTATACTAATATAATAAAGAGGTAAGGTTTGTTTTTTTGTTTGTAGAGGGTAATCTCTGAAGATCCTGGTCAGACAACAAAAATGTAGGTATTGATAGAAAGCTGCTTTCTTCCTGAGCTGGCTATATTTTATGCGACCCACTTACGATATTATTATTTTTCTGTATTTACTTGGTTATCCGACTTCCACGCGGGCGAAGCCGCGGGCAAAAGCTAGTTTGAAATAAATTTGCTTTGAATCTTTGGAATGTCCGGTTTCTTTTCTAGTTTTGGCTGTATCCGAAAGTGACGTAGAAGAGGAACACACACATTTTATTCAGTAAAAGTCTGGCACTTCCTCTCGCTCCACCCAGAACGGGAAGAATTATTTGATAAGTTCCCACCTCAAATGAAAAAAAGGACTTGAAAGAGATTATAATTATTTTTGTTTAGGTTTAGGTTTAGGTTTACCTACAGTAAAGAGAATTTTATCTTTCATGATGACTAAAATGTCTAAATAGAACAACATACAATAAAACAACAAAAATTAAATTGTTATACAAATCTTTATTACTCGTAGATAAACGGTTTACATTCTACACTATATACATGCACCGAACTTTAGCTTATGTTATTTACACCAGTAATCTATGTTTTATGATTATCTTACAAGGTTTAAGTCTACAATATGACGGGCAAAGAATAGTAAACTTTATCAGCAAGCAATTAAGATACAAACTTCAAAAATCATTCATATTTTTGTTGAAAATATTTACTATCTATATTCCCGCCATTTTAAAAGTAAATATTGAATACAGATTACACAAAATTAATATGAATATAATATTAATAATGCTTATTCAATAAGTTATATACAATTGAGCCGTTTTATATTAGATTTTTATTTATTTTACTCTTACATATAAAATACTTCGTGTTGTATATTATATTAATTGTATTTTTTATAAAATAAATTGAATAAAATAAAATAAAATATGCTTTAGTTTTTTATTTATTTTATGTGTGTAGATTGTATGACAAATTAACTAAGTAAAGTGAGTCTTTTAAATGTTTATTAAGTTTTTAATTCCAAAAGTTTTTATCCTTCTTTAGATACAATCAGTGCTTTTTATTGTCTGACCCATATTTCTCTCCTTACATTAAAATTTCTAAGATGGGTCAGGTAACATAGGGACATAGACCGTACATTAAATTTTCTTCTCAATTTTTTTTATGAGATTCCATTTTATACATTATTTTAGCATCTGTTCTAGCCCATCCAAGTCACATTTGAACCTATAATATGCCACAACAAAATCCAACTTTATGAAATACTTTTTTTTTAATGTTTGTCAAATTTTCGTTAAAGGCTATCCAAGTACGTAACATTTGAACCCACCTTGACCTCTACGCATTTCAACAGCACATTTCAAATGATTACAAGCCATTAACAATACAAAAATATTACACTAACGCCCGCCCAATATTACTTCGCACGTCATAAAGGCTGCGACAATCGATCAGTGGTTTTGACCACGCGGGTTATTCCCGATTCGGCACCTAGATTTTTGGCACCTAAATTTTCGGCACCTAAGTTATTCCCGATTCCGCACCAATAAGTATTTTGGATGGAAGGTTCTGGAATGGCGGCCACGTACTGGAAGACGCAGCGTTGGTGGTGCACTAGTTTTTGACGTTTTATAAGTACCCATGTAGGCCTAGGTAAAATAAAATCATTTTGAATTTTTTGTTGGAAGGCCGATGGCCAAGGTGGACCGACGACCTGGCGAGGGTCGCGGGAATCCGATGGATACGAGGCGCACAGAACCGGTCGTTGTGGCGACGCTTGGGGGAGGCCTATGTCTAGCAATGGACGTCTTTCGGCTGAGATGATGATGAGGTATTTTGGATTGAGATTTTATATAGGTTACTACCACCCAATATACCTATTTGGCACCCAAGCTATTCCTAATTCAGCATCAATAGGTATTTTAGATTGGGATCTTGCGCTGAAGCGAGACGTGAGTATACGTAAGTATATTCATGACAGTTTTAGCGCGAGATTACTATCCAAAATACCTATTGGTGCCGAATCGGGAATAGCTTGGGTGCCGAAAATTTTGGTGCCGAAAACTTTGGTTCCTAAAATTTTGGTGCCGAAAATCTGAGCGCCAAAACGGGAATACTCCGAGCTTGCGGGTACCCGGGTAACCCGGTCATGCCACTCCCCGGTCCATCCTACCCGGTAAACTGTAGGAATATGATTGATCGCACCCCTAAAGGTTATGCCAAGGGGAAGTCTCTATTAGGAGACACAATGAAGATGGTAAGAATTGGGCTTGGTTATTGATGGATTCCGTTTTTGTAAGACGTGGTAAATTAATGGCTTCTGAAATGTTTTTGGGGAATTATTGTAATGCTCTTAGGTCTGGACTAAGAGTTTCGGCTCTTTGTTTATACTGTGTGCACAGTCGAAGGGCTGGAACAATTTGCCTGCTGCGGTCTTCCCGTCTGATTATAATTTAGGTGACTTCAAGGTTAGACTGCAAACTAGTGCACTCTGTCGACTGATTGCATCACTGCTTACCATCAGGTGGGATGGCAGTCAAGCACTAGTTTCATTAAAAAAAATACTTTTGTTGATCTATTGGCAGGATTGGTTTAACTTTGTTACTGGTTGTGTCTACATAAAATATTCAAATATTGGTTAAACTACATAGATTTAAAGAAAAATGGGTATAATTCAGCACCTAAAAGTAGAGCGTTAAGCTATAGCGGTTGACGCTCACGTTGAAGCGTCAGCGCTACACGCTAACGCTAAATAGCACCACTACGTAAGTCTAGCGTAAGTCTATATTAAAGCTTCAGTATTTAGCTTATAATGGAAGACCATAACTATTGGAATTATTTTACTAAGTATTTCTAGAATAAACTGTCTTCACAAAAAATAAAAAAATGTTAGCAATTTTTAGCATCATTTTCGGTTGTTTTTTCTGTAAAGACAGCTTGAAAAAATAAGCCTAAAAACTTGATTAAATAAAATACAAAAGTTTTACATAGCTTAAGTACATAACAGATGCAAATTAAAGCACTCGTCGGAGTCAATAACTTCACAAGAATGTGACCGTTATTATACTAAAACTAGGAGCACTCTTTGCTCTCAATACTACAAAAGAATTTAGTAACAATATTTATTAAAAGAACCCTTTAGTAAACTGAAAATTGATCCAAATTAAAAGAAGTGTTAACTCTCGTAAGTCATCATCGTCTACCTAGCCTTTTCCCAACTATATTGGGGTCTGCTTCCAGTCAAGCCGGATTTAGCTGAATACCACTATTTTACGCGGAGCGGCTGCCTAACAGACCTCCACAACCCATTAACTGGGGTAACACGGTACTTCATGGCAAGACTGGAGTCAGATTTACTGGCTTCTGACTATCCGTAACGACTGCCAAAGATCTACAAATGACAGCTGGGACCTACGGCTTAACTCTCGTAATTATATAAAGAAAAACACGCAAACTAACTGACTAGTAGAATGAAATAAGTAAACAGTGAAAGAAACACTAAGTAAATACTAAAAGAATATACCAAGACAGGCAAAAAAACTTTCAAAGAAAAAATAGGCCTAAAGCTTAAAATAACATTTTGAACAATTTCCCAGACAGCGACCTACCAAGCGTTAGGTCAAGAAAGAAATAGGTAAATAAAAATAGCACGGTACATGGTCGCCGACCCAAATTTCAGGCGAGTTCGCGTGACGGGCTTACATACAGATTGCTAACACTCCTATTCCGGCTTCTACCGGACATTCGCACCGGTCTTTGAAGCCGTAATGAGTTAGAAAAGTAATTTAGAAAAAGGGTTACTGTTATTCCAAATGTTTTATTAATCCTATATTTATTATACAATGTGGGGACGACTATACGATAATAAATGAAAACGATGGTAATGCCATCAATATAAAAAAAATTAACAGTGGAACTTACACAGAAATTACAAAAAAAAAGAATTTTCCTATACATTTATGTTTCCATAATTCGAGAAAATGTATGGGACAGCTGAAATTGTCGCGATGTGTAGGTATTGCCAGTTTTTCCCCACTGTTGGGACACAGGCCTCAGGGAATGGGCCGTAATCCACCACGAGGGCCCAGTGCGGATTGGTGGATAAACGGTACTGCCAGTATTTTCATTTATTTTTGTATTGTAATCTCCACATAGTATTTTACTTTTTGTATTGGCACATAAGCTGGCCATCAACATTCTACTCCCAAACCAATATTATATCAGGTAACAAACTCCTAACAAGAAATTAAAGGTAAATAAATAGAAGTGTACATAGATTACAATTAGACATACAACATATACAAGTTTTATGCTAAGTTCTTAGTTGACATGTTAGCTTCGAATGTTGTTCAGTGAGTGTATATTATTGACTCAGTGTCACTGACTTACACTCACTTTTACGCTCGTATTTAATCAACTACTCACAAAGCCTAGTGAGTGTTAATTTTTGAGTCAGTGTCACTGATTCACACTCACTATTAGGATCGTATTAATAAAACACTCGCAGGCCTAGTAAATATTCTTAGTATTTGCTGTCAATATGTCATTGAAAACAAAAACAATTAAGAAAATATTGATTAAAGACAGGGAGTTTAAAATCGTGGCCTGAGTGATTTATTAATACGACCCTTAATGACTCAATGACGGTGTATCTATTTGTGTCGATGACCCAGTGAGTGATAACTCAGTGTAGGTGTCCTTGTGAGTGTTAACTCAGTGAGTTTATATGACTCTGTTGTATAACTCAGTGTCAGTGACCATGGCAGACACTTAGTGTCGGTGACTCAGTGAGTGTCGCCTCGTGAGTGTGTTTAACTCAGTGTGAGTGGCTCAGTGTCAGTGAGTGAGTAGTGCGGTGCGCGCAGGTCCGGCCGGTCGCAGCGTCGGGACTATGGCGGGCTCTTCCGTTTCCGGTTCCTCTTTCGTTGGCTCACTGTTGGGTTGGAGTTTAATTTTAAACAAATATATGAACATTTTTTTGTTAATATTTTTTTTGGTGTTCAAAATATGCTGTGTTAAAGAGAGTTAAAAATTTAAAGGACATTAGAATAATTGTAAGCATGGCAGAATTATTAATTTTCTAAATTATTTAGTAAAACGCTGGTTATGTTAAGCGTTTTTCTACTAAAGTAAGTTTACTACTATTACATGCAGTTTCTACAAATACTATCTAATTCTTTCAAGGTATTACAAGCATTAGGTCTAAAGAGTTTTCAAAGCAGAAAAAAAAGAAGACTAGGTTTTGTATCTAAAAACTAAACTAAGGGATACAGGTATTCTATGTAGTTTTTGACTATGGGTTACCACGACGTTTAAAGTAAGATTGTTTTATTCTTATTCTAATGTGGGAAAGAGAGATATATACAGGTTGTCTAGCGCCATCTTTTTTAGCATTAGCATTATCCGCCTTGCAATGTTCCCACTGTTGGGACTCAGGCCTCCTCTCTAGGAGAAGGAGTGGGCAGTAATCCACCGCGCGAGCCTAGTGCGGATTGGTAGATGTCAGATGTCTTCGAATTTTTGGTTCTAGGACATTTCAGTTACCTCACGATATTTTCCTTCACCGTTTTGAGAACAGCGGTGATGAAAGAAATTACACAAAGTAATGCGTCAGGCTGGGTTCGAACCCGCGACCTACAAATTGTAAGTCAGGGCCGTTACCAATTGGAGCATCATCTCTTACCCACATTTAATAAGAATGAAACAATCTTACTATTAAAGTCACGGTAACGCACTATGGTCTATCGGTTTAGATGGTTAACTAAAGGTAAACAATCATGGTATGTCTTTTTATATTAAAGAGGTCGTTATACACAAAGATTATTTAAATTTAGTTTATTAGCTAACATCGATTTAGATTGCAAAGATTTTTACATACAATTTTTAGACAACTTTTAGATAAAAAGACACGCTAAGATTGTTTACATTTAGTTAATTACCTAAACCGATAGACCGTAGGTTTCACACTAAAGGGACATAAGCGTACGGCAAGCACTCACCTTATTGCGCGCGCAGGGTTAGTGTTAGGTATAGCGCTACTCCCACTCATCACCACCTTGGGAAACACCACACAACAACATTATTACAACTAGCCTAGTACAGCTGGATCTTACTAGACGACTATTTACAAAGAGTTGTTTAATTGGTTGTTGGACTTAACTCAGTTTTCATTTAGTGTCATACACTAATTGACTCTAAATCACCATTCAATAAAATAAGTTAAACTGAGACTCTTTGAGATTATTTGATCATCACATATTTTTTATGGTCTTTAAAAGAGACTGTGACCCCTGAGTTTGTTTTGGTGTTTTTCTCAGGGTAGTCAGGAAATACCGGCCTCAGCAAGTAAATATAAAAAGATAAAAAAAATAAAAGCCATGCAAAATAAATATCATTTATCACATTTCCGTGTTACGGTTCTAGTTATTATATTATAATCAACAAAAACTTTAACACTGATTTGAAAAATGCAAAATTCCTATGAAAATTTGAATTCCCTGGGTTCTTCTGGCACTTTCAGCATCAAACAGACAATTAAATAACTCTATGTAAATAGATTTTTACTAATAATATTTCTTAAGCAGATTATTAGTTAAATTGATATTAATTTAACTAGACAGTTAAACTGTTGTTTAATTAAAGCATTTTATTTTGTTTTCATGCTTTTTACATTACTAAGATTTTACATGCACAAACAATATTACAAACACCAAATTGTAAACAACATTATTCTTTTATTTTATATTTATCGCATTTTTATTTTCATGCAGTAGATAACTAAATATTTAAACTGTAGTCAAACATAATTGTCACGCCATTATACTAGCATAAGATACAACTGACCCTTTAAAAAAACTTCAGCGGGTTTAAACAAATTACTTTTTTTGTTACGTGCACAACAATAACACGTGAGACTAGGCAGGACTTAGCGTTTAGCGGGAATGCTAACAGAAAAGTAATTTGTTTAAGCTCTGCTGTAAACAACTGAAAATGTTCCGAAAATTGGAATTTATATTGAAGTGTAGCTTCTATTGTAGGCCCTTATCATTATCATTTGAACTGAAGGCTGTCCACGTTGAGCATAATACAGGCTTTTCCCCAAAAGTGCACTCACAATCTGTACATTTATAGGGGCTTTACTAAGGGCCTAGTTCACCACCTATGATTAAGTTGCCAATAACTTACTTGGCAGATAATTTCATACAAATTCTGTTCCATTTTTGAATTTATCCGGGAAGTAGTGGCTACTCGGACATTGTGAAACAGGCCCTAAGACGAATTAAAATGTCAGTCGTGCGAGCGAGAAAGAGGGGTCTCTTTAGCAGTTCAGTTTGAATCGCGCTAAGACCTCAGTTGCATGCTTCTCGCATCTATCAGCAGTTCCATACCTGATCTTGATAGGTTGTCGTAGCGACAGGTCGGAGCCCGAGGTGCTAGGCTCGCGCGCGGCCGCCAGCAGGCGCGGCGCGCGCGGTGTACGTGGTGATGCGGAGCTGCGGCCGCGCGCGAACTCTAGACGGTAGTTGTCCGAGCGAGGGCTGCCGCTGAACGCTGATACTTCGGCGTTGCCTGGGGAAGATAGGACGATGTTAAGCCTTATTCTTTATCATCATCATCAACTACTTAACTTTTTCCCAACTATATTGGGGTCGGCTTCCAGTCAAGACGAATTTAGCTGAATACCAGTATTTTACGTGGAGCAGCTGCCTACCAGACCTTCACAACCCATTAACTGGGATAATACGGTACTTCCTGGTAATACGGTACAGAAAACTTATTATATAACATAAATAGAGACGAACATAGAACCTCCTCCTTTTTGAAGTCGATTAAAAACACAATAATGTTTGACAATATACGCACAAAAGAGAGCTTAACTCAACAATAAGTTTTTTCCCAGCAAACATATTACTATGACTTCAGGCTTTTCTGTATGGTGCTGGAAAATCATCTAATGTGTATGTCCATGTTTCCCTCTCCTAGAGAGGAGGCCTGAGTCCCAACAGTGGGAAAATTAGAAGGCCGATAATGCTAATGCATGTCCACAGTAGACGATGACTTAAATGTTATAAATGACAAGCAATAGTCCAGCCGTCCGGTAACAGTCTGGACCGAGCCCGAGTTGTCAACGGCGCCTAGTGTTCCACACTCGCTAAATTTTAATACACAGTTCAAATATCGAAATACTGTTCACACCCGGACACTTAGAGATTTCAGCCAAAAGACGTCCACAGCTGGACATAGACCTCCTCCAATCGTCGCCACATCGACCGGTCGTGTACGTTTAACATCCATAGGGTTTCCGTGACTCTCACCAGGTCAAATAGGGGTATCTTTAAGGTTTAAATCAATCTCAATGTAATTTATTTAAATCTATACTTAATTTTATTTGGAAAAAATTATTAGTGCGTCAAATTCATCACATTGTATTTCATCGAACATCGATCCATCATTACGTTAATGCCTTATTACGTTCAATTCGATAAGAATCTATATTGAATGTAGCCAAAGTAACCAAAACACATAAAAGTCCAAACAGTCACGCCTCCTAAGTGTGAGGCGCCGCAGCACTAAGGGTCACCGCACACAATCCACCGGCAACAACCACAAAATGCTGCCCACGGCATGCTTCCTGAAGTTTTCACACATTTTATATGGTCTACATTTAATATGCACACGGTTGACCGGTGGCCACCGCACGCTACAAATCGTCTCTGTCTGCTTCTTGTAGTCTGCACCGGCCACTAAATGCCGATACGAAACTGGTGTTTAAAGTGGTTTTTGCGAAAATCGATTTTTGATATTTCTTTATTAAGGTTTTTTGATATTTGATATTTATTATTTTAAATTTCTTGATTTGATATTTCTTTATTAAGGAAAAGTTTTTAAGAAATTGCGCGAGTGACGTAGGGCGGTCCCCACTCCACTCACGCATTGTTGATAGGAGACTCACGCATATTCTTCTTCGTCAGAGTCCATAATGATATTGATGGTCACAAGTGACTGTTCCGTGCTTCAGCTACCTTTGTGGTCGCTTCTAGCTCCTCGTGTCAATGTGGCCCGTATGCGGTGACCCTAATGTAGCCACTTCCGATGGCCCTGACCCCGCTACTTACACACTACTTTATCAATAACCTGGATTCTTCCATTTGTTTGTAATTTGTAACATGTTTACAATCTACCTACGTGGGCTACGTGCCCGTTTGTACAATCAATGAATTCTAATACGTTGTAGTTTTTATTATTTTTTTATCTTCAGAAAACCGGTGACATACTTTGTTTGTAACATATTATTGTAGTTCTACCTAAGTATCTCAGTGTAACTTTTTTTACAATTCTGTAATTATTACAAAGCATACTGAACTAACACCAAACAGAAGGTAGGCACATGATTTAAAAAAATAGGGTGTAATAGTTTTTGAATCATATTAGAACTGACTAACTAAAGAAGAAGCTACGATAATATTGGTCTTTGCTTATGAAAAGAATAGTGGTGGCCCAGTGGTAACGGCCCCGACTTAAGTGTCATGGATTCAAACCCAGCCAGGCGCATTGCTTTGTGTAATTTATTTCATCACAATTTATGTCGTCTCAAAACGGTGAAGGAAAACATCGTGAGGAAACCGGCATGTCCCAGAACTAAAAAATCGAGGACACGTGACATCTAACAACCCGCACTGGGCCCGCGTGGTGACGAATTTTATGAGTGCTTCTTCCTTCTCTCTAAGAGGAAAGACCTTTGTCATAGAGTGGCACATATACTAGCTGATGTTAAGGTGCAGCGTTGCACTCATACAATTCTAACGCAACAATGGAACCCGAGTCTAGTGACAGGTCAGGTTTATCAAGCGTCGGTTAAGGCGCGAGTGTCCCACTTCTCAATACATTGGGGACGAGCGTGCGTTTGTGCATCCATTTAGGAACTGACTTTCTAAAATGACATAATTATAAGTCCTATGCAATACGTTATATGAAGCAGAATTATCTATGTTCCATATAAAATAAAGATTAACTTTATTCATTCATAACTTCACTTTCATGTCAATATAAAAGACATTGTTGTGCTCGGGAGTTAATTATATAAAACCCTTTCTACGTTCGCAATTAAAACTAAGCAATCTTCGTTTTGTTCGCGATTTAAAGACACTGCTTTATCTTTAAGGCACATAATCTATTATAATATATTTTAAGGTGGAAAATAGTCCAGTGATATCTCTCGCTTTGAGTGGAGCGAGAGGGCATGTCGGCCTTTCTCTGACTAAAATGACACCTGTCTCAGTTGTCTTTTAGGTACGTTTTAGGCCTACCTAGGGTTTCCTTTTTAATTAATCCCCGCAGTCCTAGTGGGCATCGGCCTTGCTGCCGTGGTTTAGGGCTTGTACACAAAACTGCGATGCGACGTCGCATCGCAAACACTTGCGAGCTCGCACGACGCGTCGCAAAAACTCGCGAATTGATTCGCATCGCACATTGTAAGTCGCCTGAACCGATGATCTGCCGCACAAAATCGCATCGCAGCAATTCGTATTGCAGTTTTCTGCGTTGCGAATTCGGATTGCGTCGCATCGCAGTTTTGTGTACAAGCCCTTAGCCTGTAAGTAGAACGTGATGGTGGTATAGAAGAAGTTCGCTTACCGTTGTAGATGGTGTGCGAGGCGATGGGCATGCGCGCGCAGGCTGGAGGATGTGCGTGCGCCGGCGCCCAGTCGCGGTACACGCGCGCGCCGCCGCCCGTGCGCCACGGGGACAGCTCCACCGAGCGGATCTGTAGGAAGGGCAGCCAAGTTTAGCATAGATATTCATTAATCTGCTGCTTGGAGTAGAAGAAGATGGTGTTTAGACTTCCTTGTTGATGCAGTGGTTGCAAGTGTAAGTGTAGAGCATAGATTAACGACAGAGGTAACTGCATTAATCGATAAGGAGCAGTGACAGCCGTCGATACATTCGCTGCGATCTTCATTTGTTCGAATGTCGACGACCGCCGTTGAGTGTTGCCAGCTGACGACTGTCGCCGACGTGTCAGAGTTTTAAGGTATAATTCCGGGTGGATCGAATGACACATTCATCCCACCCATACGCAAAATACGCGCTTTAGTCGTGGAGTTGCGGATACCAGCCCGTTTTACTATACTAAGGTATAATTCCGAACTCGGCAACAAGCAGCAGTGCTGCCACTAAGGTGCTGCGTAGCAGTGCTGCCTGCCACGCTGATTCCGAGCAAGGCGGCAGTGTCGCTCTGAATCGTACCTTTACTGTCTAAAAAGTTTTACTACAGGGTTTGTTTGTTTCCTTCTTTGCTTATGTTCCAAGGCTCTAGGTTTTCCTTTCAGAAGCGAACCCATGGTACCAGAGGCTTCGACCTTGCTGCTCCTCTACGGAGGTCAGGTATACAATAAACCAGGTTCTTACCGGAGTAGTACTCTTGCTGCGCGCGCTGATGTCGGAGGAGGCGTTGCTGTGTCGCTGCGAGTCGCGCGCGCGCTCCGGCGCAGGGGACTCGCGGCACGACCCGTCCGGGGAGTCGCGCGACTGGAAACGAGAGAACAACGTGATAAGTATTGTAGCGACTTCTGCTACGCCACGCAGGAACTGAAATTCAAAGTCCTGCATCGCGGTTTTCTCCGCGAAATTAGAACAAATAAGTACCTAAAATAGCTCGAAATTAACTATAGGGGAGTTGCCCAGACCATCTGGTCGGAGGATTCCCTTTTTTAACCGAGATTTGTGGGATTTTACTGACTATTCCGCGTACCTTTAAAGCAGGTACGCTCAAACTAATCCCAATATAGAATGACTATAAAGTTAGAAATTATCTCAAGGGATAATACCACCACAGGGACATACTCCTGGGATAAAAAGTATCCTTATCCAAGACATGGTCTATCATTACATCAAGTTTCATTCAAATCCATCAGCAGCATCATCATTCCAGCAGAAAGACGTCCACTATTGGATATAGGCCTCCCCCAAGTGTCACCACAACCACTGGTCCTGTGCGTCTCGCTTCCATCCAAATTCAAAATTACTTAAAAATTGCCTCTTGAAAGGGACAAAACACTCATATTGAAGATTTAAACACAAAAATTACTCCACAAAACAAAAACAAAACGAACTAAGACCTCTGTGAAGGTCACAGACTAGTTCACACAGTACTGCAAGGTGACCGTCACTCATGGAATCATACTCATTTTTACACGAACTGTAATTACATCATTTATATCGCTCATTACATACATATATATATAAACAATGTTTTTTTAATCTATGAGACTAAAATGACATTACGTGAGTTGTCACACTTGTCACAACACAAAAGAAGTGGCATCATTATTATTGTAAGTTTGATATTTGCCTGTGTCAATTTAGTCTCTCTCTCCACTTAGCCTTTTCCCAACTATATTGGGGTCGGCTTCCAGTCAAGCCAGATTTAGCTGAATACCAGTATTTTAGAAGGAGCGACTGCCTACCAGACCTCCACAACCCATTATCTGGGGTAACACACACGGTACTTCATGGCAAGACTGGAGTCAGATATACTGGCTTCTGACTATCCGTAACGACTGCCAAAGATCTACAAATGACAGCCGAGACTTACGGCTTAACGTGCTTTCCGAGGCACTCGGTATGTTAAGCTGGTCACCCATCCACAGACCAACCTTGGCAAGCGTTGCTTCGCCTTTAAGATCGACCTACGCGGCTGTTATTTTCTCTCAGGGATTATAAAATAGACTAATACGTCTGTGTGTGCATTAGATGCTTGTCACCTTGGTCCAAGGTAAGGTGAGGACGGGTGACAGATATGATTGATGTAGCTGACTAGCAGAGCGTCTCATTACGGATCAATAAATAATAATCAATGTTTGTTGAGGCCTTCTGTTGTTTGTTTTGGGCTTAATTGATAGGAAGGATTATAAGTTGAAGTAGTGTTGTTGTCGTCTTAAGTTTCCTGCTGCAGTGGGAACTTGGGAGGTACTGTTTGACAGTAGTTTGACATCGTTTATTACTCCAGGAAAATAAGGGTTTCACCTCGGAATGAGAGATAGTTGGCTATAAACTCGCATAAACCTTTATTAGGGCACTAAAACTTGCCTAAAACTTATTTCAAAATCTGCTTATCGTAGGGTTTCTGCGTCTACAGATATTCCCTGGTCAAAAGTAAAAAAAACTACATTTTACACATTTATTGCAAATATCTCGTTTCCAATGGGTTTTATGCTATTTGTGTTTATATTAATATTGTAGAATCATAATTTCTTTACAACTTTTGCTTAGTAAAAAATATTGAAAAAATATGTGAGAGCAAAAGTTGTAGAGAATTTAATCCTCTACAATCCCTCTCTGTCAACTCTTTAAATATGCTAGTAGGTAAGAATTGTTAGAGAAGATCAGGTACTATCAGTAAGGTTACCTTGTTCTGGTGTGCGGTGGGGGTGGGCATGCTGTTGGCGCCGCTGCTCACCAGCCGCAGCTGCTGGCGGATGTTCGCCTTCTCCCGCGCGCGCTTGCGCTGGAACTCCTCCTCCACTCTGTAGGGTGATCCATTACATATAGCTTCAAGTAACATACAAGTCCATAGACCTTGCCTAAGCATTCTCTACCAGTCAAACTAAGCCTAGTTTAGCTGGCTAAACTCCTACTATGTTATCCCTCAACCAACCAATTGAGAGATAAAATGGTAGGAGCTTAGTGCAAGTGTGAGCTTCATTACTGACTGTTACTGAAATGTTAGGTCTCAGTTATTTTGTCAAGGTGTTGTGAAATAAGAAACTTTGTAAGTATACACACTGTACCAGGTGAACATAACCGATTTAATAATATAGATAGCTTTTTGCCATTTGCTATATTTTTAAACTGTAGGTACAACCGTGTGTTTTAACGGGTTTGCTTGAGCAAACATTTTGGTGTTATAAATCAGGGCAATGGAATGAAAGGGCTCCAAGTTAAAATATAAAAAGTTGCTCTAAAGTAATTTGGCTTAAAGCTAGAGGCACCCACCTCCTCATTGCCTCCAGCTCCGTTCTCCTCTGCTGCTCCTTGAGGTCTGCCTCCTTGGACAGCTTCTCCGCCAGGCGCCGCCGCTCCAGTTGCCGCACAGTCGACTGGAACGTGAAGCGTTTGCCGCGACCAGCTACGTTTGACGAGCGCTGCAACAAAGGTAAATGGTTATTTAGTATTTATCCATACTTATACTAATATTATAAAGAGGAATATTTTGAGTCTTGATACGATAAACTGTTGGCTTGTGAGTACTACTACTGTGAATGTTTAGATTTTTTTATGTACCTGCCATATTGTCTTTTTACCACTCTAAATTGACTGGTAGAGTATGCTTCAAGCATTTGGTCCACCTTTGCACATTTGTATTACATGAAGTTTTAATAAATAAAACAGTTATTCGAAATAAAAGATCCGGACTCTCGAGTTACAGTCTAATAAAAATGTTTCCTTTCAGTATATTTTTTTCCCAAACCACAATTTAACTTCGTGACATTACGAGTAACTTAAAAACTAGCTCATTATATTAACCATCTCACAATCTATCCATGCGACTATGTGGCGGAGACCCCGTGACCCCTTATCAGAGGAGTACATCAAGATAGAACGGCCACAAAATAGATGGCTACAGAAGGTAAACCTCACTTTTCATACCTACAATACGTAGGCGCCGACGTTCAGTCGGAGCACAGTTTGAGCGCGTAAAGTCCGAGATATCGTGTCTGCGAGCAGTATCTATGGCCTTTATTATTACATTTATCACACTAGCAGATAGTGAGCGTCCTCAAAGCGGAGCGGGTGCGCAACGAACACGCCGCGCGAGAGCAGCGAATTTGTTGCGGACGCGCTACGAGATCCGCCAGCCTTATCGCCCCGCATACAAACACGCGACGAAAACGCTGTGAATTCGTTATGCATCCACGACGTTTTCGCTGTGCAGCCGCGGCGTGTTCGCGGCGCATTCGCTGCGTGCCAGTCCCGCCCAACATCCGCTCGCAAACCACTAGTGTGATGCGGCCCTATGTGTGCGTTGCTTTTGCGCGTTTTTTTTTATTTTTGATATGTTTGCGCTTAACCGCTATCTCGCCTGATGGAAAGCGACGATGCGGTTGACGATGGAACACGCTTACTTAGAAGTAACCTTAAACTTAAAGATTCCAGGGTTATAGCTATTAGGAAATACAGACACCGGCAGGAAATTCCACTAGGTACTTGGCTGTACGCACAATAAATGTGTTCCCAAAAAGTTTTGTGCTTTGTATGTAGATTACCTTTTGTATCTATCTCTTTTGTGGCATGCTTGCCAGTAGCGATTCCTCACGTTACAACTGTTAGAAGCACACATATATCTGCGGCCGCGCCCCGGTCACATACCGACCTTGTGGGACATAAGCTACGAGGTACAGGCCGTTTTCATTCATTGTTACATAAAATACGTGTTCAAGATAAGGTAAATTATTGTATTTTTGATGGTAAAACACTGAGGAATGCAGGGCTAGCAAAAATATGTTTATTAGAAAAAAACCTTATAATGTCATATGCATTCGCATAGACAAGACTCCCAGACCCGAAGCAACGACCTGTATAGATCATACAAATATTTGTTTGGTGCGATCGAATCTGTGAAACGCAGCGCAGAGGCCAATCGATCAACTTACTGCGCCAACCTTGCTACCGTTATAATAATTCAATACAATATTTAACCTAACATTTATGTACAAAGTTTCCTATAACTAAACCACTGACAAGCACTTCTATGCTCTTAGCCAAGGGGTTGGTAAGTTAGTAAAAACTTAAAGTTAAAACTTGCTCATTTCGAAACGTAGATCGTTTGTGCAAAAGAAATGAAAAAAAATGCTTATTAAGTTTTTAATAAATTTAATTAATGTTTGTTTATAAAGCAACATTGGTAGGAGAAATATTATAATTATTGAAAATTATATGATAAGAGAAATGCGAGAGGAACGCGAACTAATCGTAAATGAAAATATTTCACAAAACCAGAATGTGTGCCACCAATTCAAATTAGATCAGACTAACTGAATGGCGCCATGCTTTACCTCAGCAGATTTATTTCAACTGCAACCTACTTATCTGTGTAAAGGCGATGATTTAGATACAATCTTAACGTTCAATGGTTTAGGTTAAATCAATTGTGTGCTGTTCCGCATCACAAAGGCGTAAGTTTTATAATGATGGTGATTCACGGTTTTGTGTTCGGATAGCAATTGGCGAAAATGGCAAAGGTCCATTACATATAATTTTGGCATATCATTTTTTTTTTTTTTGGTATTTTTCTGATATCGCGAAAACCAGCGCCGGGTGTCTGACGTACAACAAAGCGCATTCTGTACTACTGTTCCATTAAAGTATGTTTTTGTAACCGTAGTGCTGACCCAAATAAAAGTATGTATTTCATAGTGGGGTCTGTCCCGAGTAAAAGTATTTCTTTATAATAAAGATTTTCTTTAAATGTATAAGAAAGAATTTGTTTATATTTGTATGAAACCTACATTTCTACACTAATATAATAAAGAGGTAAAGTGGGTTTTTTTGTTTGTATGAGGTAATCTGTGGAAGTACTGGTCCGATTGTTAATTTTTTTAACCAATAGAAAGCTGCTGTATTCCTGAGTGATATAGGCTATATTTTATGTACGCGGGCGAAGCTGCGGGCTAAAGCTAGTTATCAATAAACTATTATCTTTCTCTCATCATTGCTATCACCTGCAGCAGCCTTCAAAGGGTATGATAGTTCTAGGTCCTAGATCAAGGCTAGCGTCTGTGATAATTATAAGTAGTCAGTAACATTTAGTCATTCTTTCTCGATCACAGCCAAACTTTTTTTCGAACTCATAATTTATTGCGTCAGGGAATTTATGTGATCAACTTAATTTTATTAGTAGGTTTTAACTAATAAGGCAAGTCAATAACATAATTTGCTGTAATAGTTTTAATAATGTAAACTAGTGCTTGACTGCGATTCTAGTAAGCAGTGATGCAATCATTGATGTTAAGACGCACTAGTATATTAAGACTTCATTTGATGAAACGTCCAAACTTATCCATCTAAAGCAAACTCTAACGAAAGTAAAAGGTGTGAATATGAGTAAGATTGCTCAGCTAGCTACACCGTTCTATTCAGAGCGTGTGACCCGCGCCTGCGCAGCGAGGAGGAAGTCTTCTGTGTCTGCCAGAACCACTGGTTTGCTAATGTGTTTTGTAATTAGATGGATTCTTACACAAATCGTAATTTAGATTAGGTTTGCACTATTTTATGTAGGAAATTAGAGGCTGATACAGTTTCAGGTTAGCTAATAGCTGTACAGTTAACGCAAGGTGTTAACTGCAGCCTATGGTTAATTTTAATTTTAGTCAACCTTGATTAATTGTACTTTGACTTTGACTAGCCTATAATGGTCTTAGAAAGACGTATGTGGAAAAGGGAGGCCCATAGCGTTTGCGTAACCTTTTTTCCCAACTATATTGGGGTCGGCTTCCAGTCAAGAAGGATTTAGCTGAATACCAGTATTTTACGAGGAGCGGCTGCCTACTAGACCTCCACAACCCATTAACTGGGATAACACGGTCCTTTATGGCAAGACTGGAGTCAGATTTACTGACTTCTGAATATCCGTAACGACTGCCAAAGATCTACAAATGACAGCCGGGACCTACGGCTTAACATGCTCTCCGAGGCACGGAGGAAACTTGGTATGTTAAGATGGTCACCCATCCACAGACCAACCTTGGTAAGAATTGCTTAACCTTGAAGATCGACCTGTGCGGCTGTTATTATCTAGCCACGAGCTCCTCGCCCTGCGCGCCTATGTACTCATCATCATCATCATCTGCCTAGCCTTTTCCCTGCGTGCCTACGTACTACGTAATATTTATGAGCAATTTCGATGGTGTGGCTCAAACAATAAAATATGCTCAGCTATAGGAAGTGCGCGTCACAGATAGTGCGCGAGGATGCCGCACTATGATGCGCTAACTCATAGATCGCTATCTGTGCGCGCGGGTTGCATCCTCGCGCGGCGGCGCTTGCGCAACCGACCTTTGTGTTATATTTGTTGTAGTAGCTAATATTATTATAACAGGTTGATTTGGATTTTAAAGTAGTCATAATTTGTGTAGTGAAATATTGTGTTGTTTTATTTTCCAGCTAGATTCTAGTAGCGTATGGTAATGTGGAGGTGCTTGAAGGCGGCCTAGGACGAGCAATGGACGTCCTTCAGGTGTTTTTTTAAAGGGCATCATTAAATTACTAAAACCCGCCCGTGTTCCTTCAATTGCCCATGACGTTCCAGGGTTGCGTCTATATGCCCCTCTGTCTGTCATTCCCTCTGGCTCCATCCACAACTGGTGGAGTGATTCTCACAAAAAAGGGCATGTTACACTTTTTTTAAATAATGTAAATTAGTGTTTGACTGTGATCACACCTGATGGTAAGCTGTGATACAATCGTTGATAGCGAAGTGCACTAGTTTATTAAAAGCCTATTCACTCTAGCTTTGAAGACACCTAAATTATTTATTTATTGGTTTATCCTCGTATTGGAACGCCTTTCAGCAATTACACCAATGGAGTAGGTACAAGTCACAACAGAATCGGTTAGTTTCTAACAGCCTCCTAACAGCAGATGCACGGTTATAATCGAACAGGAAGACTGCAACAGGCAAATTGTTCCAGTCCTTCGATTTACGCGGTGTAAACAACGAGGCGATGTCAAAATAAAGGGTGACCCACAATCAGAAATCAGAAAGACAGACCTACATTCTACCGAACTATACAACTTACTCGTGAAAAGAACATTAAAAATCTGCAGATAATGTTAACAGGTAAATGCTGTAAGTTAATATTAGTCTTCAAAGCTCACGTAATTGCGATATCGGCCTCATTCGGGCACACGACACGGTTTCAGTCAATATTGGCCTGTCCCTGTTTGAGTACAAATAGTCAAGAGCTTGCATGATAGCCAATGACGCGTACTAAATATTTGACTGTTTAAAGACTTTCCAAATGATCACCTTTAAACTGGGACTTCGAACTAGAAATAAGTATAAGATTCTGTAAAAACTCGGTAAATTTTTTGATGACTTGCATGACTTATCAAAAGTAAGCTTTATGTATTAGTTTGACACCAATATATCGATGAGTTTTAAAAGTACTACTACACATAAGAAATTGTCATCGGTAAACAGTTCACTTGCGCCCTGTATATTATCAAAACTTAAATGAACAAACCAGCATCAAAATTTAGCCCTTCCCTAACAAGCATTAGCGGAACTATATAAGCGGTTAGGTTGTTAAAATGTCAAGGACTCCCAATCCAACAGAGCTCCCGGTCCAAAAGGCTGCAAGCTCAGAAGAACTTCTTCTTCCAGCCCTTGTCCCATAGTATTTAGGATCGGCACAATATGTTTTTTTCTTCCAATCTGTCGTGTCATCCGTCATACTAACACTGACTCTCTTTTCTTTCAATATCACTCTTCACACAATCCATCCATATTTTCTTTGGCTTCCCTCTCCATCAGAAGAAGAAGTAACCCAATCTATTTTACAAAATTGATTAAAATTAAACAGCCTTGTCCAATGAACTTGCCACTGGCCTGCGATGATATAGTTACACCACTGCTAACAAGACGTCAAGCCACGATTAAAACGAACAAAAACAAAACGTACAGCATCGGAAACGTGTGTTAACAAAGAAGCCATCGCGATGTAATCTCAGGTTTAAGACGGTTAGCTGTACACACGACGACATAAAGCAATCAACTACACATCTAGTATTAGCTGATCATATGTATGTGAGTATGATGTCATTGTAGAAAACATTCGTTTTATATTTTGACTATACTAAATTTTTTATAGGATGGTTTCGGTGACAGCTGTCAGATTCATACAATTTAGCTATCTATCCTTTTCTCTCACCTTACAGATGTATATTTTCGTCCTGTTATCACCCAAATCATGCTATGTAAAAAAGACAATATCTAATTCGATGAAAAGGGATGACGTAGTCGAAGATAGAGCAGCATTTTTTTTTTATCTATAAGAGTCCCAAGTTAATTTTTTTATTGTGCATAGGTTCGTTTTTGATCATAAACTCATCTGATGGTAAATCGACGATGTGGCTGATATTAGAGCACGCTTGCCTAGAAGTAACCAATTAACTCTTGACTTAAAGACCCCTAAGTTGTAGCTGTCAAGAAACACAGACTCTGGCAGGAAATTACAGACTTAGCTGTACGCTAATAAATGCGGGATGAAACTGAAAATGTACCACAACTGCGCAAAAAATACTAAAACGTTTTGTCTTTATGGGCGGAAGCTAGCTCATAAAAAATATTTTATTTGTAAAACATGAGTAAGATCCTACATGTTTTGTTATAGGTATTGGCGTACAAAATATAAAATAGCATGCTGTGTTATGTGTATATATAAGCACAAGTAGTTACCGAATGTACTTCGACATATTCATCATCATCATCTACCTAGCCTTTTCCCAACTATATTGGGGTCAGCTTCCAGTCAAGCATTTCGACATATTAAAGTAAAATAAAGACAAAATAATAAAAAATAGTTTTCAAACAGAGAAATCAATGAATCATTACAATAATGTACCTTTAAAATTGAATTAGGTAAATAGTTAACTAAATAAAATCATCTGTCTACGTATAAACGAAAAGCTAGCCCAGTTTTACTGGAGATGTATAACAGGTATGTTGTCGATTGTACCTAAAACACGCTTTTAAACGTAAATATCGTCACGTGCATCTTGATTGGGCACGCAAAATACATGTATGCGGTCATGGGACATTGGCAGCGTGCTCAACGTGCTCCGCGTGACACAGGACGGAAGGGCACGCTGGGAATATGTGTGTACTTGACGAATTAAGAGTGGAAAGTACAAAGAGGTTACATGGGACGGTTGAGCGTCCATAGGTGGTTCGTCCTGGGGCCCTAGAAAGCAAAGAAGGAACAGCACACAAATGTGCAGAACAAATGTTGTGCAGGTGGGTTTTAGCCAGTAAAACTCTGACAAACCCTCCCACTCCGCCCAGGGTGGAAGAAGTCATTATGATGATTTCCCACCTAAAAATATGGTTGAACGTTCAAACCATTGAATTTTTTATATACTTAGGTTTTTCTTTATTCAAGTGTAGTTGTATTGTAGTGCGTAAGAATGATCTATAGTTTAGATTTAAACGCAGCCAAGAATAGTATTAAGTAAACCAGATCACAAATTCATAGCTCTGGATAAATTATTTCACGATTACAATAAATTCAAACTGTCGTATCTAATACCAGTCTTTGTTACAAATTGAACAATGTAACAAGCAAAACTGAAGCTAAACCTTACATTGCAAATAGAAATAAATGTTTAACTCTACACGAGAGCGTTGCTCAGAAGTCACAAAGTAACTAAAACCTTTGTCATGTAACTAAACTTTATGAAGCCACAAACAATACAACGTTAATTGAGTATTAAGTAACTCTAATTTATACACTTAGGGGACATTAGCTTAATAATATATTCCACAACTTTCACACAACGCCATCTAATTCTAAGCTAAGCAGAGCTTGTGTTATGGGTACTAGACAACTGTTAAACATACTTATACATATCTAAATACATACATATTATAGATAAATTACACCCAGACACAGACCAAATGATTATGCTCATCACATAAAGACCTGGGAGGGAATCGAACCCACGAACTCCGACATAGCAGTCAGGGCCAGTAACCACTAGACCAACAGGCGAGTCGACTAAAACCATTGTCATGTTACTAAACTTTATGAAGCCACAAACAATACAACGTTAAGTGAGTATTAAGTAATTCTAAGTTATACACTTAAGTGACAATAGCTTAATGTACCTGCTCAATTTAAAGTAGAACGCTTAAGTAAGACATTGTGAAAGCTAGACTACTGCCTACCCGAACAAATGTTATGCGGTAATATGAGTGACAATGGGAGAAGATACCGACCAAAGTATTAGGAGCTGTGGTTACTTCCTTGGAGGTAATTTTAGTGGGTAATGCAGGGGTCAAGTTATACTAGTGTACGTTGACACCTATATGCTTGTTTAGTGGTAGTTACCTCAAAAATGGTGTCGTTATTTACAGAGAATTTTATTTGTAATCAAGTTCAGTTTATTTCCTCAAGTATTTTCGCGTTTATGATCCATAACCAAGAAAGTGGAGTGGGTAAGTAATGTCTGTCGTAATTTGCTAATTATCGACTAATTAAGTGCCTTTTTAAATAGCTTTACTAATACGTAAACAAATATTTTAAAGTGAAAAAAAATCTTTCTTAGAATTCGCCAATCGTAAGTGGCAGTGGGCTGGGCACATTGCTCGCAGAACAGATGGTCGATGGGGACGAAATGTTCTGCAGTGGTGACCACACAACGGAAGATGCAGCATTGGAAGGCGTCCCACGGAATGGACCGGTGACCTAGTGAGAGTCTCGGGAACCCGATGGATATGAGACGTATACGACCGGTCGTTATGGCGACACTTGGGGAGGCCTATGTCCAATAGTGGACTTTATTCGGCTAAAACAATGATGATTTGTGATATCGGAAAATACTGTCCATTTAAGAAAATTCTTTTACGGATAGAAAATTACACAATCATCAAGTGTCACATTTTTGAATATCATGAAAAAATGAAGCGTTTTGTGAGTCAAGTCTCGGGGTTAAAGCCGTGAAATAAATTATAGCAACTTCATGTAAATCATACTAAATGATTTGCATTGTTATACTCAATTGAGTTCAGATTTTCTTTTAAGAATTCAATGCCCAAGGTTGTAATTACAATTGCAATTACTGAATGATCGTTAATAATCTACATTTTTAGGTAGGTACTGTATACTGGCAAAAAGAAACCATTTTTAAATACAAAGAATGATGAAAATGGCTAAACCTATAAGGCAAACTATATCGTTATATTTTACGCCATTAAAAAGTACTACAACTACACAACGACATGCTCGATGATCTGAAAAGTCCTTCAAACGAACTCTACTGTACCGTGACGTCACAGTACACAAATAAACATAATTTCAATGATAAACAACAAAACGGCGACACCATATCTAATAGCACAACAAATACTCGCCGAGTTTTCCGTGACATCAATATGCTAAAGTTATTCCGAAGCTGTTCCACAATTATCGTTATAGTATCTATTTGTGTCGTATCGAATACAGGACGACTCAAGGTCATTCCTTTGTGGGACACAATGGTGACAAACGGACCGACAGTGACGAGTCGACCCTGTGGTGGTACAGAAATGGTAACGTTTGAAATATTTGAGTGAAGGACCAATGACCTGCAGGTATCATGGGTCGGTAGAAAGGTAGACTTTCATGGTTTGGTTAGTTATTGATGTGCAATAGGGAAACAATCATCAGAGGAGTGGGAAGTATTATACGAGAAGATCGCGATCGATAAGTAGGAAAAATTTGTATGTCAGTTTACATGTAGGTATGTGAACGCACCCACGATACAGGAGTTTGAATTAGTAGTGTAGGCAATGGTTTAAAAAAAAACTCAGTGCAATTTGTACCTACTCAGAAATTAACCTCTAGTATTTTACTGCTTTAGCAGGTGTCGGTTTTGTTTTTAAATTAAACGTTACCTCGCTATATGAATGACTTCTGTATCATGGTTGCTCAAATGACAGACACTCAGTTACGGACCAATAAGCTGTTTGGACATGTGTGAAGGAATCGAACCCGCAACGTACAGTGCAGTAGTCAACCTCTCAGCCACTGTGCCAAGCATGTCATCGTTTGTGTTGTTATTTTGTTAAAACTAACATGAGAAGTTATTATTAGGTATGAATAAGACTCAGGTAGAAACAGAATATGAAGGCTAGAAACTGGCAGATTTTAAAGTTAATGTTGGCAAACGATGTACAAATGCTCTTGATATTTAAAGAAATACATATAAAAACAGTTGTATCACCAACTACTTCAGTGAAACTGTTGAGGCCTCTTCAAACACCAATTTCGAAGGTAAAACATATTACACATTTCCCAATAGCGCCGGATTCCACGTACTCTTGGAGTGGTGTCGCGTCACAGCGGATCAGTATGCAAATATGTGTGCTTGTCTGCTTGCTCAGCTGACATGAGCGGTGGCTGGCTTTGTTGGGGCGAGGAAAACTGTGCTGTTAGTGAAGGTGTTTGTAGTTCGATTTTATATTATGTTCAGGGTATTGAAGTACCTCTTCCTAATGTCCAAATACACCTGTTTTAGGAGGCTCATGTTACGCAGAAGTTATGAAACTAGGGTACCTATTGTGGATTGTATTGTTTCAGACTTTAGCATTTTGTCATACGTTTTTATGAGTACGGGCCATATATCGAGTTTTCGCAATTTTCTGGACCCTAACTGGGAAGCTAGTGTCCAGAAAGTTAATTTTTTGTCAGTTATTTTCCATGAGAAACGAGTAATTGCTATAGTGTACTATAAATAACTTCTGATTTTTCATGTCTGCTTATGTCAAAACTTCAGATACATTAGGGGAACAAAATGCCCTTCAACATGCTTTTTAGTATTTTTCTGCATGTACTCGTATGACTGGACTTGTTTTGTTCTTGCCCCTCACCAAATAAATGTAATACTCAATTTAGAATATATTTGCGTAACTAATTTGTCCATATTCGTCCATATTCTTGACTCTTCCCTTTTATTTTAATACCACTGACTTGATAGTGCACGTCATGTTTAGAAGATTTCGTCGCCTAGTATGTCTGAGGTTTTTTATAAAATAAAATATTTGTGTGTTAGCTTCCGATATTTTGACTACCTGCACAAGATTCTCAAGCTAATAAATATTGCATTAAAATAAAATGCAAGTTTAACATAGGTCAAAATACTGAGTCATATTATGTATATAGTAGATAATAAATAGTAATTTAATGCAAAGGTTAACAATGTAGCATCAATAGCATTACTGGACTGCGATTAACCTTTTGTTTCCGGAAGTTACATATCTAATGTAACTCTGTATACTAATTTAAGGATAACAGTTTTATATCGAAGTTCTAAAAGCTATTAGAGGATAAATTAATACATAAGGATATCATTTTAAGTGTTTTTCCTTTGACCTTTCTTTGTGTAAAAACCAAACAGTATTTAGATTGAAAAAGATTTCCCCTAAAACCGTATACCGATTCGACGAAAAACATACATTAACTAGGTATTTCCGTAACGAAATTGGTAGCATAGCATAACATCAACCTTATATGTTCCCACTGCTGGGACTCAGGCCTCCTCTTTAGCGGGTCCAGTGCGGGTTGGTGGATGTCACATGTCTGCTAAATTAGTAGATGACGAATAAACTTCACCTGGCAACTTCCCAGTGTAGTCTTTTGAACTATACTACTTTCAAGTCTTCAATAAAAGCCGGTAGCCAAATGATCGGTACTCGATCCTTCACTACGTCCGCCTATTGTCAACCTCGTCACAATTGCTGCGGCACAATATCAATTTTCAACAGTAAACCGTTGGTACTTTATGTGGATACTGAGCAAAACTCTCCAGCCGTTGGTCTTTCTTAAATCCTTTACAAAATTTCGTTGGTCAATTAGTAACTAATTATTTTTTCTATTTAATACTTTACAATAAAAAAACTGGAGCAATACAGCCACTTAGATCCCATATTTTGGCTGCTTCTTAGTAAATACGGTGAATTGAATTCGTTGACAATGTTCCAGGGGTAAAATAGTATGAGCAAAGCAACTTTCTCGGAATCAACTGAAATATGAAAAATCCTAAATCTTCTGTTCATTAAACATTCTTGAATTCTTCTTCTTTATAGTTTACACAAAAACTTTTTTTTTGTTTTTTAATTGATTGTGGTCTTTAACAGATTTGGGCAGTGGGCGGCTACCACAGTGGCTACGCTAATTGCAGTTTTGGTGGCATTCATTAAAGCCTCTAAAGTGCAGTTTTAGATTTATAATGTACTGTAGTATAGTACTAAACCTTCTGAATTCCATCTTTGTCAACAGACCCACCATGAACCAAGACAGACCGTTATAAAAACGCACCAGTCTCGTGCCACAAGCCTATCGGGTAATCTCAAACGGATCGTCATCCCGCGATAACGGACAGTTAACAATTAACCATGTACCAGTAACAGTTTCGCCGCTAATTGCACCGAATGTGAACAAAATAACTGTTTGCTACCAATCTTTGGTAATTGGGAGCAGATTGGATTGCAATCGAATCACATAACATGATTAACTTAAACGGTTATATCGTACGCGTCAGAATTATCGTTATTGATTGGGTTTTTATACATTTTTGAACTAGTTAGAGTTTAAATGATGGGAATTTTCGGGCTTGCGAAGGTACTTACTGCAAAGACAGTGAAATGATAAGTCTTGGCGAGTTTTAGGGTAAACCTGGGACTAAGAATAGTAGAACAAGATGTAGCTCTAGCTTTGTGGTTAAATCATTCTACAGTGTTTACACTGTAGGGACATAGTGCCTCCTCTTTACGAGAGGGAAAGGGTCGTAATCCACCACATGATCTAAGGCAGATTAGTTTTTCCTCACAATGTTTTTCTTCCCAATAAAAGTGCCTAAAAAACAAGAAAAATCAGTGGTTATCTATCTGTCGGATTATTGTTTCAGGCTTACTCGTGGTCTTGTAACTTTTTTTTGTCTGCCATCCCACCTGGTGGTAAGCAGCGATGCAATCGTTGATGGTTTGGCGCACTAGTGAAATTATTTACTCTAGTTTTGAGAAAACCCAAATTACAATCAGACGGGAAGATCCCGGCAGGCAAATTATTCTAATCCTTCGACTCTCACAAAATTTAATTTAAAATTAACTTCCTAATCGAATTAAGGTCACTAGAACTTCGCACTTCAAGCCTTTGATCCTTAATTTGAGACCTTCCAATCATAAATACGAGTAATAAAAACATCAATTTTTTATAGTCCTAATCAAATATAAGTGTCTATTTAGTACTAGCTTTAGCCCGCAGCTTCGCTCGCATCCATAAAATATAGCCTATGTCACTCAGAAATACAGCAGCTTTGTATTGGTGAAAAAATTTTTGCAATCGGACCAATACTTCCACAGATTACCTCATACAAACAAAAAAACAAACTTTACCTCTTTATTATATTAGTGTAGATTGAGGCGTGAATGGGCACCTACGTAGTAAGAATTTTAATTCATAGGCCTGTCCCAAGTCCCTTGGTGAGTTGGTATTCATAGTGTGGTTAAATAAAACCGTAAACTCGTCGCTTATGATTAGTGTGTTTACGTTGTGAATTATACGGTTTTGTCGAGATTTTTCTGATGTAACGGTTTTTGTGGTGACATTCTTAGATCTATATGAGGTTGTGTTGGATGCAGTTTGTGTAACAAAAGGGCTATTTTGAGACTGAGTTGTTAGTTCTGCGCGTTTTCTTGGGTCATTGTATGGTCAATAGCAAGTATTGATTTGAAAAATGACATGGCCGGAATTGGTAGAGAGCTTTGCCCAAAAAATATATATCATGTACACAGACATAAAGTACCACGTATTAAAGCTTAGAATTATGGCTTTACAATAGTTTTAGTTTTATGATCAGAAAAGAAGCGAGAGACACTATAAATAACATCCAAAAATACCATAATTGTCATTTAAAATGTGATCATTTTAAATAACAATTATGTCGCTATAGTAACGCGTTACATTACACACCAAGGATTTTGTATACCCTACGTACTAACTGCATTGATTACGTAGCAATATTATACATTCTAAAGTGTACTTTATTTTCATTGTCGTGAAGTTCATAATTTTTATTCACAAGCAAAAGGGAAAAAATATACCCAGCAAGACAACGAGAAAAAGGTAGTGTGTCCCTTTCTTACTAGTATATAGACAGTATAGACACTAGTAGAAAGAGGTAACATACGTTTAGGTGCGTTTTTGAAATTGACGTAATCAATTCAGATAGTATAAAAAATATCTTTGACTACAGAGACAGTTTTGACAGTTAAGTTTAAAAAGCAAAAACGCCAAAACAACTTTAAGACGTTTGGATTCACACTCGTGAAAATATGGTCGATTCTTAATATTATATGTAGCGTGTGTCATCAAGACGCGTGGCAGTTCGAAAAGTGTTGTTGGCGATAGTCGTGAAATCGTTAATCTTTCAAAGGTACCTTAGCAAAACAATTCTGGTATTCAGGAGTGGCTGCCACTCCAGAACCTTCCGTGCCCATCGACCATCCGTTCTACGAGCAATGTGCCCTGGCAGTGGGCAGGCACTTAAGTTTGGCGATTCTTCGGGCTATGTCGGTAACCTTCGTTCTCTTGCGGATAACTTCATTTCTGATGTGATCACGCAAGGAAACTCAAAAGAGCATAGCCTTTTCCATTGCTCTTTGGATGACTATAAGTCTTCTAATGAGGCCCATTATGAGCGACCACGTTTCTGAGCCATATGTCATCACTGGCAACACACACTGGTCATCGACTTTCGTCTTCAGACACTGTGGTATGTTCGACGAGAAAATACCGTGCAGCTTCCCGAACACCGCCCAGCTGATTCGGATTCGACGATTGACCTCTTTCTCGAAGCCAACCTACACAACTGGACCGTCTGTCCTAGGTAGACGTAGTCATCCACAACTTCGAGTGTAGAGTCCCCGATCTTGGTAGGAGTGGGTACTACATCGTTTACCATGACTTTGGTTTTGTCCATGTTCATTTTAAGTCCCATTCTTTCGGAAACTCTACTGAGATCACCAAGCCATGACAACTATGTAATAGGCAAATCGAAGGTCAGTGATATATGTTATTTAAGTATTTATTGTGCAGACCTACCACAGTGTTGTCTTTTTGAGAAATGAGAATGCCTTGATGCATTATATCCGCCTATTTATCACCATTGTACATGAAGTTTAAATAAATAAGACATCCTCTAATGCGGCCGTAAACAGTTTCGGAGAGATAACGTCTCCCTGCCTCACACCCCGCTGTAAGAGCATAGGTTTCAAGGTCTGGTCCTGAAGTCGGACAGACATGGTGGCGTTTTGTTACAAAGATTTCAGCACTTCGATGTACCGATAGTCAATCTGGCACTGTTGGAGAGACTGCAGTACAGCCCAAGTCTCGATCGAATCAAAGGCTTTCTCGTAGTCCACAAACGCTAAGCAAAGAGGCAGGTTATACTCCTCCGTCTTCTGTATAACCTGCCGCAGCGTATGTTCGTGGTCCACGGTGCTGAAGCCTTTTCGGAAACAGGCTTGTTCGGGAGGCTGGAAGTCGTCGAACCTGAGCGCGAGACGATTCGTGATGACTCTGAAAAACAACTTGTAGACATGTCTCAGAAGTGAGATGGCTTAAGCAAGGCATTGCCGCCCTTACAGAATAGTACCACGACACCTCTGCTCCATGCCTGTGGCGTTTTTCCCTAGCGTATGACGTAATCAAATAGCTTCTGAAGGGCCTTAAGGATCGGTTTTTCACCCACCTTCAGAAGTTCAGCCGTAATTCCGTCGTCACCCAGCACCTTGTTGTTTTTGAGCTACTTTAGAGCCGTCCTAATCTCGTACAGGCTGACGTCCGGAATATCTTCGGTATAGTGTCGGGTCAATCTAGCTCTTGGGTCGTTCGCTAGATTTACCGTGGGTTTAGAGATAGACATGTATAACTGTCCATAGAAAGCCTCTATCTCTCCAAGGAGCTCGGATTTGACTCTGCAATCGACGGTCTTCAGTTTCGTGAGCTGGCTCTGCCCAATAGACAGATCTCTCACAAAGACTTTGAAGCTCTATCGCGTCCTTAACCCTTTCGGAATTAAAGTGGCAAAAACCGTGTTTTAAGGACTTCGAAATCGGTCTATTGAGCTATCGGTATCCGCACGCATCGTCTGAAGACTGCAGAATCATCTCGCGCCTCTTCCTCATGAGCTCGAGAGTTTGATTAGACAGCTTCTTGTTCCTATTTGTACGGTGGGTCTTGAAAAACTTAGACCCAACCATACCGGAAGACGTAGCGATGGAAAACCTCCCACAAGGTGGACCGACGACCTGACGTGGGTTGCGGGAATCCGATGGATGCGAGACGCACAGGACCGGTCGTTATGGCGACGCTTGGGGGAGGCCTATGTCCAGCAGTGGACGTCTTTCTGCTGAAATGATGATAATGATTCAGGAGTGTTTTATATTTTTGTCTGATTTTTAGGCGTAGTACAGATAAGCACAGTATTTGTCTTATTCGTGTATCCAAACGTAGATTTGATTACAAATCAAATCTATTGATTTAACATGATTGCAATGACAGAAAACGACCCAAAATCAATTAACGCACATATTATTTTGAGATTTTTTCTCGCTTCCTCTAGAGAAATGTAATTGATGCAATATATTTTTATTTATTTTAGAAGTAATTTTCACATAATACTAATTAATGTACATTATAAATTCTAAAATTGGGCAGGATCCGGCCATGTCATTTGAGATGCTGCTGTTTGAGTGTCTTGAATGAACGAGTGATGGCTGCTATGTTACTAGGCGGAAGAGATCAGTAGACATCTCAAAACAGTAGACATAGGGTACTATTCCCTATAAGGGATAGATGCTCTAAAATGCAGAGGTCCGTAAATTCGCTAAGATTTCAGAGATAAGGTTTTTATATTTCATTTAATTTTGCTTGATAAAATATTTCTCTTTATGTTCTAAGAGCTATTGAGTTATTTAAAAAATAACTCAATAGCTCTATATATCTGGTTTTACCATAGGGTAAAAGTACATTACACACACATATTTACATAAAAGATGAAGATTTTAGTACATTTTCATAAAAGAAGTTTCATAAAATTTTAAAGTACCTCTAATGTCTTTGTTCATTGAAACAAAACGTCGCCCCCATGATAATAAATGAAAAACCTCTTATAACTTAATCACAAATTCAACAACAAACAAGTCGAGCGTCAGGTAAACATCTACTCATAAGCAGCTACATAGGTAGGTACTAATTAACATAGTTTCTAAATCGAAGGGAGAGCACACGTGATCATTACGTAACTACTGCGTCTCATCTCGCACGTAAATAAGTGTGAAATCATCAGTGTTGAGTATGTCACACAAAAACATAGGAATCTTGCGAGCCGTGAACATGTTACATATGAAATAATGTTAGGTATCGTAATGCTAGCGAAATGAATTTGTGTTTACATGTTTATTGCTTATCTTTAAGATTGTTCGAAAGAGTAAAGAGGGAACAACAATAGACCATTACAAAACAGAACCACGTCGCGTGGCGTGGATCTAATGTAGCACTACAAGTCTAGTTGCCTTATAAAATGTATTCAGACGGCCGCGCCCAGATTGGCGTAGGGTAGGTTGGTCGACGTGGGCCCAATGTAGTTGTACCTTCACCGTGGCTCTGGATTGCAAAGGAAAAAACTAAACCAACACAGGTAGGTTTTAATCAGTAAAAGTCTGGCACTTCTCGCTCCATCCAGACTTGCAACATCTAAAAATCGTTTTGGTAACAAACTCGTTGCCTTGTGTGAATTTACGTGAATCGATAATCTTAAAGACAAGATAACTTACAGTTTAAACGGACTTGCTTTGATTAACTCAGCTTTCCTTGACTTTTCAACAAGGGGCAAAAACCTACACAGACAGTGCAGTTATACTCGTAATATATGCATTATTAGTTCACTACTTTATTCTCGCTTCACACTTTTTAATAGTGAGAATTATTCAGTTCATTGCACGGCTCAGTGGTTTAAGAAATATCTACAATACACCACAATTGCATCAGTCTTCAAATAGGTAAACTTCTTCATCTTCCTGCCCTTATCCCATACTATTTGGGGTTTGCGCAATACGATTTTTTCTGCCATTCTGTCCTGTCACCCGACCTACTGTCACTAGCTCTATTTTTTTTCATATCACTCCTCACACAATTCATCCATATTTTTAGCCTCCCTCTTTCTCTCCATCCGTCTACATGAATTTTTTAGTCTTCTTCTAATATATACCAAGACAAACGGTTACCTTTCAACTTTTCAGTCACTGATGCCACCTTTAAACTTTCTCAAATATACTAATTTCTCACTTTATCCAATTTCGTCATCCTTTTCTTTCATATCAGTCCTCACACAATCCATCCACGATTTCAAATAGGTAAAAACTTGAAGGTTTAAATTCATAGAATCTGTCTTCAGCACGCATTACAGCAAATCGAGTAGTATTCTAAGCAGCAAGTAAACGCACAGAATATTATTGTAGACACGTACAATCAGTTTTCGTAAGTGTTAGTAAATATATGAGGACGGTGGCCCTTCGTTTACATTACAATTCTATGTACGGCACGCTTGCGATTGTCAAAAAGTTTTGGTAGATAGGTAAAGTTAGCACCTATCCTCGATTTGTGATTTATGTATTTGAAGTTGAGTATTTCTCAAAATCTTGTTTAGCCTGATTGAATCTAGAATTTTATGTAATAGGGTATAAGACGTGCTTAGGCGGACCCTGGTAACGGCCGGGAATAACGCCAGGCAGAAGAAGAAGAAGAGTATAAGACGTGCTTAACTCAAGAATCAGTTGATTCAGAAACTTATTTAAACTTACTAGTTGCAACTTTGGTTTGAACTACAATACGTCAGTGTTTTGCAAAGAGGAGACAATAGTGATGTAGTCCACAGTTGTTTTCTTCCCACCAAAAATAGCTCAGGAGAGTTCCATCCCCGTGATATTCATAGCTTCATTGATACTGCCTATAACCTAACTACATAGTAGAGGAAAGAATGACGAAATATTAAACTGTTATAGAAAAATAATCTTCAAACAGGTCAAAATTCAGACTGTACTTTGAGAATCTCAAAAGGAATTCGAAAAACATTTTTTATGTTACAGAAATTCTAATAAAACTCTTTGTAAATTCAAACATGTCCCACAAAATTACATTTCCAAATAGTAGTAGTAGTAGCACAAGTATCATGTCTAATAAATGTAGAAAATATGCTAATTAGTAGGCCTTTGTGGATTTTAATAGCATTTATATAACCATACTTAACCCAGAGAGCCACATAGATATAATCACATCATTTCTTAACATATTTCTTAACTTCAAAACTGATTAATGGATTATTTTTAAATCTTTTTAACTGTTCCCATATAAATTGTAATTTAAATAAAATATTTGTCTTATAAATTGCATAGTTGGCAGGATGGTATAACTCAAAGACGTCTCAAAGAAAAATGACTTACAACAAAAAAGAGCTAAACAAATGATTTCGCTACAAAAAGTTGACACTTAAATATGAGCGCATTTGTTTTGATTACATTTATCAATGATTCTGTTTTATTTATTTATGTAAATTCGTCTGTTGTGGTTTTTGCATAAAGGTGCTTAAGTCATTCAAAAAGAATAGTATAAAAAAACTTTGTGTCATTTGATCTTTTTTTTCACCAATTTCTAGTGTTTAATTTTATTTTTTTTGTCAATTGCTAGCTATACTTACAGTAAGCACCAAAGCGACAACTAACGAATTAAAGAATTTTATACAGACATTGATTATTTAGTTCTTGTAATCTATCTTAAAGTTTACGTGTATTTTTTCGCGACAAATCGACCTCCAGATAAACAAACAAAAATACACAAAGTCTTCTTACTAATAAACAAATACTCGTAGTTCGACTTCTTCATAATATTAAGTTTAGATTGACATTAATATATTAAAATCCTGTTTTATGTTAAAATAGACCCTGACCTTACCCTGACTTAACTTGTAACTTATAATTTTAAAACAACGATACACAACAATATGTCACGATTATCAACATATAATAATAGGTTACACATAAGATATCGACTAAAACAATGTAATTAACAAGAATATTGATTTAGTAAATTAAGAAGAATGCTTGAATTTGCATACAAATGGGATTTAGTATATGATAAATTTATGCTTCCACCTACACAAGCATTACTAAGTATACGCTATGAGTATGCAATATGTCACTGTAAAATTATAAACAATACCGCTAGATTATGTATGATTATTTATTATTAAGTATGACTGACTGTTTTAACTATTTAAATTTTAAGTATAATATTATTAATTAAATATTAATGATATATTTATTTATAATTGCGTTGTATTAATGACATTTTGACGCAATTTTATTTATTTTAATTAAGCAATTGTAATGTAATATGTAATGATATGGGCTAACTTACCTGAATAAAGAATGATATTATTATTATAACCTATTTCGCGAGATAATAAACTCACAAAAGATTATGAACTGTAACATTGAAACTGTTTACAATTTAACGCATTAGTTTTCGGTAGATTATAATCTATCGAAGTGAAACTGTTAAACCATCAGATTGACCAATCAGGGACTGCCTTGAGATAGGACGACTAGGGCATTAAATGTGGGAAGGACGGTGGCACAGTAATCACGTGCTGCCGTGCACAACAAGGAACAGGGGAGACCCTTCAAGGTCTTTTCAGGGATGTGCCCTTACAGGCGTAATACAGAGGGGGTTCCGGGGTGGTCTTTTAAGAGGACATAGGGCCCTCTCCTACGTGCAGATGGTGATCACCGGGGTGGTTTTAGTGAGGTAAGAATCCCATACCCCCTGGTGTTTTTCTCCTAAAGTCCAGGCGCCTTTTGAAGGTTTCCCCCGATAACAAAAAAAAGGGCATTAAATGTGCCCCAGTCACACATAACATATGCGTACATAAAATATATTCAACAGCAGATCTTAGGTACATAGTGCATCTTCTTATGACGTCACAAACACGCGAGGACAACAGCATCCTTTAGTTCATTTGATTAACGTCCTATGTCAGTAACTACATACAATAAATGTAAATAAAGGTACCTATCGCGAATAGATTAACAAGGCAATTATAAGCGGGCGTTAATTAGTTGATTGAGGGCGTAAGTGATGCGTTTTCCTTTAGTTGTTTATCATAATGGTTTAGTGTGGACATGGTGGTGAGAATATGCAGTTAACGTGGATGCTATGGTTTATTGTTATTTTTTATATGATGTTTTTTTTTTGTATATATCGACACTAGAAGCACGGGTGTCCAGAATTTGACTCATTGTTTTATTTCATGAATCCCCAACCGGTCACATGCGACCGCGCTGTTATTGTATTACTATTGTGTCTCGTTTCGCGGGTATGTGATAGATAATATTTGTAGAATCACAAAGTTCACCCAAAATATGTGTAAATTTATAATAAAAGATATTCAATGATTAATTATCAGTTCCATTTGTATAAAATGGGCAAAATTGACATTCATATTCCGCGCTTTTAGAGTAAAAAAAAGCGGTAATACGGAAGGATAATATTAAAATTTTGCCTGAACTTGAATTTAGAAGATATGAGCCATTTTTAACAGACTAATATTATAATTATTTGAGAAAAAGGGATCACGTTTACAAATTTTATATAGCCTGTATATTTTCCAGTGTGTTTACCTATTTCAATGTGTTGACGTAAACATATTGCTCAAAATAAAATATGCAATTTTTTAAGGGAAAACCAAAAATTACTTCTATCTGCTCTGAGTGTAGTAGATAGAAGAGTCATCCTTATACTGTTCCCTTAGTTACCCTTTATTGCAAGGGCTGTGGTAACTTCTTCGAACAATCCGCAACCTATACGTCTCACTCTTAACTCACACATACGGCGCAATACTTTGATTACTTTTTGATATATTGACTATATTCTCAGCAACATACTCATTCAATCAATAAGAATTACAAAATAAAACAAAGAAAGAAAATAATTAGGTACTTAAAGAAAGAAATCCGCAATAAACGGAAAGTGATGATGTGAAGATTATTCCGCAGTTCGTTACGCTTTCCTTATGCTAATGGGATGAGCAGAGGTACAACAGCTAACACAATATACATATATCAGGTGTGCCATCGTCGCACAATCGAATACCATAGATCGAGTACATGATTCTGGACGCCTCCAGTGGTGGAATTTTTCGTCGGTTCTTTCCTATTTTTTTCAACCAAAATCTGATTAAAAAAAATTAACTGTATAAAATCGTTATTTAATCAACCCCGATAATATTTTTAAAGAGAAAATAGAAATTATTCAATTGTTGATTTAAAAATTAATTCGATCGAAGACTTTTTAATTAATTGTTCTTCTACTCAACCCTTACGACATTTTTAATTTAAAAAGTATTTAATAAAGAAAAATCCCTAAAAATGTTAGAATAACAGTTTTAAATAGCTTTTTAATTTAATTTTTTTTATTAATAAAAAGCCGACTGTAGTATTCAGAAAGATGTACTGGATCCATGGTTCATAGATGACACAGCCTGTATATGTATAGTGAATAATTGTGCGGAAGTGCGCCTGCACAGCAAGCTGGTCTTCCTCAAGATACTCCGTGTGCATCCGACTGTGGGATTTTATGAGTTTGCACATCAGATTAGATGCTTTTCATAGGATTATGTATTACTCGTAAGTGTAGGTTATAGTGTTATACACTTTCACTTGGTTTAATTGTTTCTTGAGTTTTTATAGCTCTTGCATTTTTATTGTTGTTATTAATGTCATTTTTATGCAATTGTCACTTTCTTTTTTATTTTAGTATGCAGTTAAATAATAGAGAAATTAAAAGTGTTTCTTTTATTAGGTACTTGCACTAACGTAGGTATTTAATTAAATCATTAAATAATAATAGAGAAATTAAAAGTGATTTTGTTATAAATTACTTGCACTGACGTATTCTAAAAAATGATTTTACTTATTCATAATTGTTATAAAATAAGTTAACAAACACAAAAATCGAAACTAATTTAAATAAAAAACAAATAAAAATCACTGACCTTCCAACTCGCTCCAAATCACACGAACTAGCAACAATGTCGTTGAGTGCAGTGCGTTAACGCGCGAGTACCCGCACTAGTGCAGTAATATGTATACAATAATCGCACGGGCGAGACAGGTGCGCGCGCGGCCCACGTGCGCGTTAATGCGCAGACGTCGCGGCGCGCGCATCCTCCCACTACGCAAGGTATTCACGCATCGTAAGGTCTGACGCACATCGGCGGTAGCGCATCGCTATAGTGTTATTTTTACGTAAATATTATGGAACTAGCAGCATTGCTCGCGTAATAGTAGGAAATTGCAATTTGTCTGCTGCCGTCTTCCCGTTTAGATTATAATTAAGGTGTCTTCAAGGTTAGAGTGAAAAGGCTCTTAATAAAATAGTGCGCCGCATAGTTTGAATAGCAGTCAAGCACTAGTTAATATCTATTTAGACTGGAAGCCGACTCCAACAGTTGGGATAAGGCTGATAGATTGATAAAAGTAAAAAAAATGCATACTGGTCCTAGAGTTTTTTAAAGGATCGGAGGTCAGAATGTACCAGGAATTAATGAGACTCTTCGCGAAACACAGTAAGATAAATCAAAAATATCTTCTGTCACAACCGTGAATGCTGAAAGATTGTTCAAAGTTTTGTTTAGTCTTCAATTAAGATTGTTTATACGGAGCTTGGCAGTTGTTTTTTTGACTGAGTGAAGACCGAAAATTCGACTAGTGGATTTTTATCATATTCTGTATCTTCACACACTACCCGTTTTCTATGCCGCTTATAAATATATAAATTGTAAATTCTATGCTGCTTGCTGTAGTGTGCGCTTAGCCTTACTGCATGTCATTATAACGAGTTTATTGCAACTTCGCGCTTCTTATCGCCACTCAATCGTAGGGTTACAGAAATTTACAGAAAAAAACTGACAGTTGGAAAAATTAATTGTTTTACGAATTGATTGACTTGCCACGAGGTTGCTACATAGAGGATGCGGTATAACATATTGGACTAATTATTTGATTGTTTAACTTGTTTATGATTGAATTTTTTGTTACTAATTAGTAAATGTATTTGTTTTCCAGGTCATTTTTTCTGAGGTTGGAAATCATTAAATGTTTTTCCAGCTCTAGGGTGGAATGTGAGGGCATGGCTAACTTTTACTTTTCATTTGCCCTTTGCTTTCTAGGACCATGGTAAGTCTTTCAAAAGATACTGCAACCCAAGCAAGCATCGAATTTCTGAACAAGATTCAACTGGGCCTTTACAGTTCTGTTGGCATATCTTTGAGGCGCGCATATTACAGTACGCATTGCGTGGCGTGGCGATCTTCCCACTGCGAAATTGCCATGCGACTTCCGACGCCCGGGACATCACCTATGGCGATGGTTGGAGCGTGAAGATGTTCATTCCCTCATGATTGCGGCCATCTCCCTCGCTCGCATTACTGCCTCGCAAAAGGAGGCGACGGCTTACCATTCCTTCTTTACACAGACCACGGTCTGAACTAGTGCTAGACGCAAGAGGTCGCCACCACCTCACGCCTCTACAAGGACGCGGCGGTGCCCTGCCCGAGCGTGGCAAACTGTCATCGTAAGGTTCACCGTGTCCTCCGGGCGATTTGCACAATGATCCTAACTTGTTATTACCCTAAAGGGTCATAATAACATAACACAATGCCTATTTTGGTAAAAGGAGCAAGAAGAAGTATTTAACGAAACCGTAGTTATTTGTCCCAGGCACAAAGGTTATAGTTTATTCTAGATTTAAAATCTAGGTCATACAAAGTCACAAAAAATATCTATAAATAAATAAACGGTGGACATTTTTTGTTTTTTCGTTAGTCGACCATTTTGTAACTAATTCATTAAGAAAAAAATAACGTAACCTTGTGGATAACACAGGAATCAGTAACTGGTTTAATTAATATATAATTATTTATGTTTATTCATATTTTCTAGTTTTACTTGTTTGGAAAGGCGGCGAAAAGTGATTTAGTATTAAATGTTAATTTTGTGTGACAAAAAATAACTACGCGTTTGATTCTATTAGCGATACCTACTTGTTTTACATGTTTTTGGATAAATAGAAAATAAGTAAAAATGTTTAATTTAATATTTTTGTTAATATTCCACATTCCTAACACTTGTAATTGAAAAAACTAGTCTCTAAATTTGTTACTATTTTGGTGTACAATAAAGTTTATTCTATTCTATTCATAACAAGTACTCATCACGAATTGTTTTTAAAACTGAGCATGACGAATGCACGCCAATCAAAGTAAAGTTACAATTTTATTACCATCTATGTTTATGTATGAGTGTGAAAACGTAGGGTCGTATAGTGACGGACAGTCGTAAATTATATATAGTTATATCTTCTTTTATGTAGTGAAATTAAGACCATCTACCATTATTACTTTTTTTTTACATAGAAAGTCATCACAAGGTCCTATTTTACGAGATCCTAGTCAAGTTTTTACTAACCAATCAGTTTTTTTGCACCTACTTCAATCCACACAATAACTAAGCAGGTTCTAAGACTACTGGGGCCCTGAGTTCTACGAAAGAGAACCCCAGGGCCCTGGAATGAAGGCAAAGAAGAAACATGAGTACGGTTTAGTCAGTAAAAGTCTGATACGTCCTCCCGCTTCACCCAGAGCAACAGAAATCATTATGATATACCACCTATAAAAAAACCGTAACTAAGCATTCCTGTTCCTAGTTATAACCATTATATTATTATACTATTTGGCACGTCTGTCTCCACTCTCCACCATGAACCGTTTAGAAAGAACGGATTCCCAATCGATTCGCTATGATCTTCGTGTATACGGAATACTAATAAGGAGTATGGAATAGATTGAACGTACTTACTACAGAGGTCAGGAATTCGCGTGGTCCGACAACAATGGTGCTAAATGCATGTTTTTATCAATCGGTAGGTATTAGGACTTTTAATACCGGTATTCAGTGATCCCGTAATTCCGTGATCACGGATATATGTTGTCTATTTTTAATCACGGTATTGGCTCGTCACACACGGCACGATATTGGATGACCTATATAGTATACTTACGGTATAATTACGGCATTACAAACATTAGTACGAGTATATTTATAATTGCGGTTAGTTGCAACAAATAGTAGGAAATTTTATTACGTGTTATAATTTACGATGTGATGTTACTCTCACACATATTTTTGCAAACGCAAGTACTCGTACGTACTCTTATGTCTGGCTTTTCTCGCGAAAAATGATTGGAGAAACGCCAAACACGCGTCTTTTCGTTCGTTTCGGATTAAGATGATTGAACGCCCCGGCACTATTGAGAGTGTAGCCCGGAAAACATGGTGGAGCATACGGTGTAGATGTACTAAACTTAGGCGGAGCACCGCCATTGATACTGGTATTGAAAAAATCCAGTACTGAAAGCCCTAGTACTTTTAGGTACTAAATAAACCAGATAACGGTATTTTGAAAAAATCCGATATTGAAAGCTGTAGTGGTACTTCTAGGTACTAAATAAACTTGACACCGGTATTGAAAGCCGAAGTAGATACTATGGGTACTAAATAAACCTGTTATGTTATGCTTGATTGTTTGGATTAAACTGATGGTGAATTGTCTATAGAATTTGTTTGGTAAGTAGGTGTATTGATGTGCATGCAGCATGCTTAATTGATCGTCAGTAGGTCTTGTTTTGTTGCTGTTTGCAGATACAACCTACACATCATATTTAATAGAGTAATGAATGAATAAATAAAAGGAGAATCTAAATGATTTACTTATCACGCACACCCAAAACTAACGGGACCAGGAGCGAGATTTTCTTTTATAGCGTAGGTGAGCACTAAGAGGATATTCCGAAACTCATCCCCTAAATATTAGAATGATGTCCAAAGTTTATGGGGAGAAACCTACTCTCACGAAACCGCTGGCAGAAGCTAGTTTAAGGATATTTGAGTAGATACTGAAGTGTCTGTCCCCATCGATAAAAACCTTAGAGTCAATCAAGACAGTTTACAAAAGATTTCGTATCTTGGAGAGGACGATATTGTGTATCTCGAAGATGTTGACACTTTGTGCCTTGGAGAGCATGATATTGGGTTTCTTGGAGAGGCTGACGCAGTGTTTTTTGGAATGGCTTACACGGTGTATCGGGAGAGGTTGAGACTATATGTCTTAGAGAGGATGACACTGTATCTTGAAGAGGCTGATACTGTGTATCTTGGAGAAGGTGACTTTCTGTGTCTTGGAGCAATTGCTGCTTGGCTGGTGGACACAGTGTATTTTACAATTGCGAAGGCAGTATGAAAAAGTAGATAAGTATCTTTGATTAATCCGGGGTATTCCGGAGGCACAAAGCAGTTATGTAAATCTATTTCTTGTTTTACAAATGAGACGTCATTAAAAAGGTGAATGTAAAGACACGGCGCCATTCTAGCGTCCGTATTTATCTATGGACGTAGTAAAATTAAACGAAACGGAGCAAATAAAAAATATTATGGCAATAAAATGTTAAATAATAATCTTTACAAATACATTTGCATATTGTGCGAATTCTAGGATATTTTTTTTGTTGTTGTTTAAGAGCCGTAAGTAAATCTTTGTTGAGAGCTGATGATTGTTTAATGTTTACGTGCTATAGGTATTATGTGTCACATGCTTAGGTACATGTCTCAAGTACATGTCAATTTTAACACTTGAATTTTCATTATTATGAGGTAGTGCGAAAACTAGTGGAATCTAAATAATATACAAATAGGAAAAACTGACTGACTGACATATCAACATATACCTGAAACTATTGGGACTAGGAAATTGTGCACAAGGTTTCCTTTTAGGACGTAGACGGACATAACATTAACGTTTTAAGCGCTCAGGGGGAAATTTTGGAAAATCCTCAAACGGTGCAAATTTTGTTTAAAGGAACCTAAGGGAGTGAAAACTTACAATAAAATGCGCTAAGAAAAAATTGCGGTAATTCATATTCTGCGTCTGACATTGATTTTTATTAGTTGCATCATTATTAAAAAATCTCAAACCTAGACAGAACCAAGGATGCGTACTAGACACAACACCACCAGAAAAAATGTCTTCACATCCACAAGAAGTCATAAATACACTCTGACAAGTGAACACGACATCTCTATTGTATTCTCCAGTATTCCCCACACCACAGTCACGAGTTAGAAACAGGAGCAAAGCGTGAGCGCTATTAACCACTCGGAACATGTTCGACCTGTCCCCAGCTTGCTCCGCGCATGCTAACGGAGCTACTTGGATATATTCACACATTTACATACAATTTCTGGCGTATTGGCGACTATCGTGTTTTGAGCGATGGTAATGAGATCGTAGATCAATAAACTTTGTGGAGATCCGTAAGGGAGATTGGAAAACGGAGGGTTTACTCATCTGAGATTGCGAAGTGATGATTTATTTTATTGATAAACATGTTTGATTACCAATTTAGATAAAGAAAAGACCTACTGATAAGTGCTCCACTCATAGAACTCATAGAACTTTTTTATTCATAGTCTCTGCCGCAACCAAATTGGGGGAAAGCAAACACTGACTAGATCCTAAACTGCAGGACCCAGCGACGTGTTAGGCCCAAAAAAAGATAATGTGACAATTTAGACTCGTTCGTAAAGGATTGGCCAGAAATGGCTAAAGGCAGAAAAGAGTGGAAAAAACCGGGCAAGTGCGAGTCGGACTCGCGCACTGAGGGTTTCGTACCAACCTACCTATAAAAACAGTTTAATTCTCGAATCGAGTCTTGAAGACTTTTCAATTTTTCTTGTGACGTAACTAAAAATTTTCAGTTTTCAGACTTTTCCCGATATTAGTGCTATAATACCTTGCTTCGTGCCAAATTTCAAGATTCTAGGTCAACGGGAAGCACCCTATGAGTTTTGATTCCTTTGACAGTGTCGAAATGTACGTTTTTTGCAACATAAACGGGCGTATCTTTTTTTACCGTCAACTTACAAGTTTGATTTTTGCACAACTTCAAGGGACCGCGGATTTCAATATATGGTTTTAATTTCAACTTGATACCTTCACGCGTTCCTGAAAAAAGGGTCTTGACAGACGGACGGACGGACAGACGGACAACAAAGTGATCCTATAAGGGTTCCGTTTTTTCCTTTTGAGGTACGGAACCCTAAAAATGGAAGAAAAGGGCCCTGCAGTGGAACACAACGAGCTCATAATAATAAAGTCTTTTGTTTGACCTCTTCCTCATCTGAGGGTAAGCAATCTCGTTATTATCGAAGGATTAGACACGCCAATCGATAAATTATTAACATAATCTAAAAAAAAATACAATAATATAAAAGTAAAACCTCCCAAACTTGTATAAAGAAAACAAGTTGAACACAAGACTATTTAACGTTTGAATCCCCAACCGGTCCTATGAGACCGCGCTGTTATTGTTTTACTATTGTGTCTCGTTTCGCGGGTATCTGAGTAACTACGCAATACATAATGTAATTAAAACATCACAATCGCAATATTAGGCAAACTTAGAAGTAATCTCATAAAAACTACAAGCAATGTAACACCCACTGAATCTCAAGACAGACTTACATAACAATTAGTACGTAGATGTAACACCTACAACTAGATCTGCTTACGGAAGGTAACAAGGCCATGTGATATCTCCAACACTCGGCATCTCATCTTAGGGCGCTTGTACACACTAAGAAACTTTATCGTATCTTCGGTAGATAGAGAAGCTCGGGACTAGATAATAACAGCCGTACGGGTCGATCTACAAAGCTAAGCAACGCTTGCCAAGGTTGCTCTGTGGATGGGTGGCCATCTTAACATATCGAGTTTCCTCCGTACCTCGGAAAGCACGTTAAGCCGTAGGTCCCGGCTGTCATTTGTAGATCTTTGGCAGTCGTTACGGATAGTCAGAAGCCAGTAAACCTGACTCCAGTCTTGCCATGAAGTACCGTTTTACCCCAGTTAATGGGTTGTGGAGGTCTGTTAGGCAGCCGCTCCTCGTAAAATACTGGTATTCAGCTATCCGACTTGACTGGAAGCCGACCCCAATATAGCTAGGCAGATGATGTACAAGGGGCCTAACACTCGACATCTCATCTTACAATACACAGACAGATACGCGGAAACGACCAGTCGCATAGACTAGTCGTGGGAACCAACAATGCGACCGCCAAACCACGCGACACAATAGTCTTGCGACTAAAATAGGTTAATTTTTATAACCGTTGCTGAACGTATTCTATAGGAAATTGCTCGGTAATGCGTTCAATGAAGCTGCGGATGGTGAAGAAGTAGGACATGATAACAATGGTATATATGATGATGATTAAATTGAGAGCGGATTTGAAAGATGAGTAAGTGGCGGTCAAGGTGTAGAGGTCATTATCACTGTTTATGGGGACGAAAGCGGTAATTTGAAGAAACGAGAAGGCAGAAAAAAGTCTTACCGTTCGATGTATGATGTAATAGGCTTGTATATTTAAAGGGAGGATTCGACTTTATCAAACGCACAATGTTTTTTGACTTGCCTTTTTTGAGAGGGTTACGGTAATTTCTTCGAACATACCGCTACCCTGGCAGGAATCAACCCAAACTGGTACCGTCAATTTTGTTGACATCTCTTTGTGACGCGCGTGGAACACAACGCGTCGTCGATTCAGGCTTGGTCCTTACTGGACAGCCAGACGGCTAGCTACCCATTGGTCCGCGATTTATTAAGTTGTTATTGTGAAATAAATCGGTTCTAACAATCCCAAATCTCATGTCAATCCTAATCTTTTAACCAATGTAAAGCAATGTACAGAAGTCATAACAACGAATTCATTCCGACAATTGATTCGTCTCACCTCGTTCTCAATAAACTAGTTGATAATAAATACATCACTACGATCATTAGCATGGTTGCAATTAGGGTTGCCAGATCTTTAAACCGAAAAGCCGGACAAACTAGCCAGTTTAGCCGGACATTTGGTTAAAAAGGTCGACAATTTTTTTTTAAGCCTTTCGTAAGTTTTACTTTTAAATGAAATAACAAGTGATTTTGGTCTGCAAACGCTTGCAATTGCAAGAACACATGAAAATCTTTAAAAAACGGCCACATTTAATAAGCCTAACAAAAGCTAGACAGGCTGTACTCCGCTTAATTTGGCCGGACACACAACCAAAAAGCCTGATCGTGTCCGGCTTTATCCGGACGCCTGGAAACGCTAGTTGCAATTGTAAACAAAATCAGTGTTATTGTCTACAGTTTTATATGTATGTACGGAGCTCTTAAAAGCAATGTCAATTAGTATGGTCCAACGGACCTTGTCTTCACAATTTATTGATTGTTTATTTTTCCTGTATCGTGTGGGAATATTGTGACTCAATCGTTGAAGGATCTTTGAAGATAATAATGTAAGTTTTGTTATGATTATGGCGATAAAAGTGTTTTAAATTCCGCACACGTGTGGTATTGCAATGCTAGTGATGGTTGGAGATCGATTCGTAGAATCGGTGCGTTTGTTTGTTTGTCGTCAAATTAGTAGTTTATTGGCATCAGCTATGTAGGATCTTAGTTATGTAAAAGATTGATTTTATTAGACTTGGTAGCTGAATTTATGATAGACAATGAATACAAAGAAAACTAAATGACTATGAAATGAAAACTAACTGAAAAAAAATGGATTGCATTCGATCGAATCGAATGCAATCCATTTTTTTTTTGATCTTTATAATGTCCTCATCGGAAGACAAAGCATTGGATTGGAAAGCCTCCCATAAAGTGGACCGATGACTTGATGAGAGCCGCGGGAAAGTGATATATGCGAGATGCACAAGACTATTCGTTGTGGCAATACTTGGGGGAGGCCTACGTCTTTAGGATAATAATAATCCTTAACAGTCAATATTTTCTTAAACACTTTCTTTTAAGAACTAGTACCCTATTTTCAGTTCCTAAAGAAAGGTTCAAAGGCTCAACAAAATCATCAGGAAGTTTAACCTTCTCTTCGAGGTGGTATTACTTGTCCAAGCTAATTATGCAGTAACATAAACAAGTGATGATGAACGAAATATTATAAGTGGGTGGGCTGTACATTGGCTAATTCTTATAATAAATAGCTGTATGATTCCATTTACAGCTATCTATTATTATAAGAGTTAGTACTGAAAGGTTTGATTCACAATGTCCATTAATCGTGATTCGGTAATTAGTTATGTGTAAAAAGGTAAGAGTGTACACGACGATTAAGAAACAAGGTTGGTTTGATAAATCAGTTAGTGTAGGGATTTATATCAGAGGCTTGTATGTAGTAATGGTTTTTCTTTGTCTATACCAAAGGTTATGATTAATTGATTCTTATTGTTCATTAGTAAGTTATAAGTTTGCTAAGCCTTTGAGCATTTCACAACTACGCAAGTACTATTAAAGTTAAACGCAGTTTTAACACATAAAACGCCGTGAATACAATGACTTTCGAACTATTCAAAAGTAAAAAACCGTGAAAAAGGCGCGTAATTCTGTTTTCGATTGTCGAAAATGCTAGTGCGGGGGCGATGATACGCGGAGAGAGATATATAATAGAATAGAGATGAGCTCATTCATTGACTTACTGCAGCGGGATTTAAAGCAAGTAGGTTGTTTGCTCAAAATCACGTTCTAAAATTGTTGAGGTCAAAAACGAAACGAAATTATTTCAACAATCGAATTATTATTTTTTTATTTATTCTTTCAATTATTTTTTATTATCAATTTAATTTTTTTATGTGTTAATGCATTAAAGTATTTGAATTTGAATTTTATTTTGGGTCAAAAACCCTAATTTCTTTTGTAAAATTCGGAAAATGTGTTCCTGCAGTTAGTAATCCTAATAAATGAAACACTTTTATAGCATACTAGCTGTCCCCTGCGGTTTCACCCGCATTTTTCGTTACTGCTCCGCTCCCGTGGGTCGTAGCGATGAGTATATAGCATGCCTCGGTAAATGGGCTATATCTAACACTAAAAGAATTTTTCAAATCGGACTAGTAGTTCCAAGATTACCCACTACATACAAACTTACAACTTACAAATTTTACCTCTTTATAATATTAGTATAGAAAAGAGTTACCATCACCACCATATTTTTGGAACGATGGCTGACAGAAGGACCAAGAACATTGACATATATATTACTAGCGTAAGGACCGGGCCAACCTTGCGACTAAATGGCACTAGCGCATTGGCCCTAAAATAGCAGTTTAGGGCCAACGTGACTCATTTGACAGTGGTCCGTGTGCGAGAGTCAACGAGTATTTTGCTTGTCATAACAATGCCTAGTTGTGTGGTAACAGGTTGCAAAAATTATGATACAAAGGTTAAAAAGGAACATGGAATATCGTATCATCGGGAAGTAACCTTACATTAATTTTGTTACCACTAAGTTATTAAATAATCACATTTTAAAGCGTTAAATATTTTACTACCGAATTTCACAATGGCGGCCATTGTGTGGCCGCTACTGGACCATCGAAGTGCACGAAGTAAACTTGTACGGACGTATTTTTTATTTCATTGTTGTCCTTAGTACTTTTAAATTCGAGTTTTGGTACCTATCTAATTTGTTTTATATTTAACAAGGGTAAAAAAAAGATTTAAAAAAATTAGAAGTTTTCTTTCATTTTCTTCACGCTAACTGAGATGACCTTTAACCTACTATTTTCACCCGCGACTACTTCCGTGTGAATTTCGAAAAAAAAGAGCTTACCTACATTTAATTTCATCGAAATTACTTCAATAGTTTAGTTAGTCGTGACAGCGCGATAGATATTTATTTTCTTATTTTTATTGTCCCGTACCCGAACGGGACCCTATTACTATACTTCGTCGGTTTCGGTAGTTAACTAAAGGTAAACAATCTTGACATGTCTTTTTTATCTAAAAGTTGTCTATAAATTGTATATAAAAATCTTTGCGAATACTTACCTAAATCGATGTTAGCTAATAAACTAAATTTAAATAATCTTTGTGTATATTATATACGACCTCTTTAATATAAAAAGATATACCAAGATTGTTTACCTTTAGTTAACTACCTAAACCGATAGATCATAAGACTTTTTTGTCCGTCTGTCCGTCCGTCTGTCTGTCTGTCACCAGGCTGTGTCTCGAGAACCGTGATAGCAAGACAGTTGATTTCACAGATGATGTATTTCTGTTGCCGCTATAACAACAAATACTAAAAACGTACAACAAACGTGATTTTTTTGTAACTCTTTGTCGATATTGGTACGGAACCCACCGTGAGCGAGTCGAATCGAAAACCATTAGGCCGGGACTCCACCAAAGCAGAGATGTGTGCGGGGTGCTGTGTGCTGTGCGAGAAGAGAGGTTTTTCAGCTCGGGTGACTCCACCAAAGCGGAGATGTGTGCAATACTGTTACATCTCTCGTCTCCACTGCGCGACGTCCGCGCACAACTCACATCTCCGCTTCCATCGCACAATACAAATATTACACATCTCCGCACAGCGATCTCCACTGAAGCTGAGCGGAGAGGAGATGTCTCAATAACACAATTCTATTGGTTGTTTAAAAAACATCTCCTCTCCGCTCGTCTCAGCTCCGCTTTGGTGGAGTCCCGGCCTTAAGTGTGTTTGTATAGTAACGAAAAATTATTTTTTCATAGGCTGATAGAATTAACAAATATGGCTGGACTTTATTTTCCTTCTCCTGACCTGTTTGAAGTATGCTTAGAAACCGAAAAAAATATAAGACACTGTGATAGACCCCAATTTACGGTAAAAAGTGACTATAATATGTTCCTATCCACAAAAACTCTAGCAAAGTTTGTAGGAAAAAGCACTTTTAATGCTTTAAACTTGCACTCTGTCGATCAACCGGCCACGTTATCATAGATTGCAACTTGTTCGAGCCATCATTAAGAAATATAGTTAAAATGTCAGAATGCATCACGAGTCTATCACGGGAAACACGGGGAGAGGAACTGAGAGACAAAAATTTAAAAAGAGCGTTTTATTCAAAGGACAGTAATATTGCTATGTTTTTCACATGCATACTTATGTAAACTATTTCGTATTTTATAATATCTTTTAAATATTCTAATACCTACCTACCTTATAATTATAATCTTAAGTTAATTACAATTTTAAATAAAATTGATTGAGACTCACTAAATTTGTTTTAAATACGAAAAAAATGCTTACGCTCTAACAAGGTTACGTCGAAAACTAGTGCGATGCGGCTGTCACGTAATTCGAATGAGTTATTACAGATGTCGCTATTTTTGCTTGTAGTATAAAGTTTTTTATGAAATGTTCAGTTGGGCGCATCCTTCCTTTTGAAATCATTGACCAAGAAGCCAAGTAGACATTCCTCAGATTCAGCGCACCTCGTCAATATTAATTTTTCAAAAGAATAGTTATTGTGAAAACATTCTCGTGAACAAATCGTCGGGTCTCCTCACAATTCTGCGCCAGGACTGTCTGCCCTGGGTTGTCGATTTTGGCGATTGGGCTTTCTTGAGGTTTTTCTCGATGTTAGACCACCAGGTTAATGGCGGATACCTTCTCTCTTTTTTTTTTGGTAAATTTAGGGTTGTTTTTACCACATAGTCTTCGCTACATTATATCATCTTAGATTCATAACATCAAAGTATTACTATAACTGACTTAATATCTACTACTCACATTATTGGTCGGCAGCACCCTGGCCGGCAGCGCGCGCGCCACGTCGGGCGAGGCGGAGCGCTCTCTCTCGCGCATCTCAGCGCCCAGGGCTGCGCGCGCCGCCCGCGCCGACGCCTCCAGGCAGCCGCTGGATTTGCTCCTGTGGAGGAACATAGCAGGGTTCATGTAAGAAAACTGTGCTTGGTAAACTAGCTATAGGGTAGGGTAGGTATGTTGTTAATATATGGGCAGAACTGACCCGAGGTCTAAGTTGTTTGTTATATAGCCTTTACTGTCTTACTGCTGCACAAAGGCGTCCCTCATCTTTTTTCAGCCAAAACCAGCCTTTGCGGTAGGCGTCTAGGTTATCTGATGGTCTGAGTTAGGTAAGTGATTTTTTTGTACTTAAATATTGAAGGTGGACTATTAACTTAACACTAGTGGTCATCTATTGAATGGCCATTCAATAAGATAATCACCACCTGAGAGTGGAATATAAGGTGATTCAGATGATTTTATGATTGTAATTCCGTAAATAAATACATATTACAACTGCCAATCACATTTCGAACAATTTATTACCTACCCTGTGAATGAAGACATACAAAGGGCAAGCATTAATCATTGATGACTGTCAAACTTGGTTGACTGGTAGAGAATGCCCAAGGCATTAAGTCCGCCTATGTACTTATATGTTGCATGAAGTATCAATAAATAAATAAATCATTGCTTGATGAACGCGTTGATGTCTTTTCAACTCTTTTCTTATCAAAATGATCTCTGAATTTTTTTTTATCGATCGTACATAGTTTTTCACCTATTTATTGATGAATGGAAGGAAGAGCAAACCGTGAAAAGGAAGGATAGTGATGGTGTTACGAACCTGATAGGCCTGTCGATGGGGCCGAGCATGGACAGCGGCTGTTCAGCGGCAGGTGCGGGTGGTAAGTACATGACGTGGCCGCCCCATGACAGGTATGATGTGCCAGGACGCCACGTACCCAGTTCCTCCTGAGCAGAAACATCAAGATTAGACGTCTTTTTAGGCCTTTAGGGCGCTTGTTCACTACACGGAATTTTACTAAATAAATTGTAATGAATTCTCAAGGAAAGTTGATGTAATCTGACTGCCGGACAGTAATATTCCGTGTAGTGCACAAGCGCCCTCAGACATTGGTATAACATTGTCTTCACAAAATCTCAGATTAGACGAAGGAGTTTTTTCATTTACTGACTTCTCCCGCTCTGAAATGCTGACCACAACCCACGACCGCGACCAAATCGCGCGACCAACTACTTAGTATGGATTTGCAAATGATGGCGTGTCGCAGTCGCTAAGAACCGAATGCAGGTTATGCAGGTTACATATTGTTCTTAACACAAAGCGCTGGTAAACTTATAGGTAATTCTAGATGTTCAGCTGTATTTAATTTCTTGTGAGAGTAGGAAATTAAGTAAGTGTTTATGTTAAACTTTCGTTTGTTGTTGCCAAAGGGTTTTGTTGGAAAATATCGAGTTGTCTGTTATAGTGATTGGTGAGTCCGAGATGTTTTAACAATCGGAAAAATCGAAGTTGTTAAAATAAACTATCAAGTTAACCATCGACTCGCTGTTCTACAAAATTATCGAGATATTTTTCGATTGTTTCGAGTCAACGGAATAGATACCTAGTTTCCGATTGTTCGAATCAGTCACTCTCACTCGAAACTCTAAACCATGGAGGAAAAATTCGCGACTTAATGCGCTAGACCCAATAATAGACCGAGTTGGACTCGAGTCAAAGTCGAAACAATCGAGAACTATCGAGAGTTTCGAACAATCGAATAAAACTTCCCGTTGCTAGTTAGTTATTTTCTACTTCCTCAAGTAGTTGCCGGTAGAAACAATAGCTTCTTACTTAACTTATGGCCAATTTAAGTCTATACAATATTAGTGTAGTGGTAAGTATAGTCTGCTCTTGAAAATGGGAAGTCCTGCCAATGTACTTAATCTGTTTGTAGGTAGTGGTTGGAAAGTCATTAGGCATTTCCTTACTTTCAAGATATAGTTTACGTATCCTGTTTTGAATTGTGAGTTGTGTAAGTAGTGTTTTCAAAGTGTTAAGTAGTTGTAAGTTAGACGAATATATTCTGACAGGAGGAGGATTCTTCACAAGTATTTTTATATATTTTTTTTATTATTCGTTCGCGCTTGACCATTATCTCACCTGAAGGTAAGCGATGATGTGGTCGACGATAGAGTACTCTTACCTAGAGGTTACTACCTATTAACATGATTTAAAACTTTCCAGCACCAACTGTTAGTTTTGTTGAGTTTAAGTCAGGCAAAGGTTGTGTTGTTGATTATGATGCACAATAAATGTCTAATGAGATTTCCATCATCTATAAAATTCTTTGTATAAATTCAGAAATAAATAAATGAGAAAAAAACACAAATTCACTGCAGTCCAAAAACACAAAACCCTCATTTCCGCGTGCTCCATCGTCGACCACATCATCGCTTACCATCAGGTGAGATAGTGGTCAAGCGCGAACGAGTCAATATTTTTTGTGAAGATTCTTCTTCCTGTAAGAATATATGTCCATCTAATATTAACTACTTTACTAATAAAAAAAAAGGAAAAATTTCCCTCTCACCTTCTCCGACGGTGGCAAAGACTCCTCCTCCTTAATAGTATCTTCCTCAGATCCTTTCGCCCTCGCAGGCTGCTGGAACATCAGGGGATTACTCAAGGAGTTCGGCGCAGACTTCGTCAAGAACCAGTTCTGTTCAGGCTCCTGCAGTATCGGCTCATGTTCCAGGTCGAACCTTCTGGAACCTAATGCCGCTCCCAGAGCCCCGGAGACCGACTTCCGAAGCTTCTGGAGACTGTTGAAGCCTTGCGCCAGCTGTTTGCCCTGGAAGCAGTCGTAGAAACACGACATGGCTTTAAACTACGGGAAGAGTGTTGGGTTGTGGTCTCTTGAAGAGCTGATGAGGAATAAAGGTGATCGTTTGAAGAAGAAGATGAAGAGAGATTCAGAGGAAAAAGAAAAAAATGGTTTAAATTTACACAGGAATCATAAATAAAGCTTAATATTTGACTGGAATTAAATAAGGGAAAAAATAAAAAAACTTCAGTTTAACTGAAAAAAACCTGAAAGAACCTCATCAAGAGTACTTAAAATAAAGCAGACCATAAAATACATTTAAAGCTAAATAAATACCCCCATGCAAGCAGAATTGGGAATAAGCATGATTTTTAAAATTTTCTATATTAAATCATTTTTGCTCTAAGTAAATCATTTAATAATATTATAAAAAGGGGAGTTAGATATGAACTTGGTCGTCAAAGTAGATCACGTTCATGGCCACCATAGAAAACGGTCTTTTAGTGACAGAGACAAATATTTGCTGAAATTTTTATATCTCGTTTGTTTTCATCTCTCGAAATGCTCAGGAGTTAATTATACAAATCCCTCACTGGCGTTCAGGATTAAAACTTAGCAAACTTTGTTTCGTCCGGAATTCAATATGACACCTGCGACTTAGTCACTGCTTTTATCCCCATAGCCACATAAATGACTACTTCATGCATATTCCCTAGTACCATAAAAATGCAGTTTTTACGAGAACCTTATTTTAGATTCAGATATAATAAAACCAAAAGGCACCCCAACTGCATCTGCACCTCAATCTGCATCCCATAGTTAAGTTAAAGTCTAAAACTTCAAGAATACCACTATAAACCAACACCAGGTCTACTGCCCACCACCATACAGAGGTTAAGAACGTGTGAGTACCTTTACTCCTCTTCAGCGGCCGCGGGAGGTTAGGAGGCCATTCGTCCTTGTTAATTATATTATGATATTTGTTAGTCATCACAATTACTAAATAAATCACTACTACATTAACTACCAATGTCTGGTTACTACATTTGTTACCAATATGTGAGTCTTGATTTAGACGTACCTTTAAAAAGAGCATCTACTAATATTATAAACGTGAAAGTTGTATGTATGGATGTTTGTCACTCTTTTATGCAAAAACTATTGAATGGATTTTGATGAACCTTGGTTACATACAGGTAAACATTTTCCTGGAATGGTATATTGCATACTTTTTATCCCAAAAATAAGTTTCTTTGGGATAATTTTCCACTATCATGAGGGTGAATCTGCTGACAACAGCTAGTTCTAAAACTAAAATCCAAGTAATGTCATGCTTTGCAACTTCTCCAACCACAGATTAAGCAACTACGATCATGCTGGTCTTCCATCAAAAGCGTCGTTCCTCTCACCATTTGGCCCTTCTACCATAACTTGCTCAACGTTTTAAATGAGTGACATGACACGGAAAAGTCATTTGATGATGAAAATAAAAACGTTATTTAGTTTTTGTATTATACGCCATTTGTAAGACATCGACGCACAAATGAATACCATGGATCTAGCACATGATTCTGGAATCTCGAGTGGCAGAAGTTTTCGTCGCACTAGTACTACCAGCCTTGTAATGTTCCCACTGTTGGGACTCAGGCCTCCTCTCTGGGAGAGGGAATGGGTTGTAATTCATCACACAGTGCGGATTGGTGGAAGTCACATGTCTTTGAATTTTTGGTTGTAATCCTCACGATATTTTCCTTCACCGTTATGAGAGCAGCAGTTTTCGCCCTAATTTGTACCTTTTTAATTTAAACGGAATTAATGGTATTCATTTGTGCATTGATATCTGACATATGGTGTATATTCTTTTTATTATCATGTATGCCGTATGGCAAATTATCCATAAAGCTTACGCTGATGGCAGTCAGCAAATATAGGTATTATTTTATTTTGAGATTTTTTTATTATCAACAGGAAACTGAATTTAAGGTACGTCCAAACCCAAACCCTACACCCTACCCCTCCTAACAGCCCGCGGCTCCCTGTGATCACTCACTCGGTCCTGCTGGTCCCTGGGCAGGCTCAGGCTGAAGGGCTGGTGGCCGGGACTGTAGGTGGCCAGGCCGGCGCCCAGCAGGGCCACGCCGCCGCCCGCGCCGTCCGAGCTGCTGTCGCCCAGGTCTTGTTGCGGCGTCCATGCTGCTGGCGATGTGTCTGCCGCCTGGGGGGTGGGAGATAAGCTTCGTGTTATTATGTTTCATAGATAGGATACTTAGTGGGGACAGGACAAAATGGAACAAAAAAACATATTGCGCCGACCACGAATAAAACGGGACTAGGGGAGGAAGATGATAATGATGATGATACATAAGATATCAAATTCCGTAAGCTAGACCTATTCAGATTAGAGATAAAATTATTCGGATTTTCTGAAATTTCTGAATAAAGTAATCGTTAAGATCGAAGTTGTAACTCATGAAGGTGGTTTGTTCTTGGATCTGTATGTAGATTTACGTGCGCATTTTATCTGTGTGCGTAAGCTTTTTTATATCATACAGAATACTCCCAGCATACGCACACAGAAATAACTTGTACGTGAACATACATAGATATGCAAGATCTATCCTTATAACGACCTGTAGCAAAATGTCAGTTGATTATTTTGGTGAATGATACAATCTGCCTAATAAAATAGTGGCTTCTGTGTGTATAAATTAGGGACTTGGAGTAGTTGTTTCGGAAGATACAAGAGCACAAAAACAGAACAGTTCCTTTAAGTTGGTTTGATATGTGACAGGTCAGCTAGGCCTGCTTACTTACATGATGTCTAGAAGGCGAGTCTATCCTGTGATCAGAGTGCGCGTGGTCGCCGGAGATGCCGGAGTCTCCCGACTTGTCGGCTGACTGGTCCGACCGCGGCGACGACTCCGCCGATATGTCGCCCGACATCTTCGTCTCCACTGCTAGAGGTTGCGTTTCTGTTGGACAAGAATGATAATAATTTAGAAATGTGATGGAATATTTTAATAAGCAATACAAAGATTGTAGCTATTCACACATGGAATAAGGACTCAGAAGTTCCACAGTTTAAGTTATCAGATTTGGAGTAAATGTAGAAAAGGAGAAACATGACACAAAAAATAATTTAGTTACACCTGGAAATACCTAATTAATTGATTAGCAAAGCATCAGCCTTACAATGCCCACTGGGACTCAGGTCTCCTCTCCAAGAGAGGCCGTAAACTACCACGCGGGCCCATTGCAGATTGATGGATGTCACATATCTTCGAATTTTTGGTTCTAGGACATGCTGGTTTCCTCAAGATTTGATTGCTTAATCGAATACCAAAGGTACTAAAAAGTTTTCGCGAAAAAAAACCGTATAGGTCTATTCAACAACAATGCATGTTCGTTAAAGGTACTAAAGAATATATTACCAGCAGCAAGATGATCATCCAGCGACGCCAGCTGCCTCCAGGCGGCGGCGGGAGAGAAGCGTGGCACGGCGCGCTGCTTCTTGGGCAGCGTGGGGCGCAGGCGCAGCGCGATGCCCAGCGAGCCCTCCGAGCACGAGCCTTCCGACCCTCCTGATGATAGCGCTGACTCTGATGACACTGCGGAGGAAGGTGACGATTTAAGTGTTGGACTGATAAAGAACTTAAAGAAGTCAATGGAATGTATGAACTATATTTTTTTGGAACTACTTCGCTGCCCCTTGCCAATATTCTAACACTTACGAAATTCCTTGACTGTACGTTCATAAGTACAATTGGAAACATTGGTGACAGCGCACTTGTTTGTATTGGATAACAGAAGAGAAACAGAAGTAAGATTTTTTTTATAGGACTTTGAATAATTTCAGACCCAAAGAACCCTGGGGAGAATACCCCTGAAGGTGACAACGGGAACTTGGATTCGAATGTGGCACCCCCAGGTTAATGAGTGAATTGTAATATCATGCTGATAGTTAGAATAAAGCAAAGGCTTCAAAAAAAATTGGCATCAAATTAGCAATCAGGACGATATACTCAGTAGTATTATTGCCAAAAGACTCCAAAAACCAAATTATAAACAGGTAGGTAGTTAAGAAAAATTGGCGGAGAAGCTAAATCGGCTGTAAATTCTAACTATCCTATCTTTTTTGTTACTGTCGCTTTAATAAAAGCTATAATGTGATAAATTAACATAGTTTTTCGAATTACTTCACAGATCACTTTTGTTCAGTCCGATTTCATCTTAATTGAGGTCTGCACTTACAGTTCTTAACTTTGCTCTCCTCCTTCATCTTCGCATTGAACTTGTCGAACTCCGCGTCCTCCTCGTGATAGCTGAGGAGCTTCTGCTCGATGAGGTGGAAGTTGGAGATCTCCTCGATGATGGGGCTGCCCAGGCCGGGGAAGTCCTTCAGGTGCTCGTGCGTGTTCGGCTGGTTGCTCTCGATCATGCCGAAGTAGAACTGCTTCGATGGATGCTGTTGTTTTTGTCTGGAATATGAGGACAGTCTATTAAGTAGAGGTTGGACAAATGAGGAATTTTAAAGAAGGAAAACCTAATGAGGATAGTTGAAAAGGCATGAAGAAATTTTTAGAAGAATGAACGAACCAAGAGAAAGTGAACATTGACAGGAACTAAACTATGGCACCCATGGGTTGCAGCTGAAAATCAGCGTCAACTGGTGGCCTTGTGTTACAATTTGGCATTATGCTGAGCTGAGGTCCTTTTGGCATTACTAATAGTAGATTATGTGACTAGGGAGTAAAGCAGTGTCTTTAAGGCGAGGGCGGCATGTTGAATTCCGAACAAAACGAAGGTTGCGAAGTTTTAATCCCGAACGTCAGTGAGGGATTTATATAATTAACTCCCGAGCATCGCGAGGGAGTTAATAGAGAAACCTGAGTGAAGTGAGGAATTAAAGCCGCCCAAGACAAAGACAGCTTTATTCCCGTGTTGGATACTCTACTTTTTACACCATCTGTGAGATAATTACAAGTCTACTACGATTAATTAACTAGGTACTATGTATCGTATAAAACAAATTATAAATAAATTAAAAAATATACAGCATTATTTACAAGTTAATCTCAACTCGAAATGAGAAACAAACAAAATTCAATATTACTCTATAACTTAACTCTTTTTTAGAACCTCCTCAGTATGTAACCACATTTATTATTCTTTTTTTTTGTTAGTGGCCAGTTTCATTTTTGAATAAATTTGTTTGATGCACGTACATTTTAAATGACTGAAGGCGTATTTGACGTTCTAAATTAAAAAAAAAACATTATTCCCTAGAGATCGGCCATACTGTATTATCTACCTAGGTGATAACGAGTTGCTTTAAGTGCAGGTTACATGACACATAATAGGGCCATTATCGAGCAGGTGGTGTAAAAATGTTATTTTTGTTTAATTTTTAAGAAGTTTTCTGTTCTTGTAATGCTAATAAACGCAATTTTTCTTTCTAAAAAAATAAATATAGCTTGCTTTATAATGAGATGGGAATAATGTGATAAAATGTTAATTAACTTACTTGTCTTGTGAAGATTGGTTCAGCAACGATTCCAACTTCCTCGTGGGTGAGTGTTCAGGCGTGGACTCCTTGCCAGAAGCCTGCCCTCTGTCCGGCATCGGGCGACTATTCTCCTTGCTCTTATACTTATTGTCCGCTATCTTAGTGTTAGCGTTGTTACTCGTCTGTCTGGTCTCCTCGTTCGTCCTACTCAAAGGCCTCCGACTGTTCACCTTGGCTTCAGGCTTGTTGCCAGCACTCTGCAGACTAGACTTTTTGACTTTACTCGGTATTTTCGATGGGCTCCTCAACTCTTTCTTCTCTTGACTAGTTTTGGTTTCACTATCATTAACTTTACTGCCTAATTGGTTTCTAATTCTACTCGTAGCCTTCTTAAGTTCAGCTTGAAATTCATCTTTTTCTTCATTATTTTTCTGCAATAGTGAAGGAAGAGATTTTCTCAACGGTTTGCTGGTCTCCGCGAGGGGGCTAAGTTTGCCTCCTCTGAGTTGTTGTGCGATGGCTTTCATCCTGCTCTCGTGCGCCGCTCTAGAGGATTCGCTTTCTCTCTCGCTGGCGATCAAGGTTTCGTCGAATGTCCTCTCTCTCCTGAGCGCGGGCAGTTCGTTGTCATCTTTCTTGAACCTCTCGGAGTACCTGAAGTTTCTGTTCAACAGTGGAGTCTTCCACGCTTCGCTGTGTTCGTTCTTGGATGTCTTGGCTCGACAGCCGCTCATCCGGTCTATCCTCGTCTTCCTGTAGTCTTGTTTCGTTTGTATGAGTCGTTCCTCCCTCTTGAGCGAGGCGTTGCTCTGCACCATGTCCTGGTTGTCAGGGTACTTGAAGTGCTGCTCCTTGTCCTTGCAGGGAGACCTGTATCGTCTCTCGAAGGCGGCGTTGTCGCTCATGTCGAGTGACTTGTATTCGTGGTAAGAGTTTCTGAACTGCAAGTTTTCTTGACCGTTCAGTTTTTTGGTTTCGTTTCTCGTTTTGAATAGTCTTAGTTTTCTCTGGGGTTCAGGTCTCGCGTTCCCTTCGCTGGAATCTGGCGATGAACCCTCGAAGTTCTGTAATAATATAATGAATGTCATAATTATCAAGTTTCCATGTGGATCCATATCAAATATTATTATTATTGTTACTTACGTCATTGGTGGGTGGTGGGGGTGCTCTGTATTTTTTTCGAAAGTGTTTGTTTCCATTTCTCGTTTTCTGTTCCTCTTCTATTCTAAGATCTGGTTCAGATCCAAAGCGCTTGTTTATACTACTGCCTGCAAAAGTAAAAAAAAAAACAAATATGTTAATGACAATTGTTTAATGAGCTGTAATTTTGTTGCGAATGGATAGACAAGCTGCATCATATTGCATGAGACGATTGTTCTCTGTTTGTTCTGATTATTCTGTGGTTTTTAGGGTTCCGAACCCAGAGGGTAAACTGGGACCCTATTGCTAAGACTTCGCTGACCGTACGTTTGTGTGTCTGTCCGTCACCAGACTTTATCTCATGAACCGTGATAGCAAGACAGTTGAAATTTTCACAGATCATCATCTGCCTAGCCTTTTCCCAACTATATTGGGGTCGGCTTCCAGTCAAGCCGGATTTAGCTGAATACCAGTATTTTACGAGGAGCGGCTGCCTACCAGACCTCCACAACCCATTAACTGGGGTAACACGGTACTTCATGGCAAGACTGGAGTCAGATTTACTGGCTTCTGACTATCCGTAACGACTGCCAAAGATATCCAAATGACAGCCGGGACCAACGGCTTAGCGTGCTTTCCGAGGCACGGAGGAAACTCGTTATCTTTAGATGGTCACCCATCCACAGACCAACCTTGGCAAGCGTTGCTTAACCTTGAAGATCGATCTGTGCGGCTGTTATTATCTAGCCACGAGCTCCTCGAAATTTTCACATCTAATGTACTAAAAACAGAATAAAATATTTTTTTAATGGGGTTCCTATACAATAGAGGTGATTTTTTAGTCGATTTTTGTTACGGACGTTACGAATCCTCTCGTGCGCGAGTTCGATTAGCACTCAGCCAGATTTTTTATTGGATATTAGCTATAGGTATGTACTCACTATCATGTCGTAGCTCCAGGTTGGTGTGAGACCTGTGCAGAGGGTCCCTCTCCCGGGTTCGTATCTCACTGTTCTCCCCCGACGTCCCCGCTGACCGCGAACGGTACACGTTTGCGTGCTGGAACATAAAACATTTAGTTTTGTGAATCATTTAAGGTAAGGTTTTTCCTAAACTTATACATATTTAAACTAAGAAATATATGTAAAGTATTCCTGTTTCGGTTTTTTGCACCAATAGGTATTTGGACAAGAACATTTTTGATGCCGAAACCTTTGGTGCCGAAAACTTGGTGCCAAATGCAAGAATACTTCAGAAATGTTGCCAGAGCAATATTTTTTGTAATAATCCCAAAATTATGATAGTTACAGTATTATTAAAAATGAACACTTCAGATAAGACTTTTCTTGTTTGTTTTTAAATAATCTTTCTGTAGTGACAAACGTGATTTACTATAAATGTAGATTTACTAGTAAAGACTATATTCACCACACACAATAACAATTCCAATCAATAAAATTATCAATATTTAATCATTAAATAAAATTAAAAAAAAATACCCAGTTACAATGAGTTCTAAAATCCGTTTCAGCATCGTAAGAGTCGTTAGTTAAATTCACTTGTCACTTAGGTAGTTAGCTCTTGTATCGTAAGTAGTCGATATCAAACTGACTCCCTTGCGGTCGGGGGTTAGTATTTATATGCAAAGCCAGGAAAATTCTAGATACGGATGTTTCAAGGTCTTTCGGGAACCGCGGGATAATAAATAATTCCCATGCGAATTTCGACTCTAATGCTAAGTAGGAAGGATCAAATTCCCTTGTCAACCGATCATAATAGAAGTACGTATGGTGGACTTTTCTGGAATTCTCTAGACCTTGGTACGTGTTTTGATTCTAGAACTTTCTTTCAGCAATGCGTTTTATTTGTTTGACGTCATTGTTGATTACAGCGGAGATGTGACGTGTTAAAGTTTCACGCGTAACACTAGCTTGTTCCTGTCTTATTTGAATTTATTGGGACTGGAACCATCCTTTTGTTTGTTTGTCCTCAATGCTAAGGGCCATGAACTCGACGGTTACATTTTTTGTTGTCCTATCTTTGTTGATGTGGATGGCGTCGCAGACCGTGGTCTCCAGTGTTGCACGGATTTAGATCTGACTCTGTTAGTAACTGTTTCATTCCTGTAGTTTTCATGGAATGGAAGTTTGGATGTTTAAGGGGCAGAGTGTCCCGCAAACCTCTGTTGAAAAGGGAGGATGCTATGACCAGACGGGTGTTATGTCTGGGATGGATAACCTCCAGAGAACTTTAATTGCGCGATGCAGAATTTCATAGTTTCTGTTTTCTTAGAGAAAACTGCTGTATAGTATGCTTCTCACAGTTTAGCGAATCCCGATTTGGATTTCGTTGCTGCTGTTCAAGGCTGTTAAGACTGTTTTCCCAGAGAATAGGTTCTCACATATCGAATTGGGTTCCCGAATATTTTCAGAATAAATATTTCTATGTAGCCTTACCACATGTCCATGGGGCACGTTGTCGTGTACGGTGTTGGGTCGCCTGCCGCTGATGGTGCCGCCCGAGTGCAGGATAGCGCCATTGTCGGTGCTGCGCAGCCGCGGCGACTCGCACAGAGTTGGGAGCACCTGCGTGAGAGAGTGGTGGTGAGTCCGCTGTGGTAAAAGTGTTGAAGAAGGCCTTTGGAAAAAGGCTTTTATAGGATTTTAAGTCGCAAGAGAATTATTTTTAATTCTCAACGTTGTATTAGACCGACAGAAGTGATAAAAGCGTTGAAAGTGCCGTTACTTTCCTCTGCTGGTGGTGGGAAAGAACATTTCATTTAAAATGTAACATGTTTTTGTATTCTCGAAGAACCGAAAATACTGATGGTGATCAAAGGACTAGGTAAATAAAGGCCCTTTAATTTAGAATCATCCATAGCTGCGGCGGGGGGTGTGGCGGGTTGATTTGTAGTTTAATAAACAAAATTTTGGTAAGTATCTTGTGGTGAACATTCTTTATATTTTGCTTGATAAGCAGTAAGAACACACTTTTTAATAGTGGATTGAATGAATAAATGCTGAAGTAAACTTCCGTTTGGAGCAACATTGAGATCATGTAAACCACACTATGGCTTATTAATGAAACTTTTTTAAATGATTTGTTATTTTTTTTTAGTTATATTTTTTTATAAAATAAAGTGCTCAGTTTTCTTAAATAAGAATGTGCTTTTAAGTTAAAACAAATAATTATGTTACCGGTTTTACATATCTTAAAAACAAGAAATTAGTGTTATTTACGACGACAACACAAGTATGTACATTAAATAACACAATAATTTGATTACAGGCAGTGAAAGTATAATATGATTTGGTTGACAGCTCTAGACGCTGCGTGGCACGGTAATATATAATTATTATAAATAAAATAACTAACTATTAACTTTAGTTATAAATTATTTTAATCGCGTGACTGGCGCGTTAATTTATGCTCTATTCACTCAGTTAAGTCCCTCCAATTAACCTCTCATAAGGATAGATAAGGATGTTATTTAATAGTTAGATCACTATTATATATACCACTATTAAAATATTACATTATATGTTACGTAAACTATATCGGACCTTTTCAGGAAGAATAATCGTTGGTTTACATTTTTTTGCAGAAAGGGATTTTTCTTTTCTAATTAAAACGTATTAATGACAATAATGTTAAGAGGACTACAGAAGCTTATCGCGATTTTTATAACGCGCTTAAGTATATGATCCACCGTATATTATCTACCACAAAAATATATGTAAAAAGAAATAAAAAAATGCATGTAATAGATAAATGCTAGACAGACAGTGTGTTCAAGACATAATACAGCTAATTTAGTATGATAGAAAAAATCCACGCAGATGCGTCTATAAACTTTTATCGATTAAAAACCAGACTAACAAATATGCGATTATTCTGATTGTTTGTCAGATTATTCAACAAGATTTTTTTGACGGTTTTTGTGTTTTAATTTAGTAATAAAATCTGTAGATTTTTAGTAAATTGGTAAAATTACATATTTTTTAAAGTGGGAAATCATCGAATAAGTTATGCATTCTTGGGTGGAAGGAGCCCAGTGGTCCTTTTTTGTCTTTCGACCCGAAGCGAGACCATGGCCCCAGAAGCTTCAACCATGCTGGGCCCCTACAGGTATTCTACTGTGTCTAGTGTTCACCTTGGGCGCCAGTCGCGGCGGGTCGTGCGGCAGCGAGTGCACGCGGCGTCCGCGCTGCGGCGGCGGCGCGTGGCTGCCGGCCTGGCCCATGCCGCGCCACTCTGCACCACTGCTCTACACACATGTGACACTACTATGCTGTACCTTGGGCGCCAGTCGCGGCGGGTCGTGCGGCAGCGAGTGCACGCGGCGTCCGCGCTGCGGCGGCGGCGCGTGGCTGCCGGCCTGGCCCATGCCGCGCCACTCTGCACCACTGCTCTACACACATGTGACACTACTATGCTGTACCTTGGGCGCCAGTCGCGGCGGGTCGTGCGGCAGCGAGTGCACGCGGCGTCCGCGCTGCGGCGGCGGCGCGTGGCTGCCGGCCTGGCCCATGCCGCGCCACTCTGCACCACTGCTCTACACACATGTGACACTACTATGCTGTACCTTGGGCGCCAGTCGCGGCGGGTCGTGCGGCAGCGAGTGCACGCGGCGTCCGCGCTGCGGCGGCGGCGCGTGGCTGCCGGCCTGGCCCATGCCGCGCCACTCTGCACCACGGCTCTACACGCACATCTGAAACAACATAACATTACATTGTTACTACCAGTAAAAACAATATACACCGTATGTCATCGACGCACAAACGAATACCATGTGCTGTTTCAGAATCATGTACTGGATGTACATGATTCTGAAACAGCACTGGGTGAGCAGGAAATTTTAGTCGCCTTTTTTCTTATAAAAAAACATATTTTACCTAGATCTATTTTTTTATTAAAAAAAAAACCTTAAGTAAGTAGGTAAAACAATCTACATGTAAAATGTCTAAACTTAAGTTCCCATGCCACAGTTAGCTTGCTTCATCTAGTACCTAATAAGCAGGAAAATATAAATAAATAATTAGCACCGAACACATTTTCTCTCTACCTTTCAAAACATTAACATCCATTGTGTAAGGCTCACGTTCGCCTATTCGTAAAGTTGTAAACCTAGTGTTAGTTACACCGACCAATTATTGTTTTACACTTTTACTGCGATATTTAGCTTTAGTAGAGAAAGTTATTGCATAATCCTACAATCCTGCAAATACTCTTCCTTATTGGAAAAGCTGGTAGGTAGTCGATAACAAAAAGCAATAATTTTTACTCTGTGGTCAGCCTACATGTCATATTTCCCGCCTTTTGCAGTTGTTATGGTCTATCGGTTTAGGTGGTTAACTAAAGGTAAACAATTAGGGTGTCCCAAAAAAATCAAATTCTGTTTTTTACAACGCATACCCTCTAATTTTCTTTGAATGCTTTCAAAACAATTGTAAATAAAATTTCATGTCCTTAGGACCAAAGGAACCCGTGCCGACTTGCATCGATAGATATCAAAATTTCCGTACTTTGGCGCGCCGCAGCCAAAGTTTCAAGTGCTAGTTATTATTCGTTTATTAAATTAGTAAACGCATAATTTGCATTTAGTCTATATGTCTATAGGATTACGCAGTATAACAAAAGGTTTTTTTTTTAATTGGGGATGTATAAAATCATATTACGGGTTCAAAACTACACTTTAATAAACAAGTATTGACAGTACTGTTTTAGAACATTTTGAAGTGAAGTTTTGTGCACTGAAAACGCGAATGCTACTATGCAAAAGTGCGTTATTTATTAAGAAAATATACGCTATTTATCTATATTACAACATTTTGTGTCAAAAAACTAATTAAATTATTCAAACATTGGAGAGATTTGAAAAAAATGCGAACGGAACACAAGAAGTATTCGAGACGTTCGTATAAGTGCGTTTGGACAAATTATTTGACTCAGCAAACGCAAAATTATTCGACACTGTAAACGTTTGCAATGCGTATAAAGATAAATAAAGATAGAATCTTCTTGTAGTGCCAAAGAGAGCCAGGATGATTTGGTTACTTGGCTGGAGTGGACCGAAAATTCAAACAAAATGTGCTCACAGAAATATTTAAGAACAAAAGTGTCTGTTGCTTAAATTGTTTGTTCTTAACTGCTTTGCCATCACTTTATCACGAAAAAAAATGCCTTCAGATAATAAAATGACGGTTTTACAAGAAAATATGCCCATCCCAACTGAGAGCGCACAGCTCGAGACGAATAAAATACGTATGGGAAAAAATATCACTTCAAAAACATTTGCAGCTTTGGATAGGTCACAGTTAAGTATGAGAAATTCTGTGTATACCTATTATTCAAGCTACTTTTGAGGCAATTGGATAAAAAACTGACGAAAATTTCCCATAAGTATGTCCACCAATCAAATAATTCGTATGGAGAATCGAAAAAAGCGCTCAGAAGCTATAAAAGTCTATTTCCAAAACGAGGTAGGTTCTCCATACTGTAACTAACTGTTTATTTGGATGGCAAACTGCTGCCGGTTTTATATGTGCACAAATGTAAAGTCGTCTAGTAAAAAACGTCTCTCGATAGTTATTTTTATGGTGATACAAAACCACTTATCGTATGCTGAAATTGGACAACTTTACAGGAAGTGAATAGGCAACAGTAGTTCGGAATGCAGTACATGGTCTAATAATGCTTAATTTTAACATGCTAGAAAATAGGTGCTGATGCTGAGAACTTTTATGACAAAATCACTGTTGAAGAGAAACAGAAGCATATTTTCTAAGTAACGTACAAGAACTGACGACGGGTTTATTTTGACTATAAAAAGCCAATTTTGAATAGAAAAAATAATTATTTATGTTATTTTAATAATATATACTTAGTAAACATAAGATATAAGTAAAACAATGTTTTAAACGTTGAATAAAAAATAATTTCTGAAACGTCCTCTATAGTTTTCATACAAACTTTATATTAAAACTTTGACATCAAGTCGGCACAGGTTATCGTTATTCGATTTCAATAATATTTATTATTTGAGTTCTTAGGATCAAATAGAAAAAATATAGAGGGTATGCGTACTTAAAATCGAGAAAAAGAAATTCGCCCTTATAGCTTGGGACACCCTAGTAAACAATCTTGGTATGTATTTTTATATTAAAGAGGTCGTATATACTCGTAATATACACAAAGATTATTTAAATTTAGTTTATTAACTAACATCGATTTAGGTAAATACCTAGTCGCAAAGATTTTTACATACAATTTTTAGACAACTTTTATATAAAAAGACATGCCAAGATTGTTTACATTTAGTTAGTTACCTAAACCGATAGACCAAAGAGTTTTTAGTGGGATTCTTCAAATGAAATTTAGTGGCTATTTTAACTATTCGCAAATTGATTCCTAGTGGATATTGTGATGTGAAATTGTACAACAATTTAACATCACAATATTTTTACTTTAGTTTTGTATTTTTGGTGTTTGCGCAACTGGACATTATGTGGAATTATTGAAACAGGCGCGATCTGGTATTTTATTGTAGTATTCACTACCTCAGCAAAGCTTACCGAGAAAGCAGACTTGTCGTCAAATACTGCAAAAATATTAGAATGACGTGTTGCATATGTGAATATATCCTGAGACTTAATTGACACAGGCAAACGTCAAACTTACAATAATAATGATGCCAATTATTTTGTGTTGTGACAAGTATGACAACCCACGTAATGCCATTTTAGTCTCAGAGATTAAAAAAACAGACTTTAGTTGTTATTTAGGCAGGTAAAGTGCTTAATCGATACGTCTTTTCCAGCCTTATTCAGCCTTAAATTTATCTAAATCATTATTTGATTTCGATTGCAAGTTATTTATTATACGTTTAATCAATAGTAAAGACGAGTCGAACTCAAACAATATTTTAAACTTTCTTTGACAGGGCAATTAATCGTGCTTAACTTTCTATAATTACTTAGTCACCCGGAGCTTAAATACACTTGATTGTAGTTTATTACATTCGAAATCGTTATGGCTTCTGTACACGAACATCATTTAAGACAAACACCATCCGTTTATGGATAATTATTAGAGTAACTGAAGATGAGACGTCCAAAATTAATTGTTTTTCTCAACCTTTATAGTTACTTAATGACTTCGGCTTGTCCAATTTGTCTATTCTTCCACTACCGTCGACTAATTCATATCTATTACCGCTAGAAGTACCCCTAGTCCCCGTTTAATAAGGACTCGGGGGCCCCATATCTCAGGGCCGGTCAGGACAGGCCCCGGAGCGCCGTGTGCGGCCCGCACCGACAATTTAGGTAATTTATGGTAACCAGTACACAGCATAGATTTATGGCAATGGAAAGCTGTCGAGACGTCTAATGAGAGATTTAAAAATAACTGTGTTTCTCTTTCGTTGCTGTAGTGTGTAGTGTAGGCAGGGTTGTGGAGATGGCATCTGTTGGATTAACGTCTTCACATCTGCAGGGGATTAGTTGGAGGTCAAAGAGCAACGTATAGTTTACCTTTCTGGTGGATGGGAAAATACATCGATAATATATCATTTCTGTATAGGATATAATGAACTCTATTGTACACCAAAAAAGTAACAGTTTAAAGCATCGCCTACATTGTGGAATGTAATAAAGAATTGAGTATTATAATTTCCTATTTAAAACGTAGCTTAGTATTCAGACTTTATCATGGCCACAAGGCTTCCAAAAGACCTTTTCAATGTCTTCAAACCATAAGTACCATTCACTAGAGGAGTTTAGTGACGGGTATTTTTAACGTACAAATGTTTCTGGTTAAATCTAAAGCATTTAACTAAAGGTTAGAACACACAGTTTAATTGCAGATATGTCGATCAACTAAATACCATGAGTTCGCGCTTTCAAGAGCGATGGTGCTATTCATGTCAAGGTACCAAAGTACTAACACACTTAGTTAAGTTAAAATCAGTGGCGTAGTTAGACCATCAGGGGCCCTGTATAAAAAAAAATATATTTTTATTTTGCAGAATAGGCCGTAACAGCACAGAACTAGTACCTTAATAGGGCATGACAGAGTCGTGATAGATCATGAGGGATATACTAACTAGAAAATGTACGGTCTCACAAAAGTTGGAAGTAGTTTTGTCATCATGCAGGACCGAGCTCGAAATTAATGAAATATTCTAGAGTAGGATAGGGCATTTTTTTATTGTGTTATTATGTAGAAAATGCTAGAATAAGTGGAGCAAGCTATAAACTATATTTTTTATTATTTACGCACTAGTGGCCTTTTATGAATACGAGAAGATTGTGTGTGTAAGAGTATACATTTTTGCATACTTTGAGGCCCCTGTAGCTCGGAGGCCTCGTACCCTTTAAACGGCAGATAAAGCGATAACTACGTCCCTATTTAAATAAAATCCACAAGATTCCCACGATAATGGTTCGAACTGCACAATAATTAATGCAGCCCATTGATTCGAACAAGAAGCGGTGTAAAGTAAACGATCTAACGGCTCTATAATAAACAATTAGCCAATGCCGTTGATACCGCTATGAATATGTAAGAGTAGTCGGTTTAAACTGATCGTGACACCGATAGTAACTAAGGCAAATCTAGGCATATCCGCGTTTTATTCAATGTCGATTGGAACGTGAGTTTGGTGTATAAATAGTACTAGTTATCTTGTAGTCAGTGTTAGTGCGGATTGCTTAAGTCTAGAAGTAGCTATGTTGGATATTGAGGAAGGAAATGTTGGCTTAATCCCCGTGCGACATAGTGGGTCTCGAAATTATGTTAAGGGTAGATCGTAAAAGTGATACGGTTATGTAGTTATATGTTTAAAGAAGAGCTCTTAGAAGCCAGTGCGATTTTGTATGAGATATATTATTTAAAGTTGCTGCACATTTTCTCCATATCACTTGAAAAATGATCATCTTCCTGCCTTTGTCCCTGGTATTTGGTCGGTGCAACAATTTTTTTTCTTCCATCTTGTCCTATCGTCAATGAAAGAAAAGGAAGTCACTATCACTGATTTTTTTATATCACACAATCCATTCAGCTTTTCTTCCACTTCATCCACCCACATTTATACTCTTCAGTCTTTTAGTAACTTAAAAAAGGATCATAGGCCTCTTATTTGTGGGTCCTGTAGTGCTGCTAGTGCTGCAAGAATGTTGGAAAGACCGTCACAAAAGCGCTTCTCAGCAGACTACTCTGTTTGTTAGAACTGTGAATCATCATCCACCTAGCCTTTTCCCAACTATATTGGGGTCGGCTTCCAGTCAAGCCGGATTTAGCTGAATACTAGTATTTTACGAGGAGCGGCTGCCTACCAGACCTCCACAACCCATGTTAGAACTGTCAATATACCTGATTATTTAAATCTCTAACCATACCCACCAACCCTGCTCATCGAAGGCAAAAGTGCGATGTGTGCGCAGTTTTCTCGTCCGTGGCGTCGTCAGGGAAACCGCACGGATGCGCACGAACCTACTTTCTTTATGTTAATCCATGCGAGCGAGACGAACAGCGTAGATACGTGAGTCATATGGTACCGATGTGGTTCAAGGGTTAAATTACTTTTGACTGTTAAGTGTTTTATTTATTAGAATTTTTGTGGTTTATTGGCTTTCTATTTATCGGTTGTGGCACACACAGGTGCTGTATGTAGGGCTGTGAAAAGGCTCGTAACTGTTATTGATAGATACCAATACAAATCGTTTTATCGTCGTGGTCAAACCAAACCCTGCTATGTTCCAAAAGTATACTTTAAGGATAAAATAAGTTTTCCTGAAGTTTTAGATGCTGCACATAGCAGTTATTTTATATGAGAAATAAGGCAGTGACCTATAAGCTGTGGTCAAAATCTTGAAATCTCAAAAAATGGCTCAGAACAGATTTTGATTTGACAACGATGTTATATTAGTTTAGTTTTATAGGTGATTGAAACCCCCTTTTAAGCACGTTAATACCTGTGTTAGGAAACTCCGTTCTTCCGTAAAGTAATACACAATTACACAATTATCTATTAAATATCCTGTGTTGTGGTGTGTTTTAGGGCTTGTGTATGTTTGCGTGTGTAGCTATGTGTCTGTGTGTGTTTACGAGTATGTGGGTGTTGTGTGAAAATACATGTTGATGTTTTACAATATTTGTTGTAAAATTACTTCTGTGGCTACGTAATTTAGAGATCTTTGTCTAATCTACATTCAGAGCATGGAATTCTAAGTTGTAAATTACCATAATTATCGTAGTTAACAAATCATGAAGTTGTCATAGTGCATAGTTATCTATGAATACTAAAATCAGTAATTTTACTAAGTACTGACAGCGGCTTCGCCCGAATGATAGTCAAGAATTATTCAAACATACTTCTGGGAGAAAAAGTATCTAAGTATATGATATACCCGTGTATCAAATTTAATCCAAACCCGTTGAGTCGTTTGAGCGTGTTTGGGCATACTTTTAGTCTTTATAAATATGTTAGTGTGTGTTTGAGGCTTTTGTAGTTGTAATGCTTTTCAGGATCTATGTGAGGCCAATGACAGAGCCGTGCAGGTTGCCAAATACTGGTTAGAAGAAATCTAGTATAAGTGCATCGACTCGAAAAGAAGAATTAGTAGCAAATAAACCATTTTCAATAACCAGTCTATTTTATTTCGATATTGATATGGAACTGCCGCTATTGCACTATTTGCAGTCCACAGGCCCTACTGCACTCCGCTTCACACGAGCAGCGCATCTCTTCCTAGAATCTCAGGAATTCTTCGCGAGATCTCCGCGATACATACAAGTTTCTCATGTAATAACTAGCCACAAACTAGGCTTAGTTGCTTGAGGAAAATTATTTAGCCATAGACTGCTTAGAAACATGCGTTTATTACGCGATTAGTGGTTAGCAGTAAATGATCCCCTGTGTTCTGACATAGACTAGAATATGTAATTATGGCAGGATTACTGCCTATTTCTGTCATCTATGACATTTTTGTAACTGGTTTGTTGACAGAAGCTAAGCTGATATTCTAGTTTAGAAAACTAGCTGTGATTTGGTTTAAATGGCGAGTTTGCAAGTCCAAATTATAGGTAGTTAAATATTATGAGAAGTTATTACGATATTACCATATGCAAATAGAATTGAAGCTCCATTTAGGTAATTATTACCCAAGAGGAGTGTGTGTTTCCTGATAGCTACAACTTAGGGGTCTTTAAGTCTAGAGTGGATACGTTAGTCCAGTGTGGTCATCGTCAGCCACATCATCACTTACCATCAGGTGAGATAAGTGATCAAACGCGAGCCTATCCATAATAAAAAAAATGGCAAGTCTATGTGTGAACAATTTAGTCAGAAAAATCGAAATGAAACGGTCTATGTTTTCTTGATTACAAGGAGAACTTTGAGGAGAATGTTAGCAGAAATTATTGTTAGAAGTTTGTAGATTTTTATGAAGATCTCGACACAGATTCTCGATTCCGTCATCACCTTTCTACCATTGAACAACCCGACGTACGGCGAGTATTCACCCTTACATTGTTAACACCTCTAAGCGTTTCGCCTTGTTTATAACAATGATTCCCAGTCGCCTCCGACCACGTCGAAAGATTGGAACAATTTGCCTGCTGTGGTATTGCCGTCCGATTATAATTTAGGTACTATCAAAAAGATGATGTAATCGGATCCTTTTCTAATCGAATTCCTTAGTTTTCGGTAGGCATTAAAGAATCTATTACAGGTCTGTTCCCCACATAATCTTTACCGTTCCATAATCGTAGATCGGTGGACAATTATCGCGTATGATTTACGAGAGGGCCGGTAGAAGGAATGCTATAAATTACGATTAATGATCCAGTATCGGCGTCTGCACGTTATTTATCGCGGTGGCGGGTACACGGCGCGTCCTTGCGTTAACAGTTTTTTAATCTACTGTTACATTCTTGTTGAAGGGTTTCTGTCACTGAGCTTTGGTGGAACAGCTGTTTGAGAGGAGTAAAGGTTTGTAGTCTGAAAACTGAAGTCTTAGTTCGGGAATGAAAGAATGAAGTGACAGTCTAGAACAACTGTGGTTTTAAAGAAGTATAGTGTATAAAAATCTGAATTGGCATATGGTATAAAGCATGCGTGTATGTGTCGTGGTGTGTTTTATGGCCTATAGGTATGTGTGTCAGTGTGTGTAAGAGTAAGTTGTCTTTTTAATCTACTGTTACATTCTTGTTGAAGGGTTTCTGTCACTGAGCTTTTGTCTGAACAGCTGTTTGTGGGGGTAAAGGTTTTCTGTCTGAAAATTGGTGTTAAAAACTGAAGTCTGAATCTAGGAATGAAAGAAGAGAGACGAAGCGACAATCTAAAAGAATTGTGGTTTATTATGGCTTTACAGAAGTATATGTTTACAAAACCTGAATTCGAAAACTGAGTACAGTTTTACATTTCTACCTGGATCTACTACCTACTTGGCAGAATAGAACTAGAAATGACTTTTCAACACACCTCACCGCTTTTAGACATGCAATTGAGAGTTTTTCGCATCAGTGCAGAAAAATATGTTTGCTTGCCCCACAGTTTATTACATATATCATATCAGTCTGGGCACCCGGCAGTTCCTACGAGTCGCCCCTGAAGCCCCGTATATTTATGTCTTCGTGATGAAACACATAGTTTGATACACGTAGAAATTTCTCACTGCAGCACTCGACTCCATAACACCCTCGCCATCGGCTCGGGCGAATTCCACAGCGGTTAGAATGTCAAGGTTTCTCCACTTGTATCAAAATGTACTACCTATATCATGAACTTGGCAAATCTTGTATGTGTAAAACTTCATAACTACATGTTAAACTTACGCAACAAATAACCATTCTGACGTTTATCACGGTCACTGCCGCAGTTAAACCATAGTTAACTTAACCAAACTATGTGTAAACGGTTAACTGTATGAAGTTAATAACGTGTCGAATTTAACGATACCCCTTACTAACTAATATATATAGATTGCTCTGATTGGCGGTCTTGAAAACTATGTTACTTGTAATTTGTAGTTGCAAGTAATTGCTAATGTAAATAACTACATAATAATCAGAATTATGGTTCATAACAAGATAACTCGGTTAGATTTTAGGGCTAAACGCAGGCAAAACCTTGGAGTTAGATATGTTTTAGTTTGATCTACCTCACGAAAGCAGGCTGTTCTTGCATGCAACATAATAGATAAATTAACTAACGTCAATAAAATCCAAATTTTGCTTTTGAATAACTGTCAAAAAAAGCCATATTTAAAGTAGCGTTTGAGCCACGGAGTTTAAGCAATACTACGAATGCTTAAAAGGACGAAAGAAAATTACCTAACGAACAGATAGGTAACTTTACTGTCATTACTGAAACATATTCAACATTTAATGCTGTGTACATTAATATTATTGGACTTTAGATTTATGTACTGTATGCTTTGATTATATAATCCGAGTGTGTATTTTTAAGTCAAGAGTGAATACTTCTAGGCAAGCGTGTTCCATCGTCGACCACATCATCGCTTAGGTGAGATAGTGGTCAGACGTGAGTCTCAGTACAAAAAAAAAACTCTGTAGTCTGTCTCTTTACTTATAATATAAAATTAATATAATAAAATAAACAATGTGCATGTAAACACATGCACACATCCAAAACAAACACGCCTTTGTGAGATAAAACGACCTTAGAGATGATTTACACAATATTGTTAACAGTTTCCTCTACTGTTATTGCGATGAACACTTCCGCAGGCGCTTGAACTCAACTAAGTTCAACCAACCAAGTGCGTAAAACGCCTTCTTGCAAAAACTGGCTTACTTCTGTTATCATCGTTTTTATGCGATTATTTAGTGACATTCCATATTCCATATCACAACAGGGTTGTAGTGAAATTTAGGACAATAATATTGCACATTTTCCCTGTATCCTGTTCCTGTCCCTGGAATGAGGGCAAAGAAGGAACGGGAGTGGGTTCAACACACAAATCTGCCCAAAACGGGAGAATTCATTTTGATGATCTCCCACCTTAAAAAAAATACAAATGCTATACAAACCTGACCTAGGTTTTGCATGATATATTCGACGTTTTTATGAGCAAGAGGTGTGAAAGATTTGTTCATTCGTTCTGGTTCTTCATTTAAATAATATTGTATGCTACAGTTACTCAAATATTTATTCACACTGTCACACTAATAATATAAAGGCGAAAGTTTGTGAGTGTGTGAGTGTGTATGTGTGTATGCTTGTTACTTCTTGACTCGCTCGAACGGCTGAAGGGATTTAAAAGAAGCTTGGTGCACGGATAGACCATGTTCTGTTATGGTACCTACATAGGATACTTTTTATACCGGGAATATGTTCCTTTGAGATAATTGTTTTTTGACTTATTGTAGCTAATAGGGAATCAGTATCATCTGGGGCTATTGCTTTGCAATACGTTCAGAGTAGATATTGCCGTATAGGTTTTTTAAGGTGGGAAATGATCCAATTACTTCTCCCGCTCTCGGGTGGAGTGGCAGGGCGTGTCAGATTTTTACTGGCTAAAACCATACGTATGCTCATTTTTTGCCTTGGGCTTCCCTTTGAGAAATCATCACATGGCCCCCAATATGGCTAAAGTTTTTAAGACTAAGTTTCCGTGCTAATTTAATACACGACACACACACAGACACACACATCATCATCATCATCTGCCTAGCCTTTTCCCAACTATATTGGGGTCGGCTTTCAGTCAAGCCAGATTTAACTGAATACTAGTATTTTACTGGGAGCAGCTGCCTACCAGACCTCCACAACCCATTAACTGGGGTAACAAGATACTTTAAGGCAAAACTGGAGTCAGATTTACTGGCTTCTGACTATCCGTAACGACTGCCAAAGATGTACAAATGACAGCCGGGACCTACGGCACAGACACACAAACATACAGTAAGTAAAACTGAGTTCAAAGTTCCTTCTAACATTAACATTTAAAGCTTACTCTAACAAGATCTCAGGAGGCAGGTATATTTGCATCTGTAATACCGAGATCAACATTAAACGATAGTTACCTATTATGAACTGGATTTAAAACTAAATGTTTTAGAAACGCGATAGTCTAAATGAAAGTTAGTAATAGTAGTCTGAAATTGTAGATATGTATGTATGTTTTGAATAATTTAGTAATATAATTATTTTAATGGTCTAAAGTAACAAAAGATTAAGCTTTGATATTATTATTTAGAGGTGTGGAGTTTTGTGTTTTACATATAGGCTACGAGAAAACATTCTCTTCTGTAGGATGGAATATCAAATATTAGGTATCCACTTAGAGTTAAAAAGAAATGGTTTTCTCTTTTAAGTGCGGGTAAGTTTTATTTTTAACAAACATCTGCTAAACATAAAATAATTATCTTCTGTATACATAGAAGGAAAAGTCCTGACATTTGACTCAATGAGTCACTGAGTCATCAACTTTTGGTTCAAAAGTAAAAAAAAATCAAAATCAATTTCAAATTTTTCAAATTTTTGGCTCTAGAACGCTGAAATTTTGCCCAGACGTGCTTTTTATGTTGTGTATGAAGAAACGATTTTACAAAATTCGTCTTCGGAAGGGATGAAACGGATCACAAAGTTTGTATGGAGAAACCTACTTTCACGCGGCGAAGCCGCTGGCAGAAGCTAGTCTAGAATAAAACTGAGTAGTTCAAGAGTTTCTCTACACTCAATGATTTATAGGCACTATCTTTTACTACTTTGAACTCTCACACGAAGACAGTATGAGCATAGATCTATACTCTTGAATGAATTAGAAACTTCAACTATGTTTCCCTACACTACAATTCCACTCGTAGGTGTAAAGTTAAATCTTACTAGTGCAAATATAAATACCCAACTCGGATATCTGTAGGTCTCTCAAATATTTGTTCAGTGAGGAAATCTAACACGCGAGCATGGCGCATTTCACTAATAATCAATTAGATTGTCTTTAGAGCAATCTATATCTATACTAATATTATAAAGAGGAAAGATTTGTACCTATTTCTGAAAGAAGAAAGAAAACACGTTTATTCCGCCCTAAATGGACGCACAATAAAAAATAAAAATACATTAAATCTATTAAACAATTCTAAAATAACGTACACTAAAAAACAACTGTCGAGCCTGAGTATACCCGGCATAAACTCTATGGCATCATAGACACAGAACACAGTTGTCTATGATGTTAGTGCATTATCTGTGGTCACTTGCATTTGACCTTGGCCGACACGACCGACAGAGACAAACAATGAAACAATACGTAAACATCAAAAGAAACAAGAGAAAAAATAAACAATAAATCAATCAAGTTGTGCATCGCATAAGGGCAAAAATAGGTCGTTGCTCAGCGTATACCGTGACGCTAGGTAATTCCAGCAATCTACGGTGCTGATTTTCAGCAACCACCGTTGTATGTGACAATTTGGCGTCCGTTCCGTGAAACTACTTAACAAATACGACAGGTTAGTATACATAATATATAAATTAACTATACACGAACAATCATTATACAACAACATACTCTTTGAATTTGAATATAACACAATAGATACCAAGCACAAGATCTAATAAATACACTATTACACAAAACATTCATACATAAAAAATAAGTGAATCTGGACTCAAAAGATTTATTTCTGTATGTTTGTAATGAATAGGCTCAAAAAGTACTGGGCCGATTTAAAAAATTCTTACACCAATAGAATGCTACATTCTTCCAATTTGACATAGGCTACATTTCATTTTGAAAAAAATTAAAGATCCTTGGTAAAATTTGAACAATGTAACCGAAGGTGTAGAAAAATGACAACAATGAACAAAATAATGTACAACAATATTGAAGAATATCATAATGTCTATAAAAAACTCCAGGGTAGCATATGTCCAACTATTGTAGTTATGTCACTACAACAACTTTTTTCAAAAATAAATAATTGTCTATCCCGTGCGAAGCCGGGACGGGCTGCTAGTTTGTTATAATTGGGAAAATATTGCTTTGAAGAATCTTTTGTATATATAAAAGAAAAATAGGACTGACTCACATATATCAACACCAACACACAGCAGAAATATTTGGGACTATTAGCGTGAATTTTTGCACATAGAAGGAAGTTTCTATGACACTGGACTGCAATTGTCCATGTGTAGAATTTCTAACTCATTAAGGTTTGCTATAAGAAAAGCCAATTATGGGTTAGGCTGTGTACTTTAAATGTACTGTTTTTAAAAAGTTTTGTTGACATTAAAGAATTATGAATATGTTTTCCAGGCACCAGCTATAGTAAAAGTAACTATCTACAGTTTTTTATGTCTAAGACCCGTGTCACAAATTATGGAGCTGATCTAATGATACCACTAACATCTAATGATACACAACTACTCAAAAAAAACCTGATGGAAAAATCCAGAAACATCCAAAAATTTAATAACTGCCCGACCTCATACAGAAACCTGAACCTTATTCTCAGCACTTAATAAACGAGACAGTCCGGTAAGAAAACTAGTAGGTATCAGACTCATTAATTCAGTACTCACATGTTGTGTCAAACTTGCTAACACGGTAAAGGAAAAGCGTGGGACCCCGCAGATATCCACGAGAAAATGATGACATAATAGCAAACAATAGCAATTAATAGCAACGTTGTAATTGTTTATTAACAGCCGTCGTATCGGTGACGGAACCGTCGAACGTGACAAACACGTAATCGTCTGTAATAGTTGATTTATGTCATGTTAGATCATTTGTAGTACTCACTCTTCGGCGGTTTTTCAGCCATAAGTTTTTTATACACAAAAAATTAAGATAATACATGGTGATACACACAGTTCATGCATAAAGGCGAGCTTAATTTATCAATGAGTTTTCTCCCAGGAATGCTTGAGACTTATAGAGAGAAGAAAATATTTGAGGGAAGGAAAAACTAGTAATAAAAAAATGAAAATGATATAAACTAGTGCAGACTGCAAACACACTTGATGCTGTCGTTGACGGTGAAGCGCACTAGTTTTTTAAGATCTTATTTAATCTAGCTTTGAAAACACCTGAATTACTCCAGCAGGTAAATTATTCCAGTCCTTCAATGTACGCGGTATAAACAACGAGGCTAAACGCTTAGTCCGCTTAACCGCATAATCTCTTAATGTCTAATACGTCCACTGTTGGACATAGGCCTGCCCCTAGCGTTGTCATAACGACCGGTCCGGATTTCCGCAACCCATCCCAGGTCATCGGTCCACCCAGGCCCAGGCCTTCCATGTCCATGTTAGTGGACGTGGTATAGGTATAGTAGTTAGTATTAGGTACAATATTTCACTACATAACTACTACCAAAACAATCGTATCTAACCACAACAACTATCCAGTTGCATCAATGAACAATCGCAGTCGTATTTACACAAGCGCGAAGCATTTTCATTCGGATCATCGCCGCAATTGAACCGAGACGTCAACGGTCAGAGTCATTTGACCCGAGACAAGTCACTACAATGTTTGTCTCTCATTCATTCTTAGTTTTACAGATTTCAAGCTAATTCTGTCTGGTTCATTAGACTAGAAAATATGGGTTTAGACTGGACTGAATTTGTGAGATTGATCGCCTGATTTATTGCGATGGGCTTGCCCACTACCACTTCAGTTTGGCGATTCTTCGAGCTATGTCGGTAACCTTAGTTCTCTTGATGATTAGATACTCACACCAAAAAAGAAATAACAAGACTGAATAGATTGAGATCTAGGAGTATTGACGTATCTTTTGATATTTTCATATTTTTTTTTTCTTATTTATTTTTTTTCATATTATTTTTTTATTGACGTATCTTTTGATATTTTCATTTTTTGGGGGCCGAGTCACCCGCGTCCGTAGGAGAATACCCGAAGCTACCCTACACGTGGTCCCCGGGTGGTGCTAATCAGGTGACACTAACTGGTGGTAGGTTTCGACCGTTGGCTTGCGACCACCCACTGAGCAAAGACATACCGCCAAGCGGCCTGGCCGTGTTCCGGTATGATGCTCAGTGTAGCCAGTCTAGAGGAGATGGGTCGAAATAGTTGTTCCAACGCATGCAGACCAGCCTGGCTCGTGCTGATATGAGGGTATCGGGAGACTAGTCGCGGAGGGTAGCGGGATCCGAGGCACGGTGCACCGCTGACCGACCGCAGTTAGTTGGGGGCCCAAGTAATGTGCCAGCCACACATGAAAGGCTGCCCCGCCAACTGGCGAAAAATCCCGGAATGCGCCATCGTGCTGGTTGGCGACCAGACGAGAGGGCCCGATGGACATTCCCGGGGGGGCTCGGGCGTCCCCGCAGTCTCCAGGCTAGTCCCCCAATGATATCGTCCTTTCAGAGCGAGCCTGAAGGTTAGCAGCGTGGAACCTCATTTCACTTCCTTCTCCTCTCACCCATTCACCCAAAATGAAAAGGAATAAGAAAAAGAGTTTTGCAAAACAGCGGCAGCACTCCCTCTCTCACAAAGTGCACCTCACTAACATACGAGGCCTGCACTCCAATCTCGTAGCAGTCCACCACCATCTGGAGACTAATAAACCAGCTCTCTTATTCCTTTCGGAGACGCAGATCAAATGTCCGTCCGACGTGTCGTACCTTTTATACCCAGGGTATACCTTGGAGCACAATTTCAAACCACGTGCGGGTGTATGTATGTACGCCCGGGATGACATTTGCTATCGGCGTCTCCGTAACCTTGAGGACTCCAGGTTCTCGACGCTTTGGACTTTGGTGGACACAGGCTTGGATAAAATTATCTACGCTTGTGTCTACCGCTCGCACAGCGGAGATCAGGAGACATCCGGGCTCACACAGCATCTGAGTGAGGCAGCGGATGCGGCTCAGCAGCGGTACCCTTCTGCCCAATTAGTGTTACTGGGGGACTTTAATGCCCACCACCAAGAGTGGCTTTTCCCGTACCAGTGCACAGACCATGCTGGTCGAGAGATGCGAAAGCTAGCGATAGCATTAGATCTCACCCAGCTGGTCCAGGGGGCAACGAGGGTGCCGGATGTGGATACGCACACAGCCAATTGCTTGGACCTTCTGCTGACAACAGATCCAGACCGTTACTCTGTGTCGATATGTTCGCCAATTGGCAGCTCCGACCACTGTCTGGTTAAGTCGGTATCTGTCTACTCCCCGCCCGACCCCAGCCCTAGAGGCACCCGGCGGATTTGGCGATACAAGTCAGCGGATTGGGATGGCTTGCGGTCTTTCTTCGCATGCTATCCTTGGCAGCCAACTTGCTTCTCTTCGGATGATGCCTCGTCGTGTGCAGATGCCGTGGCGGATGTGTTGCGACAGGGGATGGAGTACTACATTCCATTCTCTGACGTAACGATGTGACGTAACGATGTTCATTCTTAGTTTTACAGATTTCAAGCTAATTCTGTCTGGTTCATTAGACTAGAAAATATGGGTTTAGACTGGACTGAATTTGTGAGATTGATCGCCTGATTTATTGCGATGGGCTTGCCCACTACCACTTCAGTTTGGCGATTCTTCGAGCTATGTCGGTAACCTTAGTTCTCTTGATGATTAGATACTCACACCAAAAAAGAAATAACAAGACTGAATAGATTGAGATCTAGGAGTATTGACGTATCTTTTGATATTTTCATATTTTTTTTTTCTTATTTATTTTTTTTCATATTATTTTTTTATTGACGTATCTTTTGATATTTTCATTTTTTGGGGGCCGAGTCACCCGCGTCCGTAGGAGAATACCCGAAGCTACCCTACACGTGGTCCCCGGGTGGTGCTAATCAGGTGACACTAACTGGTGGTAGGTTTCGACCGTTGGCTTGCGACCACCCACTGAGCAAAGACATACCGCCAAGCGGCCTGGCCGTGTTCCGGTATGATGCTCAGTGTAGCCAGTCTAGAGGAGATGGGTCGAAATAGTTGTTCCAACGCATGCAGACCAGCCTGGCTCGTGCTGATATGAGGGTATCGGGAGACTAGTCGCGGAGGGTAGCGGGATCCGAGGCACGGTGCACCGCTGGCCGACCGCAGTTAGTTGGGGGCCCAAGTAATGTGCCAGCCACACATGAAAGGCTGCCCCGCCAACTGGCGAAAAATCCCGGAATGCGCCATCGTGCTGGTTGGCGACCAGACGAGAGGGCCCGATGGACATTCCCGGGGGGGCTCGGGCGTCCCCGCAGTCTCCAGGCTAGTCCCCCAATGATATCGTCCTTTCAGAGCGAGCCTGAAGGTTAGCAGCGTGGAACCTCATTTCACTTCCTTCTCCTCTCACCCATTCACCCAAAATGAAAAGGAATAAGAAAAAGAGTTTTGCAAAACAGCGGCAGCACTCCCTCTCTCACAAAGTGCACCTCACTAACATACGAGGCCTGCACTCCAATCTCGTAGCAGTCCACCACCATCTGGAGACTAATAAACCAGCTCTCTTATTCCTTTCGGAGACGCAGATCAAATGTCCGTCCGACGTGTCGTACCTTTTATACCCAGGGTATACCTTGGAGCACAATTTCAAACCACGTGCGGGTGTATGTATGTACGCCCGGGATGACATTTGCTATCGGCGTCTCCGTAACCTTGAGGACTCCAGGTTCTCGACGCTTTGGACTTTGGTGGACACAGGCTTGGATAAAATTATCTACGCTTGTGTCTACCGCTCGCAAAGCGGAGATCAGGAGACATCCGGGCTCACACAGCATCTGAGTGAGGCAGCGGATGCGGCTCAGCAGCGGTACCCTTCTGCCCAATTAGTGTTACTGGGGGACTTTAATGCCCACCACCAAGAGTGGCTTTTCCCGTACCAGTGCACAGACCATGCTGGTCGAGAGATGCGAAAGCTAGCGATAGCATTAGATCTCACCCAGCTGGTCCAGGGGGCAACGAGGGTGCCGGATGTGGATACGCACACAGCCAATTGCTTGGACCTTCTGCTGACAACAGATCCAGACCGTTACTCTGTGTCGATATGTTCGCCAATTGGCAGCTCCGACCACTGTCTGGTTAAGTCGGTATCTGTCTACTCCCCGCCCGACCCCAGCCCTAGAGGCACCCGGCGGATTTGGCGATACAAGTCAGCGGATTGGGATGGCTTGCGGTCTTTCTTCGCATGCTATCCTTGGCAGCCAACTTGCTTCTCTTCGGATGATGCCTCGTCGTGTGCAGATGCCGTGGCGGATGTGTTGCGACAGGGGATGGAGTACTACATTCCATTCTCTGACGTAACGATGTCCGACCAAGCTCGTCCATGGTTTAGCACCGAGTGTGATCGCGCAGACGCGCTTAAACACGCGGCATACCGTGCTTGGTCCGACGCGCGTATATGCAAGGCAAGCGACGTGGCTCAAAAAAAGAAGGCCTTTAACAAGGCTGCCAAGTCCTGCAAGAAGGTGTTGCGGAGGTCTCGGTTTGACCACATTAGCCGAATAGGGAACAAACTTGCTTCATACCCTGCAGGGAGTAAAGCATTTTGGTCCCTGGCAAAGTCGGTTGAATCGAACTTCTGCCGTCCCTCACTCCCACCACTGCTGAGGCCCGATGGGTCACTGGCTCACACTGCGGAGGAGAAAGCAAATTTATTTGCCTCTCTTTTTGCGGAATCTTCGCGTTTGGACTCTCGTGGCGCGCGGCCCCCCGTTTCTCCGGATGGATGCGGGACGAGTATGTCAGACATACGCATCCATCAGAAAGACGTTCGTAGGGTCTTGCGTAACCTCGACGTGAACAAAGCTAGTGGCCCCGACGGGATACCAGCGGTCGTGCTTAAAACTTGTGCGCCTGAATTGTCTCCAATTTTGACTCGCCTGTTTCGCCTCTCATATGAGACTGGAAAAGTGCCGGTTGCATGGAAGCAAGCTAACGTGCAGCCTGTGCCCAAAAAGGGTAGCCGAGCCGACCCAGCGAACTACCGTCCTGTATCCATCACGTCCATTCTCTGTAAGAGTATGGAAAGGGTGCTCAACAGGAAGCTCCTGGCATACCTAGAAGCGAATGATATACTCAGTGACCGGCAATACGGTTTTCGACAAAATCGGTCTACTGGGGATCTTCTAGCGTATGCCAGTCACATCTGGAGCGAAGCCATCGAGAAGCATGGGGAAGCGCTTGCAGTCTCCCTTGATATCTCGAAGGCTTTCGATAGGGTCTGGCACGAAAACCTTATTGCTAAGCTTCCTTCCTTTGGTCTACCCACTGGCCTGTGTAATTGGATCGCCGACTTCTTGAGGGATCGATCCATCCGAGTAGTTATTGACGGTTGCTCTTCCGGACAAATGTCTATTAACGCCGGAGTCCCTCAGGGGTCGGTGCTCTCGGCTACACTGTTTTTGCTGCACATAAATGATCTTCTTAAGCCCGGTACCTTTGGGTATGCAGACGACAGCACTGTTGCTGAGAGATACGTGTCCGACGCACGCGCTAGTGGGTCACAGATCCAGTCTTACCGAGAGGCTATGGTTGAGCGCTTGAACTCGTCCTTGAAGGCGGTCTCTGATTGGGGCGATGCCAATCTGGTGAAGTTCAATGCTGCAAAAACCCAGGCGTGTCTTTTCTCCGCTAAACGGAGTCAATTCCACCCGGCTCCATCTTTCCGGGGTGTAACCGTTCCGATAACCGACCACCTTGAGCTTCTTGGAGTAACACTCTCGTCTACTCTCAATTTCGGCTCATACATCGAGGCAAAAGCCCAGCTGGCTGCTAAAAAATTGGGGATCTTAGCAAAGGTGAGACGGTACTTTACGCCGGAACAGCTGCTCAACCTGTATAAAGCGCAAGTTCGATCGTGTATGGAGTACTGCTCTCATCTTTGGGATGGGTCTGCCAAATACCAGCTTGATGCACTTGAGTCGATTGAGAAGCGAGCCAAGAAGATAATCGGTAATGATGCACTTGTTGAGTCGAAACTCCAAAGTCTTGGACATCGGCGCCGAGTTGCTAGCCTGTCGGTTTTCTATCGGTTGCACTTCGGGGAGTGTGCACAGGAATTGCACAATTTAATTCCGTCAAGTCCTTTCCATCATCGGACCACTAGGCGTACGGCGATGCGTCACCGGTATATGGTGAACATTCCACCCATACGCACAAAGCGGTTTGGAAACACATTTATTATGCGTACAGCTAAGGAGTGGAATTCCCTGCCGGGGTCTGTGTTTCCTGATAGCTACAACTTAGGAGTCTTCAAGTCAAGAGTGAATAGGTTACTTCTAGGCAGGCGTGCTCCATCGTCGGCCACATCATCGCTTACCATCAGGTGAGATTGTGGTCAAACGCGAGCCTATGTATAATAAAAAAAAAAAAAAAAAAAAAAAATAATTATTATAATCTTTAGAAAGATATTATATTCTTTTGACTGAAATGATGATTCATCGTTTTGAAGGTGCTATGTTTACGTTAATAAGTATAAGTATGTAGCGACATCCGTGGCGCCGCCATGAAATCATAGCAGATTAACGTTTGAATCTCCAACCGGTCCTATGAGACCGCGCTGTTATTGTTTTACTACCTATTGTGTCTCGTTTCGCGGGTATCTGAGTAATTAAGTATACTAAACTGTCGTCGGGTTGAAGGATCTTCCCTTTTCAATGGAGGTTTAATTTAAGAAAAGCTAATAAAATTCTATATGAAAGTTAACTATCTCCATTTTATTAACTCATAGTTCATGAAGTTATCACAATATAATAAGTTAATTTTAGAGATTTGCCGACAAACAACACTAACTTTGCAAAGCTATTGCTTAGGTATGTTACTTCTACGCAGTAACTATAACTTATAGTTACTATTCGCAATTAGGTAAAGTAAATAACATCGTTACCAAGTATCCAATATCTTTAAACTATTATTTAGTGGTAATACATCACTTGAAATGTGTGTAGTTAAATATTAGTGTTAAGATTAATGTGGAAAACAAACTGTGTGGTCTGGGTTTTGAAGAGAGCACTTATATTTTCACGGAAGAAGAAAATAGCAAATAAAATGCAGCAACGTTGACGACCGATGAGTAGAGAAGGGTAAATCAATCCCTTTCTTACTTGTCGATCGTCAACGTTATCATAGGTTAAAAGTCTTCGTTTCATCTAAAGCAATGTTTGATGAATTAGTAACATGAAAGAAGACATATAACGCCTGAAAATCAGAAAATGATAACAGCATTTGATTATTTCTGAAAACTGCTCCAGGAATCCAGGTCTTTTTTTTAAGTCCTTGTAAGATTTTGGAAAAAAAAACCGACTCTGTATTACATAAATATGCAGTGCCTACAGTTCTATTTATTTATGCATAAATTATGAAGACGAAAATAGCAAATTTTCGGAGGTTTATTTTTACTGGATTAGTTTTACACAAAGATCTACATCTACACAATACTCTGCGAGTTCAATTAAACAACGCGTTTCGTGCAGTTTCCTCGGTTTTGTTGCGCATCAGGAATGTTTGCTGAAGCACACATAGATAGCTTTGTAGCAAAAAGACCTCATCACTCATCAGTCGGCTACGTGGAAGTCGCCATAGCATCCTGAGTGTCATAGCCAATAAATACGAATGTCCTCTCGTGTACAAATTAGTATACCTAGCGGTCAAAGTCCCTGTTTACTATTGTTTACTAGTTATACTTTGTATGAATCTCAGTTATCGGAATAAATAAAAAATATTATTATTATTCTAGGAACTTAGATAATGTTCAAAAAATATCAATGTATCCAAAATATTTAGAGAAAGATGTGTAATCATTGCGTAACAGCAGTTATACGAAAATGTATCTCGGGAAGGAAACTCTTAAGCTATTCTATCTCTGAACTCAATAAGATTATCATCTCGATCTAGATCTGATCAGTATCTCGGCGATCAGTAGAATCTTGCGTAGGCCACAATTATCCATTATCTATAAAGCTGGGCATTAATAGTAAAGCAGGTCCCCGCCCCCTCGCCGGCCTCGGGGGATCATTATAATGTTAACAGTTATGGGCACGGACGTGGAAAATTATTCGCCGAGGTGCGCGCTTCCGTGCGTCTGCGCAAATAAGACGCGCGGAGAAGTACCAGTCGAGATTTGTGCGTGACTGCAAAACTGAGAGGTGTCTGGGGAATTCTGTTGCGAGGAATGTGACGCTTGGTTTGGATAGTAAGAAGAGGGTTCATGGTATAAATGGATTTTCTATTTGAGTATTGTCATTTGGAAAGTGTTTATTTGTGTAGTTTACAGCGTACGATATAAAATATAATAAGAGATTAAATCAAGACGTGCCATTTACAAACTTACATATTACGAGTAATATGGAAGTATTGTAGAAACAGTAACTTTGAATTCCTTACGTTTTTAATTAGTTTGTTAGATTTTTTAACAGGTACTTTAAGTGAAGTTCATCGGCAGATTAATTATTCGGAAACTGATTCATTGATAATAAACAATTGTATAATATGAGGAATCATTGAAACGCGCAATCTCAGTAAAGTGAAGCTGAGAATAAATTATAGTGTACTTCATCGAAGCTTGCCGAGAAGGCTGACTATAGAGTCAGATATAGAGCAGTATTTGGCAGTAATAGTATAGACTTTTACTGACAATTACTACTAAAAATATTTGAATCTGTTACGTCTGTATTATTTGTCTAATAAAAACAAAATACTTCGTAAAATTGAAAACAAAGCTAAAAAGTATCAAGTAGTTTTTTCGGAATTCGTTATGGTAGATAAAATATCGCTCATACCAAGCCCTTCTGCAACTTTTCTGTTCAGCACACCAATGCAAATGAGTGCCAGTTTCCTCTCACACGGAAGTGAGCCTTCTGCCACCGTCAGCGTTAGCGGCACTCGTCTTGGGAACAGTGCGCTGCGTCTGCGATGTGCTGGGCAGATGAGCGATAGCGTCGGTCGCGTGCTCCGCACTAGTGTCGCACGGACGGGTCGTTGGCTTCCAGTTTGTGGAACAGAAGGGTAATTGTCCTTATTAAATAGTTGAGGGTAAAAGAACTGAATCCAAATGTTAATATTTTAGAATAAAATAGAATAAACTTTATTGTACACCAAAACAAGAAAATAGAAAGAAGGTATTTTGTATTTCATTTTTAAATAATTTCTCATATCTTCTGTTGAAAATAGAGTAATAGTTCAGGCTTAAAGAACCGAGTTAATATGATAATATTGCAGATATTTTTTGTCGGAAATGAGCAATAGTTGAGGGTTAAAGAACTGAATTGATACGCTAATATTTTCGATATTTTCTGTTGAATATTGAGCATTTAGGGTACAAATATGCTGCGGTAGGAGTAAAGGTCTGCCTGAACTGATGATGTTTGCTATACATGTACTATAAATAATAATAGCTAATTGGATCTACTAGAGTAGCAACGCTGGAAGGCCTCCCACAAGATGAACCAATGACCAGGTGAGGGTCGCGATTCCGATGGATGCGAGACGCACAGGACCTGTCGTTGTGGTGACACTTGAAGGAGGCCTATGTCCAGCAGTGGACCTCTTTACTCTTCATACTAAAGATATAGGATAAAGACAGGAAGATGATGATGTTGATACTACTAAATATACTGACAAAAACTTAGTCTTTAGCTTGTATACTTCCTACCATTAGTCTGTCCTAAGTTTTTAGTGAGATTAATAATCAAGTTGTTGTAAAAGCTGCTTATTAGTAGAACAACAATTGAGAATTGTAATTGAACAATCAGACTATTATTTGCAGACATTTGAACCAAACAAGACTACTAGACATAATAGACGACGAAATTAGAAGAAAGTAGATCATTTTTTAGAGCCATAATTATTATCATGGAAGATTACCCCCAGACACAGATACCTAGACCAATCACAACTATTTCCTCAGAAATTTTCCTAAAAACTGTTTTACCGAAAAGAAAATATTCTAATTATAATCTGCAGTGTCAGTATGAAGCCGGTATTGTCGCGGCTAGACTGCGCGTCGCGTGCGCGGGCGCAGAGTCGATGAACCATGCTCAGTGGCCACTCCGCAGTGGTCGCATGGCCCATTCACCGCCACTGGCCACGACGCCACTACTGCGAGTAATCAGTACTCGTAAAACAAAAGGTATGGATTCAATAGGCTCGGGTCGTTTCTGGAATATTGGTAGTTAAAGTTAATGGGTAGTGATTAGTTGTTCGTAAGTTGTTATTAGTAGTTGTTTGGTAGTTGTTAGACGAATTATGTAATTATTACAATAGTGCTTAATTTATAAAAAAAATATGGAGGATCGAAGAAGATTCTTAATTATTCTGCTTCTATCTTTACATGGAGAAGAGACATAACCATCAATGCCAATACAGTAATTTCTATACTTCTTTGTTACATGGATTGAGTAGAATTTTTTCTATGAATAAAACGTTTGTTTTCGGGATGAAACAGTAACTAGAAGAGTTATGCGTGGATGAATGGAGAGGAAAACATAGAAGTGATAAGAAAGAAAAGTTAAAAAGTGATAACGTGATGGGTGACAGGACAGAATAGAAGAAAAAAACGTGTTGCGGCGATCCTTAGGAATATGGGACAAGGGCAGAAAGATACTGAATGATTCGTATTGTTTGTTCTGTTTCTACGATGTTCTCTTTATACTATCAGACCCAATACCTGTATCACAAAAAAAATGCCTCTCTGTTAAATAAAACCTAACAATCTAAATCGAACATGTTTCCACCATTTCTAAAGACAATCGCGATGAAGACATCAGGCACATGAGTGTGTAAACTATCTACTGAGAAACTGTTACCGGCGTCGCGTGCCGCGCACCTGTTCTTCACATGCATGCGTAAGCGCAGCCCGTCATGCAAGTAATGTGCAGAAGTCTTACTCACTAACACTTTTGAAGGTTTTAGTATTAATTTGGCTTTTATAAGTGTGGGAAGACTAAAGAAATTGTAGATAATGTGGCTTGCGAAAGGGCGATTTCTTTTTTTGTGTTTTTTTTTATCTAGTCAGGGTTCAGGAGTTTTTCGAAAGAATCTCAACAGCCCTTCTCCTACTTTGGATACAGCGAAAGGGATGTTATTAACCAAACCGACCCGTGTTCCTGCAGTTGCCAGCTGTCTTTATCTTGGACAGCTTAAATTTCTCACTTTACTTAAGTTTCTATATTAACTCCCTCGCAGTGCTTGGGGGTTTATTATATAATTCCCTCACTACCGTTCGGGATTAAAACTTAGCAAGCTTTGTTTCGTTCGAAATAAACGTATTGACCGGGACTTAAAGGTACTGCTTTATCGCTAGTCGCATGATCTGCTATTTCTGTAATGTTAAATATGTGATATGGCAGTACATTTAATAAATAAATATAAAATCCTACAGCTTACGCATACAACGCCAACATTATCTTCCTGCCCTTGTCCCGTTTTTCAACACTTTTTTTCTTACATTTTGTACTGTCACTCGTCCCTCTATCACTAACTGCCTTTTCTTCCACACGCATGCAACGCCTTATAACTAGTATAATTAAAGCAAACTTTTTTTATAGAACTCGAACTGCCATAAATACGGTCGTAGTTACTCAGATACCCGCGAAACGAGACACAATACTAAAACAATAATAGCGCGGTCTCATAGGACCGGTTGGGGATTCAAACGTTAAACACAAGATGCTTGCTCAAGATGCACCTGTGCATGGTGTCAGTGATTAGCATGGGAACTATGAAACTAGATTACCTAATGAGGCCAGATGCAGTTTCCGTGTTAACCAGATAAAGTGTGGGAGGCAGCTTATTGTGCTAAAGGGTGGGACGGAAACTGTTAACTGCTCAATTAGTTTAAGATGCTGTAAAGGCGTGTTCCCTCTCCAAAAAAGGAGGCCTGAGTCCCATTAGTGGGAACATTATAAGGCCGATAATGCTAATGTAATACTAAAGGCATGTAAAGGGATAATAAAAAGACAGGTTGATGGAAAGACGTACTGCGGCCTTGGAACGTAACGGGTAACTGCAGTAACAAAGTTGGGATTTAGTCAGTATAATCTGTCATTCCCTGTCGCTTAGATTTCCCACCAAATAAAATAATATATCGAAAGGCCCGTAAAGGTTTCATCTGTTTCTTCTTATGTAACAGCTATACCTGACAATCTACGGCTATAATGATTTGGTCAACCAGTTTCAAGGTTACGATTTGGTATACATTAAGGTTAACCATTCAAAGTTAAACTAACCAGGTTTGTAGGACTTATATGATTGAATTGATTGAAAGGTTGTATGGAGAAACCTATTTTCATGTGGGTGCAGCCGCTGGCAGAAGCTAATTTGGTTTAAGAAGTCGTTAATAAAACTTTTTATTGAATCTCAAAAGCTCGACACGCATAAAACTGCTTAGAAAATGAACCCTGTTGGCTAGATCTTTATCTTGACTTCAATCATCCAGTCTACTAGTAGACCTAGTTTCCTTTGTTAACCACAAAAATATTTTTGTTTCTTTTCACATAGTTGTACAAAATTACTTAGCGGTTCAGAAACAGTATCAGTAACTATTAGATAACTTTTTGTGCCGATCAAGTAATGCAATAACGGTCCGTTAGTGGCAGCGGTACCGATCGACTATCTGCGATCGGTAGTTACCTACGTGTTCCTATTGCTAACGGCTGGTTAAGCGTGGTCTAAAGATCAGTATGCTGTGGAGATGCTCGCTGGACGCAATCAGGTGTATCGTATTGCTTTATAATTATTATGGGTTCCGTTTCTGGTGAGTACGGGGTTTTATGGGTGTTTTCGAACGGAGAATGGTTCAATTGATCGGGATCAATGGTTTGTAGTAGTGTTTTAATAGTCTTTAGAGCTGGTTTGACAAATGTCGTCAGTTAAATTTATTTTTCATGAAGTCATTCAGGTGTTTTTACAAATTGACGTAGATTTTTATCGTTGAGAAAGCTGCATTTACAAAAAGAAGAAAGTTCTCAATTTTTTTTCACCTCAGAACTTCGTCATTAATGAATTAATGTTTTTGAAGTTTAAGTGTTTTACTAAAACGTGCAAAGTAAATTAAAATTGTATAATCGGTGTTTTTAGTTTTGTTTCTTTATTATTTAGCTACGACTGCCGAAAATGATTTTATATTTTCGATTTACAGATTATACACTGTCGTGTTTCATTAATGAATTTTTGTGAGATCTAGAAACGCTTGTCCTAAATCATTTGAAGAGAATGGAAATAGCCTGTACCGACATCTATGGCTCCACATACGAACTAAACTACGAAACCTTGCATGTTGCAATTACAATTTTCCGTACGATTTGAACATATACTGCAGCCTAAAATCATCTCTTGGCCAGTTGCCCGCACCAGACAAAACATCTGTCTGGTCGGAGGATTCTCCCTTTTCAACGGAGGTTTGTGGAGCTTTACACTCTGTTTCACATACTTCCAAAAGCCTAAAAATGTCCTATTCTTTTGTTCAGTTCTGTCCTACTGTCTGCCTGTTCGATGTGACATTTACATACGTATCTATACATCTGGACTGGTTCGCACCGCGCCAATCAGAGCGTAGGCTCGCGCTCAAAACGCGCAGCTTTTCATTCGCAACCCGGTTGTTTTGCTAGCGTACCGCTTTTCGATAAAAGTGAAAACTTTCCAAAGAATACTTTGCTATTTGTGTAATTAGGGCTTTTCGAAAATTGCACGGATTGAAAACAAAAAGGGGCCAAAAAAACTGTTATAAGAACTCTTTTTTCCCGCGCCATTCAAACCTGTCCTCGTGGTACGCATCTGCAAAGAGTTGGTGGAGGCCTTTACTCAGCAATGGGATAGGAACAAAATTAAAGGGGTGGAAATGAAAGTGCACCTGATGTCAAAAGTGTGTTGTGTATAAAAATTGTTATATACCCTCTTTTTCTGAACAGTTACCAAACAAACAAATACCATTGAATCGGGATAGCCAGACGGGACATAATGTAATGATATGCTACTACACTAGATATAGTTGTGGAGGTCTGGTAGGCAGCCGCTCCTCGTAAAATACTAGTATTCAGCTAAATCCGGCTCGACTGGAAGCCGACCCAAATAAAGTTGGGAAAAGGCTAGGTAGATGATGATGATGACACTAGATATTGTTGATCGAAGTACTACACGTACTAAAATTATGCAACTAATCTTTCTGTTGACAACTTTACTGACACTTTTATGACAAGATAATTCTTTGACCATGGCCATCACATTTTAGCAGACCACCCCTCCTGGCTGGCCTCAGTCACATAAACGATCGTTTTTATTTAAAAACTCTTCTTTATTTGTTTATCAAGCGAGAGGTGAGCTTTCACGTAACTTAATATGCAAATTCCAAGTCATTATCATCTCCGAATAACTTATACTAACTTCCAAAGGGCCCGTTATCATTGACTGTGTTAGTGTGTCACAGGGCTAGGCCGGTTGTCGACCGGAGCCAAAGGTAGGTCCCAAATGTTTACCAAATACCGGACTAACACCTGACTGATGGAACAAACTGGTTTCGAACTTTTGGGTCAAATATTAAGAGAACCTACATGCATATTTAGTGGTAGTTTAGGTAGGTATTTGATCTGTATGGCCGAAATAACGTAAATTACAAGCACCGTTTGTTATCAGAACGCTGTTAATTTTTTTAACCTATGCTGTGATAGTAAGGAGCCTTTTTTGTCCTTTTTAAATGTTTTTTTTTTGTGTTAGTCAGTTTATGTATTCATTAACTTTTATTTTATTCTGTTCTTTGTCTTGTGAGTGTCTCAAATAAACGTATTTATTTCAGCATTGAAACGCAATGCTAATCTTCAGTATCGGAATTATAAGAACAGTTGTCGAAAAACATTATAATTGTCAAACAAGATAAATTAATTGACAAAGCGCAGATTGCTATGGTATATTTAAAGATGCCCGATGGAGGTGTGATGTTGATCATCCTCAAAATATTTCTTGAGGAAATTTTTAGTAAACAAATGAGAAATTACGCAACCCTTTTCTAGTTTTTAACCACACCCAACTATTAACACCAGATTACCAAAACTTGATTGCAATTGCACCTCCAACACGACCTTACAAGTATGCAAAAATGTCACTTAACAGGCACACAACGTTCCCAAAATACTTAATGACGAGTGAATCTGAAGGTTTTCCAGCTGTTTACCATACCGGCCCTGTGGCCTTGTGACACAGTGCGGGTTCTGTGTCTGTCCGTGTGTCTGTGTGCTCGCCGTGTTGTTCGATAAACACACTTTATTGATTTACACAATCGTTTGCCTTCGAGTGCTGTTTGTAGTCTCTTAGTATCGAACGAGGACGCGAAGTTTTAAAATTATCTAGACAATGTTAAGTTCACAAAGCTAAATAGTGACACTTCGGCCATCGGTCGTATCAAACCATTTCAGGCCCTTTTCGCTCATTTTAACATGTTATGGTAAGGTCCCTAGACCAGGCGTTTTTCCATGACGAGTTGAAGTGTTAATAGGAACTATACATCCTATATAGCTCCATCCCTTTAACAGTTTGCCTTTTCGGGTGTCTTAAAGGCAAGACTAAATAATCTCTTAATAAACTAGTTCGCTTCAACATCAATGATTGCATTACTGCATGCCATCAAGTTGACAAGCACTAGTTTATATTACTAAAAAAAGTTCAGTGAGGTTGTAAAATGGATCGTGTTAAAAGCCCGCGGTAGGGCCTCTGTATTTCTAAATCCAAAGCTAGATTTTATTCAATTACTTCTATCATGACAGTTATATCTCCGTTCGACATTCTAATAGTAGAATATCAATGAAAATAGAAGTTGTAGCATTAAATATTTATAGTTGCCACACGATTGCTTAATCCACGTTTCTTAATGTAAATAAGCTTGAGATATAAATTATCAATTTCTAATTGACTTCATGTCATTGATACAAATTGTGCAATAATAACTTATATCTTCAACTAGCTGCTTATAGAATATCATTCTGAAGGAATCATCATCATCTGCCTAGCTTTTTCCCAACTATATTGGGGTCGGCTTCCAGTCGAACCGGATTTAGCTGAATACCAGTATTTTACGAGCAGCGGCTGCCTACCAGACCTCCACAACCCATTAACTGGGGTAACACGGTACTTCATGGCAAGGCTGGAGTCAGATTTATTGGCTTATGACTATCCGTAACGACTGCCAAAGATCTACAAATGACAGCCGGGACCTACGGCTTAACATGCTATTCTGAAGGAATATATTCAAGGAATAAACAGTAACCTATGTTCTAATAGCTGGACATGTCTGTCCCATGCCGATCGAGCAGGGGGCCAGTGAAACACAAGGTTCGTGCCCTAAAATCGCCGACGACGTCGCGGCAGACCGAGCAGGAGAAGGCGGGAGGACTTAGATTTCTTCTTTAAGAATTGGCATGAACTTGCTCAAAGCCGGGAACAAAGGAAAAAATTGAGGGAGGCCTTCACCCAGCAGTGGAATGACATAATTATAATAATAATAGTCTAAACGTGTGCTAAACTTCATCTAAATCCTTTCAGCCGTTCGAGCGTGAAGAAATAGCAAACATACACACTCGCAAACTTTCGCCTTTATCATATTAGTTCAATAAAAAGCTGAAGCAACATACAAGTATTTCTTCAAAGAAAAACTATTCAATAGAAAATACGACGGCCACGGATGAGAAATCAGAAAGCTTACACATCCTTAGACATGCGACAGTTAACAGATTAGTTTGGCAGAAGCCCTATTAGGAAAGCGAGTGTGTCCAGCAAGCCCAGTGTCTATGTTCCGGTGAATGTTGCTAAGTTGGCGTATTCATCAATGTTATTAGCGTTTGGTTGGCACTTTCTTTCCTTAAGCTCTCTCCGGAATAAACAGAAACATCGCTAGGTCTGTCTGTGGCGTTTTGCCGGCAGATTTCATTGGCTGTGGCTTTCTTTATTTTCTATCGAAAGAATAAGATACCTGTTTACCATCAGATGGGCAACTAGTGCTAAATTTAGCACTAGTTTGTATTATTAAAAAAATATATTATGAATAGGCGGACCCTGGCAAAGGCCGGGACTAACGCCAGGTAGAAGAAGAAAAAAATATATTAAAAAATGTTGTTGCTATTTTTGGACCAACTATGGTTCATTCAGTATGATGTTTTGAAAACCTCTCACAGTTAGCCCATTTTAGCAGATGCTAGAAAAATAGGCAATACGTTAGGATTGTGTCAGTTTAATTTTCATTTAGTCTTTTACTATTCTAGGAAAACTTAACCCATCGTATTTATTACAGACCGTTTTATCTCATACAATTTAATACCGTTGTAGCGACATCTATGATGTTACAGAACAACTAATCCTGCATCGATCAAGTAAATTTCTCCACTCGAATTAGAACTTATATAACAGCCCGGAATCATCTATCGGGCAGTAGCCCACCACATATAACATGTGTCTGGTCGGAGTATCCTCCCCTTTCAATGGAGTTTTGTGGGACTTTACTCTTTGTTCCGCATCCCGCCACCGTCAGACGAAAAGGTAAACACGATAAAAAAAAAATTCATCGACAACACCGTTCAAAATCTAATCGACTCTCACAAATTACCACCTAAGTAATTGACCCAATACAAAAACACAGCGACTTATAATTAACAAATTACTCGCAGCTAACTAGTAGTAATCACGCACCCACTCAACACCGAACTGCCGGGCGTCATACGACTGGTAATTACTAATTATCATAATGCCAAACATACGGAACGGTTATAAATGATCTGACTACGAATTAGTTCGAGGAGTGTGCCTGTCAGGATGGTTTGATGGGTTGAGGAGCTGACGAGAATGAATCAGTTGATAGGTATTTTTTTAAGGTGTGTAATAATCTAATGACTTCTCCTGCTCTGGGCGGAGCGACTTGTTTGTCACCTCGCTACTCCAATACTCGCAAGCGCATGCGAGTTGGCACCAGCTGATTTTACCTACTTTTTATGGCCTTTAAGTCAAGAGTGAATTGGTTACTTTTAGGTAAGTCCACGCTCCATCGTCGACCGTATTGTCGCTTCCATCAGGTAAAATAGCGGTCAAGTGCAAATCTATCAAAGATTTGAAAGAAAGGTGCCAAATCGCGCGCGTTCGCAAGTTTTGCAGTAGCGAGTTGAAGAACAAATCGCTAGAACGTGCCATGCCGTGAACGCCTGTCAGACTTTGACTGACTAAAACTTACTCCTGTTGCTTTTTTGCCTTCGTTCTAGGGCCCCGCGGTTCATTCTCATAAGTCATGGTAACCCATTGTAAGTGCAACTGGTGTTTGGTTTGAAATTTATAAAGACACAAGGCTCACTTCTAATATGCTCCATTGTCACTTTCCATCAGGTGAAATAGTGGTCAAGCGCGAGACTATCAACAACGGTACAAAAAGCATTTCGTGCGATGGGATGAAATGTAGTGTAGGACTACTATTTTCATGCTAAAAATAGCTATATTATTATACTACGTTTCTAGATCTAGGCATTTGAAATTTATAACCACAGGTCAAGTTTGCCTTGATTTTTTGTCTAGACCGCTAACATTGTCCACATTCTGGGGTCGAACGGCTAATAATATTAGCATTACATCATTCATCATACATGGTTTCAACATGATCATGACAAATACTTAGGGACAAGTTTAAAGATTAAACATTTGCGCAATATCTCGGAGCCTCAATGTTTTTTTAATAAGCAAACATCTTAGCGTTGGAATGGGAACGAATAACAAAGCTTTTGGTGTAACTTCATATCCAGTTTCTCTTAATCTAAGGTAAACATTACAAAATCGATGAGTAAACATAGTAGTTCAATTTTATGTTGGCAGTCTAATTATAAAACTGTAGTATACGAGTACATAGTACGGTTATATTATTTGTGTATGTATACTAATATTATTTTTTATGAATAATGAAGCGCACTAGTTTACTAAGAGCCTATTTACTCTAGTCTTGAATACACCTAAATTATGATCGGATGGGAAGACCGCAGCATTGTATGTATTAGGGTTTTTTGATACCATGCGCTTTCGCCTCCAGCTATCTCACAGGAATGCAGATGTAACATTTGGTTCGCGTGACCATTGGACAAGGTCTGGTGCTGTAGCTACTAACTCCCCTTTGGGGAATTCTTGGTGTTTAGAATAAGACGTTGGACACGCAAGACTTTTGGAGGTTATCCGGGCCTTAGCATGTGAATAGTTGTTACCCAATCACGTTGGAACGGTTGAAAAGATTTGGATTTAATTCAGAGAGATATGTCTCACAAATTAATGTAGGTTTTCTTTAGGTGTGAAATCTTCCAATGACTCGCTTTGGGGCTCTGGGTGATTAAAACCTACTTCTATGTTCCTGTTTTGCATTGCAATCCAGAACCTAAGATTTTCCTTTCAGAAGTGAACCCAAGTTCCCAGTATGCTTCGTCCCTGCTAGGCCCCTACGGTATCTGATATCTCGACGATATATTGACGACTCGATCTCGGTCTGTATAGTTACCGGACAGTAAGCTACCCATTACTCGTCCGCGAGACCATGTGAAAAACCACAAGCATTTGAGCTGAGGCTCCAGTTCTTTTTATTACCAATTTATCGGTTGTTACCGCTATTATAAGCTTACATAATTATTTATTTAAACAAGTATGTGATCGCAGTATGACCTTTTAGCAGACAGAGCGACGCCTCGATACTCCATTGAACTTTTATTTTAAAACTATAGACATAATTATAACTACCAACGTAATATGCCAAGTGAGTAATATGGTATTCAGATGGTCTTTAAAAAGAAAAGTTTTAATATTTCTCCTAAATCTAACCAGCCTTCAAAACTTTGTACTTATTTTAATAACATGTAACTAGAATAATAATACTTAATGGCCTTTAGGTAGTGTTTTTTTTAAGAAATTTGTTAATAATATTACAGTAGGTAAAACTAAATAATATGGGAATTGACGCATTACATTCGTAGCGCATTAGTATTGGCATCTATGCAAAACACAAGTGAGGAAATCAAGAATTTATCTAAAAAGAAAATGTTGTTATCCTAAAATATATTTATTTTAAAAATAGGTGAAAATTAATTCAGTATCTGATTCAGGGGTCTTACCATGACGTTTTAAAATGAGAGTCGTACGAGCGAGAAAGAGGGATAGAACTATACCTACACCCTATACATATAGCTTCCGTTTAGGTCGTAAAATATATCGCGTTTTAAAGACCCTCTCGGTAGGACCATTGACCATACTATTTTCAGGATGTGTGTTAATTATGTCACATTTTGTTTTTGCTTTGTACAACTTTTACGTCGACTGGTCTATCCTGTCCTCACATATCTTTTAATATTGTAATACGGAAATATTGTAAAAAAGAGACGAGTCGTAAAAATGGAGTCTCTTGTCGGTTCTTCTCCATAGGACACGACCAATTGGAACTTTTATAAGTCGAATGCTTATTATAAAAGAGACCTAACTTAAAAAGAAGGTATTTGAATTTTAAAAAATATGTTTCAATAATAAGGTCCAATTTTGAAATACCTTCTTTTTTGAGTTAAGTCTCCTTTAACCTATCACATACCCACAAAACGAAACACAATAGTAAAACAATAACACCGCGGTCTCATAGGACCGGTTGGGGATTCATGAATTAAGCATGCGAAGTGTCCGTGTACCTAGGCCTATGTAAAAAAATATATATTTTGATTTGATTTTTCGAGTTCTGTATTATTTATAACAACAACCAGTGCCTACAATACTCGTAAAGCACTCCAGCTAACGGCACTTAAATCACACCAGTCGTCGAGCACATCATTATGACACGACTGATTACTTCACAGTCACAGAACAATTACACGCTATTATGTTTTCTAATTAAAAACTTCATTAGTTTATTTACGTTTAATTACTCACTGTAATTAGATGGAGACCACCCACCTGTAACAATACAATACAACATTAATCATTTCTGTTCTTAAAATATAAGATGTGAAATTATTTTGACAAGTCAATGTCAAGAGTTTTGCAATACCTTTATATTTCTTTAAACTAGAGTGAATAGGCTCTTAATAAACTAGTGCGCCTCACCATAAACGATTGCATCACTACTTACCATCAGGTAGGATCGCAGTCAAGCAATAGTTTGTGTTATAAAAAGAAAACAGAGATTTGATACTGTGAACTCAGTTCTCGATTAACAAAAATATACTAGTCATCAATAAAATATTATAAGAATAAAAAATCAATATTATGTTATTTGGTTATTTTCTTTAAATTGGCTCCGCGTTGATTTTTTCAAGGAAAACGAGTCATGAAGAATTTTAACTTTCACACAAACGTTTTAGTCAACTTTTTTTTTAATTTCAGGCTTTCACTACGTTCTCCAGAGATTTGGTAAGAGGCAGTACTTATTTCATTAGTGAAATACCTCCTTCATTAGAAAAATGTTTTACTATTGTATCATGGCCTTTTCATTCATGGTTCTGTTAAATTATAGGCAGGTAATTATTAAAATGAATCTAGCATTAGCACAAAATTTTAATATAAAAATTTACATTAAAATTATGTGTTAAAATACGATTCTCGGATTAACAGGTGTGTAAAACATAATTGTTTTAAATTAGATGAAGTAAAGTGACAGCTATAACAATGGTTTAAAGACAACAGACCATTGTCCAGTTGTCCACAGCTGTCAGTTTAGTCCAGTTAATTAAAATCAAAATAATATAGTTAGTTCGGATTCTAATTAGACTGTATAGTGTATACCTGACGATTTATATATGGCCCGTAGGAAGTGTTTTAAATTAAATTCATCATCATCATCATCACCCCAAAAGACGTCCACTGGTGGACCTTTGAATTAAATTAAATTTACCTAATTCTCTAATTCGGTTCACGCAGCATTTTACGCGCAGTTTACTGATATTTTCCTAGTTAACCGAAATGACCGTGACATTACGCTAGGCAGCATTTAACAGCGAGTACTAGGAAGCCAGTCGGTTATTGTTTACTAATCAGCCGAGCGGCGATCTATTGGATTACAAGCTAGAGTCGACAGCCGTGGCAACGTACTTGGCGCATTTTATTTACTTTGTTATTGGTAAAGTATTTTGCTGTGTTAGGATCTGTGCACGCCATGATTTTTAAACGCGCCGTTGACCCGCGTTTTTGAAACGTGCATCGACGAAACGCTTTTTTCCTACAGAATTTTTACTATTTTTAAAAACGTGGTGTGCACAGCCCCCAAGTTTCTTCTATGGAGTATCATGCAGTTATTCCAATTCCGTTTGTTTACTTAATTTTGAGTGTTTTTTTTTGGGGGAACCTTCAATAGGTGTGTTTGGGGAAAAAACCAGGTAGTCACTCTGGTGATCATCACCAGCACATAGAGGGCCCTCTGCCTTCTTAAAAGACCACCCCGAAACCCTCTCTTAATAAACAACGCACACATCCCTGAGGCGACTGTAAGTTAACCAAACCATTTCCATGAAAGGTATATCTATAATATGTACGAGTATATACAGGTCTATCTAGAACCAATAAATGTGGACCATACATTAGTCAGTAAGATCGTTAAATACTTATGTAACTATCTACTTACTTCAAAAAATGTAACTTTATCCAAGTAACAATCTGGGAACATCAACATACCTAAAATTGGACCGCCAAATAACAACTTTCATTCCCACACAAACTTTCAACCAACTCCCACGCATAACATTTGCAAATAACCATATCGATCAGCATTCGGCCATCAATATCGCCCAATTACATTGTACGATAAGGCGGTGTCCAACCGCGGTCCAACCGGGGTCAGTAATAGGTCAGTTGGCGAACCGGTGCCGCGATGTGGGAACCGCGGACCATGGCAAGACTGGAGTCAGATTTACTGGCTTCTGACTCTCCGTCATCTACCTAGCCTTTTCTCAACTATATTAGGGTCGGCTTTCGGTCAAGCCGAATTTAGCTGGATACCAGTATTTTACGAGGAGCGGCTGCCTACCAGACCTCCACAACCCATTAACAGGGGTAACACGGTACTTCATGGCAAGACTGAAGTCAGATTTACTGGTTTCTGACTATCTGTAACGACTGCCAAAGATCTACATATGACAGCCGGGACCTACAGCTTAACTCGGTAACGAAGGAAACTCGGTATGTTAAGATGGTCACCCATCCACAGACTAACTTTGGCAAGCGTTGCTTAACCTTGAAGATCGAGCCGTGCGGCTGTTATTATCTAGCCACGAGCTCCTGCGTCCAAGCGGGGTCAGTAATAGGTCAGTGGGCGAGCCGGTGCGCGATGTGGGAACCGCGACAAGTGCGCGTGAGTCGGACGGCCTTGCGCCCGCGCCTGCCGGACACGCCCTCCTCTCTAGTGGTCGGAGTTGTGAGGTTGGTGCTGGGAAAATGGTTGAGTTTGGTGGAGATTGATGGTTGGTATCGAAGAAATATTCGTCATTAGAACGTTTTCAAAGGTAGTGACCGCTGTCTGAACAGTTTCTCAGGCCAACTCGGGCGGAAGCCCGAACCTTGAACTGAGCCCCGAGCTATGAACTCGGAACAGTGCAAAGAGCTTTGATATATCTAGAGCAGATCAGAGACAGATATGAGACACCTCTGCTAGTTTAAGATCAGGGATCATCAAGCATGAGTTAGACGTCCTTGCAACTTTATCAGGGTGGAGAAAAAACTTTCTACCTGTACAATCCGACACCATCAGTTGTCAACTTTATCTTACATCCCCCGGACCCCTTAACAAAACATTATTATTAGACAAAACTTAAAAATAAAATAACTCAACAAGGCTGTGCTTTTCATAATTTCTTTAGCATCGCTATTTGAAAGAAATTAAAACCTAGGTGGCATTCTATAGTTTTTACATGGAGCTACTGCCTATATCACCTTCATAACCCAGGAACTGGGTAGCACGATATCCCTTCGGCAAGACTGACAATTTGTCCGCTTTCCATGCACTTTACATTAAAAAAACCACTATTATTTGTCCACTAAGCTCAGCTATTTTGTGCACTAAAATAACAAGCTTGTTACTCCAAATGCCAGCCGTAATGAAACCCAGCACTTGATTCAAACGACCACAATTGAGCCCGTTGGCTACCTAATATAAATAATTAGTAGTAAATAATATGCATTAGGAATGGCCGAAAGGCGAGCACTCGGCCGCGCCCACTAGCGTAGGTAAGCAGGTTCTATGCTTGAGCAATGCTTGACGCCAACGATGATTTAGTGCGGGAACTGAGCTTTAAGAGCCGGTTGTAGTTACAAAGTATTTTGTGGGTACTGGGCCCGGGTATATGTCGAATTCTCGGCCCCAATGATAACAGCAATTTTTTATTTTTAAATAGGTACATAGTAGGCACTTTTGTTTGTTTTGGTAGAAAATCATCACAATGATTTCTCTCGCATTGGGCGAAGCGGGAGAGAGTGTCAGACTTTTACTGACTAAAACCTACTCCGTTGTTCCTTCTTCAGGCTTCAGGGTTCATTTTTACATAACCCATGGCCTTAGTAGGCTTTGACCTTGCTGGACCCCTGCCGTAACATAGTACTACTATCAATATTTTTGTTTTTGCAAAACCCTTTTCAAAAACATGCTTTTTTAATCTTGTAGAGATACACATTTGAAATCTTAAGTTAGGCTCAGATTCGTGATGTTTTTTCTTAGCAAGCGAACTAATTTACCTACATGTTTTATTTTTACCCAGCGGTTTTTCATATGATCACTTTTAATATAATATTTTTTAAAATTCGTGCAACCTCGCTTTAACTCAAAATTCTTGGGAGTATTGAAATCGAGTATCGTACTTTACGTGTTCATATCATTCCATACATTATGTATAGTTTCAAAATGAAATAAAACTGAATCGGATCGGATAATAGAGTTATTTGAAGTATAAACTGCAGTTTAATCGGCTTTATAATGTCTGTGTATGGAGTTTTATCGTTTTAACAGAGGTTCGAACTATGAAGGTTAAATTGTGAGCAATTTAACTCAATGCAATGGGAAGTACATCGTAAAAAGGTTGTACTTATTGATAGAGTTATGTTGCACAAGAAGAGGCAAGGCCCTACACTGGAGTACGACCAATTCTTGTTACACTAGCTTGTGCCTGCGGCTTCGCCCATGTTAAAGTGAGTTTCTCCATACAAGCATTGGATCCCCATTTCATAACCCCTTAGAGGGTGAAGTTTAGAAAATCCTCTCAAACACACTATACCGAAAGTACGCGACCGAAGTTCTGCGGCTGATTTTACGTTCCAACGTATTCGGCTGATATGACACACCATAAGTGCCGAACTTACGCGGCAGAAATTCAGTTGCGCAATTTTGTGTGTATGTTCAGTGTTTCGAGCGCTGTCGTGGCGTCGTGTCTAGATCTTCGTCGGCAATCGAACCAAATTTCGGTCGCGTATAATGTGTGTTCTACAGAATACGTTGCCGCCAAATTGCCGCTGAACTTATGCCCGACCGAAGTTCGGCTGTACGTTATAATGCAACGTAATTTCGGCATAATGTGTCGCCAGTAATTCAAATAGCATTACAGGCATAATAATGCCGAACTTCGGTCGCGTATCTTCGGCATAAGTAGTGTGTTTAGACACTTAGTGCTCGCCTATGTCCGTATCTACGAAAACTTTGTGCCCGTTCACGCTCATAGTCTCAATAGTTTGAAAAATATGACAAATATATAAAATACAGATATTAATTTAACAGCCACAGTGTCTAGTTAACTTAAAATTTAAAACTAAAATCAGTAAACATTAACAAAGACCAGTGTTATCAATCAACAGATAATTTCCATTTTCATTGAAGACAACAAAAAAACAATAGACAACTAACAGGACTCATCAAATCGTTAAATTCACTCAAAGCGCAGGTTAATGATAACATTGTATACAAAGTAACAGAAGTTAAGCACGCAGTGTTTAAAGATACGAACAATGATGATGATGCTGCGCAACTTCCGGAGACGCTACCTGACGGGGATGTACTTAGTGATGTCCAAACTGCGAGGTGTAATGAGATGTAGGCTTGTATTCTGTGTAGTGAATATTTAATGGTAGAATTGAAAACCTAACAGGAGTATATCCTATTGACAAAGATCGCTTGGACTTTATTTGAAGGTGGGAAATCGTCTAAAAACCGTTGTAGAGTGAAGAGGACTAAAATCATAACTAGTTCTTTCAGTTGCCACGAGTACTCTTTTCAGAAGTAGAGCCATGGCCCCGGTAGGACAGGTTCGACCCTATTAGTAGTTCGTAGAAGGAGGCGACCGCTGCCCATTACATCTCACTTCGGACCATGGCCTGAACCAGGTCCCGGTACGGGAGGCTGCCGCCGTCGATTGCCCAAACACGAGGATACTCTGCCTAAGTGAGGAATACGTCCACCGTAAGCTCCAGTGTGATACCTTCCATGGCTGTGGAATTGTTTGAAAGAGTTTCCTCAGCCGTGAAGTGCAAAGCGCCACTGAAAGCATGCGGCTAAATTTTAAGCAATAAAAGTCAGATATTCTCTTACGCTTCACCCAAAGCGGGAGAGCACATTAACTATTTAATCACCATGTCTTGTAATGTTTATTTTTGTGTACAATAAAGAATTAAGAATTAAGAAGAAGTCATTTGATATAAGCAATCATCAACCAAAAAGTTTAGTTTTTTATTGCTTTTCGTTTTAAACTACATAGTTTTTATTAACTAAATTAAATAAGGTGCCACTTTAATATAATAATTAGTACCAACTTATTAACGCTAGATATAACTTGTCAGTCCGTATCGCCACGAAACCGGTTCATTGATTGATAGACTGGAACAACTCTATTATTGCGCTGATTAACACCCGAGACATTTTTAAAGATATTGCCTGAATAAGGTACTCTATTTATTCATTGCCTAAGTTGTAGTAACTAGTTTCCTGCAATTTATTGATTGGAATTAATTTATTGCTGTTATTTACTTTAAGTACATAAACAACCTTCGTTGGAAGTTGTATTATTATTCCAGGGTCCTTAATACGAGCGTTTAACGCAATCCATGTGACGACTAAGTGGCTGTGGGCAGGGCACATTGCTCGCAGAACAGAAGGTCGATGGGGACGGAGGTTCTGGAGTGGCGACCACGTACCGGAACACACAGCGATGGAAGACCGCTCACAACTTGGACCGATAACCTGGTATAGGTTGCGGGAATCCGATGGATGCGCAGTTCAGAAACTGATTATGGCGACACTTGGGCACAGAATAGATAGTACAAGTTGGGGGAGGCCTACGTTCAAAAGTGGTCATTTTTCGGCGAAGTGATGATAGTGATGATAACTTCCATTTGACCTACCCAACAAAGAGGCTACTTAAAACCACGGAGCCGCCAAACAACTAACAGCTGACCTTGAAAACTAAATAGTCTATCTTCAAACCCGAACAAAGCTCCAATTAATGTTGCAACGTTATGAACTCTGTGTCTATTGTCAGAGGCAAAGGTCGCGACGTGTGCAGCCTACTGCCTAATGTTCGGCTCTGCGCGCGCAGGTGCCGATCTAATCGTGAGATATGGCGTGGGATATCATTGACTACTTGTGTACTTGTGTTTAGTAATGGTTGTAGTTATGCTGTGTAATTGCTGGGTGTTTAAATCAATATGATCTACGTGAATATTATACGCATAAAGTACAATTAAGACCTTAAGGTCGGGTTAAGTCAAACGAGTGAATTCATTTTTCAGACTTCAAACCCACTCCGATTGGTTCCTTGTGTATACCGGGGGAACGAAGGCCAGAGCCCCGGTGTACACATGGCCCCAGATGCTCTTGTTCTGGGTTCATGTTTGTTTAGTTGTTCATAAGTATACATCATCATCATCTCAGCCGAAAGACGTCCACTGTTAAACAACGGCCTCCCCCAAGCGTCTCCGGTCCTATGCGTCTCGCAGCCATCTGATTCCCGCGACTCTTGCCAAGTATATATATTGCAGTTATATTTATTTATTTAAACTTCATGTACAATAGTGGTACATAGGCGGACTTATTGCAACAAGGCATTCTCTACCAGTCAACCTTTGGGTTAAAAAAACAACATAAAAAAATAACAACCAAATATAACAGTTACACAGGTATTTATAGTACATAACTACGTATTTACCTAGCACTCACGAAGCGGTAGCCTGCGTCAATCGTTTTACACCGCTATCACATACTAATTGACCACTTAGACTAGTAATGGCACATAATTGATATTGACGTTTACAAATAGTCCGTTATTGATTAAAACATTTATTAATTAATTGATTATCAACCTGAATTGTGAGTTGTACAGGAAAAAACAGGTCAGCTACAAGTTTTGCTAATTATTAGGGGTCTGGTAATCTCAATCTGCAAAAATGGAACCCCTTCATTGTCTGTCTATCAAGACCTCTTTTTTCAGGAACGAGTGGAGATTTAATAAGCTAAAATTATTACCAAATACTCAAGTCATTCACGTCAGAGTAGTGATAATCCAAATGTCTAAGTTAACTCAATCTAAAGGTCGGCTATGCTCCTTTTAGGCGCAAACTTAGACACTCACAAAGAAATAAAAACCTGTAGGAACTTAGAATTCTGAACATTGGCGAGAAGAATGGTCTCATAGTACAAATAAAGGGAAGAGTCAGAAAACGTAAAAAAAACACCATAGTAAATTACATGTTACTTCATAAACCAATAAATAAATAAATAATAAATAAATAAAATAACTACTTTGTTGTGATTCTTAAATAACATATATTATAGGTAAGTTTAGAACCTTCGGTGCACATGTCCAACTCGCAATTGACCATTCTTTTGTAATCAAAGACAATGACTAAAACAAAATAATAAAAGAATTCAAAACAAGCAATTAACCACAATAAAATCTCAATCTAATATCAAGCAACATCTCCATTTAAACGAACAAGGACAAATACCGACGCAAGCCTACCTCTTGTAAACAACTTTACTTAATTGCATCTAAAATACGAGCGAAAATGCCTAAAAATCGCCGCCATGACATGTTAAAGGGTGATTATCACGAGAAAATAGAGCAACCAGACCCATGATAGTTAAATGAGGCCACATTTACAGTATTATTGTTCAAGACGTGGAGAAAAATAATTACAAGCGCTTTTTATGAGGCGACAAGTTAATACTGCTTTAAAAAGTGGCCCCTAGGGTATTATTGTGTCATTCCGCGGATAATTTGTGAGCAAAGCGCTGATGATCTCCAGGTATGCAGTGTTTGCCGACCGATTTCCCACAGCTTCTGATTGTTTGCAGATTATGTTGACCACTGGTGAAATGTGGGGGAAAAAATAAATGGGATCACAAGTAAGTGGGTTGAGCAAATTAGGTATGTGTAAGTGTGATGATGAACGTTCAGAGAAAACGGTGATGGAGATTTAAATGGCGCACGTGTTGGGATCATCGAGGGTTCCCATAATACTTGTTTTAAATGTCGATTCAATAGCAGTTTTATGTTTGCAGTGGGCACAGTTTAAGATGTGCGTAGGAGAAACGAAGTTAGCAATATAGCCCGAAGAATCGCCAATTTCGAGAGGCAGTGGGCAGGGCGCATTGCTTGCAGAACAGATGGTCGATGGGGCCGAATGATTTTAGAGTGGCGACCGCGTACCGGAAGACGCAGCGTTGGTAGGCCTGGTGGTGGAGCAAAGACCTAGTGAGGCTCATGGGAATCCAACGGATATAAGACACAGTACTGGTGGTTGTGTTGGCACTTGGAGGAGACCTACATATGTTCAACAGTGGATTTTTTTCGGCAGAAATGATGATGATAAGGCACAACATAAACTAGAAAAAAAATATTACATAGCATTGCATCAGCCTTATAATGTCCCTACTGCTGGGAAGTGTGCTGGGACAGGCCTGCTCTCTAGTAGAGGGAATGGGCCGTAATCCACCCAGTGCAGGCTATTTCAATTCATTACATAAATTAATATTATTATCCGGATCTCTTCCTACGGACTAACAGAAACTGTCATCATTAAAGACAATTATTATTAGAGAGAAGTGTAAAAGCTTTGATGCGGAAATAATTGATTCCGACCAATTAGAGTTGACTTGAAGTGGTGATTCAATACGGCAAGGCAAATACTCTTACGTAGGTACAATTTCACCAAACAAAAAGCAGGAATTCTTTTATTATGTAATGCTCTTTCTCGTCAACTCATCGTTGACGTAAGATGTGACATGTGGGTGCGTCTGTCTGTCTGTATGTGCCGCCCGTGTCCGAGGTGCGCCCAAACTATACGTTGCGTAAACTTATTTAATTTATTATAGCTTTCTTTGATGTGTACGAGTGATTGTGCAGACGCTAGTGTAAAAAAACATCAGTATTTTAAGATGGTACAAGACTTTTAGGTAATTTTATTTAAGAACAGTGGCAGGCAGTTATGTATGCATGTTGCTTGCAGGACCGATGGTCGATAGAGCCAGAAGATTCAGGAGTGACGATCACGGACCGGAAGATACAGCATTGGAAGTCCTTCCATAATGTGGATGATGAGGAAAAGGGAAGCCAAAGCAAAGATGGATTGTGTGAGGAGTGAAATGAAATGAAAAGGGAGTCACTGATAGCGAGGCGGTTGAAAGGATTGAATAGAAGAAAAATACTTGTTATATTAATCGCGAGTAAAATGGGTCAAGGGCAGAAAGATGATGTTGAGAAATAGTTCTTCATTTCATCGGTGTAAGAACCTCAAAACAGCCACAAATTTTGTCATTTCATATTTAAGATTATACAATACTAGCTGTCCCCTGCGGTTTCACCCGCATTTTTCGTTAATGCTCCGCTCCCGTGGGTTGTAGCGTGATAGTATGTAGCCTATAGCATTCCTCGATAAATGGGCTATCTAACACTGGAAGAATTTTTCAAATCGGACCAGTAGTTCCAGAGATTACCTCCTACATACAAACTTACAAATTTTACCTCTTTATGATGATGATGATGATGCCATCTAGCCGATTACAAATTTACAAATTTTACCTCTTTATAATATTAGTATAGATTATGATTCAGCAGCTTTACTAGACATTGTAAATTAATAAATAAAATAAAGTTCACAGTTCTAAACTATCATGCTTGACACACTTTATAATGACGAAGATGATTAAGTGATACTCAAAGTTAGGCGTCTGACACCCATCATCAGCTGATGTAATGTCTAACTCATTATTTATCGAGTGGTCGACACTTGTGCGTCTTTGATTGGCATTTTATTAGGTAAGCAGTTAATACTGTTGATTACAATTTAGATAAGTTGTTGGTCCATCACTGATTAAAGTGTTGATTGTTGCTTTTGTCTTAGAGATGGTGAAGCCATATCTCACGTTACTCAATTTTTAGGTTAATATAAATAATGCATCAAAACATCTCGTCTGTGAAGAACTTCTTGCAATTGCTTATATGCATCTGTCAGTAACTGTTCTATTAGAAGGGAATTCTTCCGATTATCTTGATTTAATATTTCATATCCAAAATTCAACCAGAATAGACAGAACCATTTTCAGGAACGGTGAGGGAATACATCGTGAGGAAACCGGCATGTCCTAGAAACTAAAAATTGCATTGTGGATTACGGTCTATTCCCTCTGTTTGTAAACGCAACAGGGGTAAATACTAGTGGCTACCTTTTTTTAAAAACCAAAAAATATATTGGCCACACCAAATAAGGCAGAAATCACAGGCAATTGAAATTTCCGGAAAGCTCCGAATTTTAAAGCTACTTGGAAAGCCCCCTCGACACTTTCGCACCGGTGGCTTGGTTCACGTAAGCTTACGTCCGAACGCTGCCCATCCCGCAGGGTGTGTCCGCGCCGTAATGTTATGACAGAGCTTTCACCGGAGGTAGGGCTGCCACGCATCCGGAATTTTACTTTTTTATTAATTGGTTGGTTTCGTTGTCCGGTTTAGTAATGGGTGTCGGCCTTGACAGATTTAGAGCTTACTATATCAGTAGGTTATAATTGGTTGTTATACAAATAGAAAACTGTATATTAATGCAGGAAAATATAGAAATCAAAAAATGGAGAAAGAATCAATTGTCATCATTATTATCAGCCTATACTTAGTATCTCCGGTATTTTATGGGATTGTTTGAAAGTGTTTCTATGGCCTTAGAAGGTACTAAAAGACGTCTATAGGAACACAGAAAAGCTTTAGTTAGTAAAAGTCTTATATTTCCTCCATCTGCATCTAGAACGCAGTGTTTTCATATCTTGATAGCTATCGTGAGCAAGAAGAATTTACATCTGTTGGAGATAGGACAGGAAGAATTATGCAATAAAAATTCGGAAAGTACTATTGACTTGTACTTTTCTTGGTACATTCCACAGTCACCACCCATGGATTGTTATCAGTTAACAATCAGGAATTAAATTCCCAATGACTACAGATTGGAATATACACTTTTTTTAGTGCCAACCCTACTCTGCAAATGACGAATCCACATCGTCACAGATTCTGATCGAATGCGTCACAGCAGCAAGCAAGGTGTTACCATAATATGTCGACAGGTTCAGGGAGAGTGGACAACGCCAGGTGACATATTACGTATACGCCATAACTCTCTGCGATGTAACATCAGCAGAAACCATTTATCGTTTACCTCTTAAGGTATTAAGACGCGCTTTTTATGTTTTCCGACTGTGATGTAAGTGTACTGAGCTTGTACGAATGTTTTGTTTTGATGACTTTGTCACGGAAGAAAAGGTGATAAGGAAAAGTCGATAGGTCAGGAATTGTGTAACGTGTTAGTCATGTCTTACATGTGTTAACAACAGTTCCAACAGTTTAACGAACCTTTTCCCAAGTGTGTTACATTCGGGTCCAGTCAAAACGCATGCAGTAGCAGATCTATAATGACTATCAAAGAATCTCTACGAATACCACCCAGAAGCAATGGCTTAATGTCTTTTCCGGTGTGCGAAGGAATTTTAGTTAAGATGCATCTACAGCCCGATTTCAGTGAGCGTTGCTTTACCTTGGAGATCCACATGTTTAGCTGAGGAGATATTTGACTGTCACTATAATGAAAAACTAAACAATCGACTAGCATGTGTGAACTAAATCCGAAACTCACGACCGAAACTAACAGGCACACCACTGTAAACTATCATAAAAAATGATCGTCATAATTTCATCCGCAAGACGTCTGCTGGACATAGGCTTCTCCCATTGTCGGCCCTGTGCGTCTCGCATCCATCGGATTCCTTCAAACCTCACCAGGTCATCGGTCCACCTTGTGGGAGGCCGTCCGAAAAAAGAATATTAGGTACACCACTTCCAACACCAAATTAATCTTAATCGCATCTCAATATCATTAATACACTCGATGACTCGATAATATCTTGACAACATATTATTGCTCACGCGCAACCAAACGGGCGCATTCTAATCTCAAAACACGGCACCTGTTGTTTTGCAACAACAATCACAAACAACAGTTGTTTGATCACGACCGGTCTTGACGAAAGCTCGGACACTTGTGAACATAATAACATTTGCATAGGAATGCGAATCGAATCAACGCTTGCCTAAAGTTTTCGATTTCATTTTGGTAAACGGTTTGTTTGTATCGTTAATATTTTTAATTTGTTTCCTGTTTTTTTTTTATTGGATTAATTATTTTTGTATGACCTTTTCAATAAGTGGATAACTGTACTAGATATAGTGGTTTCCTAGATCGATGATTTTTTTCGTATAGTCAGAGATATTTTAGACCTAAATTAAGGAAGTTTGGTCATTCCTTAGCATAACATCAGCCTTATAATGTTCCCACTGCTGGGACTCAGGCCTCTTCTGTAGGAGAGGGAATGGGCCATAATCGACCACGCGGGCCAAGTGTGGGTTGGTGGATGTCACATGTATTCAAATTTTTTGGAAGAGACTTGCCAGTTTCCTCACGATGTTTTCCTTCAACGTTTTGAGAGCAGTGGTGATGAAATAAATTACACAAAGTAACGCGCCTGGTTGGGTCTGCGACCTGCGACCTACAACTGGTACCACTGGGCCACCACAGCTCTGACATGGTCTTTCCTTACATGAATTTAAAACTTCTACTAAACCGCAATACATAACCACGATTTATCATTCCACAGCCTCATAAACACACAAAATTGCGCTAGATCTCATTCAATTCCATTCCAAACGCTGGCAACACCGTCAAACGCCATTAACTGGTCAAATGCCATCCATTACGGGGAGAATGTTGCCATTACTCGTTTATTTTCGAAGTATCTGCACGCATACCTTAAGTCCGTATACCACTGTAATTTGGCCAAGGTGACCCAGAGCCATATCGGTGATGTACTTGCCTACTTAACTTCATTCTTTCATTCATTCGGTCTGACCGAGATCTTTCATAATCGTTCACTGACAGATCTTATTTTTAATTGGTGATAAATCGCACGCGCGGTGTTTTGTAGCTGGGTAAAGTTGTAATAAATATGTAGTAATGTAAATTGTAGTGATTATAAATAGTTATGATGTTGTTGACCTTAAATATTTTTAAAATTATGTAAATTTTGAAGCGACCGAATAACTTAATATTATTTTATTCCTCAAAAATCTTTACCACTTATACCTACACTACACTACTAACATAAGTTGAGCTGTTGAAAAAATACAAAACATTAACAGGTTGACTAATGGCTTCATGGCGTATTCACGTCGACCAAATTCAACTTATTTATAGTCAGAAAGTAAAAGGAGGAAAATTGAAAAATTTCTTTCTAAACATTTTGGTATTTTTTAGACAGAAAATACCATGTACTTAAATGCGATTACTTATGACAATATATTATAAATTACTATTGAAGTCAGAATAAAATCAAAAGTAAACTAAGAGGTCTTAAAACAACCAGCTGGTAAATACTATTAAAATGTTATATCAGAAAATGTTAATGAAGCAAAAATGGTAATGTGCCAATAAACATGCACTTACCATTTAAAGGTAACCGGCGCATTCATAGCTCTACTTATGCCAAGTCTGATTAACTGAGCTAGCTTGAATTTAGACTTAGGTCCTTCGGCCAGTCTCATTAGGTATGTATAGGAATGTCTAAGCTTGTTAAGTATTTTTGCCTTATTGAAAAATCATCATCTACTTGTTCTTCCAGGCTAACAGGATGTGGCTGAATACCCGTGTTTTACATGGAGCGACCGCCTATCAGACCTTCAAACTTTTATTTATTTATTAAATGCTTTAAGCACACAAAATTACAAAATACTCTACTGGGACTGAAATAAAGAAATTTTAATTTTAATCGAAAATTTTAATCTACTGGGACTGAAATAAAACCTTAAGCATTTTCTACCAGTCAAACTTTCTGGTGTCTAACTACCTGTAACGACTGTCTAAAGATCTACGAATGATAACAGGGTCCCACGGCTTTTAGTGCTTTCCAAGTTTATTTTCTATATCTCTATCAGAAGACATCTCAGTTCCTTTTCATCCCTTCAAAGCCATCTCCTCTTTCACACTATCCATATCCACTTCCTTACTGCCGCGAAAACCCTTAGTTTCCACCTACAAAACTTCCAACACCGTCACTTTCCCCACCTCCAGTCTAACAATAACAATGACGAGTGTACACTATAATCTAAATTAGATTAGATTCGAACAATATGGCGCCTACTTTGTTACAAAGTATAGCACCTAAGTGATAATACCACAGAACATCGCGGTTACATGACGGCGCCTTTGATCGCTTGTGGGAAGTCACACTACTGCTGTTAAGGCGATGTTGTTCAAAGGCGAATTGTTTTTTTATTAATGGTGTAAGATTATTGTAATAGATTTATTTCCATTTTCTTACCAGTCCTCCAGTCTCCTTTTCCGTCTACCAAAACCTTTCGGGAAAAGCAGGTGTGATATTTTTTATGTTGAAAATTGTCTAAGAACTTTTAGTTTTATAAATGAACTATTATTTTGTTTACGTCCATATTCTTTCATTAAGAGCATTTTCCAACTAAGGGCCATGTGCACCGACATAAGTTTAAGATAACTATCTGATTAACGTCAATAACCAACGATAAAGAACAGGAAATATTGCTAAAACAGCCGTTTTAATATTAAAACAGTCGATTTGGTGTCGGTGAACATCGCCCTAAACCGTGTTGCACAACCACACCTAATATAAAACCACGTTAGATTGCCAATAACGGAAAAAGAGTTCATTTCTTTTTTGAGACGGCGTAGTGGAAGAAATTCTGGAAAGTCTTGAGGAGGTCTTTGCCCAGCAGTGGGATAGTAAGGGCTAGTTAAAAAAAATTTATTAAATCAAGTAGAGCTTGAGATAAATGGTAATGACAACATAGAACCTGATAGTGTTATATGCTTCTATTTTTTTTTATAATTCCACTTTTTCTTTTTCTAGCTCACCAATTTCCAAATAAATCTCCCCCTTAACCGAATTCAATCGGCGTCTGTAACACAGCTGAACAAAGTTCGGCGCAGGCGCATAATTGTAATGATTACGAGCATTACCGCGCCGCGGTGGCGTCGTGCTGACCGACACATTCCTGCGCTCTGGTGGAAGCGCGACTTGCGACACACCCTGGGAACTGACGGGTTCTCACTGCTGCTTCTTGTGGAGCTAGTGAGATATTGTTGCTTAATATGTGCATTTTTTTGAGTGGAAACTCATTGTGATTGCATCTGTTGTGAAGTATTTCATCTACAATCGAGGAAAAGAAATGTAAAAATGGGGAAAATAAGTACTTTCATCTGTCCCTGAAGATTTTATGATGCTTCAAATTCAAAGTAGTTTTGAGTAAACCAGGCATATATATCCCATTCAGTAACGTGCCCCCCTCGCAAAACTAAAACGCGCATTTAAAAATGATTGCATATTTGAGTCGATCTGCTAGTATAAGGCTAAGCGCGCACGGCGATAAAAATCGTTGCGATTTTTATTGCGTAATAAAATCTAATGTTTTTTATTTGAAATTTATTTTCGCAATGCGCGGATTGTAGTGTATTTCTGTGGTTCACAGATTTGCGATATTTTTTCGCAACGATTTTTTATCGTAGTGCGCGCTCGCCCTTATACGAATAAGTTTGACGGCGATGTAAACAAGTAACAAGTTACGCTAACCGACTGGGACACTGTATAATGCTTGGTTGACCATAATGTCAAAAATTCAATTTCATATTAGTTCCATACTGGAAGAGCCATAATTAGTTAGTCTTTCTTACTTGACAAGATAGTACACATATATGCTTCAAGAGGATCAAGACATAAAAATAGAATACATTTATTTGCCAGTAATATAAATATTAAAGTTATTTTGAGAAGAGTAAAAATTGTGAATGTGAATTTTCAATTTGAATTGAGAATCAACATCAATTGTGTTCGAGTCAATATATAGACTAGTAAAGTTCGCTTATATTCAGCAATAACAATATTATTGCAGCTTATTTCATTAAAACGCCACAAGAATTTGATCTCATTAGCAAATCTTTATGTATCATTTATGCAAATCAACAAGTTTGAAGAGCCATAAATAACCGTAACCTATTTATTAACGGGATATTTATGACGCCATTTGTAATTCATATTTAGCTGCTCTATCATTCATACTGATCATTATTCAACTTTTAATTTTCTTATGTCATAAATTATTCACACATTTTGAAGACTGTGAATGCAGATTTAAGTAGAGCAAGCGTGAGTTTTTTGTCCTTAATTTGTAAGCAAATTGTATGTTATTAAATATTATTATCATGTTTCTTTCAAAGGACATGTGACTGATATTACACTTAAATTCTTTTGTATTTTTCTTCTGATTCCGTAAAAGGCATTTGATGTTAGATGACACACCTAGAAATTAGTATTCGTATGTAATTTATCAAGTCCAAGTATGGTTAGACACCTACGCCATTTTTCAAATCGGTGGATTGATACGCAGTTTAATAATAGCTTCAATTTATTGGTTTCCGAAACATAAGTTTTAATAAAAGAGAATTTTTTTTTGTCGTTTCCTGTTAAGTATCTAATAATTTAAAAACTTGTACAATGAGTAGTGGAGTCTTAAGTATGTTTGTTTCTTCTGGGTTTAATTGAACTTATAACACTATTCATAGGTGTTCTGATATGTTTGAGAAAAATTTGAAAGACTGCTTAAGGATTATCTTGCGAATGTAAATGTTTTAGGAACATGTTAATTGTGCGTACAGTTAAGAAATGGAATTCCCTACTATGTTGCATGATAACTACATCCTAGAGAGTCCTTTAATTCAAGAGTAAACAGTTTAGTTCTTGGCAATCGTGATCCATCGCCGACTTACAATCAGGTGAAAAGTATTCCAGACAAAAATAGCTCAAAGTCACACTCAGAGCCAGTGAAAGTCCCACGTCCCATCATAAACCAAAAATATCATCTTTAAACAATAGGTCGGCTCTGAGTGTATGCTAATGCCGACGCCAGGAGTTCATGAAGTGATAGTAACATAACAATAGCATCTGCAGACTTTCACGGGGCAGGTGGGCAGGTAGCCGTGACTGAGACACAGTGCAGTGGATGCAGTAGCTCGACTTAGCTTGAGGTTTTTGAGGTGAGGAAGTGGGATGATTTGTCAGCAGCAAAGTAACATATGGACGGTTTTGACGTGACAACGTCTTAAATTAGGTTGCGGCTGGGAGTCACTTATGAAAAAGTGTAACGCTCGGTAACGTTACGATGAGTCACCGAACGAGAGAGAGGCCCGCCGAATGCCTTGCGTCTCTCTCCCACTCAACTATGATCGGTCTGCCGCGCGCGCAGCACTAGAGAATTTTAGTAAACAAAATATATTTCTATAGTTAAAATTTGTGCAATTCTTATTTTCATTCAATTCCTTGTTCCTATTGTGCAATTTAATTATATTCATATCAATAAATATTCTACCGAGAAAAAGACGTTGTCACGTAAAATCTTCGCCCGTAAAAACGACTTTACAGGCAACCATTTTTTTAGTAGGTACTTTTTGTAACGTCCATAAGAAATGTATTTATTGTATACAAAATATTTTAAAAACAAAAGTGATTCTGTCTGCCTCTGGGTAGATTAAATTTTCTCTATGGAGAAGAATTTCCAAAAACTACCTGGATACAGTTTTCAATCATGCTTATATGTTTGAAATATAGGCTGGTCGTATGCTCTGGAATGAGATATACTTAGTTTACTTTTAATCCTGCAATTATTTTTCGTTAGAATAATTAATAACTTTTGAGCTCGACACGGGCGTACCTGCTGTCAGAAGTTAGATAGCAAATAATAATTAAAGTGGCGCTATTAATGAAACTGTTGGCTCTATAAAACTATCTAAACACTACAATCTTAAAGTTTTAACAAATTACGCCAAATATTGACAGCTTGACGCAAAATTACGCAAAAACAGTAGATCACATTTCTAATAGCGCCCAAATTTTCTAATAAAAGAAAATTACAAATTGGTACGTATTTTTTAAAGTACCCCCCGGGGAACTGGTACGTTTTTATTAATAGTTGTATATAATAACGGGTTTCATTCGTTTATTGACTTGATTGATAAAGTTGACGCAATGTTAGAGATTTGAGCGCGAATAGTTTTTGCTTGCTTTTCACTATCACTTTAACATGTTATGAAACTTAAGTTGTCTATACCGGTTTCATGGTTTAGTTTCAAGCTCAACTTATAGATATAGATATTTTTTAGAGTTTGTTGACATTTAGAAATTTATTTTTCTGAGCTTTGTTGTCAAATACAAATATACCGTATTATTCAAGCAGGCTACATTATAAATAATATATTATGCAAAATATGTCTAAAATAATTGTGTAAAATTTCTTTTTGTTTACTCCTGCGTATACCTATTCTACGAGTATTAAGCATACACATACTGAAATATCTTTTATTTTTTACTGATATTCTTTGATTAGGACAAAAGATCATTAGTGATTTAAGATCAAATTATATTACAAGGATAAAATAATTTAATAATAAAAAATATAATATATTTTATAATTAAATTATTTAATTTATAATTAATAGATTACTAGCTCAGCCTACTGTCTCCGCTCGTCAGTGTCGGCGCTCTGCGCACGAGTGGGTGCGACATAACACATTGACGTATTAATATGTCCCTGTTATGATAATAAACCAGTCTCAGCCACTCCTCTTTCATATACTTTTCATTTTACTTTGCAACCTTCTTTCTCTTACAAATTGAGCAAGTCCATTGATAAATAATATAACTGGTTTATTCGCTTTTAGTAATTTATAGATATTTGATGTGTTTCACTAGCTAACTATTTTAAAGCCTTGAGTAGTAGTGTCCTCACGTAGTTTAGGTAACTAGGGCCTTTTGTAATAAGCACAAATATGAACCGGGGTTCTGATGGCATAGTTGGTGCAGTGGTTATATGATTGCAATCAAGGTTCGATTTCAGCACACAACAATGATTAATATGGCCTACAGATGTTTCGGGTCTGGGCGTCTTGTTTATGTGAGTTTACATGTTTATGAATGCACCCACGATGCATGAGAAGTAGTATGTAATTCCATTGTCAAATAATGACAATCTACTAGCAACCTAGATGTAGCTCTTATAACTTACACATACATTACGACAAAAATTTTGAATATTAGATAATTACACGCACGGAGTCCTCAAGGCAGGTTTCCGACAATTTTGGGGCAATCTAAAATAAAACAAAAGCTGCTGTCGATTACCCTCACGCAATGTCCAACAAGGCTCGCTATACAATCCACTAATTACGAAAACCCGTCCAAACGAAAATGTTGCTTATTTTTTAATAATTACAACGTGGTGTGATTAAACGAGCATTTTTCCACATAGTAATCGTGCGGCTGCAACAATGAGAATCTCTAGAAAAATTGTCGCGCAATTATTTTAAAATGTCACATTATTTGTACGCTGATGGACGGACAAAACGTCTTTTGTGAATGTTAATACGGCTTTGTTTCGTGAGAATCTTTATATAAGTATATTAAGATTTATTTTTAATCTGTGCTCGCCGTAATACTACTGGGAATAATCTACATGTGTTGCCATACTTAACCGAGTGTTGTCAGCTCAAATGTCAGACTATAAACATGGCAGAAAAAAAGAAGATGGCCGCCAGTAGGGTGAATTTCACGGTGGCATCTTTATCGCATCTTTGTTTTTTGTTTTTAAGCTCAGTTTAATGAGCTTTTTAATGTGGCGATGTGGACACGTCGGTAAAGATATCAGATTGTGTTTAAAAACTTCATGAAGCTGTAATGAAATAGAGCTTTTTATTTTTGTTGGTTGTTCGTATTTTTTTATTAAGTAAGTTTTAATATAGCATCTGCCAAACTGCAGCAGTTTTTAGGCAATACGTTCTCGTGAATTTCGCACAAAATCATTCAAAACAAAAATTAATTACGATACGAGTACTATGAATACTTATACTAACCCCCGTCCTCCGAATCAAAGATTCCGCAAAACCACAAAAAAACATGTCAGGAAAGCAGAGCCTAGAAAAAATTCCCAACCACAAAGGCCTAACTCAGAAAACGACTACAAGGCTATACGACCAAGTGCCGGTCTTCGATTTGAATCTATAATGAATCTATACTCACATATACTTACAATGCCATTTAATTCCCGCATTAATCTGCTGATAGATTCAAACTTTCTTTATGACTCTTATTTTGTCTACAACACAACTATTTTGTACTCATTAATCTTACTTTAAACCCTTAGTCACCACTAACAACACCTTGTGAAGCTCTGAGGTGGTCCTAGCCGCACCTATGCACCTCATGACGAGACTATTAACGATACAATCTTAAACCATATACCAACAAAAACTGTTATTATTATCCCACACAATAAACTAAATAAAAATCATCCACATGTAATCGATAATTAAAATGATCCTAGATCTCTCGATACAAAAGACCCAAAAATCGATTACTCATTCACATAACGACTAGGCGATAATCTTGAGATTAAAACAACAATAACCGATGCTATGAACAAATTAAACCTTAATCTATTAACTATAAGGTTTTAAATTAAGAATCTAAATGAACATTAACACATCAATGACGATGCAAGTGGTGGTGATTAAAAATGCCACACAAAAGGGTTGAAGATAAAAATAACCAAATTAGTTAGAACTTTGAATATGGTTGCTCATGTTCTTATAAATGAGATGTAAAAAGGTCCAAAGATACTGGACATGTCAGGGCTGTCGATGTCAGACAATGGGATCAGACTGATGAAAGTGTAAGAGAAAATTAACATGTGGTAGTGCAAGCCAGTGTAGTATTAGCAATTATATTTTTGTAAGATTTTATCTGCATCCCTGCTCTTCTTATATGATCATTTGTTATTATAAGAACTCGAGTCCCAATTCAGTAAAGATAGCAAATTTTTATTTCAATGCCTAAAACATCAATTGAAGCTTGGCTGATTGCTATATTTATCTAAACATTTCAAGGGATAATTCGTCTACAAACGTTAATCTCTGCTACATGTATATTATCACCTTCATTTCTATTGTTATGCCTCCCTCAAGTATCACCACTACCAGTACCATGTTTCACACCAAGCGAAATCCAGCTTCTTACTCCTTCATATCCATTCTCCGTACATGACCAATCTAGAATCTTGCGACAATAATCCAGGCGCGGAAGGCGTCGCGCGACGCCGGGTTCCGTACAGATCGCCGGCCGCAGGTAACCTGAGCCGCACTATCTGCACACGTCCCTTCCTACTCGCGCATCAATCGCTGCGCGTGCGACGGACGGTCGGGTTACCGCATACCCTTCCTCCTCAACTCACTAAGCTAGGATTGTCGGTAAAGACAACATTCTGAATTCCTACTTGGTTTGTGAATGTTGGACTTACAACTTAGATAGTTAAGTTTTAAAATATCATCATGATTTCCAAGCCCCAATGTTGACACTTGATTTAGAGCCACTTATTGAATGGGTCCCAAAACAAAAGACAATATAATAAAGTAAAACCAAATAAACAAACGACAACAAACAAACAAACAACAACAACAATCAAACTAAATTAATAAAAACATTCAAAATTTTAACAAAACACATTTTTTAAAAGAAAGAAATGTAGACGATGATACAAATCTTATAATAAATAACTAGATGGTGTCTTTAGAGATTAACCTAAAACAAGCATGATATGAATCGCTCAACAAATATTACTCCCGTACAACCCTAAAGTCCATATCTATTTGTCAATCAGGAAACCAGGAAACGTGGACAGGAAATTTTAGAAGTTTGAATTAGCACCGACAGATGTTGCAGAGATTTTTCATAAGATTAGCGAGAGCTAGACTAATCTAATGAAAGATCTGCAGTTGGAACCACCTGGTGGATTCAGTGAAGATGTAATGGACTTTCAATGGGGGGTTCGTATGGAGAGATTGAGCAGACATGTCCTTACATACGGTAGTTAAATGAAGGGGTAGCTGTAAGTGGCAGGTAGTGGACGTAAGTATTGTTTCACATTATCCGATCCGATATCGGTGTCGGACGCCGATACGATATCGGAGTAAGTAAAATGTATGAAATTCTGTGCTCCGATATCCGATATCGGATCGGACAATATGAAAGACAGGTACATATTTCATACATTTTACTTACCCCGATATCGTATCGGCGTCCGATACCGATATCGGATCGGATAATGCGGAAACGCTCTTACATTTAGATGTATCGTGATCTGTCTGCAATTAATGTTAGTGGTTTATCTAAAACATTTGCTATGTTTACCCACAATGCAGCTTACGCTACTTAAATTTCTGGTTTATTTGTGTTAACTGGTAAATCTGTACATTTTTAAATACTGCAAATTAGTTAATCATCATCTCTCTAGCCTTTTTCCAACTAGCTAGGGGTCAGCTTCTACTCTAACTGGATGCGGCTGAATACCCATGTTTTACATGGAACGACTAATTATCTGACCTCCATAACCCAGTTATTGGGCAACACGATATTCCTTCATTAGACTTTCTGGTGTCCACTACCTGTAACGATTGTCAAAGATTGACGAATGATTATATGCTTTCCAAACATGAGGTGTCAGTAGTGTGTAAGATGAACTTAATAAAATACATATGAATTGAACAGTTCACATTGGCAAGTGCCAATGTGAACTGTTCAATTCATATGTATTTAGCCTGAGCCAGGCAAGTGCCTGGCTTTGAATTAATTACAAATACAACGTAAATGGTCCTAATTACTAACCCGAAGTTTCTAGCGCCACATCTATCGCAAGACTACAAAAGGCGGAGGTAAAACAATTTACTAACATTCCCTCACTACAATGGGCAGGAATGCTACAACTACTATACATGGTGTTCTCCAGTGACCCACAGCTCGGTGTGGTCCTGCGCGGCGCAGAGTGGTCGTTTTGCCGCCAGCAACCGGCAGGCGACGCCGGAACAATGGGCGCAATCTAGCATCTCCCATATTGTCTACCAAACGCTCTAATAGCTAGCCCGCAACCAACTGAGCTAGGAATCATGGTTGATGCGGTAGAGGCTAGGAAACTGAAATTTTTCAGCAAATATAAAGTGCCTAAATATTTGTGTTCTGTTGCAAATAAACAATCAGAGCTTAATTAATAATAATAAATAATAATAATAATATTCCACAACTTTCACACAACATCATCTAGTCCCAAACTAAGCAGAGCGAAATATAATTGCATAATGGCTCACGCAAGTTGAATGCGCCATTAGTGAAGTGGTATCAATTGTGAACAAATTGATTCAAAAGTTTTCATTTTTCTGATTATGTTGATTAATTTCATTTTGGGTTTGAGCTCTGGGTGTGATTAAATTATTTTTTGTCCTATTTATAAGTTCATATTTAATCAAATTTTTATTTTTGCAGCGAGCGACAGAAACTTGGTCTTATGATCGTCATTATCGACAACTTTTTCTTTTAGATCCGAAACTTTGTGAAAATTAAAACCTCTTTTAGATTCTAAATAATCTATTCCTACACCAGCAGAGATACCATCTCCAGCGCGTCGTGGTGTGGTCAGACGGCCGGCACCACCTCTGCCCGCGGCGCTCCTCGCTCATTGTTCGCCGGCCTGCGCGCGCGCCACTATTGTTTCACACAACTTTTTCGCCACTTTACCACTTCACTAATGGCGCATTCAACTTGCGTGAGCCATTATGCAATTATATTTTGCTCTATTCAAGGGTAACTTCGTATCTATGTATACTAATCTGTCTGCCTATACAATATCCTGATTGTAATGTATTGCCTTTGTTATTTCTCTTGTTTCCGAATGCTTCTCGATCAATGACTGCAGGTACTTGTAAAGCAATTTGTATGTAAATTCAGAATGTAACCGGCATATTACAAAAATCTTACAAGGTGTTAGTTTTATTACTTGTTTATTAGTTATTGCGTTCATTTGATTGCGATAGCAAATGTTGGTATGAAACTGTGAACTAATCTCCGTGAATTTGCGTGTATAAATTTTCTAAGAAAACCACGATTATTACAGAATTTCGTGACACTCGGAGCAATTAACTGCGGCAATTGATAATTACAAAACGTTGGACATGTATGTATGTGTGCAACGGTGGGTAATCAGAAAGGCTGGTGTTGCAACGGCATGCGCTGGGCCCGCCCTAGTAGCTGCTGTCAACAGGAATATACAGAAGGCACATCCACAATATGATGATAAAATGATTAGGAATACAGAACACACAGGACAAATACAAAGGGAGCTACAAGAGATAGAGGTTCCGAGATGATAACTTACTACTATGAGAAGTTCGTAAACATTAAAAACTAGTAACTGGTAACTGTTGGATAATAACTAAGATGAACCGAGTTCGAGATTTGATGTCCGTATTGGTCAAGCGTGTTGAGTAGTTATCAGATAATAATCTTCTACAGGTTGACGGTGATGATGATGCTTGGAACAGTTTCGTTTGAAATGAACCTTCTTAGACCTTACATTTAGATGTAGTTATACTACTACTACTGGCCAGTAAAACTACAGCTTACACAATACCGCGTCGCAGGAACTACAAATTGATATTTCATGGCATTTTATTTTAAAGCGTACACACGCGCTCGACCCACATTGTTTGAACATTCGTAGATTTTATTGTTTTTCGACTTTATTGTAAAACTTGCCGTGTTTATGAGTAATTATGTTATTGACGAAAACCCTATAGCGTAATTTGTGAACTACTACACGAAAACAAGGTTGATTTCAAAATTTTTGAGATAAAGTTCTAACTCAAAGGAATACGTATCAGTAAGTACAGGACCGGACCAAGCACAGTTACTTGTAAAACTCTTTCTATCTACGTCCACTATTGGACACAGGCCTCCCCCAAATGTCACCATAACAATCGGTCCTGAGGATCTCGCATCCATCGAATTCCTGTGACCTTCACCAAGTCCTTAGTCCACCATGTGGAAGGTTTTCTCAACGCTGTGTCTTCCAGTACGTGGTCGCCACTCTAGAACCTATAGTACCCATCGATCTTTATCTTTTATTTCTATAATAAATAAGAATAGTACCTCAAATAGCTTCTTTTAATGTAAGATTAAAACAGATGTTTTTGTCATATAACATTCAGATCTACATCATTAAACATAGCAAAACATTTACATAAAACCAACAGATTCCAAGAAAACTTCATTCAATATAAAACCAGTTATTCATAAAAGGAGAAGTAGCAAGGACAGATAACACGCGGCTAATATTAAAAGGTGGAAGATGAGATAGGCTAGGCACGCGGCCAGATGGCGTGCCACCGGACAGAGCGGCCCGTCCGGCCGGACAGACGCCGGACAGCGGACAGGTGCGGGTGATCAATTAACAAGGATCGATGGCTGAGATTACGCGGAGCGCGTGCGCCGGCCCGGACGGTTTTATAGTGGTTGGGTTAAGTTAGAAGCGGATGCGAATTAAAATGTTTGTTTTTGAAATATTCATGTTTTTTGTCATGATGGAACTTACGTATGCCAAGTTTAGGTAAATGAGAAAGCCAAAAGCTGGACAATGCAGTTCCACATTTCAGGACAAGCTCATTTGATGCTACTTGAGATGCGAATAGATGTTTCAGTAATGATAAAGAAACTAACATCTTGATTATGACTGTAATAGTAGGTAATTCCGTCCCTAACCTTTCAAGAAATGCAGCTAATCATAATGTCTAATTTTGGCATGTGTGTGTGAAGTGTCAGTGTGATCAGTGGTGGTGATGATATAAAATTTAACATTAAAACCAAACAAATATTTGGATAACAATGTAGTCAGCCTTCCATCTGCACCACACATAACTACAAAATAGATCCAAGTAGTTTATCTAATTCCCCACATTCCCAACACTTATCCCACACTCGGTGTTACAGATATTGGCGGCCATTCCAATCACTCGGCGGGCACAGATGCGAGGTGGCGATAACACGTAAAAACTCCAGCGCGGTCTGTGGGAACCCGATACATCTCGGGTTTGACTATCTCTGGTATTCGGAGAGCGAAATGAAGCCTTAATTAATATGCAGCGGCTTTGCAACGAGAATGTTGGCTTAGAAGCTGTGCTGTTTTGATGTTGTGAAAACAGGAAAGTTTAATAACACGGGTGGTACTCCAGAGGAATATATTGCTAAGTATCTAACAGATATTATTGGTGAGAGACCACTTAGTCGAAATATGAACACATCTCTAAATGAAAATCAGAAAGTTGAAAGAGAAAACAAAATACAGTAAATAGTGAACACAAAATAAATCACAGTTATTGACAAAATTTCTGATGTAAAAGATCAAGGTTAAGCAGTAGATCTAGCACAAGAAACATAAATTATCGGATTATAAATTGAATTATTGTGACATTTATAGAAGAACAAAAATGCTGATATTGTTGTTTGAACATTTCATTCAAACATTCCACAATAGCAAGCATTTTACGTATATCAAACTGGAAGTCTCGTAAATTATCCGGAACTTAAAATATCACAATAATGATATACAATTTGAAATTGTGGGTTCAAGCATAATTTAGGAGTCGTAAATCATTTGCGAAACTGGGCTTGTGGACTTGTTCATTGAAATTTTGACTGTGCTCTTATTGTTCAGGTCTTATTTGACAAGTAATTGATTAATGTTCTTGTGTGAAATATGTTATTATTTACAGTTTAAGTTTTAACTAACAGTAGAGTCAGGATTGGTATTGATTTTGTGACTTTATTTGCATACGTTATAATATAACGTTATATTATACTGTCCTGGGTTCGATCCTCAGGATGGACAAAAAATGTTATGTCCTTGTCCTTCGAAAATTCTCAATAGCAGCTTTGAGTTTTTAACACATCTCTAACTCCAAAAAAACTTATCAAGCCATTGATCCTGCGTTTGATGTCCTCCCGGTTCTGTTGGTATATTATAATACAACGTTGGACATGACATAATTTCTCTAAAGTTAAAGAAATCAAACTCTACAAAAAGGTAATGTAAATTAGGATATAAATCAATATTGAATACAGAAGCAGAGTTTCAGACCTTTGTCATTTTTGTCTTCGTATTAACTATCTACTTTAAAATATGTTTCAAGGTTCTCTAAAGCACCATTAATACTTAATGGGTATAATTACAAGCACATTTTCCAACAATTACTGTCACACAGATCAGTGATGGCAGGCGGATCTTGCACCAGATAAGCCGAGGAACAAGCTCCAACAATGCAGTTCACATTACGATCAGCCGTGAACATGCCAGCAGTAATGTGACCTGCTATTGTGTCGCCATACCCACGACCTGGCATAAGACCTACTTCTACTTCAACAGAATGATTATCTTCATCGAATTCTTTATTAGCGCTGATTATGTTAATTGATTTTTTTATTTAATCTTTCGTACTTTAATGCGAAGATGTCAATCCCATCGTACCTGCTTTTACACTTTAATTACAAAAATAATAAACTTTCTTGAATCTATGAAAGAATATAAAACTTTTACTGCGTTACAACTTCAACGAATTTAACAGCATGTATCTCTTGTCTTTGTATTGGACACATTGAGTGACTCAATTTTGAATCAGAGAACAACGGCATGTGAGGAGGCTCACACTGTATACTTTTATACCAGATTTTCTTCATCGAATTCTTTATTATTACTAAATATGTTAATTGTTGTAGGGAAAAACTCCTCAGCAATTAATCAACCTGTAACATTTATTAATTTTTCTTTACCGGTTTTTAATTTAGTTTCCGATACAACCTCTTCCGTATCACCATCGTTAATAACTGTAATTGCTTCGATATTTTTATAGTTTTCTCCACCATTTACTGTGTCTAACAAGGAAGGATTCGGTAAATTATTTAATTGCCAGCACGAGCTGTTGCAAGCGGAATCGTCGACAGACGTCTGATCAAATGATTAACAGAACTGTAGAATTTAAAACCGGCCAAGTGCGAGTCGGGCTCGCGCACAAAGGGTTCCGTAGCAGCAAATATAATAAACTTATTATGTCAATTTATACACCTGGTGAATGGAGCCTAAACTCTCCCGATATTTTGCCTTGTACTTTCAGTGTAAGCACAATAACTTAACCAAAATTACAGTTAAATCAACCTATCTCAAAAACTATAAGAGATACTTTGATTAAACCAAAAATCGTTGAAAGAGTTAATTAGCATGCATCACCTCTATTTTTTTTAGAATTTTATACCCCGTAGTTATAAAAATAGAGGGGGGGGACATACTTTTTACGACTTTGAGAGCTGATATCTCAAAAACCGTTCACTTTAAGAAAAATGTTTTTTAGAAAACTTTATATCATTTTAAAAGACCTTTCCATTGATACCCCACACGGGTATGTACATCGAAAAAAAAATTTTCATCCCTCAGTTACATGTATGGGGGGCCCCACCCCCAATTCTTTTTTTTACTATTTAGTGTCATAATTTTGTAGCGGTTCATACAACACATATTCCCATCAAATTTCATCACTGTAGTACTTATAGTTTCCGAGTAAATCGGCTGTGACAGACGGACAGACGGACAGACGGACAGACGGACATGACGAAACTATAAGGGTTCCGTTTTTGCCATTTTGGCTACGGAACCCTAAAAATGATTCTATAAATCTTCAGAAATTGGAATATCCGTCTAATTAGTATCTAACTTTGACTAATTAGTTGCAAGAAAACCTTTTTCCTTATCTTTTTCAACTATTAAAACAGTAAGTTCTGAAGCCGTAACCAATCGCTATGGCTACTTGAAGCTAAGTTCTTAACGTAAGTTATAATGTCGCGTTACATTGTGGTACAAGTTAAACTCCGGTTACCTTAACGAGTCGTCTTCGGTCACGTAGCAGCGTGGAGGCCGTAACCCGAGCAATGGCACCTGTGGAAGGAAATATACTGTAAGTCATATTGAAATTCATATAGCATTTGGTATAGAAATTACTTGGATTTTTCTTAAAGTAATTGTTGGGCTATTAAGTTGTTAGGAACAATTATGAATTAATTACACACTGATTTAATGTTTTGTATCCATAAATGTTTTAAGTGTTAAGTTTCATATTGGCAATACAACCTAATAATTGGAAAGCTATTTTATGGAATCAAACAGTTACAATATAATATGTAGATGATAATACAACAATTAATGTCTGCAATGAAAGCACAATACTCATACTTAAGAACAACTATGTATATTTTTTGTGCTAAAAACTAAAAAACTAGACTCTCTTGATGGAAAAAAGCCGCTGTATTTTCCTATACAATTTACCCCATCATATGTGTGTTTGTTTAACTAAAAATATGTGTAATTTTTTCGTGAAAAAATTGTAGATTTGTTACTCAATTCAAATATTAAAACAGACTAAACTTTAAACTCCAACTTAACGTTTAAAGGCAGGTGTAACTATAAAAACAAAACAATTAACCCCAAAAATTTTAGCCCCAAAAACAGTTGCCAAAATAATAAAACGCATCGTCCACACGCAATATTCGCGCAGCTGATCGATCTGGGTCATCGCAACGTGTTCGGTGCATAAGCATCGAAATGCACCGCCCCCCAATATGTGACGCAACAGCTCTTGACCCCCGGGGGCCTGCGCACGCGCAAGACGCAACGCTCGCTTTCGATACGCATTGCTGCTCAATTACGCGTACATTACCGGAGTTATGTTATATATAGATTTTTCTGAAGCAGGAAATATGGGTTTACATGGTTGTAGGATATTGTTTATAGTGGTTAGGTTAGGAAAGAAAGTAGTACGTTTTGTAAAAGGACTTTCTTCAAGTTGGGAAGTTATCCAATGACGACTGGGTGACAGACTATTACTGAATAAAATCTTATGTATTATTGTATTCTTCAGTTGCTCTTTCTAAAAACTACGGGTTTCAAAAAATCCTCGTAGCTCTAGCGGGCATAGACCCTACTGGGCCTCAACGGTTTTTCGACATCTCTTTGGAACATGTTGTCGATGGTTTGGGCATTGCTAAAAAGCGCTCGTCTACCGTGGCTGGTAGTCGGGTTCGGGTTCTCAGCGGCAGGGGCGGGATTATGGTCGTTCCTTCACGCTTGTGGCCTCCTCCTACGCTAGCATTATTGCTTTGCAGAAGTTTGCCACCGCCTGCCATTCCTCCTCGCTCCAGACCATAGCGTGAGCCAGGGCCCAGTTTGTAAAACAGGCTAAAGATCGAAGATTTTAAGAACGTTAAAATACTTGAAGCGTGTCTTATACAAAGTAAATATTACCCCAATTTTAGCTTTACGACATAGTAATAACCGAAACCGATAATGTAGACACAATTTTGTAATAAAAGAAGAACACGTTGACCAACACTATAACATTTAAAGAGCAATAAAATGTGAAAGAAATAAAATTAAGTCGATTCCACGGTAATATTGAAATAAATAACTTTTAACATTAAAATCAGCTACTTATCACTACGGGAAAGTAGATAAACTCGATAATGGTAATAAAATGTAGAACATTAAATAAATCGTTTACTTTTTCTATCAAACTAAAACAATAATGATAAAATCCTAAACAAAACAAACAACAAATTACAAGCTGGCGTCAAAAACTCCTCTACATCGCTGACTGGTAATGTGCCCAAAAGACTGATGGCATTACCACGTTGTACGGCAATGCCAAAAAAGGCAGTTGATTGTTTCTAGATGTCCTAGCTTTTGATGCAAGTGGGGAAAGTCTGTCATTGCAGTCGAGGTAGAACTCACGACAAAGTCGCAGGCAAGGTCGTTTTGGAGCCGATACTTTTATGACCATTGCCTACGTAACATCATCATCATCATCTGCCTAGCCTTTTCCCGACCATATTGGGGTCGGCCTCCAATCAAGCCGGATTTAGCCGAATACCAGTATTTAACGAGGAGCGGCTGCCTACCAGACCTCCACAACCCATCAACTGGGGTAATACGGTACTACATTATGCCTACGTAACATAATATTATAATTAATTATTTAGATAGCAAATTAGCATTGAGGGTTAAATCGGGGCCGGTAAAAACACTGTTTTCTCTGGGGTCAAAAGCTAGGAGATCAATAAAAGACCCTTTACAAAGTTAAAGTTTACATTATTAAATAATGCTTGTTTGCAATCAGATTCGCTACCGAATTATTGACACGACCTGCTGCGGTCTTCCCGTCCGATTATAGTATAGGTGTCTTCAAGGCTTAATAAACTAGTGCGCCTCACCATCAACGATTGCATCACTGCTTACCATCAGGTAGGATCGCGATCAAGCACTATTATATACCAATTTAAAAAAATACTCACTCGATGAGTGATGACTTAACCACTGTTACTTCAAACAAAACCTAGAATTAAAGTTATCGTTTGTACATAGATTTAAAAACCATTAGTACGAACTCTCAGATTTAGAAAGTACAGATAGCAAACATTGGGATAATAATTAATTAGCGGCATTCCTTCGTAAGTTGCCAACCGTACAGGGCTGTCAACGGTATCGCTACTGCGATATCTGCCTTCCTCAGTACTTACTGTAGGAAATGTATTTCTTGATTGATTATTTTATTAAGATAAGTATGCTTTTCACTAAAGCGTTTCACTTGTAAGGTGTTCTTTTACGGAGAAAGAGCTATAAAATAATATTTTCGGGTGCAAGAGCATCGATTGTGTAATTATGGAATATTTTTTTAGCTATTTCCAATATTAAGCACTGATGACTAGGTAGGTGTTGATGAGAAATCAACCTACACATTCTCTTTAAATTATATCTTCATTTCACCCGGGATAGCGGACGGTGAGCCATGGCTAGCTCGCTGTCCAGCCATCCCGTAGGGAGGTCACGGGCACGCGTTAAAGGAATGCCAGCAAAATGGTACAGGCCAGTTAGGGTCGATGCCTGTCAGGGCAGGCTGCTAGTTGTATGAAAGAGTTGCCGAAGCTGTCTAACACACCCATCCGCTTTATGATGATTTTCTGTATAAAAAATTCTCAGAGATTTTATTTTTTAAATAAGGGAAACTAAATCAACAAATTCAAAGAAGTTTGTAAGGAAAACGGTGAGGCGTTAGCCCTGCAATGGGACATACCTAACTTAAACTAGCGAAACCAAATAATAAAGTTTTACTACTAAAAAACCTATTCATACGTTGGTATTGGTTTGCATTTTCCCTTGTCATAGTGAAGATAGTTATTGAACCATCTTCACTATGAAAAGGGAAAATGCAGATCCCACCGCGCGCCAACCCTATAGCCGATGCGACTTCGGTCCAGACGAGGCGATCGAAAGTGAAATTTCAGAGCGCAGCACATCGGCCGTTGACCTCGAGCACACATAGTACACATTGAGTATATAGCGGCTATGTAACACATGATATATATGTATAAAACCTGTTGCTGACAAGTTTCGATATTGATTTATTATATTTTTTTTGGGTTTAATAGTAATTTCTGTTTATGTAACGGAGTTACGACGAGCTCGACTCTTACCACGTAGACTGGCCCGCGCTAGGGAAATATTGTGTGGACAAGGGAAATACGTATAGACCCTTTGCCGATGAATCGGATCAAATCACCATCATCATCTGCCTAGCCTTTTCCCAACTATATTGGGGTCGGCTTCCAGTCAAGCCGGATTCAGCTGAATACCAGTATTTTACGAGGAGCGGCTGCCTGCCAGACCTCCACAACCCATTAACTGGGGTGACACGGTACTTCATGGCAAGACTGGAATCAGATTTACTGGCTTCTGATTATCCGTAACGACTGCCAAAGATCTTCAAATGACAGCCGGGACCAACGGCTTAACGTGCTTTCCGATGCACGGAGGAAACTCGTTATGTTAAGATGGTCACCCATCCACAGACCAACCTAGGCAAGCGTTGCTTAACCTTGAAGATCGACCCGTGCGGCTGTTATGATCTAGCCACGAGCTCCTCATGAATTGGATCAAATAGCTTGTATAAATATGTAGTTGTAGAAGTTACGATTGTGTTCTTTTTTGTTCATCCCAGGTTCCTGAAATTTTTTTGCTTTAATTTTTTGGTCTACACAGTTTCTGTTCTCAAGTTGAATCTTCGCGTCACATTCGTGCAATTATCCCTATAGCATCTGTCTGTCTGTCTTTAAGCGATAAACTCAGAAAATATTGAACGGATTTTCATACACTTTCATCAATAGACCGAGTGATTTATGAGGAAGGTCTAAATATATTTTTAACAAAGTACAAAAAATCGGGAATTTAAAAGATTTGTAACACACGTGTAGAAAAGGGGCGGGTCATGACTCGTTAGCTATATGTCAAGCATGCGAAGCAATTAATCAGCTATTACAAATAGGCAGATAACTAATGGTCATTCTGTCATTAATATAGAACAATGACTAATGAGTGACAGCTGACAGGTGTAATATCTTGTCATTACTGACTGATAACGTGCCGCCGAACTGATTAGATCGCCGCACCCAATATGTCAGTGCAAATCAATCTGGCCAAACGTTTCCCACTTTGGAGTCGGTCCAGTCCAAACGGATGAAGTAAGGATACCAATATTTTACATGGAGGTACTGCCTATTTGTTATTAGGTAACATGATCGCTGATCGCCCTTCTGAATATCCGTAACGTCTGCCAAAGATCTACAAATATAAACCATGGCCAACTGCTTGACGTGCTTTTCAAAGCACGGTAGATTCCCTGTCTGTAGATAGTCTGCCAGCCGTGCTTTAACTTTGGGCATCAGCCCAAAGTTTAAACACAGAACAAGTGATCGTGCTCATCACACAAAGATTTTGCTTGAGTGAGAATAGTACTCACGACCTTCAACATTCCGTCAGAACCACTTTACTGACCAACAGACCAGGGATAGGTCAGGGGTATGATGAGTTGTCTGTGCAGTTTTATTCTGTTGTAAATTAAATTTATAAGAAGTAACTAAACAAAAAAAACAAACAGTAACAAACTAGCGCTAGTTCTTACAAGGTCATCAACTAACATTATGGTGGTAATCTATTAGCGAGATATTAACATATTTCGTGTTATAGCGTCGTGCTATACTCGTAGAAATGAACGTGCACCGCAATCGATACGGCGCCCGCGCCGATCATTTGTATTGTAATGTGATCATTTGATATTGGAGATTAACTAAATCTATATCTATCTATACTTATGAAATGCTTTGTCCTGAATTACTGGCTAACGGATCAACGTACAACCTAAACCGCTGATCGTATAGACCTGAAGCTTGGAGGATATATTATTTGTATGACGGAGACATTCGATAAGAAAGAACTTTCCAAAATTCACCTCCTTAGGGGAGAAAACGGGGGTCAAAGTTTATACGGAGGAACCTATTTTATCGCGGACGAAACCTAAGGCACCTTAGGCAGGAAGCCTAAACTGGTAAGTATGATATAAATATATTGCTGTATCTTTCTCAAAAAAGCAGGGCAAAATATTGAAAAATAATCAGTACTAAGTTTAAAAATTAGTTAGAATACGCGCCCAAAATTTTTCAGTAACTTTTCCTCTTCATATACCTATGAGGAGGAAAATTGCGTGCTTACTCTGGAAACACTTATCAGTTTACTGCTAATATTTGTCACTTATAGAAAGCTATTTCTTCTGGCCGGAACTCCGGTTCCAGAAAAATGAGCAACAGAAGCAAAATACTTGCAAAAATAAACCAATTAACTGATCCTATTTTTTTTAAATCGAAATAAATTGCCCGTTAAATTCTACGTGCGAAATACGAGCTGTCATCTAATTGCCACAAAAAATATCGACAAAAATCTAGTACTGAACTCGGTCTAACTGTCTAGATTCAATTTTATTCAGAAAGATACACCTGTTTATTACAATCGTGACACACACTGCACGATTCGGCAATTGATCTTAATTCGTCTATTTTTGCAGTCAGTACCAAATAGATTTTTTAACAACGGTTTGAAAAGAAACAGTGACTTATTTATATCAATGTCCGGTTTGAGACATAGGCAGTGTGATTATTAAAATTCATCCTTGTCCTGCAGAGGCGGTGGCCCAGTGGTAACGACCCCGACTTACGAGTTGTAGGTCACGGGTTTGAACTCAGTCAGACGCATTACTTTGTGTAATTTATTTTATCACTACTGCTCTGATAACAGCGAAAGAAAACATCGTAAGGAAACCAGCATGTTCTAAAACCAAAAATTCAAAGACATGTTGCATCTACCGATCTGCGCTGGGCCCATGTGGTCAATTATAGCCCATTCCTTCTTTTAGAGAATAGGCTAAGTTCCACATCTTAAACTTCTGCAAACGTTTTCTCAATAACCAATTTCATGTGCCAATTACTCATTTCCATTGTTAAATGCAGTTGTGTTACAGACATTTGTAAAATCTATGCCGAATTCAATCGACAGTTGTTTTCTTAGTAAAATGTTACCAATTCTCAGTAACGCATTTATTATTGGCCTACCAAACGCAAGCGACGCGAATTTTTGCTTTATTTCGTTATCATAGCGTAATCGTTTTAACATAAAGTTTAGTTTTTATTGTTATGATGTTTTTACTGCATTTAGATTAAGCTGTACTTTAAATCTAAAATAGTAAACACAGCTGGTTGGCTCGTTATTCATCCAAAGATTTTCATTCAACGGGGCAATGTGGCCAGACTTCTGAGCCCATTTCTGGTTGATAGCGATGTGGGGGAGTACTTCGACATCTGAATGTATTTTGTTTGATACGTACATAAGCTTTAATGACTTAGTTTTATAGTATAACGATATGAAACTGTAAAGTAAAATTCAAATTGAAGAAGAAGTAAAAAAAGTATTGACGATGTTTTTATTAATATTGTATTTTTTATTAGAAACCTTTGTTTAGTTATTAAAGTTAATGTAGCGTGTAGCATTGTTAATCATTAATATTTATTTACTTGACATTAAGTCTCGTAACGTAACATCAGTTTATTGATCTTAAAGTAGAAACACACGCGAAGACACGCTCTCTAAACCAGGAGTTTTCTTTAGCTGTCGATATGTTTTTGCACAATTAACTCAAAAATTGCAAGTGCCTAATCTTGCCATTTTTTATAATTTTTACCTCCCTAAAAGCGTTTTTTTATTTTTTGTAAAACAATAATGAAAAGAATGGAAAATGAGACGAATGGAATGGAAAGGGTTACGTGGACGGAGTTTCCATGCGTGTTTGCATCAGGAATGAAGATATCCGCAGGAGAACCTCGATCGCTGACATAGCCCGAAAAATTGCCCAACTTAAGTGGCATATTGCTAGTAGAACGAATACTCGAAGCGGCCGAAAGGTTCTAAAATGGCGACTGCGTACCGAAAAACGCAGTGCTAGAAGGTCTCCCACATGATGAATCGATGACTTGGCGGGATTGCGATGGATGTGAGACGCCCTGTGCCTCTCACATCCATCGTCCACTGTCCATTGGGACGATGCCAGAAAGAGGTCTATGTCCAACAGTGGACGCTCTTGGGCTGAAGTGATGATGATGATGATGAAAATAAAACTATCGTCTTCTGAAGAATCCAGATTCGATACGAAACTTAACCCAGTCAAGCGACAATGCGCCGGCTACCAACCTTTGTAAATTATTATTTTCTCTCATTTTAATATAAGCAAAAATTACAATACGTATCTACCTCTCAATCTATTAACTTCTCTTACAAATATGACTGACTTCAAAAGCGATTGACTACTGACATTCCCATGCTCAAATAAAAAAGATTCTTCCAACTTTCTCCACAGAAGAATGCCAAGCTTCTGATATTGATATAACCTGTGCAAGCTCACGTAGTGTCCACAAAGACATCACGTATCAATTGGCCATTGATAAGAAGAGTACAAAGAGTGAAAGCGATAAAAAAATATTGTGTCATTGTGTGCAGAGGCTGTCACTCCTCGGGCAATATTACTTTCATTGAATCGAGTTTGATGCATGAAATGGGCGGCATTGTAAGCTCTTTGATTGGCAAGTTTTGACGGACTGTACCTTTACATTTCAATCTGTAGTTTTTGAAGCTAGTGGTGTAGACTCAGTGAACTGCAGTAAGCTGATGGTGATTGAATTATTTATCACACGAAGCTACGCCAGCGGTTTCACCTTCGTGAAAGTAGGAAACTGTCCCAAGGGACCGCTATTCCAGGATACGGTCTAGCCGTGTACCAAGTTTTATTGGAATCTGATTAGCCGTTCAATCGTGAAGAACTAACAAACATAGGTACTCACTTATAAAATTTTGCCTATATTGTATGAGCACCACAGATACCGTAGTAAACACTGTTTTAGGCTATCACGGTTTGTTTCGCACTGTGATCTTGAATGTAAACAAAATTTTTAACAAGCGGAATTAAGAGTCGGTTTATCTGTATGGAACTCCCAGATTTTGACAAGATACGTATCAGGATTGAAGAAAACTATATCCAATAAACAACTCTATCCGATCTAAGAATTAAGGAAGCGTAGACGCAACTATGAGAGCAATGAGATAATATGCAATTGATTGCATTGTAAGCCAGTAAGGTTAGGTCGGATGACCAGCGTTAAACGCGAGAGTTATTGAGGCATCACACGCAAACAGACGAACAAGTTAATTCAGCCGCGAATCTGCGGGTTATGAACGTGAATCACAGGCCCGTCAGCTAAACATGCATGCTGTGGAAATTAATATGTAACTGTAAATATAATGTTTACGTGTTTATGGAGGGAACAATTTGCCGCGTGCATAGAAGACTGGAACAATTTGTCTGCTCCGGTCGTCTGATTTTGGAAACACAAATGGGTTTACAGGAAACATAATAAGAAATGAGTTTATTATGGTTTGCCAAAAAAATACAAAATTAAAGAAGCAAGCCCAGCAAATGGTTTGGGTTCTTGCGTAAGTTTTTTGACATTGGAAATTACTGATATTTTACTTGCTCAAAGTAATAATACTCGTAATAGTTTATTTTAGTAAAATGCACTGTATAAAGGTGATTTAAGTAATAAAACAGTTCTGCGAAAATAATAATAAGTTGCATAAATACAGAAACGGAGTTTCGTTGGTACTTGTAGTAATGAATAACATTGTATCATAGGCACCAGAAAACTGATATTGTACAGGACAACTGTCTTTTTATGTACAAGATACTTAAGTAGTTTTTTTTTTAATTACACCAAATCATGGCGCAAGGTGCCAAATTGTTACATCAGCAGCTAATCACGGTTACAAGCCATGATGGTGTACCACGATGGGCAAGCAGTGTGACTGCATGGTTCGTTCCGTACCATCGGAGACCATGCTTGACAACGAGGTAAAACCTCTCGAAACTCAAGCTTCAAAGTTCCCACGTTTTCTCTTACTTACGAAAAACCACTTTGCCAGGATGGCAATGTAAATATTGGCAAGAATGTGTAATGGATTATGAAATCACTGTAAAGTATGTAAGAAAACATGGTTGACGTCTTTTGAAGGTATTTGTTTACTTGAAAATCAATTATGTAAAATTACTCGTTTATGAAATAATTAGCATTTGTTTGGAATGTCGCCGATCGCGTGATGAAATGACTGTATCGCGTATGTCCGAAAACCTGCGAGAACGTTGGAAAAATTTACCGTAGTCCTGGATGGCAAGGGGCAACTGAAGTAACACAGATGGGTTTTAATCAGTAAAAGTTTGATAAACCATCTCAATCCAACCACAATGGGAGAAGATATTAGATGTCCTAATCCATGGTGTCAATACAACATACATAAGTTTCGTATTTAGAATGTTAATGCAAAGGATAAATTTCGAGATGAGCGTTTCACTGAAACCTTTAAAACGGCTCTGTAACTACATTGCACTACTCTTCCACGTGTACCACGACACTACTTAACCTTTTTCCTCCCACAAACCGTGCCAAATCAAGATACGTCAATCAAACAATTAACGAGGAAAACTCGAAGCCCTGACTCGGAACTGAAACAATAACCATCATCTATTGTAGCCTAAAACAAGAGAAAAACATCAATGAACTGCCTATAAATAGCTATGACTGAAGACCTGGGTTCATCGACCTGGTGGAAAGCTGGGAGATACACGTGCTGCTTCTTTTATTTTTAATTGAGCTGTAAATACAATCGTTCCTCTAATCGATTTTTTGCGCAGGTTTCCTTAGTCTTATTGAGGCTGTGTTCTTAAATTAGATGTGACCCTGACAACAGAAAAGAAGTTCTATTCCTGATCTGTCTATTTTTGGAATCGGATCAACCGCTAATAACAACCCACCAGTGGCCCTGGTTTAGAATGGATGCCGTCATCATCAGCCGAAAGACGTCCAATACTAGACATAGGCGGAGGCCTACAACAACAGTCGGTATGGCGACACGTTTTGGTAGTGTGCGTCTCGCATCGATCGGATTCCGGATCGAATAAAAGTCGGGAGTGTCTCGCGGGAAAGCAAAGCGGGACAAGTTAGATGATCAGTATTTTCATAAACAAAAGCAACACGGTTCTGCGGTCTCGTTCCAGGATAATGGTCTCATTCTGTTTTATTTTTTAATCTTTAGATCAAACAATAACTAGAAAATACTAAGTAGGTTAAGCCCCATCCATCACGGGAACAAAACAAGTCGTCTACTTGACACCTCACCCGCCAACATTCACACCACGTACCAACTATTAAGTAATCCTCGTAATCTAACTGTCGTACCCACTTAGTAGTCAACGCCAACTGCCCATAGGCGCAGTGGTTGGCAGGCTCACAGGCGCCGGCTGCCAAGTCTCGCGCTCCCACACTGACGGAACCTCTCGCCGGGTGGAATACCGACCAGGTGACAGTCGTTGACCCACGGATCTTACTGTTATTTAATGTTTTAAAGATGTTGTGTCATTTACACTTCTGGTTAAACTGACGTAAGGTTTTCTGACCTAAGGGGGTACTATGAGAGACGAATATTTAATAGTTGAAACAAATTTTAGGAAAGAAAGACTAACGACCTTAATTTTCAGTGATACTGTCATAGAACTATAACCTACCTAAAGTTTTATTAGTCAACCTAGCTGTCTCCTGTAATTTCATCTACATAATTAGTTGGGTTTGGTTAAGCGTGATATACCTAGCTATAGCCTTCTTTAAAAGAATTTTCCAATTCGAAACAGTGGTTCTCGAGATTAGCGCGTTCAAACAAATAAACAAACAAACAGTTCAGCTTCATAACATTAGTTGTATTTCAAATAAACAGAACCCAATTTAAAAGAACGCAAAAGCCTATTAAACATTTTAAGCTTAGTGTCATAATCTGATGAACTTCCTAAACCGCAGGAAGTAACAACTTACCTCTAAATAATTTTAACCACATCATATAACTTAAAATTACAACCACAACCTTTTAATTAGCAATCAAACGCTCGGCCCACCTCAATGACTTGCAACTCATTACATAAAGACTGACCAAACGCGTGGACCCTCGCAGGAAACGCACGTAACTATCGACTACAGCAACCGGTTGCTATTCATCAATAATTGTGCAACCGAGATTACATGTGGATGCGGTGAGGACTGGTCTTCCGCTTCGCTTGATATGACATACATGTAAGTGGTGCGATGGACCCTGAAGGCATTAATGGCGAATTAGTTTCTTCTACTGTTGATTGCATACCTTTTTTTTGTTTACAAAGTAGCTACTCACGTGGTCAACTTAGCGGATTCGAAGGGTGATGCCCCAAAACTTCAGCTAGATCATAATCTTGCGGAGGCCAAGGATTTCTGAAAACGAAATCCGTGGTCCAAGAACACACGGGGCAACTGAATGATACAGGTGTGGTTTAAATAGTAAGAGTCTGGCAAGTGCTCTTGTTCCATCCTAGACCAGGAAAAGATACTGGGTGATCTCCCACCTTAAAAGTGACTGAAAATTGATGTCGGGATCCCAGTGGGGCGTGAAGACTTCCGTTCATTTTAAGCATATGGCCGCCTCCTTGGCTAGCATTACTGCTTCGCAGAAGGGAGCGACCACCTGTTATTCTTCGTCGTTCCGTACCAGGGTCTGACGCAGGAGGTTGCCACCGCCTCGACAAGGACACGACGGGGCTCCTCCCAAACGGTCTACACCTCCACCATATACTTCACTGTTTCCTTTCACAAGATAAGTGGAACGTAGATCCTCCCATTTTCTTTTCATAATCTAGTTATGCTTCGTGACATCTAATGGAACACAAGGCAGGCCACTCAATACTGGATTGCAAATTAATCCAGTGACTTTGACATTCACGAGTTACGTTATCCCTTTCAACTAGTTAACATAAACAGCGTCAGAACACGTGTCCAAGTCATTGGTCTATACTAATTGGACTTTCAATTAGCACTAATAATAATATTATGACTTGACCTACATTTGTGAAGAATATCTACGTCATATTAATGATATTTAAATGTGATTGGATGCTTAGTTTTATTGAGTGGGGAGTCGATTAAGGTTTCGGAATGTTTCTGTTCAGATAGCGGTCATATCTGAAATTTAGTGTTATCTACTTGTACTAATGGAATTTTAAGAAGTTGAATTTGTCTTAATTGCGTTCTTTATTATTGAATTTCGTTGCTTTTTAATATTTATCAAGTATCGAACAAAATGAGTTATTAAAGACTAGTTTGCTGATGTCTATCTAAATATGTCATAAGTAACTTTCATTCATTCATTCGGCATTTTTTTTACCTAAAAAAAATGCCGAATGAATGAATGAAAGTGTATTTGTGTTAAAACATACCTATGTTTTAACACAAATACACTTTAACATCCTACATACCTACTCGTATATTTCTATATACGAGTATATAAGATAGACAAATGTTTTTTGAACCTTTTTGGCACAACCCACGTTTAAACCCCGTAGTATTTTGAAATTAATACATTCGTTTTATGTTTAAGTGGTGTATACCACTTAAACGGTGTCAGTAACAAGAGGACCACCTTCCGATACAGGTCTGATAACCGACAATAACAAAACCCTAACATTTCCTGCAACAAGCAACGTATTAAGTACTGCTAACCAACAGTTTGATACCAACAGTTGGTTACCAACCATTTGTGCCAACAGGGATACAGACCCAGCAGTACGCGATACAAACATGTGATATTTTGATTTCCTTTCACCGCGATAATAGCCGGCTACTTTGCTTACATACCGCAAGTTTGCGCGGGCGCAAGGGATGAACTTTTAGTTATTTACGTTATTTGAAGCTTTTTTGAGGCGGGAAATCATCAAATTACTTTTTCTGTTCTAGGGTAGCTCGAGAGATGTTTACTGGTTAAAACCCAGTTTTTAGTTGCCCTTTGCGTTCTCAGGCCACGGTGACTCTTTCGAAAATCCCCACATTATTTGTAGCTCGATGTTCAAAAAAAAAAGTTCATACGCTGGCGGATGCACAAGAGTGCTAGCCATATTCTCCTGTCAATAGGCTGGGAAAAAAACTTTTATTTTTAAATAGTACTAGTGCTTGACCTTGAAAATAAATAACAAAAAGTTATCTGATTTATTCTGGATGCCATATTAGGTATAGAAATGGAAAGCTTAATTTTAGAGAGTTGAAACCTATGCGGTTTTAACCTTACTAAATACTACACCAGCTCTGGATATAACTAGTGTATTGCGGTCCATTCCCTCTCCTAGAGAGGAAGCCTAAGTCCCAGTAGTAGGAATCGAGGAACTGGAACAATTTGCCTGCTGCGGTTTTTCCGTCCGATTATAATTTAGGTGTCTTCAAGGCTAGAGTGAAAAGCCTCTTAATAAGCTAGTGCGCCTCACCATCAACGATTGCATCACTGCTTACCATCAGGTGGGATCGCAGTCAAGCACTGGTTTATAACAATTAAAAAAAGAATATTATACGGCAAAGCTTATGCTATGTTTATTTATATAGTTCCTCAGTCTCGTCAGTTGCTAACTTGCGCCAAACGCCTCACGTTACCCAGTATTGCATAACGTGGGTTCGGGACTCACACGTGCGCTCGCGCACTTATGTTTCAATACGGTTTGTTTGTGTTCATTCAGGTTTCTTTTATAAATATCTACGTAGTATATACCGTCTTCATGCTACTCGTATTTATAAGATAGAGGAGTTATATTGTTGTCAATTATAATAATACGCAATGATTCCTATAATCGAAACTTGCATATTTATTCCGGAGTCCTGGAGCGCAAAATAAAGAGGAATATAGGAGTAGGTTTTAGTTAGTAATAGCTGACAAACTCTCCAGCGTGCGAGAAAAGTCATTGAATGAATTCCCATCTAAAAAACCAGTACCACCTATACTCCGTTGGTTTAGGTAGTTAACTAAAGGTAAACAATCTTGGTAAGTATGTCTTTTTATATTAAAGAGGTTGTATATATTATACACAAAGAAGATTATTTAAATTTAGTTTATTAGCTAACATCGATTTAGGTAAATACCTAATACATATGTGCAAAGATTTTTACATACAATTTTTAGACAACTTTTAGATAAAAAGACATAGCAAGATTGTTTACCTTTAGTTAACTACCTAAACCGACGGAGTATAGTAGCATATTTATAATATATTTTCACCTATTACCGTTTTCTTGTGTAAGTATATTAAATAACAATAAAAAATGGACATATTTCATAAGATTTTTGTTGTTGTTTTGATTGTTGTCCCATATTTAAACAGCGTTAAATAAAAATTGATCAGCAAAACCACACAGGCGTGACGTGTAACGATATCTAATGGCATCAAAACAAAACTTTCAAGGAATTGCTCCACAAGCGGTCGTTGACCCCGTAATCATTATTGTATAATATTTGGTTTCCATCATTGTATGTCATTGCCACTAAGGAGTTTAATGTGAGTTTATGGCAATAGACAGCAAATAATAATAATAAACCTGGCTAGTAAATAGAAAATACTCATGTACTTCTAAAATGGTCTACGAGAATACAATGATATAAATCTCTAACTTTAATTCGAGCAGTCATACAAAGTCACGCGTATCATAAACAGTTCTAACGAAATTACAAATTACGATAACAATCATAACATTTTTACACAACTTTAATTTAATAAATAACAAAACAACACGAAACAAACGAGCAGTTGTTTCAACCCTGCTATCACGATCTTTGCAACTACTACAAACTCCGTTCTCTAGCAAATTATCGCGAACAGATAAACCTCATTTTGTAATAGAGCAAAAAAAACTATGAATGAAACCAGTGGCGAATATTCGCACGTTCCGAAACTGAATGTGTAACTACGTTGGGAAATATGGCAGCGACTGCGACTAGCGACCTGTCAGCAATTATAAACGCCGGTCGCTTTTGCGCTGTAACGCCAGCCGTGAATAATTTCTGACAGCTGTCACAAATACTCTATAGTCTTCAATTTATTTACATAAAAAGACGACGACAAATTAATTGTGTTGACCATGCGTTGACACCATTTTAAGACTATGTTGACACTATGTCGACATCTTATTGACAGAACGTAGGCACCTACTTATTTAGTAGGTAATAATTAAAATAGTAGGTATCTAACTGTGACTGAAATTTGGAGTCGTTTTCCTGGTTTGAGCTTTGTCTGTACTTCTTAAGAATTGAAACACAGTGTCGAATTTATGAGGTGGAGCCAAACGAACAAAAACATAACAGTTTTTAATTAACAAGGGTACAAAATCTACGGATTAGATAACTAAAAAACTTAATTGATAGAAAAGTAATTAAAAGTATTTACGGATGAAATACATTATTACTGTCACGGTTTAACATACAAACAATAAGAGAAAACTGTAAATCTAAAGTACCAATTCAAAATAATCGTTTTTTTTTTAAAGTTTCAGAAAATTTACATCACTACGAGGAAGGAGACGTGGTACAAGCCATGGTTCGGAGTAAGGAGGAATGACAAGCTGCCGGGATTCCGATTTCCCGATTTTCAGCAACTGTAGGCGTGGGGTTGACGGTGAGCAGGGCGAGCAATGGATAGCTTGCCGTCCGACGGGACAGCCGTCCAGGCCGAGACGGCGCTAGTGATTCACGCGTGCCTCAAGGAGATGTCATCAAAACCGAAACTGGGCCCAGCAGGGTCGCAAACTACGGGGGCATGCGTTGTGCCAAAGAGAACCACGGGCTTCTGGAACGAAGGCAAAAAGGAATATGGAGTAGGTTTTAGTCAGTACAAGTCTGACACACCCTCCCACTGTGGGAGGAGTCATTGGAAAATTTCACTCCTTAAAAAAAAAGAAGAAAAAAGGCTTTCTACCATCTGAGCTAAAAAAAACACCTCACAGCCACTCGTCTAATTAACAAAGCGTATCAATTTTTTAGTGATGTGTATCGATAATCTATAGTGTTACGATGATGTCGGCAATTACTCGATTGCCTCATAATTACGTGACAGCGGTGCATTCTCCACAGGTCCCTGACTCGCTGCATACGCTTGACGTAAATAGAGTGTTACATGAACCTATCAGTGGTTTCAACGTACGAGTTATGATAGACAGGTCATTTGTAGGTTTATGTTGCGGTTTGAGTTCCAATTGAGGTAGGAGAAAGGTGAGAAATATTTTGACTTGTTGACTTATGTGAATGTGATTCTTAACATTGGGTATGTTGACAGTTATGAAATGCTCGCCAGTTACCCTTAGAAGAAAAAATAGACACATATTGTAGTCATGATTGCATAGTATTTTGCAGTCATCAAAAGAAGTTATCATCATCATCATTTCAGCCGAAAGACGTCCACCGCCACATCGACCACTCCTATGCATCTCACATTCATCGGATTACCGTAACCTTCACTAGGTCATCGGTCCACTATGTGGGAGGCCTTCCAGCGCTGCGTCTTTCGGTACGTAGTCGCCACTTGAGAACCTTTCGTCGAATTTGACATCTGTTCTACTCTCACTGCGGATATCTTCATTTCTGATGTGATTACGCAAGTAAAAGTAGGTATATCTCCTAAAAACTCGTTGATTACCACTGGTATGTTTAATCAATCATTACTCATTTCCATCATTCAATCCAAATATAGGTACAATTTGCAATCCTTTAACAAACCATTCAGCATCTATTTATATCCACATAAAAGCGAACACATTGACCGATCGAATCATTCATTCACTCTACAAAAAACGGTCGCGCGTAATCTGAGTAGTGGCGTAAAATCGATAGGTTTGTGTCGATAGTTTTTATCGATGTTTTTCTGGTCGTTACTCAGCGAGGTCAGCGCATCCTTGGGTGTGGGTCAGAAGCTATTGATGCTGCGTGTTTGACTGTTGGCGGGCAATTTAGTGTGAGAACCAATATTACTGTCACTGTTACGTACCTATATTTGCGTACTTTTGCCACTTACACCTAAACTTTTGTTTTGCTGAAACAAAAATATTTTAAAGTCGACCTTGTTGATGTTTTTCAGTTATAAGTCAAAAACACAAACACTACCAATGATCGCAATTTTTTCATCATCAAAATACTTACGATAATGGCCAATATTAACTTACTTGCCAATGAAAAATATTCGAGAATTGGAAGTGTAAAAGAAGGTTTTGACTTTCAAATGGAGGCCGCACCCACACGTGTTATTAGAAGTCAAAGATAAATACTGTTAAGATACATAGATTGATAATTTGTGTAATTAGTCAATAGTTTAGACTTGTAAGTACATGAAAAGTTTCCGTATTTTGTTACTATTGTGTCTTAATTAATATTAACAGCAATGGTTTGGGATTCATTACCTTTAAAATTTAATTTAACAGGTCGGACTAAACATACCGAACCAGACGCTTCTTCAAAGATAATCATTATTTACGAGAAAGATTGTAACATAAAAAAGTAAACACTATTTCGTATGTTAAAGTCAACCGTAGTGCCACAATTCACACGCCACATATCTCTAACTTAAATCTCCTCCCAAGTACATATCAACTTACTTAAACCCATATATTTTTTTAGGTGGGATATTATCTTGGGTTGAGCGCGAGGACAAACCATCCCGCTCTGCCTAAGAGCGCGAGAAGCCAAGCTCTGACCAAGGTGACCTCTGTTTTTAGGAAAGTAAAAGACGGGAGGGCGTGTCACACTTTTACTGACTTAGTACCACTCCTGTTCCTTCTCTACCTTCATTCCAGGGCACTCTGTTCACTTTCACATAACCCATGGTATGGCGGATAAACCCATGACAACTCAAATAAAGAAAAGCATAGTAAATCATCGTGACTTTCATCATAAATCTGGTTTCCTAATACTTCGGTTCGGGAGAAAGTCTTTCTGTTTGTGATTCATCTCAAAGTATAATTATACAACTCATTTACATAAGTCCGCTAACGTTTAATGCTTCGCTACTAATGTTATAACGTAGTTGTACTGGATATTCTAGTTTCATCGGATATGATTTAATTTTTCTGATTGATTTGTAATGTCCGGTTTACTTACGAGTATGTGTCATGACGTCGAGTTTAAAAGCGTCAGTAGCAAAGACAGGAAAAAATAAAACCATAATTTTTGTCTTAGTTATTGAAGACAACTCTTACATGTTACGTTGAAAATATATGAAGAAAGATGGACTTCATCAACATCATTTCTAGATGTCTTCAAGGCTAGACTGAATAGGCTTAATAAACTAGTACGCCTCACCATCAACGATTGCATCACTGCTTACCATCAGGTGAGATCGCAGTCAAGCACTATTTTATGCCAATTAAAAAAAAAGTCTGAAAGACGTCCACTGTTGGACATAAGCCACTCCTAAGTTTTGCCACAATGAACAGTCCTGTGCGTCTCGCATCCATCGGATTCTCGCAAAGTGAACTTATTGAGTCATAAGTGAAAAGGTTCCGCCACATTATACCTAACCATTTCAACTCTTGAATCAGCAGAAGCGACCACCAAAAACTGGTCATCCTAATATAATATAGTTCGATGAGAAACTACTTAACTTGTCAATCTACATTTGCTATAAATCAATGCCCTTTTGATATCCACACTAAAATTCTCACGACTTTTTTCCACCATATTTTTTGCCACCAAACAAGATCAGATTTGCACTGTCCATATATCATTCATCTGGACCAATTCCGCAGCATCAGATTTCACCTTGCTGCTATTGTTAGTTTACGCACCAGCTGCGTCTACTACATCAGATCGGGAGCCACTGGTTCGATGCCTTGATGCATGTAGAGATAGGTCTTCGACTTGCTTCAGTTATCTTTGGTTTGGCTGAAAAATTCGCGGTAGTAAAATCATTTTAAATGGAAAAGTGCTTAGTTCTTTAAGTAATGATAGTATTATGATGTTTTCCATCGGTATTAGTTAATTGAAAACGTAAAATTGTAGTATTAAGATGTCATCGGTGTAAGTTAAGTTAATTGAAAACGTGTTAACAAGTAACTGTTTCTCATCAATTATTAAATTGTCTTGGCTTTAATTGTGATTGTTTTGGTTGAGTGATTTAATAAAGCAAATATTGTAAAAGAAAACTGAAACTTTTACTTTCAGCCACACAGAAAGAAAAGTTACGAGCCATCCTGCCGTCCGGTAACTATCTGGACCGAGTCCGAGTCGTCGATGGCTCGTAATGTTTCACGCGCATCTTTACAGATACACTGAAAAAAGTATTTTACAAAACTAGTTGAGTTAATTCACAAATAACCAAACCTTGATAAAAGACAAACGAATTTCATTTACGTATTGATCAACTGCTTCTGTTGCATTTTACAAAAATATTTTTGTTATTTGAGTTGGTTATAAGCTACAAAATTTTATGTTATCCAATACAAAATTCGGTTTCGGCACTTTGCAACATAATATGTTTTGCTATACTCTACACACTTGTGACTTTACAGTTGACCCAACTAAAACTATTTTTTTAACGAATAGTTGCTGTTTTTCAAGTCTGCTATATTAGTTTGTTACCAGCTAAATAGTATTGTTGAGATTTGTTTTGCAAAGTTACTAAAAATAAACAAAAAATTTGGCTGAGATCAACTAATATTGATTATGTTGGTTTTAGAATATTTTTGGTTATCAATAATACAGCAATATAATAGGTGGTGAATAAAGTTATGCTCTGCATAACAAAACGTTTTGGTTATGAGCAATATTCCCCCCGGCCCAGTACAAGTGCACAGGAAGCTATTAGTCACCTCGAAGGAAGCAAAAGTGTTGACATCTCAGAGAAGTTATTATGGCTTCAGAACAACTGTGATCCATGGCAAATGGTAGAATCATATTGGGAAGTTACTACTAAAGAAAGGTTAAACGATCTTGCTTCTAAAAATATGACGATTTCAAATTATTTCACAAAATATAAGGCTATCAATCTGTCCGGTGGAATATATTAGGTAAGTCATGTTAGTAGTTTGCCCTTGAAGTTTATCCTATATTCCCAGTTGCTCCTGCTTTGTGGGTAATCATTCCTATTTGCCTCAGGTGGTGTTCGAAACAAGGGCAACTGGTAATATATGGTGACTAGAAACCACAGTTAGGTACTTAATTTTTTTTTCTACTTGATTTCTGTTAATCTAACATTTATTTTCAGTTACTGAAGGATTTTAAGATAATGTACCCAGACTACGGAGACAAGTTTAATGAAAATTGGCCCTTAATTAAATCAAAACTTATAAGCATTGCAAAAAAGAAAGGATTAATAAATGAGATTGATGGTAAGTGCATAAGGTTTTTTCGTTTTAATATTTGTTGTTCTTACTTCTTCTAAATAAACAGCAGCAGCAATAGCTTTGCACTAATGTTATCCGTTTTTATGTGAAAATAACTACCTCCATGGTCCAGTCATTCACAGCCTTGACTTTTGATTCATAGGTTGTCGGTTCACATCACAGGAAACAATAAACTGGGTGAAAATTTTTTATGTTGTTCGTGGTTTAGTTAGGACAATGCAGGCTGAATCAAAATCATGATGATGATGGAATTCTTCAACGGAATTAGTGGGAATGATTGGCAACCAGGGCTTGTCGGGTCGTTCATCGGCCTTGTAACTTACATGATGATGATGATAATTGATGATTTCTTCCTTTGATGGAGATACCTGAAGGGTTATTTAATTATCTGACAGCGCTAGAAAGAGGGTTATTTATTTTTTCTTATTTATTACAGAGTCCAATGAAGAACAAACTGATTTAGCCGCTCTAACATCGCTACCTTTTTTGATGAGCACATCAAATGTTACTTCTACAAAGAAAGCAACTAAAAAGACACAATGGAGACCATCAAAGCAAGAGGTATTGGAAGGCTTCATAACTCAAGTCGCAAGTCCAGCTGAGGTAGCAGTAGAGATAACAAGAAAAAAAGACAAGCTTATGGAAATGGACCTTCAAATGCAACCTTTTGTAATTGCAGCTGTGTCACCGAATAAATCAATTACAGCAAGGTACATAGTGATTAATAACATAACATATGAAATGCCAACTATTACAAAAGCTGTAGAAGCTTGTTTAAAGGCGATTTTTGTATTGAATGCTGAATATCCTAAAGAGTCCCGTCATGTCTGGCAGTTTGTACAAACTGTACTTTTTGAGTTAAAAACGAAATATGATAAAAGCTTTACTGCAGTAAATACACTTATATCGGATCTCGGCATTAAAACATAAAGAACAAGCATTGATCACATAAATCGCATATAAGCATACAAACTAAAATGCCCAAGTGTTTCCTATGTTTGAAAGACCTGACCAGTGTACCGAACCTAATGACACATTTTTCTTTGAATCATGAAAGACAAAATTTTAGTGTTTATCATTGCATTGAAGATGATTGTAATGAGTGAATTTCAACAACTATGATTTGTTACCTAATTTTGGTGGAAAAGTTTGTTTCAGGTTTTTTTAATAATCTAAGATGTTGATAAGCAAGAGATACGTATTCAGGTACATAAAATGTAAGAGAAATTTATTTATTCCTGAAAGTTTCTAATATATTGTCGACACCAGAATTGGTACGACACCAAAATTTATATCTGACACCAAAATTAGAAATATTGACACCAGTTTCTCTTTCTTTTCTTCTTAACTCCCCTAGTTTAACGGCATCATTCCTAATTCTTTCTTTTCTCTTCCTTTCTGCCATCCTTTTTTGTTTTTGTTGCTCTGCTCAAGCGAAGCACAACTCTACCGGTCGTGACCTCTCAGCGGTCCACAAAATGGTAACACCCGGGCGTTTTATCCGCACGAATCCAGTATAGGAATCTTCCGAACTGACCATGTCCACGTGAGCACCTGCGTCATGCGGAAGGTAAGGACACCGTGAGGTCTTTCCAGCCACTCCTCAAAGAGGGGGCCACCATAATTATAGCGTGCCCAGCACTGGGTTGCGACAGTCGCTGTCACCATTACACCATGTGATCCCGCCGGAACTCTGTCCGGCATGCCACAACTTGGTGCGTCAGAGGCGTTTCGCCCCAGTAGTGCATCTTCACGCGCAGATCGTACATGCGAGAAAAGGACTTTTACCTCCAAATCTCACGGTGGCAGGTCAGCAAGGAGGTTCGCCGCTTCGCGGGAAACTGTGTCACATCCCCGCACCATCCGGATGGCCATGACCCTCTGGCTTGCGTTCAGCTTGGCCGCTGGTCGCTTTGACCGAACGATTTTATATAATTCATTTTCGTTTGTCTTTGAATTACCTACCTACGTAACTCTGAAAACTAATTTTGGTGTAACTAAGCAATTTTGGTGATTGGTATAACACCACCAAAATCACCAAAATTGCACCACCAAAATTAGAATCTTGTTGAATATGTTTATTTAAAAAAAAACTACTAAAATTTTACTCTTTATATTTGTATACTTTTGAAAACATACCTTAACCTTTTTATTATAAATTTAAATTACAATACCGACCTAATCATAAAACGTTTTTAAAACATTACACCAAAATTGCAGGTTTTTTGTCCGATTACTAAGAAAAGACTTACTTACGTTTTTGACGGGAAATCACAGAGGGATGGCACTCGTCTATCACTGCTGCGCGTGAGTGCCTGACTAAATGAAGTTTACGCTGGGAGCGTTGTCCGTCTAGGTTTATTCTATACGAGTCAATTAATGATTAAATTACTCCCACCAAAATTTAAAATTTCCTGCGGACAGTCTTTTTTGATTTTCACTAGGATAAAGTAATGCCCTAAATATAAAAATAAAACAGTCATTAGATAGAAAAAATAATGCTGAATACAAATAAAATTAGTAATTTCTAGTAAACTAGTGTAGTTTCGTTCAAGCGGTGGTCGTCCCCAAAAAAACAGATTGTGGACGCGCCACCAAACTTAGAATTATGCTAAATAATTATTTTTTCAATTTACTACAAAAATGTTATTTACTAAAATATTGACGGCCTGATCAAGATAAGTACGCCTTCTTTCTATAGAAAAAATAACTTCGTTGTACGTTTACTTTAAGATATGATTTTCAGCTGCGCCGCTTAAATATTATGCTTGAGAAATTCACTCTAATCGTTCTTTCCATTTAAGAAATACCTATCGAAAACATCTATACCATAGTCATGCTACTGCTAGGGGTAGGATATTAAATTCCGATTCTGATAATACACATTCTGAAAATACTAGTAATATATCAGTTCTTCAACCCTCGTATTCTTATACCTGTCCTAGTCATATCAATGTTACTCATGATGGTAAATTGTATGTTAAATAAAAATATTAAAAAATAAATATTGGTTTCTATCAGATCGAACAGTTACCACTTTGGAAAAAAATATAATTATTAATTGTCTTGACGCAAAGAAGGTGTAGGTTGAAAATCAACAGAGATATATATTACTTTAAAAACGTCGCCCCATACACTTTTTTAAATAGCTCCTCAGTTAGACAATTAGCTCCGTATCTTATACAGAGCTAATTGTCTATTCAATGAACTACTATTAGTACCCTCTAAAATATACCATAGGTTACGATATAGGTTCCTATCAGGGGCAGTTTGCCTATGGAAATCATTCCTACTAGTTCCGTTGAACTGTTCCACCATAGAACTAATGCAACTACTTTGATCCCACTAGTTCCATTGGACTACACAACGGAACTAGTGCAACTATTTATTTCCACTATTTCCATTGTAGTTATTTTTTGGTAAATGCTACCTGCTAGAAAATAGAAATAGAAAGTTTGTGAGGATGTATGTATAGATGTTTACAGCATTTAGCAAAAATTAACTACAATGGAATGAAAAAAGTAGTTTGCATTAGTTTCATTTTTTAACTTCAATGAAACTAGTGGAAATGATCGAATTTTAAATACTATTTTAGTGTATGTAGCTAGGTTTGGCTAGTATAGTGTGCTAGCTCTTTGTCTGAATTAATTATAAGTTCCTACTAAAATTAATTGATTTGATACTTAATAAATAAATATAATTGTAAAAAACAAAGTTGTTTTTCTTATTCTATCTCAAGTTTGTAACCGAAATGAATACCATAGTAGGTAAGATTTGGGGAAGGATATATCTTGCTAAAACTTCTTATAGGTAGGTAAATGAAAATCTACAAAAAAAAACACTTCAGGCTGATGCTACAGGGTAGCCCGCGAAATTCAAATTTTCTTACGTTTTTTGCAATTTGCTGGCCAGTGCTAGGTTGTATGTTGATTAAAATATTGTTCACGATTGTAAGACGTATGTAGTTACAGAACTAATAAACTAAAGGTCTAGCAAAAAAGATTTTTTCAAGGTCAAAGTCATTGCTAGACCTTTTAGAACTTGGAGGATTGTACTGATGCTTTTGATGATTATTAGTTCTATAACTACATACGTCTTACAATCGCGAACAATATTTTAATCAACATATAACCTAGCTCTGGCCTGCAAATTGCAAAAAAACGTAAGAAAATTTGAATTTCGCGGGCTGATCGGAGCAGTCACTCTAACTAAAAAGTTATGTTACTTTTAACCGAAAACTTCAGTTACAAATAACAAAATAGTTTGGTTACAATAATATTATAGTGATGTTACTTTTAACCGAAAAGTTTAGTTACAGATAACAATTCCGTACTGTTGGAAGTAATACGAGGGGCAGCCATAAATAATTCAAGAAGTTCATTTACAGATAACAAAATAGTTTGGTTACAATAATATTATAATGATGTAACTAATAACTGAACTATACCAAACCCATGACCAAGTTTTAACCAAAAGGTTTTGTACGCGCTAACAATAAAACGTGGCTATTTTTACATAACACTTTTGTTTTATAATACACATATTAAGTTATTTATTCTAGAACACTTTGGTACAACGTGAATAATAAATTTGTTAAGAAGTTATCATTTTTGTCGAGCTACTAATAACAGATCTCTAATAACAAAACTGAATTTGTCTAATAAGAACTATAGTTATGTAGTCACTATTTTTATGTAACAGGTTACTCAATTGTTTGTTATTTGTTACTCAAAACTTTTTTCAGTGTATATCAGAAAAACAATTGGGGCGCAGCAGGGCCAAAGCCTACTAGCCCATAGTTTGACGTCTGAAAGGAGAATTAGGGGTCCTAGAACGAAGGGCAAAGAAGGAACGTAGCTGTGGTTTTAGTCAGTAAAAGGCTGACGCCCGAGCTCCCACTCCATCCTAGAGCGAGAAAAGTAATTGAATGACTCCCAACTTAAAAAAGTATATAATCAATCCACAACGAATTTTACCCAGAAGATTTAAGCTACCGTTACTCTATGTCTAAATATATTATCACTTCATAATCCATGTCCTAAAACGTGAGATCTCACTTATCACCAGCCCTATTCTCACAAACAGTCCGTTATAATGGCAACCAAACAAACTATTTTTTCCTCTCGGTTGGTACAGAGTGCTGTTTTGTAAATGTGAAGGTTTGGTCAACATTTCACGAACCACGCGCCAAGGGCCGCGCCTTCGTCCTAACACGAGCGGATTAGGGCTGCCACGCAAGCATTTTCAAACAGTAATCCTCTTTAAAAAAAAACTGGCTTTTGCCAGTTAGCGGTCTCGTCCGCATGATAGTAGAAAACATAACCTAACCTAACGTAACTTTACCTATAATAACTCCCGATCTGGACGTCCGATCCGGTCCGGCTTTGATTTATCGTACAGGACTACACGCCCGCTGCGCGTATACACTCAATTTTTTTTATTATATTATGTATTTTTAACACAATTTATTTCCAAAACTAATATATTAGGCACCAGTTTCTCACAATACAGCTAAAACATTTTCGTGTAAACATTAAGTTAGCTTTGTGAAGAGAGCATGGATGGCAATTATTTTCATTCACTGAAAAATTTTTCTTTAATTGATCTAGTAGTTTTTATTTTTATGTATTACAAATAAAATCGATTTCTTCTTATTTATTATAGTATCTATATTGTAAACCTCATAATTTGGACAGGATGAACATTTGTAAAAACTAAGTGTACAATAGGCCGTCTTATTGCATAGGTAATCTCTTACATATAACCTTGGGATGGACTGAAAGAAAGGAAATAGATTTGGGTCGGATAACATAATTTATTCAAATCGACTTCGTGGTCAAGTGTCAACCCTGACCAGGTATAAGGTGTCATATTATCGGATATATTTGGCTTGTGGTTTATCTAAAGGTATAGTGTTAAACATTGGACATCGACGAGCACTGTTTAGTTAGGATTTCTTGTAAGTGTGGACAAAGGACTGAATTTTATTTAAATAATATTTTTTTATATAGCCTTTTCAGATAACATTTATTGTAACCAAATATTGGTTTCAGTTCAATATACTATATATATTAAAAAAGAACACTATTATAAAATACAAATGGGGAATGTAAATAAGAAATGTTAATCTCGAATTGTCACAATATTATTGTGTTTATCAGTATAGAACACAAAGTTTTTAAGTATATTTTAATATTATGTTAATATTCGAAAGTTACAATGTTGAAGTTATAAGTATTGAATGTTTATAAACAAAAGAATTTGATTGATTGACATAACAACGTACAGCCAAAACTTCTGGGACTAGGACCGTGAAATTTTATACAAGTTTTCTATTATGACGTAGGCGAGTAGGTACTAAAAGCGCATTTTTCAAAATAGGGTGATTTTTTTCTAATAGTATGAAAATAGTGGTCCAAAGTTTGTAAGAAGAAAACTACTTTAACGCGGGCGCAGCAGTTAGTTAAAAATAACCTAACAACCATAACATTCTCAAGTCACCTAAATCAGTTAACATAAATCATTGATCATGTCAGTATAATTTCCATAATAAAGCCCAATTCTTTGCCTCGACTTGACACCGTCCACCATGGTCCACCTTCATCCACCGTGGGAACAGGTGTGCGAGAAAGCCGGCGCACCCATCGCTATCGTCGAGAAAGTCATCGTCGACCTCTGATCATGGATCACCCACGGCTCTGGGGATTGTTATGTAAATTGAATGTTATGACTGTTTAACCTGCTCGCCAGTGCTCACTTATGATTTCATTAGCGGTGTTTGTGTGTTCGTTTGTCGGTGGCTCTTTTTTGATTGGGTTGAGTTTTAATTGAGAGTTCGATAGTTGATTTGATTAGAATGGGATTGTAGTATATTTGTAGGTAGTTCGTAGTTGCTTGACTACATTTTTACTCCATCACATAAAAACACGTCTAAGCAAACTATGTAAATAGAATAGAATGTAAATAATAGTATAAAACACACAGGCGGGACAGACACAGCCCAACGTTTACAAACACAAAGTAAATTAGAAAAAAAAAGTACAGAATGCGATTTATGAAGGCGAAAATTTATAGGTCATGGTGTGTGTGTATGTTTATGGGAAAGTTTCCATGTATTTACGTTCGTGTATATGTTATTACTACTTTACGTTTCAACGGCTAAACGGTTGGATGATTTAGTTCAATTTTGGTAAACGGCTAGATAATTTTAAATTCATTGGATAAGTTCTATGATATTTTTTCAAACTTTAAGTTAGTCTTTACTTATAGTTACTACTTGTTTCCTTTGATTTTTTTAAAAGTCTGTTTTCCCTACTACTTGTACTACTTCTTGTATTGGTTTCAGCGTTTTCTACTGTATACAAGTATGTTCTAAAATCTCTTTAATCGAGCCAGGTGAATCAATTATTCTATATAACCAACTTATAGACTTGTAAAATTTGAACCATAAAAAACCACTTAAACAACAAATTATAGCTAATTATCATAACAAGTAAAGTCAACATCGTCTCAACTGACTTCACGTGCTAACTACCCTCCTCCCTCCATAATTAGGCCCCCATTCATTTCATCATCATCATCAGTAAATCATTTACATTCTATTAACTACCTCACTTAGTATTCATCGCTGAGTTCTGCTCTGAAACTATATTTTTTCCTCGCACTTGCCATGACAAATTGTTTGATAACTGTACCGCCCGCCTGCGCCGGCGCACGCAAGCGCGTGATCTGCGGCTCGTGGCTCAGAATGCGTTTGGTTTTCAATTAGATGGTTTAATTATTATAATTTAACATTCTTGATCGTATGATCTTGGTTGCTTGATGGTGTGTAGTGGTGGTTTTGAGATCGAATCGTAGTGGATCTGTTGTTGTTGTGAATGATCTAACTCCACGAATACCTAACTAAGAATTTTTTCATTTTTGTTATTTTTTTTTGATGATAAACTATCCAATGACTTATCCTTTTTTAAAGCGGAGCGGGAGGGCATGTATATTCTTTCTTCGCTTTGCATTCCAGGACTTCAGGTTTCCCTTTCAGAAACCAACCTATAACTCCAGTAGGCTTCGGCCGTGCTGGACCCCTACAATTTTGTTAACATTATTAGAGGCGCGCGCCTAATGCCATTGTTCTTACAAACTAAAACAAACACATCTCGTGTTCACTGCTCATTACTTTGGAGCATCGAAGCATGACCCTCTTCATTGGATTAACTTCCTCCATAATCGAGATGGCTCGGTTGGCGCAGTGGTTGAGCGATTAGCTGCAGCGCTACGGATCGCAGGTTCGATTCCCGCACGGAAAAATCATTTATCTGGGTGTCTCATGTATATGAGTTTATATGTTTGTGAACGCATCCACGATACAGGAGTAATTCTTAGTGTGAGACAACGTTGATTTAATCGACGTTATTTTATACTAGACTAGCAGCTGTCCCCTGCGGTTTCACCCGCATTTTTCGTTACTGCTCCGCTCCCGTGGGTTGTCGCGTGATGGTATATAGCCTATAGCATTCCTCGATTCATGGGCTATCTAACACTGACGGACCAGTAGTTCCAGAGATTACCCCCTACATACAAACTTACAAACATACAAACTTAAAAATTTTACCTCTTTATAATATTAGTATAGATGAGGCCCGTGTTTCCTACCTGACTACCCTAAGAAGAAACACCGAAATAAACTCAGAGGTCACAGTCTTTTTTGAGGTCCATACAAAATGGAATGATCATTTTGAACCAGTCTTTAGACCAACATCAGAGTTCCCTCCTTCAAGTCGTGAAGCTCCTAATCACGGACCACCTTCCAGCTGACCAATCACAAGCCTCAACTTTTAGCTCAACTATCGGCACTTTCCTATCGTATTAGCATTATCGCATACACTTTCTCGATACAATTTTAAGTAAACACAGACAAATAACATGGTTGTTACGATTTCTCTCTATTGAAATTGTTGTTTGGCGGTAATTTGTGTGTTGATTAAACTGGTTTCTAAGTGGTAGGCATTGTTAGAGGTTTAACCAGATGTTGGACTAAGGCATGGGTCAGATTGATGCAATTCAGTGTTCCAACCGAGGTCACTTTCGTGGGTTATGTGAAAATAACCCCCAGGGACTTAAAACGATTGGAAAGAAGTGGGGTTTAGTCAAAGTCTGACACGATTGAGAGTTCTACTCAGAGTGGAAGACGTCATTGGATGATTATTCTCCTAAAAAAATGAAAAAGAGGTCACCTTATAGTCTTTTTTACGTAGCAAGAGTTGGGTGACGGCAGGACGAAAATATGCATCTTTAAGATGAAAGAAAAGGATAGATTATAAGAATCTAACAGCTGTCACTGAAACCATCCTATAACAAATTTAGTATAGTAGGAGTTTGGTTTGTACGTTTCGACTGTGTGGCGGCTACAAGGATGTAATCCACGCGCCAACATGTTCACAAATTAGTCATTACGGGTGTGAAAACGCACCCGCCATCCAAGGATATTGAAGGTCGTGGATTACATCTGCTGTTTACACAGGTTAGAACTAGCAAGGTCACCTCCGCTGGCGCGCTTGATTATATCCACGTGGTTCATGCTTAATACTATTAAGTAATCGGAAGACTCTGTGTGCATTTCACCTTGTTGGAATAGTTTACTTGATAATTTTGAGCTTTAAACTAAGGCCCCATATAACATTCATATCAATATCAAATAATATAAATAATATGACAGTTTTATTGCTGTTTCTGATAGTCTGACTTTAGCCTGAAATAACCTGTTAAGTGAAACAGTAGCAATTTCAATAAATCTTCAGCACATAAAATTAGCTAATTTTATTACGTTAAATATTATTAACGTGACATAAATAACTCTCCAAGATGATTTTACGGAACTTATAGTCGTTAATTGTTATTAGATATTTTATAGACTTCATAAAGTGTGCGATTCTAGGAGCAACAAACTAGATAATTGCTGTGAAACTGTTAATCCATAGATTAGACATCAACGCGTTAATAAGTGAAGGTGCTTTTTCATGAACCTTACACAGATATCAATATTGCTACTCATTTCTAATGTTTCTTTTGCTTTTTCTTTTTACAGTATTTACAACAACTTAATTAGTTATTTATTACTGTTACATAATTATGTCATTATTAATTAAATATCTTCTCTTGTGTCACTTTTTCTGGGCGGAGTGACAGAAACTTTCAGACTTTTGCTAGCTAAAGCCAGTGTTCCTTCAATTACCCTTTGTGTTCTAGGGCTACGGTGACTCTTTTGAACAATCCCGCATGATAGCCGTAGTTAGAAATGGTTTTCGATGATCATTTCGAAGAGCTTCTAAACATTCTTTTTTATCTTTGATAGGTTCGCGTTTGACCGCTATCTCACCTGATGGAAAGACGATGAGGCCGACGATGGGGCGAGCTTATCTAGAAGTAACCTATTCACTCTTGACTTAAACATATCATAATATGTGACTAGCTCCAATGATTTCAGCTTAAATAGCTCCCGAAGCTATCAGATCTAACGACCAAAATGACTAGCATTTTCTACGTCAAAGAAACTCATATAACTTTCAAAGACTAATGGAGTCAGTTACAATGAAGTTTATCGCTAAATATTACACGCTTTTCTCTCGAACATTGTTGGGTAAACCGCAACATATGAGCGACAATATTTGACCAGTCTGTCTTGGCACACGGGAAAATGAACGGACTAAGCGTTTCGCCTTGTCGTTTGTACGTGTACATCGAGGGACTGGAACAAATTACCTGCTGCGGTTTTCCCGTCCGATTATAATTTGGGTGTCTTTAAAGCTAGAGTGAATAGGCTTTTAATAAACTAGTGCGCCTCACCATCGACTGCATTACTGCTTACCATCAGGTGGGATCGCAGTCAAGCACTAGTTCATAACAATAAATGGCCATGGAGAATGAGGCTTTTCGCCATGACAAGTGGTACCACGCTTGACTTTCAAGCTACGAGTATATTGGTCATCCCAGTAGTATGTTTACTTCTTGAGGTGCAGTGATGGACAGTTTGAGGGTGCTCACAGAGAAAGCTTCTGTGGTTTTAAACTCTTGTAATGGATGAATAATAACTATTTGGTTATTTGAATACAATGGATTTGTTGGGTTTATTTTAAGGTTAAGATACCGCTAGGTACTAAAATATGAAATGCCTACATAGCATAATTCCCATTACTGGGACTCAGACCTCCTTTCTAGAAGAGGGAATGGGTCGTAATCAACCAAACGGGCCAATTTGAATTGGTAGATGTCACGTGTCTTTGTATTTTTGGTTCCCTCACGATGTTTTTTTTCTTCGTTTTGAGAGTAATAGTGATGAAATAAATGCGTCTGGCCGGGTTCGAACCCGCAACCTCAACTCGTAAGTCGGGGCCGTTAACACAATGTTTATCCTTGACTTTTATCTTCAAATCGTTCTTCGATAAACTCTTAAAATAATCCCATAGCAAGCCTACCATTTGAAAAACTATCAATGAACATTTAAACAACAAATCAATTCTCAATCGTACCATCAACTTATACAAACTAAAAGATACTGCATTCATGAATCATGAACATGCTTTGATCGCTATATAAAAACGCACCGGTTAGCATTGTCTTACTGGGTCAAACCGTACCAATATGTTAATCATATAAACTGAGGTTAAGCTTATGGCCCTGTTAGTACAGTAACATAGTATTGACGCTATGCAGGTTAGCTAATTAATTATAATGGACTTAAAGATAAACTAACTACAAGTATTTACAAAGGTAGAAAGAGAGTTAAACTATACAAATACTGACAAAAATAAAAGTTTATTGCAGTAACATGTACAACTTTTACAGTAAATCTACAAATCCTTGCACTAACTGGACAGGCCCATTCATATCTGTGTTGTTTTTTCCTCAAAAGATCTCAGTCAACAATCTTAATCGTTCTTATATCTCGACTTTGACCCCCTGAGCTTGTTTCGGTGTTCCTTCTCTAGATATTCAGCTAAGAAACACCTGCACTGCATTTCGGCATCGAGGTACTCATGCACATCACTATCATCTGGACTGTGCTCAAAAGACTGGTGGCGAACGAGCCAGCCGTCTGGTCACACAAACTGCCGATAAAGTTAGTGAGAAATATCTTTGTAAAGATGATGTGCACACGGACCCCATACCAAGCGGTTTCAAGCTCAAATGGCTCAAATCTATAAATTAATAATAGAGGACAGAAAAATCACGATTTGCACGAAAAATTGCCAATTCGGTATGACAAATTGACTTGTATAATTGCGTTATTAATCGCACCTCTTAATTGGCGCTGACATTTGTCAGATAACATCGCGATTTATTTGGTGTTATAAATAACAAAACATGTTACATAAACAAATTTCTCACGCTGTATATTCCGTGATATTTCAATCGCCTGTACGAGTCATAATAGATTTATTTTATCGAGTTCATAAGAACTAAAAAAACTACAAAAGAACTTGTCAAAACAGAGCTTGAAAAGCAGCACAAACGTAGTTTCACTTTTCAAAGTTATGCCACAAAACGTGATGATAGCGCCATGTTCTGATAAAACAACAATACATACAGTGTACTGTTACAAAAATGCCGACGCACTGGAGACCAATACAGCCATTACAGCAACCAAACAAAAACAACGGTGGCATTGAACAGCAACCAGCTTTGTACGAACCACTGTCACTATCTACCAAACAAAACCTACCAACTTACAACTACCACTCCTCAAACAACTTATCAACCTTCTCCCACTATTAATAAAACCTGTTATCCAATAACATAACATTTTATAACGGCAAACGTAATTTCGCACCACATACTCTCATTTGATAAGACACCAAACCACTTTCGAACTTAGTTCACTTTCTAAGTTAATAAAAATACTATAACAGGTGCTTATAAGGTAAAGGTAATATTGTAAGTAATTAATAACTTGGTTTCACTTTGTGTTTCCAATAAATAATTACTATTCTCTGTAATGCGACGACTACTAGATTGTATCAGCGTGGACATATCGCGATGAAAAGTTGTGGAGAGTCTCTGTGAATTAGAATGAAAATGGCAATAACGCTGGCCTTGTAATTACAGTTTATTTCTAATGTATTGAATGTTGGCGTTAACATCAGGAGAGAAATTGTGAATGCCGAGAAAACTGGCCTCGATGAAAGACATTTGCAAAATGTGCCGCTTTTACTGTGCGCAGAATTCCATCTGCTAGATGTATCAGCGATTAGTATCTTTACATCTGATAAGTTCTGGGAGATTTCTGATATTGAATATACCAATAAACACATTAAAATAAATATTATTCTGTGAATTTAGTATTCTCTATCCTAATCTTAATTATCTATTAGATACTATCTTAACTAATATTATTAATGAGATATTCTGTATTTACGTTTGGATACTAGGATCTGGAATAGGATACAAGAACAATATTTATCCCGATGGCGGGTTTCCCTGGGATAGTTTTTTCTTTAACGGGGATAAAACTCACGGAGGACACGGTGGAAAATACGACGAAGGTGTGCCGTGCTTGACCCATAGAATCCTTGGGGAGGCAACTTGCAGCAGAGACATTTCACGCCAGGCTTTAGTTAAAGCTACAGTCCGGAGCGAGAGGGAATGGGATGCGGGCACCTCCTTAAGCGAAGTAGTGATGCTATCAAAGGAGATAGCGGATGGTAATGGATAGTGAGGGAATGGACGTCCTCCCCCCCAACAACGACAGGAGACATACTGGACGTTGGAAGCAGTCGCATAGTAGTAGTTCGATCGGAATATTTAAAATAAAACACTGGGAGCAAAGCCGTTGGCAATAGCTAGTTCAGAACATTTCCACTGGTTCTAAATTCTTACACTACATTACGCAATCCAAGGACGGTAGCTTCCGATTGCGCCACCGTGCAAGTGATCCCATCTTTGGTGCTGATCGCTTTGTGAATCTGGGACACATCGGATTCCTAAACAGCCTTAATGAGTCGATGCAATTGCAAATTTGTTGGATCATGTGCTTAGTCACTTGCTTTGACTATTGGAGCTGATTTATTTGATTGCATCTTTTTTTCTATACTAATATTATAAAGAGGTAAAATTTGTAAGTTTGTATGTTTGTAAGTTTGTATGTAGGGGGTAATCTCTGGAACTACTGGTCCGATTTGAAAAATTCTTTCATTGTTAGATAGCCCATTTATTGAGGAATGCTATAGGCTATATAACATCACGCTACGACCCACGGGAGCGGAGCAGTAACGAAAAATGCGGGTGAAACCGCAGGGGACAGCTAGTATAATATAAATTAGTGCTCGACTCGATCTCACGGGATGGTAAGCAGTAATGCAATCATTAATGGTAAAGCGCCCTAGTTCATTAAGAGCCTATGTACTCTAGCACACCTTTAAAACATCTAAATTATAATCGAACGAGTAAAAAGGTAGGTTAATCAATAAAAGTCTAACACTTCTTTTCGCAAGGAAACTGGCAAGATATACACCATATACAATTGAAAGGTTTATGATGGATTGAGGGTTTCACAAAATTCAGGACGTAATTTTCATGTAAAAATATTATTATACAAAGCTCTTTACTATATAATACAGTATTTAAGCCTGTGCTTAAACGTCTCTGTAAGCTTGTCATTACGTCCACTTCTCGACAGTATACATATATGTATCTTCTCTAAATAATGCCATCTACGCAAACTAACACAAGCACTTTGCTTACCCAAAGCTCACACTACTTTTGAAAGTGAAAAGTGTCACTTTCTCGTCCAGCTGGGATCCAGTGCTGTCTGCTGGTCTAGCCAGTTGTGCCTCGTTTAGATTGATGATGCGTTTGGACCGTGTACTAGTAAGAAACTTGTATCTATTCTGAAATTAATTCTTCGAGGTTATTACTCGTATGGTAAGGTGAAACAAGTTAGTAGCCTCTGTAAGTAAGACTAGAGGTGCTTAGAATTTCGATTTATTAATAACTTCTAATCGTTTATTCAACACTTTTTCTTAGATACTGGCATGACATTAAGATAAATTAGTGCTTTATATTGAATCTTTATTTATATTAGAACAATAACAACCAAATTGTGTGGTTTATTGATTTTGGCGGGTTTTAAGATAAAATACTCTTGTGTAGATAAATATTTTTTGGTCTGTCGGTAACCGCTTCAATACGATACTTTTAACAATAAAGGTCTCCTGTTATGATGCTTTTGTTTCATTTTTTTTCCAAAAATCATCTGGAACAATAGTTCAACTTTCATTCTTCACCGTCAATTATGTTGTGATAAAATGCCTTTCCATGGTAAAGAAAATCGACTTGTGTAACGTTATAAGGTGAGGGTAAAGAAGAAACCTTGAAACCTTAATGTAATGTTTTTTAATATTTTTTTGGCTGTACTATAATCTGTATATAATATGTAAGAATCCCTTGTCAATATAATAAACTACTATAAAGCGACTATGACCTGATCCATGATTTAACCTATCACATACCCGCAAAACGAGACACAATAGTAAAACAATAACAGCGCGGTCTCATAGGGCCGGTCGGGGATTCATGAATTTAATAGCTGCTAAAGCTCCACATGATGACAAGTAACCAGTCAAAGACTCAGTAGTAGCTAGCAAGCCACTGCAGTACCTACAGCCGGACCACAGATTACTAAATAGTTACTACGTAACAGATACTTCACTCAGTAGAAAAATTACAATACCTACTACTATAATAGCCTACTATATCGCGTCGGCAACCACTGCATGCTAAAATGTGCCTTAATGCTCAAGCGTACAGTTGTGATTGCTTCGCACCGCGCGATCCCGCAGCAATCGCAGGGCTGCCTCTTCGATAAAATTAAATTAACATGACTTTTTGGGTTTATGTTATTGAGAACTGTGAATGTTCTGACTTGTAGTTACAATTTAGTTATAATTAAATACAGTATAAAAATTGTATCGTTTATAAAATATTTCTTTTATAAATTTCGTCGTACTTTCGTCATTGTCAGGTAAATGGAAAAATGTTAGGTGTTTATCCCTTCTTTTACTTGATTTGCACCCATCTAAAGGAAGCAAGGCATCATAGGTACGCGTACGAACGAACAGCACTATTAAAATTGAACGGCGTGCGCGCGCTTCGCTTGCGAAAACCGCACTGAATTTGATCCGCAAGCGGACCGAGACCGCTCGGCTGGGCGGTAGGCACTTATAGCGCGCAAGTACATGGAGTGACGGAGGCCTGGCCGGACGCTGACTCCAATCTACAATTTACTTTATGACGAGAATAAATTGAATCGCATTCCTGTCCACACACTGCACATGTGATGCAAAACTATTGCAGTTGCTGTTTGTAAATAAAAACAGCACATAGAAATGGTGTTGTACATTCCTTCCTGTTTAGAAAATAATGTAAATGACTGTAAATATCGATAGCTATAGTATTTTTGTTAACACATTTATTATGCGTACAGCTAAGGAGTGGAATTCCCTGCCGGGGTCTGTGTTACCTGAAAGCTACAACTTAGGAGTCTTCAAGTCAAGAGTGAATAGGTAACTTCTAGGCAAGCGTGCTCCATCGTCGGCCACATCATCGCTTACCATCAGGTGAGATAGTGGTCAAACGCGAGCCTATGTATAATTAAAAAAAAAACACTTAGATGCAATTCATGGTCGTGATGACCCAGTTAAAGTACCTCATGCATAAGGTTGCGGGTTCAAAAATGCTGTAGCCATTGCTGTTGGTCTTGGTGGTCATCCGTAGATCTTTGACAGTCATTACAGGTAGTCAGATGTTAGAAAGTCTCACCAACAGTCCATCCAAGGAGAGTCGTGTTGCCCAATAACTGGGTAACTTGTAAAACCCAGGTATAGACTGGAAGCCGACCCTGAGCTGCCCAAGCCGTTGGGAAAAGGCTTGTGAGATGATGGCTTTTAGTATTAAATGGTACGACAAAATCACAAAGCAAATACTCGTGATTCCCGTACCTAAGTGGTTGCAATGGGTGCGTAGAGTCAAACTGTTAAATTTTTAAAACTTTGTGGCCAAAAATAAATATCAAAAGTCTTTCACTCCAAAATTCAAGTAGACAGTTATCTGAATATTCACAAACCAAAGACATTGCTTTGCTCCACATTCTCAAATAACATTTTATACCAGTTAAAACATTTCGAACGTTTTCAATACAATACAATTCAATATTCCTTATAACGGCGATCTAACGGGGCGGTCGAGTCGGGTCATAATCCATATCCATTGTCATAGTGATATTCAAACAATACAGCGAAGTAGGTAAGCAAGGGTGTTCGCATGTGGCGAGCGCCATTGTCCGGCGCACGGCGGCGGCTTGTGCAATGCGCGGGCGCAGGAAATGGAGCGCGACGTAGAAGCTGCGGCGTCAGGCACCGATACACACGCACACATGCTCAACTGTGCACAGATGATACATGTGTACAGGCAAGAAAATCGAGTACATACTTAGAAGTGACTACATTTAGAGAAAAAGAAAGACAAGTGTACTCCATCGTCAGCCACATCATAGCTGAGAGAGATAGTGATCAAACCCGACACTATGCATAGATAATATAAAAAAAATAAAAAGAGAAGTCATTGGATCATATCCCACCTCAAAAAATCACACTAATATTAAAAAGCCGTTGTGTGTTTGTTATTTCGTTTAAGAAGCTCGAATGTTGAATGGATTTCATTGAAATTTGGTATACGGGTAGACTACGTCCTGCACATATGATACTTTTTATCCATACAAACGTAATACCAAAATCATTTGCAGTTTAAGCATATTTACACCATAATATGATGTTATTCGGATTCAGACAATAATTATCTAGGTTCCTACGTCGTCTTTTTGTTGAAAAAATTACCCCAAACGAAATTTAAGCGAATTTAAATTTGCACATTTTCACAGCGAAAATGTCATGTTTTTATTTTGTTTTTTCTATATTATAAACAACAATATTTCAAAATGTCTCTCCGTAGAAACACAGATATTTTTATCAAGTTATAAATACTCGAAACAATATTGGAAATACATTAATTTTTCATTCATCATTTTTGGAACATCTCCCAAATTTCCAATAGTTTGTATTGCTATCACAGCAAGCAACTGTCAGTGTGCGGATGATGACTTTACTCAAATCAGTGTGTCCAAGAATTGTTTATACTATCTGGATTGATTTCATCAACCTCAAAAACGTGTTTTATTTCGTCTCAACTCAAGATAGCGCGCGGTGTACGCAGGCCACTTAAGAGTATGATCTCTTGGGATAATTTTCTATTACCACGCGAGCCAAGCCACCGGCAGCAGCTAGTTTGTTATATTTGTTTGACTGTACCATCATGTGTAGGTGGAACACAGATAATAAAATACAGTTTTTACAAGATCACACAAAGACTCACACATTGAAACCTATTTGTTTATAACACACGCACACTTTCGCAATTCTTAATAGTGCAGATCTTTCATACAAGGTGTTACGAGTAAGTAGGCGGGCTACACTTTTGTATACTCATCGATGAAGAAGATGAAAGAAAATTGAGTTTCTAGTAAATGGCCTACTCGTATGTTTTACCTAAGAAGATTATTCATCATTCTGACAAAACACTAAATTTCCCACTTGAAAATGCAACTCAACGAAAGAAAACGAGTTTTTTCTTGTCTACATTATGTACGAAGAGGAAATAAACCTCGTTTTCTGCAATGCCAATCGATCTAGATTATCGCTGCCATAGCTAATTCTTATAATAGCCGTTATTTTGCAAATATTGTGAAGTCACCAAACAGTTATAACTACTAGAAAGTATGACTTGTGTGTGTCAATGTTTGCAGATCACGACAATTGCGCTGGAACTTTTTTATTGTCTTAGTAATGGTGAATCTTTACAACAACTTGCTTCTTAATTTAAGAATGTTGAAAATATAAATATCTGATTTGCAGTATCAAACGGGAGTTTACTGACTAAAACTCATTGTTCCTTCAGCTGTCCTTTTTGCGAGAGCTGTGGTAACTGCTTCGAACAGTCCTGGCAGGTGTTGGCCCTAAATGGCCCCATCGCATGTGTATCGCACGTGGAACATTTCGCATCGACCCAGACTTGAACCTTACCGGACGGCCGGACGCAGACTGCACGTGGCTCATGATCATTATCATCATCTCAGCCGAAAGACGTCCACTGCTGAACACTGCTTGCACATGGCTTGCCGTCGACAAACCCAGAGTTGCATTGCAGATGTTGCGTTTTTCCTGCCTTTATCTTAATTTTCTAAGCAACATAATTTCAAAATACCGATACTGCAATTTCCTCATCGCTAAGAAAAATTCAGCTGCCATCTAGGCACGCAATCTTGTCAACATTCCGGGGAGTTGCGATGTGGCGATGATTTCATGTGTTTTCTAGCACATACCTAGTTACAGCACATTCGTGGGAACCGCGCAGGCGTGGGGCGATGTGGCAGATGAGATCGTCGTACACGCACTACCGGAGTACTGAGTGTGCAGGCCATAGAGTTACGAGAAGTTTTGGTGGCCTACTAAAGGCGGTATTATCTAATGGATTATTTAGCCTCTGATTCGGTCCAATTAGATTCACTTTTTCTTAATAAACTAATGTGCTTCACAATCAACGATTGCATCACTGCTTCCCATCAGGTGGGTGCGATCCCACCAGTACTAGCCAGTTCATATTAATTCTATATTTTTTAAATACTATAACTTAATAGTGCTTGTCTGAAGATCGGAACCGTCTCAGATCCCTCATCTGTGCAGATTTTTTCTGCTACACCCAACCCGGGTGCAGAGTCTGAGAATTTTCCAGGTTAGCCCCATGGCCAACCTAACTCACCATTACAACTAGTGTCCAGGCGTGAAGCTTTTTAAGTGGTTATTATGAAACCTATGCTGCATTCTTAACTCTGTGGCACCGTCCGGCTGTTATTCCGTTTAACTGGAATGTGTTATCGCTCGCGCTCGGGGTGATAACGGAAGATGTGCGAATCCAATAGAGCAGAACTGTTGGGAAGTCGACCAGATCTTGTGAGTAAAAAATGGTGGTATATTTACGAGTATGTTATCAGTGTCAGCTTTATTGATACCGTTTTTTGCAACTACAGAAGTAACTGCTTCTATCTGTCGTGAGGGGCTTACCCCTAGTACATAGTTTATTTACTTTTAAATTATAAACTCACACAAGACACAACAACTGAATCACAAACATAAACACAGCAATAGTATCAATATTATTTCTGTTTATCAATAATACTAGCATTAGCATTATCGGCCTTGTAATGTTCCCACTGTTGGGACTCAGGCCTCCTCTCTAGGAAAGGGAATCGGCTGTAATCTACAACGCGGGCCCAGTGCGGATTGGTGGATGTTATATATCTTCGAATTCTTGGTTCTAGGACATGCCGATTTTCTCACGATGTTTTCCTTCACCGTTTGAGAGCAGTGGTGATGAAGTAAATTACACAAAGTTGTGCGCCCTAATTATTAAGTAATTCATATTATAGTGTTTGTAGTCTTAACCTTTTCGGTTTTCGTTGGATTCGTCTTTGATTCTACATCTGTCGTAGTTCCGTATTCGAGACAAGAAAGGAAAGTACGATATTTTCAGTAAACCGTTTTCAATCTATTGTTTCACAAGTTTTTAATTGCTAACTAAATGTTTAACCCAAATGTATTTCTTACTGTTATTTAAACAATATTATAAAAATTATATCTTTAATCAATTGTTAAACCAAAATTCTTTTTCATCAAAACTCTTATTAGACTTGTACTCAAGTAGATTTAGTTTGAAAAACAAACTCTAAACTACATGTTTACCGTGTGAAGCAGACATTTGAAAAACGGTCACGTTTCTAAAACCGCAAATTGTTAAAAAATGAGGTCAATGAGTGCACAGCGAAGTAATACAGATTGTATTTACTTAGTTACGACTTACAAGTAAGTCACCTGACTTTGTATTAGGGTATTTCAATATAATTAATTATTGTGGTATTCAATTGTGTTTCAGAGAGTCCAGAGACTCCAGTCTTGCCATGAAATACCGTGTTACCCCAATTAATGGGTTGTGGAGGTCTGGTAGGCAGCCGCCCCTCGTAAAATACTGGTATTCAGCTAAATCCGGCTTGACTGGAAGCCGACCCCAATATAGTTGGGAAAAGACTAGGCCGATGATGTTAGATGATGAGAGTCCAAATAGTAGACCAAGCTGTTTGAGTGACCATAGTCTGCGGTGCCATCCACATCGTGGAAAATAGGACATCATAGCGAAAATTATTTAGTCCACAAAAAAGTTATTCCTCTAGGCCACAACCTTCAGCATTCAGGAAGCTCGCATTGGATTGCATTAAAAGTCCCTCAGTATCGAAATAACATCTTGTTCTGGTATCCAATAGGTTCTGGCAAACTTCTCAAAAACCTTAGTTTACCAGGTTAACTAACTCATATGCTGACTTTTGTTCAGTTATTTGAACGTCAAACTTGTACTGACTAAAACCCACTTGTGTTCTTACAATTACTCTTTGCAGTGTAGCACTGCTGTAACTCTTTCGAACAATCCCGTAACCCCTCTGCCTTTTCCCTAAATCACCATAAATAAATAACGTTTTTATAGAACTTTCTATACCTTTTCTTTATCACAAACTAAAATAAAACAGTTAATATCCTATCCTATCTAAAAACAGACAGTGTGGCCACGAATCGTGAAGAAAACGAGGTAATTAATAAAAACATCGCGTGTCAGCCTTGAACGTGCGCCTAATAAAACAAATTACTTTCATGAAACGGAACAAATATGTTTTGTTGTAATGTTTAGAAAATATATTTTATTACGAATATCTTGTGCAATACGTAACAATAAACATTGTGCGAAACGGATAACGATTGACCGTTTTTGTTATTGTTATTAATCGTTTTGTTGTCTTTACTTAATCATTGTTAAGTTTATTTATTTGTTTAGACGGATATTTTATATTTTAAAATAATTGACTAACTATATTTACAGTAAAATAAAAAGAAACCTAAACTAAACTAAAATATGGCGTCAAAAAAGTCCTCCAAAAGCGTCCAATTTGTGTTGTGTGTTTTGACTGATAATGTACCCAAAAAAACTGGTGGCATTGCCATGTTGTATGACGTAGCTTACTACTGAATAACAGGAAGGTTTAAATACTTAAAACTATAAGCAGAATTGCTGGTGTGTGGTGTAAAAATAATAAATGAAAATAAGCTTCGTGTTTTCTAAATAAAATTGCAATGACAGGTTGTTTAGGCATGTTGTTTTCCTGCTAAAACAAAGGCATAAGTACCTACGTTTATTATTTTCAATACATATGACTGAATACATTAGCCACAACTCCATCAACAATTTAAAAACAAAAAATAAAAACACAAAGTGACGCAATGTCATCAATATTTTTTCTCTCTATAACTCAAAGATTTGCTGGACGAAAACTCATCGCTGAGTTAAGCTTTCCTTTGTATATAAACTATCTATATCACCATGTTGTATGCTAGTTTTTGTATTCTTCTTCTTCTTCCTGCCCTTATCCCATATTACTTGGGGTCAGCGCGACACGTTTTTTCCTTCATTCTGTCCTGTCACCCGTCGTACTACAACTCGCTTTTCTTTCATATCAGTCCTCACACAATCCTTCCATCCTTTCTATGTTTTTGTATACAATAAAGAATTAAGAATCACAGACAAACAAACATAGTTCGTCCGTCGACCCTCAAGTACATTGAAGCATATTAGTGATGGTCAGTGAGTTCTGTGCCCATTAAAACGGCATCTATGTCGTCAGTCGACGGCAGCGGAAGCTCGCCCGAGCTTCCCGGCATTACCGATGGCCACGCTCAATTGGACACAACGCCATCTATCGCCGCACTTACTGAATAAGATAAAGATAGGGAAATGCAAATTGTTTCAGAAGTGAATCGGGAAATTGGCGAATCGGTATTTGCAAATTGTGTGATGATAAAATTCCTTCTAGTGCACAAACGCCCTAACATCAGGTTCCTGAATCATGTGCTAAAATACATATTTTCTTTCTTTCTTTCTTTCTTTCTTAATCCCTGAAATATTCAACTTAAAATGGTACTATCGTGTTTAAAGGTGTCTTTCTTATGAGACCGTATTGAGCCTCCCTCTACCCTCAACAGGTCAATAGATCACCTCGCGGGAGGTACTCCAGAACCTGTCGCGTTCATTCCCTGATATGCTCTGCCCAATGACTTACTTCTTTGGCTTGGAATTAAAATTTAGTCAGTAAAAGTCTACAACTCCCTCTCGATCTATCTAGAGCAAGGAAAGTTAGTAGTTAATTTCCAAGTCTCAAAAAAAAAACATCAAATCCAAATAGAAAATCTAATAACACAACTCGAGTCGGGCATCGAACCCTATACTAGATTTTCTGCTCATCACAGCACTCACAGATCGTGAATCTAACAGAGAAATTCAAACCACAGGCTCACACCAGACAGATGTAAACACTAGGTGATAAAATACCAATTCTTATTACATTCTTGCTTTCGAAAACAATAAAATAAATCATTGATTTCCGCAACAAAGTTTCCCAATAAGATATAATATCATATTGTCATTCAAAACGTATGACATTGAAGTTTAGTGCGATTGCAAAAACATTGCTGCCTAGTTGCGATTCAACACACGTTATGTATGTACGTACATGGTTGTATGTACATACGTAGTTATAGTATTTACTACGGAAGGAATCGTATTCACTGCATGTGACTATGTTTTGTTGGCATATATTAGTTTAGTTATTATTAGATTACATTTCGATAACCGGAAGGTATTGGTTGCTGGAAGAATTTTGATGAGGGAAAGAATAAATCTTTTTGCGAAAAACAGAGTGCGATTTTATTTTTTTCTGCTTATAAGGTTGAAAGGCAAGATTTATTAAAATCGATACGCTTACTCAATGAAATGACAATGAATAAAATCCGCCATCATCTTCAAAATCACAGCTAGCTAGCTACTTTGTTTTATCAGGAATTTATCCTTCAGCAACAGATCTAGGAGTATTTTTGTTTTTAAAATTTGTTTCCTCATAGTCGTTTACTAAAAGTTCCATCTTTTTTATCAGTTACAATTCATCTAGTGGTATACTTATTGAATGCAAAAACATGACTTCTTGATAAAAGTACCAAAATTTTTATTCATGCGCCTTTAATAGTTTAGGAGTTTCTTGAATGTCACATGTAATATAATCACACATAATCAAAATTGATCTGATCTGGAAGTATATTCTTTCAAATTAAAATCATTATTCCAAATCGGTCCCTAAATGGTGGAGTACCTACTGAGATAATAAATCAGTAATAGTATCAATCAGTAATTGGGGTAACATTCTAATTGTAAGGTACTTTCTTCTTCCCACGTTAGGGACCAACCCTGATGAACAAACGATTAAACTTTGCATAAAGACTCTACCATCAGTCATCGAAGTCAGTATATCATTACACTATCCAGTAAAAACCACTCATATACAAGTCAGATCATGTGCTCTGGTCTGTATGTGTATTGACATAGTTACTCTGTGATCATCCGAGAGAATCCGGGTGAAATGTCTTAATGAGAGGAAAGTTCCGCTTGTTTTATTGTTTTTGTGTTGCGGCTTCATTTTAATAGTGATGTGGGAAGAAAATTAAATGGAGATCGGTTTGTGGAAGCTTAGACTTACGACGTGAAGGCTGAGCTAGATTTACACATGGTGTGTTATATACAGCATAATGTAACATACATAATAAACGCATCCTGAAAGTTACAAGTTCAGAATCGGCTACGGAATCGATTTCAGCTGTTATTATGAAAAAGTACCTATTTTGATAAACGCTTGATAAGATTTGATTGCGGAACTCAAATATATGTGTGTGTACGTGCGTAAATTTCAAAGCCGACACTCTACCAATGTAGTGTGTCGATTCCCATATTATTTGCCTACAATTAGGATATCTTATATATCTCTAAAGATCATATTTTAATGAAACTTGTTTAACAAAAGAACTTGTTTACAAAATAACTAATGTCAAAACAAAATACAACTTACACTTTGCAGTACACCTTTATCAATCCAATTCCAATGAAAGCACCTGAAAAGAAGAAAGGAAAAACGTTAGAAAAGATTCTGAAATACGTAAACAAAAATTCTACAGAGATACAAGAAGCAGTTTATTTAAAATTGATATTATAAACGAATGCTTGACTGTGAACCCGCCTGATGGCAAGCAGTATTGCAATCGTTGATAGTGAAGTGTACTAGTTTATTAAAAGCCTATTCACTCTATCCTTGAGTAGGTACTAGAGAAGGGTGAGATTAGTTTAACCTATCAATACCCGCAAAACGAGTCACAATAGTAAAACAATAACAGCGCGGTCTCATAGGACCGGTCGGGGATTCATGAATTAAGGAAAACTTATCATCAATTATGTTCGAAGTATTATGTATAATTTTCTTTGACCTTAACTTGGAAAAGTGTTTTAAAAATAGAATACCTGAAACAAGATCCACTATTTATTCAGATCAGGGGCCTTACAATGACATGTTAAACTGTCAAGCATGCGGGCGAGAAAGAGGGATGTAGTTATACCTACACACTATATAGCTCTATTCCCTTAACAGTTCAATTTAGGTGGTCAAATAGATCGTGTTAAGAAATCGTGGTAGAGCCTCTGATCCCAACATTCTTCCACTCTAAGAGCTACGCTCCACTATCATTTACGCCTAATCGTGTCGACATCAAACCATCAAGTTAACACAAGCCGTGCCATTAAATTTACGACGTACAAAAACAGGCCGGGGTACAAATGACCGGGTACAAATGGCCGGGGTACAAAATGGGCGGGTACAAATGGGCCCGGTCGGAAATGGGACGGCATTCCTAACCCTATTACAGTGACGTGACACGGTGGCGCTACTGAAGAAGAGTGACCAGTGTAACTTGACCTGGGAGTAGGATTTCAAAGTGGAGGGCTCTTTACGTATATCACTGGTATTCAAATGATTTCGTTAATTTATAAAATCAAGTTAACGTTTGAATCCCCAACCGGTCCTATGAGACCGCGCTGTTATTGTTTTACTATTGTGTCTCGTTTCGCGGGTATCTGAGTAATTAAATAAATCAATTAACACAAAAAAGTAACCTTTTCACTCTAAACATATAAAACGGGACAAATCACTCGATAAGTCATATAGTGATTTATCTAGTGCCCCCTACCCTATAAAAGCCCCAAGGTTGTAGCTATTAGGAAACACAGACTCCAGCGGGGAATTCCACTCCTTAGTTGTATGTACAGTAAATATGTTCCCAAATTGTTCATACCTTTGTTCACATATGTATTAATATACAACCCTTACGAATTCAAGAAAATACAAATATAATTTTTTAAATATAATATCTTGTAATACACGTAAGTACTTACTTCCGAACATACGTTTATACTATTACAATATGAAGTATGAAAAATTTGGAAATGGCACTCTAAACAAAACTATTCAATGTCATATCAAGAACCAAAAACACGAAAGACGCAAATGGTGAAAAATTTGAAGGGGAAGACTCCTTAAAATTTTCCAACATTTAAGCTGTCGGAGGAATTCACTACTTTTCAGACTTGAACCTATTTCCCCGTGAGTCAAGATACACTGGACGAGGTGTTAGTTTTTGTAGTACGGTAATGTGGCAAGCCCTTTGTGGACGCCGCCCGCACATTACTGACACGGTCATCAAGTAGCAGGTTTGGTTCCCGGGCAGGGATCACCAACCTTGGGATCGCGTGCGACAGTCGATGAGGCGTGATAAGTTAGGTATTTAGATTCTGTTGGATTTACTTCATAGTTACGTGTTACAATAGTGTCGTCGATTTTATTTCGACGAAGTGGGAATTTTGCGCAGATATACATATCTCGAAACTTTTTTTTTATTGTTATAAACTAGTGCTTGACTGCGATCTCACCTGATGGTAAGCAGTGATGCAATTTTTGATGGTGATAAAGATTGTCATAATATATATTTATTTATTTAAACTTTATGTACAGTGGTGGTACATAGGCGGACTTAATGCATCAGGGCATTCTCTACCAGTCAACCTTAGGGTTAAAAAGAAAACACTGTGGTAGGTCTGCACAATAAATAAATAAGTGATAATTAAAATAGAGGTTTTACCGGCATGACTTTGTAATAGTTTGGTGTCCAGCTACTACTTACTAGTTGATTTAAGTACCTATTTTTGATATGTCAACATATTTTGCTTTTAACAATAACTTGTATATTTTCTCATAATTAGGAAATTGCATTCTTTTTGAGAAAGAAGTTTATAATATTTAGTAAATTAATAGGTACTTTAAAGAAAATTGTTAATATTTCTCAAAGATCGTACCTACGCTTATTCTATAGTTTATTAAGACATTAAGGCTAATAATACCATTTGGTTGCAATAGAAGCAGCAATATAGTAAATAGCTTTTTAATCATATTAATTTTCTCATCATGTTTTAAAACAAAATTATACAAAAAAAAAATAGAGCACAATTTTATTAATCTTTAAGTATTAAAAGGTTGACCATCCCTGCAATAAAGGTATGATTGTGTAATCAGTACACCTTAAGATTAAGAGCACTGATCCAGATGACCGTCATAATTCAGATGATGCTGTATTCAAGGTTTAGAACACAAATTATTATAGATCAAGTCATTTTAGTCATCATGATCTGTTTAATGTTAGGCGATAAATTCTTTGAGAACAATCAATAAATATTTTCCTTTCATTAGTAGTACTGGGTACCGTCTAATTAGATTCAATAAAGTTCTAGTTTGCCACTTTATATAAATAGTGAGGTTTAAAAATAGCAACTAGAAAGAAAGAAAATTCCGTTTGTAGCGACATCTATGGTGTCACATAAGAACTACGAATCCTGCATCGCGCACTTGAAAGTTCTCCGCGCGATTTGAATAGATACAACTTCCCTTATTAAAGGATGTATGTGGGACAGAGTGTAAAGACACTGTCCCACGTTTATTGACATTACAAAAACGGCAAAACTTGAAAATCAAACAAAAAATATACTTATAATAGAGTTATGCCAAAAAAGCCAATGCTAAAAGGTAATACAAGACCAACACCTGACGCTAAATATAAAATGTACTTTAAAAGTCAAAAATATTCTATCCACTGAAATGAAAAAATCTAATAGTTTTTACTGTTATCATCTATTAGTTTATAATGCTATTCACCGCTGTTCATTCTAAAAAGCAATTTAATTCATTTTGTTATCAATTATTATCGAAAAATAAACAGCTCTATTTTGCCAATCAAACACTTCGATCTGGCATTTAGAAATTAATTCAACTAATATAATGGTCATCGGACTTGAGTTATGTCATAGAAATCAAGCGACCTTTTCTCATTTCGAGTACAATGTCAACGAATTGTTTGTCTTCACGAAATCGCTAGCAAAAACTTTCAATACGCCTTCTTCTTTTCAAATCTATACTAATATTATAAAGAGGTAAAATTTGTAAGTTTGTATGTAGGAGGTAATCTCTGGAACTACTGGTCCGATTTGAAAAATTCTTACAGTGTTAGATAGCCCATTTATCGAGGAATGCTATAGGCTATGTACCAGCACGCTATGACGACGGGAGCGGAGCAGTAATGAAAAATGCGGGTGAAACCGCAGGGGTCAGCTAGTCGATGATAAACTCGTTAAACTGTTTGGGCTTAGTAGGTACATTAACTGTAGCATCAGTGGGACTTCTTAAATTCTTCTAAGTGCAGGAATATGGGCACTTGGGGCACTCCAACGTGTGGCTCATGTTTTGAACAGGGGCACCGCACTCACATTGATTATCCGATGGGTCTATACCCCAAACCAAATTTCGATTAGTTGAGTTTGCAACAGCCTACCTGGGTACGTAACCAAATGAAAGATGTCCACTGCTGGACATAGACCTCCCCCAATCGTCGCCACAACGACCGGTCCTGTGCGTTTTGCATCCATCGGATTCCCGCGACTCTCACCAGGTCATCAATCCACCTTGTGGGAAGCCTTCCAATGCTGCGTCTTCAGGTACGTGATCGCCACTCCAGAACCTTCCGATTAGAGCAAACGATTTATTGCTTTCAATTGGTTTTGCTTCTTTCCTCTTTTCTACATTGGCCTTTATAAAACAAACTACAAATATCTTCACCAATTTTATTATATAACCAATCACATGTCTGTTGTATGTACAGTATTTTTAACACATTGTTGACACTGCCAAAGTTCACAGAAATAAATAGTTTCGTATTTACATAGAGATGCATCGGTCCTCATGCTTTCACCGATCGCCGCGACACCGCGACTCTTGCGCAACAATAATCGCATTCTATAATGTTGCTATTTGACACTTGAAATGAATAGTCGATTTGCAATTTCACGATATTTAGAAATGTCAAATAGTTTGGTGTTTACAAATTGGACTTGTTGACCGTATCATAATTATATGCTGAATATGATAAATTATCATCATCATCATCATCATCATCATCTCAGCCGAAAGACGTCCACTGCTGGACATAGGCCTCCCCCAAGCGTCGCCACAGCGACCGGTCCTGCGCGTATAAATTATAAACTAATGCATTAATGTAGTCTTATCATTTTGTACAAATTTTATAAGCTGCTTTATTCATTACTTGTTGCTGTCAGCGGCTTTGCCTGCTCGATAGTAGAAAATTATCCCAAGGGAACATACTCTCGGGCTCGAAGTGTTATATGTAATATTATGTTATATTATTTCATCGAAATCCTTTCAGCCATTCAAACGCGGAGAAGTCACAAACATACACACCCATATACTTTCACCGTTTATAACATTAATGTGATAAATTGTTTACTTTATCGCCAAAATACCGTGCTTTATTGACTTTTAGTTGCATAGAGGCAAAATTTCTTCACTTATATTCCTAATGCTCACTAAAAGGTTTCACATTTCAACCTACCGCAACGTGCCTATCATAATCTACAGTACTTAGCACATACTTTGAAGAAATTTTATGCAAATCTATAAACACGTCATTCTAATATGCGTTATTCGATTCCATCTGAAGAAAAGTCTTTACGAGAATTAAACTCTCGTTAAACGTACTAAGGTAATAATATTGTAAGCACATTAAGATGGCTGGTCAGATTTAATCGATAACTTTAACTTAGCCAAGTTACGTAAGCGTAGGATAGCAATTAGTTTCATTGAGAGAAAGTTGTAATTTATTATAGAAATTATTATTAATCTTAGGTTCGATTATACGTGCGAGGCGTGGGTGCGGTGTGAATGTGTTCGCAGTGCTGTTTAGAAAGAAAATACTTGTTATAAAGTAGATTGGATATTCTGGAAAAGAAAGATAAATTACTTGACGCAACTTGTAATTTTATTTAGAACCAATTTTTGGAATAAATCTAACAACTAGCGACTAAATTAGGAACTACTAATCAACAGTTTATTTACAGGTATTTCAAGTAGATATTTTTTAACCTATCACATACCCGCAAAACGATAGTAAGACAATAACAGCGCGGTCGCCGGTTACCGCTCGATGATTCATGAATTAATATGTATTGGCGACGAAAGGTTGTGGAGTGGTGACCCTGTGCCGGAAGATGCAGCGTTGGATGGCTTCCCACAAGGTGGACCGATGATCTGGTGAGGGTCGCGGGACTCCGATGGACGCGAGAAGCACGGGACGAGTCGTTGTGGCGACGCTTGGGGGCGCCAATGTTCAGCAGTTGACGTCTTTTGGCTGAAATGATGACGATGGTGATGCATAGGCTTTTTGACAACGCTCTCACGAAATAGTAAGTGATAATTTGGCCGAAGATGGAGTATTCAGTCTTGACTTAAAGACCCCAAGGCAGTTTCTACCACTCAACCTTCAGATTAAAAAAGACTACGCTATGATAGGTGTTGATGTGACATTAGCCACTTTACGCAACACATATAGAACCATTTCTAAATCCTAAGATTCTCACAGCGAGAAAGCCATACAAACGATATGACGAGAGATCTACATCGTTCATTTACGAGTAATAAACTCTCTGTTTGCCGTCCACATGGAAACCGTATTAGCGAGGTTTCTAATACAAATGTTTAACGATGACAGCCGACGACAAATGATATAGTAATGTGCTTGGTAATAGACTGACAGGCTATTAAGACTATTTTACACGGAGTCAATACCTCGGCCGTTGAAGAGAACTTAGGGTACTGAGATGTATTGGCTATGTGGGTAGTCTCAAGCGCAGTGACATGATGTATTTGACAAACTGTCAGTGGCCATCGGACAGTCGAAGGTAGTGGATGTGTATGTGCGTCGCTGTGTTGGTGAGCTGTAAAATAGTCCAAATATACAATACAGGTACTGAATCTCACATAAAAACCTTTCAGATTCTTCACCTAACTTCATTTCAACCAAAAGACGTCCACTGCTGAACAAATGCTTCCCCAATGTGTCGCCATAAAGACCGTTCTGATCGAGAGTCCTTTTACGCTGCGTTTTCCGATACGTGATCGCTGGACAGATCCTTACGGTCCTATCGACCGTCACACAAATGTGTTCTGTGAGCAATGTGCCCTGCCACTTGAGTTTGGTGATTCTTCGAGCTATGTCGGTAACTTTGGTTGGTTGGTTGGTTAGACCTAACATAAACGCATGTATATAGCATGTGTATATATCTATGTATCTATTAAAATATATATTATGCAAATCAGTATGGCCAGAAGATAACACACCAACGACAGCGCCATTTCTTGTCCAGGCAATCTCTGTCCATTCCAGGTTGCGTGGAAGAGATCACGATATGCGACAAGGCCGCCCATTGTATATACCTATGTGTTTTGGTTTAAGTTTTTTTTTGTATTATTGTGTACAATAAAGAATATAATAAATAAATGAACGAAATCTGGGATTTTACGATTATTCTGAGAATAAACATCGAAACAAACTCAAAGGTACCTACCGTATCATAGACAGATTAACTTAATTACTTTTTAGATAATTTAGACAGAGATTTTATAACGTGTCGATAAAATCTCTATGTAAATGACCCTTTATAGTATTTAACATGGCTATGAAAAGCTGTCATTACTATTATTGAAGTGGGTGTTCCATACTCATGGTAATGGTTTGCAGCCAATAGACTCAATGTTATGATGACTTTAATACCATAAGTCTCTTAGGTATGTCTATATTATCGTGTTAGTGCTATGGATGTACTAACGGTGTTTCCCTGGTTTCTCGTTCTAGGAATGTGTGTTTGTTTGAATGGTTTAAATGTAATTGGTATTTTTATATTGGTTTCTCTTTCTTAGCATACCATATACGTATATGGCGACGGATTATTTTAACCTTATCTTTTTTGATTTCGATTAAAAAACCGTAAGTTTGCAATCAATCTTGCAACATTATAAGTTTTCCTCGATATATTGTGAAAAGATAATTTCAAAAAGAATAATTCCCATAATTTTATTAGATTGCACTATCTAAGAGATAGATTACACTTCCTACTTAATACTATAAACGCAAAAGTTTGTATGTATGGATGTTTATTTCACGTAAAAATTACTAAATATATTTTGATGAAAACTGAAACTCACAACTTTTTATACTGAGAGATGTTTTCTTGGGATAATTTTCTAATAACACGTGGAAAAAACTGTTAGGAAGCAGCTAGTATTTTTATAAATGTTTGTCCTGTTTGAATTTAAGCTGTTCGAGTTTACAATCGAACGCGATTTATTATAAACTACTGATGTGTGCAATAATCCAGTTCCAATCCGATATTCCCAGATTTCCCAGAGATATAATTTCCGAAGTAAAGGAGGAAGCTATCAGCGCTTCATAACATTGTAGGATCGATCATTAGATAGAGCAGCGCGAGTGAGATAGCCGCCCCGTCGCCGAGCTGGGAGGAGACGCGCGTGGGAGGCGTGCGTGCCCAAAACTTATGGTTGCCAGGCCACATAAGAACATACAATATATTGTTTTAAAAAGAAATATCTGACAGCAGTCGTTAAGCCAAGTCTGTGTCACCAGGTTGGCCACTAACCGTACGATAAGAAGAAGAAAAAGAAATGCTGTCTCTTTTTAAAATTTTCTTATACAACAGTAAGAGCTCGTGGCTAGATAATAACAGCCGCACGGGTTGATCTTATAGGTTAAGCAACGCTTGCCAAATTTGGTCTGTGGATGGGTGATCACCTTAACGTACCGAGTTTCTTTCGTGCCTCGGAAAGCACTTTAAGCCGTAGGTCCCAGCTGTCATTTGTTCTTTGGCAGTCGTTACGGACAGTCAGAAGCCAGTAAATCTGTCTCCAGTCTTGCCATAAAGTACCGTGTTACCCCAGATAATGGGTTTTGGAGGTCTGATAGGCAGCCGCTCCTCATAAAATACTGGTATTCAGCTAAATCCGGCTTGACTGGAAGCCGACCCCAATATAGTTGGGAAAAGGCTAGGTAGGTAGTGATCAGTAAAATAATATCCTAGTAATAATTATCATCGTCATCATTGTGATTAGATCGGCACCTGCGCGCGCAGACCCGAACATTAGGCAGTAGGCTGCACACGTCGCGACCTTTGCCTCTGACAATAGACACTAGAGTTCATAACGTTGCAACATTAATTGGAGCTTTGTTCGAGTTTGAAGATAGACTATTTAGTTTTCAAGGTTAGTTATTTGAAGGTCTTATGGTTTTAAGTAGCTTTTTTGTTGCATTGATCAAATAGAAATCATCATCATCTCAGGCGAAAGACGTCCGACTGCTGGACATAGGCCTCCCCAAAGCATCGCCATAACGAAAGCTCCTGTGAGTCTCGCATCTATCGGATTCCCGCGACCTTCACTAGGTCATCGGTCCATCTTGTGGGAGGCCTTTAAACGTTGCAAAACGACAACGTATCGCTGCTGATAATAATATTCTACAACTTTCACACAACACAACTCCATCTAGTCCCAAACTACGCAGAACTTGTGTAGTAAGTACCATGACAGATAAACATACTAATATATTTCTAAATACATAAACATTATATATAAATTACACCCCGACACAGAACAAATGATTGTGCTTATCACACAAACATTTATTTTAGGTGGGAATCGAACCCACGACCTCGCATAACAGCCAACGAACCTTTGTCAATGCCGTATCTACAGTTATTTTTCAGGAACAGCCTGGCCCTTGACCTGGCTGACTTTGCTGTGTAGGTATTTACTTTGATGTTCATCATACAATTTCTTAACGGTAATCTAGGAGTAGTGCTATGTATGCCCCAGTCATGTTTATTATTAAAAAAAATTACACTATTCTGCAATCAACCAAAACATTCTCACATCTTTTTATCCTAGAACTACTATTTCTATCAAACTCTCACGGTTCCTAAACCTCCTCATCCGCCAGCCCTGAAAACACATAGATATGTGTAATTGGCGTCCGTGTCCTTCGCTATTTATGCGATATAAGGAGATAAGGCCAGCGTGGCCCTACCGGCAGCGGGGATTACTTGTGTATCTTATGGCCACAAGGGGCCACGAAGGCGGCGACTTGCCGGCTGATAACCTCTAGGACATAAACTTATGTAATTATTGGGATTCAGGAACTGTTAGAGGCTTAAGGAGTGACTCATGTTTCTCTACAGGTTGTCGTTACCGCTTTTTGGATCAAGAGGTTTTAGTGGAGCCTGTTCCTAACGGTGAATGGGATTTGAATGTAATAAAGAGAAGGGTTAGATAAGTGCAGGACAAGCTAAGTACTGGTAAGGCTATGCTACTTATTTACCTTTCAAGTATTACACCTATGTATATCTAGTTAGATATACATAGGTGTAATACTTGAAAGGTAAATAAGTAGCATAGCCTTACCCGCTAACAGAAACTAGTGTTTCACATAGTTATGTGAAACACTAGTTTCTGTTAGCGGGTTTTCCCGTGTGAAAGTAGAAAATATATAGCTTATGTCAATCAACTATACAGCAGCATTAAACTGGCAAAAGGATTTTTAAAATCGGTCCAATATTTTTTTGCGTTATATACATTACATTACGAACAAAAATATAAATCTTTTCTCTTTTATAATATTAGTATAGTTAGACTAAGCCTTAGGCTTGAGGAGTCAATGTTTCCTGATAGCACCAACCGAGGGATTATAGATTTACAGCACATTGATTACTAATTACAGCAGCCAAGCAAAAATCATTACTTATCATCAGGCGAGATAGTGATCATATTACGTAAAAACATCAATAATAAAAAAAATTGTAACAAAGACGTTGCTGCATAATTCCAAACTTATTCCATTGTTACTGTGAAACCAATAAATTATTTTTTTAGAAACTTCACATCATAAAATCTAATTCCCCATACCTGTCATCATCAATTAAAACCCTTTCCATCTAAAACAAACACATTACACAACCTATAATAAGCTCAATTAAAGCTTTCAACGTAAAAGTACAGACAAACACACAAAAAACAATCAGTAATTAAAAGAGAATAAGTGTTTACATGACGTAACTAAAATAATTGTATATAATTACATATTCCGAGCAGATCTCCCATAGGTCATTATATACCTATTCAGGGGCGTAGCTACCGCTGTATCAGCCGTATAAGGGGCCCCTAGACTTCAGAGGCCCCGGTTGAAAGCATAAAATTACTGACCAAAGACACAAATTCGTATTCATGAAAGGCTCACAGCCTATGGCATGTGTTATGCCCTGTATTATTTATTTCGAATAAAAACAATATAAAAGGGATATTGTTTTTATTACGTAATACCTAAACCCAACTATCCACCAACCCGCACTAGGCCCGCATGGTGTATTACTTCTCATTCCCTCTCCTACAGAGGAGGCCTGGGTTCCAGTAGTGGGAACATTATAAGGCTGATGCGATGTTATGCTATGCTAAACCCAAATCACGTATAAAAGAGGGGCCCCTATTTTTTTTAATTATACGGGGCCCCTTAGGGACTAGTTACGCCACTGCCTATTATGTACGTTCTTGAGCCGTAACCTTAGCGTGAGTTATTTTACGTTGACCGTGTGTATAGAATGTAGTGTACAAACAATACTGTGGCTAATTATACGTCTTAAATATATTTCACAGGACTTGATAGGGCTGCGGATTGTTTAAGAGTTACCATGGCCCTGAAAAGCAAAAGGTATCTGAAGGGCACAGATCGGTTTTAGTCAGTAAAAGTCTGACCCTTAGCACCCTAAAGCGGAAAAAGTATTATTTGATAATTTCCCACCTTAAAAAAAAAACTCATAGGATAAACCAGGCATATATAGTATGCCCCAGTCGGTAACGAGTCCCACTTGCAAAACTAAGACACGCTTTTAAAATTTGGTGCTTATTTAAGTCGATCTGGTAAGGTTTAAGTATGACAGCGATCTAAACTATACAACGCAAGAGTAACGTGCGTGTGCAAGTTTATGTAATTGTTAACGCGTGTCTTAGTTTTGTAAGTGGGGCATGTGACTGATTGGGGCATATATGGCTGGTTTACCCTATTGTAGGTATATTATGCACTAAAAATAAATTAAAATGATTCTGGAGTGGTGGCCACGTACCGGAAGAAGCGTTGGTGCGGCCTCCCACAAGGTGGACCGCACCTGGCGAGGGTCGCGGGAATCCGATGGATGCAAAACGCACAGGACCGGTCGTTGTGGCGACGCTTGGGAGAGACCTATGTCCTCCTAGCAGTGAACGTTTTCCGGCTGAGATGATGATGATGATGAATAAATTAGATCTGATCTTTTTATAAGTCGATAAATGTGTAATTAAAGGTAAGTTGTAAGGTTTCGGACTACAAGAAGTCGATGGCAATAGTCTATAATCCGAAAAAGTGGAAGCAAGGTACATGTACTTGTAGGCGACTACTTTCTGATACACCCTGAGGCCATGTGCCGTAAAAAGAAAGTGTATAGGCCTGAGCAGCCAGCGATTGATTAGCAGAGATAGTGCTCTCGAGAGCAAAGAAACTGTTAATGATGTGACAAGCATGGACAATTCGACATGTTTACAGAAAGTAATAGATATGCAGAAAGTTAAACTGGCGACGATTTGTCAGTCTCACTTTCTGTCTGAGTTAATGTTAAAACTGAACTATCTAAGGTTTTAATTTTAGATATAATTTACAACTTAATATGTATCACTTGAATTAAAAAAAGGTCATTTATACACTTGTTGTAATTTATACAATTTTTACACACAACTAAAACAAACCGGCATGTCCTGGAACCAATATTTTCGAAGACATGTGACATCCAACATTAATGGATATACCAGTATTGGATACGCCTGGTAGATAATGGCCAATTTCTTTTCATAGAGACGAGGCCTGAGTTCCAGCACTAGAAACATTACGAAGTAGATTATGTTATGTTAGATGCTCGGGTCTCTGACCTCAACACGAATCTCATAAGCACCATCTCGTGAATGTCGAAACAAAAAATGATGACTCATGAAATCGTGAATAAGTATGCCTATCATTAGCAGCCTTCTGGTCCAAACCTCTCATTTTACTGAAATGGATACTTTCGGCAAGCATAAAGCAATTTTATAATAAATTGTACACTTGCTCCTTGTTTTCGATACTACCACTTAAGAATTAACCAAATATCGAAAGCAGTTAAAGATACTTGGTTAATTCTTAAGTAGCAGTATCGAAAATAAGGAGCAAGTTGTTTTCGATACTACTACTTAAGAATTATTAATCACGTAATTTTAACTGCTTTTTGTATTTGGTTAATTTTTAAGCGGCAGAATGTTGTTTCAAGGATCTTATAAGACGGTGAGTCAAACACATGGAAATGGTTAAAAAAGTTTACCCTGACAATTAACTTATTGAGAGTATAAAAAACACAGAGTACGAGTTAACCTGTAACTATTCCAATTGAAATGAATGCTTAAGTTTGATAGCTGCCGTATTCCTAGACCATTTTCATACTTGGTTGCATAAAATGCACTTTGAAGCAGCGGCCTAACTTCATGGGGCCCATGGCAAATTCATTGGACGGGGCTTCATAAAATCATTAGTTACTTTGTGATAATAATTTTTGTACTCTTCTCGGACCGAGTTCGAATTCAAATGCCACTAATCTTTCAATAGGATACCAACAAACAGAAATAAGTCTTCCTTCAACCCTAAATCAGTCAAGCAGCCATAGCCATCAATTGGATCCTTGGAGCAGGCCAGCACTGTGTGGCAGCAGTTGCAACACAATTGGCTAATTGTAGCAATTGTTACGGCGGCCCAAGGTAAGCCCGCCATTTCTCGACTGCCGTGGGAGAATTCGGTAGGACGGCTGGAGTAAGGCATGGGAGGAAGCGATGGAAATTTAAGAAAAATAAGGAAATATAAAAAAGAAAAAAAAAACTGATAAGCCCTTCTATCATATTGGATCAGAACCTAAGTCTTGCATGGACTGGACTGCGTCTATTTGAACTGAAAATTAGTAAGGTTGCGTACTCATCAAACAAATTCTGATATTCTTATTTGCCTGAATGTGGTTTAGAAAAACATGCCATTGCCAAATAGCAAAGAATAAACCTGAAAAGCTGTTATGCTGAAAAGCTGTAATACTAAAAAGCTGTTTTTATCAGTGAGATTCTATTCAAGGTTGTATCGGTGCCTAAGTAATACATGGACCGGACTAGGTCTTTTTGTACTTTTATTAGTAGGTTTGCGTATACACATAGCTAACCCTGATAAGCCTAAGTTTGATTCAGAAAAATGAAGCTTTTGTAGAAGTTTCAGATTAAATAATGTTATTCTTATATAGGTGGACTGATGGCTTGATGAGGGTCGCGGGAATCCAATGGATGCGAGACGCATAGGACCGGTCATTGTGGTGACGCATGGAGAAGGCCAATGCCCAGCAGTGGGCGTCTTTCAGCTGAAATGATGATGATAATTCCTATATAAAAACAATATATCAGATCGACTTTCCTTCACCCAACTCTTCCGCCTCTACCTTGCACCCCCCGCACCTTACGCAAGTGCGCGGGCGCACACTATACCGCGCATGCGCCGGTCAACAAGCACCGACGACCAACCGAACGACGCCGACCGACGGCCGACCATCGCCGACCATCGCCGACCGACGGCCGAACGCCGACGATTACCACGCTCCAGTATCGCACCGGTAATTTATTGCAGATTGAAACCATAGTGGATATTATTATAGTGGTCAACGGTGATTGTTTGTGTTTTGAATCAATTTACCTACAGGTTCTAAGCTTATGTAATGTATTTCCTATTATGATATGGATGCAAATGTTGTGCTCAATTTTGAAATTGGTTTTGGCAGTTACGTTTGCTTTTGTGCTGGGCTTTTAGAAGATTTGTTGTCAAAATGGATGTCGATTCGGATGATGAAGTCGAGTTAGGTAGAAGTTTAAAGATGAAGACGGAGACAATATGACCCAGAAGATGTTGGTAGGGCAACATTTCTTCCACTGGTTGATTCTGTGTTTCCTAATCAATACAACTAATAGTTTTTAAGACAAGAGGTAGGCCAGCGTATTCCATCGTTGCATCGGCCTCATCTTCGCTTACCATCAGGTGAGATAGTGATTAGACGCAGCCTATTCATAATTAAAAAAAAAACCGATTTGAAGATGTCAGACCAAAGAAAAGTTTCAATTTTCTTACAAAGGGCGCTACGGTTTCCTCCATTTCCCATAAAATAAATAAAGCGTCATAACATCAGCAAATAAACAAAGAAAGTGAATGACGGACGTGAGAATTTCACGAACTTACTGATTCAACAATTGATTACCGGCCCACGCGAATACTGAATAACCTCTTATATAACTGTTTGTCTATCACTTATACACTCGTATCACTGTTTACAGAACTATTCGATTTCACGACACTTACGGCTGTTTACTCGGAACATTTGCGAACGTTACGAAATTCTCATATTTACACCGGCATAGGTAATTGAATTAGAATACGCGCGACAAAAAGAGAAAGACTTGGTTTTCTGAATACCGTAAAGCTTGAGATTTTGGATGTTGGTTTTTTGTTTACTAGCGTTTTTCCCTGGTTTACCTCATTTGGACTACGGCGTAGGTGACGTTATTTATTATTCCTGGTTAAAAGTCAATCAATTATTGCTTTAACGTTTGAATCCCCAACCGGTCCTATGAGACCGCGCTGTTATTGTTTTACTATTGTGTCTCGTTTCGCGGGTATCTGAGTAATATAACGTTTTGTTAATTAATGTGAATTTTCGTACTTGTATCAACGAAAAAAAAACCGGACAAGTGCAAGTCGGACTCGCGCACTGAGGGTTTCAGAGCATCCATGTAGAATCGGTTCCATGCAAGCATATTGGAAAAGCGTGGGTCTATAGCCTCAACTGTTTAATGAAAGCAGTACACTTCAATTCTGACTACAAACAGTACATCGCATGCTAAAGACAAGTGCCAAGCGTGAGAGCTTCCATTCTTGCGCATCATTAATTGCCTCACCCTTACGTCACGTAACACTGTCGTCGGTAGAAAGCCAGCTAATAGGGTGCATTGTTACGCATATCCAAGCATCCAGTGAGAAAAAACGCATATGTGACGATTACTTCATAATCTAGCGTGAACTAAGAGTTTTTGTTAGAAAAGTCGCACGATTTGCATGCGACATGCGATATTAAGGATGTAATTTTACCGTTACAATAAAACGATAAATATAGTGGAGATGCTGTTTTGTTACCGGGAGTGAAATTAAAATATAGACTGCTTTTCTTGGTAATTGTTGAGCGTTTTACATGTTCTATAGTACTCATTATTGAGGTTTTGTGGTTCAGTGACAAGAAAAGTTTATGAAACTGTCGATCGATGGGGACAAAAGATTCTGAAGTGGCAACTACGTGACAGAAGACGCAGCGTTGGAATGCCTCTCACAAGGTGGACCGATGACCTGGTGAAGGTCGCGAGAATCCGATGGATGTAAGACGCATAGAATTAAGTATTATAGCGACGCTTAGGGGAGGCCTATGTCCAGCAGCGGACGTCTTTCGGCTGAGATGATGGTGATGATGAATGACTAAAAAGTTTGTGAAATTAAAGGGATTATTCTGCGAATCACGTGTACTAAATATCAGAGCAAGCGTGCAAATATTTACGTTAGAAATCGGAGACAGTAAGGCCACAATCAGTCCGTGTTTGTATTTCTAGTTAGAGAGAGTCTAGTTTGGTGAAATGCACGCGAGTTGCACTATCCTGCTTGTAAACCTCTTTGGAAAAAACGAGATTAAATTGAACTAATTATTGTCCATTATTGAAATGGCTATATACATTTAGGTGAAGCTTAGTTACGCACCAGTGGGCGGTTTAGGCGCAATAAAAAGCGCGAAATGACCACTCGTCGTCAAATTTCCAATGAAAACGTTATACGTTAATAGTTACTACTATTAACGTTAATAGTTACTACTTATCAACCTTTAACGTTTTACGTGTACGTATAAATAAATAAACTGCCAGCTATAAAATTGATTTAGCTAAGTCAGAAATGTAAAAAAAAATGTAAAAAATATATTTTCAAAAACAAAGTAAGGCTTTACTTTGTTTTTGAAAATATATTTTTTATTTATGTGAAAAACGCATTTTATGAATTCAGTATCCAATTCTACCAACAGCAAGTTTTGAAAGTCGAATTTGATAATGATTATTACCTACAATTGATTTTATTTTAAGTCTAGATATTTTCATAAAATCTTCTAGTTATCCACATTTATGACTTAAAATAATCATTTGTATAACAGGCTACTTATTTAGAAGTATTACTAGAACTTCTGACATTTTGCGCATTGGTATTTTTGCATTTTGGACATAAACCCGGACATGCACATTGAAACAGTAAGCAGTAACTATCCAATAGGGTACAGCCATCAAAACCTACATTTCTGGCGCCAAACAGCATTACCCAGTAAACATTATGAATGTCGGTGAAATTACAGGCACACGAACCAATCTAAATCATATTAATACACGAACAGATAACCCAGATATGTTCGGTGCTACATTAAGTATGCATATCTCACACAGTAGACAATTGCTCGACTTTAAACCATTAAACACATCACGATATCTAAACTTAATGTATTTCTCACGAAACTGTTACAAAACCTGGCTTTATAGATCTTTCGTATGGCGCTGGATCTCGGTTACATCATCATATGGTGGAAGTGTTGTGTCAAATGTAGCACCTAATCATACTAATATTGGCACCTAATTGCACTTATAGTGGTGCCTAAAACCACTAATGGTGGCTCCTAAAGACACTAATAGTGGTTTGCCTGTTTACATTTTGATGTTTTATTTAAACTTTTTTTTATTTATTTTTTTATTATATTTAAACTATGCAACTTCATTGAAATTAATAAAATTAAGTTGTAGATTTTTTAACTATTATAATTTCTTTACTTTCTTTTCTCTATCTGTCCCACTTCTACGAGTTTCTGTCTTATTTTTGTACATACTGACATAGTTATTTGTAGTTATAATGTCGGCCTACGTCTGCGAAGAAATTCTTTTTATGTTGATGTTTATTTACTGTTAATTTTCGCTAAATACTATCGAGCGTTAGATGGTTCATTAACAGTTTCCACATGTTATTGGCAAAATTCTGGTGTCCCTTCCACAAAAGCCATTAATGAAGAGGTGATGTTTTTGAATGGAGGTAAAATGTCGGATAATGGAACATGCAAAAAGTTCATTGCTTTGTGATGAACTGTGAAATGATCACACTATTCAGTTTTTCCTTATTTCTTTTCAGATCTCAACAGCTTCATAAATGGTGTCCAGTTTAACAATAACAAGAATTAAACAAAAAGTTTTTAATTCTTGAAAAAGCTTACATATAATTGTGCTATTTACCTTAGTGCTGTCTGACTTATATTTTCAGTATTGCACAAGATATTTTCAGTTCTAATTTGACTTCAACATCATTGCTTACCCATCAGGTGAGATAATATTTTAACGCAATCCTACCGATACCTACTTAAAACGACGAAAAAACTTGCCATAGGCCTATGTGTAGAATTTGTAAAGCTGCTGCCAGCGACATCGCCCGCGTGAAAGTAAATTGTCCAAAGGAAACATTCTCCCGAGACAAAAAGTATCCTACATGCTTGTCTAAGACACGATTTACCCGCTTGCCTAATTTCATCGAAATCCGTTCAGTCTTTCGAGCATTAAGAAGTATCCAACATACACATATAAAAAACTATGATCAGTTCGGTCTCGTGATGGTGTCAGCTAACTGAGAACAGAAAATACTTCTAAGACATAATATGTCTTACGATGCTAAAAATAAAATTCAAAAAAATCAAATATCCATAATAAGCTATTTACTAAGTTATATATTGTAACACAAAACGCATATTTATCAATACCGCGTGCGCAACACATTCCTCGTTGCGCTGATGCAAATTCCTACCTACATATAATTTTATTATTAGTGCGTTGTAGACAAACAGTAATTATCGCCACGTTTCTGTTGACAACACACCGCTACAGTTATTGTGATTACGATGTGAAATATGTAATTATAGGTAAATAGTGTTTACCAATCTGTTTGACATTTGTTTGATAGGTAAATGTTACAAGTATTGATAGTTTTTATTACCAACCTACTTAAATCTTTGTGTTTAAATATGCAGTTTATGGAACTAATACACCATGTGTACAAACATCATCATCTGCCTAGCCTTTTCCCAACTATATTGGGGTCGGCTTCCAGTCAAGCCGGATTTAGCTGAATACCAGTATTTTCCGAGGAGCGGCTGCCTACCAGACCTCCACAACCCATTAACTGGGGTAACACGGTACTTCATGGCAAGACTGGAGTCAGATTTACTGGCTTCTGACTATCCGTAACCACTGCCAAAGATCTCCAAATGACAGCCGGGACCAACGGCTTAACGTGCTTTCCGAGGCACGGAGGAAACTCGTTATGTTAAGATGGTCACCCATCCACAGACCAACCTAGTCAAGCGTTGCTTAACCTTGAAGATCGACCTGTGCGGCTGTTATTATCTAGCCACGAGCTCCTCACCATGTGTACAAACAAATACCGTAAATCCAGTACATGGTTCTTGATCCCAGTGGTGAAATTTTATACTTATAAAAACGTTATTCTAACAATTTTAAGTTTAAAAAAATAGTGTCTTTATAACTATTTTTTTACACTAAAAATATCCTTATTTTGTAGCGTTCTAATGACTTCTAAAGAAAATGAAATTACCTACAAAAATGCACTACAATTTAGAATGTCGATTCCGCTGAAAATCTAGAGCAGTTGGCATCAAGTTCACGCTTAGCTAATAAAATATTCTCTCTAAGTACAAATCAGCAGAATATATTGTTGACATTCACATAACATAGTTCCTTATTTATTTTGATAAACGTTGCTCCACACTAGAAATTAACTCCTGTGTCGTGGAATTCACAAATATATTGTAAACTCACATACACAAGACACCCGGATCATGAACAGATATCTCTATTGGCTATACAAATCATTGAACCATGCAGGTATCGAACCCATAACACACAGTCCAACAGCCAATCGCTCAACTACTGTGCCAATCTATCCTATATCCATAGTTTACATTAAAAATTGTCATCTTATAGTAAGTACAGTTTATTCCCAAGGAAATATGTGTCGAAATGGATCAGATACGCTATGGTATGCAATTACATAAGATTTTGCTCCACTTTCAAATAAGGGTTTTATTGACCGTTTCTGCCACACAGACACATCTGGAGATATACTAAAGCCTTCTGAAATGTTAATTAAAGCCTTTGGTCACCTAATAGCTGGCTAGCCGATTACCAAACTAAGCTGTTTTAATTGGTTGTCTTAAATTACAACAATGTCGACCACATTGGTCAGTTTTAGCAGAAACTAGGTTTTTAAGCAGAAATCAGAAACTTTATTTCCAACTAGACCATTAACAGGAACTTGTGAATTTATAGTGCACACCTCGCCCCATAATATTGAAACACCATTATTATTTACTTATTTATGTATTATGGCACTCCAAAGAATAGTTGTTAATAATAAACATAGATGCTTTTATATACCTACGTAGTCTTATAAATGTTGACCCAATTGTTTACCCTACGGTTAAAAAGCTGTTTAAATAAACTTGACTTCTTGAATTTTCTGAATCTCAGGCAATTCAGATTCAAAGACAGAATCCGGAGCCGCAGGACCTGCCAAGACTGCTGGGTGGTTTGAAAGAGTTACCGCAGTTCTTGAACACTCAGAGGTTGGTTTTAGTCGGTAAAAATCTGACATTCCCTGTCGCTGCACCCAAAGCGAGAAAACTTATCTATAGGCACACTATTATAAAGAGGAAAGATTTGTAATTGACTCTCATAAAATCATAGACTGATTTTAAAAAATCATTCACCCGTAGAATGCTACTTTTAGTACTGAATAAAATAGGCATTCATTTTATTATCACGGGGCCACAGCCGCTCGCAGAATCTATTTTAATCTTCTGCCTGGCGTTAGTCCCGGCCGTTACCAGGGTCCGCCTTCCTGCTAAGCTTACTCCACTTTGCTCGATCTTCAATATCCTTCCCAGTAAGGCCATTGGCTCTCATGTCAGACTTGACGACGTCCAGCCAGCGCTTGCGAGGGCGACCACGGGACCTAGCCCCAAGAACAGCCATATCCATGCATCTCCGGCCGACGTACTCCCTAGGGCGGCGCATGATGTGGCCATACCATAGCAGACGACACTCTTGCAGTCATGATAAACCAAAAAGCTAAAGGTCTTCACCCAAAAACCCATCACGCTTATGGTCCCTCACACCGTACCTTACCTACCTAATCCAAGTAAAGATTAACTCAAAACCGTATCGAATCAGCGAACATGAATGCTGGGTACATCTCGATTGTCGGCTAATCGCGACTGATACGAACGCTAACGGCATCGATCATCTCAACTGTGTCAGCCGCGGCTGCGCGGGAGTCGACGCGACGACCCACTGCGCAAGCGTCGCTACGCTACCGCCAGATTGTTTTGATCATTTTTTTTTCTTTGTGATGGGGAATAATTTTGTCGATAATAAGCATGGAGTGGAGCTAATGAATTAGTGGCAATTAAGTTTTAGAATTAGCGATGACGAAGAAAGGTAGTGACTGTTAGGAGTGAAATTAAAGTTTTCGTATCTCTGTTTAAAACTAAAATCCTTTTTAACGCAAACTTTGCTAATGCCTGATATCTGAATGCTATTGAAAAGCTTTAGCTGGGTACTCACTTAGCAGTGTAGCACGTAACATATCAGATACGGTATCAACCTGCAAGTGGGTACGGCTCGTCCACGGTCCTCCGCGTATCTAGCTACGAGTTGCCGGATCCGCAGTGCTCGCAACGACGTCACGCCGACAACCTCAATAGTTCGTTTGAAGCTCGCGCGTACGTACTCACTACACAAGCGGCTGTGACGCCGTCCACGAACACACTGCGAGCCGCCTTTGTGTTCGCAGTGAAACCGCCACTTGGCGGGTCACTGCGAGCTTACAGCGCTCCACGCGCGAGCGGCTCGCAGCAGGCTCGTGCCTACGTACTCACTTGATACCGTATCTGATACGTTACGTGCTACACTGCTAAGTGAGTACCCAGCTTTTTAAACATGCGTGCTTTCGTTTTATTTTTGACCTTAGAAAATTCCTACGACCCAGTTCTGCGAAGATTCAAGTGACTCCTTATCCATTTTTACACGAACACTTAGATCTATACAACATCCTGTTCAGCTTTGCGTACGCTGACTGACTATCCTATATAGTTTTCCTTAACTTGCGATGCTGTGTGTGCGCTGTGCTGTGTGATCATTTTAATATCCCACCCTATAAAACGAAACCTATTTACAATCCCACTTTCTCTATTTATTTAATATTTTATGCACAAAGAAGTACAGGGGCGGTGCAATTTATGTATTCTATCTAAATTACAGCGTTGGATGGCTTCTTGTCTGGCAAGAGGTGCGGGAATCCGATGGTTGTGAGATGCACAGAGACCTTTGTCGAACAGTGGACATCTTTCGACTAAAATGATGATGCTGACGACAGAAATGTTTTTTTTTGCACTATTAAGCCTATCATCTTATCGCTTCCACTTAGCTCCTAAAGCCTCGCAATCACTACAGGCCTAGCCTCAATAACAAGTTACAGTTAGTTGCTTGGCGACAGTATTACAGCGCAGTTATTGCCGCGACAGGCGGCGCGCGCGCAGGCGCTGTGTACACGTGTCGCGCGATGAAAACGAATCTTGTTTGTGGGGTTGACATGCGAAAGTTAGTTTAATTTGAGGTAATAATGGCTTTATGGAATAAATATCTTTCAAAAATGGAGCGATGATGCAAATAGAAATTCAAGAACTTTTGTGGCACTACTAAATCTTCCATAGTGCAGGTGTATGGGCACTTAAAGCAGTTAAAGCACTATAACATGTGTTTCATGTTTTGAACAGGGACAAAAATGCCTGAGGATGGAATGTCCACTGATTCTAACCTGGTCAAAAGCAGCGAGACGACCTAGACGCTTACCACATGGTCTCATTCAATGAATACCTGGTAGAATTTGGAGAGGCTTTTGAGAAACAATAGGAAAGTAGCCTAGCCACAACAAAAATATAAATGATCCCTTCTTGGTTCGAAGTTCCCAGCCTCAGATTATCTGCAAGTTTCAAAAGACACCGACAGAATCCATCAGAGCAGATAGCAACATCCTCCACCGATATCATCATAGAACATGCAGATTTAATACCATTCCATTCTCATCACCAAATTGTTGCAATCATATTCCCACACGGCCTAACCTCGCCTAGAGACAGGCCATCATTCACACTATTGTACACAATGGCTCACAACTGTGGCCCATCTAATCTGTCGCGTATCACTAGTCAAATGTTTCATACGAATGATCGACTTGTGTTACTGAGGATTGGGTTACAACATGTATGTGTATTTGTTTAGATATGACCTTGAAGGTGCTAGACTAAATTAGATCAAGAAATTGTTTCTATTATAATGTTGTTCTGTGTAATTGGTTGTAGCTAAAAACAAAGACGATAAACGAACAAAGTTATAGAAATATTTATACTCCGTGTTAGACATCAACGCACAAACGAATACCCAGGATTGCAGTACATGATTTTGAACTCCTACTGGAAAAATTTTTCGTCGACTCTTTCCTATTTTTTAAAATCTGTCCGTTTTATATTTAAACTGCTATAAATCGACATTCTAATCAACCCCGATGACATTTTTATATAAAGTAATTCCTTTATTTTTTTACTAAAAATATCATCGCCTAGAATAAAGATTATGCACAGATTAAAAAAAAATCTACAGATTTAAAAAATCTTGCAAAGTCCCGACCGTTTTCAGAGAAATGAAAAATCATGGCATGATATTCCATCCATTCTTGTGCTAAGAACTTTTCAACACAAATCTCCATTCGATTTCTTCACAGATTGAAAGCCTACGATATTCCAAGATCCAAATCACCTTCACATAAAGACATAATTTCGCGCAGCTTTTCCTTCTGCAATTTATAATAGAAGTTTATAATAACTTGTAATAACTTCGTTGATTGCTGATCTCAACTAAGATTAATTGCTGGAGGCTGTGCATCAGATAGGGTGGGACTGTGGCGTCACTTGAGAAGATCACAGCATTCACAGCATTGTACTGCAGTGGCAATGCAAGATGCAACGCGAGATGGAAATCTTGGACCGTCGTCAAGATTTAAATGGACGAGCACAATTCTGGAAGTGGCATTCTTAAGAATTTCCATAAAACTATAACAGGTTTGGTATAGTGGAGGCAAATCTTTAAGTTTAATCAAGCCCTTTGTGTCATTTAGATGTCATAAACGGAGTTGAAGAAACCGCTTCATATCTAGGAATCACGCTTCAGAATTGACGACTTTATCTAGGTATACCTATAAATAGAATTTAAGTGTCTGTTTGCAAAAACAGCTTTTTATTAAATGCTAATGAATATTTTCATCGTACTTATAACAATGTTTGTTTGTAGTGACTAATCTCCAAAATGTCTTCACCGATTTTGACGGGACATAGCTGGTAGATAACTTATATTATAAGAAGCAACTTTGGCTACTTTTTACAGCAAGAATTAGGGTACAGTCAGCATCAAACAAAAGTCGATGAACAGAATCAACATAACAAAACATTTTATTTTGAACAGATGAAACACATTTTGTTGATTCTGTTCATCGACTTTTGATGCTGACTGTACCAAAACCCCTTGAAATGGTATCCAAACTAATGGCATGTATGCTATTTTTCGAATATTTCCGCGCTTTATTTATTTGCTTCGCGGAACGTTTTCCGCGGACGAAGCAAATAAGTCGAGGGCTACAGTTAGTCATTTAAAATTAATGGGATATTAATCTAATCTTTCTGGCTTAAAAGCCAATAAGCTGCTGCAATAAGGAAGTCAATCAGCAGGATTCATAAAACTCGGAGACCGCCCCACACGAAGCTTATCAATAAATAAAGAAATTACATATTTTTACGACTCATAAAACATTAGTACTACTTGTCAGCGCTTGCTCCTTTACGCAGTCAACTATAACTTGGCTTTTAATTTCAATTATAACTGGTAACATCTAGCATTCCAGCTAGCATTTGATTCCATCTGTGACAATTATTTAAACACAAAAGTTGCAGAAATCTTGTTTGGCTCCCCATCAACATTGTACCTACTAGATTAAGGATCAATAACAAAATTAGCCGAGAATGCTATACGCAAACGTGAAGAAATTTTCTTCAAGAAAGAAGTTATAAGTATTGGTGTGGTGGGTAATTCTACAATACACTATTTTCATGTGTAAACGTCGGCTGCGATTGAACCACTAAATAAAATCACTAAATGTTTTATGGTGATATAGGCCCTTTAGGATGCGCTGATCGGGAATCTAGTAAATATGAAGCATGAAGAAGAAGAAGTAGCCAGAAACTAAATTGTTGGAAAGTTAAGAGTAAGGCAGAAGAATCGCAAAACTCTTGCAGCCGCAAAGATAATATCGTCACGAGAAAAGCCTTACACAAGAATATAAGAATCAAAATAAACAAGCCCTAATGTAGACTGGTTACCCAACTTGTCGGTTTCCCATGTGGTTGTGCCACTGTTCATCCCTTCGCACGCTACGCTTACATGCGATCAGCTAGTATGCACTTGGTCAGCGCAACTTTTACTAGGCTACCGTAAGACCTATTGTAGTAATCTAAATTTATTATATAAAGTAAGAAAAAGGGCATATATTTGTACATATTACACCATTTAATTCCACCAAGTCCATTCCATCATCAGACCACTAGACGTATAGAGTTGCGCCACCGGTACATGGTGAACATTCCACCCATGTAGACAAATAGTTTTGGGAACACATTTATTGTGCGTACAGCTAAGGAGTGAAATACCCTGTCAGAGTCTATGTTTCTTAATAGCTACAACTTAGGGATTTTTAAGGCAAAAGTTTATAGGTTTCTTCTAGGAAAACGTGCTCCATCGTCGGCCACATCATCGCTTACCATCAGGTAGTGGTCAAACGCCAGCCAAGGCATAATAAAAACAAACAAGTGCGAGTCGGACTCGCGCACTGAGGGTTTCGTACCAACCTACTTACAAAAACAGTTTAATTCTCGAATCGAGTCTTGAAGACTTTTCAATTTCTTTTTCTTGTGACGTAACTAAAAATTTTCAGTTTTCAGACTTTTCCCGATATTAGTGCTATAATACCTTGCTTCGTGTCAAATTTCAAGATTCTAGGTCAACGGGAAGCACCCTATGAGTTTTGATTCCTTTGACAGTGTCGAAATGTACGTTTTTTGCAACATAAACGGGCGTATCTTTTTTTCCCGTCAACTTACAAGTTTGATTTTTGCACAACTTCAAGGGACCGCGGATTTCAATATATTGTTTTAATTTCAACTTGCTACCTTCACGCGTTCCTGAGAAAAAGGGTCTTGACAGACGGACGGACAGACAGACGGACAACAAAGTGATCCTATAAGGGTTCCGTTTTTTCCTTTTGAGGTACGGAACCCTAAAAACAGATAAAGCTTGGAAAAATATACGCAACGAAGTTGGTTTCAATCTTTCTTCTCAGGGTCTTTCTTCTAGACTAAGCTGGGAAACATCGGCCTCATCTAGAATAACTTGACAAAAAAATAAGTACGAGTCCAAGTATTTTTTCAAACCCATTTGCAAAATTAATATCATTTATATAGTTTACAGAATTTGACAGGATTTTTATTTATGATCCAAATAATATTTTTTCCGTGTTTTAATTTAAACAAAACAGATTGAGTTTCCGTAACTCTGGTAGTAAATGTTAAGGCTATGTTTAATAATTAGCTACGTATAATAATGTATAGGAAATGCTTAGAGATATTATACAGTAATTTTATGGTAACGCGGAATGATAATTACTCTGTTCGTAATTTGATTCATAATTGGTAAATTAGGGATTTTATTATAGTGTTTTGTGGAGCGGCGTATTACTTTATGAAACTAATCCTCTCGGTTTATTGAATCATTTGGCTTTTTATTAAACTTCCCGTTATACGATTTCTCTTCCTTACTCAAATGTGAAATAAAGGAGTATGTCAAACCTGTACGTTCTGGACTAAGCGCTTTGCCTCATCTTTTATACTGTGTGTATCGAAGGACTGGAACAATTTGCCTGCTGCGGTCTTCCCGTCCGATTAAAATTAGATTAGGCTAGAGTGAATAGGCTCTTAATAAACTACGTGCGCCTCACCATCAAAGATTGCATCACTGCTTACCATCAGGCGGGATTGCAGTCAAGCACTAGTTAATGCTAAGTATCTAAAAAAAATAATTAATATTTTGTTTTTGATTTTGAATTGTTACCCAATGTACCAAAGGGCATGAGCACTTATACAACGTCACCCGTCAATATCAGCCATCTTATCAATGTTATCGTTCTGCTCATCCATATCATCTACAAAACCCATCCACATTTCCCACCCTTTAACTTCACATCCATCTACCATATCTACCACATACTCCTAACCGATCACAACCCCGTCCACATAACAACAACCAGCGGGTAATTACCGCATGTACTGGTTGCAGGTACGGAGAACTAACGTTACCCAACGCGGCTCGTTTTTGCCGGGCCCGACCGGCGCTATGCGGTGCAGTTCTGATGCAACCGACACCTGGTTATTTAATAACTGTTCCATGCTGCTGTTTTTGTGTGTAAGGTATTTGTTCTGTTGCGGGCTGATTTTTAGTGGTATATGTGTACACTAGCTTCTGAAAGCGGCTTCGCCCGCGTGAAAGTAGGTTACTCCATACAAACTTTGGTCTCCTATTTCATCCCTTCAAAGAAAACCTTGTGCAAAATTTCATGCTTCTACTTTCACATATAGATGAATATCGGTGACTTCTTGAAACTACTATTGACTGACTAAACCCATTGTGTTCCTTCAGTTGCCTTTTGCGTCTAAGTTCACAGTAATTATTTTAAACAATCCCGCATCTTTCGCAGGCGTTGGCCATAGCGGGCCCCGTCAGTCATAATGATAATACATTTTTGATATAGAGTACACAACCTTCAAACAGTTCACAAAAAATCATTGGTGACCAAGGCCATAAAAATAGGTCAAAAACCACATGGATAGCTCAGATAATTATGAGCACAAAAACTTCTCTAAAGGCTAAACCACAACAAAAACAGTTTTTCTTAGGCCAGTCCCAAAAAACTAAACCATCAGTTACTTTAAACCTGACCCAGATATAAAGTAACAACGAATTATTATAACACGGTGGCGTTTAAGATGGAAAGTTGAATAAAAAACTGCATCTATTTAGCTAAACGAAGATTTTGATCGGCGTGAGAAATAAAGTATTAGAGTTATAATTCAAAGTTAATGGCTTTTGAATGATTTCTTATTGCCGTACTGTCACCATCTATTGTGCTTGGTCCACAATTCCACGTAGGAAGATTATAACGAATCATCTCTATCCATGAAGTGTTCTTGAAAATATTAAGGTGACATCAATTGAGCGTCTATAAACTTAACTAGCTGCTGCCAGCGGCTTTACTTACATGAAAGAAAAAAATTTAAACCTACATAGGCTTAAGAGAGAAAGAAAGAAAATCTCTTATTTGCGGGACAGTGGCTAGTTTACAATTATATATGTATTGTTAAAACATTAAAAGAAATAGGCGCCACGTCCGCACAAAATGGCCTACCGCTCATAAATGGCATAATAATTATGTCACTTAGTGATAAAGTAGCATTTACTGGTGAAATAATTAAATAAAATCGGTACACAACTATTGTGAAAGATGACGCTTTTATTGCGATAGATGATATTACAATTGGTCAACTAAACACATTCGACACGAAGTAATAAAGATGATTCGTATTCTAAGAACATGCAAAGTGCAAGCAATTTTATTAAGGTGGAAAATCATAAGAATGACTTCCCCCGCTCTTGGGCGTAGCATGTCAGGCTTTTAATGACTAAAACCCACTCCGTTCCTTCTATACCTTCGTCCCAGGGTCCGGGGTTTTCGTTTCAGAAGCAAACCCCAGAGCCTTCGACCCTGCTGGGCCCCTACGGTTTGAAAAATGCAAGTTGAAATCTCCTCTTCACGAAATACTCTAAAAGACAATCGTCAGATTAATAAAATAACAAAGTATTAAACAAGTTATGAACTAATAATCCAGTCAAACATACCGAATGACCTCTCACAATCTCAGAAAAAAGAGTGCAACCCGTATGAGAAGTCATATTGTTACTCATACGACACAATGTCTATCATTGTTCCCCGAGAAACTAGACGCAAGAAACACGCGAAAATCTATTGTTGTGTTATTACGAGTACATATTTTGTGTAGTTTGTTGTGTTATTACGAGTACATATTTTGTGTAGTATGGGACCTGTTATGAACACGTATTACAGTTTTTTTGTTTCAACTATGAACTCCGAATTTTATTGTTCTTGATGTAATAGAATTCCTCAAAGAGTTGTTACGACATTTGATGTGTTCTCATGTCGGGTAATAATGGACTTCTTAACTCTTGGTATGTTGTTCTTGTAATGTGGCTTTTGAATTTTGGCCGCTGCAATCACAACTTGGCGAAATGGAGTATTACAGACTCGTCGGATACTCATCGTGAGTGCGGTCCCCTAGTTCAAAACATGAGGTAGGTACACGTTAGAGTGCCCTAAGTTCCACTACACTAATGAATGTCACCAATCAATGCTTCAATTAACGTGGCCACCTAAACTGGATCTAAACAGTTTAACGAATTTACCATTGATTCAAAGAATAAGGTGGCTGACTGATAGCATTACCTACATAGTTGGCAGAAGTTTCATAAAGGAAAATGTATCGCTTAAAAAACTTAGCCAAAACCTTAGCTTTTATCTCTCTCTTTTTTACTACATTAAAGTTCTGGGCCATTAATACTTGCACCTATTTTTAGTACAGTCGTAATGTATATCGACTTATATTTAGGTTAGGTTTTACGATGATAGAGCTTTGCTTTCCTCAGTAAGAACACCATCAACTCGACCCAGTTCTGCAGCAATCGATTAAATACCCCAGTCGTGTGTCAATCATTATAAGCCGACAGTCTATGTATCAATGCAGGCAATTTATCTTCAGTTTCGTAAACACGGCCTAACTAGGAACTTCAGACATAGAGCGTGGTCCAATAATTTCCACACTTTCATACCGAAACGTTGCGACAAATATTGTCAGTACGTATTGCAAGATATCTTGTTTTTAGTGCAGTTGTTATGCGCCGTAACGGCAGTTTAAGAGGTAATTAAGATAAGAAAATTATTAATAAATACATAATATTGGAATGCCCTACATATTTTAGCTGGTTTAAAACTTATATTTCCTTATCCTACTTCTTTAAAGTTTATTTTCATATATACATATTTAGATTCTGCTAATATTATGAACGTGAGAATTTATATGACTGTATGTTTGTTACTCTTTGCCCCCGCTCGCCTATGAATCTTTGGAAGTCTCGGATTTTCTCTACTACAATATACATGGCTACATGTAGTACATTGAGACCTTCCTAATGAATCACTCTGTCTATTGCTGAAAACTGCATAAAAAATCGATCTTTAGTTTTTGAGTTTATCGCGTTCATACGGACACATAGAAAGAAAAATCCTCTTAGAAATTGTGTTAACACAATGAAGCAAGCAATTTTACTCTGAACAAATTTTCCATCGGACACAAGCATCATAGGAATGTTGAAAACGGACAATTTATGAGATTGGACGATGGTTGGCTAGCTATCGAGGTAAATAATGCAACTGTGAGCAGCGAGCGCCGGAAATATGTGAAACGTTCATATTCCTCGACAGTTATCATCACATATTAGTCCACAAACGTCTTATAATTCATGAGGCTAGGCTATAAAAATCGATTTACCTACTACTAAGTGTGTGTTTTAAAAGTGCGTTGAGGTGCATAGGCTCCAAAACTGCTGATTGAAGGAGTACTTCTCCCGCTCTAGGATGGAATGACAGGGCGTTTCAGACTTTTACTGACTGAAATCACAACCATTTTCTTTCAGCTATTTACACGAGTATCCTTTTCATACTTTTCCGCATGGCCCTAGCAGGCATCGGTCTTGCTGGGCCCCTAAGGTTTGCTGTCATCTCTTTGGGGCACGCGTAGAACAGTACGCGCTGTCAATTGCTCGGCCTCAGTCCTTATACGATGAGCGGACGGCGAGCTACCCATTGCTCATCGTCCGCAAGGCCACGCTTGTATGTGACAGTCTTAGGTAACTTACAGTGGGTGGCCAAATTATTAGGGACAGTACCTGAATTTCATACATTAGTATCAACTTTGATTGCATTTTGCAGGCAAATGGTTGGTTGTAGTTCCGGCTAATATTTTTTTATTGAAAGACTTTATTGATTGAGTTAATAAAAACAAAAAATTTGAAATCAAATACTTTTATATATTTTTGAAAAAAAATATACGTAATACGATGATTAAGAAAAAAGTCAACAAAGTTATAAATCACACTTTTTAAGCTAACCAACGGATTTATATGAGATTTTTTTATTTGGTATTGTTACTGGCATCAGTATTATTATTTTCGATATAAAGCAATATTGTGAGATCGCGCCATTTTTTTTTTAAGTGATATTTTTTATCTTTGTTAACTTTTTTCAACATTTGGTGAATATTTGGATCCTCTTGCCGGTGAAAAAAATAACACCGACTGATTGTAGCCCTCATTAAAAAGTGGCCATTATACCAGAAACCTGCTACAGAAAGCCAGAACTTGCATAGAGAGCATACCACGATAAATGGATGCTGTCACAAAATACTAGTAATATTCATCCATCTTATATTACGTATCTTTTTTTTTCAAAAATATATAAATAATTTTGACTTCAAATTTGATGTTTTAGTATCTCAATTAATGAAATATATAAATAAAAAATATTTGCCGAACCTACAACCAACCATTTACCTGCAAAATGCAATTAAGTTGATAATAATATAAGAAATCTAGGTACTGTCCCTAATAATATGGCCACCCATGGTATATAGATAGGTACGTGTTCACACACTAAGTAGGTGTGTGTTTTCTACGTACAACTGAATGTAACTGCATTTTTTCTTGTGAACGGTGTGTTGTGTAAGTTTGTATAACTGGCAATCGAGTCACAGTAGGCCGTTGCGACAAATATTGGCTATTGCGACAAAGTATCTGGTTCTTGATATCCGCGGGCCTACTGTTGTGGCGGCGGTCAGCAAAAACTTGAAACTATTCTAAATATTGATAGCGTATAATTAATCGGTATTGGCTGAGTCATAAACTCACAGCTGAAAAGAAAATGTTCTGGTTGGACCAATGTGGGTAAAACGAAAAGTAATACAAGATTATTTTAAGTTTACATCACATCTAAATCATATAGATATAAGTATAAAAGTTTAAACTGACTGACTGACATCAACGCCCAGCTGACACTACTGAGCACTTAAAGAGGACTTATTAAAATTACCCCTTTAAGGATTGAAACGAGGGTCCACAGGGCCGAAGCCTCTGGGACCATGGATCGAATTTCCGAAAGGTTAGCTCGGTGTCCCCAGATCGAAGGCAACGAAGGAACGGGGTGGGGTTTAGCCAGTAAAAGTCTGACACGCCCTCCCGCTCCGCCCAAGAGCGGGTGAAGTTTGTTTGAAAAAACCTGATTTCACGCGGGCGAATCCTCTGGCAGAAGTTAGTTTTATTATAACTAATAACTAGTGATATCTTCGATTTAACTCGTTTCGTTAATTAAAGTTAAAATAACAGATGCACATATTACGTGAATCACGAAATATGTCTAAACATGCAAAACGTGATGAAACATTTTAATGTGGAATCATGTATGAATAGTAATCATGATATTTAAATAAGATCCGGCCATTAAATTTATAATTAAATAATATATACCGCGCCTTAGCATATGTTTTATTGATAGACTCGCCTTACATCAGTATCTCACCTGATGATGCTTTTATACAGCTTTTATGTGGTTTATGATAGAGTACTTTTGCCTAGAAATAACCTAGTTACTTTCCCTTAAGACCTCAGGTTGTAGAGAGCTATCATAAAAACAGACTACGGCTGGAATCTACCTCGCCGCCAATCGCCTATACAAAGGCATGGCGTTGCTCCGCCCAAGCGGGACAGACATCTATTGTAGGTAGTGTAGGTACGAGGGTAAAACCTGGTTAAAACTTGCAAAACATGACAGTGCCATAATTTAAGAAATAAAGGAGCAGGGTCTTCCATCGCTCCCTTTAATTTATTCCACTGTGTCAATAATAATAATGAAAGTCAAATTTAAACGGCCATATTCCATCAGACAGTTACATCCCAATATCCCAGATGAAGTTACTTACACTATAAACAAAACCAGAAAACCGTAAGGTCCCTCTAAGTTAGCCACTTAGCACATGCGGCCGGACAGCTAAGTGTTCTGTACGCACACTTCCGGACAGTTTGCTCCGACTATTACCACGATGGATCATAGTCGGACATTGTTTACTATACAATTATTAAAAGTTATAGCAGGTAAAACTTGTTTTTTTAAGTTAATTTATTGATCATGGTATACAATGTATAAAAAATATGATACGCTGTCGTCCGAATTTCATTAAACAAAAGTGCAATTTTGTTCATATACAGTTTTATTATTACTAGGTCCTGCCATCGGCTTAGTCTACATGAATATCGGTTATTGCGAACGCGAAGTTGAAGTTAAAGCCAAAAAAAATATGAATCCTTCCTTGAGGTTCAAGATACGGACTTACACATCAATTTCGTCAAAATCGGTACAGTAGTTTAACTGTGAACACATTTACCTATAATATTACTATGGATATTTCGTAGCTCCACTAAAATAATGTCACAAATAAAATGTAATCAAGTAAAAGGTGTTAAAAATGTATTAATTCAAGATTGGAAACTATATAATCCTATACCAATAAAAATTTAGTCATCTGTGGGCAAATAGTTGACCTACATACATGACAATATCACAGCTTAAAGAATGATGAATCCTGAAACTAGTACCTAAACAATATAATAAAACGGTTTTTATTTTTAGTTATGACATTTTTTACTGTAATAGAGCGCCTTGCGGTGCTTACTCAGATGGTTTTACGGTCCAAATATAATAACTACCTATAAAAAATTGTGTCAAAATCTTCCTCGAATACATTCTAAACTGTTATGAAAACTGTAACTATAATTTAAAAGTAGAAAAAAATACTGATACAGGTCCGTGGTATCTAACTGTTTGAAATAACAATCCGGAGAAGATATAACAGATAATATTTCCTGAAACTCATCAGCTATTTAAAAGTTCAAATTACTAGGCTTTTAAAATATCGACAACATAATTATAATCCTGTATAATCAAGCAGTTACCACCAAGTTCCAAGATGTTATCATAATTTTGTTCTTCGATAGTGTTTTCGCAGCATCCGACGTTAGTACGAACAAGATAATCCGAGATCAATTTACCTAGCTTTCTCTAATTACGATATCTAAGGTTGTATTGGCCGCGTAAGGGATCGAGAGAGCATGCCTCGGTAATGTACTAATTGTGCGTAATTGTGGTTGTTTCAGCTCTTATGGAGCGTGGAAAGCGATGCAAGCCTACTTCTTTTTTTAACGGACTTTGGTAATGTCACGGTGGGATTGGCAATAGGATTAGTAGTTTGCCATTAGAATTTGAGCTAAAACACTGCTTATAAAAGACACTATAGTTCGTTCGCGTTAAGAATGCAGTGATTGATCAGTGCAACTGCAAGATAAAGGTGTATTTACAGTGGTATTAAATTTTATTTTAAAAGATTAAGTTTAATGAATTTATAAAAATACACTTAAACAGCTTTGATTGGTTAAGGGGTGGGGCTAGGCCGACGGACAATGATGACTTTACTGTATTCTTAACGGGAATGTACTATAGTGCTTGATGGACATTTTTTGACAGAATAGTCACCGCATGACGCGAAGCCATGGATAATAATAATAATAAATGATTTACTGCCATAAATTTTTTACACACATAAATGAAATTCCCTGGCTCCTGAGCTAGTTATGAACTGTAGTACATACAAGAAGACACACGATAAATTAGGATCACCTTCCCAGCTATACATATTTAAAGTAGGTAATCAATTTGATGGCACGATTGACGCAGTAGTTCAGCGATTGACCGCTGTTTTGCGCAGGTTTGATACCCACTCTAAAGGAATATTTGTATGGCCTAAAGACAATTGTTTGGGATCTGGCTGTGTTAAAACACGTGTGTAAGTATGTGAATTTAAATGTTTATTAATACTCGTACGATACAGGAGTTATTACAGAGGGTAACGTTTAAAAAAAATAGTTATCATTACTCCAGTCTTGCCATGAAGTACCGTGTTACCCCAGTTAATGGGTTGTGGAGGTCTGGTAGGTAGCCGCTCCTCGTGAAATACTGGTACTCAGCTAAATCCGGCTTGACTGAAAGCCGACCCCAATATAGTTGGGAAAAGGCTAGGCAGATGATGATGTGTTATCATTACAACAAAATCTCTCACTACCAAAGACCATTCACTGAAGACATTTCTATTTCCTTTCCTACAACTGAATGAAGTCGGAAGTCCATATTACAGTCACAGTAATTAACTGCAATAATCATTGTCTTTGTTTACGTGTTTCCTATGACATACATACATATATGTACATAACATACATATGTCGTATGTTGCGATACCACGAAACTCTTTCCACTGCTATTGTTTGTGAGTCTTGCGGAAATAGACTAAATAGTTAGCTGCTGATGGGTTTCAAATGCACGACGACTTGCTTTAGGAATTGCTTTTTAATCTATCACATACCCGCGAAACGAGACACAATAGTAAAACAATAACAGCGCGGTCTCATAGGACCGGTCGGGGATTCAAACACTAAGCGGCATTTAATGCTTTTTTTCTTACTCCTGTAACGTGTTTTGCTTTCACAAAACGAATAAACCCACATACACGAGACACCCAGACCCGGACAAATTAAATATCTATAGGCAATACAAGTAATTGAAACGAAGGAATCGAACCCACAACACGCATCGCAGCAGCCAATAGCTCAACCACAGCGACAACCATGCTTTGAAGAAGCCTATTGGGGGAAGAAAATAGCGGGAGAAGTCATTGGACGATTTCCTACCTCAAACAAACGGCAAAGATTACTTCTTTGTTAGGAACAGACAGTAAACCTGTGTTTGCGCACATACTTTAAACGATCATAATATATCATTTACATCACATCCTCATATTTAAAATACTGGTATTCAGCTAAATCCGGCTTGACTGGAAGCCGACCCCAATATAGTTGGGAAAAGGCTAGGCAGATGATGATCACATCCTCATATTTCCAATATACTTGGTCACCGTAACCGGAAAAAGTTTGACCACAGTCCATTAAAAGAAAAAAGAAAACACAGAAGTCAAGAGATTTTCAAGGCCAACTAACGTTACTCCAAAAAACTTATTTGTTTATTTTCTGAAGAGCCATAAGGTTCTATGTCAGTAAGTCTATATTAAATAACTTAATTTTAAAGTTAAATGTTATTCACGTATCAAGGTTAATATTCGTATGTTTATAATTATAATATTGAGTGTAATTAACGCGGTTAGTACTTAATTGTATTCGTGTGGGTTTAGCTGTGTAGATAGGGAAGGATGTACTTTAAATATTTTTTTGTATTACTTTAATTTTCAACAGTTTTCGTTGTTAGATTAAATTGAGACGCTCTTTTAATTCTGAACCCTCTTTTTAAAGGACCAAACTTAGAAACACATGACATAAAGTTGGAATTTGAGTGGTTTTGAGCACACAAGTTTTCATCGAGATTTTTTTCTTCATTGACATATATCAGCGCTTGACTGAAATTCCACCTGATGGTAAGCAGTGCTGCAATCAATGGTGGTGAATCGCACTAGTTTATTAAGAGTTTATTCACTCCTCCCTTGAAAACATCTGAATTATAATCAGGTAGGAAGATTGCTACAGACAAATAGTTCCGATTGATTTTCATTTAATAATCTCACTCACTAACAGAAAAGTCATAGGATACTTGACTCAATCTCCAAGAAACTTCAGCAGAACCATTAAATCCAATCAAATATTTTTTTTATTATTTTGCATAGGCTAGGCATTTATAAAACGTCAGAATCTAGTGCACGGTTCCAATTGCTCGTTTCCTATGGAGAAGAACCGGTAAGAAACTCCATGGTTACACTTTTAAAAGCAGCAATAGAACATAAAATAAGTGGTTAGTATATGAATTAGGCGTCGCATGAGACACTAGCCTACATTCCGTATGTGCACAGGTGCGCGCGATCTCTACAGAACACACATGCGCCGGCGAACAGTGTTGTCGTTTGACAGATTTCCATTCCACTCCTACACGAGTCCAATACAATGTTGATGAAGAGGCTTGGTCTTAAAGGACTAGGAACTTCCTATAACTTATTGAGGAAAATTAATCTATCACTAACCCGCGAAACGAGACACAATAGTAAAACAATAACAGCGCGGTCTCATAGCACCGGTCGGGGATTCAAACGATAACGGGCTAGTAGGCGGTACCTGTTTTTCCATCCAAATTTTGGACCCTTTTCAACTCCTAAGGAGGCGAATTTTGGAAAATCCTCTCATAGTGCTCGGTGAAGTCTTAAACGGAAAATTTGTGAAAAATTTCTCATTCCTAGTCCCAATAGTATTGGCTGAGGGTTGGTATGTGAGTCAGTTTTTGCTTTTTTAGACGAGTAATTATAGATTATAATTATATAAATAATAGAGAATTATTGGAAAATGAATTGTGAATGGCGGCTTCTATCAGTGATGTTTTGGTGAAATTGCGGTTTAAAAGGGTGCGTTAATTTCTACGAACAGTTGGAGAGAGACAAATATGTAATTAATGTGTTTACAAATTACGAATACGACTCATTTTGTGAAAATACGCAGCTGTATCTTTATTAATGGGTTGAACTTGATAATTACTGTAATACCAATATCACAAGATGTCTTCCAAAATGATAAATGGATTGCCAAATATGTTGTAAAATTATATTGAGTATAAAACAACTTTTACCATTAAAAGCCGACCTTGCGGTACCAAATGCGGGTACATGCCGAATAAATTAATGCGCAAACTTCATGCGTATTGATCAACAAACGGAATAAGTGTTATAAAACTAATATAGAACAAACTGTAGGTATTATTTATTTGTTTGATTCTTTATGCACACAAAACTACAGAGGCAAAGTCAAGAAAGCAATTAAGTTTATAATTTAGCTAGTGTAAGTTAGTCAAGTAGGCTCCACAATCATCACACGAAATAGAAAACACAGCAAAACGAGGCTATGTTAATGCGATGTGAATAATTCACAAAATGTATAAATCAACATATTTAAACACAATTAGAAAGTCAATAATACATAATAACATTCCGCAGAACAATTCCTGCAGCATCAAAGCGACCGAATCATTAGAAAATAGCACGCGAATTGTGAACTTACCTAGAGATGATGGCTGGAGGGTAGAAGCACAATACAAACACAGGGGAACAGAACCTTAAAAATACTCGTATGTCGTATTCACAGGCACAGTCACTTTATCGTAAGTTTATGTTCACACGCGTGTTCACTCGCGTCGTAAGCTCGCGCGCTCTCGGGACGTGCGCGCGTCGTGAGGCGTCGCGCCGTTATGTCGGCCCGGCCTGCGCGCGCGCAGCGTGGAAAGCGGTCTCGCTACGATGCGCAAAGATTAAAACGTACTACCGTAGAACGGACCCCAAAAAAAACTGATTAAATTCCACACAGATCCCGGATCTGGACATTTTAATTTCTTTTCGATTTGTGTCAGAAAAAAGTAATGACATTTCGCGAGATTAATTAACGGGAATTTAATAAATTGCATTTATAGACGTCTCGCTAAGATTTAATATTAATTTGACAAGCCAAAGTTATGCCTGAAAATTATTGATTGCATTTTGGGTCGAAGACACTTCGTCTGGGTTGATGACCCAAATGACCGCTTCGGAGTCAGTGATCTTCCGGATTTCAATTTCGATTAAATTGTTTGTATTTGCAATTACATCTACAAAAGACTCTAAATACGAAATGAAAATAGCAAATTGTAGAACTAATATTGGAAAAAGTCAGAATCAACAGTAGCGACCACTAAGTTAGGATAGAAAACTCAACAAAAAAGTAATATCAACATAAATTAAGGATTAGAAAATAGGATAACAAGCATACCTCTTCTTCTGCAAATCGTAACGACAATTATTCGGTCTAATCCACTCCCAGACTCTCGGACCTCCAATAAATGAATGTGTCCACTACCTATAATGATAGGAATACTTAATTCTCTAACTAAAGATTCCTTATTTAACCCCATACACATTCTGGTCTGTTTTCTATTCTGGCGTACAATAAAGTTAATAAAGTAATATTCTGCCTACATCCACATCTGCACTCCCCACTCTCTGCCGCATCCAGTTATCAATGAAGATGGGCGATGTTATCTCGGAGCTGTCGATCGGAGGGAAAGTGGTCGGCACGAGACATCAAGGGAGCCCTAGGTTATGGTCGGCACGATCTCACCAGGCGATCGATGACATGATAAGACCTGGTCCAACGGAGTCTTTGTTACTGGCTCTGTGAGATCGATGGAGGTGCCAATCGATCAATGTTGGATGTAGACTTAGGCCTAGCTTCAATCAAATGTAGATTTAGATTGAAATGTTGATACTGAATGAGAGGGTAGACACAAAATCTGTCACGAGTCTTGCTGAGGAGTACCGTTAACCAGTTGCTGAGTAGTGGTGATCAGGCAAGTAGGTAGTGGCTCCAGGTGAAATTCAGGTGTATTTTGATAGTCTGGAAGTCGACTACAACAGACATGGGATTGCGGACGATGAGCAATGGGTAACTCGCCGTCCGGCCGTCCGGTAACCGTTCGGGCCGAGCTCATGTCGTCAACGGCACGTAGTCTCAAAGAGGTGTCATGATAACCGTAGGAACTCAGCAGGGTCGAAGCCTTGTAGGCCATGACTTCCAACGACTTCTGAAAGAAACCCTTGGGTGATCCTTGATCGCAAAGGACCACTGAAGGAACAACTTAAAAAAATCAAAGTTTAGATGGTTTTAAAAGCAGCTTCCATCAATGTTCTGATTGTAAAAAGACATTGCGGAACTTAAAACTCAAATTTATGCTAAATTGTAGGTACGATTGGAGATTGCGTGGGCAGACAATTTTCATTTACCAGCAACGCCTATAGATACTGTCGTTGGCTACCGGAAATACCAACGCAATACTTGAAAATCTAGTTAGGTAAATAAACGAATCAATTCTTCGGGTTAAGTCAATTAATTTTAACCAATATAAGGCAATATTATAAAGAAATAAAATTGTTTTTATTGCTTCAATTTTTTTTACAAAAGTATCTTTATAAATATCTAATCATGATTTCTTTCACTAATAAAAAGATGGTTTTCATGATAAGTTGCTTTATTTATTATGAAAATTTTACCACTATTCCGACCACAAGAGCGAGGAAAGTTTGTCTACATATTTTCGTAAGTACGGAACATACTGAATTGACTGTACGTAAAATCAAACATTGCATATTGCATAATGATAGAATATTCGACACCTAAAAATACATTTATTTAATTTTGTCTGTCTGTCCATCTGTCTGTTTGCCTGTTTATTCCGGCTAATTACTGAAACAGCTGGACAGGTAGATAAAGCAGTTATGAGGTTTACTTTTAATTTAGAAAAAGAATTAAAGTTCCATATCAAACAAATATGTTAAAATTGTTACCAAATGGCATTATGGACCAATACCAACAGACGAATTCGCTAACACTAGCTAGTAGCAAATACAGAAAATACTTAGTAACAAACTCGCGATACAAAACCGACCCTTTCCCCCGAGCCCTAAATCAAGCGAACCGACACTGCGGTTGAATTCCGCTAAAAGAATGCAAGCTCCGTTAATTTCCATAACTGTAAGTAAATCACGGTATTGATAGGCAAACAATCAGCAGCTACTCTGCCTACCTAGGCACCGACAATTATCGTAATTATATGGAGTTCCCTACTTCTCCTTATGCTGAGGCGTACTGTAGCCCGAATCACGTAAGCAAAACCGTAACGATATCGTAGCGTTTTAGTCGTTTAAACCATTATAGTCTGTATTTTATACCCTGAGACTAAATTTACATATTTAATGTCAAACTTACTATAGGGATGACGTGACGCCAGCTCTTTTGTACTGTACGTAATGTCATCTCAGGGTATAAAAAAACAGACGGCAGAATAGAATAAACGTTTATTTGACACAACACAGAACACACACCAATGCACAATAAAAGCAAGCACGCGAATACAACAAAAATAAAAATAATAAAATCTCACATTATCGTATTCACATCCATCAATCGACTTTGAACGACACCGATTTTAAAGTCGTTCAATCGAAGTGTCGTTGGCGCGTATTTAGCTATGCCAATCATGATCCTGTTAGAATACATAAATTGGCAATAAGGTGAAGGAAAACATCGTGAGGAACCCGGCATGTCCTAGAATCAAAAATTCGAAGACATGTGACATCGACCAATCCGCACTGGGCTCGCGTGGTGGATTAGAGAGAAGGCCTGAGTCTCAACAGTGGGAACATTACAAGGCCGATAATGCTAATGCTAAGCCCTAGATAGATCGTTTAGTTTCAAGCTAATTGAATTGTTGTTCTATCGAATCCCGTTCAAGGAACACGTGAATACCGATTTTGGGTAGGACTTCGATCAAACGACCATAAAACTTCAACGATATTTTGTTTTGTCCGATTATAATTTGAGTGTCTTCAAGGCTAGAGTGAATATGCTCTTAATAAACTAGTGCGCCTCACCATCAACGATTGCATCACTGCTTACCATCAGGTGGGATCGAAGTCAAGCACTAGTTAATAACAATTTTTAAAAAACTTGTTAGACTTTACGTGAATCAGGCATCTGTTCCGGCAATAGGTAATCGGTCCAGTACCCACAGTACCTAGGCTACTTAGTGCTCAGAAACATTCTCGCCTGTTTTAAAAGGTCAGCTACGCCTTACATTCCTGGAGTATCTCGTTTAAGATCATTTGTATAAATATCTGTTATTTTGTAAGGTAATAGAAAAAGGATTAGGTGTAATTGTAATAGAGTTGTTGGATGTCATTTAGTTATGGATTTGAAAGACGAAGTGTTGTCATGGTTTGTGTTTGTGTTCCAATTGATTTTAACATCCTTATATTCCATTATTCTTATTAGGACTCTCTATTAGAACCTCACACGAACGACTATAAAACTTAAGGATATTTGTTTTGTCCGATTGTTTTGATCTTCAAGGCTAGAGTGAAAAGGCTCTTAATATACTAGTGCGCCTCACCATCAACGATTGCATCACTGCTTATCATCAGGTGGGATCGCAGTCAAGCACTTATTTATAACAATTAAGAAAAAAAAACATATACGATGTCCTGGTATAGTTCCTACATATACTATGTAGGAACTATAACACTTTTTATCCCGATTTCTGAAAAAAAAAATTATGTACAATTTTCGTTATCGATTGCAAAAATCATCGGAACAAACAGCTTACACTTTCATGTATCACTACAAAATACTGCAATGACAAAACCCATATTATTTAAAGAAAGTAAACCACACAATTCCAAAAATACACTACCCAACACCCACATATGACCAAACCAGCACCTCCATTCACCACAGACAGGCACCGCTCATCAGAACACCGGTCACGTCGATCCTGGCCTTGAGCGCCGCGCAGCATACCAAGCGAGGGGAAACGTCTCCAGCTCCTGGCATGTGCATACATCTCGAATCAAGGTCGAAGAAACCTGCTCCGGAGAAAGGTGGAAAGGATGTGTCCAAAGAATGTCGGAGAAAATTTTGTAAAGGAGGCTTTATCTGATGAAGATTCATTGCGGGTGGTTGTGAGAGTTGGTTTTAGCGTAGATTTATAGATGATTAGGTGTGACTCACGGTTTTGCCTGTCTTTGGTAACTGGTCCGCTTCTTTCGGTTGTAGCGAGATTTTTCATATAATTGTTTATTATTATTTATGTATTTCATTTATTATGCACACAAGGGTACAGAGGCGGACTTAATGCCTTGAGGCATTCTCTACCAGTCAACATTTGGGTGATGAAGAGTCAAATTCTGGTACGTGCAATATAAAACATTAATGGGCTATCCAAAATTAATATCTTTTTTCAATTCGATCCAGTAGTTTCTGACATTAGCGCGTTCAAACAAATAAACTATTCAGTTTTAAAGTGCCAGCGTCTTCGCTCAGGTGTAAGTAGGTTTCTCCATACTAACTTTGGAACCCCGCTTCATCATCTTAGGGGGAGAATTTTGGGGAATTCCTCTTTTACAGCTCGCCTACGTTATAAAATGAAACCTTATGTAAACTTACACGCTTCTACTCCTAATAGTTTCGGCTGTGCGTTAATGTGTCAGTCAGTCCGTTTCACATTTTATATATTCACAAGCAGCCAATCGGCTTTCCGACTTGAGTTACAAATATAGTAATTTTATGACGTAAAAATAACTTTTTTTACAAAAATATAGCCAATAGCACTCAGGTAAAATGCAGCTTTCTATCAATACCTACATTTTTGTTGTCTGACCAGGATTTTTAGAGATACCCCCTACAAACAAACAAAAATAAACTTTACCTCTTTATAATATTAGTATAGATATACTCGTAGATAGATTAGTACAATATATGCCTCTATGGGTAGGTAAAAGTTGTCTAGAATAAGATGATTCATTGACGTGTGGCTTTTGCGTTTTGTGGTTTGACTAGATGGAATTCCACGGAAAGCTAGAATAAAGGAAGTCATAGAAATCTTGATAGATGATCTTTATTTTACAGACGTTTTGAACTCTCTTTAGGTTATGGATATACCGTAATAAAATATGCCTATGAAAGTATGTATATTCCTGTATAAACTGCTGAACCGTTTTTGATGAAATTTTGTACATAAGTTTGAACCCCAAGAAAAGACTCATAGGCTTCTTATTATATTATTTTATTCTTATAGTTTGACTTTGCTACCATGATAATAAACATTTACGCGAACGAAGCCGCTGGCAAAAGTTAGCATAAAAAAAATCTAGAAAGAAATAGATTTGTCCCATTAGTTACTACTTACTAGAGTCCGTCTAATGAAAGCGCGACCTGAGAAAAAGAGGATAAATCCGAAAATTTTGTATGTGGTATTACTAACTAGTTAGTAGGAGAATCATGTCTTGACACTTCACATTTTTTTTATTTCCTACAATTGCGGCTGAATAACGTTGACAATTAAATTAAAAAAAAACTCCAGGTCGCGCTTTCATTAGACGCACTCTATCTATAATTGCTTTTTCAGAACTCATCATCCTCTAACTTATTTTTTCTGCTAGTAAAAACCGTTGTCCAATTTTAGAAAATCACAAGTCACCCCACGAGTGCAGCCACGTCGGAAACCTAGTGTTTCTTCGATTTATCTATCCGGAGTTTCAGAAGTCCTCGTTTGTCTATCACGATTTCTATTTCCAGTAGTATGTGCAGGTAATTGAACCGTGCACTTACAGAATAAAGAATAGCAAAAACTTCAAAATATATTGAACGTTTCTACAGAATAAACTATATAAAAAGAGATCTTTAAAGGAGTATATTTGTAAACAATGCTCTTACAGGTCTTAAATGTTGTCATAGGCCAGTAGTTATACCTAGTGAAAAGTGGGAATATATGGGATTACACCTATTATTTATTTATTTTACACTTTTTTGTACATACAATGTCGTGATTGGCAAGTTGATAGAGTACCAACCTCCCATGCCTGAGGGTGCAGGTTCGAAATCGGGAACACCAACCCGCATTTTAATCTATCACATACCCGCGAAACGAGACACAATAGTAAAACAATAACAGCGCGGTCTCATAGGACCGGTTGGGGATTCAAACAATAAAATTATTTATCAAGGACATTACTGACACCTTTTACTTCGGAAAGTGCGTACGGTAAAGACTTTAGTCCCGGTTTTCATTCGTAGATTTTTACAATCGTTATAGGTAGTTGCAAACACAACCTGGCAAAATTGAGGATTATAAATCCCACCGATACCCAGTGCGAGTGCGGTTCTCCTAACCAGACGATGGCCCACTTATTAAGAGTGCCCATGTCCCTTTTTCTGCACTTTGGAGAACCTAAAAAACTAACGCCGCTATAAACGTGGCAACCTACTATGCCCAAAACATAGAGGAAGAGAAAGCCATCGATTGGAGAAGAAAACGAAGCTGCGAAGCATTTATCACAAGATCAACCCCATTACCCCTTATTATCTATAGATCCAAGCCACAGCCATAGTTTTTACATTATTAGCACAACATAAAGCCAACCTCCTACACAGTTAGGAAACAATCAAGTAAAACTAATTCCGCCGATACTTGAACGGCTTCGTCTAAGATTACCACAACAGCTGTGTTATCGCGACGTAATAACATTTGCATCACATTACGGCAGAGATAAGCAACTATGCGGGACTTCTTACTTCATAAACACGGTCTGTAGTATGATTCACGTAATCAAAATCATAACGATATCGTAGCGACTTAGTCGTTTAGACCATTATCGTATTCACATCCATTAATCAAAACCGTACGACCGGTACGATATCGTAGCGACTTAGTCGTTTAGACCATTATCGTATTCACATTCATTAATCGAGCTTGAACGACATCGACTTTAAAGTCGTTCGATCGAAGTGTCGTTTGTAGATCTTTGGCAGTCGTTACGGATAGTCAGAAGCCAGTAAATCTGACTCCAATCTTGCCGTGAAGTACCGTGTTACCCCAGTTAATGGGTTGTGGAGATCTGGTAGGCAGCCGCTCCTCGTAAAATACTGGTATTCAGCTAAATCCGGCTTGACTGGAAGCCGACCCCAATATAGTTGGGAAAAGGCTAGGCAGATGATGATGATCGAAGTGTCGTTCACGCGTATTCAGTTATGTCAATAATTATCCTGGTAGAATATATAATAATGTAACTGGCAATAAACCGTTGATAGATCGTATAGTTTCAAGCCAATTGAATTGTCATTGTATCCCAAGTTGTCGTCGTTGTTGTGTTTGTATTGCTATTCTATCTAATCCCGGAACACGTCAATACCAATGTAGGGTAGGACTTCGATCGAACGACTGGCTTGTTAGTCTAGTGGTTAGTGTCCCTGACTGCTATGCCGGAGGTCGTGGGTTCGATTCCCACCCAGGACAAATGTTTGTGTGATGAGCACGATCATTTGTTCTGTGTCTGGGTGTAATTTATCTATAATATGTCTGTATTTAGAAGTATTTAAGTATATTTATCAGTTGTGTAGTAGCCATAACTCATCCTCTGCTTAACATAAGCCATCTAGTCCCACTAGATGGCTTTGTGTGAAACATGTAAAAAAAAAGTACGACTATAAAACTTCAACGATATTTGCCTTGTTTGATTGTACGTGAATCAGGCTATTGATAGTGATATTTAGGGTAGTCATCCGCGTAGGATGCAGTTCATTGCCTGAGTCAGACGAAAATGGTTGTTTAGCATACTGCACCTTTACTTATAAAGAGACGGAACTCGAAAAACAGCATTTCTAATGCAGGTATAAACAAACTATGCATACCACAAAATGCTTAAAATCCTCTTATTTGGGCTAATAGCTAATATATACGAGTGCGTTAAGTAGAAATTCCGTACGCAAAATACGCGCTTTAGTCGTGAAATGCAGATACCAGCTCGAATAGTACCTAAACAAGAACGATTCGGGGAAACGTTTAAAAAATATCATGGCGTTGAATAGATCGCGAAAAGCAACCGAACGTGGCTTGTGGACCACAAGCAAGTTCGCAGTCCGGCAGTCCGGTCGTGTTCCACACCCGCCTCCAAGAATGTCAGCGAAATCGTAGGCTCCCATCATCATTACCGACCCCAATATAGTTGGGAAAAAGGCTTCCCAACTATATTGGGGTCGGCTTCCAGTCAAGCCGGATTTAACTGAATACCACTATTTTACGAGGAGCGGCTGCCTACCAGACCTCCACAACCCATTAACTGAGGTAACACAGTACGTCATGGCAAGACTGAAGTCAGATTTACTAGCCTCTGACTATTCGTAACGACTGCTAAAGATCTACAAATGACAGCCGGGACCTCGAAGCACGGAGGAAACCCGGTATGTAGGCGCCCAGTAGGTTTAAATTCTAATGTGGCCATCGGTTGACTTCCGATACGGAAACCAGGGGTCCTGGAACGCAGGGTAATGAAGGAACATAGGTACCTACCGTGTGATTTTAGTCACTAAAATCCGACACCCTCTCGTTTCACACTTTAGCGGGAGAAGTCATTAGATAATTTCCCACCTCAAGAAAAAGCTAGGACACAGACCTCTCGAACGAGAATATTATCTACCACGCGGGTCCAGTACGCGTTGGATTAACCTATCACATACCCACACAACGAGACACAATAGTAAAACAATATCATCGCGGTCTCATGGGATCGGTCGGGGATTCATGAATTAAAATAGAAAATCGAGTACTTTCAAGTTTCGAGTATTTTTGTAATCCGATTAAAAGTTCTCACATCACATATTAGATTTAAAAATTTCTCAGCAATCAGACAAGTAATAAATAAGATAATCGTATGACAAGTGCGTTTAATGAAGGTTAATTTACTTGTAAAGGTAATAAACTGAACGCTCACCTCAGTAATCTTATAAGCCTGAATTTATTTAAAATGTAATGTGCAGGAGAAATGTCTAATTGCTTATAAAGAATACTCCAAGGTCGTGGGTTTAATCCTGATATTTGAAAGTTGATGTTTTCTATAATTTTGTTCACGATACGAATAGGTAATACTAGTATTCAGCTAAATCCGTCTTGACTGGAAGCCGACCTCAATATAGTTGGGAAAAGGCTAGGTAGATGATGATTATACGAATAAGTACATATTCGCACGCGGGATTGTCCAAAAGCATTAACGTGGCCTTGGTACGTAAAGGACAATTGAACGAATACAGGTATGTTTTAGTAAAAGTCAGACAGTCCCTTTTGGAGATTTTGAAAAAATATTTGATGATTTCCAACTGGATATAAGATATTCATTATATTATATTATATTGTTGTGAGTAAAATGAAGTCGTTACGGATAGTCAGAAACCAGTAAATGTGACTCCAGTCTTGCCATGAAGTACTGTGTTACCCCAGTTAATGGGTTGTGGAGGTCTGGTAGGCAACCGCTCCTCGTAAAATATTGGTATTCAGCTAAATCTGGCTTGACTGAAAGCCGACTCCAATAAAGTTGGGAAAAGGCTAGGCAGATGATGAGTAAAAAGAAGTCTATTAAATAAGGACCCAAAATACTTTAGCTACATAAGCGAACTAAGATTATAGTATCTTGGTTTACAACCCGTTCTAGATGGCAACGAATGTATCTACCGTTTCACAGTTCTTTTCTTTCACCACTAACCCGATCTCCTTACATCATGGGTAACTCACCGACCGACCGTCGACTTGGCGAGGATCGCGGGAATCCGATGGATGCGAGACGCACAGGACCGGTCGCTGTGGCGACGCTTGGGGGAGGCCTATGTCTAGCAGTGGACGTCTTTCGGCTGAGATGATGATGATGATGACGGGTAGGTAACTCCAGTCACGCTCATGAGCATCAGCAGCTTCTTGTCTTCCCTACTGGACTTAGGCCTCGTCCAAGTTTCCGCCATAAAGACTGGTCATGTGCTTCTCCACTTCAGCGGACCCCTGCAGCCGTAATCAATCAGGTCATCAACCTTCCTTGCGGTAGGTCTTCAAACAAGCAAGTTAGGCTATGAATTGCCCGCCTTATGTCCATTTGGTTGTAGTGTTAATTGCGTCGGCAGAAAACTGATCGTTATTATAACATCGGCGCAAGAGTCGCTTGCGTCACCACGAGGCGTTTCCGCGAGATAGCTGATAGGGCTGCCGCATGCTTAATTAATTAAGATGGGGTTTATAAGCTAAATATGGAATGGGATTACAATTTTTGTAAGTCTGACCCATCAAATAAAACCGGCCAAGAGCGTGTCGGGCCACGCTCAGTGTAGGGTTCCGTAGTTTCCGTCCGTCACAAAAAGTGACCCCAACTTTTCAAAAACTATTCGTCCCATCAAGTTCAAAATAATTTTCCTAGAAAGTCTTTATAATTATAAAGCTCTACTTTCCAGATTTTTTCATATTTTCTAAACTTATGGTTCAAAAGTTAGAAGTTATTTCCGAAATTATTGATATTATCAAAAAATGATTTTAGTAAACCCCTATTCATTTTTAAATACCTATCTAACAATATATCACACTTTCGGGATGAAATTAAAAAAAAAAACACTTTTTACTTTACATGTAGGGTGGGCTACCCTAATAAAACATTTTTTCCAAATTTTTATTTTTGCACTCACAGAGATTAAGCGAGAACGGACGGATAGACATGGCGAAACTATAAGGGTTCGGTTTTTGCCAATTGGCTACGCAACCCTAAAAAACCGGTCGGACTCGCGCACTGAGGGTTCCGTACCAACTTACATATGAAAACAGTTCAATTCTCGAATCGAGTCTTGAAGATTTTTCAATTTTTTTTTCTTGTGACTTAATAACAAATTTTCAGTTTTTAGACTTTTCCCTATATTTGTGCTATAATACCTTACATCGTGCCAAATTTCAAGATTCTAGGTCAACGGGAAGTACGCTATGAATTTTGATTCCTTTGATGTTGTCGAAATGTACGTTTTTTTCACCATAAACGGGCGTATCTTTTTTTCCCGCCAACTTACTAGTTTAATTTTTGCAAAGTTTGAAAAGACCGCGGAATTGAGTATATAGTTTAAATTTCAATTTTATACCTTCACGCGTTCTCGAGATAAAGGGTCTTGACAGACAGACAGACAGACAGACGGACAACAAAGTGATCCTATAAGGGTTCCGTTTTTTCCTTTTGAGGTACGGAACCCTAAAAACGAATAGATACGTTTTTCCATAAGAACTTATAATTATTATTGTGAGGCTCGCACTTGACCGCTATCTCTCCTGATGAAGGCGTAGCGACATCTACTACATATGACGTCACAGAATCCTGCATCGCGCAAGCAAAGTTCTCCGCCCGATTTGAATAGATACAACAGCCCGAAATCATCTATCGGGCAGTAGCCCACCAGACGTAACACTCGTCTGGTTGGAGGATCCTCCATATTCAACGGAGGTCTGTGGGACTTTATTCTCTGCTACCTCTAAAAAGAGATCGAGGAACGATTGGAGCATTACCCACTCCTTAGACGATCGAACTTGTGCTTGATAAAGGCTCAGCAGATTTTATCTCCCCTTAAAGATTTAAGGGCCCTCGCCCACGGCGACTTTTTTCAGCTCACGCACGTTTCAAATGCGACTGTAGCGCGTTATGGCGCATTTTCATCTCGTTCGGTATACAGCATGCGGGGAGTCCCCGCATGCGGGATAACCAATGAAAGTAACTTGTTCGTTATACCGTCTGCGGTTCCCCGAATGCGGGCCCTGTGGCATGCGTTCCAGAAATCTCTCGCACTCTGCATGCGGACCCTATCGACTAATGAAATTGCGCCATTAGTCGTCTAGACTGCATCGCAACTGTAGCCCTACCGACTAATGAAAACGGTTCAACGAATGCGGGCCCTGTGGCATGCGTTCCAGAAATCTCTCGCACCCCGCATGCGGACCCTATCGACTAATGAAATTGCGCCATTAGTAGCGCGGCTGCATCGCAACTGTAGCGCGGCTGCCCCGCCGCCGTATCAGACGACAGCGGGGAGAGGACAGAGGGAGGGTGGCGCGTGAATGAAAAACAAAAGCAATCTACATACAAACTGTACACGGTCGCGCGTTAGCCGCGCTACACTAGTCGCGATGCAGTAGCGCGGCTGACGCGCGTTTGCACCGCGACTGAGAATCGTGGCGTGGGCGGGGGTAAGCCGCTAACGACTGCATCGCTTCAAAAACTCGCCATGGGTGAGGCCCCTAAAACCGTTTTGGTAATCAGCTAAGCCTTTGCCTCAATGTGTTGTTCAGTCCTCAGTGCTCATAATTTTATTGAGAATAGTTGTTAGCGTGACACGAACTCTGGTTAAGAATTCCGAATTGGTTAGGAAAACGCGAAAATTAGTCTATAATTATACATATAAAAAGAGAAACTGACTGACAGACATATCAACACACAACCTGAACTACTTGTACTAAGAGCGTGAAATTTTGAACATTACAAGGTTTTCTTTAAGGACGTAGGTTGACGAGCAACAGGAGAGAATTTTTTTCAAAATTGGAGTGAATTTAAGAGGATGAAACGGGGGTTCAAAGTTCGTATAGAGAAACGTACTATAACGCGAGCGACGTCGCTGGTAGAAGCTGATCCTACTGATACGACCAAAAATGTCTACAAATAAGTTTAGATATCCTAATTAGTAATTAGTGAGCAGTAGTGGCCCAGTGGTAACTGCCCCGACTTGCAAGTTATAGGTCGCGGGTTCAAACCCGGTCAGGCGCGTTACTTTTTGTAATTTATTTCATCATCACTGCTCTCAAAACGGTGAAGGCAAACATCGTGAGGAAACGCCGGTTTCTTCACGATGTTTCCCTTCATGCATGTCCTAGAACCAAAATGGGCCCGCTGGATTATGGCCCATTCCCTCTCCAAGAGAGGAGGCCTGAAACCCAGCAGTGGGAACATTAAAAGGCCGATAATGCTATGCTAATGCTAATCCTAATTAGTTCGCACATTACCTAACAGTTTTTAAACCAGTTTCTATATCCTGTCAACCCTGCAGCGTGACAGTGACGCCCACGTGGACAGCCGATCTGTCTGCCGCGTTTATATACGGAGCAAAAGCACCGCGCCATACCGCCCGATAGCGCACCGATAAAAATAAAATATCCTTCTTCTAACTGTTTATTGGTGACTAAGTTAACTGGTTTTAGTCTTCTCAATTTCTTAATCTGTCGTTTCCTGACTAAACCAGGTTTATGTCGCCTGAAGAACCACCCTCAGACCACACAAACCGGTCAGGAAATCTCCCTACCTAGGGAGCTACCAAGAGTCCAAGAGCACTTATCGCGATCCATTTGATGACCTTAAATGTTCAAGGGATAGAGCTATAGATAGGTATAGGGTGTATATATTATATCCCTCTGTCTTGATCGCGTAAGGCCTCTGGCTAAGAGGTCTTTTATCTGAATATGTTTTTTAATCGTTACGAATAGTCAGAATAGCTCATCATACACCCGTCCAGTAACGACCATGTACGAGTCGATGGAATGTAGTATTCTGCGCACCCTCAAAGAGATGTCAACAAAACTGATTCAGTGGTCCAGTAGAACTGCTAAAGCTGTGAGTACATTTCAAAGAATGACTGTGGCTCTGAAACGTAATGGACAACTAAAGGACAGGACAGGTAGGTTTAGTTAGTAAAAATACGTACCCACCCTACACACTTTCTCGTATTATACACACATCAAAAGTGTCTAGGGATCAAGCATTTTTATGCGGATTTCTTGAGATTGAGATGTGGCTTTGTAATAAATTTATGATTTTATAAATTTATATGGATCCTTTTTGGTGCATTTCATAATTTGAATCAGGAACTGTGAATCAAATTCGAGTAAAAGATGAAAATCAGCTGTCAATATTTTCCCTATAAAAACATACAACGCATTGAAGACATTATTAGTGCTACTGTTTCCCTACTACTGATTAAAACCAACGTTATTATGGAGCGGCGACGTCATTTAAGCAGGGAAGAAATGCTCAGAGTCGTGGGAATGATAGAAGCTGGTTCCCGGCAACGTACTGTGGCTTTAGCTCTGAATACAAGTCAGAGTGTTATCAGTCGACTTTGGACACGTTACCGAAGCACTGGTACCGTGGCTGAGCGCCATGGAGGACGGTACCGCTGCACCACACGGAGACAAGACCGATACATTCAAATCTTAACTCGAAGAGCTCCAACAATAACCGCCATGATGTTAGCCGTGAGGCTTCATCACTCTTCAGGGAACTTAATTAGCGACCAAACAGTCAGAAACCGCTTGCATGAAGTGAACCTTCATTCCCGAAGACCGCTACGGGTACCACCTATAGCAATGCACAATCGTAGGATTCGATATCAATGGGCTCTTGAACACAGAAATTGGGCAGAAGAACAATGGCGTTTCGTGTGCTTTTCTGATGAGTCTCGTTTTGGTATGAGACCGGATACAAGACGTATACGACACTGGAGAACCCCTGGACGCCAACAGCGATTAAAATCCTGCCAGGAAGTCCATCCTTATAGTGGTGGAACCATCATGGTATGGGCGGGTATTTGGATCGGCGGAAGAACTGAGTTGATTTGGATCAGAGGCAACCTCAACGCTCAAATTTATGCTGAGACGATTGTATCAGACGTCATCGTTCCTCTACAAGTGCAAATCGGGCCCTTATTTCAGTTAATGCATGATAATGCACGACCGCACACCGCAAGAGTTGTAAGACAGACTCTCGCCGCAGCTAACATCAATGTCCTGCCCTGGCCTGCTCAGTCGCCAGACTTGAACCCGATTGAGCATGCATGGGATATGCTACAGAGAAGAGCTCTGCCGAATATGGAGGGTATCCAGTCGCAAGAAGACCTTTTTTTGTTGTTGCAACGAACATGGGCGGCCATTCCACAGCGTGATTTGGATGAACTCATTTTGAGTATGCCAAACCGATGTTCTTGTGTTGTTAGTGTTCGCGGTAGAAACACGGATTATTAATTGTTTAAGTTACCCAATAAAATTTTAAAGAAAACTGTTATTTCAGTCTTTTTTTCGAACTTTAATGTTAGTGGTTCAAATGTCAAAAATCCCTTTATTAGGAAAATGGCAAATTTCTTTATTAATGCAAAGGTGACTTGGTTTATCGTTACTGTGACAAACGAAAACACTTTATTTGATGAATCCTTAAAGAAAATTTTAATTAATATCAATCAGGAGAAAAGTTATTGCAAAAATATATGTTGATCCCTAGACACTTTTGATGTGTGTAGTTCTACAAAAATATAGGTACCTGTAGCCGGACATGTCCTGCATAGGAACCTTAAACAAATGTATCTGTCGTAGGTGTTCAAAGTGTTTAAAATTAACTATAAGAAAAATCCAAACAATGCTTGATACTACTAAACTAATTATTTTGCTCATTTCAACAGTTTTCACACAAGATACTGACAACCAACACCTTCAATGATTTATAGTTTGCTTTTAATTGTTTTTAAGAACGTTAAAATTGCTCTTATCACCCAAACTGCAACTTTATTACCATATTAACATTTTACGCTCAGTTGTGTAAAATCATTTAATTGCATTTGTGCATTGCAGTTATTTCTGTTTTGATCATTTTTAACATATTGTGTTGCTAAACGAGTTTACCAAAAATACACATGCAACGTGATATGGCTTAAGATTTAATGCTTGTAAACACGCTTACTTTTTCGCAATAAGCATTATAAATAAATCTTCTTCTTCGTACTTTTTCTTTGACAAGATGTGATGAGTGAGAGTTTGTAACTTATAATATCACTGTGTCGTCTATAATAGGAAGTTCACAATGCTTCTACGAAAGCGACTTTAAATTACATCCGAACCGAATCCGAGATACGACGATCGAGTTGAAGTTGCACATTCGATCCAATTTCCGAAGGACCGAATTTAAAATTCGGATACTTAACACACTCGGCGAGTGTTATCCGAATTGGATCTGCTCAAAATGTTACTTATAATATCAATATTACAAAATTTAACTACAATTTTAATTTTATGTAGGACATCTTCCCCACTTCCTCTATTACATCAGATGAGAAATTAAGTCGTAAGTCCTTTCGTGGTGCACTTGAAAGTTTTATTTATTAATTCATGAATCCCCGACCGGTCCTATGAGACCGCGCTGTTATTGTTTTACTATTGTGTCTCGTTTTGTGGGTATGTGATAGGTTAAACCAAACCGTATAGTAACTATACTGTGTATATGATTGTTGTTAACATGAACGTTAGTAAAAATAAAGCCTAATAGGTAAATTGAACAAAAGGGTCAGCACATTACCTGTGGTATTCCGACGAATGGGAGACGCACAGGACCGGTCGTTGCGGCAACACTTCGGGAAGGCCCATGCCCAGTAGTAGACGTCTTTCGGCTGAAATTATAATAATGACATCACTGTTAGATATTTATAAAACATTACACCATAAAGTAGCTCGAAACTTGTGCGATGCATTTCTCTGAAACATTACAGTACAGGCCCTTACATCACGCGTTACACATACATTAATAAGCAGGTATGTGTTTACGTTATGTTACTCATCAGTTATTAGTTATTACCTAATCGAAACGTTATTATTTACTGGATACGAACATGCATACACAGACGGTTATGATTAGTAGATATTTTTTTTATAAATAGATGCTGATCACGGCTCGCAATAAAAATTGTATCATGCCGTATTATGCCAATCTGCGATATCTTTATAAACACAATGAATGATGAGAAATTAACCAAGAATCCGATAGGCAACGTTGTCAAAACTTCTACAGGCCGCACTTAGTGTTAAGCCTCGTCGTTTATACCGCGTACATCAAAGGACTGGAACCATTTGCCTACTGCGGTCTTCCTGTCCGATTATAATTTGAGTGTTTTGGCTAGAGTGAATAGGCTCTTAATAAACTAGTGCGCTTCACCATCAACGATTGCACTACTGCTTAGTATCAGGTGGGATCGCAGTCAAACGCTAGTTTATTTATATAAAAAAATCTTTAACTTTCACCGATTCTCTCAATTTAACACAGAAATCTATAAACAGATTCCCTTGTTCTTCAATACAATTTCCTAAGTCAACAAGCAGAACACACACGCCAATTTCTTTAAAAACCATCCACTATAACTACCCACTAAATAACCTTGGTATATCTAACAAAATGTTGAAATTCCTGCAAGTTAGAACAGTAGAATTTTTCCCCTACATCCATAACTCGACCTGCCTCCACAATTATGTTTATGAAGGCTTGGGAACAAAGGGCCAGATTATCAGGCTGGCGTAAACGGCCGAATTATATAGTTAAAGGAGTTAGGAATGTGGGGAATGCAGCGAGACGGCGCTGGTATGTGTGCATGGGCGACGCCGCACTCCTGCTAGACACGCCGGATTGGATGCGCAAACTGCGGCGATAGATAAATAGATTTAGATCCTCGAACTAGACTATCTTGTATATAATATACTAAATAAAGAGGAAAATGACTGACATACTGCACAGCCGAAATTATCCGGGACTAGGAACGTAAAGTTTTGCAACAGGTTTCTTTTTATGGTGATGGAGAACACTAAAAGAGGATGTTCCAAAATTTACCCTTAAAGAGATGAAACAGGGGTCCAAAGGTACTTTCATGCAGGTGAAAAGGTTGGCAGAAGCTAATCTATTTATAAGGAAAAACTTATAAACTGACATATCAAAGCACAGCCAAAGCTACCAAAACTAGGAGACTGCAAAATATGCTCATGTCAAGTCAAATAGATGAAAATCAAATTGAATTAGATTGTAGGCATGAAGATGTTGACCAATAAGTTCCTTTCAATCTTTTCAACTAAAGCAACATACTCGTAGATCGCTTCAAAATGAAGATGCAGGGTTTCTTCATCTTACGAGTACATTTCCCGCCAACCTTGCCCAGCCATTTTCTCAAGACTCGGATGTAACAACTGCTTCTGTCTTTGCTTCATTCTTTAATTACGCTGATAATAATCAAATCAGTGTAGTCGAGGAGATAAGTTTCTTTTGGGAATACACTTACTCCATAATGGCAAAACGTAAGGCCCATTACAAGTATTACAATACAATGCGTTGGTTAATTCCGAACACGAAGGCATTTGCCAATAACTGCGACCTCACGTTACGATACAATAAGCGTTACATTTTGACAACTTTCCATTTGTATCAATCGAAACTATTACTAAATAGGCCCTTACATCGTCCGTGATAAAAATACAACATATGAGGGATGAAACCAGTTCTGAGTATAGATGATGATGGATGGAAAGGGGGATCGACTAGGAGTTCTTAGTATAAGAATTGTAGATGGATGGGAAAGGGGATTGACTAAAAAAATTCTGAGTATTCATGTTGATGGATGGAAAGGGAGATCGACTAATAGTTCTTAGTATACATGTAGATGGATGGACAGGGAGAGGGTCTACAAAAGTTCCGGGTGTTTCAGGAGGCCAATGAAAAGATGGATGGATTGTGTCAGGAGTGATATGAAAGAAAAAGGAGTTATTAATAGTGGACAGGTGACAGGATACAATGGAGGAAAATAGCGTGTTGCGCCGACTCCAAGTAATATGGGGCAAAGGCTCCTCTTACATGAACATATCAAATCAAGAAGAGAACAATATTCAAACTCAACTACAAAAAATCCGGGGTCAAAGGAAGAGGTGAAACTCCGCAGTAGGTAAAAAAACGTTAGCAGTAATGCTGACGAAATCGCCAAAATCCATAAAATCTCAATAAAAAAGCCTATTAGCCCAGTACCCGACTAAACTTGCTTTCGTCATTACAATTTATAATTGTATCGGCTCGACTTGCTAATGAAAGGCTATTTAGATTATTATATCATTGCAGACAACCGGTCTTGTGGTTTCTATGTCACCGTCGCACAGTTCTCACACCGCAGCTTTCACGATACAGTAGCTCGATTCACATAATCAAAATCGTAACGATATCGTAGCGACTTACAGCCAAACCCAATAACCTATCTATCACATACCGGAGATAGGAAAACAAATGAAACCACAGAAAACATGTATAATTTTGTATTGTAGGTATCATTTGTTTTACTATCTTCAGTATGCCAAAACTGGAGATAGATAGGTTACTGGGTTCAGCCGTTAGTAGTTTAGACCATAATCGCATAATCCATCAATCGAGCTTGAACGACATCGATTTTAAAGTCGTTCGATCGAAGTGTCGTTGACGCGTATTCAGCTATGTCAATCAAATTAAGAAGAAGAAGGAACAGGAGTGGGTTTTAGTCAGTAGATGTCTGACAAGCCCTCCCCACTCCACCTAGAGCGGGAGAAGTCATTTTGATGATCTCCCACTTTAAACAAAAGGCTTTGCAAATCATTATCCTGGCAGAATACATAATTATGTTACTGGCAATCAGCAGTTAATAGATCGTTTAGTCAAACCAATTAAATTGTCGTTCTATCGAATCCCGTTCAAGAGACATGTGAATATGAATACCGATTTTGGATAAGACTTCGATCGAACGACTATAAAACTTCAACGATATTTCACTCCCGTAGGGGCCCAGCAGAGTCGAAGCCTCTGGGGCATGGGTTCGCTTCTGGAAGGAAAACCTGGGACCCTGGAACGAAAGCAAAGAAATAGGACAGAAGTGGGTTTTAGTCAGTAAAAGTCTGACACGCCCTCCCGCTCCACGTAAGAGAGGGAGAAATCATTCTGAAGATGTCCCACTTTGAAAAAAAGTTTTTGTTTGTTTTGTTTTTTGTTTGAAAGTTTGTGAAAAACACCTGTACTTAATCAGTTAATCACCTATGTTCACAAAATGAATAAATTAATCTGAATCTGACTTTTATTTAGGTATTTTACGTGAATCAGGCGACTGCTATGTTTGTAGAACATAGCTATTATGTCATGAGTGTTTTAGGTAAAGACTTACAAAACCGTCCATTAGCACGAGATCAAAACAGATGATCTCATCTCCTCTAAGGTGTTATCTTTAATCCAATTATTATGAAATCTGAAGATTTATAATCCTATTCAAAGTTTAAGATGCTTTATGCTTTGGCGTGAGAATTTCTTAGTCACATTTTAACACTTTCGATGAATGAGACCGATTTGCGACTCTATGGGTATTTTTAGGGTTCCGTACCCAAAGGATAAAACGGGACCCTATTACTAAGACTCCATCGTCCGTCCATCCATCCGTTTGTCTGTCTGTCTAACCGTCTGTCGTCAGGCTGTATCTTATGAGCAGTGATAGGAATAGGTAGTGCCTATTTGCCTAAACTTCGAAGAACAGAGACAAGAAACGGAGACTTCCTTAGGGCTAAATTTTTTCCGAGACTCCCGAAATTTCGAGACAACACTTAAAAATACATTTAAAAAATTGTTTTTTGGAATAAGTAATTCGTCTATATTTACCAAAAGTTTGCGATATCATAATAAATAACATACACAGTCGTTACAACCATAAAATTTTCAGATTTTGTTTTTTCGATAATATTTTGTAAATGACTTGTTGATCGTAATAGGACTAATACTTATTCCAAATAACAATTTTTTAAATGTATTTAAGTGTTGTCTCGAAATTTTGGGATAGATGTCTCGGAAAAACATTTAGTCCTAAGGAAGTCTCCGTTTCTTGTCTCTGTTCTTCGAAGTTTAGGCAAATAGGCACTACCTATTCCTATCACTGCTTATGAGCCGTGATAGCTAGACGGTTAAAATTTTCACAGTTAATGTACTCGTATTTCTGTTACCATTATAACAACAAACGTGACGGTTTTTTTTTTAAGTGGGGCTTCCCTTCTTACGCGAGTCCGACTCACACTTGACCATTTTTTTATTTTGTTCTGCTAGGGGTGCAAATTGAATGGCGTGTGGTCGAATGCTCAGGCGTTAATGAAAGGTGAAATTCCTCGGGTGCGCCTGCGCAGTAAGTTACGCCGCGCGCCTTTATCGACGATCTGCGCAGGAGTGTCGCACATGCTCATTGTTCATCACACCATCACACATTTCATCGGCAGTGCTAATTGGCACCATGGAGCCCAATCGAATTTTTTAGATAGTTGAGATATTTTTTTCTGTTTTGCTTTCGAGTAAACAAGGGCTTACGGTGAAATAAATTAGGTTAGTTTATGAGTGTTGCGTTTGTAAATTATTTTTAGGTACTGTATTGCAGCTTTCGACGATAAGTATAGGTAATATGTCTCAACAAAGAACCGACGAACTGATAGAAGCGTTATGTCAGTTGCATGCTCTATCTAATTGGAGTACCTACATACAATCCTAGATATCGTTTGGGGTTCCAGATCTCCTAGAAGAATAAGATGAAGAGTAAAACTCTATTGTACACCAAAAAAAGTTATAAGAACTATGACTAGATTATACTTTGTTGTGTTATAAACGCAGATCTACACGAGACACAATGACTTTTTAATTGTTTGGCCAATTAACACAAACAATAGGTTAACCTTGATACATCACTTCTCGTCATCATCATCAACAAACTATTAATATTAACCATCTAGGCTACATCATGCGTCGGGCAACTACCACGTAGTTGTCTGGCATTATTGCTGAACTGGACCTATTTGGTGCAACCGTGAGACACAAAATGTTATTATTTTTACACTTAGATTTCTCGATGTTTTTCCTACACTCTATGCATCTATGTGTGCTACATAAAATATTTATCTTTCTCTCATCTTCTGAGCTGTGGTTTACGTAATGCCAAGAGGACTGGAACAGTTTACTACCAGTCCGATTATAATTTAGGTGTGTTCAAGGCTAGAATGAATAGGGTATCCTAATAAACTAGTGCGTCTCCCCATCAACGATTGCATCACTGTTTACCATCAGGTGGGATCGCGGTCAAGCACTAGTTTATATCATTTAAAAAATAAAGACATTGCTGAAGTATAAACACTGCTGACCATCCTATCTTCCTTCATAATCAAGCTAGATGCTATAGCTAACCTCTACTCATACTACAAACGGTACTTTTAACATCGACATACCACCTGAATCACTACACCAGAAAACAGCAACACACAAACCATCAGAGATCAGACAAGCTCCATGAGGTAAAACAATGAATTTGAGCTATCGGCAGTAATGAGTGCGCGCTTGTATCGCGCCGTTCGGAGGGAGGAACTCGGAGCGACGTGAGATTTATTTGCCGCGATTTTCCATTAGGCGGCCAGCTGCGGCTGTTTAATTAGGTGATCACACGGAAGGATGCAATGGCAACAGAACAAACTGAATTTTTGCTTAGGTTCTGTTTACGCTGGAGGGGATTGAGTAGGTATTTTTTTATGTGGGAAATCATCCATGACTTCTTAAGCTCTTGGACGGAGCGGGAGAAGTGAGACTTTTATTATTACCACTCCTGTGCCTCCTTTGTCTTTCGTTCCAGGGCCCCGGGTTTTCCTTTCAGAAGCGAAGCCCGGTAGGCTTTGACCCCACTGAACTTCTACGGTTTTGCTAGCATCTCCTCGAGGCGCGCGTAGAACATTCTGCGCTGTCGACGACTAGGACTCGGTCCGGATAGTTACCGGTCTTCCGGACGGTGGGCTACACATTAATCGTTTTCCGCAAGCCCACGTCTACGGTGGCTGAAAATCGGTCGGAATCCGACTGGGGCGTCAGGAATTCCGTTCCCTCACGCATTCAGCCTCCTTCTTCGCTAGTATTGAGTGAGTTGCTACTGGAATTCGGAATGAGAACGGTGATAATGATCATTGATTGGCAATATTATCACTACGTACAGTCATTAGTGGTAATACATAATCAGCCTGTTACGTTCCTATTGCAGGAGCAACGGCTAGGGAACAGGTACTGAAAATGATACATGTCGTACTCTACATCACGAGCTCAGTTCTGGACTTCTAGTTAATTGGTAGTATTAAAAAGAAAACTGAGACATGCACAAACGCACTAACACACTCATGTTTTGAAATTAGGTGGCAAAAACAGTCTTTTTGCTTCTTGATTTTAGAAAATTCTAAGGTCCCTGAAGACATAAATGGATAGGTATCTACGTAGGTAGGTACATTTCTTACCTCACTTATAAATATTTATTACCAGGCTTTCCAATACTAAATATGTATACGCAAAAATCGTATGTAATGACACTATGTTACGTTATATTACGTGTTGGTATCTCACACGTAACATCTTTATGTTACAATCATTCAATGAATTTACATTCAGGGTCAAACACTTTTCTGACCCTGAGGCTTCTTGTACACGTACCAGGTACAAGAGGCCATAGACTGCGATCCAACACTGATGAAACACGGCGGCGGTGCCGTGCCGTAGCGCCACCGTGTATGTCAACAAGCTCCCCCAGTGATCAGCCACTGACAACCGTGTCTACGCGCTGCGAATTAACCGTGCCTACACACGGCAAAAAAACGTGCCGTGCACAAGAAGGTTAAGTTTAGTTTTAAGTAAGTTTATTGGTCAAGATTCAAATACTTTTTTTTATGTAATATGTTTATAAACTAGTGCTTGACCGGACTCTCGCCTAATGGTAAGCAACGATACAATCGTTGATGGTGAGGCGCCTGTTCACTCTAGCCTTGAAGACACCCAAATTATAATCGGATGGGAGGACCGCAGCTAGCAAATTGTCCCAGTCCTTGATATACGCGGTATAAATGACGAGGCAAAGTGCTTAGTCCGGACCGTTGACACGTTACAAACAATTAAATCAGACCAGCCTCCATTATAACCCCATCCTTATCTAACAAACAACACACAGCATTACCAGTGTTATCATCGAACAAATGGCTCTTCTAAATTAATTGTCGGTCGCGGCCGCTCCCGCCGAAAGCGATAGCGGCGCTGTATCGATCATCGCGGACCGCGCACACCTGCGCGCGCGCCGCGCTCCAGCGCTGCGGGTACGACGCGCACGATCCTTATAAATTAAACTGTGTAGTGTTAGATTTGCTCGCTGAAGTTACATGCAATGCTATTAGATACTGTTATTGATATTGCTTTTTGTATTTTTTTTTAGAGGGAGCGTTTGTGTTGGAAGTTTCTAGGTTGGGTCTATAGGTATGCTGAAGACTAAAGAGTAGATAATGTAATAGATTACTTACTGAAAAGTATACAGTATACTATGTTCGTAAGAATTTGAGATTTTGTTAAAAGCCCTTAGTTAGCCCTTTTGTTAAAAGGCTTATAACAAAATAAAATAGGTAGGTTGGGAAAGTAGGCAACAGATGCAGAGGAGTTAGGCAAAGGTGGTAGAAAGGATAGTTTTTAATTTTAATGGCCATAATGGACGATGAAGGGAAATGAAGGAAGGCCAAATAAACGATGGAAAATTTGTGTGGGGTACGGACGGCTAGAAAAAGAGTGTCCTTAACGTTTGAATCCCCAACCGGTCCTATGAGACCGCGCTGTTATTGTTTTACTATTGTGTCTCGTTTCGCGGGTATCTGAGTAATTAAAAGAGACCTTCTACAGCAGTGGTTCTCAACCTTTTCTGAGCGGGGATAGCTTTGGTTTTTTGGTTGGCAGAAACCAGACGTCCACAAGAAAATATAACTAACCTAATAAAATCTTTATCATCAATCCTGATCCGATGAACCCATTTGTAGCAAAATCCCATTTAATATAGGTTGATTTTTAATCACGGTTATGAATAAATTGATTTATCAAAATAATGATGATCAAGAACGCTCAACAGTTAATTTCAACAATAATTACGTTATTGTATCATAACACAATAAGCAGTTGCTTTTGAAACTGCACGTTTTCAATATCGGTTAACTTTCGAAAACAATGAAATTCTCAAAACCGATGACACTAACTGGCGAGCTATTACAGTCAATATCGAAACTTGAGGCATATCAGTGCAGTGCTAAGCTGCAAGTTGACACAATGCTGTGATTTGATCACCACCTCATCACCTAAGGTATTTATGACACGAGTCAGAATGTCGGGCAGTTATCGACTTACTGAGAAATTATTAGGTTTCACACTTTGATTGAAGGTTTCGTGTGACTCATGTAAAGTGCGAGTAATTGCTAATGTAGTACATAATATGTACAATGTACATTAGGTAAATGCGAGTAATTGCAAATGTAATACATAATACGTAAGTAATTCATTACATAATCTGTTGGTCTTAACACAGATCTAAGTAATTTGTATGTTTACGATTTTGGATCAAGTAGCTTACAGATGTGGATATGATAAGGAGTGTAGCCACATCTATGACCACACATAGGAACTAAAATTAAAAAATCCTGCATTGCGGTGCGGTATTAACGTTTGAATCCCCGACCGGTCCTATGAGACCGCGCTGTTATTGTTTTACTATTGTGTCTCGTTTCGCGGGTATCTGAGTAACTACGAGTTTGCCGCGCGATTTTTAGAACATAAACAAATGCCCGAAATCAGCTATCGGGCAGTTGCCTGGGCCAGACATACCACCCGTCTGGTCGGAGGATCCTTCTTTTTCAATAGAGGTTGTGGAACACCCTGTTCCGCATACCTCTGAAGGGGGTTAGAGAAATTTATATACTCTTGTTTTTCTATTTGGGTCGGTAGAACATGACCTATTATTATGTAGGTCGGTACTTCTACCAGCTTTCATTTCACTAATCAATCTCTTCCTAGGCGCGTCTGTCTGTCTTATAGCCGCATTTATGCTAACATTTAAAACTATGCATCAGCGTAACAAAAACATGTTCTTCTACATGTTACTTAGGTACAAATATTATCTATTTTAATTATTATATAATATGAAGTCATCAAGAGGTACCGGTTTTCGAGTACAGTAGTTATTTAACTGTCCTCAAAATCTCAGCAAACATCTCGAGGCATCTAGGCAGAAACAAGTACTTATGTGCTGTGTGCATAGCCATTATGGCGTGCCCAAAGTGGCTAATTCCGTGACTTGAGTGCCTTGCATGCCACAGAGCACCTAGGAACCTCTGCAACAACGGCACTGTCAAAAATTACATTCGATTGAGTTATTTATTTATAAGGAGCAGTGGTAACTGACCCGACTTAAGGGTGGTAGGTAGCGGGTTTGAACCTAGCATCAATCATCACCACTGCTCTCAATAAACATGTCCTAGAATAAAAAAATCTAAGACATCCATTAATTTTTACCAGAGTGTTGATTCCCTATCCTGGAGCCCAGGCGTGAGTCCCGGCAGTGGGAACATTAAAAGGCTAAATAGTTCATATTATTATCTATAATTTACTCATAGAATTTGAGTTCATTTCTGTGTGGTTATACTTATGACAACTAGAACTCGTGGTCAGAGCGTGCCTCTATAATCTGTAGTGGCTGTGATTTTGTTTCATTTTTTATGCAGCAGAATGTTCTTCTTAAAAGTTTAACTATAACCTATTACGCACCTACGTGTATCATTTAGTAGCACAGACCTAGCTTTTTTTAAAATTTGTTATAAACTAGTGCTTGACTGCGATCCCACCTGATGGTAAGCAGTGATGCAATCGTTGATGGTGAGGTGCACTAGTTTATTAAGAGCCTATTCACTCTAGCCTTGAAGACACCTAAATTGTAGTCGGACGGGAAAACCACAGCAGGCCAATTATTGTTCCAGTCCCTCGATGTACGCGGTATAAACGACGAAGCAAAACGCTTAGTCCGGACCGTAGAGGTTTCGACAACGAAAGGGTGGATACTCGCCCTACGACGGTTTGTCCGATGGTAAAGGGGATGGCGGAATCAGCTCATCTAATTCCCGCGCACACTCTCCGAAATGCATCCTGTAGAAAACCGAAAAGCTGGCTACCGTACGCCTGTGCTCAAGGCTTTGTAAATTGTTCTCAACCAAATCTGGCTACCGATAATTATGCAGAACCCATCAATAATTAATTAATTACCCATCTCATTAAAAACTAACAAGCTTGTTTCCTCGAAACCCAAGCATGCTTACATGACATCAACTAACAATCTAAAACACTACACTTTCCCTCTAATAATTGTGAGAATTCATCACAAAATATCGCTTTTTACGCGATTTAGTTAGCGTGACAATGCCGAGCCCGGGGCTTGCAGGCTTCAATAGCGTAACACAATGGACTCGCCCAAATTCTCACTAATCGTAACGCAACTGATAAAAAATCTGTCGTTCTGAGAAAGATGGTACTAATTAGATATTAATGGAATGAGGTGACAACGGCGCCGTCAAATTAAATGCCTAATACGTAATAGACTTGAGAGATAAATGAAGCATGGGACTGATGAAAACTTAGATGGATTTCTACTGTATATACAACTTTGTACGTACCTTTAAGGCCATCAAACGTTCGTCGTGAAACAGTGTGCTGATTCGTCGTCGGCCGCATCATGGCTTACCATCAGACGAGATACTTAGTGGTCAAATGCAATTTTATCAATAAGTAATTTAAAAAGCCAGCTGTATCTAAAAAGGAAAACAGGAATGAGAAAATCATCACATTATATATATGGGCACCAACCTACTACTAAGTACCTACTACTATCTACGCGCTTGAAGAATCCTAAGTTTCGGTTTACGACCTCCTTGAAAACTAACGCTTGAGACTAGTGACGCAAGCTCCATCTCTCCGTTCCAGAGATAAAGCCCTTTCATAGGAGATGCGACCTCCTTTCCAGCTCAGCATGCGTAACCACCAACAAGATACAAGGTGCAGATGGTTGTGGTCGTTGTGGATGCTGCACCTTCTTCGACTTAAACGTAAAATATACTTACCTACAAGTCCACGCTAAGACGTGTGATTTTGTATGGATCTGAATGATGGAATGTAAACAGGAAGGATGAAAAAATATTGCATGTAGCGGAAACGAAAATTTTAAGATGGATATTGTGTGGATCAGTGGATGTGGAGTGACGAGATGGATAAAGTGAGAAATGAGTAGGTAGGTAAGTACCTACTTACATTAGAAGAAATTGCAATTGGCGGCACTTCCACTCTTTCTTGTTAACGATGATTGTAACTGACAGAAGCATAGGATAAAAAAACGAGATAGGTACACGAACGAAATTGTGCTGACTGCGTTGCTCAACCCTTTATGAAACCGGGAAAAGTCTTCTTTAGTTTCGCGGGCAATTTTATGGATGTAAATATAAGTAGATACTCATTGCACCATTTTCAAATACTTTACTGTCATTGGTTTCTATCATATTTCGCGCCAATAACATAAAAGGGCAATGACCGATTGACATAAAAAAATACGACTATTTTAGTAATCAAGAACACACTGCGTAATAGCGCGTTCCATTTACTGTTATTAGCCATCCTTGTCTTACTTATCAAATAGTTCGAGTATTTGTTTCGTACAAATGCTAAAGATACTATTATTTTGAACTTGGACTTGGAACGCTTGTGTCACTTGGCTTGGTGAATGTGTAATGGTTGTTTAGATTTGTAATTTATGTAAAAACTTCTATTTTAAGTTAGAAAATAATAATTATAAGTTAAAGAGTACTTGTAAATCGTCACGATTTTTTCCAACAGTCCACTGAATATGGATGACATAGAAAAATTAAGTTGCAGTGAGTAAAAACTCGAAAAAGCTATCGTATTACTTGATACGTTTGTAGATATTTGTTGACGCTAACTCGAATTCTATGTTTTACAGAAGAAGAATTGGAAGCAAGTGATGTGGAACAATCAGATAAGGAGGATCACAAGGATATTGATGAGAAACCAAGTAATAAACGGAAGCGGAGACGTCGCGAAATTGATATGGTAAGGATCGATATTCCCGTTTAAGTTGTGACCATTTTGTTGCACTTGTTTCTCACTGCACTGTTCAGATAGATAGGCATCGATAGGTTTTATTTCAAATTAGTTTCAGGTACAATCAAGTTAGCAAGCGTCGAATTTTCCAACATTAATTCTCACTAAAACAAAATTATATTACGCAAATAGGTTAGGTATTTTACAAAGTGCTAACATTTTCACCAACTTAGAATATCGGCAACACTATTTACCCATTTAAACCATAGATACGAGTCATACTAAGTACTTATTTCAATAATAGGTAAGAAACCTTTCACACGGCTTCAATTAGGCGCAATCCAAAACAAATGACATCACAAATCAATATTTCGTTAGCTAAGAGGGCTCATCTTTCTGTGACATCATTCACAAACACTCGGCTAGTGAACGCACACACAATACTATCTTCTTTCAGTAAACATATTACTATAAGTACCTATCATCTTCACTTCACCCTCTCAATTTGTTTGAAACGGATTGTTCCAGATTAAAATGTCAGATGATGATGACACAGATGATGAGGGCCTGGCCAAGAAGCTCATTCGGCGGCTCAGCCCGGGCCCGGGACCCAACTCGCCTGCCTCTCACAGGGAACCTCGCACTTGTGTGCTAAAGGTAACTGTTGGATCAATCACAGTTTGTGCACATTACTGAGTATAACGCCACTAATAGTATAAGTTACCTCTTATCTTGTGTATAGTTATTCCCTCTTCCTAGGAAGCCTTTCTCCAATACTTCATTTAATGGCCTATTACTCTTGAACTTAATTGCAGTCCTTGTGTATATTATGTTAGGTGATTGAATGTTGTCAGTTGTTTACATAAGAAATGTTAAATTCTCGAGAACTTACAAGTTTGCTCTATAGTAGTTTTTATGTCAGATGAGTTAGTTGGTTATTCAGGTTGGTTACAAATTCTGAATTGGTGCAGTGAAAGGCCCATCTCTTTTTTTCTACAATATCTGATTTAGTACTGTAAAGCTGCAAATACATTAGGGGCCAAAATATCCCTGAATGTTATTATACAAAGCATTCATGTGAAATGGGGCATTTTTTTGGACAATTTGGGAGCATTGCGTTGGTCATGTTGACAGATATTTTGTTCTCTCATTAAAACTGAGCCTTTAGTGTCTATGGCATAGTTGTGTGTATGTAACATGTGATCCTCCCAATGAGAAAATATTACGAATTTCCATATAAGCTTTTATTCCTTATTTATTTATTGCTCACCTTCTTCATTGTATAAAATTTGTGCTTAATTTGAAAATATCCAACAGTTTCTTGTGTCATGTCAGTCAACGAACTTTAATAAATTAGAAGAATGTCATAAAGCTCAACTCAATAACTATCCCACTTTACAGGCAAGCCAGAAACGTCGTCCACTATCACGTCTTCTGGAACAGCTACTCCGCAACCTAGAGAAGCGGGACCCCAACCAGTTCTTTGCATGGCCGGTTAACGATAACTTTGCACCGGGCTACTCGGACATCATCAGACGGCCCATGGACTTCTCTACGATGAAGCAGAAGATTGATGATAATGAGTACAAGTCCCTTAACTGTTTTATTGTGAGTGTTTATTGCACCATTCTACATTTTTTTTTTGTATTTGTATTGTATTTTATTGCACTAATTAAAAACGCAGTAAGGAAGGATTTTTGGAAAATCAAGTCTATATGTATATTAATATTACTCAAAACTACTAAAAACCTCCTTACTGCACTTCTGATTAGTGCACCAGTATAATGGGTTGGTATCTTTCTTGGGTGGAAGAAATGTGTTATTTGATCAATGATAGTTGTCATTTCATACAAAAATACTTTAGTATTGTAGTTGAGAACTTCTACTTCAATGCTTAAGTTTGTTAAGTTCTCAACTTCAAGTACTTCTTAGTTAAAATCTGAAACAGTTATGTATTTTAGATGCATTTGATTACACCCAAAGCCAACACAAAACTTTGGAACAGTCTAGTATGACGATAAGTGCCTAATCTCTCGTTGTTTCAATCCCACAGAGCGACTTCAAACTAATGTGCAACAACGCGATGAAGTACAACAAAGCCGGCACCGTCTACCACAAGGCAGCCCGCCGCCTCCTCCACGCCGGCCTCAAGCAGCTCACTCCTCAGAAGCTGCGCCCTCTCGGCAACCTCCTCACCTTCATGTACGAGATACCCATCAAGGAGCTAGGCTTCGACATCGGGAAGATGGATGTGGTGAGTAGAAGTTGTTTTTGGTTTTAAGAGCCTCGCAAAACAAAGATGCGTAGATGAAAATTATGCAAAAGTAAAATTGGATGGCGGAGTGCAAAAGTGAAATTGGTTATTGAAACAGGTGAAATATCTGACAAGCTAACGGCAAGCTTCTGCGGAGGTATTGCCTATGGGCTGAAACTGCGTAAAGCGGACGCCCGCGACGGGTATCCGTCGCGTAACCAAGCGCGTGTGTTCATATCGACGGTCCCCGTCGCAGAAACCGAATTATTACCCACACAATGACGCTTGTTTAACTTAAACGGTGTGCATGTAGACTTGTCGATGGAGAACTTAATGTATTATTACGTAGCAAAACGAACGCGGGGCTCGGCTCTCCGCGACGGATGCCTGTGCGGGTCAGCGCAACGGAGCACTTTTGTATGGGACCGCGCGGGCGTCCGCTTTACACAGTTTCAGCCCTTACAGGATGCATTTTATCGCATCTCGGAACGGAGGGTAGAACGAGTAATCATCATTTGAGCTGTCAAAAGAGATAGGCAATACCCCCGCTAATCTATAAATTATGATTTGTCATTGAAAAGCTGTACAAGATAAACAAGTATCTAAAATGAAACTTCTCAGCATTAGTAACTTTGAAACAGATAATTATAACCTGTAGAGCAACTTTATTTTGCGAGGTATCTAAATTAAATGTTGTATAAGGACAAAGTCAAGACGCGCACTTAAAAAATATTTTTTCGAATCACAGACACAAAACTAAAAAAAAAACATTTATCTACCTGACATAGTAAATAAGTAAAAATAAAAATAAAACCAACCTTCTTTTTTAATTTATTTTGAAGTTTGAACTAAACATGTTGATAAAATGACTTTTTGCATCGCAGCCTCTTAGGACGTACGGCAGAAAGGTGACACTTTGACTCATTAATAGTTTAATCACAGAGTAGATAGGTACAGAAGGCCGACTCCGTACTATGAACGAAGAGGTACGCACACATAGACGAGCTTTATACAGTGAGAACTTCACGCTATACGTACAGTCTGTCAAGAAACTCGCGAAAATGATGATTTTGGCATTACAACTTTTGCAGTCTGTGAATATTAAATATACAATGTGGGGTAATTTTTACCCCAACACTTTAAAATGCGTTGAACGTATATTTAAAACGCGATAAAATTTGCTTACAATCTGTGAGTTATTTTGTGACACATGCTAAGATTTCTCTCGATTATTTTATTGTGTAACCAAAAAATGAACAGGTATGTATACAAAAGACGCCCTTTCTTTTTTCCCCAGTTTCTTGACAGACCATATGCGTCTACGTGTGCGTGCGCCTGTTTCCGCTCGTTGTATACACTTGGGCTTCTGTGTGTATCTACTCTGTGGTTGCATAGGGTAGTCGTGTTTAGAGGTTAGCGACGTTTTGTTTGCTTCTGTCGTTGACGCGTCTGTGTGTGTGGGTAGGACGAGTTAACAACAGCTCTGCGTTTGTGCATAATGCATGTGAACACGTGCGAATGGTGAATCTTGAGTCGGGAATGGAGAAGCTTGTGAGTAGAGAAATATGGATTTTTTGGCAAGATAATGATTAAATGGAAATAATTTTGTAACTACCCATCGATTTTTGCCAAATCATTTTGATCAGTAATACACTCCTTGAATTACTTTATTATGTGAGTAGAGAACAATGGATTTTTTGGGAAGATAATAATTAAAAAGAAATAATTTTGCAACTTCCCATCAATTTATGCCAAAATCATTTTGATCGGCGATAAACCCTAACTTTGAATGTTTTTATTCGGCATTTTTTTTTGGGCTTGTCAATTCATTGTGACAAAAAAATAGTCCTCCAACCCGCCAAGATCGACCACTCGACACGTAGCATAGTTAGTCGTTGGTCCGCGGCGCTTGCACTGCAGTCTCCCTGTCCGTGTGTGGCAGCACAAGGTGCTGAAGCGCGGCAGCCCCATCAAGTCGGGCGGCTCCGAGGCCGACGCGGCCTCCGACAGCGGCCTGGAGGCCCACGGCGGGGACTCCGTCAAGATAAAGATGGAGGCTGCTAGGGAGCAGCACAGGCGGCGGCTGGCTAAGAAAGGTCAGTTTTATGATATTTGGTGGGAGTATCCCTGTTTCGGCACCTACAGTGTATTCACCGGAGCATGAGCCACAAGGTAAACAAAGAAATCATTTTTTCAACATGGCGGGTATAACCCGACCGATGAAAAAACGTCACATTTAATGTAAAATGTTCGCAGTATCTGTGGTCTACTGTGTCATAATTAATAAAAATTAAGAATAATTAAAGGCATTTATAATGTTTGATTTCAAATAAATCTGAAAGGATAACATAAGTTCCACAGATATCATTCTAAAATATAATTTCTAATGTTGTCAGTGTAGTTATTAATTCCATACTTATTTTTATATGTTCATTACATCAATCGTGACATATATAGAACCCTTTTTATGGTTTGTTTACCTTTTGGCTCAACTCTCGGCGAATAGCCTATAGATTTTGGGCAACAAAATTTTCGGCACCTAAGCTATTTCTGTTTCGGCACCGATAGGTATTTTGGATTGGGATTTTGTATAGGTTACTACCATCCAAAATACTTATTGGTGTTGGGAATAGCCTGGGCGCCGAGAATTTTGGTGCCCATATCTGGGTGCCGACACGGGAATACTTCATTTGTTGAGATAAATAAACAAATACCTTGACTGCGATCCCATCTGATGGTAAGCAGTGATGCATTGTCGATGTTCAAGTGCACAATTTATTAGGTGAAGTCGCTTTTCGATCTTCATAAGTTGGTTTGAAGTATGAGTATCCGAAGGCCGTATGCTCACTTAGGCACCAATTATTTCACCAATGTATATTTTTAGCACTTATTCTATACATACTCATACTACCTTCATTTTCAATTGGTAGTTTTTTTTCAAAATTAGAATATTTTATTATATTTTTGGCAATTCATCTTCTTGTTCTAAAGAATATTTCTTAATTAGTACAAAGTTATTGGTATTAATACCCAACCGTTAATATAAATTTTCTTAAAACTTATATTAGTAAAAGTAGATTAGCTTAACACGTTACTTCCTTAGTGCTTGTATTACAATTCCCTATGTACTGTGTGCAGCATTCCCGCGCATGGACTCCGATGGCAAGACGACTCTGTGCCTGGTCACCAACACGGTGGAGGGGTCGGGAGAGGACAAGCCGCTCACGCTTGGCCGGTACATCGGCAAGCTCACACAAGGCAGCGGAACTTTACATAGTAAGTATCGTAAGATTGAAATAAACGCAAAAAAACATTCCAATTTTTTTTAAAGCAAACTTTTCTACCAATTGACGGCATTGACAAAAATGATTGAAAATGTACTCGTATACGCATTGTGGACAAGGTTCAGTATCTACGCTGTGCCGCCCAAGCTGTCAGACGTATTTTAAAGTGTCTATGAAGCTCAGCATCCGTGGACGGTAGATAGAACTGTGACGATGAAACCGCTCGTTTTAAGTTTTCTAAATGTTTTGTAATTTAATATAATAAACATGATAGCCACGAAATTACATCAGTATGAGGTTACTAATAGCACTTACCTAACGCCAACCACACTGCTTGCCCGCAGCGCCACGCGAGGACCGGCGTAACGTGGCAAAAGGCGTGAAGCCGCTGAACTACGGCCCCTTCAGCTCGTACGCGCCGTCACACGACGGCACCTTCGCCACGCTCACCAAGGAGGAGTCTCATCTACTGTACCACACCTTGCGTGAGTATCACAAGTGTTATTATACGACCGGCGTGACGTAGGCGTGAAGCCGCTGAACTACGGCCCCTTCAGCTCGTACGCGCCGTCACACGACGGCACCTTCGCCACGCTCACCAAGGAGGAGTCTCATCTACTGTACCACACCTTGCGTGAGTATCACAAGTGTTATTATACGACCGGCGTGACGTAGGCGTGAAGCCGCTGAACTACGGCCCCTTCAGCTCGTACGCGCCGTCACACGACGGCACCTTCGCCACGCTCACCAAGGAGGAGTCTCATCTACTGTACCACACCTTGCGTGAGTATCACAAGTGTTATTATACGACCGGCGTGACGTAGGCGTGAAGCCGCTGAACTACGGCCCCTTCAGCTCGTACGCGCCGTCACACGACGGCACCTTCGCCACGCTCACCAAGGAGGAGCCTCATCTGCTGTACCACACCTTGCGTGAGTATCACAAGCGTTGCTATACGCCCGGCGTGACGTAGGCGTGAAGCCGCTGAACTACGGCCCCTTCAGCTCGTACGCGCCGTCACACGACGGCACCTTCGCCACGCTCACCAAGGAGGAGTCTCATCTGCTGTACCACACCTTGCGTGAGTATCACAAGCGTTACTATACGCCCGGCGTGACGTAGGCGTGAAGCCGCTGAACTACGGCCCCTTCAGCTCGTACGCGCCGTCACACGGCGGCACCTTCGCCACAAGTTTATATAAATTAAAAAATGAATCTCCATCTCCATTGGTCCCATCTTCACGCTTGAGCGGCGGGACTAATTTTGCAAATTCTTCTTTTATCTTTTGTTGTCAAGAGGTTCATAAAGAAACAAAAACTGCAGACGACTGCGACGGTTCATTGCTAGGACAAGACAACGTCTGCGGATCACTTTATAATCTATATTTCTATCTAGCTTAGTTTTTTTATTACATTTAATCAAAACAAAGTGGCACAGAACACCAAATGTCTCTTGAAAAATCTTATAAGTATTTTAATATGATTTTAACTTGCCTTCGCATCCTTTACAGCGTACGAGACAGGTCAAAGCACGGAGGAGCCTCTCCGCTTCGCGCCGGACTCCCCGTGGGCGCTCATCTACGACATGGAGACACTGTTCCCCGACAAGAAGACGCAGGAACAACCCACCAGTCCAGAGCCTGTGAGTCACATTCGCGTTATTTGTAACGATATCTATGGCGTAACTTGAGAATTACAAAATCCTACAGCGCGCAATCAAACTTCCCCGCGTGATTTGAACAGATGCGGCAGTCTGAAGTCATCTATCGGGCATTGGCCCAAACCTGACGTAACACCCATCTGGTCGCGGAAGATACGCATTTCCAACGGAGACTTGCGGGACTGTATTCTGTTCCGCGTATCTCCAAATATTCTTCATTCAGTTTTTTCTCTTTTTAAATTGTACAAACTAGTGCTTGACTGCAATCCCACTTACGCCCGTTTTCAATAAGCTATCTAGCCAAAGTTGCAGCTACTAAAGATTAACAAATCTATCCTTTTGCCCTTACTTGCTTTCCTATAACCTACCGATGGTCAGCATTTCCTACCAAAAGTTGTGTATTGATAGATATAATCTTATTGTTTATCGTGGATAGCTATCTATCTATGAACTGCGGTAGGTTATTAAAAACGGACGTTAGTGGTAAGCAGTGATGCAATCGTTAACGTTGACCACTAGTTTATTAAGAGTCTTCACTCTAGCCTTGAAGACATCTTAATTATAAACAGGCGGGAAGATTGTAGCAGTATACTGTATAACACTAAGAATTGCACGTTCATTTCAGGACCCAACTAAAGTAAAGGTGGACATAGACCAGCTCCGCACTCTGTCAGAGCTGGGCATCGACGTGGACTACCTGAACGACATTGAGGAGGAGGTGACGGCCTCTCAGCACGACTACGGCATCGGAGGCGCGCTCAGACACACGTATGAGCTGCTCACTAAGTTGGAGAAGGAGCAGAGAGACAGGTGAGTTGGTAGGACAGTGTAGAAATGAGTTCAGTTTACATAATTCTAAATTAACGTAGGTTGAAATACACTAAGGGCCTGTTTCACCACCTATGATTAAGTTTCTAATATCTTACTTGGCAGATAATTTCATAGGAATTCTGTTCCGTTTTTTAATTTATTCAGGAAGTAGTCGCTACTCGGACATTGTGAAACAGGCCCTAAGGCCTGAAACTGCGTTAAGCGGGCGCCCGCGACGGGCAACCGTCGCGTGTCTACGCGCGTGGACACGCGCGTGGGCTCCGTGGCTACGCGACGGTCCCCGTCGCGGGGACCCGTCGCGGAGACCGATTTACGCAGTGTCGCTATATAGTTCAATTTTAACGGTGTGCTTGTATAGTCGTGTCGATGGAGAACTTAATATACCTATTATTACATAGCAAAACGACGACTAGCAAAAAAAAAACTGTCCCACTTTGGAAGCGAAGACAGTTTCGTGGATGGCGGTGCACTAGTTTTCGATGCAAAAAAGGGGCTAGATGACCATCACAAGGAAATGAATTCTAATCGATATGAAGATTGGTTAAAAAATATTCTTCCAAAATTAAAACCGATTGCAGTATACAGTATCAGTATAACTGCATTCTGTTTCAATTTTGGGAGAATATTTTTTAACCAGTCTTCATATCGATTAGAATTCTGAGTTTGTTTCGGTGTTTCTTCTCAGGGTAGTCAGTTAGTAAACACCGGCCTCATCTAGTAAAAAAAAGTCCAACAAAAAAATTGACGTGTAAAAGTGTTTGTGAAAACCTATTTGCAAAATAAATATCATTTATCATTCATTAAATATTTTTTAAATGTTTAACATAAAAATATACGTTATTACTTCTGTATTTTTTCATTTTAAATAGCTATCTACTATTCAGGAAAAATTATTATAAATAACGATACTACTTGATTTTATTAACGGCAATTTACGGTTGAGGTACATCACTATTTAAGAATTGCAAAAAAGTGGCAGCATTCGTTATGTCATTTTTGTCAAATGATGAAATGACAGCCCTGAACAAGCCCGTGCGTGTTCCCTGGCGGACACCGCGCGTGCCCCCGCGACGGGTTCCGTCGCACGGAGGCGGGCCCCGTCGCGTGGGTGCGGGGCGCGCCTCCCCGTGACGGACACCCGCGCTGGTCCCCGCGACGGAGCACTTTTGTATGAAACCGCGCGGGTCCCCGCTTAACGCAGTTTCAGGCCTAAGAGTCAAAAATTCGGAGTTGACGGAGTATCGTGAGTTCTTTGAAAATGTGTATTAATCGGCAGCTTCTAGTGCAAAGTTCCTTTGTATACACGTGGTAGCACAGGTTTTCCTTAATAATCACAGTCAGTTACTTAATATGGGGATCATGCTGAGAGTATGACCGTTACAAAGTACTGATTGTTGTGTAGGACATGGTATGCGCTGTAATCGTACTAGATAACTAGCTTTAGCCCGCAACTTCGCCCGCGTACATAAAATATAGCCTATGTCACTCAGGAATACAGCAACTTTCTATTGGTGAAAACAATTTTAGCAATCGGACCAGTACTTCCACAGATTACCTCATACAAATAAAAAAACAAACTTTACCTCTTTATTATATTAGTGTAGAAGACGACGGGGTTACTGATTGGCGGCGGCTGAACTTGCTAATCTTCGTTTTTTTCTAAATTCAACTAAGGTAACTTAGTAGACAGCCTTTTCGATAAACCAAAGTGTCACATTTTGCATACAGCAATTTTTTTATACGGAAGCGTTGCCACTCATTACGATTTTTTTCTGTATCACGGGCGATGTCAACACAAATACACAAGACACCCAGATCCGGAAGCCATACGAATATTTATTCCTCACAGGAATCGAACGCAGAACCAGCCAATCCCTCAATCACTGAACCAAGCGTGCCGTCGTCGGCATAAGAGTTTTTTTCTTAAATTATTTTCGCAGTTTGAGATAGAGAGTTTGCATAATTTTGCAAGCTAACATTGGTGAGCTATAACGTTGATATAGATTATGTATTTAAAGTGTTTTTTTTTTTTCATCATCAGAATGACTTCCCCCGCTCTTGGGCGGAGCGGGAGGGCGTGTCAGACTCTTACTGACTAAACCCCTACCCCGTTCCTTCGTTGCCTTCGTTCTGGGGGGGACTCGGTATCAACCGTTAGGAATACCACATGTTCCCCCCAGAGGCTTCGGCCCTATCGGGCCCCTACAGTTTGCTGACATCTCCTTGAGGCGCGCGTGGAACAGAACGCGCCGTTGACGACTGGGCTCGGTCCAGATTATTTCCAGACTGCTGGACAGCGAGCTACCCAGTGCTCGCCGTCCGCGAAACCGCGCCTACGGTGGTCGGAAATCGGGATCGGGATCTCGGCGGCGGCGGCGTGAGGACCGTTCCCTCACGCGCTCGCGGTCAGCAGCCTCCTTCACGAGCATTACTGCTTCGCAGAAGGAGGCGACCGCATGCCAACCCTCCTCGCTCCGGACCATGGCCTGAACCAGGGCCCGGCGCGAGAGGTCGCCGCTCCCGATAGCCTCCACGAGGACACGGCGGTGCTCCGCCCAAGCGGGGCACACTTCTACCGTGTGCTCCACCGTGTCCTCCGGGAAGTCCACACAGTGGCGACACCCGGGCGTCCTCTCCTGCTTGATTCGATGCAGGAACCTCAAGGAAGAGAGGACGCCGTGACCTCTTTCCAACCACTCCTCAAAGAGGGGCCTAACCGCCTCAATGACGGCGTGCCCAGCACCGGGTTGCGACAGTCGCAGTCGCCATGCCACCCTGAGATCCCGCCGGAACTCTGTCCGCCATGCCGCGACTTGTCGCGGCAGCGCAGTTTCGCCCCGGCGTTGCATCTCCACGCGCAAATCGTGCATGCGTGCAAGGACTGTTGCCTCCAGATCCCACGGTGGCAGGCCAGCGAGGAGGCTCGCCGCTTCGCGGGAGATCGTGCGGTATCCCCGCACCATCCGGATGGCCATGACCCTCTGGCAAGCGTTCAGCTTGGCCGCCGGTCGCTTACCTAGCGACGGATGTATTTAAAGTGTTGGTCCTAATAGACTACCTTGTGGGACAGCAATATGATAAGATAATAAGTTTCTCATGTTAACTTGTGACAGTATCAATGAGAAAACTCTAGGTTCCATCTCAGAGGTACTCTGTGAATAAGCCAAGCTAGCTCCCAATCTTTCCATCTTTCATATAATTTAAATCCAAAAGGATGAAGTAGCCGTTCAGATCATAATCCAACTTGCTTACCAGATTCTTTTTAAAGGCAGCTACGGCATCTTCTGCCAAAATACCAGAACTTAAACCCTATTCGTTTTGAGTGACAGCGTTTCTATCTACAAACATCTCGCGTTCAAGTTTAATGACTTTTTGGATTGTGGTTAAACGATTAACCGTTGCAAGTTGTGGGACATGTGAGCTAAATGGTGGATACGTGGTCATAGAGCATCGACCTGGATTGTCTAAATCCTTGTCTTCAATGTCTTTCGTCGTCATGACTACGTCATCACGTAAACTGTTAGCTAAGTTAAGGGCCTATTTCACCACCTATGATTAAGTTTCGAGTATCTTACTTGACAGATAATTTCATACAAATTCTGTCACATTTTTGAATTTATTCAGTAAGTAGTGCCTACTCGGACATTGTGAAACAGGCCCTAAGGATCATAGAGACAGTAGTAGTAAGCCAAGGATACACTAGGGGACAAATGGAGCAACATGTTGCGGAACATGTTGCTCAACAACTACGTGGAACATGCATACTGACGCGGGACTCGTGCGCTCGCTCTCGAGGCGGGAGCAAGCAACATGTCCCGCGTCACGTACTATGTTGCGGGGCATGTTGCAGGACAATATGCAACGTTGCAGCGTCACGTAAATTTAGTGTTGCGCGTCGTGTTTCGGGACAAAATGTTCCCTAGTGTATCCCAGGCTGTAAGAGACGTGAACAGTCAGAATCAAGTGGATTTTGAGCTAATAATTTGACTTAGTTCAATCAAATGGAATGGGAAATAGCTTGGAACCGCTGCGGTTAGCTTGATGTATCTTTAGGATAAGATCACCTTTTGCCTTTTTTCTACATATGTTACCCCTTTTCCCGTGTCTTCCTCAGGTTATCAGCCCCTCCACCATGGCACTTATCACTGGCTGCACGGCCGGGCGCGACGGAACGCGAACTGGCGCGCCTGGTGACGTCATGCTTGCGCGGCATGCTGCAGCGCGTACCGCCGCGCCACGTGGCGCCGCTGCCCGCCGTGCGCAAGGCTATGGGCGTCACCCTAGACCATCTCGGTGAGTGTTCACTACTTGCGGCGCGCCTGCCACCTGTTGCTATTAGTGCGGCGTAACGGAGTTGCCGCGACTGGTGCCATCAAAAAACACAGAACCTGGTACACCGGCCCCACGTGGGTCACACCGCACACCGATGTGGCCGTATCGATCTCTATACATTTTATATGGCAACTAGACTTGTAGAGCTACATTTGACCTACGCTACGCGACGCGATTCTACGTACAAACTCAGGTGTCGCCCAAGTGTGCGTTGATCTACTATAAAAAAATAATAATACTCCCCCGACCGAATTTCGATCATGGTGGCCAATCTCAACAGAGATAACCCAAGTACGCAGGAGATATTATAGTGCACAAGTGTGTGCGCAAATACAGGTGCACTCTCTGTTCCTTTACTCTCATAGTCCGATGGGACGGCAATCCGACACGACCGGAGAGAGATCAGGCGCAGGACCAACGGCATTACGTGCTTTCCGAGGCACGGGGGTGTCACACCACCAACTTCCAAACTCCGGGCAACTACAGAATAATTTCTAATGGAAAAACCCAATAGCACTTTTTGCCCGACCCGGGAATCGAACCCAAGACCCCTTGCTCAGCAGTCGGTAAGAAAGGGGTCAGGTGTCGCAGTCGATCTACTACTGTAGAACTACAGTATGTAGTAGTCAATTAATACAATGCCCTCAGAAACATTGCAGCACAATGTATAAGAGAGATGAAACAATCCTTCCCTCTTATCTTTACTTGTTTTTAGTAAAGCTTTAACATTAATGTCTGTTTCCAGACACCCCCATGGCTGTGGATGACTTCGAGCTAGAAATGAACGAGCACCGAGACTTGGCTTCAGACCCGGACTCGCGGTCGAGTCACGACAAGTGAACGCAGAGAGGAGAGAGAGATAGTTTACTGATTACAATACTAATATTAACAGTAGATATGAAGACCTATATTAAAATTATAAGAGATCTATGATGTTGTTTCAATAATATGACAGTTATTTTCACTGAAAATCCTGGCACACAAAAGCCCACTAAAGGAAAACTGGTGGGTTTTAGTAAATAATAATCTGATACTCCTTACTCCACACAGGCCGGGAGTATTTTTTTTCCTATTATTTAAATTCGAGTGTTAGTAGTGTCCCAAGGGAAAATACTCTGAATATAAAGTATCCTTTGTGCTATTCCAAGACATGGACTAGACGTGTACCAAGTATCATCAAAATCCATTGAGTTGTTTTTCCATACATACCTACAAAATTTCGCGTTTATGTTGTTTTGTTTATCATGCCTGGAGTAATGTCACTGTAATAATTATTATCTCGTACATAATTCATCCACGTTTTTACATAAAACTAAATTACATATTACTCCATGGATGCTTTGAATGAATTTGAGCAGTGTTCCTAATCTATACTAATATTATAAAGAGGTAAAATTTTTAAGTTTGTATGTTTGTAAGTTTGTATGTAGGGGGTAATCTCTGGAACTACTGGTCCGATTTGAAAAAATCTTGCAGTGTTAGATAGCCCATTTATCGAGGAATGCTATAGGCTATATACCATCACGCTACGACCCGCGGGAGCGGAGCAGTAAAGAAAAATGCGGGTGAAACCGCAGGGGACAGCTAGTTCTTCATAACTGCAGTTTTACGATATCAGATTGTTAGGTATGTTGCCAGATTAGAAAGAATCCTAGATGGCACTCTTGTTAGTTCTATAAACTGAAGATAGATGGCGTAACTGAAAGGTTTGTAAACTTCTAATTTACCAATAGATGGCATTGGCAGGCTAACTTGGGGATTTCATAACTTGAATTTCGTGCCCTTGACGTTTCCTACCTAAGAAATCAGCATTGCTGATGTATGCAATAACAATTCGAAAACTTCGTATCCAACACATACTTATCGCGGTACCTACTGGTAAATGATTTGAAAACCGTATAGGTTAGGTATTGTCAGAGGTGGTTCTTCTAAAGAAAGAACCACACATGTGAATTTTTTTCTTCCACAAGTTTCATGCAACTCCATCTAGTCCCAAACTAAGTAAAGCTTATGCTATGAGTACTAAACTACTGATAAACATACTTAAACATTTCTAAATACAATTCGTCCATTATAAGTTGGCGAGCGTGAAGTTAGGCTCTGCGAATTTTGGCGCTTGAAATATCGTACAAAAATAAAGGCTTAAAAAAAATTAATGCCAATAACTGTTTTTTATCAGCAATAAGAACTGCAAATTGCATTTATTTTTTTAAAACCTTTATTTTTGTAAGATATTTCAAGCGCCGAAATTCGCAGAGCCTAACTTCACACTCGCCAACTTATAGTGGACGAACTGTACATACAAATTTTAGATACTGAACTAGACCCAGACACAGAACAAAAATTTTAATGATCATGCTCATCACAAAAACATTTGTCCTGGGTGGGAATCGAACCCATGACTTTCGGTATAGCAATCGAGCCTCTGACCACTAGACCAACGACTGTCAAAAAGCTCGAGTTTTGCTTTGCTCAACTCTTTTCACGGTTTAGCTGGGGTCGGATTTCTTAGTACGTTTGCTCCAGAGAGTCCTGTTCTTGGTTGTCTGTGCACTCAGACTCGCTTGCTGGATTCTTTTCTGCACATTTGAACACCAGTTGGAGACAGTCGTCCCCTTTCTCGAGGTCTGTTGAGTCAGAGATACTTAGGACCTTTTGATAGGGCCTCAGAGACTGGTTGATCGTCGTTTTATCTAAGGATATAATTCTACCATAGCATGCGACTTTTTTTCAGCTACAGCAGACCTAGCCAAGTTCATAACTTGGCTAGGCCGTTCCGTGTCGAACTTCTTTCTATAATCGATAACTCGGCGTAAGCGATATAAAAAACAGTTATCCCATAAAACTTCAGAAAGTAATGATGAATATTGTAGAAACGATTAGGTAAATTTTTTATTCTATTATTTTGAACGATGCGATCTTGGCTACGAATTTTCTATTTGTTGGTCAGGACCTTAGAAACGACTTTAAAGATTGTAGATAATCAATTTGACCTGCTGATAAGTTGAGATACCTAAGGATTTTTCTTCTTAGATCAAAGCTGCATAGAACAGTTTATGTCGTGGTGAAAATATTGGTCTGTCAGCTATGATTTAGAGGAGAAGGAAATTAATTATCATTGTCCACGGCGAGAACTCATTCGCAAAGGCTGGTACCTACTCTGATTGTTTATTAGGTATGTTTCTAAATAAAAATCATGCTTGTTTGTGTTGGTAGGACATTAGTGAAATAGTGACGACCTAGAATTAGGTACCTACCTATAATTCTAGGTCGCCACTATTTCACTGCCATAGATCATCGTCTGCCTAGCCTTTTCCCAACTATATTGGGGTCGGCTTCCAGTCAAGCGGATTTAGCTGAATACCAGTACCTAGGTATTTTACGAGGAGCGGCTGCCTACCAGACCTCCACAACCCATTAACTGGGGTAACACGATACTTCATGGCAAGATTGGAGTCAGATTTACTGGCTTCTGACTATCCGTAACGACTGCCAAAAATCTCCAAATGACAGCCGGGACCAACGGCTTAACGTGCTTTCCGAGGCACGGAGGAAATTCGTTATGTTAAGATGGTCACCCATCCACAGACCAACCTAGGCAAGCGTTGCTTAACCTTGAAGATCGACCTGTGCGGCTGTTATTATCTAGCCACTAGCTCCTCATTTCACTGTCATAGATAGAAGACAGATATTCCATGGGGTTTGTGAAAATGAACTCGGGGGGCTCTGGAAAGAAGGCAGAGTAACTGGTTTTAGTCAATAAAAGACTGTCACCTCACTACACCCAAGAGTGGGATAAGTTATTGGATGATTTCCCATCTAATAAAAACAAAAAAAAAAGACTATTAACCTATCACATACCCACAAAACGAGACACAATATTAAAACAATAACAGCGCGGACTCATAGGACCGGTTCATGAATTAAAGAAGGGAACTGTGAAAAATTATAATTGTGTGTACCTAAGTAATAGGTAAGTTTTTTGAGACTAACATTGCAGCATTAAAAAAAAGTCAATTAACAGTTAATTACTCAGATACCCGCGAAACGAGACACAATAGTAAAACAATAACAGCGCGGTCTCATAGGACCGGTTGGGGATTCAAACGTTAATACCCAACACCACAGCCCGACACTCTACCCATCAAATCAAACTCAACTCCCCTGCACAATGCGCTGCGCGCGCGCACTTCCGAACACTTCCGAACGCTTCCGACGTCGGGGGGCGCGGCGCGTGCGACCGCCGGCGCGCGCGCGCTCACACGCGCCGCACGCGACCCGGACTTGACGCTGATAGCGTGGGGGACTAAGTGGCTGCGTGTATGTTTGTAGGTGTGTGTATGTACCTACGTCATAATAGTAGACGGGTCTGGGTAATCAAGCGGGGAGATTGGCGAATCGTGTTTTTATTTTAGGTATGGCCTATTTGAAAATATCCCGTAGGGAGAAGTTGTCATTCTCAATTTACATTGTTAGGAAATAGTACGTTTTGGTACAAGTTAGGATTTTATGCAGGTTCAAGGATCCTTATTGAAACGACAAGGTCAATTTTCGTGGGGCTACCCAGCGAGCGACCAACGTAAGGACAGCTCAAAGACCAAGTGGATGTTATAATAATACCTAGATCTACTTAATAATGGATATGTTGATAAGACGCAGAGCTAGCCGGATCATTTTTCCGCACTAGGGCGAAATACCCTACATCATTGCGTGCCTGATACCTAATCATCGCGTGACTAAAAGCGGCGAGGTAGGTAGTAACCAAATTTTCAAATGAGTATGTTAATAGTGTTTTATGTGATATCACGTCTGTATTCGCTGAAAGGTTGGGCCGTTGTATGCCTACTTCCGTGTTACTTGAAACCACACTACCTGTTATACAGGTTATACTAGGTCTATTATATTATCGGAAATCGGCTGCTTCTGACAAATTCCAGATATCCCAATTTGGCCTTGCCCTGAAATTGAACTCGTATTGATTAAGATCGTAAGGCGTATGACCACTAGATAAATACGAGGCTCTCGGTCAGTGCAGCGCTAGGCTTTCGCAGTTTCATAATATGAAATACCAGCACTTCACATGAAACAACTCCCTATCTGATGTCCTCAACCAAATAATTCGATAAAGTTACGAAACTCCTTGGTAAAGTGTCTTGTTGACTTCTGACTTTCTGTAACGTCTGTCAACGATCTAAAACGACTGCTGGCGGCGCGGCAGGCCAGTATGTGCCTATACCTTCATTTGTTTGTTTGAACGCGCTAATCTCAGGAACTAGGTACTTGTTCGCATTGATGGCTAATATGGTTTTACAGTCTCACAGTCTTATTCATAAAAAGATAAAATAGGTTTATTAGCTTGTTATAATGAGAATCCCGAAAAGCATTATTCATAAACGTCCAATAATGCTAAAAAGCTTTGTAAGTATTCAATAGTGGCTTTGTAACTTATAACAGGCTCGACCCTACTATAAACCTTTAATAAAGAGAAATATGGCCGACAAATGCGCAACAGCTGATTTCTTTTCTTTTTCTTTCTCGTCCGAACCGTATGTTTTGAGGTTTGTTGTAAGGAGGTGTAAAGTAGAGCTATTTTTTTTATAAAATTGTTTAGTGAAATCGTTAGCTATGCAAGCTCTGCAAGCATTAACATGCTATTGAACGAGTAGAAAATGTTTCACGTCGTCGAAAGATTTACCAGAAGAGATGTGATCCGTTTTCTTTACCAGATGTAGAGTTCAAATGACGATACCGTTTCAACAAAAATACCATAGCCTTTTTAATTGATCTATAAAATGTTGGGGTCGTCGTGAAGTAAGCACGTTTACAAGTATTTAATAAATCCCGCATTTTAATATACCTAACGTACGTTTTTAAATATCTTTGTAAATTTAAGGTTCAAGATAATTGGGGAGAAATCCATGGTTTGTCTCAACCAACTGTGATTCGCATTTTTTGTGCAATACAATTTTCTTCGAAAAATAACACGATTCGAATATCCTCTGCACGACAGCACGATACAATTCGTCCGTTATAAGTTGGCGAGTGTGAAGTTAGGCTTTGCGAATTTTGGCGTTTGGAATATCGTACAAAAATAAAGGTTTAAAAAAAATAAATGCCAATAACTGTTTTTAACAGCAATAAGAACTGCAAATTGCATTAATTTTTTTAAAACCTTTATTTATTTTTGTACGATATTTCAAGCGCCAAAATTCGCAGAGCCTAACTTCACACTCGCCAACTTATAGCGGACCCTTGTTTTGAGGTTTGTTGTAAGGAGGTGTACTCCTTACAACAAACCTCAAAACATACGGTTCGGACGAGAAAGAAAAAGAAAAGAAATCAGCTGTTGCACATTTGTCGGCCATATTTCTCTTTATTAAAGGTTTATAGTAGGGTCGAGCCTGTTACAAGTTACAAAGCCACTATTGAATGCTTACAAAGCTTTTTAGCGTTATTGGACGTTTATGAATAATGCTTTTCGGGATTCTCATTATAACAAGCTAATAAACCTATTTTATCTTTTTATGAATAACAGTCTCATTCATAAAAATCCTCTAAAATAGGTTTAAAATACTTATTAGTTAAAATGCTCATTAGTACTAATAAGCCTTTTATAAAATTCTCTATTCATAAACGTTCAATAAACCCTTTGTAATTATGTTCTCGTTATGAGACACTTTAGCGTTGTTATGTTGTCGTTCTGATGAATCCATGGATGAAAAAGACAAAACCACTGGTATCCACGGCAAAAAACGTCACAAAAATATGTAAAACGTCACCTAAGACATTTAATTTTGTTTGTCAATATTCATATTGCTTGTACAGTTCGTCCGCTATAAGTTGGCGAGTGTGAAGTTAGGCTCTGCGAATTTTGGCGCTTGAAATATCGTACAAAAATAAATAAAGGTTTTAAAAAAATTAATGCAATTTGCAGTTCTTATTGCTGTTAAAAACAGTTATTGGCATTTATTTTTTTTAAACCTTTATTTTTGTACGATATTCCAAACGCCAAAATTCGCAAAGCCTAACTTCACACTCGCCAACTTATAACGGACGAATTGTATCGTGCTGTCGTGCAGAGGATATTCGAATCGTGTTATTTTTCGAAGAAAATTGTATTGCACAAAAAATGCGAATCACAGTTGGTTGAGACAAACCATGGATTTCTCCCCAATTATCTTGAACCTTAAATTTACAAAGATATTTAAAAACGTACGTTAGGTATATTAAAATGCGGGATTTATTAAATACTTGTAAACGTGCTTACTTCACGACGACCCCAACATTTTATAGATCAATTAAAAAGGCTATGGTATTTTTGTTGAAACGGTATCGTCATTTGAACTCTACATCTGGTAAAGAAAACGGATCACATCTCTTCTGGTAAATCTTTCGACGACGTGAAACATTTTCTACTCGTTCAATAGCATGTTAATGCTTGCAGAGCTTGCATAGCTAACGATTTCACTAAACAATTTTATAAAAAAAATAGCTCTACTTTACACCTCCTTACAACAAACCTCAAAACATACGGTTCGGACGAGAAAGAAAAAGAAAAGAAATCAGCTGTTGCGCATTTGTCGGCCATATTTCTCTTTATTAAAGGTTTATAGTAGGGTCGAGCCTGTTATAAGTTACAAAGCCACTATTGAATACTTACAAAGCTTTTTAGCATTATTGGACGTTTATGAATAATGCTTTTCGGGATTCTCATTATAACAAGCTAATAAACCTATTTTATCTTTTTATGAATAAGACTGTGAGACTGTAAAACCATATTAGCCATCAATGCGAACAAGTACCTAGTTCCTGAGATTAGCGCGTTCAAACAAACAAATGAAGGTATAGGCACATACTGGCCTGCCGCGCCGCCAGCAGTCGTTTTAGATCGTTGACAGACGTTACAGATAGTCAGAAGTCAACAAGACACTTTACCAAGGAGTTTCGTAACTTTATCGAATTATTTGGTTGAGGACATCAGATAGGGAGTTGTTTCATGTGAAGTGCTGGTATTTCATATTATGAAACTGCGAAAGCCTAGCGCTGCACTGACCGAGAGCCTCGTATTTATCTAGTGGTCATACGCCTTACGATCTTAATCAATACGAGTTCAATTTCAGGGCAAGGCCAAATTGGGATATCTGGAATTTGTCAGAAGCAGCCGATTTCCGATAATATAATAGACCTAGTATAACCTGTATAACAGGTAGTGTGGTTTCAAGTAACACGGAAGTAGGCATACAACGGCCCAACCTTTCAGCGAATACAGACGTGATATCACATAAAACACTATTAACATACTCATTTGAAATCCTCTGCACGGCAGCACGATACAATTCGTCCGTTATAAGTTGGCGAGTGTGAAGTTAGGCTCTGCGAATTTTGGCGTTTGAAAGATCGAACAAAAATAAGGGGTTTAAAAAAATTAATGCAATTTGCAGTTCTTATTGCTGTTAAAAACAGTTATTGGCATTTATTTTTTTAAACCTTTATTTTTGTACGATATTTCAAACGCCAAAATTCGCAGATTCACACTCGCCAACTTATAGCGGACGAACTGTACAAGCAATATGAATATTGACAAACAAAATTAAATGTCTTAGGTGACGTTTTACATTTTTTTGTGACGTTTTTTGCCGTGGATACCAGTGGTTTTGTCTTTTTCATCCATGGATTCATCAGAACGACAACATAACAACGCTAAAGTGTCTCATAACGAGAACATAACTATAAAGGGTTTATTGAACGTTTATGAATAGAGAATTTTATAAAAGGCTTATTAGTACTAATGAGCATTTTAACTAATAAGTATTTTAAACCTATTTTAGAGGATTTTTATGAATGAGACTGTTAGTCTTGGAGTTACATAGTGTTAGCCCGTTTATCAAGGAAGACTATTGGCTCTATAACATCACAATACGACCCACGGGAGTGGAGCAATAACAAAAGACAGGCAAAACCGCAAGAGACCACTAGTTTCTCAGATAAAAGTTAAAAATCTTTCGATTGAAAAATCAGCCGCAAGTTACGAGTAAGTCACAGAATATTTAAGATCCTAAAATAAACAAAGTTTACAAGTTCTTTAATAAAAAGTTTCTGTCGACGAGTTTGTAAAAGAAGTCTTATTAGTTTTAAAGTAAATTAAACAATAAGTTCTGACACAAATTAAGAACTTCTTGTGTTGAGCTCATTAATTAAATGTTAAGATTGTTTATTTTAAAGATGTTAGACACCTAAGTACCTATAGTCTAGCTACTAGCTATATTTTTTAAAGATGAAAGGAAAGACCAATATTATTTTGCATGTTTAAAAAATTATCCTGCAGCACATTGAGGAAAACTGTTCCAAAGTACTTAGATGAGTAGTAAGAGGTATTGGGCAGGGCACATTGTTCACAGAACACATGGTCGATGAGGACAAAAAGTTCTGGAGTGTCGACCTCGTGCTGGAAGACGCAGCGTTGGAAGGGCTCCGATGGATGCGAGACGCACAGGTCCGGTCGTTATCGGGAAAGCCAATGAATGAAAAAAGCCAAAAATCCAATACTGGACGTCTTTCGGCTAAAATGCGTGACCCAAGGGCTGGCTTTTACCTTGGAGTGAGGATAAGTACCTATTGCCGTACTGTGTGGCGTCCCACAAGATTTTTGGACACATCACCAGTCAAAAGCGGTGAGCAGGAGTCTTACGACGTCATGTTTTAGATTAGTTAGTTTTATTTAATTAGTTAAAAGTATCTACGGGTAAGTACATTACAATATTCACATAGATTTCAAAATTCATGAGTGAACTAAGATTAGCATCTATAAATAAACAGCAGTGATAATGAAAGTTCCACGCAAGCTGTCTGGTCTCGGCGGACGAGCCAAATTACGGCAGTGAATACCGAACAGACTTGACAACTTTGGAAGTTAAATCGAGACCCACGTTGGGCGACAGTAAGGGTCTGCCCACACAGTGACGCGACGCGATGCAATCGATGCTACGCTTCACGCATTTTTAGGGAAAACGGAACCCTAATAGGATTACTTTGTTGTCTAGCTACCCGTCTATCAAATTTTTTCTCTCTCTTGTACTGAAATTAATGTCAATTACTCAGGTCATTGCGCCAGGGTAGCGCGCAAGGAAAATTTAAACATCTAAGTCAACGCAATCTAGAAATAAAAAGCTAGAAATGAAATTCGGCAAGGAGCAAGGTCTCTTACATAACACAAGTATTTGTGTAAAAACTTGTAGTTAAGTCATAAAATTATTACTTTTAAGCAATTGGAAAAAATCTTCGATACTCGAATATATTTACATAGGTAAGTTTGTACGAAACCTTCGGTGGGGGACTCCGACTCGCGCTTGACTGGTTTTTAATACAGCGACAATTTGTTTACAATATAGCGGAAAGAAACATATGATATATAACTTTATATAGTACGAACATAATAAATAATCCACAAAAAGACAACCATTTCAGTAAAATAATTCAAATAAACCGAACGGATTTTAAAATTTTCATTCACGCTTTGAAATATGCACCTAATTGTGTAATAAATAAAGTTAATTTTAGTCTAACAGCTGTACCCAGTATCGTCTCTCACTATAAGCTGGTCCTAACACACCCTCATCCCCATATTCACACGGGAACGAACTTTAATACCAACATACACTAACACTTCAAACAAAGCAAATTGAACCTTGCACTGTTAAAAATAGGGGTGTTTGTGCATGTGTAAATAAATTTGTTGTAATGGAATACTGTAAATAAGTATTGCTTTTTACTATGAATACTGTTTGCTTGGTCAAATTTTATGTTATTGACTGTTTTAATTGTATCGAAGGGTGAATTGATGGAGCCACTCTGATATGTTATTTTTTAAATAAGTTAGAAGTTTGATTTCTTCTTGAAAGGGCTTGTCTAAAGGTAGAACTATATTGCTCACACGTGGGCCACGTACTCCTACGCCGATCTGGGCGCGTCAGTCTCCATACATTTTATATGGCAACTAGACTTGTAGAGCTACATTAAATTCACGCCACGCGACGTTTTTCTACGTACAAATCAGGCGTGGCCCACGTGTACATCGGTCTAATGTAGTCCCCACTTAGCACGTCCCTAGCATCCTAAAGATGACCGCAAACCGAAGGGGTTCAGTAGGGCCGATACCCGCTAGGGCCACATAGAATTTCTGAAAAGGAAACCACTTTTTTGTCTTTGAACACAAAAGTTTAGTCAGTAAATGTTTGACACGCCCTCTTTCTCCACCCGAGAGCAGAAGAAGTTATTGAATAAAAAAACCGTCATTGATTTCTGACTATGATGACTATAAAACTGGGCGAAACCACTTCTATATCCTTCAGTTGCTCTTTGCATTCGAGGAACTCGGATTTTCTTTTCAGAAATTCCCCTTACCTAGCTATCGCGGGCGTCGAGCGTTAACCCGTGACCGTGACCGACGATATGTTTTGCTGACATCTCTTTGAGGCGTGCGCGAAACACTACGCGTCGTTGACTTGGATGGTTACCCATTGCTCATCATCCGCAATCCCGTGCCTGTGGTGGCCATGTAGATTCGCATGCGACTATAGAGCCCGGGGTGTGCTATACTATATTCTGAGTTACAAAAATAATAGGTTACTGCCTAATCTATAATAAACTTCTGTATTTTTTTACACTTACAAAGGTATTATCTTACACTCTTTGAACACTTGTCACCTTTCTCTAAGGAAGACAAATCTAATAAACCCTTTTGTGTGTTGTGTACGATCGAGTGCCATTATGTCTTCGCGTTTCACAGTACGTGCAAAAGATATTAGTTTTACAGGATATTCACCCCAAATTTACGTGACAGATACGCACTTAAATATACGGAGAATCTAGCTACACGTGTAAAGGGTAGGTACAAGGGTAGGTAGGGAATGCTACACGAGCTGGGTAAGTAATTATCTTCCTACGTAGATTGATTACAAATACTGTTTTTTGCAAACTGGATTGTAGGGAATTTGCATGCGTTTATTAGCGTGTCGGGCCACGCTCAGTGTAGGGTTCCGTAGTTTTCCGTTCGTCACAATAAGTGTCCCCAAAATTTCAAAAACTGTTCGTCCCATCAAGTTCAAAATAATTTTCCTAGAAAGTCTTTATAAAGCTCTACTTTCCAGATTATTATTATTTTTTTATCTTTTAATATGAAAAATGTACGAATTTAATTACTATCTAATCTATATTACTACTTATATACAAATACCAAAAATTTAAATAAAAAACTTAAGTTAAACCTAGCTATGTACATAATTATAATACAAATCGCACCTTTAAAGTAAAACCGTTACTAAACGAAAATTTTCATGAAGAGGTATTAATGCCATTTATCTAACATACACGTAAACTACAAGATAACTTGTTCATAATGTAAACAAAGATCTATTATAGAAAACTCATTAAATATCTTAAAAAAACCTAAACTCAGATTTTATTTAGAAAAACCTTGACTATTTTCTAGTATAAAAAGCTCTCCTATAAAATTTCATAATATCGTTTAGTAACGGTTTTACTTTAAAGGTGTGAAATATAAAATATACACTCAGGCGTCGAAGTACCTACTCCTCCACATTGCTGTCATCTGGAAATGTGCCCAAAAGGCTGGCTTTCCAGACTTTTTTCATATTTTCTAAACTTATGGTTCAAAAGTAAGACAATACGAGAACAATGTGTCCCCCCTGGACACATTGTTTTTTACTTTTGGAGCAATTATTTCTGAAATTATTGATATTATCAAAAAATGATTTTAGTAAACTCCTATTCATTTTTGAATACCTATCCAACAATATATCACACATTAGGGTTCACATTAAAAAACAAAACACTTTTCACTTCTTTTTCCACTTTACATGTAGGGAGGCTACCCTAATAAAACCTTTTTTTTTCAATTTTTATTTTACTACTTTTTCGGCGTGACTGGTATACATATTGGTAAGTACCAAACAGCTTTCTAGTGCTAACGGTCACAGAGATTAAGCGAGGACGGATGGACGGACAAACATGGCGAAACTATAAGGGTTCCGTTTTTGCCATTTGGCTACGGAACCCTAAAAAGGGGGTTTACGACCTATTCTCAGACTGACAAATAAATAAATCATAGAAGCCATTTCGGAGGAGTTCGAAAAGAAACACTGTGACACAAAAAAATAAGGAAAATCCATCAAAACAGTTGAAAATATGAATAAATCAAAATAGATCATTTTGATTGGGTACCAAACACGACTGGCACGGGCTAGCGGAGCGGCAGCTATTAGGTAGGTACTAAAAAAATATTTATTATCTCAAACTAATGTTTAAACTAATATTTTTTTAAATACAATCAACGATAAAGTTATAAAGTTTCAAACCTAAAAGAGAACACCGACATGGACTCTGCCATCGAAGTCTGTTAAGAAGCCTATGTGGTCGCTACATGGTGAAAATTACAAGACATTTTTGCAAAAGAAACCTATATTTTTTACAGATCCTTGTCATCCCGATGAATTTTGAAGTATATTTAAGTATATTAATCACAAAAAACACGGTTTTCCTGTAAAAACGTTAAATGCTACAAAATAACCGCACTATGTTAACATAAAAAGTAAACATCTGTTATGAATCAAATGGTTATAAGTAGGTCCCTAGGTAGGTACTTTTCTCGGAAGTAATTTCCTTTCGAGGAAAACGAACCTAACCAAACAACGTTTGACTCCACTGTTATGTAAAAAAAAAATTACGTTAAATAGCAACCCTTTTGAAGTACCCTTTCCTTTTAATATTTCTTCAAAGAATTCAACCTAGTCGTGGATATTTATTTAGTTTTTAAACAGATTAAATCATCATCATCATTATTTCAGCCGGAGGACGTTCACTATTGGGCACAGGCCTCCCCTAAGTTGTTGTTAACACAGAAATTCCAAAAGTTGAGCCCGTGCCCCCCCAGATCGAAGACAACGAAGAAACGGGGTGGAGTTTAGTCAGTAAGAGTCTGACACGCCCTCCCGCTCCACTTGAAGAAAAAACCACACCGAACGGTGCTGAGGTTCTCGCATTCATCGCATTCCCTCAACTCTCAGATTAAATGTGACTATGGTCTATCGGTTTAGGTGGTTAACTAAAGGTAAACAATCTTGGTATGTCTTTTTATATTAAAGAGGTCGTATATACTCGTGATATAGGTATAATATAAGTAAATTTAGTTTATAAGCTAACATCGATTTAGGTAAATACCTAGTTGCAAAGATTTTTACATACAATTTTTAGATAAAAAGACATGCCAAGATTGATTACATTTAGTTAATTACTTAAACCGATAGACCATAGTTAAATTAAGCTACCTGTCACAACCAGTTAGGCTACTTCACAGTTGACCATCGGTAATCCGGTAATCTTATCCGACACCCCGTATGCGATATGCCTATACAGTATTGGCAGGTTTGTGTATTGCGTATTTTGACTACGTCTAAATCAAACCCTGCTTTAATGCCTTTTGACAGGTTTTCAAACAAAGCTGTAGAGTTTGTGAAAAACTCAACTAAGTACATGCTTAATTTTTAAAATCAGGCGTTCCTAGTAGGGTAAGTCATTTATTAAAAACCAGCCGGTAAGGTCGACGACGGCGCTTTGTTTTCAACAAAGAGATTGTCCGCAAAAATTTTAGGGGCCAGCTAGGCCTGACGCCTGCCATGGCAGTGGATTGTTCAAAGGAGTTACCGTGACCCTTACAATACAATATGAGGGCTGCATCAACCGTTTTTCAACAGAAAGCACGAACCTACAGCATTCTTTCAGTTTACCGTGCAACTTGAGGAATACTGTCGGTGATAGATACCTATAATAAAGTATGACACTCCTTCCCGGGAAAAGGAGAAGATTCTCTTATTCGATGATTACCCTTCTAAACAAGCTATGTTTACACTTAGTCTGTCATACAACTGAGATCACAGCTCGTGCCAAATTTCTCCCCTATCATAGTCAAATCCAAGTGCAAGAAAGGAATCACAATAAAACTTGCACCACTACCCTTCAATACTTTTTGTTTGCTTTCTTACCAAATAGCCGTATAACATTACAATGCAAATCCTTTTCTTGAGCATTTCTTCAATCAGTTAACCCTGAGGGGTCGGCACGTAGACAGGTACTGTGGTCCTATTGTATTGTAGCACGGTAGGTTGGACGTCATCAATGAGACAGAACGAACCTACAGCGTTCCTTCTTTTGTCTTTGCAACTGAAGGAATACTATGGGTTTTAGTTCATGAAAATCTGACTTCCTCCCAACCAGAGCGAAAAAAGTTATTTAATAATTGCCCTTATAAATGGGTTGTTTTTACACTTAGGCTGCCATGCAACTGAGAATATAGCTCGTGCCAAATTTTTCTCCTATCATAGTCAAAGCTAAGTGACATCAAATGCAAGAAAGGAATCACAATATAACTTGCACCATTACACTACAATACCTTTTGTTTGCCTTCTTACCAAACAGCCGTATATTATTACAATGCAAATCCTTTTCTTGAGCATTTCTTCAAGCAGTTAACCCTGAGGGGTCGGCACGTCGGCAGGTACTGTGGCCCTATTGTGTTGGGGCACGGCAGGTTAGACGTCATCAGTGAGACAGTACGAACCCACAGACCCACAGTGTTCCTTCTTTTGTTTTTGTAACTGAAGGAATACTATGGGTTTTAGTTAATGAAAATCTGACTCCCTCCCACCCAGAACGAGAAAAGTTATTTAATGATTGCCCTCATAAACAGGTGGGTTTTGACTCTTAGACGGTCATGTAACTGAGAACAGAGCTCGTGCCAAATTTCTCCCCTATCCTAGTCAAATCTAAGTGCAAGAAAGGGATCACAATAAAACTTGCACCACTACTCTTCCATACCTTTTGTTTGCTTTCTTACCAAACAGCCGTATACCATTAAAATGCAAATGCTTGTCTTGAGCATTTCTTCAAGCTGTTAACCCTGAGGGGTCGGCACGTCGGCAGGTATTGTGGTGCTATTGTGTTGGGGTACGGCAGGTTAGACGTCGTCATCAATGAGACAATATGAACCCACAGACCCACAGTTTTCCTTCTTATGTCTTTGCAACTGAAGGAATGACTTACTTGACTTAATATCCTATATCCCCTAGCTGGGGCAGAGGACGTCAACAGTAGTCACCCAACGCGAGCGGTCTTGCGCTTTATGCTTGACCTCGCTCCACGTCTGTCCGATGTCTTTCGCTTCAGCCAAAACGGTGCGTCGCCAGGTCTGCCGAGGACGGCCACGCTTCCGTTTCCCTTGGGGATTCCAGTCCAGTGCCTGTTTAGGTATATGATTGGAATCCCTCCTAAGCGTGTGACCAATCCAACTCCACTTGCGACGCTTGATCTGGTGGTCGATCGGGCTTTCGTGGCATTTCTCCAACAGCTCTACGTTAGAGATGGTCTCGGGCCAGTAAATCCCAAGGATACGACGAAGGCATCGATTTACGAAAACCTGGATTTGTCGTGAGATCTCCTTTGTCACCTTCCACGTTTCGCACCCGTAAAGCAGCACGGATTTGACGTTTGACCTGAAGATTTTTAGCTTAACTCTTCGAGTCAATTTCCGTGATTTCCAAACCGGTCTCAGCTGTGCAAAGGTACCGCGGGCTTTGGCAATTCGAGAAGCGACGTCTTCTTCAGTTCCACCAGTTTCCGCCACAACACTTCCGAGGTACGTGAATTTCTGGACGCGTTCCACTGCCTCAGTGCCGATTAGCAGCGGCGCAGCATTAATCACCCCTGTACGCATTTCCTGGGTCTTCCTCGAGTTAATTTTAAGCCCAGTTTTCGCTGCCTCCTGACGCAGGTCGTTCAATTTTGCTTGCATGTCGGCGTGCGTATGACTTAGCAGGCATAGGTCATCGGCGTAGTCCAAATCCTCTAAAACGCTGGACAATCCCCACTCTATCCCGCGGCGCCTCTCATTGAAGATGCGAAGCAAAATTCCGTCAAGAACGACTATAAAGAGAAGAGGCGAGAGGAGGCAACCCTGACGAACACCCGCGTGCACTGCGATGTCCTCCGAGATGAGGCCGTCGTGAACCACTCTGCAGGAATATTTCCGATAAATGCTCTGTAATAAGCGGACCAATTTTGGTGGCACTCCCATTTCCAGCAGGCGAGACCATATGCTGGACCACTTCAACGTATCGAAGGCTTTTTCAAAGTCCACAAAAGTGAGATATATCTCCCTTTGCCATTCTGATGCCTGTTCAAGAATTATACGTAGAGTTTTAATTTGGTCCGTGCAAGAACGACTCAAACGGAAACCAGCCTGCTCTTTGCGTAGTAAGGGTTCCAGGGCCCTCGATAGCCTATCCAAGATTATCCTGCAGAAGACCTTAGAGGGAATTGACAGCAGTGCAATGCCTCTCCAGTTATCACACTGACTGAGATCACCTTTTTTTAGGCACGGTGATTACGAGCCCTTTGTTCCAGTCGTCCGGGAGTTCCTCAGCAGTCCAGATCTTTTCAATTAAAGGCGTCAGTACGTCGACGGCGAAGGTCAAGTCCGCTTGAAGCATTTCCGCAGTAATCAAATCGAATCCTGGAGCCTTCCCTGTCTTCAACGAGAGGACTGCTTCAGCTACTTCCGAGTCTGAACTGAAGGAATACTATGGGTTTTAGTTAATGAAAATCTGACTTCCTTCCACCCAGAGCGATAAAAGTTATTTAATGATTGCCTTTATAAACAGGTAGTTTTTACACTTAGGCAGTCATGCAACTGAGAACATAGGTAACTCATGCCAAATTTCTCCCGTATCATAGTCAAATCTAAGTGCAAAAAACGGATCACAATATAACTTGCCTTACCACTACACTTCAATACCTTTTGTTTGCTTTCTTACTAAACAGCCGTATATTATTACAATGCAAATCCTTTTCTTGAGCATTTCTTCAAGCAGTTAACCCTGAGGGGGTCGGCACGTCGGCAGGTACTGTGGTCCTATTGTGTTGGTGCACGGCAGGTTAGACGTCATCAATGAGACAGTACGAACCTACAGTGTTCCTTCTTTTGAGTTGCAACTGAAGGATTACTATGGGTTTTAGTTAATGAAAATCTGACTCCCTTCCACCCAGAACGAGAAAAGTTATTTAATGATTGCCCTCATAAACAGGTGGTTTTGGCTCTTAGACGGTCATGTAACTGAGAACAGAGCTCGTGCCAAATTTCTCCCCTATCCTAGTCAAATCCAAGTGCAAGAAAGGAATCACAATAAAACTTGCACCACTACCCTTCAATACCTTTTGTTTGCTTTCTTACTAAATAGCCGTATAACATTACAATGCAAATCCTTTTCTTGAATATTTCTTCAAGCAGTTAACCCTGAGGGGTCGTCACGTCGGCAGGTACTGTGGTGCTATTGTGTTTTTTTTTTTTTTTTTAAATGTGGCAGGAGTGGGAAAATCCTCATGGACACCCAGACGGCCCCACTCGTAGGGCAGTCTGGGTAGTGCCGGACTCTTACCGGCTAAAAACCGCACTCCTGCCATGCGGAAGCCCCCTGCCTTATAGGTTTCGCAGAGTTGTTGTTATGGGCTGTGATCTATTTTTTACACATAATTAAATTAAATTTAATTAAAATATGAAAATAAATATATTGTACAATTTAAAAAATTTCAGTTTCCTATTCAGCTTCTATAATCCACGTAGTAATAATTAAAATCTATAAAATACAAAATAAATAATAAAATTTAATAAATAATCTAAAACATAATTTCTATAGTTTTGGTATACATCAGTCTCAATACTAATTTAAAATAATATAGTCAATATTTAATTACATTAGGTTAATTTCCAGTCGTTATAGCTAAGTAAAACATTCTTAAAAATACCATATACCTACAATTGTATAAGTCTCAAGGTAATTCCACGCTTGTTTCTTTGTTTTTTTTTTTTAATATATTGCATTTTTTTTTCTTTCTTTTCTTTTATAACGTTTTGTTTCTTTCTCTTTAATAGCGTTTTTTTTTTTTTTTTTTTTTTTTCGTTTACAATGTTTTGTTTCTGTTATTTACTGAGACTACTATTTCTGTTACAAATTTTATAAAATCTATGCGGTATTTTTTGTTGCAGATCAAAACTCCTAAATTTCCTTCTGTCACCCTTTCCCCTGTTCTCGCTTCAAAATTATATCTATGGGTGGCATAGACCGGGCAATCCACCAGGAGATGGACGACTGTTTCATGCGTGTCCGGGTCGCAAGCACACGCCGGGTTCTCCTTACACTTGAAGCGAGTCAGGTATTCGGAGAACCCGCCGCGGCCCGTTAGGGCTTGGGTCAGCTCCTTCGTTATCTCCATCTTTCGCACCGTCCTGTACGCAGCGATCGCGCAGGGGAAGAACTTCTTTGTGGTGGCCGCCGTTTCTCCAGCACAATATCTCCGGTTCCACTCGTCGAGCGTCTCCATACGGATCATACGCTTGACGAATGAAACCGGGCATTTGTCGTAGTCGGGTTGCCGCTTTGACTTCAGGGCAGCCTCCTTCGCGAGCAAGTCGGCTCTCTCGTTACCCTCCAGCCCCGCATGAGCTTTTACCCAGAACAAGGAGACGCTCTTGTTCTGGGCACAGCTGCGGCGGATGGCGTCTCTTGTTTCAACTGCAAGGGCGTGGAGGGCTGCGGGGTTCACGACTGTTTGGAGAGCTGCCATGGAGTCGCTGTAGATGGCGAACGCCGTCTCGGACCTTCGGAGGGCTTCTTTCGCTGCTTTACAGAGGGCGAGAAGCTCGGCCTGGTAGACGGTACTGTAAGACGGCAGAGCAAGTTTGAGGGCTTTGACCTCCGTCTGGTCGGTCCACACTGATACCGCGGCACCGACTTTGCCCTCGATCTTGCTGCCGTCTGTGAAGATACGCACCGCATAATTCCGGTGCTCATTATATTGTTCCTCGTCTACCAGGCGTCGCAGTGCAATGCTCCTCTGCTCAGCCGGATGTGGCAGTTCCAGCGCCGATACCACGCGCTCGATCTCCCGGTCTCGCAGCGCTGGATGAGGTACCCCCTTCTTGGCCTCGTAGAGCGAGGCGGCCTCTTGGATTCGAAGGTCAAGAGGGAGTATCCCAGCCAGCACCAGTGCTGAGTTCAGGGAGACCGTACGGTAGGCTCGGCACAGTTTCTGCGCGAAGCTCCTCTGGACGGCGTTCAGCTTCTTCTGCAACCCGACTTTTTTAGCGGCTGGCGACCACGCGCTCGCTGCGTACAAGACGATAGGCTCCACTGCAGCCGTATAGATGCAGTGGATAACCTCAGGATGGAGACCCCAACTGACCCTAGCGGCCCGCGACAGTCGCTTGTAGATGCCGACGGCTCGGGAACAGACGTTTGCGACGTGGGTGTTGAATGTCAACTTGTGGTCGATGGTGAGACCGAGTAGTTTGATTTCCTCAGACATGCCAATGTCTACCCCGCCCATCCTGAGATGTGGGGTGTCATGCTTCAGTTTGCGCGTGATCAGCATTGCTTTTGTCTTATGCGGCGCAAACCGAAGTTTGTTCGTGACACCCCACGCTCGCACATACTCGAGGGTGACATTGGCACCTCTCTGGACTTCAAGTGCAGTCTCCCCATCGAACACAAGGACGATATCGTCGACAAACGCCTGACAATAGACCCCCATTGAATCCAAAGCCCTCAAAAGAGGATCCAGCACAAGGTTCCAAAAGATGGGACCACCGATCGACCCCTGGACGCATCCCTTCTCGGTCCTGGTTTCGTGCTCTACTCCCGCGTACCTGACTTTCACCACCCTCTCGGAAAGGTAACTGTCTATTACCCGTCTCAAGTTCACAGGACACTTTTCCTCAGCCAAGCGGACTCGTATAACCGGCCACCATGCGCTGTCGAAGGCTCCCTCTATATCCAGGGACACAACCGTGACAAGCCTTTTAGCATTAAGTTTGCCCCGGATGCGCCCCATTAGCGTATAGAGGGAGTCCTCGGTGCTTCGCTGGGGCATGAATCCGTACTGGCGAGTACTCATCCTGGGTAGCAGGTAGAACTTGAGTCGGGCAACGACCATCTTCTCATATACCTTCCCGAGAACAGGCAAGAGCCCAATCGGTCTGTATGCCTTTGGGGTGGTGTAGTCGTCTTTCGCGGGCTTGCGGAGCACGACGACGGTTGCCTCTTTCCAGGACCGCGGAAAGTATCCATGCGCCAGGCACTTGTTCATCAAGTGCAGAACTAATTCTGGGTCTTGACGGATCGTGTGGCCCCATATGTCCGCCGTCAGACCGTCGGACCCTGGGGCTTTTTTGGGGTTGAACGAGGAGACAGCGCGCTCTAGCTCGTCGAGTGTGAAGGGAGGATCCCAGGGTTCACCTTGGTGGCCCCCGTTCACCTCTTCGGCTTGTTGCCGGACCTTTCTGTGCTCCGTGTTTTCCCCCTCCGAACGGTCTTCTGGGTAAAATGTTTGTGCTAGATACCTCGCGGAGGCCTCCGGGTCCAGGGTTTGGCCATCCCTCACCAGGTGCTATTGTGTTGGATCACGGCAGGTTAGACGTCATCAATGATACAGTACGAACCTACGGTGTTCCTTCTTATGTCTTTGCAACTGAAGGTGGACTAGAGTCTGTGTTTCCTGATAGCTAGAACCTTGGAGATCTTTAAGTTAATAGTAAATAGGTTACTTCTAGGCAAGCACGCTCCATTGTCGACTACATCGCCACTTTCCTTTTTATGATCTCCTTTTAATTAATAAAAGTCTCCCGTCCAGAGCAGGAGAAGTCATTTAATGATTGCCCTTATAAATGGGTTGTTTTTACACTTAGGCTGTCATGCAGCTAACAGCAGAGCTCGTGCCAAATTTCTCCCCTATCATAGTCAAATCTAAGTGCAAGAAAGGGATCAACAATAGAACTTGCACCAATACACTTCAATACCTTTTGTTTGCCTTCTTACCAAACAGCCGTATAACATTACAATGCAAATCCTTTTCTTGAGCATTTCTTCAAGCAGTTAACCCTGAGGGGTCGGCACGGCGGCAGGTACTGTGGTGCTATTGTGTTGAAGCACGGCAGGTTAGACGTCATCGATGAGACATTGATGGAGTCAGGGTTGACATTAAGTCAGCCTATGCATGAAGGATAAATAAATAAATAACCAGCTGGTTTATTTACTTAGGTAGTTCTTTGTGAGGGCTGTTTGTTGTCAATATGATTATATATGATTTTAGGATTTTGAGGTTTATGCCATCGGTATATTGATACGATATTTGCAGTGGGTAGTGGGTGGGTAAAGTCAAAAGTATTTGTTTCAAATACAGGCTCTTTTGAAACGACAAGAGGTCAGTCTGTTAGAATAAATTATGCTATTCACATTCCAAAGCGTAGAGCTCTATGGAGAAAAATATGCAAGAGACTCCACGGACACTCTTATGGCTCGGGCATGACCACAATCTCACCTGATGGAAAGCGATGAAGTATTGACGATGGAACACGCTTGCCTTGAAGTAACCCATGCACTCTTGACTTAAAGATCCCTAAGTTATAGCCATCAGGAAACACAGACTCCGGTAAGGAATCCTACTCCTTACCTGTACGCGTAATGTGTTCCCAAAACGTTTTCTACATATAGGTGGGATGTCCACCATTTAAAGTATACATGCTAGTACTTCTTTCTAAAGCCTGATTTTACCATAGTCAACTATTAACCATAGTCAACATACCTATTCCGGCTGAACACAAATTGAAATACCTTTACGACTTAACACAGCCTTTCTGAAATGACTGGGCTAGGTTCTAGGAACTAAGTCTTTACCTAGCTGTTTCATTGAATGGCAATATCTTAAATATCATTCAAGCCGCTAGTTTTGAAATGGTGAAGTTAGCAAGTCTGCTGCACAATGTATAAGATGACTGGCCTAAACAAATTTTTTCAACTATATGCGATGTGCGACCATCGTAATAATTCAGAAATAAGTATAGAGTAAATAAACACAGCCAAAGCTAAATTGTCATATTTAGCAAATAATCTCTTTTCACTATAAACAATTTATTAGCCTAATGAAAAACAACTCTCAAGCCTCCAAAATCATAAAAGACAGCCTCTAAACTGCCTTCATCATTTCCTAGACCGTGATCTTGAAAGGCCGTCAATCTCTCCAGACAGGCCCTAAGGGTCGTAAACAACAATATTGACTCAAACCACAAACGCAAACGGGCTCTTGCAAACAAACCGTCAATGGCTAGTTAAACGAGACCTCGGGCTATACCATGAGCTCTTAATGCGATCCTTTTGACGACTTAAACTGAACTGAAAAGAGATGGAGGCCCATAGGCTTTTTTTAAGGTGGGAAATCATTAAAATAACTTCTCCGGGAGAGCGTGTCAGACTTTTGCTGACTAAAACCCACTCCTGTCTTTTCTTTGCCTTCTTTCCAGGGCCCCAGGGTTCTTTTTTGTACAACCCAGCCTTCGACCCTGCTGATTCCCTATATTTTACTGACATCTATTTAGGTGTGCTTGGAACACTACGCGCCATCGACGACTTTGTAGCGTTTCGGATATCCCTCTTTCTTGCACGACCTGACCCTTGAACGAAGGCAAAGAGAAAACGGGGTGGGGTTGAGTCAGTAAAAGTCTGACACGCCCTCCCGCTTCGCCCAAAAGCGGGAGAAGTCTTTCAGATGATTCCCCGCTAGAAAAAAAACCGATCGACATTTTTACCATGTCATGGTAGAGCCCCTGAGTTCATCAAAACCTCATTGACAGACATACAGAACCTTCCGTGTTCCCCAACAATGGGATTAAAACCCACTAGCCACCTGTCCAAAAGTCCCATGCCCAAAAAAACGGGTTAATACTCGAAAAAGTACAAAAAATGACTCCCACAGTTTTTGCTCGGAGTTTTTTTGGTTCAACAATGAATGTGACGGTCTTTTGAATCAAGGATACATGATCGACTTTGCGTGGGCGCATTTTAATTCTGATTGTTGTACTGTTGAGTGTAGAATTTGATATTTTTACTTGTATTCGATTTGATTTTTACTGTCCCGTTATAATTTTTTGGAAAGCCGTAAGGGGTTGCTTTGATCTTTCTTGATTATTTTTTCTTTTAATTTCTTTAAGTATCCATCTACATCATATTAAAATTAATCTGTTAAAATCAATCCATCTATGAAAGTGTATAAAATTTTCATTACCAATTAAAAAATCGTTCACGTCATCTCGTTTCATCAGGACAGTGGCCAACCGCAATTTGATAAAATTAATAAAAAAAAAACTTAACAAAAACTTTTCTTGAGTGGGGAAATCATCAAACGACTCTACTTCAGGAAATCTCGTTAAAACTACGTTACTGCAAAGTTAGAACTCAATAAAAATAGTAATTAGTCTTCTTTACTGGTATCACATCTAAGTGTAAAGTAATTTCATTCTTAACTGCTGGTTTGCAAAAAACTCAACGTTCAATTACGATACTGCAAACTTAGATCTTATTACAAATAAATTAAACTTCTGAAATTAAATGCGATTTTCTCAAAATCAATACAAGTGGACATTATTTGTTCTTTGACTGTACCCTTTAATATACAACGGCCCAAATTTAACTATCGAGAAGTTACCCGGACCAGACATAACACACATCTGGTTGAAGGATCCTCCCATTTCAACCGAGGTATGTGAGAATTTACACACTGTTCCGCATAGGTACTTCTAAAACAGAAATAGTTCTATTATGTGTTTAATGTCGCAGAACAAACACAAGTACAAGTGGCTAACGTTATTACTTCGTAACGGAGTGACGTCTGTCCACGGAGCAGGGACGTAGCTACCGTCGTATCAGCCGTATCAATTATATGGGGCCCCCAGGCTTCAGGGGCCCTGGTACTTTTCTTTTTCAAGTCTCAGAATAATTTATAAAAACTTCTTCAAGAAATCATCAGAATAACCTCTTCAGCTCGAAAACATAAAATTAGTGTCCAAAAACTCTAATTCTTAAGCTCATTTGACACTACGATATAATATTATAGTTCATAGCACAACAATATCGCTCGCCATACATTAATTTAGAGCACGTTCACACTTTGCTATACTATTGCATGGTGAGCGATGTTTTTGTGCTATTTAGCTTTACTAATGTGATGCTCTCAAGCTATTGGCCTGTCGAATTGCCAAATTGACAGGCGCTATTTGGCTTAATTTCGTAATAAAAAAAATACATCTAAACCCAACTAGCACTGGGCTTTATCGCAATCATATAAAAGAAGGGCCCCAATTTTTTTATTTAATAAAACTTCATTTACAGTTGTGGTTCTTACATAGGCGGATTTTAATGCATCAAGGCAATCTCTGTCTGTCAAGTAGTTTTATAATACGGGGCCCCTTATGGGCTAGCTACGCCACTGCCTCAAAGTATAGTTACCATAATGCCGTGCAATCAGCACGAGGGAGTAATGCAATGCTAATATATTTTACAGCAGCTATTGACCTTGAGGAATGGTGGAGGTGATTAGGTGACGCTCGCTATGAAAGTGTGACGTGGCGGTCACTTGCGAATAAGGTGGAAATGCGAATGTATTTATTTTATTATGTTTTATTTTGTAGTTGGAAGATTTACTTTGGATCGCAGTAAGTCATATTATTATGTACTAGCTTTTTCCAGTGGCTTTGCCTGGGTGAAAGTTATATCATAGCTCCAAAACTTAGGACCCCCATTACATCCCTTTAAGGGGTGAATTTTAGAAAATATTCCCTTGGAACTCGTTTATGTAATAAAAGGTAGCCTCGTGCAAAATTTCACGATTCTAGTCCCAGTTGTTTCGGCTGTGCGTTCATTTTTCAGTTAGTTTCTCCTTTTATCAATTCATGAATCCCCGACCGGTCTCATTGGACCGCGCTGTTATTGTCTTACTATTGTGTCTCGTTTCGTGGGTATTGATAAGTTAATACGAGTATAGATTACTAGCTGACTCGGCAAACGTTGTTCTGCCATATAAATTATATCTAACATGATTTTTTACACCTTGTGTCCAAAAAACCCAAATATCTTATGGAACCCTAGTTTTTTCCAAAATGAAAATTTAGCTTATGTTACTCGTGGATAATGAGGAGCTCGTGGCTAGATAATAACAGCCGCACAGGTCGATCTTCAAGGTTAAGCAACGCTTGCCTAGGTTGGTCTGTGGATGGGTGACCATCTTAACATAACGAGTTTCCTCCGTGCCTCGGAAAGCACCTTAAGCCGTAGGTCCCGGCTGTCATTTGTACATCTTTGGCAGTCGTTACTGATAGTCAGAAGCCAGTAAATCTGACTCCAGTCTTGCCATGAAGTGCCCCAGTTAATGGGTTGTGGAGGTCTGGTAGGCAGCCGCTCCTCGTAAAACACTGGTATTCAGCTAAATCTGGCTTGACTGGAAGCCGACCCCAATATAGTTGGGAAAAGGCTAGGCAGATGATGATTACTCGTGGATAATGTAGCTTTCGAATGGTGATAGAATTTTTTAAAACGGTCCAGTAGTTTTAAAGCCTATTAATTACAACCAAACCTATTAATTATAATATTAGTATAGATGAATAAGATAAGACTGCTTTTGATCTGAAATCTGTTGGTAGGTGAAGTACCGACAAAATCAGATTTAATCGATAAAATCAGGTTTAGACGATGTTTATCATCATTAATCACTAACTTGTGTTGAGTGCGGTGCCCTGGTCAGAACATAGATTAATCACACGCTAGAGTGCCCTTAGTGCCCATTCACCTGCACTTTTAATCACCTGATGGCCACTTACTAGGCTGACGATTATTTAAAAAGTTAACGATCGACTCGAAAAGAAAAGGAATTAGCAAAAAAATAGTACATTACCTGGCGATAAAAAATGCAAATCGACGAAAGAGACAATCGGCTAATTTCTCTTCATAGAGCGTTATCTCTGTCGCAAGAAATACAAATAGTCCGGTATCTATTAGGAGCTGTTAAAACAATTATGATTTGCTTCTTTCGATTATTCTTTTTATTCTTTATATACAGCAATGTTTCTGTAAGGTTGATGTGCAAAATTTATCGCCGGATACTGTACCTGAGTGTGTTCCAAATGTTTTACTTGAAACTTTGGATTTTAGTAGCCATTAACGCCTAAAAAAGTTTGCCTAGAAACGACTTTGCCATAGTTATCGCGATTAAAGTGTTGGTAGCGTGTTATAACTTTTAGTTAACAGGTTAACACAGCTTTATGAGAAAGTTATTAAATCGATATTCCTAACATTCCATCCAACCCGTTTCGGTTAGCCGATTTTAAAGAGATAGGTTATTCAGATAAATGTATAAGTACTTATGTAATGTAATCAACCTTTCTTCCCGGTAGGTAGACTTTACATGACGGTCATACTGCGGTCTTGTGATATTTACCTATTATTTTTATAATTAAGTTCTTAGGATCATAGTTAACGAAGTTGCTAATTTAAGATAATACTAAGGCATTAAATAACTGTACATAATTGTTTTTTTTTCATTTCCACAGATGAACCGCAGAAATGGTTTTATGGGACATATTTTTATATATTTTTTTTTCTAAGTTGTTTTTAATACAAATAAATAAGTAATTAACAAACTAGTTCTTCGAATTCATTGTTTACTCTCCTTTTGGTTAATTTCCGTTCATACATAAATTAACTCAGATGGTGTTACAAAATCAAACCTCTTTAGAAAACCGAATTTATCCAATGAAGGTTTAAAAGTTATGGATCAAGTTATAACTAAACTCAAACAAGTGTTGATCTCAACATAAAACTTCGGCGAAGACCTTCGCAAATTGGGGAAATTCCTTCGGAAATCAACCCCTACGGTAAACATACGTGACTGCAGAAGTCCACAAGTCACATATCATATATGATACTAGCGATCCGCCCCGGCTTCGCACGAATGTAATATTAGTGTTTCTCTACTATATGATGCATGTATTATCTATTAGATACTAATATATTAAAGAGGTAAAGTTAAATTTTTTGTTTGTATGAGGTAATCTGTGGAAGTACTGGTCCGATTGCTAAATTTTTTACACCAATAGAATGCTGCTGTATTCCTGAGTGACATAGGCTATATTTTATGTACGCGGGCGAAGCTGCGGGCTAAAGTTAGTACATAATATAAACCTTCCTCTTTAATCGCTCTATATATTAAAAAAAACTGCATCAAAATCCTTTGCGTAGTTTTAAAGATGCATACATAGAGATATAGGGACAGAGAAAGCGACTTTGTTTTATACTATGTAGTGATGACATTGACAATAATATAGTCTAGCGGTCACACATACCTACGTTTTATTTTTAGCAGATACCGATTCATCCTATCTTTCTTCAAACCTTTGATTTTACAGATCACAGACTGGCTGAGACTCAACATACGTACTCGACAGCATAAAACCTTTGACAAAGAACCTTTTTTCTGTGATCAGTAAACGGATTACTGCACAATGGGGCTCTCGTTGACTGGATATGTTGAATCTGATCAGCTTTGTGACTGAAATCGCGACACCCAGGGTTTGTTTGATAAAAAAAGGTAAGAAATTAAATGGGTGAGAGCGGGGTACAGTAATATTTTGTGCAAGAAATGTAGCAATATTAATATAGCAAATATTCCCTCTCGTTATAAGTTGGTCTTGAGGCTAATGTTAATAACAAATATAAAAATAATAACTGTTTCTAGTTCGAAGAATCCATGTGAAGACTGTCTTTTAGCTTTCGCAATAAGACCGACATTATACTTATAGATTTAAGTTTCAGTAAAAATTTTGTGTAACTACTTCGGTGTAAATAAAGTTTGTTCTATTTTTTCACGAAATCTTAACATATAACCACCTCGTAAAAGTAAGGCTACAAGTGCTATTCCAGAGTTTCAGATACTCGGTCTATACATAACTGTTTTATCTATCTGGATTTTCAGTTTCAGGAAGCTGACTTTGAGCTAGTTTGACGTCAGTAAGCTCAGCCCCCCCCAATGGCATAAGAGCGGGGGAAGTCATTCTGATGATTCCCCTACCAGGAAAAAAAAAAGCCCCAATGGCATAAGACTGAAATTTACTCATACCTAGTAAAATGGGTTTGTTCTACAGATAGGTACACCTCGGAATAACTATTCACGGAACCGTCTCTTAATAAATTAGTGCGCCTTACCATCAACGATTACATTATTGCTCAAAGTCAACTCAAACTAGTTCATATCAATGTTTAAAAAACTTGACTTAACATTATGTCCAATCTAACCAACCTCGAATAAAATAAAAACCAGTATTTTTCTACTAAAATGTAACATGACGCGCTAATCCCACTCTTCGTTCTATGACAGACAACCGACAAAGATACGGGTTACGTTGTTCCTTCAAAAAATCCTTAAAAGCCATGTTACATCACCAATGGCGGCGTGTCTGTGAACTATTTATACGGGACCACGCACTGTATAACTGATCCCATCTCTTAACATTGTATGGTAGTTTGTCGCCCGAGCGTAGAAAGGGATTATACCAATCTCAGTGTTTTCCGTCAACAATCCGCTTGTGTACTACTTGATATCAATCTCGTTAGCAAAAGATCAGCTCTCTCAAGCATGGTACGTCAAGATTCTCTCTCGGCAGAGGTGGGCCGAGATCTCGACCTTTTGAAGGAGATAAGGATGCTGTAATCGGCTTTTTCTTAAGAAGGCTTACGATGTTTGGCAACGCGAAAATGATGGTGGATATTATTTTGGAAGAATTTTGGGGAAATGCGTTGTATTTATTTGCGCTTTTATGTATTTTGTTTTGCCATAAAGGTTACATACTGTGTGACGTTTCTGAGAATATTGTAACTACTGTCTGAGCTACTAATGAGACATCGCAGATGGGTAAATCCGATATAATATATTTCTTTTCTCGTTGGATGTCATTATATGAAGGAGTCATTTGAAGAAGTCAGCGCTCGTTTTAGGCAGAGCAAAAGACCTTTACTGATCTACCTTTGTTCTTTTAGGTACCCTTTGCGTTCGAAGGTCACTGTTACTCTTTCGGCCAATTCCGCAGCCTCGGCAGCTTCAGCCTTAGTTGGCCTAGTCAATATTGTTGACATGTCTTTGGGTCCGTTCACAAAGACCGGCTCGGAGAGGAGAGCAGATTTTATATCACGTTGAAAACAGAGTTTTAAGTATTTGTAGTAAGGTTTATTTTGACATGTGCACTACTTTTGTCGTAAAGAATGCTTAAGCGCGCAGTCCCTTAGAGGTGCGCGTGGAACACACGTTGTCGACCTGGTTCTTACCGAACGGGTACTTGCCTGGTGCGGTGGCCAGGAATCGTCCTACCCTGAATAACATATGCTTGAGTTCGGGAATAAAATCTAAAAGCCTCGATTCCATAAGGGTCAATAACTCAATAAAAAACATAAGTCCAAAAATAGATATTACGAAGAGTCCGTTAACGACCAAACCATCAATAAATGCCGTAATGTCGATCACTACATTATTAAGTTATCGCCACAATACTTACATACACAATACAGCTTGTATTACATAACAATAACGACTACATTCACGCCGACACTTACCCAGTTATGTGCTCGTAAGAACGATCGTAGCATTAGTTCCGAGATGATTAGATTGACCGGTAATAGCTGTAATAGGGAATTGGCCAAATATTGGGGTATTTGTATGTGGAAAAAACCAGTTTGTCTATTGAATAGGAGTACTGTTTACAAATAAATTGTTCTTTTACCTCACCTCTCTATCATCGTATCCTTTACCTTACTACAAATTACACATTTATTTATTTAGTACAGGAAGGACTTACAGCTAATAAAAACAGACATAAAAGAAACCATAATCATTAGAAAGCCCTTTAAAAACCAAGCCAAGTCCTCACTTAAGACATAATTAATACATTTATGGTGTGAGCACAAAAACGAAAAGCTTCGTTTTTTAGTTAAGGAAGAAGCAGCATAAATCCTAAGTTTGCAATTAAATAATTTAGCGGGTAAAACAGCCGTAATAAAATAAAATACAACATAAAGTATCATTCCTTCCATGTTAACATTAACATAGAAGCTGATTATATTCAACCTAATGCTACTTGAATATTTTTTGAGCTTGAGTGTCCTCCTGAAACAAAAGCTTAAAACTCCTGACGAGTAATTATTGTATCCTCATACCCAAGAACAGTCCCATTCCGGTCTCAGTCCCGATCTGTAAATAATATTTCAAAGAATTTACTTTTATTTTTTTTAAAGGTATTAAACGTTAATTACGACTGGAGTAGATTTAAAACATTTTTATGACGAGAATCGATCTTCTTACCTTATGATTGAAATACTAATCATTGTCATCACCAACGCCACCAAACCAATTAATTAACCATGGTGTCTTCCAACCTCAGCTTACCAAGCATGGTCATGTGCCACCCGACGTCCGACCGCTTACGCTTGCTGCTTTGATCACCGGCGGCCAACCGACTGCGCAGTCTTCAGTCGTGGCCGGCCGACCAGTGACTTCGAAAACCAGGTTTATATACCTATACAACATGTAACGTTAAATGCGCAAATCCACAGCCATCCCAAATTATTTTTAATTCAATTGACCCTGGGAGAAAAATATCAATCAAACCTACTTTAGTCCGCTTCATACAAAGAATACTATTACTCCTGAGGGGTCGCATTCCGATCCCATTTTTAATCTATTCAAAATACCTCTAATTTTCCAATATTTTCAAAAGTTTAAAACATTTCATTTAGACCGAAACAAAATTCCAAGTCGACATTTTTGTTCATAGAAATTGGACCTATCCCCAAGAAAAAAGACCTATTACTATCATCACCTCTATCACAAAGGCCAAACCACTAATCAATTGACGAACGTAATCCTGCAGCAAACCAAACATCCCTTGGTCGCGTGCCATCCGATTGCCCAACCACGTCCGAACTCCACCAGTCTCGTAACCAACCGCCTGCCAACCGTGCCCGCCGTCCGCCGACCGTGTCCGGCCGCCGCTCCGACTTCGCTCGTAGCCGGCCAACCGGCGACATCGATCATCCACATCTACTTAGCCTTTTTCCAACTATATTGGGGTCGGCTTCCAGTCAAGCCGGATTTAGCTGAATACCAGTGTTTTACGAGGAGCGGCTGCCTACCAGACCTCCACAACCCATTAACTGGGGTAACACGGTACTTCATGGCAAGACTGGAGTCAGATAGAGATCTCATAATTAATCTGTTGAAAATACTTCCAGTTTATCAAGTTTACAACATTTGATTTACACTGAGACAAGATTCAAACTCGATATTTTTGTTTACAGGAATTTGACTTACTGACCTCAAGAAAGAAAGATATAATCAATTTACTAACGTAATCCTGCACAAACCAGGCATCCGTTGGTCGCGTGCCACCCGATATCCGACAACGTCCGAACTGCACCAGTCTCGTGACCAAACGCCTGCCGACCGTGATCGCCATCTGCCTACCGTGCCGGCCGCCGCCGCGCCGCACCGTGTCGCTCATAGCCAGCCGACTGGTGATATCTGTAACTGGTTTGGTATATCTTTACCAGGTGTAAATCAAAATTACTGTAATAGCAGTATCTACTTAAAACGAAGACTAGTTAATACTCCTGAGGGGTCGCATTCCGCCCTGATTTTCAATCTGTTAAAAATACCTGTAATTTAATTACCAACATTTTCATAATTGATTTACAACAAGACAAAATTCCGACTTGACCTTTTTGTTTAAAAATATTGGAAATTTAAACCACAGGAAATAAAGACAAAATCAATTGACTAACATAATCTTACACCTAATGGTCGCGTGCCATCCGATTGCCAAACCACGTCCGAACTCCATCAGGCTCGTGACTGAACGCCGGCCAACCGTGTTCGTCGTCCGCCGCCCGTGTCCGGCAGCCGTCGTCGTCGGCATCCGACTGTCTGGCGACCGTAACAGTGACGCAACCACGGTTACGAAACAATAAGTTAACCAACGGTAAAGACTTGTTGATTGTTTTGCTGGTTACGTGATTTCATACTGAAAGTTCTGATTTTCATTTACCTATGTAAATGATATCGTTTTGGGGTTTAAGGCCTGAAACTGCGTTAAGCGGGCGCCCGCGACGGGCAACCGTCGCGTGTCTACGCGCGTGGACACGCGCGTGGGCTCCGTGGCTACGCGACGGTCCCCGTCGCGGGGACCCGTCGCGGAGACCGATTTACGCAGTGTCGCTAGTTCAATTTTAACGGTGTGCTTGTATAGTCGTGTCGATGGAGAACTTAATATATTATGACATAGCAAAACGACAACTAGCAAAAAAAAAACTGTCCCACTTTGGAAGCGAAGACAGTTTCGTGGATGGCGGTGCACTAGTTTTCGATGCAAAAAAGGGGCTAGATGACCATCACAAGGAAATGAATTCTAATCGATATGAAGATTGGTTAAAAAATATTCTTCCAAAATTAAAACCGATTGCAGTATACAGTATCAGTATAACTGCATTCTGTTTCAATTTTGGGAGAATATTTTTTAACCAGTCTTCATATCGATTAGAATTCTGAGTTTGTTTCGGTGTTTCTTCTCAGGGTAGTCAGTTAGTAAACACCGGCCTCATCTAGTAAAAAAAAGTCCAACAAAAAAATTGACGTGTAAAAGTGTTTGTGAAAACCTATTTGCAAAATAAATATCATTTATCATTCATTAAATATTTTTTAAATGTTTAACATAAAAATATACGTTATTACTTCTGTATTTTTTCATTTTAAATAGCTATCTACTATTCAGGAAAAATTATTATAAAAACGATACTACTTGATTTTATTAACGGCAATTTACGGTTGAGGTACATCACTATTTAAGAATTGCAAAAAAGTGGCAACATTCGTTATGTCATTTTTGTCAAATGATGAAATGACAACCCTGAACAAGCCCGTGCGTGTTCCCTGGCGGGGACCGCGCGTGCCCCCGCGACGGGTTCCGTCGCACGGAGGCGGGCCCCGTCGCGTGGGTGCGGGGTGCGCCTCCCCGTGACGGACACCCGCGCTGGTCCCCGCGACGGAGCACTTTTGTATGAAACCGCGCGGGTGCCCGCTTAACGCAGTTTCAGGCCTTAGTGTAGAAAATTCAGAGTGGACTGGTAATAAACTAACTTTATTTCAGTTTTATAGACCTTAACATTTCATCAGAACAGATCATTTAAATATCTCGTTATCTATACTAACCTATTGTGTAAGTGCCTAGAAGGGTTGAAGCCTATTTGGATCATAGGTTAAGCGAACCTGCGGCCCTGGAACGAAGGCAAAGACGGAACACGAGTGGGTTTTTAGTCAGTAAAAGTCTGACACACCCTCCCACTCCGCCTAAACTAGGAGAAGTCATTGGATAAATATCCCAGCTGAGAACACCATTTACCTACCTTGTCATCTATAGGTACCCAAGTGCAGTCAATTTTAAGTTCTATTCAAACATGTAAGTAAAAAATAAAAACTCGAAAACGTAAGTGCCTCTCAAAAACTCAAATATTTTGATACCCACTTTTCATCTCTCTAATCCTTCACTGGAGTACTACCCAATGTTTTCCACTAGTTAATCCCATCCCACGCTTCTCTGCCGAGCCCCGAACCCTTCCCCTACAGATTGAAGAACATTCACACAAATATCGCTGCGACCAAATTGCGTTACCTAATTGTCTGCAGTTTCCCACCGTACGCCTGCCACGCGGCCTTATGATACACCCTTCACAAAAAATACCAGGCTACTTTCAACCCTCTATATATTAAAAATAAAGATCATTTTTCAATAAGCAGTAGGAAAGCTAAAGTTTATAAATTATAATATCGCTAAGTGACCTAGAAACGCATTCCCAACATCCTTACTGCAACGACCTAACGCATAAAATCGCAAAATAAAAACGCACTTTTAATCCTGGCTGTCAAAAAAATTACCAACTTAAACACGACACTTTACAAACCCTTAACTTCTTTACAATTGAGTCGATAATCGCTTGGTTTACAAGTAAAAGTAAGTGTGTGATAGATAAAGAGTGTTTCGGATAGGGTGGGTCGCTTAGGGCGGCGGCGCACGAGGCGACACGGGGCGCCACGCGGCCACACACTCCGCGCCTGTGGGCCAGCGCGCGCGCACGTGACCGACTTGCGCATCTACCGTCCTAGAAACATTTCCGATGAAAACAAAGTGATAACTGAAAAATTAGGCCAAGACCACGAACTAGTGAAGTTACTTGTGTTTATTTACGACAAAAGTGTTTGAATTTTTTTGGTGATGATGGAATACCATCACAGGCATATGGAACAGCCTCCTCCGCAGCATCAGAGCCAGACCTCCCAGTGGGGGTACGGCTGGGGCCCTCCCGCTCCTGCCCCGGCGCCACCCGCGCCGGCGCAGCGCAGCAAGAGAGCCCGCTCTGAAAGTGACGACGATGACTTTTCTGAGGAAAGCAGTAAAGATGCGACGTGAGTACGAAAAACTTATTTTAGCTCACTGCTGGACAAAAGTCCCTATATAGTCCCACTCTCTTTCTGTGTTAGTATGTCTCGACAATATATCAGCACAAAGAATTTAATTAGTGATCTTCGGACTTCATTTCATCCATAATTTTTCAGATCTAATATTTGAATTTCTAGGAATTAATTTAGTTTAACAGATCTTAGTATCAAGTTATATTTAGGTATTAATGCTAGATTGAAGTTAATATTTTAGACCTATACAACAGAGATAGTTGAAGTTACTTTCCCTAGAATATTAATAATCAGTACAAGTACCTAAATCTGGTAGGTAACAGACATAAACATAACAAATATGAAAACAGAACTTAAACGTTAATTATTTCTGTGAAATCTGGGAATATCCTTGTAATGCTGAGGTTGTTGCTTTCTTATATTGTTTTATTTTCTGAATTTACTCTGTAATTAAGATTTATATTATTATTATATACTTATATTACATATCACAATTCTAACAAAAAGCGAAGAAAAGTTGCGTGGATGCAAATAAATTTAGAGACAGTAAAGTTTTATTTTAAAGAATAATAAATTCAAACACATCTTACTTTCCGTTTGCTATAATTAATTTTATTACAATTTACTAGGGGTTATAATTATAGTTGTTTTTTGTTAATGTAGTTGTTTTTAGAAACTTGGTTTGGGTTGTCCGAAAGGATACCCCAGGGTCCAGGAACGCAAAGCAAAGAAGTAACATAAGAGTGGGTTTTCGTCAGTGAGAGCCCACTTTCCCTTCTCGCTTCAGAGTGGGAGAAGTCGTTGGATGATTTCCCACCTAAGAAAATAGGTCACAAATATTTATAACTCGACAAAAAAAGTCATGAAAATCAATCTCCAATATCACATAAGATTTCAATAAGAGTAGTATTCTCGTAGCACCTACACGCCGTAGCAGCTACGCACGTAGCGCTACGCAATAACTCGTAGTTGACTGTTACGCGTAGCACGTTTCTGAAAGTTTTTCTAAAGGGTACAAAATTACGTAAATTGTGTCATGCAATGTTTTGAAAAGTTTTTTCTTTTTATTATTGTTTTTGTATGATGTAATACACCGATGCAGTGGATGACTTAGTGGAGGTCACGAGATAATCAAAACTACAAGACCGTTTAATTAATTTATTTTAGTACATTCAACACTAAAAATGATTAAAACTTTTACTCTGTCTTCTCACAGAATCGCAAACTTTCGGTAATGTGGTAATGCTATGTTCAGCAGTGGACATCTTCAAATAAAAGAGAGTAATAAATGATGAAACAAAAAATATTTGTTACCTTTTCTAAGACTTATCGTTTGTGTGCCCTAAATTCATGAATCTTTTATCTAACACGTATGAGAATTCCACGCATCTGACCCTTTTTCCAAACCTTTGAAATCGTGTAGCCACACGTAGAAAAACGCTCGTAAAATGCCTATAGGTAGACAATAAAACATTGCAGTACAAACATGCCAGCCTTTTTCCCAACTATATTGGGGTCGGCTTCCAGTCAAGCCGGATTTAGCTGAATACCAGTATTTTACGAGGAGCGGCTGCCTACCAGACCTCCACAACCCATTAACTGGGGTTACACCGTAACACGAAAGTACCTCCACAATTACGTTTACTTTGTATTATTAATGTAAATAGCTTTAGACATACTTCCTGATTATTTATGTAGGTTGCCGGAACGCGAAGACAAACTGGCGTAGGTAAACAGTTCATGATAGAAGATATTTTTATCTCGTTTGATGTCCACTAAGAGGATTTACCTACTTGTAAATGAAAATGTAGTTAGTATAAACATGTCATAATTTGACCTTGAGATTCTTTTGTTAAAACTAGGCCATTAGATACATAACATAATTATAATATCTACAAACAGTGGCCAATGGGTTATATTATGTTAATCATTATCTTACTGGTGGCTTCGTGTTATTTGGGGTCGCCATGCAACAAGTTTTTTTCTTCCATTCTGTCCTGTCACCCATTACGCTATCACCAACTCCCTTTTCTTTCTTATCACTCCTCACACAATCCATCTATATTTTCTTAAGCTTCTGTTACCCTCTCCGTCCATCCACACTTATAACTTGGAAACATGCGATTCATCCTTCCTCTTTAGGTACACGACCATACCAAGACAAACGGTATTTTAACTTTTCAGTCACTGGCACCACTTTCAAACTTCCTCTAATTTATTCTTTTCTCAATTCTCATCACTTCACACATTCATCTCAACATTCTTATATCCATTACATGCAATCTTTTTTCATCCGTCTTTATCACAGCCTTAAATTCTGATGTGTTATACGTATATAAAAAACAATAAAAAAAAGAAATTGCTGTGAAAACCTGATGACGTAAAGTTACGTAACTCTAGTGACCGTGCAGCAGGTTGTAGCATTTACGGGTTGTGTAATCGAAAAATTCGCCGAATCGGCAAACGAAGCTCAGATTTTTTGATCCTCTTTCAACAGAATGTTAGCAATATATCGTACCTACATATTCGAATAAATCTCTCATGCAAAAATAATAAATAATCGAGTCATATCGAATCGAATAGAATCGGCACGTTTGAACTGAAACTCATTATGAAGGGAGCTGAAGGATTTACTCACTCTTGCAGATGATGCCGTGTGAGGCAACGTCTGCAAGAGTGAGCATAAGGTGTGCAATAAAGTATATATGTAATAAAATAATAATAATGAAAATGAAGTGAATATATGATAAAGTCTCAACTGCCATGCTCGTTAACATTGATATAAATCGTATATCGAATATGCAACTGTAAATTAAACCAAAAAATCTTATGATAAATAAACCAGTGTTCCGTGTTTGGTTTATAATAATACAACGGTATTACTCATGATCAAGATTTTAGCCGAAAAACGTCCACAATTGAGCACAGGCCCTTCCCAAGTGTTGCTACATTGACTGTTCTTGTGTTACCCGCTACTTACTACTGTTTTATAGCTTCGACTTCTTGTTCCTGCTCTTGTTAGCGAAACGTTGTCTACATTACTTGGGGTCAGCGCAACTGGTTTTTCCTTCCATTCAGTCTTGTCAATCTGTCACACTATCACTAACTCTCTTTTCTTTCATAACTCTCCTAACACAATCCCTCTACCATTTTATTTAGCCTCCTTCTTCCTCTCCATCCATCTACTGTGTTATAGCTAAAGAACCTCCAACTAAACCACCATCATCAAAATTTCCAGGTCGCCAGGCGGCGGTGACTCGTGCCAGTTGATGACACGCAAGCGACGTCGCGGCGTCATCGAGAAGAAACGCCGCGACCGCATCAACACCTCCCTGACGGAGCTGAAGAGACTGGTGCCAGCCGCCTGCGAGAAGCAGGGTAGTGCCAAGCTTGAGAAGGCGGAGATTCTGCAGCTGACTGTAGACCATTTGAAGATGCTACATGCTAAAGGTTGGTACACTTGGTAACTAAGCTAGCTCCAAGATCTTGGAACTGTAGTCGTAGCTAGGTAGAAACATCAAAGTGGCTTTTATTCAATAAAAATAACAGTCTCTTTGGTAGCCTTCCCAACTGTATTAGCTTGGTCACACCAAATGCCACTAAATACCAGTATTTTACATGGAGCGACTACCTATCTGACCTTCATAACCCAGTAACACGACATCACTTAGCAAGACAGGTGTCCGATTTTCTAACTTGTGAAATATGTTGCAATGAAAGCTGGGAACAAACGGATTAACGTGTTTTCCTAGGAACGGAGGAAACTCGGTACGCTATAGTTACCCATCCACGTCCATTATCACTTAACATCGAAGTTTGACACGTGTAGCAAATACTATTTAATTTAATACCACTTCTACATTATTTACAGCATTATAATGTACATAAATAGCAAATTAATTCTACATGTGTGGGCTTTAGGCTTTATAGGTCGAGTTGATTGATAGAATTCAGACATATTCTGAATGTATATTAAATTCTTGTCAATCTCTTAGGTCAAGCTACCAATATAATACTCGTACATACTTAAGTAAGTACATCAAATATTAAACACAAATTGAAGTATAAAACGAAGCCTTGTAAACATCTTCATTGTGAAAACTCGCTCAGGCAAGATCTATAAGGGCTGCCTCTTATTTAGTAAAACAAAAAAGTTCTTGCAAAAACTTAAAATATAAACAAGAGAAAAATCCTTGCAAAAGCATCAGAGCAAAGTTTTGAAAAGCAAAAAAAGTGAGAATGTTTATTAAAATAAAAAGCAAAAATGCGAAATCATGGTGCGTCCGTTCCGTTATACGTAACAATTAAATAGTCAGAAACCTGTTCGGTTCGTTTCCGTTTCCTGCGAATTAATAAAAGATGCGACCGTAACGGTGTATCGCTAAAAAATATAGGGAGAAAAAATATAAAAAGCAAAAGCTATACATTTGATTCGCTTTTCCTGTCTTTTGTACAACTTGCAACTGTTACCTTTACAAACTAGCAATGAAATAGAAACTCTGCGAGTATAACAGGATTTTACTTTCTCCAGACAGGTATTATAAAAAAAGATAGCGATATATGACAAAAGAGCAAGTACTTTTATGAAAAATTGCTTACTTGATACGTTTTCAAGGTTGGCTACATACTCGTACATAGATACATCTGATAGGACTCAAGGACATACAATATGTTCTAACACGTAACTTCCCATTTTTTTTTTCTAATGTTTTATTTGATTACAACTAGCTTCTACCAGCGGTTTCACCCGCGTTTAATAAGGCAATTTTCCCAAGTGAACATATTTCCGAGATAAAAAGTATCCTATATGCTATTCTAGGAAATGATCTGCTTTTATGCAAAATTTCATCCAAATCCGTTCAATCTTGAAGAATTAACAAAAACAAATTATACTACACACACACTGACAAACCTATGTATAATATTAGAGTAATACTTAGTAATAAAACCGAGATAGCTTATTTTAATAACTGTAAGAAATATACAGAATAACCTAAATTGGATCTAAATGATTGATCTCGTTTCGCCCAATATAAAAATACAAAGGAAAAGTTATATACATATTTTGTTTTCGCCATTTTAACAAGGGCATTGGATTTTGTTCGCGACATTAATACTGAGTTGTTAACAACCTGTTTGTAGAACATTATTCCAAACATTATTTATTTCGTTAAATAGGACTTTGAGAGTAATTTAAAAATAATGAAAGCTTTATGTCAATGGCCGTCTGTGAACTCAAATAATGTTTATTAGGTTGAATGTGGTGACACAGTTCTCTCTCTCATTACCTATACCTAAATATATATGAGTATGTACTCATATATATTTAGGTAAACTTAAAACTAAAAAAAAACTTTTAGCTCGCATCATTGTTAATATACATATGTGTGTATATTAACAATGATGCGAGCTAAAAGTTTATCTGTTTATCGCACAGTTTATGACCAATTTCGAAGTTGAGAACTTTTTTTTAAACACACACAAGTCACATCAAAGTAAAAAAACAAGCTTTTTTTTAAAAAAAATACGCAAATGTCAGACATAAAAGTAAAAAAAAACCGGGCAAGTGCGACTCGGAGTCGCGCACAAAGGGTCACGTTTATTGTATGAAAGTACCTCTTAAATATTTATTTTATTCTGCTTTTAGTATTTGTTGCTAACGGCAACAGAAATATATTATTTTTGAAAATTTCAAATGACGAACTATCACTGTTCATGAGATACCTAGGTACAGATAAAAATTACAGTACAGATAGAAATGTAATTTTTATCTGTACCTAGGTATCTCAGATTCATTCAAGACTAGATCGAATTCGATATCTTACTCCACATCACATATTTTTTACAAACAAAAGTAACATATTAACCCACCACACCAGTACCGGAGGCCTAAAAACAAAAACCCAGACCCACTATAAACACAGTCAGCTGTCCCATCATATCGCTATCTCACTTATCATATCGTTATCTCGCTCATCTCCAAATGGCCTGTTCCCGGTTCCCACGCCAAGCTTCCGGGTCCAGGGTACCGCGGCAGGTGGACCTACGGAGAAGTTTTTTTTGTTACAAACACACTAGTAAATGATCTTGTGGTTATAGAAAAAATAATACCGGGGAGTTTGCACTGGGACGATGTGAAATCGATCGCTTTGAAGAAGTTTTAATTGATTTTCTACGAATGATGACCGACATAAAAACTTTTGTCGGTCACTATAAGCTAGTTAGTGGATTGGTTTTAGAAGTAAAATCAGTATTACTCGACTGGGATGGAGTTTAAAAGGAAGGTAATATTGTTTGAACTCTTTGATAACCAATTCCAACTGCTATGTTTCTAAATGTATTAGTTTAAATTAAACAATTCTTACATCGGTTAGCGTCAAAAGTAAATATTAACAATCGCCATTGGCCATTTCGGGGACCCTAATTTTCACAAAAACTATTTAAAACAAAAAAATCTTTTTAACCCAAAGGTTTACTGGTAGAGAATGCCATGTTGCATTGTTGTATAATTTCGCCTATGTACCACTACTGTACGTGAAGTTTAAATAAATAAATATTCAAAGGACGGTAAAAAAAATTATATAAAAAATAATTGTCTCATCCTTCCGTCCCAACTGAAATGTGGTTTCAAATCAATTTGTGGTCACCATTTAACTTTTAAAAAAGTAGTTCACAATCGCTCTATGGTTCACTGTACGAAAAACCGCATCCTCTTCAGTTAAGAGTAGTTTCCTGCCGCGATGGCCCACTGCCGTCCACACAATGTCCCAGTTGGCTGTCAAAAGGTCATTGTCACGAGCGAGGGAATCCGGATACTATAGATCACAAATAGTTGAACTTTAATATACTGTTTTATTTTAATGACAGTAATCGCGTCATCACTGACGTTCGTGACTAAAGCCTTGGGAAAAAAACGAGAAAAATATATAAAACTTGTTTTTCGCGTTATTTTTGGTCGGATCCTTTACGGTTAAATGACGTATTTTGCTCAGGTGCTTGTGATTTATCTAATTACGTCAAAACATTTTGTGACCTTTCCATTTTTTTTTGTATTTTTAAAAGTTTTCGTTAAATGATTCAAAGATTCTAAGCATTTTATTTCAAATAAACCATTTATAGGCCCTTTTGAAGTGTCAAAAAGAAAGATAAACAAATATTTTTTATTTGGGAAAACAATTTTACAGTGATGCTAATGGCACATCCCAAATCATAGATCTCTATGGAGAAGAATCTACAAGGATCTTCATGGACACTCTTTTCAATCATTTTATGAATTACAAATATTTGCGCGCATTTATTTATTTATTCTAATAAGTACCGTGACAGACTACAGACTAAGATAATCAGAACATTGAAAACAACATACATTACATGAATCTGAAATCCAATTACATAGCATTCAATGTTTAATGTTTCACTAGTGACAGTAGTGGTGAAGCAATGTGTAGAAGTTAGTAATTAAATGATACCAGGTGTCACTTCATTAAAATCATATCAATTACGGAATCCACACCCTATCATCGGTTATCAATATCCCTACACTATCTCCGACCCTCTCTCTCATTTACCGTGCGAGTGAGACAAAAACTGGATCAGCGCGATCCAGTTAGTGGCTTCCGGAGTTTTTGTAGCGCCAGGTGTGACGTAAGCGGTGCGTACGCGCATTTTGGAGTTGGTCATCAGACAATATGGCAGAGTTGGACTTTCGGGTTCGATGCGTTTTTAAAGAAGTAAGTGTAGGTTTGGGGAGGTTGGGATAGGAAATTATAGGTTGCTTGATGAACTTAAATTGCGGGAAGGTTTTACTGACTTGTGAGAAAAATCTTAATTAAACATTAAGTATCTAAATAATTTCAAAACTATACTTTGCAATCAGGGTTGTCTGTCCGCTTTTAGCGATAAGACCGACATTGTAACAACCAATTGATTTTAAGCTCCTACTGTAATTTTTTTACGGTGCCCAATAAAAAGTAACTCTATATAAACTCTAAATTTGGAATTGATACGTATAAGCGGAAAAAAACTCCACCAAACATTGACCTACACTGGGCATCTCAAAATCATTCTTAGCATTATTTCCATAAATATTTCACTAACACATTTCCCTGTTATTCTTCCAACTTAAATCTCCAAAACACATTCACACACACACCAACAGATTAGCGAGCATTAATCAATCAGTGAAGGAATCATTTGCAGAATGCGTGGGAACACCAAGCGGGGTCGCTCCCACCCCGCGTCCTGCTACCCCCGAACAATACAGAGGGATGAAGATACTACCCTCCGCCAGTGGGGAATTAAACGCAACTTATGTTACGGTGATTGGGGATTTGAAATGTTAAGCATTGTTTAAATTGTGGTGGGTGACTTATCAGTTATTTAGGAGTACTGTGGGAATCGTTTTTGGGGTTAATTTATTGTTTTGGATTTAGTCATGATTACTGCCTACGTTTATTCAAAAAACTACTACTATTTTCTCACGGGTTTTGTGGAATATCCCGCAAAAGCCGTGTGTTTGACTGAATTATAATTGCTTATTATCATAACTTATGCCATACCATGAAGCAACAAAGTTCTTTTTTAATACCGACAGGCTCGCGCTTGACCACTATCTCACCTGATGGTAAGCTTTGATGTGGTCTTCGATAGAACACGCTTGCCTAGAAAGAACCTATTCACAATCAACTTATTGGCTCATTGAATTGTAATTAAACTTAAAACATATAAAGTGAAATTAAAAGACGTATGCCTAAGACATTTATATCGACAGAATATAACAAAAAACATTATCTACCGGATTTGCTACCTCTTCAAAACCCAATAATTACGATCTAAACTCCTTTGAATAAAAGTAAAACTTAAAATCTATATTCTTTAGACAAAATCACGTGTCTATTGTGTCCCGAATGACAAGCGGAAGCGATTCTAACGTAAAGGGTTGTCGCACCTGCGCGGGCGCATTAAAAAAAAATATTAAAAAAGAAGAGAGAGGAAGAAGGAAGTGTATACAATTGTTTGCTTCATTGGGGTTGAGATATCTGCTTACGAATAGATTTAATTAGAATGTGACATGGGTTTTCTAATAATTGAGATGGTTTGATAAGGTTTATTTAAATATAATTGGAAAGAGAAACTGACTGACTGACATATTAACGTACTGTCGAAACTATCAAGACTAAGAGCGTGAAATATTGCACAAGGTTTACTTTTATGACGTAGGCGAGCTCTAAGAACAATTTTCCAAAATTCACCCCCTTAGGGGATCAAACATAGGTCCAAAGTTTGTACAAAGAGATTTAGTTTCACCTGGCGAAACCGCTGGCAGAAGCTAGAACCAATAAGATTTTATTAAGTAGTGAAATAAAATCAACAAAAAAACGTCGATAATAAATCAAGAAAATATGAATAGATACAATAATTAAGTAAAAAGTAAACGTAGGCGAAACGGTAATGAAAAGGCAGATTATAATTTTCCAGAAATCTGCGCTTTCAACAAGATAATTAACAGAAAACATAGTAATATTTTTTCAATGCCGCGGTTCTATTTAATTAAGTACGAAACGTGCTCTAAAAAGGAACGGCCCTTATAAAATAAAAACGCAGACAAAGAAAAAGTTTAAAAAGAAATTAAACTGGTTCGGCGAGTACAAAAAATACTGCATAGACAGTTTCCTTCACCCTTCGCTCTCTTGGCCCGGTGGCACACTGACTCAGCCAGCACCCTTGACCCTACAATCATCAATGAATCATCTTTTTCTCGAACATTTTGTTAAACGCTTGCAAGGGTCTGAGAGCTCATCTTACGTTTGTCTCCGTCCCTATCGGAAGACGACCGGAAACTTGGGGTTCCCGTTACCAATGCCACAATTTTCCATCCCTTACCGACTCCATCAATAAAGCATGTCTCATCCCTTTCTAGTTGCACAAGGGTACCACGAGGGTCGCTTCCTGAATGAACTGAACTTTTGTGTTCTTTATTCTAACTCACCATTGTCCTACTTATATTAACATGCAAAATAACATCTGCAGTGTCGGATAACTGGCTTAAAAAGACCAAAGAAAATACGGAATTTTAGATTCCCCAGTATTAGCTCGAAGCTTTGCAGAAACCTTTTGAAACGTCGTTAATTATTCCAACTGGAACATGCCACTTTCCTTCACAACGCTCTTATTTAAATTTTAACCAAACACGGTAGAACGGAATTAATATTGTAGGAATGCGTCATAGATCTATAATATATGATAATTAATACGTTTTCTAACCGTCGTTTTTCTTTGTTTCAGGGTTGGACACATTTGCTTACGACCCTCAGAGGTACGCGATGGACTACCACAGTATTGGGTTCCGGGAGTGTGCTGCTGAAGTAGCGAGGTACCTCGTCAGCTGCGAAGGTCTCGACATACAGGATCCGTTGCGGCTTCGGCTCATGAGTCACCTCCAGTGTTTTGCTGCTCAAAGAGAACTCGCAGCGAAGTCGACGAACTGGGGGTATCCTCAGTACCCTACGACGCCCGTTCCTCAACCTCAGCATGGTTACACGGAGTTAGGAGGACTTCGACAAGACATTCCAGTTACCTCAGCAGCGACAACAGTAGCTGCACCTACGGCTATGTCTGCTATAGCGGCTCCTCTGTCTGCTGCTCCGAGCTACCCTCACTACCCAGCACCACCTGCGCCCCCAGGACCTCCAGGCCCGCATCCAGCGCCCCCAGCACCCCACTACCCCACTCCGTACCCCCACCATCCGCCTCACCACCAGTACTCACAGAACAGTTCGAAGCCCTACCGACCGTGGGGCGCGGAACTAGCCTATTAGAACTGTAGTACATTAAACTTATCAGAATTATTGTCTCGTGGCTTGGCGACAGGGACTAATCGGAGGGAAATCAGACGGAATATTTGAAAGGCCATTGTAACTGTGTTTGAAACAAATAATTCTTTGGTTATATTGTATTGGTAGAAGTCTGAAGGACACTTCACAGTCCGATGACTTTTTAAGTACAATGTCTTGGACGCTCTTATTTCTAAATGTAGAGCGATGGACCCTCAAGTTTAGCCAACGTGGTCCATTGTGTAGATGACTGTTTCTCTGTCGCCACGCCACAAGACGCTGTTGTATCGATCTCAGAGTTTAAAAAAATAACGAAATTATATTTTTTGGAGACTGTACTGTTGTAAAAATAGTTTGTATATCAAATATTATTTTGTAAGTTGTGTGATAACTATATATTATATTGTATAAGTTTATTGATCGTCACTAGATTTATTTCGGGACCAAAAAACTGAGCTTTAAATATCGTCGAATCGAATTATATTATAGTACCATTACGGTAGAATATTTCGTTACTTTGAAGTGAAAAATCAAAGTATTTCGACGAAATCTTCAGTAGATTTACTTAAGGAATCTAAGCATATTACGGAAAAAACGGTTGTGAATTTACCAATAATTATACATCCTTAGATATTTTTCATAAAACGTGTGATTTGTATAGCTTATTGGCTAATTACAAATGCGCAAAACTGACTCAAAAACAATCGAGTTATTAGTCAATTTTGCGCATCGTTAACCTGTACATAATCATGTAAATAACAGTCGCTTGCGGACCAAAAGAAAATTAAATTATTTTCATATGAAACACTCTTTTTAATTTAATTGCCCAACCCTTAACACAATTGGCATTAAAAACAACTATAATGCACCTGTAATTAAAAACTAACGAATTCACCATTTGTCGCATAAATTAGCGATAACCATCGCACAGGTGTCGTTATGGTATTATAGAGCGAGTTCAGACGGACACATGTACTGCGGGGTCAGTGCGAGCGTCCCACTTCACTGAGCGTATGGGATATCGCTACCCCTGCGGTTCCCACGACTTCCTCTCTCGCTCACTCCTTAGCACCCACTATCTCCGTCTCTCTCCAACTCAATACTTCCGTAGCAAGACTTGGGGTGCAAAAACGCGACGTTTTTTAATGCGCGTGTGTGCTTCGTGTGTCGGGATTTAGGAAGTAGGTGTGGTAGACCCTTTGTGCGGAGTTTTGTTTAGATTTTTTTGCTGGTTTAATTACGATTGATGAAAAAATGGGAGGAAATCAAAATGATCGAAGGAGTTTTTAGGCAGCCGTGTGCACTTGGTATGATGCATTATGTTCTGTTATTGTTTAGTGGGTGAAAACAGATCCACTTGAACGAATTGAAATTTGCCTGCTGCGGTCTTCTCGCCTGATTATAATTTAGGTGTCTTCAAGGCTAGAGTGAATAAGCTCTTAATAAAGTAGTGCGCCTCACCATCAATGATTGCATACCTGCTTACCATCAGGTGGGATCGCGTTCAACTAGTTTATGCAAAATAAAAATAATAAATAAAAACGATATTATGCACTGTGCAAAGTTATTGCTCTACAGTAGAGTTGCCAACTGTCCTGTTATACCAGGACATGTCGTAGTTTTTGTACTGTTTGGATATCCTGATGTTTTTAAACAGTGTCCAGGACACTGTTTAAAAACTTTTCAGGACATCAAACTTGTCAGGTGCTTTTAAAGCACCTCGATAAGGTCAATTATTTTAAAATTAGTAATGTTTAATTGTAACAATAGGTTACAATTATTACGTCATGGGCGGCCTATTGGCTTGCGAGTGTTCACGCTGCCCTAAAGTTTAAAAAAGGCGCAGCGCGCTAAAATGTTTTTTTTTTAATATGATTATTATCATTACTTGAGTTACATAATAATTCAAATATTACGGCGCTCTGTTTTTTTCTGAATTGTCCTAGTTTTCCAACTTCAACTCCTAGTTTTTTGAACTTAGAGTTGGCAACCCTACTCTACAGTGTACGTATAACACATCGCCTGTACTCCCCGACGGGGTAGACATAGTACACCCACAATACACCAGTTATAATTAGGCAAAATATAAATAGACTAACTTTTAGAACACAAATATTCGCTCATACATATTTATTAGACGCTAATAAGTAGGTGAGCAAAAAACTTGAAAGTCATTATAATAAAAAAAGGCGTGATAGTGGTTTATGACGTCAATAGCCAGGAAAACTTTAGTATAAGCTCGGTAGGCAGGTGCACGATCATAAAACGTATGTATCAAGTGGATTTCCCCATTAGACAGAACTTCGAGAATACGGTATAATAGTATAGTATAGTAAAACGGGCTGGTATCCTCAACTCTACGATTAAAGCGCATATTTTGCGAAGGGAAAAAAATACGCGCTTTAGTCGTGGAAAAAAAACGGAGTATTCCCGTTTCGGTACCCAGATTTACGGCACCAAAATTGGATGGTAGTAACCCATACAAAGTCCCAATTAAAAATTGGTGCCGAATCGGGAAAAGCTTGGGTGCCGAAATTAGGGAGGCTACCCTAATATTTTCAATTTTTGCTTTACTGCTTTTTTCTTTGTCGGCGTGATTAATATACATATTGGTACCAAATTTCAGCTTTCTAGTGCTAACGGTCACAGAGATTAAGCGAGAACGGACGGATGGACGGACAGACATGGCGAAACTATAAGGGTTCCATTTTTGCCATTTGGCTACGGAACCCTAAAAACGGTACAATATAAATATGGATAATATTACAAAGAGCAATAACTTAACTTGATATTTTCGACAAAACAATGTCATTTGAAGGCCATCAAATGTTGACGTAAATAAGGGATCGGGTAACTTAAATCAATCGCGAAATATTAGAAAAGAAATAGGATTTCTGGTGAAGAGCAATAAGTAACAGGAGATGACAATCTCTTTTTATTATATCAGGTCAACTTGAGCTAAGTATTTATAAGTACAATGAATATTATTATTTTTTTAATTTATTGCGGCCCAGCTACTAACGGTTAAGTATAATACAATCTTGTGTAAGTAGGAAGTTAATCTAAAGGAACGAAAATTACTATGTGCTCTAAGCTAAGTGTAAATCCGGAGGTTGATGGTGGGAAATCATCAAAATTACTTCTCCCGCTCTAGGGGGGAGCGGGTCAATGTGTGCGATTTCAATTGGAAAACCGACTCCATTGTTCCTTCTTTGCCTTTCGTTCCAGGGCCCCAGGTTTTCCTTCTAGATGCGAAACCATGGCTCCAGATGCTTCGCCCCGGCTGGGCCTCTACGGTTTTGCTGACATCTCCTTGACGCACGCGTGGAACACTACGCGCCATCGAAGACTTGGGCTCAATCCGGATGATTACTTGACGCCCGGACAGAGAGCTACCCATTGCACGCCGTTTGCAAACCCACGCCTTCGGTGGTTGGAAATCGGGGTTGAGATTCCAATTGCTGGGGCGCGAGAGCCCTCTCGCGTACGGTCGCTTACTTCCCTAACATTACTGCTTCGCAGAAGGACCTGCCATTCCTCCTCGTTCCATGGCCAAGTTGAGTGTTCTCAATAGAAATCTTTAAAATTGTTTATATTTGTTTATTTATTTACCCTTTATGCACATAAAAGTACAGAGGCTGACGTAATGCCTTAGGCAATAAGCATTTCGCAGTGAACAAAAGTGGAAGCTTAGTTAAAAGAAATCTAAAACAAGAGTAAGACAAAACAATTTATATACATTCCAGAACGTGACTGTAAATGCTTAGTAACTGATGTGTGCTTAATATTATAAATGTAAGTATTTGAATGTGTGTATGTGTGTGTAGGCACTTATAAAAGGAAAGGAAGGAAACGAAAGACTGACTTCTTGGCAATTCACAAGTGCCTGGAATTAGTTTATTTTCTCTTTGCGTTCCAAGGTCACGGCATCTCCGAGGTCTTCATGACGACGTCACCGGCCCACGTTGAAAACCAGCGCTATGATCACGTCGCATTATGCATGAGGACACAGCTTTATGCTGAGCGTTCTTCCGTTTGCGCGGATGTCATGCTTATTTCTAAGTATATAATGATTATGTTTGTAAGATTACGTCATCACAGGTAAATAAATTGTTTTTCTTTCTTTCTTCTTTTCTTTAACCTTTTTCAAACTTTTCCACATTTTTTTGGCATTATCGGCCTTGTAATGTTCCCACTGTTGGGATTCAGACCTCTCTTGGAGAGAGAATGGGCTGTAAACCACCTCGCGGGCCCAGTGCGGATTGGTGGATGTCACATTTATTCGAATTTTTGGTTCTAGGACATGCCGATTTCCCCACGATGTTTTCCTTCAACGTTTTAAAAGCAGTGGTAATGAAATAAATTACACAAAGTTAGGTTTCAACCCGCGATCTGTACGTAAGTCGGGGTAGTCACCACTGGGCCACAACTGCTCTCTCTTTTCCACAGCCCTAGCCAAAAGATATTGACCAACCAAACAAAAGCTGATACTTATATTTATAGCCCCAAACTACTACCTAAAAACCCCACTAGCCACTAATTGAACTACCAACGCGTAACTCATGCAAAAATATATATTTTTCGCCGTAATACTCCTACCGTTTGCTTTCCACTAGAGAACTGCGCCAACATTCCTCGCTCAGCAAATATTATGTACTTCTATAGTGACGTCACGACATGGCGTCGTTACCAATGTCTCGTGAATATGTAAATAGCGTAAGCTGGTCTATAGTGGCCCAGTTTGACCAAGAATTAATAATTGCTAAATGTCGGACAGTATTGGGCTTATTTCAAGTTTTCAGACTATAATTCTGACGGTCATCAAAGTGTTTTACGTTAACACGTTGGACACGTTTATAACGTTTGGCGCTTCGATCGGCTCGCTCTAAGCTGCAAACTATCTATCTTAAGCAATCAGCGAGCTAATCGCGGTAAACGTTTCGATCGCGTTAACGTAAAAAGCACTCGCACTCATTGTATACTTCTTTTGTATAGAAATATGTATGTAAGCTTACGCACCGGCCTCTAAGTCATTATCAAGTAATGGGTTCATTCATATTTATTATGTCAAAAAAAGGACAGTGTATACTAGACATAATTATTATTATTATATCTACCCAACAGCTGGGCAAAGGCCACCCTCCATTCCTTCCATTTGTTCATTTGGCATTATCCAAATTTCCAAGAAAGACATCTAAGTCGTCCCGTCTTGAGCTACCACAACCCCTTCGATACTAGAAGTACTCACAGAAAATACTAGAACTGACTAGATGCTATGAAGATGATCAAAAATGCACGTTCACCTTCTTCGTCATTCCCGCTATCACCGGCGCCAAGTGAACAAATAGAGGCCTATCGCATCAATTTGTTAATGAGCATAAATAATGGACGTGGCTAATAGTGGCCCGTAGTGACCGACCTACTGGCTGGCACGTATAGTGGCGAACACTACGTGACGCGGGGCACGCTAGTGACGAGTAGTGACGGAAGTACCGTTATGTTATACAATGTGGGTATGACTATACGACCATAAATGAAAACACTGGCAATACTCATCATTATGAATAACTTTTAGTACGGAACCAACACTGAAATCGCGAAAAAAAAATCAGTTGTCCCGTACATTTTGTCGACTTATGCAAACGTAAATGTATATATACAGGGTGTTTGGTTCATCGTGTGCCAAATTGATATGGTCGACTGGAGGAGTTATCTGCTATCCTTTCAGACCCCTAAACACTACCCATGTCCTGTGGAATTTTTTATAGACTTTTTAAAGTTTTTTGAAAAAAAGACCCAATTTTTACATTTAAATATAAATATAAATATAACAAAATGTATAAGACGTAGAGCATCAATTTTAATTAGACGTTTATTGTATAAAGGTACTTTTAAATACAAAATTAGTGATATCAGCCATCTAGATTTTTTAAAATTTAGTCGCAAAGTTTCGGACTTAAATAACCGCTATTCGTGTTACAGCTATTTACATGGCTGCAAAAAAAGAACCAAAAGAGAGTGGAAACTTCAAACTCTTTCAATAATTCTCTAGTCTATCCTTTAGTGTTTGGGGGTCTAAAAGGATAGCAGATGACCCCTCCAGTCAACCATATCAATTTGACACACGATGAACCAAACACCCTGTATATCAACTGATTTTTTACACGACTGCCCAAAAAAAAGGAGTGTTATGTGTTTTCAGTATTTATTTTGTTAAGAGGTTTTTAAAAACACACTTCTAAACGTGTAAATAATCTAGTTAAAAGCTGACGTAAAAATTTACTAGGAATGACCTATCCTGATAAGAAACACCGAAACAAACTATCTTTTAATGTGTTCAAAGTATATTTTAAAATCCATCAGTATCTTTTAATAGATAGACATTAAGTAATTAATTTTCAAGTCCACATAGAAGAACCATGCAGATTAATGTCTTAAATCGTCTTCTAAATTAATAATAATAACGCGACATCATCATCATCATCATCTGCCTAGCCTTTTCCCAACTATATTGGGGTCGGCTTCCAGTCAAGCCGCATTTAGCTGAATACCAGTATTTTACGAGGAGCGGCTGCCTACCAGACCTCCACAACCCATTAGGTAACTGGAGTAACACGGTATTTCATAGCAAGACTGGAGTCAGATTTACTGGCTTCTGACTATCCGTAACGACTGCCAGATAATAATAATACGATACGCATAACAAATAACTTAAAGTAACGACAGTCTCCCTAATGTATGAGTATAACAATAAGCTATTGATGTAAAGTGACACAATCACGGCGCCTTCATACCTCTTCCTATGTCCTTGTTCATACGTGTGCACGGACTATTCCCGCCTCGGCACACAGATTTTCGGCACCATAATTTTCGGCACCCAAGCTATTCCCGTTTCGGCACCAATAGATATTTTGAATGGTAGTACCCAATACAAGAACCAATGAAGATATCCGCAAGAGAACTAAGGTTACCGACATAGCCCGAAGAATCGCCAAACTTAAGTGGCAGTGGGCAGGGCACATTGCTCGTAGAACAGATGATCGATGGGGACGGAAGATTCTAGAGTGACGGCCACGTACCGGAAGACGCAGCGTTGGAAAGCGGACAAGGTGGACCGACGACCTGGCGAGGGTCGCGGGAATCCGATGGATGCGAGACGCACAGGACCGGTCGCTGTGGCGACGCTTGGCGGAGGCCTATGTCCAGCAGTGGACGTCTTTCGGCTGAGGTGATGATGATGATGATGATAATGAGGTATTTTGGATGGTAGTACCCAATACAATATTCTAATACAGAATAATAATAATATTCCACAACTTTCACACAACATCAACTAGTCCCAAGCTAAGCGGAGCTTGTATTATGGGTACCAGACAACTGATAAACATACTTATATATTTTTAAATACATACATATTACAAATATCTATTGATGCCGAATCGGGAATAGCTTGGGTGCCTATAATCTGAGTGCCGAAACAGGAATACTCCGTGCGCACGCGCGCCGCTCGTACTCACCGCGACCCTTCCGAAGGACGGCGCCGTAAGGCCAGAGGAAGTATGTATTTGCGATGTCTCGAAATAAAATTGATAAAACTAAGTTGAAGGTATATCTGGAGTAATTGAAATCTGTGGCTGGAGATTTATGATTTTCAATATTTTGTTTGTTTAATTAGCCAGACTAACAACTTTTAAAAAAATAATCAAGGAGTTCAGAAGATGGTTTCGTGTAAAGAAATCACCTTTGATTGATTTGTTTAGTATGCGCATCATTCTTAGTGGTTGTTTTAAATTACAAAATCGAATATTGTGTATAAATTAACCACTATATCACCAGCAGCACGATCTCCACCATTTCTTTTAAATTTAATTAAAAGAGATGTATCAATTACATTAAGGGCCTGTTTCACCACCTATGATTAAGTTTCGAGTATCTTACTTGACAGATAATTTCATACGAATTCTGTCACATTTTTGAATTTATTCAGTGAGTAGTGCCTACTCGGAGATGATGAACGAGGCCCTTAAAGTTACAGTTATTCAAATATCAATATTCAACTGCCACCTTCTCTCTTCACCACCCTAGGTTAACAGGTAGAGAATGCCTACGGCATTAAGTCCGAGTGCGTACCTTGAATGTTGCATGAAGTTCTAATTAATAAATACATATTAATAACAAATTTTAAAAAAATCATAGTCTAAACTTATATATCACATTGACTGTTCTCTAAAACTACTCGTACATAGGAACATTTCTACAATTTCTGACTTAAGCAATTCAAGTTAAGTATTTCTCAAACTCTGTTTTTAACCGGAAAACTTGTTAAAATGTAGAATTTGAGACGTTTTTAACTAAAAATACTCAATACAGAAACCCCTCCTTATTTATTAAAATGAATACACAATAGGATTTCCTAATAATGCCATTTCTGCTAAACACCTGAAAGATTTGTAAAGTTCGTCTGAAATTGTAAATTTTCTTTGTGTTCGACATTCCTTTGAAGCTAATTCTGGAGGATGCTTGAGACTCCTCATCATAAGACAGTTGAGATGGATCCGAGAGACTGTTGAACGGTTTCACAACTGTGGAAAAATACAGAGCTCATTTTAAGATATTGAGTAGGTAAATTACATACGTTAACCCGGGTGGTTTTAAACAAAGGTTTTTATTATTAAAGTACTAGCAACTAACCCGCTTGCCAAATGAATCCCGTTTGGCAAGCGGGCTTATCGGCAAAAATAATGACAATTTGCATATATTAATTAAAAATTATTGGAATCTTAATTTTGTAATTTTAAAATTTTATAGAAGTTTGATTTTTAACAAGTATTGAAAGTTGATTTAAATTTGATTTTACAAGTTATAATTTATTCTAGTTCAATTTTATGGTATGACATTTCTTTCTATTTGTTGGATTTTTACTATTTAATTTTAATGTAATGTGATATGAACTATGTCTGAAGTAAATAAACTATTATTATATACTTTATTAGATTTGTACAATCACACAAGTAACAATATTATAGCAAAATAAAGGCGAATATTTGTGAGTGTGTTAGTATGCTTTTAACTTCTGTACTCTCTAACGGCTCAGCGGATTTCGTTGAACTTTGGCACACAGGTAGACTATGTCCTGGAAAAGGATACTCTTTGTCCCATATAAACTTACTACTAACTCACTAACACTCACTACTCTAACTTACTTTTACTTTGTTGTTTTTCTTTAGGAGATGATTTTTTTAATATCCTTCTTCAGTGAATCATCATCTACCTAGCTTATCCCAACTATTCAAGATAGTCGGTCGGCTTCCAGTAGCCGGATTTAGCTGAATACCAGTATTTTACGAGGAGTGGCTGCCTACCAGACCTCCACAACCCATTAACTGGAGTAACACGGTACTTCATGGCAAGACTGGAGTCAGATTTACTGGCTTCTGACTATCCGTATCCGACTGCCAAAGATCTACAAATGACAGCCGGGACCAACGGCTTAACGTGCTTTCCGAGGGACGAAAGTTCGGAGTTCCTTTGGTTATAATTTACAATGGTATCCTTCTTCAGCGAATACCATTGTAAATTATAAGCAAAGGAACTATGTCACAAGACTTACATTCAGTGGTTGAAACTGTGCTAAGTTTATCAGTAAATTTAAGATTATATTAGGTATCCTCAAGTATTTTACGCAGGTAAATGTTTGATGGCTCTTCAGGGGCGAGACGAGACGCTTCCTGGATTATCTCAACTTAATCTTTCCTTAATAATATGAAATTGCCTGCCGGTAATCCAAGGCACGAGGTACGAAGTGGATCGTTAAATCACGTTTTACGTTAAATAAATGTACTTTTCAATACACTTGCTCATAAAGTGCCTATTATCGCACTGCACTTAGGCATATAAAGGCGTCTGTTACCAAACTGTGACATTTTGATTACCATTACACACTAGTGCTGTAATGTCATTAAAACCTTTGTTCTCAAAAAGAGTTTTAACAGGATAAAAATTCATTACTTTATTTCTATCAAAAGTATAAATTAGTATCTTGCTTGCTTATTTTCATGCAATTACGGTCCATTTTAACGATATAATTAAATAATATTTAATAAATAAATTAATCATTAAAATATTTTTTTTTTGTTTGTGGTCTATGGCCGCCATTTTAAAATGCGCGCGGTTTTAGACGTAATTTTTTCGAATGAAGTTAAGAGGCTGTACTAATGTAATACAATTAAATACTTTGTAGTATTTAATTTTATGTTACATCCGCATTCTATTGTCACTACGAAAGACATTACTTATCGTAAAAAAAATTGACGCAGGATAACATAAACATAAGACTAGGCAATATGATCAAAATATGTTAGCCTTCCCCTTAAGGCACAAAAAAAACATTGAATTTTTACCGCCATGACAATTTTTTTTTCTAGTTTTAGGTATTATTGTGGTGATAGTTATATTGTTTTTCTTCACAAGTGTATTGAAAAACGTCGTATGATACATGTGAGTAATTAGGGATTACCGTTCTTGGTTCTCTTAAGATCCTCGCCAAGGCTCGGATCTTAATACCACCTCGACGGTAATCCCCCACATTTCACACTTGTATCATAATGTACTATTACCTATTTTATGAAAGGATGAGGCATTTGAAAATAAGTTTGTTTCGTAAAAAGGACTTTTTTTATAAAAATTACGTGCTGAGAGCTCAGGTTCTTCGCTTGCTAACATTCACTTTCGGTATTTCCCTTGATGGAAAGCGACGATGCGGTCGACGATGGAACGCGCTTACCTAGAAGTAACCTATTCAGTCGCGAATTACGCGCTGGCCACACAGAAAGGACGTAAGACGCAGACGGGGCGCGGGCATTTGTCTCTACCGCGTCTGTTTCATACAAAATGTATAGAAGCGTCGCGACTCAAAACATACAGAACAGACAGGGCGCGGGCGCAAAGCTTATACTCCTCGTCCTACGTCTCTTCTATCTGGCCTGACCCTTAAATAATCCTGGGTTGTAGCTATTAGGAAACACAAGACTCCGGCAGGGAATTCCACTCCTTGGCTGTACGTACAATAAATGTGTTCCCAAAACGTTTTGTGCGTATAGGAGGGATATCTACCATGTACCATGTACATTGTACGTGTTGTTAAAAATGCTGTTATATCAACTAGCAGCAGTCATTTGTTTCAGTTGTAACTTCACTATTCTGATTCCTTTGGTGTAGTGGTTAGTGTCCCTAATTGCTATGTCGGAGGTCATAGGTTCGATTCCCATCCAAGACAAATGTTAATGCGATAAGCATGATCATTTGTTCTGTGACTGGGTGTAATTTATTTATAATATCTATGTACGAGTATTTAGAAATACAACGTGTTGATTTGAAAGTGTATGGCATTTCGGGAGGTTGCAAAAGTCACAAATAATCATATAAAAATACAATACTTGGTCAATAATAATAATTAATCAATAATAAATTTCATTTTATTTCTTTAATTTTAGTTGGTTTTCAGAATAACTCTAAACAAACGTGCGGGAAGTGTTAATGTGCTTTGAACGATGAAATAGTGTTTGTGTGAGTGAAACTTAGTTATAGGGCGAGTATCAGACTGTCTGCGTTTTAATAAAGGCAGGTCACACGTACCGATTTCCATAATGAAAAATTTATCATATATGAGAATATTTGTCAGTTATCTAGTATTTATAGCCCAAGCTCTGCTTAGTTTGAGGCTAGATGACGTTGTGTGAAAGTTATAGAATATTCAACCCATAGAATATAATCTTCTGGATATCTACAAAAGCTTTATTTCAGGATTCAAAGTATTTTCAAATAAACCATTACTGGCCCTTTTGAAATGTCAAGAAGTCAGTCTGTCTGAAAAATGATGCTAATTGTAAATTCCCAATCGAAAATCTCTACAGAATAGAATGTTTAATAAATCCGCTCCTTGTATTACAAATTCGGATACATTTTTCTTTTCACTACTATACAGTAACTGTTCACTGTGTTTAGTAACGTTATACAGTAATGATCATCATCATTCATCAAATTATATATTTTGATTTAGCTGAATACCTACCAGTATTTTACGAGGAACGGCTACCTACCAGACCTCCACAACCCATTACCTGGGGAAACACGGTTCATGGCAAGACTGGAGTCAGATTTACTGGCTTCTGACTGTCCGTAACGACTGCCAAAGATCTACAATTGACAGCCAGGACCTTATTATTTAGATTTCTGTGGCCAGGACCTAAGGCTTAACGTGCTTTCCGAGGCAAGGAGGAAACTCGGTATGTTAAGATAGTCACCCATACACAGACCAACTTTGGCGCTGCTTAACCTCGAAGATCGACCGGTGCGGCTGTTATTATCTAGCCACGAGCTCCTGTAGTCTATCTAGTCACGCTATACAGTAATGATACGAATTCAAAAACAAGAGGAAACCAGTGTGTGCTCTGGGCACACACACTCGCGCCATTGTGGAACTTATCTATCTATATATTTCCATCAGGCATGAAATCAAAAGTGGTAGAGAAGAGACTGTAAAAACTGACCACCACTGCACCAACTGAAAAAATCGTCTCCATACTTTCGTGGCCTATATCGAAAGATCGATGATAATTTTTAACCTGTAGAGCCCCGGGGGGCCGGCATTATTTATTTATATTTTAATATAAATAAATTAATATAAATAATACTAATAATATAAACTGTTATTGCTCTGTTTCTGTTGCTCCTGTAATTAAACTACTAGAGTACAATTTTTAATCGGTCGGGGTTTGCTGGCACAATTTTTTTCCAGCGGTTCTCAAAGTTAAAAGGTAATACTTGTTTACTGGCACGTTTTCGTGCCACGGGGTCCTACAGAAATAAACTTACATACATAGCTTCAATCAATCGATGATAATATTTAAATAAACATACATCATCTGCCTAGCCTTTTCCCAACTACATTGGGGTCGGCTTCCAGTCAAGACGGATTTAGCTGAATACCAGTATTTTACGAGGAGCGGCTGCCTACCAGACCTCCACAACCCATTAACTGGGGTAACACGGTACTTCATGGCAAGACTGGAGTCAGATTTACTGGCTTCTGACTATCCGTAACGACTGCCAAAGATCTCCAAATGACAGCCGGGACTTACGGCTTAACGTGCTTTCCGAGGCACAGAGGGAACTCGTTATGTTAAGATGGTCACCCATCCACAGACCAAATAAACATACATACCTACATAAAATAATCCTCCAAGTGTTTAAACTTTGCATCATTATCACCTTCTTGCCCTTATCCCGTGCTATTTGAGGTAGGTGTATTACATTTTTAGGGTTCCGTACCTCAAAAGGAAAAAACGGAACCCTTATAAGATCACTTTGTTGTCCGACCGTCTGTCTGCCTGTCTGTCAACCCTTTATCTCGGGAACGCGTGAAGGTATCAAGTTGAAATTAAAACTATATACTTAAATCCGCGGTCCCTTGAAACTGTGCAAAAATCAAACTTGTAAGTTGACGGAAAATAAAAGATACGACCGTTTGTGTTGCAAAAAAACATACATTTCCACACTGTCAAAAGAGTCAAAATTCATAGGGTACTTACTTCCCGTTGACCAAGAATCTTGAAATTCGGCACGAAGCAAGGTATTATAGCACTAATATAGGAAAAAGTCTAAAAACTGAACATTTATAGTTACGTCACAAGAAAAAAAATTGAAAAATCTTCAAGACTCGATTCGAGAATTGAACTGTTTTCATAGATAAGTTGGTACGGAACCCTCAGTGCGCGAGTCCGACTCGCACTTGCCCGGTTTTTTTTCTTCCATTCTGACATATCACGCGTTACAATGACTAACTTCCTTTTCTTTCATATCAATCCACATACAATCCATACATCTTTTCTTTGACCTCTCTCTTCATCCATGCACATGTATACTCACTCATAAGCTTTCATTCTGCACCATACTTACAATAAGCCTTTTGTATAACATTCAAAAACAAGACCAATTCAAAATACACGCTACAAATAACTACACTGACCAGTGTTTTGCACCCCTATTGATGTCCTCCGATATTCTCCCAGCCATCCCTCTTGTCCAACAGTGGACTACACACCAAAAAACAGGTATTACAGGTTTTCTTTCACTCTCCACAATACTGTCTCTGCTCAATACAAAATGGCACATTTGTGGATTATATTTTGACACACACGACAAAACTGAATGGTCTACATCATTATGGAACATAACAAGCCGTTTACTTGTTTGGAACAAAAAGATTAACGATGTGCAGTGATTGTTAAGAGATACATGAATGAATATTTCCTGTTTTGGAGATAAGCTACAAACTGGTTCGATTTTCGGCGATGAGCGAAAATGTTTTGAAATATCATAATTGCAGGATTATCGGCAGAAGTAACAATAGGATCCCAAAGAAAAAAGAGGTCAAAATCTTTATTAATTTGGCATAGAAGTCATTAAAACAATGATTTATTCCATTATAAACCCAAAAACTAATACCACAAGTGGTACACATACCACAAGTATTTATTTGATATCATATTTAATTTCCCTTCCGAACGAATACCAATACTTGAATTTGATGCAGTCAGCTCAGTCAAACCTAATAAATTTGTTTTTTGATATTTTTACGTAATCGTAATATAATGTTTATTATTTTTTCGGATTTAATACTCGTAATTATTTTTTTGCAAAACGGTCTTAAGACTACGTATAAAGCATTTTTACTGACTATATCTTTGTACATGTTCTTAAATATAAGTTCAAACAAAAACCTGTGGTATAAATTGTAAGTATTAGAACGGAATAAATCAAAACAATTACTGTATACGCTATTATTTTGGATCAAATACTTATGGTCAATCAATGAATCCCGCCATAGTTCAGACACAATTGATTGTTTCATTCTAAATAATTAAGATCGAATAATTACGGACTCACTTCACTCAGCAAACTTACTGTAAGACGAATAATGAGCGATTGTAATCAGGAGGCTGAATAGGTAAATTCCACTTTGTCATAAAGTTTTCTTTGGGGTCGAAGTTAAACGATGATCGATTTACCCAAAGTTCATATTATCTTAAACCAAGTAGGTATGCAGACTAGAACTTTGGGTTAAAGAACCCTTTTCAAACGGAAAGTGTAACAACCTTTCACAAAGCAGGTTTTGACCTGAATTACCTTTCACAAAACGACTCGTCAGCTTCGGTAATTACTTCATTATCAACTGATAAAGGTCGTCATACACGGTGAAGATATTATTTTATAATTATCATCTATATAAATATGAAAAGAGTGACCTATTAACTGTCATATCAACGCACAGCCGAAACTACTGGGACTAGGATTGTGAAATGTTGCACAAGGTTTTCTTTTATAACGTTAGACAGCACTAATAGAGAAGGATTCTCCAAAATTACCTCCTAAAGGGATTTTTTTTTTCTGGTTGGGGAATCATCAGAATGACTTCTCCCGCTCTTGGGCGGAGCGGGAGGGCGTGTCAGACTCTTACTGACTAAACCCCTACCCCGTTCCTTCGTTGCCTTCCATCTGGGGGGGACTCGGTGTCAACCTTTAGGAATACCACATGTTCCCCCCAGAGGCTTCGGCCCTGCCGGGCCCCTACAGTTTGCTGACATCTCCTTGAGGCGCGCGTGGAACAGAATGCGCCGTTGACGACTGGGCTCGGTCCAGATTATTTCCAGACTGCCGGACAGCGAGCTACCCAGTGCTCGCCGTCCGCGAACCCGCGCCTACGGTGGTCGGAAATTGGGATCGGGATCTCGGCGGCGGCGCCGTGAGGACCGTTCCCTCACGCGCTCGCGGTCAGCAGCCTCCTTGACGAGCATTACTGCTTCGCAAAAGGAGGCGACCGCATGCCACCCCTCCTCGCTCCGGACCATGGCCTGAACCAGGGCCCGGCGCGAGAAGTCGCCGCCCCCCATAGCCTCCACAAGGACACGGCGGTGCTCCGCCCAAGTGGGGCACACTTCTACCGTGTGCTCCACCGTGTCCTCCGGGCGGTCCACACACTGGCGACACCCGAAATGGGAGTTTGTTTGGAGAAACGTTCACGCGGTTGAAGTCGCCGGCAAAAGCTAGTTATTAGATAAAATATTACATCAACTTAATTTACCACAAATTATTAACATAGAACCATTATGTCAATAAATAAAATCTTATTCCTTTGTCGTTCAGATTAAAAGTTAAAGATGGCATATTTACCTGTATTAATAAATAGGTATATAATTTAAATAATATATAATTTAAATACCTAGTTAATATTAACATATGAATTCATTTACTGAGGGCGCATAAATTACATAGTATTGTCGTCATATGTTTTTCTTCATTTAAATATTATGTGGCTGGCGATATTGCAAAATATTTTCTAAAAAACTATAATAATATTCACCAGTGTGAAACGGCTTTAAGGCGACTCAAGTCAACATTTTTTCCATACAAACTTCGGGGGGGTTTTACTCCACCATTTGACCATGTACATCCAAAGTTAAACATGATATCGTTTTGTCTCATTATTAATTTTGTCTGTACGGAAGCAGAATTGTAAAATAATAAATAGTAGAGCCAATAAAAAGTTATGAGCTTCTAAAGTTTCATTTTTTTGGCTAATTTTAACACAACTTTGAGCGTAAATTAGAAATAAAAGAAGCATCAAATTTCAAAAACGAAGCCTGTACCGACACACCAAATTTATCGAAGAGTTTAATAAATTTTATTTGAAATTGATTGATGCAGTGGTTTTTTCGTAAAACCCCTTCTTCCAAAGGCCTTTTTGTATTTTATCACGCACGCCTTTTACTCAGAACTATCGTGCATCTCACTGAATAAAGTTACCCCCGGTTGCGGTGCGGGGGGACGACTTAGACGTGTCACAGCGCCCGCCGCGCGCGGCTGGCTGAGTTTGGTTCAGTCTACTGCGTCCTATATAGTTCGTATGACGTGTATGTTGACTACCTATAATATCTACGCTTTATTAACCGACTCCAAAAAAAAGGAGGTTATCAATTCGACTGATTTTTTTTTAAGCTATTGCATAGCTTTTATCGCGGGCCTTGAGCGTTGGGATCGAATCCAGAAATTCCACTCCACTCCGACCGGCTATGTTATGTCTGGTCGGGCAACTGCCCAATTGAACGAGACGGGTTTTGTGTCTGGTCCGAGCAACTGCCCAATTGAGCGAAACGGGTGTTGTGTCTGGTTCGGGCAACTGCCCAATTGAGCGAGATGGATGTTGTGTCTGGTCCAGGCAACAGAACAAGTATTTTTTGTTTAGTCTTTAGAGTGCATCTTTCGACCAGAGAGTTGTTATGTCTGGTCGGGCAACTGCCCAATTGAGCGAGACAGGTTTTGTGTCTGGTCCGAACAACTGCCCAATTGAGCGAAACGGGTGTTGTGTCTAGTTCAGGCAACTGCCCAATTGAGCGAGATAGATGTTTTGTCTGGTCCAGGCAACAGCCCTAGTTTTTTTTGTTTAGTCTTTAGAGTGCATCATCCGACCAGAGAGATGTTTTGTCTGGTCAGGCAACTGCCCAATTGAGCGAGGCGGGTGTTGTGTCTGATCCGGGCAACTGCTGCTGCACAGCACGCCGGTCATGTGGCCCGCGTCCGCGGACGATAGGAAGGTGAACTCAGTGCTCTGTGAATTGAGGTACACGAGCGCGGCGCGCGACCAGACGGGCGTTGTGTCTGATCATTATTGTGCAAATAGAAGGGTGTCAAAATAAGAAAACAAATGAAAATTTGTCTTTTTTTTTCATTGCCGAGAAACGAACAAAGGTACGTAAGAGTGTTTTCACATTATCCGATCCGATATCGGTATCGGACGCCGATCCGATATCGGGATAAGTAAAATGTATGAAATGCCGTGCTCCGATATCCAATATCGGGCCGGACAATATGAAAGACAGGTACTTATTTTATACATTTTACTTACCCGGATATCGGATCGGAGTCCGACACCGATATCGGATCGGATAATGTGAAAACGCTCTTAGGAATTATTTTAAATCTTTTGTTTTTCGAATTCGAGCGGCACACAGCACACACCGCACCGCAACAACCGAAACGGTATGACATTTGTGTGCATCGTGTAATTTCGTCTTTATTCGGAATGGTTCGGAGCGCTATGTGCAAAGCAGACGTCGCGTCGTGCGTGAGGACTAGTGTCTAACCGCTCATCACTGATACTATCTCTTTCGGGCACGATGTCAAGTGAGACAGCGTGCTTTATGGCCCTGCCCGCCAGTGAGTTCAAGCCCGCGCAAAGTGGGACCTTAAGCCTTTCATTTTTTACGTATTTATTTTTTCGTAACAAAACAGTTCAACTGCGCAATACTCTAACCTTTAAAACCACCGATCACCCCAAAGAGCAAATAAGGTTGCTCTATTGTGTTAATCTCATTTTTTCACTAGCTTTTTACCGCAGCTTCACTCTTGTGAAGTCAAAAATATTTTATTTATATTATTTTATTGTTTTTGGATGGTTGGTGATTAGAAATAACAGCATATTATACCAGAGCGAGCCATTTACAAGCCTCCACAAGTAACATGAAAACATTGTTGAAGCAGTTACAGAAGTGATAATTGATTAACATAAAATTATAAAAACAGAACTACAAAATTACAAAACAGTATTAGTTATAAAACAGAACTACAAAATAGTAACATATGTTTAACTCTATTGATTAAAAACCGAACCCAATAACCTATCTATCTCCAGTTTTGACATACTGGAGATAGTAAAAAAAATTATACATGTTTTCTGTTGTTTCAATTGTTTATCTATCTCTGGTATGTGATAGATAGGTTATTGGTTTCGGCTGTAAGTTTTGTATTAGTTTAGATAATATTTTAACTTAAAAAGGCGGCTTGATCTTGGATAAATTTGACCTTATACATTCATGAGTACCACCATCTCCTTCGTGGTCTACCACGACCCCGTCGCACTGTGTCAGGGCACCAACATTGTGCTACTTTGGCCCACAATGTGTCGATCATGCGGGAGACATGTGCTGCCTATTCCCATTTTATTTGGGCAGCCTTTTCAGCCACGACAACTACTAGTTTTGAAACGGAATATAGTATGTAATATGAATTCGAACCAATACATTAATTTAATACCTACCTCATCATCATCATCTGCCTAGCCTTTTCTCAACTTTATTGGGGTCGGCTTCCAGTCAAGCCGGATTTAGCTGAAATTAATGCCTACCTAGTTCACAAAATTATAATTTGTTGTGCAAATTATATTTTTTTCCTCTTTGGAATATTATACTTATTATAAAGCAAGCAAGCTTTTTTTCTATTCTTTGATTTATCTAATTTAACTTTGAAACTAATCTCTATCTAATCTAGACTAAAATTTATTTCGACTTTTGATTTAATTTAACTTTTATTTTCGTTTTGACTTGTATTATTTATATATTCTTGTATTTTCTTTTATTTGTTTGACATCTATATAATTTTAAATACTGACATTGTAATGTAATTTTTTATTGTTGGTTCATAATCCACTGCTACCTCACCTGATGGAAAGCGACGATTCGGTCGATGATGGAGCGAGTTTACCTAAAAGTAGACTATTCTCTCTTATCATTATTTGCAAACACGTGATGTAGATTATGTAATATTCTATATATAATCATCATCATCATCTCAGCCGAAAGACGTCTACTGCTGGACATAGGCCTCCCCCAAGCGTCGTCACAACGACCGGTCCTATGCGTATTCTGTGCGGATTCTTACAAGACTTGTAAAAATCCCATACAAAAAAATACGGTGACTAAAAGTGTGAGTAAAAATTTATAAAATCAGTCTACAACTAAAACCAACCCGCATTGGTGAGACAGAACAACTACACGTGGATAAAGACTATTCATACCTACCATTTTAAGACAAACTTAATTCACAATCGTAGTTATACTAGAACTTAGTTAGTCCTCCATCACAATACTTAACATACTAATTTAATTGTTTGAACCCCATGTGGGTAGGCGGGTCTAAGGTTGTTATCACACCAGCGGATTGTGAGCGTCATCAAAATGGAGCGCGTGCGCTTCAAAAACGCCGCGCAAACGTAGCGAATTTGTTGCGGACGCGCAACGATACCGCCGCGAATAGAAAGAAAGAAAACACGTTTATTTGGCACACCATGAATCATGAGAAAAACAAGTAATTGCAATAGCAGCTTGGACGCCATTGTGTACTGTCTGTCTGTCCAGCCTGTACACCCCGCTTACAAACACGGCAGCTTGCAAGAGCAGGTTACCTGTAAGAGATTACGCACGGTATGCGATAAGGCCGCCCTTTGCATGTGTTTAGTTTTAGTTTCTTTTTTATGTGTGTACAATCATTTGCCAAGCCTTTTCCCAACTATATTGGGGTCGACTTCCAGTCAAGCCGGATTTAGCTGAATACCAGTATTTTACGAGAAGCGCCTGCCTACCAGACCTCCACAACCCATTAACTGGGGTAACACGGTACTTCATGGCTAGACTGAAGTCAGATTTACTGGCTATCCGTAACAGCTGCTAAAGATCAACAAATGACAGCCGGGACCTACGGCTTAACGTGTTTTCCGAGGTACGGAGGAAACTCGTTATGTTAAGATGGTCACCCATCCACAGACCAACCTTAGCAAGCCTTGCTTAACCTTTAAGATGGACCTGTGCGGCTGTTATTATCTAGTCACGAGCTCCTCTTTTTTATGTGTGTACAATAAAGTGTATAATAAATAAACACGCGAAGGAAAGATTGTAAATTCGCCACACGTCCGCGACGTATTCGCTGTGCAACCGCAGCGTGTTCGCGTCCCATGCGCTGCTCGCCCGCCCCGCCCCACTCACAAGCCGCTAGTGTGATACGGCCCTTAATCCGTCCCCGGCTAAAGTTGGCCTAACTCTGAGTGACGTCACACGCTTTCTAGAACAGTTAGACCACAGGACAGAAGTTGTACATTAAATTGCGATCTGTTATTACATTTCCTGGGAACTGGAGCGAGTGGAAATAGAGCTGGTCTCTTATTGTGTAGAACTTTTGTAGTTTCAAGAATTAAGTTATTATAGTAAGCGTAATACATCGTGTTAGAAACAACACCCTTTCTTTTTGTTGTAGTAGTTTAGTGGCGATCTGATCATGTTGACTGCACTAACTTGACCAGAGATCGCATTAAATAGAGACGTCTGGAAGGAGGAGGAAGACTTTGTCCAGCATTTTATTCTTATATTTGCATTCTTAGGTGTCTAATCATCATCATGATGATGAAAGACGTCCACTGTTGAACATAGGTCTCCCCTAGGATCGTTACAACGAACGGTCCTGTGCGTCTCACATCCATTGGATCCCCAACTTCTCGTTCACTGTTGAATGAATAATAAAATAAAAATCAAACAAATTACACACACACATTATCAAAAAAGCGACTTATTAAAAACTTTTACTAGAACGTCACCAGAACTCAATCACTCACACTTATTCGTACTTCCCAGCAACTAAAGCCATTAGTAAAAACTTAGAGACAGTTTGCCCTCTCCTTAGCTACTTAATTATTGACTAAACACTAATGTGACGTAGTTTCCTCTTCCTGAGTGAAACCCAATCCGTCCATTAGTACCAAGTATTCCCGTTCCGACACTCAGATTTTCGGCACCAAAATTTTCGACGCCGAGATTTTCGGCACTAAAATTTACGGCACCCAAGCTATTCCCGATTCGGCACCAATAGATATTTTGGATTGGGATTTTGTATTAGTTACCACCATCGAAAATACCTATTGGTGCCGAATCGGGAATAGCGTTTTAGGAACACATTTATTATGCGTACAGCTAAGGAGTGGAATTTCCTGCTGGAGTCTGTGTATCCTGATAGCTACAACTTAGGAGTAACGTAGGAGTCTTCAAGTCAAGAGTAAATAAGTCACTTCTAGGCAAGCTTGCTTTATCGTCGGCCACATCATCGCCTACCATCAGGTGAGATAGTGGTCAAATGCTAGCCTATTCATAATCTACACTAATATAATAAAGAGGTAAAGTTTGTTTTTTTGTTTGTATGAGGTAATCTGTGGAAGTACTGGTCCGATTGCTAAAATTTTTACCAATAGAAAGCTGCTGTATTCCTGAGTGACATAGGCTATATTTTATGTACGCTGGCGAAGCTGCGGGCTAAAGCAAGAAATAAATAAAAGCTTGGGTGCCGAAAATTTTGGTGCCAAAAATCTGGGTACCGAAACGGGAATACTTCATTAGTAGGGACCTGTTTGTGGGGCCTGTTACCGGTCGCGGTGGGCCTATTGTGCCCGGTGGCGCCCTCTGCCGCGCCATTGTGGCGGCACTGACTATCGTAATTGGTGTTAGGTGCTGTTCAATTAGAATATGTTGAGTTGTTCAATGAGTATTGTTAAAGTTTGTTTCTTCAAAACAGGTTTGGAGTAAACTGTTGAAAGCTGATTTGTAAAGATGTCTGTTTTAATTTTGACTTAGCTCGGAAAGTACCTAGTTTGCGAATCTTTCTTTTTTCTTAATAAACTAGTGCGCCTCACCATCAACGATTGTATCACTGCTTACCATCAGGCGGGATTACAATCAAGCATTAGTTTAAGTTACATAAAAAAATCTATGCTCTATTACACTTTGTGGGATTACTTACACTCCAGCCCTATCGAAGGAGATGCAGGCGTCTGGAGTCGCAGAGCGATTTCTGGCGCATCACAGGCGTGGGCTTGCGTACGACGAGCAATGGGTAGCTAGTCAGTCTAAATAAGATGTCAGCAAAACTGAAGGGGCGCAGTAGGACCGATGCTTTAGCTGCGGGTAACTGACACTGCTGGGATTTAGTCAACAAAAGTTTGACACACCCTCTTATTCCACCCTAGGGTGGGAGATCACATTTAATGACATTTTATGGTCCACTTTCTAGAAGATTTTGTCGTGACGTGTCCCCCATGCTATTCCAAACTACTGCAATTCCTTAAAGTCAGAATGAACAAGTACAAAAGGTCAGTTATGTTCATTATGACCAGTTGTATGCGATCATAAAATATGTACTGAACAGCAGATTTGTTTTCGCGATTTCAGGTTTGGTCCCATAGTAAATGTTGTTTGTTATCATGAATACAATCACGTGTTTAAGTATCGGACACTAAATTACCAGTTACCCTGTACTATACAGCTAACGGTTACCTGACGTATGCTATTACGCTGAAAAGTAAGTAAACTTGTTTATTAATTGGAAAATAGGCAATTTTCATTTTTTTATACATACCTATTGCCCTTATCCCATATTGAGCTGAGGAGGAGCTCGTGGCTAGATAATAACAGCCGCACAGGTCGATCTTCAAGGTTAAGCAACGCTTGCCTAGGTTGGTCTGTGGATGGGTGACCATCTTAACATAACGAGTTTCCTCCGTGCCTCGGAAAGCACGTTAAGCCGTTGATCCCGGCTGTCATTTGGAGATCTTTGGCAGTCGTTACGGATAGTCAGAAGCCAGTAAATCTGACTCCAGTCTTGCCATGAAGTACCGTGTTACCCCAGTTAATGGGTTGTGGAGGTCTGGTAGGCAGCCGCTCCTCGTAAAATACTGGTATTCAGCTAAATCCGGCTTGACTGGAAGCCGACCCCAATATAGTTGGGAAAAGGCTAGGCAGATGATGATTGCCCTTATCCCATATTACTAGGGGTCGGAGCAACACGTTTTTTTCTTCCACTCGTCAGTCGTCGTAGGTACCATCACTAACTCCCTTTTCGTTCATATCAGTCCTCATACTATCCATCCATCTTTTCTTTGGTCTCCCTCTTCCTCTCTATACCTACCTATTGTTTCAATGATCGCAAAATTTAATGAAAACACATTAATGCATTTCTAAAGAAACTGGTTTGGACCACATTTGTTGAATGGTTTTAAAGTCTATACCAATATAGACAAACAAACATAGATCCAAACAAATATTTGTTTTTTACATATAGGAAGTACGTAGTGTAATTAGTTAGCTAAACATTTTGTAATGATGTAAATATTATTTACTAAACTTCTACGAACTCAGTTTTCATACTTCGTAAACAAACGTAGGTAATACATAGAATAACAATAGCTTATGTATGAGACGCACAGGACCGGTCGTTGTGGCGACGAGACGCTTGGGGGAGGCCTATGTCCAGCAGTGGACGTCTTTAGGCTGCAATAATGATGATGATGACACTAGCTTGCAACTCACTAGCTTCTGCCAGTAGCTTCGCCCGCGTGAATGTAGAAAATTATCCCAAGGGAACATAGTTACTCCCGGGACAAAAAGTATTTTTTCTCCTATGTGCTATTCCAGGACTTAGTCTTCACGTGTACCAAATTTTATTCTAATTCGTTCGACCGTGGACAAGTACCATACAAACCCACAAACTTTTCTTTATAACACGATAACGCCCCCATTTCCACTTTTCTCGCCTCTTTCTTCATAGAAAAAACAGACTTAGATATTGGTTTTACTATTGAAGCATGTCTACTGAAAAGTTATCAAATATCAACTTGTCCTACAAAGAGAAAAAGCAATCAAATCAGTCAATAGAATCGTTTACAGAATCCACTCACCTAGATTTGAATCCTTATTGAATTATATTCGACCCAGATAGGACAATACTTTGATTCCCACTACTAGATGTAGGTTACAAGGTTGAAAAGCTCGTGGCTAGATAATAACCTATCACATACCCACAAAACGAAACACAATTCATAGTAAAACAATAACACCGCGGTCTCATAGGACCGGTCGGGGATTCATGAAATAACAGCCGCACGAGTCGATCTTCAACGTTAAGCAACGCTTGCCAAGGTTGGTCTGTAGATGGGTGATCTTCTTTACATACCGAGTTTCCTTCGTGCCTCGGAGAGCATGTCAAGCCGTAGGTCCCGGCTGTCATTTGTTGATCTTTGGCAGTCGTTACGGATAGTCAGAAATCCAGTAAATCTGACTCCAGCCTAGTCATGAAGTACCGTGTTACCCCAGTTAATCTACCACATACCCGCGAAACGAGACACAATAGTAAAACAATAACAGCGCGGTCTCATAGGACCGGTTGGGGATTCAAACATTAATGGGTTGTGGAGGTCTGGTAGGCAGCCGCTCCTCGTAAAATACTGGTATTCAGCTAAATCCGGCTTGACTGGACGCCGACCCTAATATAGTTGGGAAAAGGCTAGGTAGATGACTAAATGTAGATTACAGGGATGGCTAGCTGAATGTAGGTCATTCCAGGATGTCGGCTCGTCCAGTATGTAGGACAGGTCATTGGCAACTACGTCACGCCAAGAGGTCAATGTCCCTTCGCTGGTGTTGTGGAATCTACAGGTATATAGGTCTAACTGGCTTTTAGGAAGAGCACTTTGTTCGTAGTTGACTGTGAGTGATCCAGTTATGTGCATACTAGTATTTTAGCAACGACTAGTTGTTCGTGAGCATGATTTCATAAAACTCCCTTAGACCCCATTATGTATTGAGGGTAGTAAAAAAAAAAGACGGTCTTTATTACTCATTTCGATTAGGCTTTGTATTTTTTTTATTTCAAGCTAACCTATGAAATAAGATTCTCCCATACAAACTTCTGCTCCCGATTTTCACTCTCATAAGGGAAGAATTTTGAAAAATTCTTTCTTATTGGATGCCTTCATCATATAAAGAACATACCCTCCAAATTTCAGGTCTTTATTATTTGCTTTTAAGGTTGTGCATTTTACTGTAAGTTTAGAGAGATTCACAGCTTTTGCAGCAAGTTACAGCAAACTATGTGATAGAAAGGTATCTTCAAATGTAGGCACCTACTACAAATTTCACTAAATAATATTCACTTCTGTACTAACAATAGGAAACTCGTGACTAAATTCTTAAATATTATATTATATTATTATATTTCATTCATTCTGAATTATTTTGTTTTACTAGTAGTATGTTTTATGTAAATAATTACATAAAAGAGCAATAAAACTTCAAAACATTCATTAAAAGGTGAGAAAAAACAATAAAAATGCCGTAATAAAAACTTTAAATTATATTTATTAATTAAGAAAATGTATCTGTTAACATACACTACTCTGTGCGTCACGGCAGTCGTAACAACTCACTGCCTCTGATCTTATCACTACTCTGCATAGCAAAGTGGCTATGACGCAATCTTACTTCAAAAATTTACACCTTGAGATCAACTGACATTACACTAAATAAATTTAATATCTTAAACGTAAATAATCTTATAGTATCACATTTACTTTGGTAAACACTTGAAGGAGACATTGAATAGAAAGGTTTTGGTGATAATATTTTCTCGATATTTTTACTTGCATAATTTTTATTCTTACACTAAACATACCTACACTCGTCCAGCGAGTGTTTAAATATCTACAATACACTAATTAGACAATAGGAAAATATACCTTTATATCTTCGTTGCTTTTATTTACATTTTATAAGTTCAGCAGAATTAATTTTAACAATAATAATTTCTTTAAAGCCGATTGACCAACTTCCATCTTGTTCGAGCTGAAAGCCGACTGCTTTAATATCGGGTTGACTCTTGGGACAAGCTTATGTCTATGACGGTCAGTAATAGGTTTAAAAGGTTATTTCATTACTAAAAAGGTCTAAAGAATCTCTAAATACCTTTAGTATCTACCGATTTTTTATTAGTCCGATATCTTTAACTAGAAAAATAAAAATGGCGATTTTACATAGAAAATAATTTCAAACAGGCATATATATTGTTCTGATAACTATTAATAAATCGGTCCTTAGAAGACAAATTATGAAAATCAATAAGACATGGCATTGACTACAAATTCAAGTAATAATCGTTTAAATATGTAGACTACAAATAACAGAACTTAAGTCAACATTATCGGTAGTTAGTTCGATATCGCAATAAATATTGATGGGGAAAACAAATACAGTTTCAGAAATACACTGCTTGGATAATATTTCCTAATATTTGAAATATTTATTTACAAAACCAGTAAGGTTGATAGGTGTAATAGAGTATTTCAACTATCCAGTTTATTACACATTACATAATCTAAATCAAATCGAACAACCTGAATTTCTGCGTTCTTGTGGTTTCTCTCCAACTCCGTTTGGTTATAACATATTAATATTACTAACTCAAAATTAATTGGAAACACACTCCAACTAAATGACAAACTTGGTACAAGATTATAACTCCAACCGCTTTAGTCAAAAGTTATATTTTGTCTTTTTGAAGTTAATTCGAGGATCAGTGGATATTACAACTGGCTCGAGAGATAAGCTGGGTATTAGTGAAAGAAAGTGGAGTAATAACGTGTATTACAATACTAAACCTACAGCCTTGACAACCAAACAAAGTAATGACTGAAAGAATTGGTTATCTTCTTTAAGAAGTAATCATGTTACGACTATAAAATAAAGGCAACAACACAAGTGGGCATCCATAGGAGCCCAGCAGGGTCAAAGCCTCTGGCGCTATGGGTTTGCTTCTGAAAGGAAAACCCGGGACCTTGGAACGTAGGCAAATAAAAATGGAGTAGGTTTTAGTCAGTATAGGTCTGACACGCAGACTCTACCCAAGAATTCATTCTACTGATTTCCCGACTTAAAAAAAAACAAGTGGACTTTCAAAAATGTTAAAGAAAATCTAAAAGACGCTCTCGGAAGCAATATCAACTGAAAATGTTTCCATAAAGTCGTCACAGAAATAAGTGCCGAATCTTCAAAAAAATAAGGGCTTTTAGTGAAAGCTGATAGGTCAATAATGTCAATATGATAAAGGTCAGAGGTCAAACAAGTCAAAGAAAGGAATTTCTTTTGAATGGAGTCTTACTTTCATTACTATTCCGTTTTCGATGTCGTAAAAAGTTACAGCAAAAAACGACTTATATAGATACCTTAAGGTCTACCAGATAGCTTACAGTTGCCAGATTATTATATAAGACTATAAATACACAGTATACACGTGGAAAACACTAGTTACGATTACACAATTCATTGTCCTGCTAACATAACTGAATAATTTCGTCACATTTCGTCGACCACGCACCGAGTATCACACACGCTTTCAAATTCGCTTTCCTAACTAGAAGAGAATTACATTCTATATATAAATCCGTCACTTCCAGTTCATAACGTGCTGACTAGCTCAATGCTTTCGTTGATCATGTTCTGCGTTCGTTCATCTTCATCCATGTGTTCCATCTCGTCAAGATCAGCCATTCGGTCAGCTTCAGTATCATCAAGGAGGGTGTATTCAGTGCGGATGCTACTGCTATCCTCACTATCATTGACGTTGAAGTATGTGACAGTAGCGTAGCAGACTCTAGCGTGTTCGGGGCTAGACCTGGCTGAGTCGTAGGCAGAATCAGATCGGGTGCTGCCACTGTTAGATTCGTTTGTGCCGTAGCTTTCCAAGCTGTCGATCCTGGAGCTGTTGTAACTGTTGTAGCTGTTGTAGTAGGAGCTGTTCTCGAAGGTCTCGTTGATGTGTAGGGGTGGGAGGGAGGCGCGGCAGGCGCAGAAGCGTTGTATGTCGATGTCACTGCGCGCGTCCACGGTCCCACTGTAGGACGGTGAGCGGGAGAGCTCCGGAGAGATCCTGTTGCGTGTAGTCTTGCGGCTCTTGTTCCTCTTGAACAGTTTGAAGGCCTGCAAAGAGAGAGATGCGGTTAGTTTTGTATTCATTGGCATAATTGTGGGGATCATACATTCGAAGACATAAATAAAAAGGGACAAGGGCAGGAAGATGATGATGATACATTCGAAGACATGTAACATCCACCAATCCGCAATGAGCACACGTGGTGGATTACTGGCCATTCCCTCTCCTAGAAAGGAGGCCTGAATCCCAACAGTAGGAACATTATAAGGCCGATGATGTATACTAATGCCAATCGTGAGAATGAACAATATTGGAATGTTTGACGTATTTGACTAAGGCAAGTCCTGTTTCAACAGCTTCATTAAGGTGTATTGATACTACATATATTACTGCTATTAGCATCACGTGAATAATATTAATTATGATAGACTTTTAATGGATTATATACACCTCAATAGTCTCAGAGCCTATCCTTGAAACGCGATCAATTACTTATAAGTTTTACGACGCACAAAAACATAACATTAAAATTCAGCAAGCCAAGTATAATCAGACCAAATATATCCGCCATTACCGTCCAAAAGCGGAGACATGACACTCGGTGCCGACAGAGCGATGTTATCAACTTATCATAAACTTATCGCGAATTAGATGATCCTCCAAATCCTGTCCTTGTATCATTTTATAAATAAATATCGCCATTGTATCATTTTATTGTCATTGAAGGCTCTACTATAACGGGGTCGACTTTAGGCTTCAACACGCATGAATTTCAGGGTTACTGAAGTGACCTCAAAAGCAAAACTGGCTTTAAAAGTATATAATTTACTATGTGGTCTATTGGTTAGTGGTCCTGACTGCTATCCCGGAGATTATGGGTTCCATTCCCACCTAAGACAATTTTTTGTGTAATGAGCACGATCATTTGTTCTGTGACTAGTTGTAATTTATCTATAGCATGTATATACATGCTATGTATTTAGAAATATTTATTAATTATTTATTTATTAAATTATAAAACCTTTATAGCCGAGTCTAAGGCGATATTATAACGAAAACTTACAATACACAGTTATGCAAATTATTCTTAACGTTTGAATCCCCAACCGGTCCTATGAGACCGCGCTGTTATTGTTTTACTATTGTGTCTCGTTTCGCGGGTATCTGAGTAACTACATCTATTATCTTATAAAGTATGTAATAACTCCGGACCTTTCTCAATAAAATTATTTCAGCCGCTTCTACAACACTTAGACTTATTATCAAACTATAATAGAAGCCAATTTCATCTGTCTTAAAAAGTTTTTCGCTAAGTTATGTGATATTCTGTGGCATTTATAAGAAACAGGTCTCCTAACTTAACAATTTTTTAGCCCGATGAATTACGGTCTCAGTTTTTTATGTACCACTAAACCAGTAGGTTCTAGATATCCACTTAACTAATGGAAATACAAATGCGTTAGGCACACCCTAGGTTAGGTAGCCAACTTCTTTAATAGCCGTACTGCATACCTAACTTGCCTAAGCGCTGTTTTAGGTATATTAAATTTTCATTAAATTTGGTGTCCCTACCGTTGCTTGGCTGTATAATCACCGGCTTTTTTGAACTTGACGCATCTCTGTAATGCGAGAATCCCCCTGCATCCTACCGCATTCCCTTAGCTCGCCCGGCAAGTGTCAGGTATAGTCAGCATCTTTGTTACCGATACGCGCGTCGATAATTTGACTAGTTCTCTGTTGTTGTTATATTGTTTTTGAACATTATTTCATAGACGCAAAGCGTCAGGTTTTACATTTTAATCAACAATAATTAACTCAAGCCTGGAAAATGGTATATATTTATATATCTATACTAATATTATAAAGAGGAAAGATTTGTACCTATTTTTGTATGTTTGTAATGAATAGGCTCAAAAAGTACTGGGCCGATTTAAAAAATTCTTTCACCAATAGAATGCTACATTCTTCCAATTTGACATAGACTACATTTCATTTTGAAAAAAATTAGGGATCCTTGGTAAAATTTGAACAATGTAATCGAAGGTGTAGAAAAATGAGTCTTAAGTCACTAAAAAAAATGTTTTATATCCAAATTTCCAAAAATAAATAATTGCGAAGCCGGGATGGGCTGCTAGTGTATAAATATATATATACTTTTGAGTAATCCTCTTAACATTCTAATTAAAATAGGCCCTAGGCTTCTAGGTATTAAACCCTCAAAATTAATCAACCTCCATCTACACCGATCCCTTATCAAACTTCTAAAACTGACATACGGCTGTCTGGCCAGTAACCAAGGGCTATTGACATGGCATAACCTTCAATATGCCAACGACAGGCCTACCTAATCACTATACTATGCTAATGGTCAGGGCGGTGTGTCTACGATTTGTACGCAAAGTAATTGTCACATGACGACTGTATGTCGCTTTGTAGAACGGTTAAGTTTTTATTTGAGTTTTTTAGGATGGATGGGGAATCATTAAATAAGTTCACAGGAGAAGAGTGTCAGACTTTTTAAAAGACTAAAATCTCTTCGTATTACGAGATGCGGTGACTCTTTCGGACAATCCCGCAGACCTAGCAAGCAACGGCCCTAGCATCTAGAAACTATCTGATCTAAAAGTACTAGAAAATTTTTTCATTGTTGAAAAGTTACATGAAGAATTGAGGATCTTATTCCGGATTTTTTTACCTACAACTTTTACACATCACCATGTAGTCCCAAACTCAGCAGAGTCAGCAACTTTCAGAAAAGACTTTCCTATCCTGAAAATTTGGAATAAAAAATCTAAATCTAGAGTCTAGTCTTGTAGGAAAGGGCACGAGTAAAACAAAGTAAAATTAAGCAACTAATGTATATCTATTAGCGCAATTGAAATAATGGTAGAGTGACCTTGAAAGCAAACCCAAAATTTCTTCAAAACTTCCAGGTTTCTTTGTTTTTTTAGGGTGTACAACTACGCCATGACTTCTCACACTCTGGGCGGCATGGGATAACTTAACTTGCTAAGTTTGCTTCTCAATTATTTCTTAATTATGTCTTACCTACATCTAACACAAATAAACTATGACATAACATATCGACCTCGATTCGGCCTACATGGCTAATCATGTCCAATACTTGGGCTTCACTGGGCTCGACCGATAACACTCGCATAGGTACTGAAGCCTATACTAGATAATACCATCTATTACACATTACACCCATGGGGGGTTAAGTAGAGGGTGGTATGATAATGACCGAGATAGCTTTGTTTTTTTGGTGTTGTTTGGTTCATTGAGGGTATTGGTGGCGGGTTCGAACCCCGCCAGACGCATTACTTTGAGCAATTTATATCAAACCATTGCTCTCAAAATAGTGCAGGAAATCATCTCAATCATCAGGAAGAGGCTTGAGTCGCAGCACTGGGAATATTATAAGGCTGCTTACCTATATACTTGTGCCTGGGTATTTTATCTGCAAGTTTACTTCTCGAGATTAGCACGATTAATAAAACATAGCTCTACAGTTTTATAATTGTTTTGCATACCTACTCGTAAATATAGAGTATCAATTTCTAGAGCAGGTCAGAAATAACTTATCGTAAGATAGACTGGAATGTAGCGCGATCATTAACAAATGAATTAATACTCGTTACAGATAGGAAATTAGGGCAATCGGCTATCACCAAGAGATGGATGCTCTCATGTTTGTTTGTGATAAGAGGGCTCGGATAAAGGTAGCATTTAACTAGATAGTCTACGTATATCATCATATAGATGTACGTAATAATTTTTTCTTAGATGGGAAATCATTAGAATATTTTTCCCACTCTTGGGTGCAACGGAAGAACACGACAGATATTAACTGACTAAAAACCACTCCTGTTCCTTATTTGCCCTAATTCCAGGGTCCCGGGGATCTCTTTCAACTTTTTTTAGTGGAAGGGAGATTGTTTTTTTTTTTTTGATTGTCATGAGAATTATTTCTCCCACTTTTGGACGGAGCGGGTAGTTCAGACTTTTACTGTCTAAAACCCACTCCTCTATTTATTCTTTGTCTTCGTTCCACAACCCCAGGTTTTCCTTTCGAAGCGAACCCATGGCCCTAGAGGCTTCGAACCTGCTGGGCCCTTACGGTTTTACTGACGTCTACTTGAGAAGCGCGTGAATAATACGCGCTGTCCACGACTTGGGTTCGCTCCGAATGTTTATCGGACGGCTGGAGGGCAAGCTACGCATTGTTCGCCGTCCGCAAGCATACAATGTATTTAATACTTAAGCTATGGAAATGTTCTCAGGGTTTCAAAAAACTAAGGTACATTCTGTATCTTGTTTTTCTGACAATGAGATATAATTAGTAAGATAAAGAGTGTTTTCTTTCTCGAGATTATGACAATTTAGTTGATGTGCTCGGCGTTATCACACCAGATGGAACAAACAGACTTAGTCTTATATAATTAAAGCCAGTTTTTACCTGTTATTTCAATGTTAATATTATTTTTTTGTAAAGATAATAATATGAAGTTAACTGCTTCTTTTATTTGTTCTGTCTTGTGTAGACTCCTTAAAATTGGTCTATAAATGGTTTAATCTTTATAATATATAAAAGGAGAAGCTGACTGATTAACATATCAACGCACAGCCGAAACTACTGATACTAGGAGTGCGAAATTTTGCACAAGGTTTCATTTTATGACTTATACGTGTACTAAGAAAGGATTTTTGAAAATTCTTTCCTTAAGGAATTGAAACGGGGACCCAAAGTTTGTATGGAGAATTCTACAGTCGGATATTGTCCGACTTTTACTGACTAAAACCACACCTACGTTCCTTCCTCCGTCCTAGAACAACACTCCATCCTTCTTTGCCTTGCGTTCTAGGACTCCGGGGTTCCCTTTAGAAAGTCAAAGAATGGAAAATTTACCGGTAAAATGAACTGTTCAATGACACATTGTTTGTCACAGTTTTAGGGTAAATAAACCAACAATGACATATTACAAACCACAATGTCCTACGGTGACTTAATATATTAATAATACTTATACTTACATAAATACTAATAAACGAATCAATTGAAAATTAAGTGGAAGTATCGACTTACGTACGTATATTATAGTTATAGAAACTTCTAATAAACTAATATTCGGCGTATACAGTTTACAAAATCACACTAATATTTTAAAGGCGAAAGTTTATGAGTTTATATGTGTAAGTATGTTTGCTACTTTTTTCAGAACGACTAAACGGATCACGTTGAAACATGGTAAGGGTAGACCATGTCCCTTGATAAAAGCACAATATGATTCTTTTTTTCCCTGGAGTATTAATAAATACAATATCTCAAGGGAATTTTGAGCTATTGTTCTACTACTAGCAGAAGACCTATCGAATAAATACAAAAAGAAAAATATATTTATTACAAGGTGGCCTCATTGGACGACTATAATTTTGTACTAATGTGCTCCTGACTGTTTATCTTAATGACGTAGGTAAGATCCACTCAATCTATACATATAAGACAAAAAATATTTCTTTCTAGATCTAGATTATTATTCAACGTTAAGTAGAATTTATCTACGCTTGGGGACACTCATCGGGAAGGCACTAAGCCTTAATCAAATAGCATATAAAAGAGTACGATATGTGGCATACGGTAATAACATAACATGTTTGTCGTTCCATGGAATCTTTTAAGTAACTTTTCATTTTCTTTCGCAGATATGCTGGCGTTCTATATTTTCTGCCTATTTCCATAACAGGAAGGAGTATTTCTTGGAATAAATATAATTTCTTTGAATAAGTAGTTTTCTTTTTAAATTCTGGCTAAATGTCTCAATGCTTGCACTGATTGGACAGGTCCACTAAAATCTGTGTGATTATTTTCTCTAATAAATGAGACACTAATAAATGTTTTGAATATTACATATGGACTTTTGAAGACTGAGCTCTGAATTTGTTTCGGCGTTTCTTCTCAGGGAGTCAGTTAAGAACACCGGCCTCGTCTCAGTTCAAAAAAATTACGTATGTTATTTTTTTTTTGCAAAATAGACATAATTTATCATTTAACTTCTTTGTTAAAAAACAATGTAATTCTGAGAACATAATGTTTTACTATGATAACACAGTTACCTTGGCCCTAATTAAAATCTGGTCTATCGCAGCTACTGTTATTTCATGAAGTTAGCAAATATTTGCTATCATTTTGCAAAGAAAATGCCGCCGGATTTTATTTTGCCAACCTTGTTGGTACGATAGGATTAGACAGATAAACTGTGTTTCTTCAGTTTCCGTTTGTGTTTTAGGTCAGGGTGAAGATAAAACTACATTGTGCACACGTGGGCCACGTACGCAGATCTGGTCGCGTCGGTCTCCATAGATTGTATATGGCAACTAGACTTGTAGAGCTGCTTTAGATCCACGCCATGCGACTTGGTTCTAAGTACAAATCTTGCGTGGCTCACGTGTGCATCGACCTAATGTAGTTCCCGCTTTACACTTATGAACAATCCCTAGGAAGCGAACACCGAGACGCGACGCGACGCTGCTGAGAGTGGCTCAAAATAGAACTTTATTTAGGTACTACACGAAAAGATACTCATTTCATTATGAGAATTTAGAATACGTTGCTTCATGCAGCGCTGCGCCTCGTGACGCCGCGCGTCGTCTCGCTGCGCAGCGAAACGTTTTTACATTCGCAAATTTACTAAGCGCCTCGCGACGTTGCGATGCGTCTCGCGGCGCAGTGCGTCTCAGTGTGAACTGACCCTCACTATCAGAAACAAAAAATCTAAACTAAAAATGGGTTTTCCAAGAAGACTGAATATTTTTCCTGGTTGTTCCAGCCAGTCACGTTGACTCTAAATAGACCAGTGTGCACGTGAGTGTTGCAACACCGCTATCTCCTTACATAGTGTTGCCATTATCGCTACTGATAGTAAGCTTGTTCAACTGGAGTGCTTTAAACGCGAGGTTTCCCTCGCGTGATGCCGACACATACCTGTATTAATGGTCTGTTGAGGCAATAGCCATATATTTTACTCGTGTATACTACCTTTTACACATTATCAATCTATATATATAAACGGAGAAACTGACTGACTGACATATCAAATTGCAGCCAAAACTACAGGGACAAGGAACGTGGAATTTTACACAAGGCTTCCTTTTCCCACGTAAGTGAGCACTAAGAAAGGATTATCTAAAATTCATCCACAGGGGATGAAACGAGGGTCTAACGTTTGTGTAGAGAAACCTACATTCACGCGGGCGAAGCCGCTGGCAGAAGCTAGTACTTATAAACACTACCTATGACACATTATTTTCATTGTAACTGCCCGCCTACGTAGAAATTCAAGTGTATAATATATTATATTGCAGACTCAGTTGAGTGACCTTTAAGGTGTGAAGATATTAATAGGAGTGGACGATTACAACTTACGTTTAACAGCGAGCTAGTACAAAATTATCAGTCTTTGGGAGTAAGCGGAACAAGAGTATAGTCCCTCTTACCTCCATTGAAAGGGAGTATCAACCGACCAGACGAGAGTTATGTCTGGTGGGCAACTGCCCGATACACCATTTCGTGTTTTTTTTTAAGGATCCACCTTAAAAAAAAAACACGAAATGGTCATAATAATTACTTCTCCCGCTCTTGGGCGGAGAGGAAGGGCGTGTCAGACTTTTACTGGCTACACCCCACCCCGTCCCTCCTTCACCTTCGTGCCAGGGTCACGGTTTGAGTGTTGAGGTTTCAACAAATCATTTTGGGCTGTGGTATCTACATATTTAAGTCGTACGGTAAAACTTTAATTGCACGAGGCAGGATTAGTTCTTATGTGAATCCATAGACGTCGCTACTAGTCCGAACTCGTCATAATGCTCTCTCACGTCATAACTTCTGCCAAACCCTTATAGTAATCCATGCCTGAAGTTTTGCTTCGACTATAAGCTTATAAGCTTCGCCCTCTAACTTAGGAGCACTCTACCTGTATAGTGTAGTAAACTTATTTACTAACGTCAATCCCCGTGTCAGCTTATAAGCATCGATATGTACACGAATGTTTTATTTTTCACAGGGTTTACTTAGAGTTATCTGGCTCCTCTTAGAGGCGGCTACGGCTTACGGCCACTCTATAGAGTATGGGTATAATCCACACCAGATTAAAGGGAACTAAGGGGATGCTATCGCGCGTAAGTTGCATTTGCAACGCGCTACATAAACGATGGTAGCGTGCTACTAGTGAGCTACAGCATCGCGACTGTGTCGATGTGAACGCGCGACAGCAGCGCTACAAAATCGCCGTGGGCGAGGGACCATAAACTTTGACTTCGATCGAAACAATCGCTTCTTAATATAACCATGCTATAATTATGATGAAATTTGCATTGGCAGAAAAATAGGCTTGACCAGTTGACCTACAGTACAGTTCCTAACCTAACAGAAATATTCAGAAACGTCATATTTAAAAAAAAAACACCATAAACTCCCTAGTGAAAGTGAAAATAAGCAATAAAACAGTAAGTCAGTATAGCAGGGTAGTATAAACGAGACATGTGCGAAGTGACTGCGCGCTGCACGCTAACTGCGCGGCGTGGGAACCGGGGGCGGCGCGGGCGCAGCACCTGCCCGCCAGGACTGGCTGGCTACAGTTATTTGCATATTGTGGCGGGCTACAGTTCATTGCGATACGGTAGTGCCTTTAACCGAAATTACGAGTAAAGCGGGATCATTGTGGTGTAAATTTAAGGTAGCTCTACAAGTCTCGCCTGATTTGTACGTATATCGACGTCATATGGCATCGCATGGCGTATCCAATGTAGCTCTACAAGTCTAGTTGCTATATAAAATGTATGGAGACCAACGTACCCAAAACGGTGTATGTGGCATGGTGGAAATACCTTAATATACTTAGGTTTAAGTTTTAGTGCAATGGTGTACAATAAAGCATATAATAAATAAATATCAAACGGTAAACTGAATGCTACGAGTATCCATAGAATTTAATTTTCTGCTGCTTTGAATTAGAGTAAGATAGAAACTTTAGATTTTTTAGGACCACAGAACCATTATTTAGCTTCTTCTAATGTTTGTAAAGACCGGCAAATAATACCGACAATTACTAATAGATACATGACGTTCACACTTCAAATTTTTTCACACACATACATCCCTAAAAAAATATTGGCGAAGGGTGAATTCAAGCATACACACGAGCCGTTAATTCAAAGCCGTAGTGTTTATAAAACAGTAGTACCGCGTAGTGAGAGTATTCCCATGCTGTTGACCACGTGTGGGCAAGCGCAGGCGCGTGGGAACGAGGGGGCGGCGTGTGCGCACCTGCCCGAGTCATGGTGTCTACAGTTATTTGCATACTGTTGTTGTATTACTACTTTAACTGGCTGTGGGGGTGATAAGTGGGAATTATTGGAATTTGGAATGTGTTTTTGAACTATTTTGATGTTTAAATGTAACATAAATGACCTGTAAGTCCTCCATGTACTAAATAAATAAAAATCTGTAGACCAATAACCACTCGCTCCTACCCCTACCGCTTTTAGGCACTCAATTTAATGTTTTTTGCACTAGTGCGTAAAAGTACGCCAGCTCGTCCAGGCCACAATTTATTATGTTTATCAGGCTGGGCGCCCGCGTAATAGTCACCGGTCTGCCCCTTTTATTTATTTCTTCGTGATTTATTTGTGCCAAATAAATCCATTTTCTTTCTTTATATGCAAAATTCCGTCTGTTGTTTTTTCCTGAAAGTGCGTCATGCGGTGGAATAAGAACTCCGCAAACCATACTAGTTTGATAATAAGTTAGTACCATTTTCCTTTCTACGAACAAAATAGTCTCATCGACCACGCAATTAGAATTTCATTCAGAATTGGGATAACAGAAATCCCCATATCCACAGTATAAAAATCGCCATAGCCGCCATCAAAATGATAGTATTATCATTTTCTTACAACATTTATTTATCAGTCATCATGACGTCATCCCTACGTCACGGAAGTATTCAAAACGTAATACTATAACATATTGACGAGTTTATTTTCCTTGTAGGTACATTAGCGGAAGAAATAGTCATACGTAGTTCTCATTAGTAGTATTATATAGATTGACGTTACTAATTTACCAGAAAATCCCTATTTATTCAGAGATGAGGTCCTATTGTGACCAAATAAAGAAATAGTCATACGTAATTTTCTCATTACCAGTATTATACAAGGTTATTTGTGAAACTCTGGCAACTTCTCAGGACTATGTAATATGTTACTATCATTATAAACATCAACACTATTGTTCTATGACATCATATTTAAATGCAAAAATAAAAATATTTAAATGATATGTTCTAAATGCTACGAAAGCTAAAAAAAGCTAAGTAAAGCAAGTGATAGTACAATAGCGCGGGGGTGGATGGGTAAGAACAGTGCGCGGAAGGCCTAGCTAGGTACATCAAAATACAGTTGAAATGTTTACATAGAACAACGAAATCTTTAAGGTTTATTATTGTAAAAAAAAAAGGTAAACGTATTATATTTTATAAAAAAAAAAACATAAAATAATAGTTGTTGTATATGATGTCAATAATACAGCCCTGCAATATTGTTACTATTTTACAAATAAACCAGTATAGTCTGACGTTACTAATTTACCAGAAAATCCCTATTTAGTCAGAGAGGAGGTTTTGTCGTGATCTCTGAGTCACGTGGTAGCAAATAACTCGGTTTGATAACAACTCCGACCAAGGAGCAAGTTCAGAAGACTTACTAAACATCATTGTTCTAACGGTTTCGTTGTTTACTAATTAATGTAAACCGAATATTTACTTTCAAACTTTTCTTCAAAGAAAATATGAAAGTAATTTTTTATGGTAACAATTTTCTGAGTTTATGTTGGACAAGCTTTGTTTGTGGAATGTAAAATAGGTACATACTTTGTGCAAATTGTAAATTAATTTTAATTGTAGTGGATTTTAATTTTTTCTTGCAGAAGCCAATCCATGGCCACAGAGGCTTCGACTATGCCTATAAAGGCAGAGTCGTATGAGGTAAGGTGATGTCGTTTTTAAAGCCGGGAGACCGTAATGACAATTGCACATGACTCATGAGTATTAAACGGTGTTTTTCAACACACTCAAAAATTATATTTAGACCTCCATGAACGTAATATTGAGTAACAAGTTTGTGATGTTTTACAAGTCTAACGCGAACAAACTTGCGGGCACACCACCCTTTTCTGCGCTAGTGGGAAATACACCATTTTGCGGGTTTTCAAGTGTTAAAAACAAAGCGTTACCGATAATTAAATTCTATAATGGATATGTTTGTGAACACAATAGAAACTGAAAGCTCTCGCTGTCAATCTTGATCAAGCACAAATTAAGTTTCACCGAGCTTCTAATTAAATCGAATACGTTACACTTTAAACTTTAACTAACATTAGATAGACAGTAAACACTATTACTATGTGCTATTTTAGGAGAAGCTCGTGGCTAGATAATAACAGCCGCACGGATCGATCTTCAAGGTTAAGCAACGCTTGCCAAGGTTGGTCTGTGGATGGGTGACCATCTTAACAAACCGAGTTTCAGTAGTTGTCATTTGTAGATCTTTGGCAGTCGTTACGGATAGTCATAGAAGCCAGTAAATCTGACTCCAGTCTTGCCATGAAGTACCGTGTTACCCCAGTTAATGGGTTGTGGAGGTCACCCTATGTTGACTGATACAGAATGCCTAAGACACTTAGTCCGCCTTTGCACCTTTGGTTGCTTAAATAAATAAAACACTTTTAGGTAATCGTTGACCACATACATCGCTTACCATCAGGTGAGATTGTAGTCAAACGTTAGTCGATAATAAAAAACGTAGCCAGGTCAATATCCTAGACACAAACTTGACTTTATCCTCGACTGCTAGAGAAAACAAATCGACATTTTTAATGGAATTAGAATCAATACGTCTATTATTTCCAATTCTAAGCTATTCAGTGTAATAGACATGAATTAACAATTTGTTGAACTTATGGAAAACGTTCTCTTAAAACATTTGAGTTCAATAGCAGTGACTACTGAATACTGTAGATTATTTATTTTAACTTTATGTACTGCAGCTGTAGTACCTAGAAAAATTAATAAATTCAACAAGGCATTCAGTACCAGTCAACTTTTGAGTTCACTATACAAAAAAAAATACAGACGAAGGATGCAGGAGGTTCAATACCTCGTCTTTTTTGAAGTCGGTTAAAAAAGACTACACTGACCTGTTAGTCTAATGGTTAGTGACCCTGACTGCTATGTCGGAGGTCGTGAATCGATTTCCACCCAAGCCAAATATTTGGAACTAGATGACATTGTGTGGAAGTTGTGGAATATTATTATTATTGTCGTACTCGTGTACAATAAAATTTCATTAAGATAAGACAATAATGAAATATGCTTAAATAATAAACTAATAAAAACTATGATAAATATTAAAGCATTATAATTAAGAGAACTGAAAAAGTTTAAAAGGATTTTAAGCAAAAGAATAATTCGCAGTGAGAAGAAATATGAAAGAAAAATGTTTTCGAAGCTCAAAAGTTAAAGAATGAAAGTTAAAGAGCACAAACTACAAAGTGTCTGAAAGATCTGGTCCTGATTCTATTTTAGAAATGTTAATAGAACAAATACTTGTGAGTAAACATATATATAAAACCAAGAAAGAATTATACACCCATTTCTGAGAGAGAGTTTTGGAAGATATTTGTTTAGGATTCAGTCCATTAAACGATGTTTAACTTTGGGGGACAAACTAGGTTTCAGAGATTTAAGTAAATACTAATACTTACACAAATACATAAAGATAATATGTAAATGTAAATAGATTAAATTGCTATAGTTAACGGCATCAAAATAAGGTAGAATTTAAGTATTTCAGGACTGGAACAATTTGCCTATTGCGGTCTTCCCGTCAGATTTTAATTTGGATGTCTTCAAGGCTAGAGTGAATAGGCTCTTAATAAACTAGTGCGCCTTACCATCAACGATTGCATCTTCTTACCATCAGGTGATATCAAGGTCAATCGCTAGTTTCAACCAATAAAACGAAAAAGTTAACATGCTGGCCTTTGCAGACTTACAAATGCCGGGATCACTATTCGGGTCCATAATAATAATATACCTTCTAAATATATTTATGTGAAAAAATATAAAAGGATTTGTCTTCCATTTCGAAATATTCAAGTCCCACGTGTAAAGCCCTTTAAATTATTATAATAATATGAATAACTTATAACATCAAAGGCTTTCGTTTTTCCTCCGTAAGTTCTGAATAATATCATAAATTAAAATGGAAAAATCCAGAAGTCCTAGCAAAGATGCGGAGATGAGATTTGAGAGAAAATATTATTGGATTTGCGGCACGAGGAACATTTAATTTTATAATTAATTTTGTGTGTGAAAAGCGTTACAGGAAAATTGATAATTAATATGACGAGATTTCTATCTGCCCAAATTATGTGACATCTCAGATATTTTATATTGAGCTTAATAATTAATTAGGGGCCAGTGGTGGCCCAGTGGTAACTGTCCTAACTTACGAGTTGTAGGTCACAAGTTCAATCACCACTGCTCTCAAAATGGTGAACGAAAACATGGTGAGGAAACCGGCATGTCCTAGTACCAAAAAATCGAAGACATGTGACATTTACCAACCCGTACTGGGCAGCGTGGCGGCTTACGGCCCATTTCCTCTCCTAGAAAGAAGATTTGAGTACCAGCAGTGGTAAAATTAAAGGGTTGATTATGCATTTGCTTTTGTCACATTTTTACTTTATAATCTAGTTTGCATTCAACCATTTTTAATCAGATATGTAACTGTATACTGTTCATGTACCTAATATGAAGCGCAGTTTATCGAGAAAAAATAAAATTTTGATAATTTTTTATCACCCCTCTTGAACGGGGAAATGCTAGAGAAAGTTTTGCGTCGAAGCCATATAAAAAGTTGTCCTGAATTCCGTGAAAAAATAGTCTTAGTGTAGCAAAGGTCAAAGGGCAAACGATCGAGGGCAAATACAGAAACTTTTCCTTTTATTCGACGAAGCAACGTTTAAGGTATCATAGCAACTTTTACTAACGTACCTACCTAAAGCCAAGAAGCAATATTTTTTCCCCTTAATCTATTAACATGTCATGCAAAAACGTAATTACCATTTATCATTCGAAAACATGTTAGAAATGTTTGAATTGTTCAGCTTTTTTCTACTATTATATGCATGTATGTATACACTTAAATCTTCTTTGATCCTATCAATTGGTGAAAACTTCATATAAATCCGTTCAGTAGTTTTTTAGTTCATACAGACAGATAAACGCGGTAAGGAACTTTGTTTTATAACAAGTAAGTAAAAACCCAAGGTCGCTTTCCACGTCAATCTCTTTATCCGCTTCCTACTTCTAAACCGCGCAACGGATTTTTATGCAGTTTTCACTAGTAAAAAGAGCGATAAAAAAAGGATAATTTGGATAGCTAGTTTTTTTAGAAACGTGGTTTTTGACATAAATGACTCCTATAATCATCATGGCGGTAATAATCTTGGGGGAGGCCTATGTTCAGCAGTGGACGTCTTTCGTCTGAAATGATGATGATGATGATGATAGCATAATCAGCCTTATAACATTCCCACTGTTGAGACTCAGGCCTCAAAGCCTGTCTAGGAGAGGTAAACAGATCATAGCGGCCGGCACCAACTAATATTTCAATAATTATCAAGCAATATTGTTTTCGTAAAGTACATTAACTTTGCCGACATATAATAATATAATTAGTAATGTATGTAACAGATAGGGAGCATAATTTATGCCCAGATAGTTTGCAACTGGTATTTAATCAGGTTGCCTACTCAACTTTGAACTGTGCAAGTACTAGGATAGCATGAGTAACTAGGAGACTGATCGACTGCATCTGGAGTATTAAACGCTTCCAGGGAATGTCCAATATTGTTTTGTTCGGGGAAGAGAAAGTGATCATATCTGTGTTGTTACCGAGCTAGGAATTGATTATGCAAGAATTGTTGTAATATAGATGCTGTAGTGGCGCTACATTTAAACTGAACTACGTATCCTTCTAGTCTGATTATAACTTGGGTATCTTCAAGGCTAGAGTGAATAGGCTCATAATAAACTAGTGCGCCTCGCCATCAACGATTGTATCACTGCTAACTATCAGGTGGGGTTGCAGTCAAGCACCAGTTTATGTAATTAAAAGAAATCCTGCGTCGTACAATTAGAGTTCTTGAAAATATACAACAGTCCGAAATTATCTCTCGGGCAGTTGTCCAAACCAGACGTAACACCAGTCTGGTCGAAAAATCCTCCTTTTTCAACGAAGTTTTGTTGGTCTTTACACCCTATTCCCGCATACCTCCAAAATGCTTTAGATTATAACTTAATTTTGGTTTGTTACTAAGCTAAAACATTTACCCTAATAGATTCATATCGGATCAATTTTCAACTTCGACAGAATTCCAACAATACATCTCGCAGATCTTAATACCCTTTAATCTAGCCATTATTTTGACAAAAAAACTCTTCATAACGGTATCAGAACAAATGCCAAGAATCTCAGATAACTTGTCGTAAAGTATTTGCTTAGTTTATTCAACAAATACCGCTAAGGACTTGAGAAAACGGATTATTTTCGCAAAGACCTAGCGCCAACCGATACGATTTGTACGATATTACTCGTAAATTGATGTTTGTAGAAAACTCATGTATGAAAATAGAAATGGAATCTACTCTTTTTTCAATTTGTACGGTAGATATCGTGTTCGGAATAGATACTAGCCTGTCTATATCTACCCTCTATATATCCTATATTGTTATCTCTTTCTATCACGCAATGGTTTGCTAGATTTTTTTATCTACACTAATATAATAAAGAGTAAAGTTTGTTTTTTTTGTTTGTATGGGGTAATCTGAGGAAGTACTGGTCCGATTGCTAAAATTTTTTCACCAATAGAAAGCTGCTGTATTCCCGAGTGGCATAGGCTTATGTACGCGGGTGAAGCTGCGTGCTAAAGCTAGTGTTTTATAAATTAGTTTTTGGTTCAAAGCCGGAAACTATGGAAGGAATGGAGAGAGGCCTTTGCCCAGCAGTGGGACAGTATAGGCTAGATATAATAATCATAAACTGGTGCTTGACTGCCAGTGTAAGCAGTGATGCAATCTTTGATAGAGAGGTGCACTAGTTTATTAAGAGCGTATTTACTCTAGCTTTGAATACAACCAAATTATAATCCGACGGAAGGACCGCAGCAGGCAAATTGTGTGCCAAGTACATACGATGGCGCAGTAGCATAGCAATTTGCTGCTGCGTTGCGTGTCAGTACTCACGGGTTCGGTCCCCACACGGAACAAATATTTGTATGACCTACAGATAAGTGTAGTGTCTGGGTGTCTCGTGTATGCGAGTTTACTTATTAGTGAACGCACCCACGGTAAAAGAATCATCTACACTAATATAATAAAGAGGTAAAGTTTGTTTTTTTGTTTTTATGAGGTAATCTATGGAAGTACTGGTCCGATTGCTAAAAATTTTTCACCAATAGAAAGCTGCTGTATTCCTAAGTGACATAGGCTATATTTTATGTACGCGGGCGAAGCTGCGGGCTAAAGTTAGTTCCTAATATGGGGCAACGTTACAAAAAAAATAGAATAGCGCTATCGGAAGATATGTTTGGCCAAAAATCTCCCGAAATTTCTAGAAGCGGCTCAAATAATTATTGAGAAAGGTCCGGACTCATTACTTAATTTATTAGATAATAGACTTAAGAATAATTTGCGTAACTATGTATAGTAATTGTTCGTTATAACAACGCCTTGGGCTCGTCTGTAAAGATGTTATAATTTAAAATAAATAAATCATCATCTACCTAGCCTTTTCCCAACTATATTGGGGTCGGCTTCTAGTTAAGCCGGATTTAGCTGAATACTAGTATTTTACGAGGAGCGGCTGCCTACCAGACCTCCACAATCCATTAACTGGGGTAACACAGTACTTCATGGCAAGACTGGAGTCAGATTCACTGGCTTCTGACTATCCGTAACGACTGCTAAAGATCTACAAATGACAGCCGGGACCTACGGTTTAACATGCTTTCCGAAGCACGAAGGAAACTCGGTATGTTAAGATGGACACCCATCAGACCAACCTTGGCAAGCGTTGCTTAGCCTATCAGTACCTGCGAAACGAGACACAATAGGGTAAAACCGGGATAGATGCCGCGCTAGGATAGATGCCTCGTTTCTAAAAACTCAACTACCAGAGAACAGAACAGCAAATTCGTTGTTTACATACGTGCCATATGCATCCCCTACCTCCGTGACGTGCGATTTGTTGTGCTAAACGGACGTTTCTCACTTGTGTGTCGAATTACATTCGCAGCAGATGCGAAGAACGCTTCAAAATTTCAAACGTAAGTATTCACTATTCCATATCTTTATAAACAGTTAAATGATTACATTTTATTTGAATTGTTTTCATACATTGGTTCTTTGAGAACACATTTAAGAGTCAATCACTGATATTTGCATTTGTTTTATTTATAAAATATTAAGAGGCATCTATCCCTAGTGAAAAGGATAGTTGCCCCGAGTTTACAAGGGATAGTTGACTTAAGGGGCTTCTATACCTCTATACTGCAAGAGCCCTATCAAAGTATTTATAAGTCATAGTCGTGAATATTTTGGTATTTTCTAATAGATATTCTAATTCATGGAATATCTGTAATTAAATAAATTAAAAAAAAAAACAAAAGAAACAATTATTGGAAGTGGTTAGGACTCCTAATGAAAGACTGTAATTATATTTTAAATAATATTTTGCTTATTCTAGGTGAGTCATGCCAAGGAAATACAAAAGAAAGGAAAAATAATAAAAATACAAAAAAAGGGCATACGAGCTCGAGTAATTTCTTGGACAACAGAGTAGCTACAGTCAGCATTCAATGAAATGGATAAAAAAGGGGGGATCAATGAATAATCCAGACAATTTGGGATTCCATCCAGAACATTACAAAGGCGTTACGCTATTAAAAAGAATGGGAATGTTTCGTTTGAGATGATTCTATGATAGTTTTAATATGTTATCGCTTAAACAGCTTTTTATGTATTTTTTTGTTAAAGAGATGCATAAATAAAAATATGTATAAGCATTTTATATTACCTACACATGAAGGTAATCAATAAATATTACATTGTGATTATGTATTCTTGTTGATTATTTAAAAAAGGCATCTATCCCGCATCACAGGCATCTATCCTCCTAAGCGATTTCATAGTGAGGCATCTATCCATATAGGTAGGCACCTATCCCCAAAAAAGGTGTTTCGCAAGAATTTAATTTTTGCAAAACCAGTAATGGTTAGGTAAATAAATATAGTTTCTAAGGCTTTATAAATGATTGAACTAACTATATTACAAGGACTTTCTATGCAAATATGTTAGGTATTCAAATTATGAAACACTTTCGAAAAGTGGGGCATCTATCCCGGTTTTACCCTAGTAAGACAATAACAGCGCGGTCCTATGAGACCGGTCGGGGATTCATGAATTAACCTAGAAGATCGACCCGTGCGGCTGTTATTATCTAGCCATGAGCTCATCAAAAGAAAAAGTAATTAGATAATAATATAATTTACCAATTGATTAAACGCTAAACAGTTTACCCTATTCTCAGAATCATTACTACGATCAGTACACAATCCCCGTCAACAGAATCAGCGCGTCGTTGACAATACTACGTCCGCGGCACGTCGTCATGTTATCTCTCGCTAGTTAATTATTTACATACATAATTATCAGTACACAACGCGACGTGAGGCGCCGTGTTTGGTCACCAACATAGGCGTCAATTTGGCAAGCAACCTTTTAAGAATATGAGTTATGTGTATTGTCTATACTTAACTGTCGTTTTAATTGCTTAAATTATGATAGTTGCGGTCTTAATGTTGTTAAGAATCTAGACCTATGTTTGGTCCTCTGTGGCCATGGATTTTTTTTTCAAGTGGGGAATTATTAGAATGCCTTCTTCCGCTTTTGGAAGGAGCGGGAGGGTGTGTCAGACTGTTACTGACTAAAACCACCCCGTACCCTCTTTGCCTTCGTTCCAGGGTACCGGGTGTTCCTTTCAGAAGCCAATCCATGGATGGGATTTCCGAAAGGGAAGTTTGGTGTCCCTAGATCGAAGGCAACGAAGGAACGGGGTGGTTTTAGTCAGTTAAAGTCTGACGCACCCTCCCGCTCCGCCCAATAGCGGGAGAAGTCATTCTGACTTGTTTTAGTGCTGGTGCGGTGGTTGATAAATAGCTATTAATTCAGTTTTTGATTTGGTATGTAGAATACCAGAGACTTTGTGTAATAACCAGCTGTTTTTTTTTAATAGAACACCGGCCTACTATAGAAGAATGTAGTTTGTTTTTGTGATTGACGAGCGACTCATCTCAGCATCGCAAAAGTATTACATATATTTAAATTCCTTAGATTTTTCTACTATAATATGGATTTATAATATCACTTAAACCTTCCTCATGGATCACTCTGTCTATTGGTAGTGAATGAAAATCTGTTTAGTAGTTTTTAAGTTTATCGCGAACATGCAGACTGACAGACGCGTCGGGGGACATTATTTTATAATATGTTAACATAATGTACTGTAAGCAAGTATGTAGTGTCTAAGGTCAACACTAAAAGTACCAAGAGGTAAAACTATAGCATATACTTAAATCCTTAGGCTATGGACTTTCTGGATCAAATTATTCTTCCTTCTTATTCTAGAGATGAATAAGAAGGAAGAATAATTTGGGAGGTTCAGTAAAAGTCATGACACTATTTCATTCCACTAAGAGTGGTAGAAACAATTTGATGATTTCCCACTTCCTTGGAGCTGATTCTAGGGAAGGAGCAGGGAAATGCCGACACACACAGGGGTTTCGGGATGATCTTTTGAGAGGTATCGGCGCCCCTTCTATGTGATGACGGTGATCACTGGGGTGGGTTTTCATGAGGTATAAATCCCACACATCGCATCCCCAAAATTCGGGCGTCTTTTAATTACTCAGATACCCGCGAAACGAGACACAATAGTAAAACAATAACAGCGCGGTCTCATAGGACCGGTTGGGGATTCAAACGTTAAAGGTTTCCCCCAAAAAAACGGTTTGGTTAGCTTGCCTAAAGCATGGTTCTACGTCGTAAAAGAGTCAAATACCTAGGTCTTGTTTACGAAGACTGTTTACCTAACTCATAGTTTACGAATACCGTTTACTTAGTCACTAGTGTGCGTAGCGTTCTAGTCTATTGTAGTACTACAGTCAGAGAGTGTCCGTCATCAAAAACACAACTTGTAAAGAACCCAAGTATCACAACAGAGCTCTTCTATCGTAAAAAGATGTGAGATCCATGTTATACTAAGTCCAAATATCTTGTATGTTTTAAATAAATAGATTGACTTGGTAATCATATGCAAACACAACGTATCTTACTAGTGATTAGATTGTTTAATGGTATTACATTGATCTCATACCTTTTTACGGTAGAAGAGCTGTTTAACGACAGTTGGGTTTGTTACAAGCTCTGTATTTGATGGGATACCATTTACTTAGCCACTTGTGTGCGTCCTACGCCCATTTTCGATAACCTACCGCAGTTCATAGATAGATAGCTATCCCCGATAAACAGTAAGATTCTATCTATCAATCCACAACTTTTGGTAGGAAATGCTAACCATCGGTAGGTTATAGGAAAGCAAGTAAGGGCAAAAGGATTAGATTTGTTTATTTTTAGTTACTTTTTAGTAGCTGCAACTGTAGATAGAAGCTTGTTGAAACTGGGCGTAAGTCACTTGTGCGCGTCCTAGTGTGTTGTAGTACCACAGTTAGTGTCCGTCGACACTTATTTGACGGAGTATCGTCGGTAATGGCAGACATATTGTTTGTTTAGTCCCGCGCTAAATTCGCCATATGCGTGCTGAATCTAACAATTTGTTCTCTTATTGTTGCTAGTCCGTTTGTAATTTGGATAATTAGTAATGCGGATCCTGGGATATGAAAAACACTGGTATGAAGCTGTTAATATTTACATGAAAGTTATGTAACACTTGCTGTAATTGCCAGCGGATTAACCCGTTGAAAATTGTCCTAAGTCGATCTTCTACCGGTAAACACATACTTGGGACAGAAAAATATCTTATGTACTAATCTAGGATATGGTCTACACGTGTACCAAATCTTATTCAAATCCAGTCAGCTGTTCAAGCGTGAAGAAGTAACAAACATATACAAATACGAGTACACTCACTCACAAAATTTAGCTTTTATGATACCTATTAGTGTGATCAGTATTGCTTTTTCTAGGAGTAGGCTTCTTAGCAATTACCTACTAAACAGACTAATAGCTGCCTTCCAGAGTCAGAGTCAAGAATAAATAATAAGAATCTAATAATAAATTAATATAACTAATTCACTGAAAGATTACTTTTCTGCTTAACTTTAACATTTCATTCACTCTACTTGAAATTTCACAGGTAATTTTCAGGCAAAATTACTCAAAAATGTACATTTCACTACACTCTATACAATATTTATCTGTTGTTATCAATTTCGGCTGTATGTATATAGCGAAATAATGTAGTAATATGTAGCATCAACACTGTACACATAAAGTAATAGTAAACAGCAACTGACTGATAAGAACTACTCTCTCTAATAACACGTAATATCACATAACACAAAATACGGTACAATAGTCTGCAAGTCTGCTAGACATTGAATCTAAACTAACTAACTAGGAAAGGAATATCTGCAAGTTTGATTTTGAAATAAATATTTAAGTCAATCGAATAAAAATCAAAACTGTTTCTATTTGGGGCCTACTTTCTGAGTACTTATTAAACGTCAGAAACTAATGCACGATCCAATTGGTCGTTTCCTATGGATAAGAACCGGCAAGAAACTCCATGGTTACTCTTTTCAAAAACTTATTGGGTTTACAATATTTCCTTATAAGTGACAAGCAAGTAAACAAAAAATAAAAACAAAAGCTTACCTTAAGCCATCGCCTTCTGGTCTCCGTCAAGAAATCGGAAAGCACCATCTTCAAAAATCTTCAACACAGACAAAACAATTAATGTTTATTTATTAATTGAACACGATAGGACGCGTGCGAGGCAAGTTGGCACTGCGAGCGGCGTGCGTACAGGAGCGCGGTCACTGAGGGAATGTCGATTTGGAGGGCCGCGAGCTTCGCTACACTGTCCTACGTCCCCTCCCCCGCACCTCAGCCACGCTACGGAACTTCCAATCCACCCTCTTTTGTCCTCCGCTCCTGAGGGACAGACGGACGGACGCTTCTGTGGTTATGATTACTTAATAATTAAATTAAAAAGGGTGAAAAATACAATCAAGTAAATGGATGCGAAAAGGGTGGTCACAAAAGATTTTTTGTAGTTTGCGAAATGTCTGCTGTAATGCAATTAGTGGGACGGTAAAATAGGATGTTAATTGATTTGGTTTTTGTGTCCTTTTGGGAGGGCTGATGTTATATTCACTAACCTAATTATAAATTACGTAGTGAAGTGAGTAGAGTCACTCTGAGAAATTAATGACCGTGGTACTATCGAGCTCGCTTACTGTTTAATTGTTTTTTTAATTACTTATAGACCTAGTTTTTTCTAAAATAAAATGAAAATTTATGCGAAATTCACAGGACCGGACATTATAGCGACATTTGGAGGAAGCCTATATCCAACAGTGGACGTCTTTCGGCTGAAATGATGATGAAAATTATTTAACCTTTAACCTATCACATACCCGCAAAACGAGACACAATAGTAAAACAATAACAGCGCGGTCTCATAGAACCGGTCGGGGATTCATGAATTAATTTATCTTCAAAAACTCACTCTAATACAAACATGAAGCGATGTCAATGGTGCATCATTACCACCAGTTCATCTTATTCTGACACATCGAAAAAAACATCCAAACATTTTTTTCTTCAACGCCATTTTTTCGGCCTGTTTACAAACACAACCAAGCCAGAACGTAACAGCTGTAATGTATACCCTCACACGTGGTACAAGCACACCTGTTACCCCAAGGGAATAGTCGTGTTGTGCTGACCTTACAACCAATGTAGCAAGTCTCATGGGCCTATTATTCCACTGCCACTCCCCACAGCTCACAGGCGTTGGACTGGAATCTTCAAACAAAAATGTGGCCGTTCCTTTTAAACTTGGCGTCACATCGAGTTGGCAGAAGCGGCGAGTAACGGAATAACGTGGAGCGAGGTGAAGCGTTAAGCCTCTACAGTCGGAATTTTAATTCGATTCCAGATTTGACAATTTCAGTATTACAACGTTATGACAAGTACTAAATAGTGACGTTGCGAAATTATTCGGTATGGAAATGGAATATTTCCGGATCGATTCTTCTCGTTTATAATTTTACTCTCGTAAACTAAGTATATCACGAAATTAAATATTTCTGAACCGATAATTTAGTTTTGACGATTAATTAACGATCTGAGAATTTTATTTATTTATTTATTAAACTTTATGCACAAACATTGTACAAAGGCGGACTTAATGCCTTAGGCATTTTCTACCAGTCGACCTTAGGGTGGTGCAGAAACATGGCGTAGTAGGTGCAACTGACAGTGAAACAAACAAAAACTAATATTAAATAAAATATATACTATAATACAATAAAATATAAACTAATATTAAATAAATTATATAATAAATAAAATATATAAATACATACATACATATAACCAAAATTAATAAGAAAAACGAATCCGATAAATCAGCGCTGTAATGATTCTGCCAACTTCTTGCGAATGTGTTCACGTGCCATAACCTTAAAGGAGAGCCGACTAGATGCCATCCTGATGTTCAAAGGGAGCGCGTTCCAAAGAAAGATCGCCTGTACAAAGAAGGAAGACTTGATAAACCCTGTACAAAGAAGGAAGACTATAATTTTCTTTTATAATTGTGTGTGAAATAAATAAAAAAATGTGATGATGAAGGAACATGAGCTACATGCCCCTTTACCTGCGCCCATATCAATTCGATAGGGTTTAGCTCGCAATGGTAAGGGGGCAGTCTTAAACCCGTGATCCCATGTTGTGCTGCCATTTCGTCCACAGCAGCGATTACTAATTAATAAATAATTATTATGAATAATTTTGTATTTATTTAAATAAAAATCAATAATTTAGTCTTTAATTGGCACACTGATGGCACGCACACTGATTGTTTATCGATTTTTGTGTTCATCACTCTATTATATGTGGTATCATTATTTCACAAAATGACAGTAGCTAATGTCAAATCTGGAATCGAATTAAAATTCTGACTGTAGTACACATATGTTTTTTCTCCGTGAATATCTACGGTTGATTCGCCATGCGTAGGCACGGTTGTCAGTGTTGTATGTCGATGCATGCAATGGGGAGGCTAATAATCTCTAATGCCGTGTATTAGACACAGCACGTTTTTACTCCGTACGTAGCCGCGGTTAATTCACCGTGTTTAGGCACGGTTGTCAGTGTTATATCGTTCACCGGGGGAGCTTGTTGACATACACAGTGGCGCTACGGCACGGGACCGCCGCCGTGTTTCATCAGTGTTGTATCGCAGTCTATGGCCTCTTGTAGACGATACGTTTTACTAACCGTACGACACGTTAGTCGTAATAGTAGTGTACAAGAGGCTTGAAGCTTAAGATAGTTCGCGATGGAGGATTACTGTGGATGTCCTCTGTCCCGTCTAGGGGACATAGGACACTGGGTATCAAGGCTGCGTAGCAACAAAAATAAATATGATAACAATATACTCGTGTCTGAAAAAATGTGTGGAAATCGATCGTCGTTTAGATGTGTGATGTAACGTAAGAACGAGGAAAATGTCTCGGAAAGTTTTTTGCTTGAATGTGGATGGTAAGAAGAATAAGAGGAGCTCGTGGCTAGATAATAAAAGCCGCACGGGTCGATCTTCAAGGTTAAGCTGCGCTTTCCAAGGTTGTTCTGTGGATGGGTGACCATTTTAATATACTGAGTTTCCTCCGTGCCTGGGAATGCACGTTAAGCCGTAGGTCTCGGCTGTCATTTATAGATCTTTGGCAGTCGTTACGGATAGTCAGAAGCCAGTAAATCTGACTCCAGTCTTGCCATGAAGTACCGTGTTACTCCAGTTAATGGGTTGTGGAGGTCTGGTAGGCAGCCACTCCTCGTAAAATACTGATATTCAGCTAAATCCGGCTTGACTGGAAGTCGACCCCAATATAGTTGGGAAAAGGCTAGGTAGATGATGATGATGTGGATGGTAAGGAAAATAGGGAAAGATCAGATAACTAAGGCTTACTGTCTACGGACGCGTAGCTTCATAGACGCGTATTTGCCATTCTACGCTCCGTGTACGCCTGCGTGGAGATTGCATGCAAAACTATGAAACTACGTCGACAAAGTGGCAACGAAACGACGGCATGACTTCCGTGGACAGTTGGTACAAGGAGTAGAACTAACTTTTACTTGCGACTTCTACCCGAGTGTTGTCTGTTATTGTGAATACATAATATTATCGAAGTCAGATAAAAAGTAGCCTATGTCCTAAGGTTTCAAGTTTAGATACCTACTCCTTTCTAAACATCAGAATCGGTTCAGTAATTTAAGGGTCAAAGCTTAACAAACGGACAGAGTTACGTTCACATTTATAACATTAGTATGAATAAAAGATAATTATTATGGCTTATATCGGAGTGTAGCTTTCAGTAAAATTGACGTCTAATAGCGAATTATAAAAGACTAGCATCTAGCAAGTGGCTCCGCACGCTTTTTAGGCAACATTCTGACACCTTAGGTTTCAATATTATAATTTAGATAGGGATCTCTATTATTTTTGCAAAATATAGTATAACTCAGTCAAGAAGTAGGTCCTTATGATGAAATCTATACTAATATTATAAAGAGGAAAGATTTGTACCTATTTTTGTATGTTTGTAATGAATAGGCTCAAAAAGAACTGGGCCGATTTAAAAAATTCTTTCACCAATAGAATGCTACATTCTTCCAATTTGACATAGGCTACATTTCATTTTGAAAAAAATTAGGGATCCTTGGTAAAATTTGAACAATGTAACCGAAGGTGTAGAAAAATTTCCAAAAATAAATAATTGTCTACCCCGTGCGAAGCCGGGACGGGCTGCTAGTAATTTATAAAGTCGGTTTGATAGTTTTTGAGTTAAATTGTAACATACAAACCAACAAACAAAAGATCAAGATTTTCTTCTTTATAATATTAGTTTAGAAGAAGATACGTCCCACCAACCACAAACAAGTAAGAAATCAGAACACTCCTTAACGGATTCAATGACAAAAAGAATTACAAATAATACAAGCAAAACTTAGCGATTCTTATCTTTCTTACACAAGCTAAACAAAATTACTACACAAAGAGGTGTACACACAAACAATAGTATGCTCGTAGCAACGGCTACGCGCGCGACAGTTATCGTTCCATCGACTAAACACAAGTCACACGCATGACGCGTCGTTATTGTAATTATATATGCAGACGACTACGGGACTCCACCCTAAGTCCCGTAGTCGTCTATGCGTTATGGGTTTCATTCTGGTCTTGGGAGTCGGGATGTTTTACTATTATTGTAAGCAGAAACAGGTCTATACCCAGTTGATGATGAAATTGGATTTTAGATAATGCTTGTAAGTATGCATACAAATCAAGGAATGGGCAGGGCACATTGCTCGCAAAACAGATGGCCGTTAGAGCCGTAAGGTTCTGGAGTGGCGACCGCATACCAGAAGACGCTATGTAAGAAAGCCAACAAAGTGGTCCTGGTCTTCTTCTTATCGTGTCGATGTCTTCAATTAAATTTTTTCCGACAAGTATTTAGCAGCCTGTACGGCTCTATCATTGGCCTCGCATAGATCCCTAATAGTACAGGCAGCTAAGCAAGTGTCGCATGTCTTGCATAGCGGCTCCACACTGGCACTGTGTTAAGGATGGGTCGAGGAAGCCCCATTTGGCCAGATTGTTTTGCAAGTTCAAAGGAATCCGATGGATGCGAGATGCACAGGGTCGATATCCAACAGGGGACGTCCTACGACTGAAATGAAGACCTACCGCAGTGTTGTCTTTTTAACCCTAAGGTTGACTCGTAGAGAATGCCTTGATGCATTATGTCTGCCTATGTACCACAACTGTACTTGAAGTTTAAATTAATAATGATGATCATTTTTTTTAAAGATACTTCGCAATAGTAGCTCCTTTTTAGGGTTCCGTACCTCAAAAGGAAAAAACGGAACCCTTATAGGATCACTTTGTTGTCCGTCTGTCCGTCCGTCCGTCTGTCAAGACCCTTTTTCTCAGGAACGCGTGAAGGTATCAAGTTGAAATTAAAACCATATATTGAAATCCGCGGTCCCTTGAAGTTGTGCAAAAATCAAACTTGTAAATTGACGGGAAAAAAAGATACGCCCGTTTATGTTGCAAAAAACGTACATTTCGACACTGTCAAAGGAATCAAAACTCATAGGGTGCTTCCCGTTGACCTAGAATCTTGAAATTTGGCACGAAGCAAGGTATTATAGCACTAATATCGGGAAAAGTCTGAAAACTGAAAATTTTTAGTTACGTCACAAGAAAAAAAAATTGAAAAGTCTTCAAGACTCGATTCGAGAATTAAACTGTTTTTATAGGTAGGTTGGTACGAAACCCTCAGTGCGCGAGTCCGACTCGCACTTGCCCGGTTTTTTTGAGGTGCGAAATCCCACGCAAGGTGGAAATAGAGAAAAACTCTTACTGAATAAAACCCAGTCGTGTTCCGTTTCCGTTTACGTTCCAGGTGACTCTTCCGTGCAATACCGCAGCCCCGAGTACCTTGAATGACGAGCAATGGGTAGGTAGCCGCCCGGGCGTCCGGTAACCGGCCAGGCCAGGTACGAGTCGTCGACGGCACGTAGTGTTCCACGCGCGCCTCTATGAGATATTAGCAAACCATAGGAACCGCTTGGTCTATGGGTTAATTTTCGAAACCGAAACCCAGAGTGCTGAAATAGAAGGCAAAGAAGGAACTTACGAGTGGTTTTAGCCTGTACAAGTCTGACACGCCTTCCCATTTCACCCTGGAGCAAAAGAAGCCAATGGACGATTTCCTACGTTAAAAATGCCTTAGTTACCCAAATGGACTAAAATTGTAGCTCTATATAATTAAATGTGAATAGAGTCGAGTCTAACATTACCAGTAAACAACAGGATAATACTTTATAGGTTTTACCTATTACTACGTAACTCTTACACATATTAATGGTAACGTAGGTAGAAGTTTGGGAACCGGCAAACGTAATAGGGACAAGCAAAACTTTTGCCCATAGACTATAAGTCATACCTACGTCTACAATGAGGAAAAACTTAATATTATGCTCTATGACTTATGTGCTGAGGTTACTGACCGCATACGTCGTGATTTTACTGTGAATCTGTAACTAGTATAATTATGTTATTCAACCTGAAATGAAAATACAAATAAATTGTACCATTTAATTAAGTGGAAACCTGTGTAGAGCGACTAGCGTGAATGAGTAGACATTAAAAAAATTATGATAACAAAAACATATATAACTCGGTGAATAAACTACCGCGTAAATTAGAGAAGTAAATATATGTTTCATACTACATACTATTTTAATCTGTAAAACTAACCAACCAACCTTAGTTAGTTAGTTATGTTTTGTTTGTAAGTTTAGTTGCAGCTATTTAAAAATTTGGTTTCGTAAAGATGCTGACAAGACGCTGAGATGCTGTCTTGGCGAGTACTTTTATTCTATCAAGTCCGTTTCATCTTAAGCCACTCGAAAAAAATCGCATTTATAAATTCATCGTCATCTGCCTAGCCTTTTCCTAACTATATTGGGGTCGGCTTCCAGTCAAACCGGATTTAGCTGAATACCAGCATTTTACGAGGAGCGGCTGCCTACCAGGCCTCCACAACCCATTAACTGGGGTAACACAGACCACACAGATCACACACAAATCAGATTTACTGGCTTCTGACTATCCGTAACGACTGCCAAAGATCTACAAATGACAGCCTACCTACGCCTTAACGTGCTTTCCGAGACACGGAGGAAAATCGTTAAGAGCGCACCGAGTTTCTAGCGCTAATCGACTTTAGGTTTTCTTTGCGCTCTGTGTATGTGTGCGTGAGGCACACCGGCAAGCGAGCGAGCGAGCCGCGCGCGCGTCACTGCGCTGTGCCGCCGTACAATATTATTACGTGTATTACTATTTTGTAACTTTTTTCCGCTTCGCTTCTGGAATAATACTCGCGGAAGGCATAGCTTTTTTTCGTTTTGCTGACTCTTTCTTATCTATTGCGTCTAAAATATATTGTTGCTCACGAATTTCCATTTTTCTGTCCAGCCTTGAATCAATTATTTCTGGTAGAAGACAATCAAAGTAAAAACTTTTTAACTTTGTTTCCATAATGTTCTTCCAGAATTATATTATTATCTCTTTTTATTGCTTCTATTTTTTTACTGAGTAATTACCGAGAATTCAGTATGAATTTAGCTGCATAAAATATTTTCATCACATACTTAGTAGGTACCACCGTAGGCGCATGCTTGCGGGCGACGAGCAATGGGTAGCTCGCCGTCCGTACGTCTGGTAACAATCCGGACCAAGCCCATGTCGTCGACGGCGCGTATTGCTCCACGCGCGCCTCAAAGAGATGTCAGCAAACTGTAGGGGACCGACAGGGCCAAAGCCTTCTGGGGCCTGGGTTGACGAAAGAGATCCCCGGGACCACGGAATTAGGGCAAAGAAGGAACAGGAGTGGGTTTTAGTCAGTAAAAGTCTGACACGCCCTCCCGCTCCGCCCAGAGCAGAAGTCATTTTGATGATTCCCCAACTAAAAAAATATTTCGTAGGTTGGCAAAGGAGGAACAGGAGTGGGTTTTAGTCAGTAAAAGTCTGACACGCCCTCCCGCTCCGCCCAGAGCGGGAGAACTCATTTTGATGATTCCCCAACTAAAAAAAAATATTTCGTAGGTGGGCAAAGGAGGAACAGGAGTGGGTTTTAGTCAGTAAAAGTCTGACACGCCCTCCCGCTTCGCCCAGAGCGGGAGAACTCATTTTGATGATTCCCCAACTAAAAAAAAATATTTCGTAGGTGGGCAAAGGAGGAACAGGAGTGGGTTTTAGTCAGTAAAAGTCTGACACGCCCTCCCGCTCCGCCCAGAGCAGGAGAAGTCATTTTGATGATTCCCCAACAAAAAAAAAATATTTCGTAGGTTGGCAAAGGAGGAACAGGAGTGGGTTTTAGTCAGTAAAAGTCTGACACGCCCTCCCGCTCCGCCCAGAGCGGGAGAACTCATTTTGATGATTCCCCAACAAAAAAAAAATATTTCGTAGGTGGGCAAAGGAGGAACAGGAGTGGGTTTTAGTCAGTAAAAGTCTGACACGCCCTCCCGCTTCGCCCAGAGCGGGAGAACTCATTTTGATGATTCCCCAACTAAAAAAAAATATTTCGTAGGTGGGCAAAGGAGGAACAGGAGTGGGTTTTAGTCAGTAAAAGTCTGACACGCCCTCCCGCTCCGCCCAGAGCAGAAGTCATTTTGATGATTCCCCAACTAAAAAAATATTTCGTAGGTTGGCAAAGGAGGAACAGGAGTGGGTTTTAGTCAGTAAAAGTCTGACACGCCCTCCCGCTCCGCCCAGAGCGGGAGAACTCATTTTGATGATTCCCCAACTAAAAAAAAATATTTCGTAGGTGGGCAAAGGAGGAACAGGAGTGGGTTTTAGTCAGTAAAAGTCTGACACGCCCTCCCGCTTCGCCCAGAGCGGGAGAACTCATTTTGATGATTCCCCAACTAAAAAAAAATATTTCGTAGGTGGGCAAAGGAGGAACAGGAGTGGGTTTTAGTCAGTAAAAGTCTGACACGCCCTCCCGCTCCGCCCAGAGCAGGAGAAGTCATTTTGATGATTCCCCAACAAAAAAAAAAATATTTCGTAGGTGGGCAAACAAGGAACAGGAGTGGGTTTTAGTCAGTAAAAGTCTGACACGCCCTCCCGCTCCGCCCAGAGCGGGAGAACTCATTTTGATGATTCCCCAACTAAAAAAAAATATTTCGTAGGTGGGCAAAGGAGGAACAGGAGTGGGTTTTAGTCAGTAAAAGTCTGACACGCCCTCCCGCTTCGCCCAGAGCGGGAGAACTCATTTTGATGATTCCCCAACTAAAAATAAATATTTCGTAGGTGGGCAAAGGAGGAACAGGAGTGGGTTTTAGTCAGTAAAAGTCTGACACGCCCTCCCGCTCCGCCCAGAGCAGGAGAAGTCATTTTGATGATTCCCCAACAAAAAAAAAATATTTCGTAGGTGGGCAAACAAGGAACAGGAGTGGGTTTTAGTCAGTAAAAGTCTGACACGCCCTCCCGCTCCAACCAGAGCGGGAGAAGTCATTTTGATGATTCCCCAACTAAAAAAAAAAATATTTCGAAGATATTTTTTTTTCACTCTCAAATATATTTTTTTCAGTATTCTCTTTATTTTCAAAATTCGCGGTCTGTAATATCTTGATCTAGAAAGATAAAATAATTGTTTTTTAAAATATCCCATTTGAAAAAAAAATATACCCAAGTCAGATAATTGGTAAATAAGTATGTAGGTAGGTACATATACGTATACGAATATTAATTCATTTTTTCATGCAACCGTTTAGCATTGATTTTTCGCCAACCACTTCTCTCCCTTGTTTTGTTTACTTTATTCCTCATTTTAAATAGGTACGAGTACCTACAGTGAATTTTAACACAATTTTACTCGTAACTTTTTTAAACCCGTGCGTAATCGCAAGCGACACAGGTTCCCCGTTCGACGGCCGAAGCATGACTAAAGCGGATAAGAGGGAGGCGAGGCGGCTCTAGTTATGATGGGCTGGTTGCGCGCCAGTTTAGGTATTTCCTTCGTATTGTTAAACAAATAAACATTTTGAAAATATAAAGTGTATACCGTATACAAAACATGTAGTTTTGTTAATATTAAAAATCTGAGAACCTTCCGTCAAGAATTCACGTCGTACTAAGCGTTTATTGTGGTTTTTAGAGGTATCTTTGTGAATTTATTCTATCGAGCAAACTTTATCAAATCGTGTTTCCATCGTATATACGGCCTAGTATATATCCTCAATAATACCAACATATTTTCTTAGATTTTAATTTAATTACTTACTACTTCAAACAAGGGTTATAAAAACGTGTTTTTGCGTATAAAAAGCTCGGTGCCTTCTTAAGTTAAGATGGATACCCATCTACTACCCATCAACTTCAAAATTCAAAATGTTGATATTTTACATAGGCCTCCATGCACATAAAACTTCAAGAGCTTGTGGTGTGAGGTGCGCTCCAATTAACGGTGGAAATCCCACAAATACATATTTAACACGTGTAGGGAATGCTCCAGTTCTGCGTAGTGCGTACAGCTACAGAATAGAATTCCCTACCAGAGTGTATATTAATTCCTGTTAGGTACAACCTAGTGGTCTTTAAATCAAAATCCAATAGGTTTTTCTGGGCACGTGCGCTTCATTATCGACCTCATCATTACCTATCATTAGTTAAGATAGTAGTTAGATATGAGCAAATCAATTATATATAAGCCTTCCAAACTCGTAAATTAATGAGGGTATTTCAGAAAATACCACCTAGCCTTCAGGCTTTATCCTTTGAAAACTCATATATAACCTTATGTCTAACGTTGATGTCTAACTAATGTTACTATTATGACAGGTGCCTGGACCTGGCACCTCAGTGACGAAAATCATGTTCGAATACCCTCATTTCGGTTTTACAAAGAAGAATAGACATAGTTTAATTTGGTACCTACTACCTCTGACATACCTACTCTTTAGAAGGAGCCTTTACGCTAAAATGTGAAGTAATTTAGCTCTCAAAGTGTTCTGAAGTAACTCTGACAAAACCGAGCGCTCGCGGTGGCTTTGTCCTAAGCTAATTGTAGGACCTCCCACGCAATATTATTTAATGTGAAGAATTTAGGCATCGTTATACAATAGCTCTACAATACCTGCGCTAATTAAAATTAAAAGCATAATACTTAATTACATATTATTATATTGTCAAACAGAAAACTGCAAGAAATAGAGATAGCGAGTTTGCCAATATTTTTTAATTATATTTATCTTATCATTTGTGGGAAGCTTCGACTTATTTGGTAACACGAAAATCACTCTTAAACAGTGCTGTATTTTTTTTAGGTGGGCAAGCCGTAGGTCCCGGCTGTCGTTAGAATAGAATAAACTTTATTGTACACCAAAAAGTAACGGTACAGTTTATACAATAACTTAAATCTATCGTTTATTTATCATTTGTAGATCTTTGGCAGTCGTTACGGATAGTCAGAAGCCAGTAAATCTGATCCAGTCTTGCCATGAAGTACCGTGTTACCCCAGTAAATAGAATATGGAAATCTGGTGGGCAGCCGCTCCTCTTAAAATACTGGTATTCAGCTAAATCCGGCTTGACTGGAAGCTGACCCCAATATAGTTGGGAAAAGGCTATCCAATGACTTCTCCCGCCCTAGGGTAAAGTAGGAGGGCATGTCAGACTTTTACTGACCAAACCCCACACTCCTATGTCCCTTCTTTGCCTTGCATTCCAGGATACCGGAGTCTCTTTCGGACGACCCATGGCCCAGCAGATTTCGGTACTAGTGGGCCTCTACAGTTTTGCTGACATCTCTTTGAGGCGCGTGTGGAACACTGCGCGCTGTCTACAACTTAGGCTCGGTCCGAATGGTTACAGCACGACCGGACGGCGTGCTACCCATTGCTCGTCTTCCTGGTGGATATCTTATCGCTTGTGGGAAGTTTGGACTTATTGCAACAGGAAAATAACTCTATTCTACACACGGTACTGTATACCTAACGACCGAAGTGCAAAAATTCATTTATGTAATGAAAAAATATAACACGATAACAAAAACTAGTTTTGGCATCGACACGCTAAGAAGATTGGTCAACAAAAAGTATTATCAATTTAGACTCTGTTTATCCTTGTATCTGTTAATTTCAGAACTAATATCATTAGACCATTTTGTCCTGATGAGATGATGGTAAGCAATGGATGAGGTCTACGATAGAGTGAGCAAGCCCTGAAGATAAATCAGATGTGAAATTGTATTAAAAAAATTATACATAAAAGAAGAAACTGACTCACTTGCATATTACATAATTATCAACGCAGAGCTGAAGTTCCCTTGTATAACGAAGGCAAGCAATAAGTATTATATTATTTCATTTTTACCACTTAGGAGATTAAAAAACAGGGTTACAGCAGGGTCGAAGCCTCTGGGGTTATGGGTTCGGTTCTGCAAGGAAAACCCAGAGCTCTGGAACGAAAGGCAAAAAATGAACAAAGGAGTGGGTTTAAGTCAGTAAAAGTCTGACAAGAGCGGGAAAAGTCATTCTGATGATTTCCCACCTAAAAAAGGGGAGCGGTAAGATTACAATATTTGTACGGAGAAACCTAGTTTCACGCGGGTGAAAACGCTGGCAGTAGATAGTATATATAATTATATACCTATATAAAAACAAAGATAGCAATTGTAAACAAACAATAGTAATAATGATCACGTAGGTACACACATGCGGCAAGCTTTTAAACAATAAATTTAAAGCACAAAACAAACTGATAATGTGTTATCAATTAATTGTACTCTACACTACAATAATAAAAATAATTATAATCAAATCAGCAAGTTGCACGCGACCGTCATTTTGTTTTTATCAAAGAGAGAACAATTTGCTCTATGGATATTATTATTTATATTTACTGGCGTAGCTACCGAAGGGCTAGCGGGGCAGTGCCTCGGGGCCCCCAAGGTAGGGGGCCCCCAAGACCCGATTAGCAAACCTCTTATTGGACTACTAAAAAATTCTCCCACATTTGATATCTAAATTAAATGGGTTGCAACATTTAAATATGACAACTACTCGATTATTTTAATCAGTAAAAGTCTGGCACTGCCCCTCCACTCAGAGCTGATGTTATTTGATGATTTTCCATATAAAAAAAGGGTCTCAGTTGTTTTTCGCTCCAGCGCCATTAGTCACTTTGGTTTTTTATACCCTGTGACTAAATTGACACAGGTAATGTCAAAAGGACCATGGGAAGAAACATCCCCACCAACCAACAGATTCGAAACACGTGTCATTTGAAAGATCTACTAGAATAGAGAACTTTTTACTATGGTGACATATGTCAAATGCGTGGGGTTTAGGTTTTATAGGGTTTTATAATATATGGTCTTTTTAAATATTTTTTCTCTTTTATGTACACATTTCCTTAGTGTGCAATAAATAGGGTTAGAATATGGCGATCATAATAATGTTTTCAATTAAAGGAAACGTACCTACCATCCAACAGAATTGAAACAAGTGTAAGAACAATTCCAATCTTTGTATGGAAGTTGGATTAAATGCTGCCCAGAATGAACACCTGGTGCATTTTGTTCCTCAGGCCAATACTAATCAGAAAACTGAAGCATTTCAAAATCTGCTCCAGGAGTCAAGAGAAAAAAAGAGTTTTTCTAACCTAAGTTAGAAATCTTTTAAGTTAAGTTCGACCAAGTGCTGCCCAGAATAAACACCTAGTGCATTTTGTTCCTCAGGCTAATACTAATCAGAAAACCGAAGCGCTTAAAAACCTGCTCCAGGAGTCAAGAGAAAAAAATAGTTTTTCCAACCTAACCTAACCTAAGTTAGAAATCTATTAAGGGAAGTTCGACAAAGTGCTGCCCAGAATGAACACCTAGTGCGTTTTGTTCCTCAGGCCAATACTAATCAGTAAACCGAAGCGCTCAAAAATCTGTTCCAGAAGTCAAGGGAAAAAAAGAGTTTTTCCAACCTAATAAGGTTAGGTTAGGTTCATTTTGTTGCAGTATAAATTCAGTAACGTAACGCAGTAAAAAATGATTAGTATTGGCCTTAGGAACAAAATGCACTAGGTTTTCATTCTAGGCAGCACTCGGTCAAACTTCCTCAAAAAGATTTCTAACTTAGGTTAGGTTGGAAAAAATCTTTTTTTCTATCGACTCCTGGAGCAGATATTGAAACGCTTCGGTTTTCTGATTAGTATTGGCCTTAGGAACAAAATACACCAGGTGTTCATTCTGGCCAACACTTGGTCCACACCCTGCCAATCTCCTTTGAAAGATCTAGCTACTACCTACGACCTTTGCTTGTTTACCGGCGGACTGTGAGAATATCTTTGCGATTGACCTTTACGCGTTAAAGGACTTTGATTTTGATAACGTTTTGGCACAATTATGGATATAGGACGCCGATGTGTTATGTGTCCGCGCTCTGTCCGAAGACAGAGAAGACACATTTAGGATGATAGTTTGCCTCAGAGGTCACTAACGGTGGCTGACTATATTTCACAAAATGGTCTAATAGAGGTGAGTAAATAATCTTTTTTTCTATGTCTAATATGACGTGTTACAATAATCAATGTAAACATTTTTTATATATTAATAGACCGCGATTTGGCTGACAGAGGTGCTATTGCTTATTGGTACTGCCCTTGCTTTACAGGCAATCGCAATGTAGGAATTTGTGCGCACATTATATATCCATTGTATGGTATATGGGGTTAGGGCGAAATAAGTATTTTAATATATGAACTCGTAATATAAAAATCAGAATTTAACTTAAGTTCTGATAGTAGAGTACCGTTTCATATGCTTTTAAATGCACTTACTAATAAGTTAAAATGTATATTAATTAACTAAATACTGTTATTACTTGGTTCTCAAAGGAACATCTTTGAGTAATCTCAAAGATTTTCCGTTTGAGAACCAAATATTTTTTTTTGTATAGAATCGTCATTTGGTTTACGTGAAAATATGCATTTTGTGTGTAGAAAAAAATGATTTTATTTGAAAAATAAAATATATTTTTTGGTGTTTTTAGGGTTCCGTACCTCAAAAGGAAAAAACGGAACCCTTATAGGATCACTTTGTTGTCCGTCTGTCCGTCCGTCTGTCAAGGCCCTTTTTCTCAGGAACGCGTGAAGGTATCAAGTTGAAATTAAAACCATATATTGAAATCCGCGGTCCCTTGAAGTTGTGCAAAAATCAAACTTGTAAGTTGACGGAAAAAAAAGATACGCCCGTTTATGTTGCAAAAAACGTACATTTCGACACTGTCAAAGGAATCAAAACTCATAGGGTGCTTCCCGTTGACCTAGAATCTTGAAATTTGGCACGAAGCAAGGTATTATAGCACTAATATCGGGAAAAGTCTGAAAACTGAAAATTTTTAGTTACGTCACAAGAAAAAAAAATTGAAAAGTCTTCAAGACTCGATTCGAGAATTAAACTGTTTTTATAGGTAGGTTGGTACGAAACCCTCAGTGCGCGAGTCCGACTCGCACTTGCCCGGTTTTTTTTTTTAAATAATCCCAATTGATTTTGAAACTAACACAGGTACTTTAGACTTTTCTGGATCCCAGTGAACAAATCAAGACACATCCCATGACTGTTGAAGGGTGGGGACGGGGTTCATACAAAATCCCCCATGGTCCTTACTATAGAAATGATGCCAGTTCTTTTGTGTTCTAATGTCATTTTAGTCTCAGGGTATAAAAAACAGACGGTAGCTACGCCGCTGTTTATATTTACTTATTATCATTTTTTCAAACCACACTGGGTAAATAATAAAACTCATACTATTGTTCAAAGATGAATCAGAGAGTCAAATATATACATACACATTATATTATTTACCAGTTGTGGTATGTGTTATTCATTTGATTGACCACCATAGACGCAAATAGATGAATGGGTAACCTATACCTACGTTGGTAAGAATGATAAGTGACATAATGATTGTTTTCATCATCTCATCTGCCTAGCCTTTTCCCAACTATATTGAGGTCGGCTTCCAGTCAGGCCGGATTTAGCTGAATACCAGTATTTTACGAGGAGCGGCTGCCTACCAGACTTCCACAACCCATTAACTGGGTAAACACGGTACTTCATGGCAAGACTGGAGTCAGATTTACTGGCTTCTGACTATCCGCAACGACTGCCAAAGATCTACAAATGACAGCCGGGACCTACGGCTTAACGTGCTATCCGAGGCACGGAGGAAACTCGTTATGTTAAGATGGTCACCCATCCACAGACCAACCTAGGCAAGCGTTGCTTAACCTTGAAGATCGACCTGTGCGGCTGTTGTGACTGATCAATAATGTTGCAAATTATTTATTTTTTTAAAACTCCAGGTGGCGCTTTCATTAGACGCACTCTGACGCACTCTATAAGTTATATTTATTTATTATCATTTTTTCAAACCACACTGGGTAAATAATAAAACTCATACTATTGTTCAAAGATGAATCAGAGAGTCAAATATACATAACACATAGTATTATGTACCAGTTGTGGTATGTGTTATTCATTTGATTGACCACCATAGACGCAAATAGATGAATGGGTAACCTATACCTACGTTGGTAAGAGTGATAAGTGACATAATGATTGTTTTATTATTATTAAATGGGGCAAGGGAGTATCCCTAGAGATATTTTCCTTATTTATGAAAAAATCTTTTTCTGAATAAGCAAAACATGCGTTCAATCATTCTAGGTTTGAGGAGATGGTTTTTGAATGGTTCATTGTCATCATAAACCACTGTAGTGCGTGGGGTTGGTAATGCATGCAGATATTACGCTTCTTGCAAAGCTTTGAAGAGCAAGCTCCAGTAGGATTTATGTTAAACACTTAAGAAACTATGTTATACTAGGCTTTGTTGATAATTATGTATCACCAATCTATACTTCTATACTGATATTATAAAGAGGAGAAAATTGCATTTTTGCTTGAAATAAATATTAATACTAAAAAACAACTGGATCGATTTTAAAAAATCTTCTAAAAGCAAAATGCTTCTTAAGTGGCATGTAGTATAAATATTTTGTAATCACTGAGTGAATATACTTTCGCCTTTCATGCGGACAAAGCCGTTGGCAGAAGCTATGTAGTTAAAAATATATTAAATTACTAGCTTTTACCCGCGGCTTCGCTCCCGTCAAATGACTACCCTACATATCCTATGCTACCCTACCCTACCTTCACTACCTACCCTACACTACCCTACACTACCCTACACTACCCTACACTACCCTACACTACCCTACACTACCCTACACTACCCTACACTACCCTACACTACCCTACACTACCCTACACTACCCTACACTACCCTACAGTACCCTACACTACACTACGTTACACTACACTACCCTACACTACCCTACACTACCCTACACTACCCTACACTACCCTACACTACCCTACACTACCCTACACTAACCTACACTAACCTACACTACCCTACACTACCCTACACTATCCTACACTACCCTACACTACCCTACACTACCCTACACTACCCTACACTACCCTACACTACCCTACACTACCCTACATTACCCTACCTTACCTAACTTTTTTTTTTAGATTTAAACTATCCTATCTCTCAAGTTGGATCGAACTGCACATGGTGTGCGAATTTTATTATAATCGGTTAAGTGGTTTAGGAGTCCATTGAGGACAAACATTGTGACACGAGATTTATATATATTAAGATATACCTATTCGGCGTTAATTTCTCAACAAAACACATCCAAAACAAACGATTACTTTGTCAAGGAAAAATTCCAAACTACAAAAACATGTACATAAAATTTCAGTAGCCTCCAAGTGCACGGTAGCCCCCGGGGTCAAGAGAACTGGGTCAAGGAACTTGCCCCCCAGTGACCCATGATACCTGAAACCAGCTCGAGACTTACACGTCATAAAGAAATATCCCATAAGCCATTAAGCCACGCTTGATTTTAAGCAGAGTGTTTTTGGAGGTTATTCCAAGGTTAGAGAATCAAGGAAAAGTAGAATAAACCTGTTAATTCTGTTTACCTTCATGATTATTGATTTAAAGAAATATATTTTTTATATACATTCTTTTTTTTTATATATTCCACAACTTTCACACAACGCCATCTAGTCCCAAGCTAAGCAGAGCTTGTGTTATGGGTACTAGACAACTGATAAACATACTTATATATTTTTAAATACATACATATTATAGATAAATTACACCCAGACACAGAACAAATGATCGTGCTCATCACACAGATATTTGTCCTGGGTGGGAATCGAACCCACGACCTCTGGCTTAGCAGTCAGGGCCACTAACCACTAGATCAACAGGCCAGTCCAAATAATCCGGACAGATTGTGTGAAACAGGATGCGTCTAAAAAAGAGGTTTTCTATCAAGATAAAAGACATTAACACTGTTCCCACATTATTTGGATTACCAAAAAAGTCCCTATCCGCCTTCGCAAGAACACTCGGATTTTATGTCTCCTCTTCAACATCCTACATAGCCCTTCGTATCCCTCCTACCTGCGTGATCATTTTTCTTACGCCCACCCTAGTGACGCACCGTGCAGATCACATCGAAGATCCCTTCTTAATGTTTGAATCCCCAACCGGTCCTATGAGACCGCGCTGTTATTGTTTTACTATTGTGTCTCGTTTCGCGGGTATATGATAAATCCCCTCCTCATAAATCGAGCTACTACTCCTACTCCTTTTCCGTCCATGCAGTGAGGCTGTGGAACTCTCTACCGCATAGCATTCGCGACCTAAAATCTATCTCACTCTTTAAAAACAAAGTGAAAGAGCACTATCTCTCCTGTGTAGTGTAATTGTTTATTCGTATATATGTTATATATTTATTTTTAGTATAATCTTAAGGTATATATATGTATTTGTTACTTTAATTTAAGTTTCCATACGCTTTCCTTGTATTTTTCTTGCACACTAACTGTCTACATCTCACAAAATCTCTCTTTCGCAGGTCTGCTGGTAGAGATTTCTTTTTTAAAATAAGCAGTACCTTTGTACATATTTCTATATTTTATTGTTTCCTTATCTGTATATCTGTGTGTACATAAATTGTAAAATAAATAAATACCCTAAGGTTGACTGGTAGAGAATACCTTGATGCATTAAGTCCGCCTATGTACCACCATTGTACATAAAGTTTAAATAAATAAATAAATAATAAATAATTCAAATCATAATACATGTTACAAACGACTCTTTCATGTGTGCACGTGCTTTCGTTATATATCATGTGTGTATGTGTGTATGTGTTATATATCATATGTTATATGCATGTGCACGCCGTGGTCTATGCATAGAAAATAGAAAAAATAAAAGTCAAATCACATTAACATTAAAGTTGGTGTGTGTATATATTGGCACTCGGGTAGGCCATTTCCTGGAATGCATTAAGATACTTATTTCTGTCTTATATTCACGCGGGCGAAGCCGCAGTTAAGAAAGTCTAAAATTACTTACATCAACTTAAACTTTAAAATTATTATATTATTCATTATTAATAATTGAATAATTGTATTACTAAAATAAGAACACCGATTCATACTTTGTTGTTTTGAGGTGGTTACATTATTCCTTGAAAAAGAAATTAGTATATGCGAGCAACATAATGGTTATTCATTTAGGTAAACTTCATGTAAAATAATGGTACATAGGCGGACTTAGTGCAGCAAGGCATTCTCTACCAGTCAACCTTTGGATTAAAAAAACAACATGTGGTAGATCAGCACAATAAAAAAATAACATGGAACTCAAACAAAATAAATAAAATTAGTTATATTGTATATATATTCTCATAAAATAAGTTGTTTTGTCATAAAATTAGTTGATTATAATAACAAAATACATATATAAAAGTACGGTAGTATGGTTATGATGGGGTCACTGTGGTTGCAGCCCAGTTGTAGAGCAAATTAGAAAAATACCATTTCCCTTTTCCTTTTCAGATAATTGAACTACTACCTCTTTGGTCTGGTGATTGAAGTCTGGACATTTCCCAGCAAAGTGTTAGGTTACTTACTGTCCACGGGCACGAAGCTTCAGAGACGCGTATTCGTTACTTCACGCTTGTTATAACAAGCGTGAAGTTTGCATACAAAATTATGAAACTCTGTCGGCGAAGCGGCAATGATACGACGACATGACGTCTATGAAGCTAGGCTTTCATGGTCAGTTAGCCTAAGGGCCGAAACTGCGTAAAGCGGAAGACCGCGACGGGCAGCCGTCGCGTAACAAAGCGCGTGTGTTCATACCGACGGTCCTCGTCGCAGAAACCTAAATTATTATCCTCGCAATGGAGCTTGTTCAACTTGAACGGTGTGCATGTAGTCTTGTCGATGGATAACTTAATGTATTATTACGTAGCAAAACAAATGTGGGACCTGGCTCTCCGCGACGCATGCCCGCGCGGGTCACCGCAACGGAGCACTTTTGTATGGGACCGCGCGGGCATCCGCTTCACACAGTTTCAGCCCTTATTCTTTGTTTTTTATCAAAAGTCTCTCTAGTCTTGCCTAGAAGTTTGAAATAATTTCGCCCCCTATTACAAGGAACGTATAAATAAATAGCTGGTGAAACCTCTGCCTTTGGAAAATATCCTCGTGAAAGTTAACTGAACGATAGTTAAAACTGATTAATTTCGTGTTTGAGGAAAGTTTTGTGGAACCTGCGTCAGAATTGTGGTGAGATTTATCAGATCGAAAAGTCCTTTGAGCGGACAAAACCGGTAGTTAATTATTTCCACGACCCACACAGTCAATTTTGGCTAAAACTAAAAGGTCAGTGTCCGAATAATAGGGAATAGATCGCCATTTTTCACCGGATAGATACTCGAACTGTTGGCGGCAAGTTTGATCTAGGATATGAAGCTTTTTGCTCTGTCTTGAGATAAAATCGACACTAGTAAATGTGTCTGAGACGCGAAAACGTTGAAATAGGCAGAGACATCAAGAATGCGCCATTTACCACGATTCAGAACGCTACATTTAGAAACCTCATACCTGACAGAGGAAGTCGTGGAATTGAGGAGCTCGTGGTTATATAATAACAGCCGCACGGCTCAATTTTCAAGGTTAAGCAACGCTTGCCAAGGTTGGTCTGTTCAAAGTTGGTGACCATGTTAACATACCGAGTTTCCTCCGTGCCTCAGAAAGCATGTTAAGCTGGTAGGTACCGGCTGTCATTTATAGATCTTTGGCAGTCGTTACGGATAGTCAGAAGCCAGTAAATCAGACTCCAGTCTTGCCATGAAGTACCGTGTTACCCCAGTTAATGGGTTGTGGAGGTCTGGTAGGCAGTGTAGGTATCTAGGTCCCATTTATGGACTTCTAATGGAAAAATAATTTGATGGAAGATAGTTCACTAGTTCACTTAGGTTTTGCCATCCACGCTTGTGAATCGATCGTAGTATGGTTGTTGCAATGCACAAAGAATGCTGCTGCCCATTCTCTGGTGTGACCATTATTCGCCTTTTACGACACCCATGGGAAGAGATGGGATGGTGCTATAAGTTCAGTATAAATCTGAAACTCCTTCCCCCTTGGCCATAGAATGGGAGAAGGTATTAGATGATTTCCCACCTTAATAAAAAGACCAAGATACAGTTTTGGATAAACAAAGCCATCAGTCAATTATGGCAGTCTCATTTCAAGATACATTAGCATTAGCATTATCGGCCTTGTAATGTTCCCACTGTTGGGACTCAAGCCTCTTCCCAAGGAGAAGTAATGGGCTGTAATCCATCACGTGGGCCCAATGCGGATTGGTGGATGTCACATGTCTTCGAATTTTTGGTTCTAGTACATGCCGGTTTCCTCACGATGTTTTCCTTCACCGTTTTTAAAGCAGTGGTTATGAAATGAATTACGCAAAGTAATGCGCCTGGCTGGGTTTGGACCCGCGCGACCTACAACTCGTAGGTCAGTGCCGTTACCACTGGGCCACCACTGCTCTGCAAGTCCAGAAATAATAAAAAAAAATTGTCTCACACTTTCGATTGTGGCAGTCTCATTTCAAGATGGGTAGATGTCGAAAAGCGATTTGCAATTTTATGTTAATCCCATACCCATCGTTACATACTCGCAGCACGAGTTTTGCTATTAATAGATTCTTAGAAGTGTTCTCTCTTGCAGTTGATTTTCCTCTTCACTAATTGAACTGAACGAAGGGAATACCACCCATTCACTACAACCGTACCTACCTACGTCATAAAACTAACATTAAAAACAGATAAAAATGCTGTATGTTTGTTTTGGTTTCAAAGAGTGTGCGTCAGAATTGAATTCTGCCAAGACACAGACTCCGGCAGGTAATTCCACTTCATAGCTGTGCACAATAAATGTTTCTTTAAAACGTTTTGGGGGAACAGATGGGAGGTCCACCATGTACCGGTGGCGTATTGCCGTACGTCTAATGGACCAATGATATACCTATAAGGCTTGATGGAACTGAACTGTTGGATTCCATTATCAGACCACTAGGTAGACTGCGTTGCGCCAATTGTCGTTCGTGTATGAAGTATTGTTTTCATCATTGGAAGGGCTTGTGGCTAGATGATAACAGCCGCGAGGCTCTATCTTCGAGGTTAAGCAACGCTTGCCAAGGTTGGTCTGTGGATGGGTGACCATCTTAACATAACGAGTTTCCTCCGTGCCTCGGAAAGCACGTTAAGCCGTAGGTCCCGGCTGTCATTTGTAAATCTTTGGCAGTCATAACGGATAGTCAGAAGTCAGTAGGTACATCTGACTCATCTGGTCTTGCTATGAAGTACCGTGTTACCCCAGTTAATGGGTTGTGGAGGTCTGGTAGGCAGCCGGTCCTCGTAAAATACTGATATTCAGCTAAATCCGGCTTGACTGGAAGCCGACCCCAATATAGTTGGAAAAAGGCTAGGTAAATGATGGTACGGAACCGCTAAATACCAGCTTGATACGCTTGACTTGATTGGAAAACAAGCCAAGAATATCATCATCAACAAAGAGTGGACTCAAAACTCCCTCTCAATCCTCGATGCCGATTTGCGTTTTTCTGACATATTTTGGGAGGCCCCAATCTTCGCCACAATGACCGGCCCTGTGCGTTTCGCTTCTATCGGATTCTCGCGATCTTCGCCAGGTCGTCGGTCCACCTTGTGGGAGGCCTTCCAAGTAAGGCCTTCGGAGTCTTCCGGTACGCATACGCTGCTTATTTTGTGAAAAAATCACTGTTCTTGCAGAAAAAGCCAAGGAAGCGACGCCGCGGGAAAGGCTAGTAATACAGTAATAAACAAACATGATCATTTTAAACCACCGGTTTCCTGTCAGTGTGGTCATTCTACGTCAGAAAGCCGTGACTTATGAATTAAATGGGAATCTGCATTACTATTGCATTGTTTTGGTTTTAAATAGGATCACTCATCATTCTGTGTTTTGTATTATATTATTATGACTAAATAGCGAATACACTGAATTTACTCATGTAAAGGCTTGCCCGGTTATCTGGCAGACAATTAGTCGGCACCCAAATGGTGAGCTCATGAATGAATGTTGAGGAAATGCCGAATTCCTGGTATGCGTAGTGGAAATCTGTCCTAACAGGTATTCGTTTTAGTTAAGATTCGTAATGGCATTCATGTAATAAGAGACTATATAAAATGGAGAGATGACGAACTTTTGCGAGGTCTTTAGCCCCGCTAAAGACAGGGTAGACCGCCACTTTTTTAACGCCACAAATTGGCCCCAAATAAGTTCAACTAGATCGAAGCGAATTCGCTGGTCGGCGGCTATTATCAAGACCGGTCGTGTCACATTAAAAATACGGTGTTTTTATATGGAGCCCTAGTATATGGTAAGATTCGGACTATATTTGTTCAAGACTGTGAGATTTGTGTAAGACTGTCCCCAACAAAAAAATGCCGCAGTCTGCTTAGGTAAGAGCTGCGGTCTTCCCGTCTGATTATAATTTTATGTTTGATGTTCTAATGTTCTCAAGGATTGAGTGAATAAGCTCTTAATAAACTTGTGTTCACCATCAACTACTAGCATCACAATTTTACCATCAGGTGGGATTGCAGCCAAGCACTAGTTTACATCAATTTTAAAAAAGTTCTGCCGATGTCTAGCGTACAGATCCGTAAGAAGCCCCTTTAGTTAAATGAACGTTCCATCAAAAACGAATTCGACAATATAAATACCGCTAATATTAATATATCTAAAAATAATACATTACAAATGAATATCACCAGCAAACAGTAGCCAATCCTTCACTAATTAGTCATGTTCCGTGCTCTCTTGGGAATTGCCTCCGTCATCAACTATGTACATACGTGCGACACTCCGAGTTCACTCCGGGTCCTCAGGGACCAGAGGTATGACGGCCATGTTGTTCTATTATTAGTTTCAAAGTTAAACTTTGTTTCCCTGAGACGGGTTGCCAATTTGCTACTGCACTGTTTCAAGAGATGTTTGGAGATTTTCATGGCGATGTAGCATTTCAACTCGGGAACGACTTGTAAGTAATCAATTACAAGAAAGAAAGCCTTCAGGATAATTCGATAGAGTCACCGCGGTCTTGGAACGTAAAGGATTTCTGAAGAAAGTAAGGAAGGGGTTCAGTCTGTAAACATGTGACACTTTCTTTCGCTCCACCCGGTGTGCGAAATTTTTTAAATGAAATCATGCCCTTAAAAAAAGAAAACGAAGTTATTTGTGCCCAAGAAATTGTGCTTTTTACAAAGTCCCTTCCAGCGATCCCTATTCAGAAAAAGACAATCAACTAATCAGCAAACGTAACGCAGGACGCCCCCACAGACACCTTCCCAGTTTAGCAGCTAAATAAAAGTAGCCTAATCCGAAAACTAACTTAAAACAATTTAGATTAAACGATACAAAATTACCAACATGCATAAAAAAGCAACTACACACAACCTCATCTACAGGCGATTCTAAAATGCCTCGCCCACGGCGACTTTCTGTACCGCAGCGGACGCGCGTTTCGTAAACGCACGACAGCATCGCTAGGAACGCCCGTTAGTTGCATGTGCAACGCGTTACAGAAGCGATGATAACGCGCTACTAACACGCTTCTGCATCGCAACAGTAGCGCTGCAAACGCGCGTGTCAGACGACATCAGAGAGAGGACATGGCGCGTGAATGACAAAAACGATCTACATACAATATCTTAATTTTTGCGTTTGCATCGCAAAAAACGTACGACTGTAGCGCGTTTGCATCGCGACTGAGAATCGTGGCGTGGGCGTGGGCAAGGAGCTCGCGACTGTATCGAAGCGAACGCGCGACGGCAGCGCTACTGCATCGCTACAAAAAGTCGCCGTGGGCGAAGGCCCTAAGCCCCCGTCCAGCCGTGAAACATTTAAAATTAGCAGAGATTAATTATACCTCGGCCTAACGAGGAGACGATAAAAGGGCACTTTCAGACGGTCGCCGGTGAGGACAGGTGCCGGGAATACTGATGTTGTTGACGACGTCTGAGAGGGCTTTATGAATGCTAAACAATGAGTGCCAGCCGTGAGCAGTCGGAGGTAGGATTACAATGAGAGGAGGCTGGCACTCTGGGCTGGTTAGATGTAAAACTGCGGTAAAAACTGTTTTTATTGTTGTTTGTGAAGATGAAAGTAATTGTAACATAAAAACAACGTGCTCCATCGTCGGCCACATCATCACTTACCATCAGATGAAATAGTGGTCAAACGATCCATCTCCAAATCCAATAATAGGTAGGAGGTAGGTACTAGCTGCTGCCAGGAACTGCGCCCGTGTGAAAGTTAAAAATAAAAAACAAAATAATAAAGTACAGAATGTGCCCAGCTTGCCCGCACTGAAATGTTGATCACCTCAGCATTCGCGGGGCGTCAGACACCCAGCGCTGGATTTCGACACAAAAAAGGATAAACAAAATATATACTTGAATTAAATATTGCTAATGAGGTGAAATATTATTTCGGATAATTCTGACATTAGCCAGACCATGCCTTCTAATGATCTAATTCTGTATAACGAGGGAATATTATATTGTCGATCATATTAGCAGTTCTCTAACGTAAGTATTATTCAGAAGTAACCGAGTATAACAATGATCATTAGTATAAAAAGTCCTCCTTAAGTCTAGTTAGGTACTTTCGGTTGACGAATGTACCAGTCATCAACTGCCTTACTTTTTTCCAACTATGTTTCTTTCAATGACTCAAAATCATTGAATGACTTCTCCCGCTCTAAGGCGAAGCAAGAAGGCGTGTTAGACTTTTAATGACTAAACTCACTCCTATGTCCTTGTGTCCAGGACCCCAGGTTTTTCTTTCAGAAGCGAAACCCATGAGCACCAGTAGGCTTAGACCCTGCTGGTTCATTCCTTCGCGTGCCGCCTCTTTCGCTAGCATTACTGCCTTCCATTCCTATTCGCTCGAGACTATGGCCTGAGTCAGGGCCACGAATTACTAAATAGTTATGCCAGGGCCCGGTTCCCGGTGATGTTGTGATCGGCTACTTTTCTAATCGAATTATTCAGCTATGCCCTTGAAAAATGCTGCGAAAACCTGCCCGTTTAAAAAACATCCCCTTGTTTAATCTCGGTTTATTCATGCGTCAATAACTCAGCCTTTCGAGCTCCAAAAAGAACAATAAAAGACCACCCTTATTAATGACCGCCCTTCAGCGATTCCTAAATCAACAGAATTGCTGTGCGCACCAACGACTCCCAGGTCGATGGCCAATTATATAATTGGATGAATTCTGTAATAATTCTCACTTGAACGCAATGACGTGCGGAATGTCAACAAATTCTTAACCTCGAAGCAATGACATTATCTTCACTCACCTCTCACAGAATCCCTGCAAATATTATCTTAAATGCGGAAGATGTAAAGTTGATGAGGCTCCGAAAGACTGAGAGGATCTCTTCTAATTGTAGATTACAGGTTAACTCTCGACTTCCTAGAACAACGTCATAAAAGACCTTTGATAATATAAACGTACGTCACAGAAAAGTCATTTTTATCATAGATTGGTATGCAACCTTCTTCTTAAAGTAGGAAATTAAAAATAGAAATTCTTTTTTAGTGTCTTGACGTAGATTACTTTATGATACAGATGTTTCATTTACATATAATGGAAATAGGTAGAACTTATTGGAAAGGTTTTTAGGAACTCGTTTTAATTAGGATTTTTTAACATCTTTATCTGGGTCACTAGTTTTTGCCAGCGGCTTCACCCGCGTGAATGTACGAAATATGGTACTCTATGATGTATTAGCAATCTAGCAGTGAACGGATTTTCAGAGTCGGAACATACAATTTACATCTTTGAATTATAATATTAACTACAGTTCCATCGTAAGCGCGGAGTTATGGACGTCTTGTAATGTGTAGCTTGCTGTCCGATCGTCCTGTAAACGTCCGGAACGAACACGATTCATCGACTCACGCGCACCTTAAAGAGATGTCAGCACAAGCGTAGCAGGCCCGGAGGGCCAATGCTTACTAGGGCCTGGTTTGACTTCTGAAAAGGTTACCTACCCGTGGTCCAAGAACGCAAAGGGCAACTGAAAGAACATAGGTTTGGTTTATGACCAATAAAAGTCTGACACGTCCTTCCGAACCAGAACAGGAGAAGTAATTGAGTTATTTTTAAACTCAAAAAAAGTATACTTAGATCAAAGTCAAATTCCGCGTCTTTCCGTTACCAACTCATATTCCATACAACGGAGTCAGAACCATTGTTTCTTTAATCAACATTATCTGAACCGTTCATATAAAAGTTAGAAAGTAGGACGAACAGCAGAGTAAGCTAGCTCTAATTAAAAACGGCGCGATAAGATTAGACACTGGCACAGTATGGACGCTCATTGTCATTATACATGCGAATAATTACTGTACTTACGTAATAGTCCATTGTTGACGTCACAGTGTCTGCTGACTTAATGAGGAGTGTGTGTTGAAGTGTGCTAGTAGTATATGAAGCAAGGCACTCCTTTTGGTGCAAATACGCAAATCCTTTAGTGTAGGGCAGGGGATATTTGCTATGGGAATGAGGAGCTCGTGGCTAGATAATAACAGTCGCAACGCTTGGTTGGTCTGTGGATAGGTTACCATCTTAACATAGTTATTAAAGTTTCCTTCGTACCTTAGAAGACACGTTAAGCCGTAGGTACCGGCTATCATTTATAGACCTTTGCCAGTCGTTACGGATAGTCAGAAGCCAATAAATCTGACTCCAGTCGTGCCATGAAGTACCGTGTTACCCCAGTTAATGGGTTGTGGAGGTCTGGTAGGCAGCCGCTCCTCGTAAAATACTGGTATTCAGCTAAATCCGGCTTGACGGGAAGCCGACCCCAATACAGTTGGGAAAAAGGATAGGTAGATGATGATATTTGCTATGGAAATACTGAAAAAACAGACATTTGGGCTCTGGATACTTTTGTAGCTAAATCTTTGGTTCATTATGAAATAAACGCGTTAAGTTTCGTGCTATTTTTTTTGTCTATAAAATGATGATTTTAGCCAATTTCTGAATAGCAAATTATTGTGACAAATGGGCAAGCGTGAACAGACATGCCAGGCAAATGCCATGGCAGTTCATACGACTGCATTTGTTAAGGTGTGTGTGTGCTGTGTAATCATTATCATCATCATCTCAGCCGAAAGACGTCCACTGCTGGACATAGGCCTCCCCCAAGTCTCGCCACAACGACCGAAGATTTTGAGACGAAACATTTGACGAAGCTCGTCATCCGATAAGAACCCAACCCAGGTCGACCGTTGCTTTCCATGCGTGCCTGTAAAGCTGTCAGTATAATAGCCGGGACCGCTAAGACCTACGTTTGTCAGGGCTGCGGTATTGTTTGAAAGAGTTACCGAACCTGGAACGCAAAGGGTAACTGAAGGAACACATGTGGATTTTAGTCAGTAAAAGTCTGAGTCTGAGTTGAATTTGAATAAGACTTTGTTTCATGCCAAATTGCCGGGTTCTAAGCCAACGGGAAGTACCTACACTATGAATTTTAATTCCCTTGAGAGTATCGAAAAACACTTTTTGGGACATGAACTTGAATTTTTCTCAGCTTCAAGCGATCACAGACCTGAGCATATGGTTTTAACTGCAACTCGATAACTCCATGCGTTCTCAAGATAAAGGATCTTGACAGACAGATGGACAATTACGAAATGATCGTATAAGGGTTCTATTTTTCCTTTTGAAACTCGGAAACCTAAAAAGGGGTCAAAGACAGTAGAAACAGGAAAATGGTTTGCGGATACCTTACAAACCTTGAAGAACAAAGTTATAAAGTTTCATCTTCCTTTTTGTTAGAGGTAAGTGAAACCTTATATTTTCCCTAAAATTTAGAAGATTAAAGTATTTTATCGCTTCACAGTTTCATTTATATTTTGGCTATAAGTAAATTCTTTCATCAATAATTGCTCTACTTAACTTTTCTTTTATTACCTACTACCTTTTACCAGCGGTTTCGCCCGCGTGAAAACAGTTTTTTTCATAATAATTACTCAGATACCCGCGAAACGAGACACAATAGTAAAACAATAACAGCGCGGTCTCATAGGACCGGTTGGGGATTCAAACGTTAAGAGGCCTGCGGAGACCGCGCGCTATCTCGAGTTGAGACGAAATAAAACGCGTTTTTGAGGTTGATGGAAGCAATCTAGTTAGTATAAACAATTCTTGGACACACCGTCTGGAGTACAGTCATCATCCGCACACTGACAGTTGCTTGCTGTGATAGCAATACAAACTATTGGAAATTTGGGAGAGGTTCCGTAATACCAAAAATGATGAATGAAAAATTAATGTATTTCCAATATTGTTTCGATTATTTATAACTTGATAATAATATCTGTGTTCCTACGGAAAGATATTTTGAAATATTGATGTTTATAATATAGAAAAAACAAAATAAAAACATGACATTTTCGCTGTGAAAATGTGCAAATTTAAATTCGCTTAAATTTCGTTTGGGGTAAGTTTTTCAACAAAAAGACGATGTAGGAACCTAGATAATTATTGTCTGAATCCGAATAACATCATATTATGGTGTAAATATGCTTAAATTGCAAATGATTTTGGTATTACGTTTGTATGGATAATTCTAACGTCGCGCCCACCTTAACTCTGGTTTCCCATTTCATCCCTTTAGGGGGCTATTTTTGAAACGTCCTTTTTGTGCTTGCCTATGTTATAAAGAGAAGCCTTGTGCAAAATTTTACACTCCTAGTCCCCGTAGTTTAGGCTGTATATTGATATAGTCCGTCTAATGAAAGCGCGACCTGAGAAAAAGAAGTTAAATGCAAAAAAAAACTATTACTAACTAGTAGGAGAATCATGTCTTGACACTTCACAAGTGTTTTTTATTTCCAACGATTGCGGCTGAATAATGTTGTAAAATATAAAAAAAAAACTCCATGTCGCGCTTTCAATAGCCACACTCTATGTCTCCTCAGTCAGTTTCTCCTTTTATATACAAAGATAATCTTTAGTCTGTGTTCCGTAGGTGTGTCCATGGTAACTGGCCCTATCAGATTAGCAGCGCTATATTATTATTAGTTTTATATCGCGGCATAGGCGATATCGCAGAATAGGAGTCTTTTTGGCCTCGCACTGGACGTTTCTTTTTTTTTATATATATGTTAGTCCATCTGATATTCTATTGCTTATCCCATGCGCGTCACAAATAAATCATTATCTTTCTATCTTTCCCTCTATCAATCAGATTAAACTTTCAAATTCCACCACAAAACATTGACCCACCTAACCACCACAGGTATTGACATAACAGCAGTAAATCGGTCAAGGCGAGGCGAGCCGGGTCATGTGGGCATGTCAGCACCACCGGCCATTATGACGTGGACGTGGATAATGGCATGTTATAGATACGGTGATGGCCTGTTCACACACACAGCTTTGTTTGAGCTACCATAAAGGTACGTAAAAAGAAAATTGAGGAGTTCGTTCATACTGCTTTCTTTAAAAGTTAAAGTCTTGACTTTTTAATATCTATACTAATATAACAAATAGTTTGTTTTTTTGTTTGTATGGGATAATCTGTGGAAGTACTGGTCCGATTGCTAAGATTTTTTCACCAATAGAAAGCTGCTGTATTCCTGAGTGACATAGGCTATATTTTATATACGCGGGCGAAGCTGCGGGCTAAAGCTAGTTTATTTATAAAGATAATTAACATTAAAAAAATACTTAACTAACCATAATAACAGTAGAATCTAAAAATTAACAATCATAAAAACTCTACTAATTACAACTAACCAAAAAACAACTAAAGTCCTGACTTACTCACTGACGAAAACAGACCCAAACTTTGGATCTAGAAGCTGGAAATTTTTAAGTGAGGTTCCTTTTATAATGCCTGCCTAGCCTTTTCCCAACTATATTGGGGTCGGCTTCCAGTCAAGCCGGATTCAGCTGAATACCAGTATTTTACGAGGAGCGGCTGCCTACCAGACCTCCACAACCCATTAACTAGGGTAACACGGTACTTCATGGCAAGACTGATGCATGAGGTATATCAAACTGAAATTAATATCAAATACGGTTACTTCTTGGAGCAGTGAAAAAGAGAAGGCCGTTTATGCTCCGTTTATTACCCATATTTTAACGCTCGCGAGGTAAACAAAACTATAGGGAACTTCCTGTTGACCTAGAATCATGAAATTTGTCAAGAAACAATGCCACGTACAAATAAAGGAATAAATCCGATTGTAGATATTTCACAAAATAATTACTTTTTTTGTGATTATAAGCTTAAGTTTTTATGGTACCGTCGGTAAAATAAATATTAATAAGTAAATCTGACCCCAGTCTCGCCATGACGTACCGTGTTACCCGAGTTAAGGGGTTGTGGAGGTCTGGTAGGCAGCCGCTCCTCGTAAAATACTGGTATTGAGCTAAATCCAGCTTGACTGGAAGCCGACCCTAATATAGTTGGGAAAAGGCTAGGCAGATGATGCACTCACACTAATTTTTTTTTTATTCGTTTTAACAAAGCCCAACTAATTGTGGTCTCTTTAGCTACACCATAAAAATATAATGGAAAATATTTTTTGAACAAGTATAAAAGCAATTGTTTTCAAGAAAGAAAGAAGAAATAACCGCGTTCAGTCATATTGCCTTCACAAGCTTAAAAGAAAATATCCAGTATTTTCCAATCTCCCAAGAATCTTTTGAAAACCACCAATCTATTGGAACAAAGGTTGCATCAATAGTTCACAAAGATTGCACTCGTCGATACATCACGCCCGTCATCCAGGGTTCGTTCCTTCGTTGCTAATTACTGAACGTGTGTGACAGACTATCTAGGGCGTCTGATTCTTTACCTAGGACAAAGAATAATAAAGTATGGAAACGTTGTAATGCGGGATTCTTAGAGCGTTTCCGATATCGGTGTCGGAAGACGATCCGATATCGGGGTAAGTAAAATGTGTGAAATATGTACCTGTCTTTCATATTGTCCGGCCCGATATCGGATATCGGAGCACGGCATTTCATACACTTTACTTACCCCGATATCGTATCGGCATCCGACACCGATATCGGATCGGATAATGTGGAAACGGTCTTAAATGTATGAAATCCCGCTATCCGATATCGGGCCGGACTATATGAAAGACAGGTACATATTTCATACATTTCACACTAAAAGGCAACGGGCACCTGAAAAAATATAACCCTAACTTAAAAATTGTAAACGTTGTATACCAAAACCTAACAAATATTACATCTCGCTTGTATTCCAAAAGGGTTTGGCAGTAAAGTTACAAATTCAAACTGAAAGCTTTTATATAAACGATTGTAGGGTTGAAGCCTACTGGAGCCATGTGCTCTGTAAAAATCCCGAGGCCCTGGAACGAAGATAAAGAAGGAACAAAACAGGGTTATAGTCAGTAAAAGTCTGAGGAGCTCGTGGCTAGATAATAACAGCCGCACAGGTCGATCTTCAAGGTTAAGCAACGCTTGCCTAGGTTGGCGTATAATTAATCTGACGCAAAAATGCCAAAATGACAATTTTATAAACACTGCAGTCAATAAAGGTAAGGCTAATAATAAATAGTATAAAACACAAGTTACCAAAGGCCGAAATAGAGGAATTGGATGTAAATGGGAAAATTATTAGTGATCCTGTACAAATAGCAGAGTCTTTCAATGACTTTTTTATCGACCAAATATCAAGCAATAAAAGTAAAACCAAGTCACACCACCCTCATAGACTTGTTAATTCCCTTTTTATTGCACCTACAATCCCTGCTGATATAGAAAATATTATACTTAGTCTGAAAAATACATCTAGTACTGGTTACGATCATATAACGACAAGCGTTTTAAAACACGTGGCAAACAATATATCTCCGGTATTAAGTCATATCATTAATCTTTGTATATCAAATGGAATTTTCCCAGAAAAACTCAAAAATACAATTATAAAGCCTATGTTTAAAAAAGGTAACTTAAAGGATATGTCATGTTACCGACCTATTGCACTTGTTCCAGTTCTATCTAAAGTATTTGAAAAAATTATTTATAATAGTCTATACTCCTTTTTTGAGTGTAACAATTTATTTGCTGATGAACAAGTTGGCTTTAGAAAAAATAAAAATATTAATATTGCGATTTATAAGCTTCTTCAAGTAGCTATGACAAACGTAGATAATAAGATTCCAACGTGTGCCTTATACATGGATCTAACCAAAGCTTTTGATCATGTTGATCACACTCTGCTCTTGGAGAAACTTAATGCTTATGGTGTTAGAGGAACGGTTCTGGATTTAATTAAATCATATCTGTCTAACCGGAGACAATCCACAGAAATTACAGCCATATGTAAGAAGCAAAAAAAGGAGATAAAATACTTGTCGAAATTTAGAAAAGTCGTCGGTGTGCCTCAGGGTAGTGTGTTAGGACCTTTATTATTTATTATATATATCAACGATTTTCCAAATGTTACCCAACATCCGACAATATTATTTGCTGATGATAGCACAGTCCTTTTCCAAGGCAAAAACCAAACCCTTCTAGAAGAGGATATAAATAATACCTTAATAACTATTATTAACTGGTTGACGATGAATAACTTACAAATAAATTTGACTAAGACTAATTTAATTTAAAAATAGAAAGGAATTAATATCTAACGTTTTAATTAATTATTCAGGACAGCAAATACAAGAGGTTCAATCCACGAAGTTTCTGGGACTGCACATAGATAATAATTTAAAGTGGCAAACACACAGTGAATACATAAGCTTCAAAATTAACCAATTCTCATATGCGCTGTTCAAACTCTCTAAAGTTGCGAATGTCAGAACACTTATGACTGCATACCACGGACATGTTGTTTCTCTTCTTCGGTACGGGATAATCTTTTGGGGCAACTCAACTTCCAAGGAAATGATATTAATATCACAAAAGAGGTGTATTAGGGCTATTTGTAAATTGAAAAAGACTGACAGTTGTAAACCATATTTCATTGAATTGAATATTTTGACCGGAAAAGGCTAGGCAGATGATGATGATGATGAATATTTTGACCGTGCCATGTATTTATATATATGAAGTGTTAGTATTTGTTAAGAATAATATTAATTTGTTTGAAAAAATGAGAAGTACACGCTATGAGAATCACATACGTTTCCCTTGTAATGTCAAACGAACACATTTTTTGAATAGTAGTGTATTCTGCATGGGTCCAAGATTGTATAACCATTTGCCAAACGAACTGCTACAGATACAATCTCTAAAGGTTTTTAAAAGTACTGTAAAGAAGTTTTTGATTTCTAAGGCCTATTACAGTATCACAGAATACTTAGAAGATAAAACATGACTAAATAGTGTGTTTTGTACTTGATTAATATTGTGACATTTAAATTTACAATTTTATGTGCTTTAATTATTAAATTTAACTTTGACATTGTATGAATTATATGACATTTTAATTGTTAATATTGTGACATTTCTAATTTATAATTTTATGTGTTGTAATTATTTATAACTGTATTGACATTGTGTGTGGATTATATTATGTAATTGGTCTTGTTTAATATTGTGACATTCCAAATTTATAATTTTATATGTAATGTAACTATTAATAATTGTATTGACATCTTGTAATACTAATTAATTAATCTAATTTATTAATCAATTTATGATATATTTGTATGCTGTTTTGGCTAACAGCGGAAAAAATGTTATTTAAGACCTAATGTTACCTATGTCAACAAATTAATAAATGAATATGAATATGAATATGGTCTGTGGATGGGTGACCATCTTAACATAACGAGTTTCCTCCGTGCCACGGAAAGCACGTTAAGCCGTTGGTCCCGGCTGTCATTTGGAGATCTTTGGCAGTCGATACGGATAGTCAGAAGCCAGTGAATCTGACTCCAGTCTTGCCATGAAGTACCGTGTTACCCCAGTTAATGGGTTGTGGAGGTCTGGTAGGCAGCCCCTCCTCGTAAAATACTGGTATTCAGCTAAATCCGGCTTGACTGGAAGCCGACCCCAATGTAGTTGGGAAAAGGCTAGGCAGATGATGAGTCAGTAAAAGTCTGATACGGCACTATTACTGCTGCTGGACATCGGCCTTTCGAAAGCTTTGTATTAGGTTTGAAGAGGCCTATGTCCAGCACTTGTCTGCGATTGACTGGACTGATTGATTGGACACACACAAAGGAAAGTCAAAGAGGGTCACCTCTCTCTAACACATTTTTTTATTCTATACCTGAGGCTACAACAGGAGGTTCGCTGAATTTAGGTCAGATAGAGGTTGTACTCCAAATTATTTGGGTGACTGACTATAAGCCAGATAAAATTGAAGACACGTCTCTAATTTTATACTGAACCTTTATCCGAAGCTCGACAAAGCACTAATTAAAAAACTTTTTAATTATAGCAAGATTGTTTGCGCGTGTGGTACCCATGTACATTACATGTTTGTGATATGGAGTGTTCTTTGTTTTAATTAAACGTCAGGGTAAATTAAGGTTAGTAGTTAAAGTACCTAAATCACTGAGATCGTTGAACTTGCGACTATTAAAAGGCAGTTAACATCGGTTATTAATATTAATTAACAGTATTCGCTCACTTCACATTGATTTACCTAGTCTATTTCCGTCCTATAGTATCAGAACTTTCAATGGCACGACTCAACCTATCCGGTCCCCACAACTCAGTTACTAGTTAGGTATCACTTTATTTCTTCACTAAACAGATTGTTAGATCTTTTGGTTAGCATAGCATAGCTTGTGCAGCCTTATAATGTTCCCACGGCTGGGACTCAGGCCGCCTTTTTAGGTGACGGAAAGGGCCTCGTGGCTCCAGTGCGGGTTGGTGGATGTTTCCTAGCGACTTTTTCCTTCATTGTTTTGAGAGCAATGGTGATGAAATAAATTATACAAAGTAATGCTCCTAGCTAGTTCGACACGCAATCCTATCACTCGTAAGTCAGAGCCGTTACCACTGGGCCACCGCTAGATTTTCTGGCTATAATTATGTAATAAATTAAAACATACTGTCTTGATAACTTAGTAAGTTTGGCAGATAGACTTTATATTTCATACTTCCTAAAGAAAATAAATGTAGGTATTATTAGAGAAAAGTGCTTCAATCATTAGGGCCGCAATACTCAAAGGAAATGGGTCGACAGCCCATTTTATTGTGCCAATCATACTTCAATAGTTTTATTGACAAAGACTGAAATGGCAAATCTTTTGACCTACTCCAGAAAGCGAACATTATAAACACCATTGACTCCATTTTTTTATTCCGAATTTGAGATGTTTTGTTTAGGAAGTTTTCATTTGACCTGAATTCGTCAGAAGTAAACAAATAAACCAATAAAGTATTATAACAGACAAATAAGCGCTCGGAATCCGCGTAGCAGCGCCGTGTCACGCGCGTAGCGGCGTAGCACCGCTACGAGCTACGTCACTGCTACGATAAATCTGTAATGAATGTGACGTCATGTTGATAAATTATTTATTGCCTTTTATTTGAGAGAGGTGCTTATAAACGAGTATCGATGGTATTACGAGTATCAACCAGTGATTTTTCTCAAGGGCTCTTCACATGTAGAGAGAATGTATAATAGATTTTTCCTTAAAGCGATGTCCTACGCGGGCACTCCAACGTGAACGTAATTGTGAAGTGGTCTGATGCGGTTTACGTGCATTCAACGCGATACGGCGGCTATTTCCTACGCGCGCAAGAATTGCCATAATTCATTTAAAGCTAGCCACCACATCGCACCGCATAATCTTACACCTACTAACCATTATTGATAATAATTTTTAATTAAGTTCTCGTGAAAATATCAAACGTCCGCTTTGCTTCGCTTATCGCCGCACCACAAATATGTGTGTAGTACAGCAATAGCTATTGTTTGTTTCAGTTGCTGAAACGAAACATGTAACATTATGAGGGTAAGCATCCTTATACCCTATAGAAAATCGCTTTTTTCAAAGAAGGACTTTTGTCTTTATGCTTAAAGGTCCATTTATACGAGGAGAACTTCTTACATTATTCGGTTCGAGTAATCGTACGCTATTATCATAAGCAAATGTCCATTTTCGTAGTTTCAAAATATTTACTTTCAAGCAAGAACCAAGGGAAGACCCTACGATTATGTCATACGAGATTTGCAAGTCAATTATCGCTAGTGTAAACGTCTGTTTAAACAACAAATTATAGAAAAAATGTTTGCTGACGAGGATCTCGACTTGTTTAAATACGATCTCGTATGTCAATTTTTCAAGCATTGTACAAATCGGTTTGTACCGTTTTGAGTGCGAGATTCTAGTTTCGTAATTACTAGAGTTTTACTTGGGCTTTCGTAACCCGAAACATATTTTTGAATGACTTTTTACCTATATGTAAGATGATCCAAAATTGTTTCTTGCCATCCGCCATCCATTTTTTAATCTTACATTTTTTATATCGTTTACGTTTAATTAAAGCTTTTGTTGAAAAAACTGACATAATTAAAATGTCCCCATGCCCTGCAGTCATGGTAGCAACTGGCACAAAACTTCAAAATACAATTATGCTTTGAAATTCTATTTACAGGAACACATTAAATATTAATTTATTTTATTGTTTCTTTTTGTCATAATATGTAATGATGTACAATAAAGTGAATAATAAATAAATAAATATTCTATGGCTAGGCTATTGTCACCAAAATGGAGAACAAGAGGTGTGAATGTTTATATGAAAATAAACTACTTTTATAAATATGTAATATCTTCAAGACGAGAAAACTCTCTGTCTAAATAAGCCTTAAAACCAAAACAGTACATTTGAATAATTCATAACAAAGAAAATGGTCAAAAGGGTGATAAAAAGGTCAAAAGTTCAAACCTAACGTTCACCTTTCCCAAGGTTATCTAATGTCAAGAAATATATCTAAAAGTTATTCCTAAAGAAAGCGTTGCGTTCTAGGAAAATGTTCACAAATGGCTGATGTATGGAAGTTATTTTTACCTAATGTTATTGTAGTGAGACTAGTTATTTTTGCCGTTTTTGATATGCCTTTAGCATTATGCGTTTGAATTTGGTTCGAATAAAATGTTAAATAAAAGAAATGTCTTCGTTCGTTGGTACAAAAAGACCGATGACAAACATTAAAATATTAAATCACACGCTTAATGTAAAGGTTTTATATATGTCTTGTGCAAACAGCTTTCTGGATTTGAATGAAATGGATTACTGGCATGTCTATGACATTGGACAATCATGACATTGATTTTATCCCAGAAGTAAATTCCCTACGAAATTTCTCTACATTCACGCAAGTGAAGCCACTGGCATAAGTTAGTACTAGCTAGTATTTTATAATTCATATGTTACATTATTTGAAACTTGATATATTCTTTCTTACAGGAATCTTGTTTTTTTTTCGGAAAAAAGTCTTCAGTCCTCAGCTTTATACCATAATTAAATGATTTTTGTGATCGGATTAGTTACTCCACAGATAGCTTCCTACAAAGAATTATAAACATACTTCTACCTCTGTTAGAAGCTTCGCTCGTGTGAAAATAGCAAATAACCCCAAGGGAACTTACGAGAAGCATTTAGTCCGCACCGTAGAGGTGTCAACAACGTAAAAGTGGACAGTCGCCGTACGTCGTTGTCGGATGGTAGAAAAGTGATGGCAAGTCATGTAATTTCCGCACGGACTCTCCAAAATGCATTCTATAAAATACCGAAAGGCTGGCTACCTTAAGCCTGTGCTCCAGGCTTCGTAGCTTGGTCTTAACCGAGTTTTATACTCACATAGTTAAAGATTTCATACCCCACATGGTAAAAAGAGCTATTCAACTAACTTCCAAGAAAGCTATCTCCCCTAAGGACAATAAAAGTCGATGACTGTCTAAGATGTCCACAAGCCGGCATCGTAACCGTCCGGACGGGACGGCGTCCGGTGCACGTGACGGCTCTCAGAAGACGTAAGACTTGAGCTCGGCAGGACGAGCACGCTGCTGGCCCCGTGGTTGGAACACGGATTTAGGTTCTGTGGGAAGGGTTAAGAATAATGGGGGAATATATTTTATTTTATTTATCCATCTTATCCTTATATATTCCTCATTAACTCGTGGCTAGATAATAACAGCCGCACAGGTCGATCTTCAAGGCTAAGCAACGCTTGCCAAGGTAGGCCTGTGGATGGGTGACCATCTTAACATACCGAGTTTCCTCCGTGCCTCGGATAGCACGTTAAGCCGTAGGTCCCGGCTGTCATTTGTAGACCTTTGGATTGCCACAACACAGTAACGCAATCGTTACGGATAGTCAGAAACCAGTAAATCTGACTCCATTCTTGCCATGAAGTAGCTCAGTTAATGGGTTGTGGAGGTCTGATAGGCAGCCGCTCCTCGTAAAATACTGGTATTCAGTTAAATTCGGCTTGACTGGAAGCCGACCCCAATATAATTTGGAAAAGGCTAGGTAGAAAAAGATCCTCATATATTCCTCATTCATCCTTATCTTTATATATCTTCTGTACGTGAGTTTGTCATCCAACTCCTCCTAAACGGATTGCCCAATTTGATTGAAACTTTGTATGTATATTTGACTAGACCTACTCAACCAAAATGAAATAGTAACATTTTATTTCTCAATTCTACTCAATGTTGTTTTGTAATAGATTTCTCATGAGTTACTGAACAAATGTATTACATTACCCTTAATTTGTGCTACTGCGATCCCACCTGATGGTAAGCAGTGATGCAATCGTCGATGGTGAGGCGCATTATTTTATTAAGAGCCTATTCACTCTAGCCTTGAAGACACCCAAATTATAGATAGTCCATTAGCTCATGTTGTTGTGAAAATGTTGTACATAAGTATAACATGAACACTGAATAGCCTACGTAATAATCTTTTGTAAAGAACCGTGCCAACGGTTGGCAAGACTGCGCAATATTTTTTCCAGTGTAATAAATATTGACTCCCAAGAGGATACAGATACTAACACGTACTAATAGCACAGACGAAAAAATCTCTTATCTGTTTCAAAAGTACCTATTTTTTATTTCTACTTATACAAATCGTTGCAAACATTTCGAGTGAATGACACGAACCGTCGCATCGTAAGAACTGCGAGTTCGCACTACGCAACGCACATTACTGGTCACCTGTATGCTGAGTGTTTGAGAGTTGTTTTACTTTACGTACGTACGTTACATATAAACAACTCGCCACAACACACAACGTACTATTTGCCTGCTGCGGTTTTCCCGTCCGATTATAATTTGGGTGTCTGCAAGGTTACAGTGAATAAGCTCTTAATAAACTAGTGCACCTCACCATCAATGATTGCATCACTGCTTACCTTCAGCTGGGATCGCACTCAAGCACTAGTTTATAACAATTAAAAAAAAATCATTAACGCGATCGAAACGTTCACCGCGTTTGGCTCTCTGATTGGTCAAGACCTTTAAACTGGCCAATCGGAATATCGAATGTCATACACATGTCGATCGTGTCAACGTCAAAAAAACTCACACTTTGAACCACTGCACGCCGCTTTGCCACCCGGCGTCATATCGCAACGCATCACAGTTTTGTCCGCCCTTAAAACGGTACAAATTATGTCAAGCCGATAAAAATAAACAAATAATCATTCTTAAAAATCAGGGTCACCCAAGGCCACTACTACAAAATATTTACTATTCACAATCATCACTATCTCAAGTGAGCACATTCCTTATCAGTCGTTATCAGGGCTCATCTAGTGCTCTATTTGGGCGCAATTTTTCCATAAGGCTGCGATGTAGACGTCAGCCGCGGGGACGCGGTAACCGGGTCACTCAGATACAGGAGTGCAGCCGAGATAATAGGGCTAGATGCAAACAGATGAGTTTCGTAATGGTATGAAAAAATGTGGAAAAATGTAGAGGGTTTAACATGAAATTCATGTGTAAATAGCAACTGATGAAACACGGTGGACATCTCACATATACGCATAAATCTTTTTGGGAAATACATTCATTGTGCGTACAGCTAAGGAGTGGAATTCTCTGCAAGAGTCAGTTTTTTCTGATAGCTAGTTGACTACCCTGAGAAGAAAGTCCGTACAGCAATCATATAGTGATAAAATCATTTGAGAATCATACAGCTTAGTGCCTGAGCTGGTCTTTGGAAGAAAGAACCATACAGATTTGTTTCCAGTGCAAGCATTTATCACTTTAATTATAACAATACCATTAAGTTGCACCTACTACCGTATGTTCCTACACAACCATAAGGTCGACTGGTTCATGGTTAAGGCATTCAGTCATTTCACAGTTTACCTTTGTATATTTCTTACTAGTGCAATATATTTAATTTTAATAAAGAATAATAATAACATATACACTAACTCTTACTCTAAATTAAAATATGGCGTCAAAAAATTCCTCCGCATAATAATAACTATATCTGTCATGCAAGCCCAGACTATGTGCTAACTAACTCAAGCCCAGCTAGAGTAGTTCTATAATAACTTAAGCCGTCCAGAGGTCAAAGGTCAGTTGCAACCCTCAGCTAGTGTTGCAACCTTAGGGACTACACACACTTATTCAGCTCTATTCAGCTTATGTCCTTAGAAAACGACGATTTTGTATGGAGACGCGTACGCATCCATTCAGCTTTCCGCGTTTATTCAGCTTTCGCGGCAAACAAGTATAAAATGAGAACAAATGTGTTTTGTTCATGCGAGTGCTTTAGATAGAGTTCAGCGCTGTTCTGCCGCGTTCCAGCGTTGTTCCGCCGCGTTCGACGCTGAATGCGGCGGAATAGCGCTGCACACGTATGGTTCTCAACTCCTTGTCGACAAGTTGCAACCTGCATAGTTCCTGGATAGATTAGATTTATCCGAAAATGCTCTTTAAATTTAATTATATTTTGTTTTAATTGGGGTACCAATCTCGCATATTCTCCAACCAAAATTCTATTTACCCAAAATGGGTCGACCCACTGTCGTTCGCGTTGTAATTTTATACAGTTATTTTTTTCTATTCCTTCTGCAAGTGGCGAAACGACAAAAATATCGCACATAGAACTGTCCATGTTGAGGGCACAATACTAATTGAGTAGCTGACCGTCTTCGCAGCATATTCTGCGCCGTAGTAGATAGAAGCATTTTAGCGGAGATAACACTCTTACGCCGCTGTACGCGGCTGATAGAAGTAAAGCTGTATAGACCAAAATCGTTCAGCGAAACGCGAATAGAGCTGAATAAGTGTGTGTAGTCCCTTATACGACACGCACTAATGGTCATTAAAATAAAGTGTTGCCATGCATGCCATGAAATATTTGCGTTGTTAAAACAATCTCTGATATTATTATTAAAACTGATAGCTATATGTTTAATTACCTAGATTGTTTTTCCAACTTGAAAGTTATATTGCAATTTATAGTTTTCGTTTTATTTAATTCGGTTGTACCTTCTCTTCTGTAGGTACCTACCTTATTTTTGTTTTCGAGAGAAAACTATCAAAAGGCGCCCAGACTTTGAGAATAAGTCCAAATAATCATCCAAGTCGGATAACGTTTGCGGATAGCAGCATCTTTGACGCCGAAAAAAATCTAAAGGATAAATTAGACCACTTGAGAACTTCCTCCTTTTAACGATTCCGTACCACATAAGGATAACGCAAGTTAAATGGAACCCTTATAGGATCACTTTGTTGTCCGTCTGTCTGTCAAGACCCTTTATTTCGAAAACGCGTGGAGGTATCGAGTTGAAAGTCTGCGGTCCCTTGAAACTGTGAAAAACCAAACTTCTAAGTTAACGGGAAAAAAAATCTTTACGATACTAACTTAGATTATTTATTTTAAATTCTTCAATGAACGAGTAGTTACAAAACGCACTTCGACAAGTCACCCGTCTTACCTCGTGCAGATTCCTGCGTAGTTACGTTTGCGTAGTTTGAATCCTTCAGTTGTCTCCACAACGTGCACCAAGATGTGGGAAGTTTAAAGAAATCTAAACAAACGTCATTCCTCTCATTCACTGAGGAAAACACGTCGTTTTGTAAAATATCCAACACGACCTGTTTTATTGTTATTTTTTTTATTTAAACTTCGTGCATAGTAGTGGTACATAAGCATAGACCTTTGGGTTAAAGAGACAACACTATGACAGGTCTGCACAAGAAATAATAAATACTTCAAAGGATGGGACTAGGGTTCCGAACGCAAAGGTTAAAACGACACCCTAGTACTAAAACTCCACTGTCAATCTAAGTCTATCACCTGACTGTAGCCTATGGAACCGTGATAGACAGTTAAAATTTTCACAGATGATGTATTTCTATTTCTGCTATAACAACAAATACTAAAAACATAATAACATTTATAAATATTTAAGGAGGCTCCATACCTAGAATAAACGTGATTTTTTGCCGTTTTTATAGGTAATGGTATTAAACCGTTTTACAGCATATTTAAATAAAATAAAAATACTTTAGACTTTTTTTACGGCGCCTAAATTGGATCATTTACTTATCGAATAATTCCCGGAGTACCGAATTTAGGAGAGCTTAAGTGATCCTCTGAAAACATTCCGAAGGCTTTACGTCTCTTGAAAGCTTTGTGTCAGACCTTCGCGGATTAGAGCCACTTGGATTTAGAGGGAATGCAATGTCGTTTTACTTATATTTATATTTTTACTTGTTATTATCGATTGATTCGCGCTTGATCACTATTTCACCGAATAGTAAGAGGATGTGGTCAGTGTGAGAGGTCGTTGTCACCGATAGCCCCCACGAGGACACGGTGGTGCACTTCTACCGTGTCCTCCGGGTGGTCCGCATAACAGTGACACCTTGGGGTTTCTTCCGCACGGATCCGGTGCAGAAACCTCCCGAACTTACTATGTACGGTAAGGACCTGCGTCACATGGAAGGTGAGGATGCCGTAACGTCTATTCAGTAGTGACTAACGTGATAAATCCCCTCTTTGAAACACACTTCACGTCTGCCCAACGTGGTCTACGATGGAGCACGCTTGCTTAGAAATTACCTATTTATTCTGATATTTTATTATTAATCAACTATGCCCAAGCAAGAATCGGGAGCTTAAAACAAAAGGAAAAATACCAAAAATTTCCTTCAATTAAGGCTAATTAATACAATAATATCAAAAGATACAAAAATAGAGCTCTTCCTACAATATATCGAATTGCTTTAATATTTAATGCTCATTACTTTTATTATGTTCGTGGAAAAGTTCCCCTTTCATTTCTTGATGGCCCAAAAACAATGGCTATCGAACAAAACATCTGGCTCGTCGTATCAAAACAATCCATCAATCATATTGACCCCTGAGTTCCACGTACCACTACTTTCAATATAACTAGGTCTAGATCCGAGACTGAAAAACAAAAAGACATATATTTATATTGTAACTAGATGTTACTATTAGTTTCGCCCGCGTGATAGCGGAAAATTATCCCAAGGGAAGATAGTGCCGGGATTAAAAGAGTCCTTTATGCTTATTACAGGACTCAGTCTATCAGTGTACAAAGTTTAATGGTAATCCTTTTTGTAATTTTTGCGTAAAAAGGTCATAATTGTAACAATCATCCATACATATATTCATACATAGAAACTTTCGCTTTTGTAATATTAACTAATAGGATATCAAAACCGAAGAGCAATCAAAATCTGACCGCTGCGCTGTCTTGCCAGAAGGTATTGCAGAACCATAACAATACAAGAAGTCAGTTACAATTTATAATTCAGTTGTTTTACGGTTGCCAACCAGGACGCTTACAAAGAAGTTAATTGGATTGTCGTTGAAAAAAAAATGTCTTATAGCAGCACTCAAGAATTAGTTATCTTTGTGGAAAAAACCTTTCACAAGAATATTCTTGAATATGCGGGAACCTTTTCTTTCTTATATCTATAATTATTATTATTTTTAAGGTTCCATACCTCAAAAAGACTGAAAAAAAACAGAAACCTTATAGAATCACTTTGTTGTCTGTCTGTCAAGACCCTTTAGCTCGGGAACGCATGAAGGTATCGAATTGAAATAAAAACTACACATATACTGGAATCTTCGGTCCCTTGAAGCTGTGCAAAAATTACGTCCTACAAAAAATAGATACACCCGTTGACCTAGAATACTGGCCATGAAGCAAAAGAAAAAGTCTGAAAACTGAAAATTTGTAATAAATTAGTGCTTGACTGCAATTCCGTAATTTGATAGTTAACTAATACCAAACTTTGTCCTGATGGCCCGGTTTGATGAAGTCGCATCAAACCGGGCCATCAGGACAAAGTTTTCACGAAAATAAGTAGTAAGTGAAGTTAATACCTATCAAACTAGATGCCATACTAAGCAACGTTCACACACGTGTGATCCACACAGGACTCCAGGACCCAAAACGTGAAACTCACCGTAATAGAGTTGAAAGCAACTGTTGCCATTCCAATTACTCCAATTGGCTGCAGTGTTAGCGGCCAGCAGAATTGGATTCCCTCCCATCCTGAACTTTCCTCCCGTTCACAGGAAATCAAATTGGATTCCCTGAGTCTGACGGTTGACTGAAGTTGTAATTTTCTGGAAAAGTTTTGATGTGAAGCTGATTTAATTTTCCTATCTCAATTGGAAACCTTCCACAAGTATAATGAAATAATATATTATACCCATTAATCCATGAATCCCCGACCGGTCTCATGCGACCGCGCTGTTATTGTTTTACTATTGTGTCTCGTTTCGCGGGTATGTGATAAGTTGTAACAATATACATACATTAGACAATATTATAATTGTAAAATAAATATTCTAACCTCTAGAATATAATGAAGGTCATTCCTTATTTCTTTTATATGACGGGTTGAGAACCTGATCTATAATACATTTGAAAGGAGAAACTGATAGACTGACATACCAACGCACAGCAAAAACTACTGGGACTAGGAACGTGAAATTTTGCACAAGGTTTCCTTCTAAGCCGTAGGCGAGCATCAAGAAAGGATTTCCCTAAATTCACCCCCTAAGGGGAGGAAAAGAGGGTTCAAAGTTTGTAGAGAGAAACCTACTTTCACTTAGGCAAAACAACTTTTCTTATGAAAACTATACATTAATAAACATAAAGGTTTCTTTTTCATATCGGTATTGCTTTTACAAATAATAAAGGCCCTAAAAGTATTTTACTTTTTTCTTGTGTGACCGCTGACATTAAAATAAAAAGCTCTCGAACTGTCGTGATAGAAAGCTTTTAAAATTGATGAGTGGGATGAAACCACCCACTGCTTTAATATGACTGCGTAGTTATTGATAAAATCATTCTTTTTCAATAATATTTATTGAGCCAATGAGGCAAAAACCAAAAAAGTAAAAATTAAGTAAAATTTTGATTGAAACTTAAGAGTGACATCTTGAGTGAGTGATTTCTGATTTGAAAATTTGAAGATGAGTATTTATCAAACTGTACTTTAACCTGTCAAAATTTGGCGTTCAAGTAGGACAAATTCTTAACTCAAAATACTCAATTCAAACACCAACCATATCTCAAGAATTTCCAAGATATCTTGAATTTCCTTAAAACATAGCTCCTACTCGTACTAAATTTTTAGTCGTGTTATTAAAAATATAATATCGTCACTTATTTTTGGCTGACTGACATTTTGACTATTACAAGTGCCTGTAAATTGTCTACTTAAAATAAATATTTACTTTTGATATAACGAGGCAAGTTGAACACACAGTTTAATTAATTTAAGAAGTACAAAGATTCCATTTCCAGAATTAATTATTATTAAAATTGACGAGGCAAAGAACTCAACATTTCCGACATTTCCTAGTGTTTTAAAGTTGTCAAAAAATAATAAGCTCGTTTTGACATTTTTCATCGCGACGGAACTACTGAAGAAATAGAATACTCGCAATACATTCCATCATATATTGCGTATTTATTTGTTTAAAACACTTTATGTAATTAATTATTATTTTATCGTTTCTTTCAGATTCGTTCCAAGTTACATTTTAGAGTAAACTTTACTTGGGAAGTGACACAACAAACTCCCCAGCAACACGTTTGCTTGCTTCTGCACCGCTTCAAATGACGTGCCACAGCTATATCCAAGTCATTTAGCTATTCTACCTTCTTTTTCCTCATATTCGCTTTTAGATTAAACTGATGAAGCTAATGTATTGGAGTGAAAGGTCTCGATATCTGTGAGGCTATGATAGATGAGCTGGGCGCCCAGTAACCCGCGCCTTCGTTGATTAGCTAATATAGCATGACTAGCAACTGTGCACGTTATAGATTAGTAATACTAGCGACTAGCCACGACTTTGTTCACAAAGAAACCCAAAGCATAAACCCTTACTTTGAATGTATTTTAAAAAAAGATCCTGCCTGATGTCTCGAACCCGCGAATGACTGAATGTGATACGATCACGCATTGTACATATATTGTCTCTTGAATTGTAAAATACTCACTACTACCGCTTCGCTTCGTCTTTTATACCGCGTACATCGAAGGACTAGAACAATTTGCCTGCTGCGGTCTTCCCGTCCGATTATCGATGATCGCCAAACTTAAGCGACAAATCGCATATCTCTTATCTCGGGGTATATAGCTCACAGAACCGATGGTCGATATCAACAAAATTTCTAATATTTAAAAAATTCAAAGCTTCTAAGTAACGTCATTTATTTTACTTTGTAAGCAAATTATAAGGTAAAATAATATCCATAACATCTTCATATAATGATAACGTGATGAAATAACAAACATACACAAATACTTACGCCTATTATTCGCATTTATTATTTTCGATTATTAGTGTGACTTGACTAGATTTTCCCTGTTCCTTACCAACTCACTCAAATCACTGATATCGGCGAAAGACAATCAATATAAGAAACCTATACTAAGCCTATAAAGATTAATCCTCATCCCTTCACTGGAAGACAATAGGCCTTTTTAAGATGAGAAATCGTCAAATAACTTATCTCGCTCTGGGTTTTTATGTGAGGGTGGAAAGTCGTGCTTGCAACTGAAGAGTTTGTTTTTTGCGTTCCAAGGCCATGGTGCCCTTTTCAAACCATTCCGTAGTCATAAGAATAACTGCGGGAACATAACATTTGAATGAATTACCGCGAGTCTAGAAAGAAAGGTTTATTCAGTAAAAGTCTGATACGAACTCACGCTGTACCCTAGAGCTGGAGAAGTCGCCTCAAGAATAGGTCTTAACCCCCCATCTACTTGCATTTATTCTGTCTATAGTGGTTTAAATCGTGTGTTGTTCATTCGCGAGTCTCAAAACTCTTTTTCAACACAATGGCTAAACGTAACCAAACTCTGACATGTCGATTACTATTACGCACTAGCGCGACAATTAAGTCAAAACCTTTTTAGTAAACCTCCTTGTTCTCAAAATAGACTTCCAATGCGAAAATAGTCACCAAATTCTCGGAACCGCTTCAGCGGTAATCACCAACATTACACAGTGATATCATAATGTACTATTATAGACTTCGTCCATATTCCGCCCCGTCATTTTACAAACAAATCGTTACTACCCCGGCGAACCGTTCTTATATCTTTTTTTATGATTCGCCCCTTTCCTTGAACTTTGACATACTGTAGCATTAATATAAAAGCGGTGGTTCTGGGACTATTCCAATATTTGACAACACTATCCGGTGCTCCTACCAGCCGTGAAATTAAAACTCTCCAGTATGTAGCTCTGTTATTGTTTTGCCAAAATATGAGGCTCAGAGTATCAGAATTTTGGTGCTTTCTGGGTCAAGTTGTTATGATCAAATTAAATGATAAATGATTTTTTATAGAATTGTCAAAAACACTTTCACACGTCAATTTTTATTTGGTTAATTTCAGCTAGATGAGGTCGATGTTTCCTAGCGGACTACCCTGAGAAAAAAAACACCGAAACAAACTCAGAGGTCAAAGTCTCTTTTGATGTACTCGTACATTCAATAACATGTAATGGTTAAATCACAGAACATATAAAGGAATTAAATCATATACGAACCATGCAGATTATAATTTGATTTTCATCGAACCATTATATTATTCGAGAAGTTAAAAGTTGTGACTTTTATTTTGTTCTTCACAAATAAACGACTCCATTTTCCTGAAATTCAATTTCAATAATTTTATTATGTATTAGTAAGAGCCAACCAATTTGACTAAGAAATTAATTTAACTTGCTTTCTTTGAAGAACTTCATTGTTTATGAAACCATAATTCTATAGCCGATATTCAAATTATCATGTAGACATAAAATAATCAAATATAATAGGTTACCTTGACGTGAACAACACAAAGAATAAAAACTTTCCCTCATTATTTTTGTTTTCGACAACAACAGCCGCTTACCTACTCGAAGATAGGTACCTATATAGCGATGGCTTAGAGTGAAAACCTCATAACTGCGAAATTCTTAAATTTCAGGAGGCAAATTTTTCGTGATTCAAGATGTTGCGTTTCAAGCTTTTCTTTCCATCATCATCATCATCTACTTAGCCTTTTCCCAACTATATTGGGGTCGGCTTCCAGTCAAGCCAGATTTAGCTGAATACCAGTATTTTACGAGGAGCGGCCGCCTACCAGACCTCCACAACCTATTAACTGGGGTAACACGGTACTTCACGGCAAGACTGGAGTCAGATTTACTGGCTTCTGACTATCTGTAACGACTGCCAAAGATCTACAAATGACAGCCGGACCTACGGCTTAACGTGCTATCCGAGGTACGGAAACTCGTAATTAGTTTAGTTAATAAAGATGGTCACCCATCTACAGACCAACCTTGGCAAACGTTGCTTAAACTTGAAGATCGACCTGTGCGGCTGTTGTTATCTAGCCACGAGCTCCTTGAAGCTTTTCTTTCCGAAAATGGAATAACAAAGTATAAATAACTTAAAATTGCAGATACAGGGTTTTCACTCTAAGCCGTCGATATAGGTAGGTAAGTATTCTAGAAGCCATTTTTCTTTAGGAAGCTTACAGGAAGCCTTTACCGGCTTTCCCGCTTTTCGGAGACAAAAGGTGACACTAAAACCCTCTGAACCAAAGGTTAAAGAGGAAGACGCTTTTCTGACCAAGCGATGCGAATCTCAAAGAGATTAGGTTTTTAACGTTTAAGTGTTTTTAGGAATTCTGTCTTGATTGTGCATCTAGGAAAATATGATGTGTATCACTTAGAAAACAATGAGGTGGTCCTTCCATGGGAGATTTGATGTGAGCGGCACTGGACATGTTGTGGTTACATTAAGTCATGAATCCCCGACCGGTCTCATTGGACCGCGCTTTTATTGTTTTACTATTGTGTCTCGTTTCGCGGGTATTGATAGGTTAAGGGGAAGTCTATGTCCAGTAGTAAAGACAAAGGTGTATCGTTTAAAATCATGGTCATACAAAAAAGCTCAATACAAAATCTTAAGTTTATTTAATTATTTATTAAAACTTTAAGTAAAGCAGTGTTACATAGGCGGACTTAATCCAGTAAGGCATTCTCTAACAGTCAAGCTTAAAAAGACTACCTACCTATACAACCAAAGTGTAATCCTTTTAAGGTTGGTTTAAAGCATGCAACAATATAAAAATAATATTTAAAGTGGTAGTAGAGAGTGACGGAATTAAGGTCTTATAATCGTAAATATTTTAGTCCTTCAACAGTTCGAACTACTAAGTCCTTTTGCTAAGTACTTTTCTGCTAATTCATTCTACTAAAAGGCTTGGCCATTAAAGAGGAAAAGGCTTAACATCAGGAAAATTTCCAAAACTTTTCACGTAATTTCTCTCGCCAGCCTTTCCATTTTCCACAATTTGGTCGAACCGATTTTAGATTAAAATTCCTCTCTAATAACTTCATAAATGCGTAGTTAACATGTCGTCATCTTCCTGCCCATGTCGCTTTTTATTTGGGGTCAGCGTTTTGTTCTTCCGTTCTGTCCTGTCACTCGTCACGCTATCACTAACTCCTTTCTCTTTCATATCACTTCTCATAAATCCATCCATCTTTTCTTTGGCTTTCCTCTCCCTCTCCATTCATCTATATCATCATCTGCCCAGCCTTTTCCCAATTACATTGGGGTCGGCTTCCAGTCAAGCCGGAATTAGCTGATTACCAGTATTTTACGAGGAGTGGCTGCCTTTCAGACCTTCACTACCCATTAACTGGGGTAACACGGTATTTCATGACAAGACGAGTCAGATTTACTGGCTTCTGACTATCCGTAACGACTGCTAAAGATCTACAAATGACAGCCGGGACCTACGGTTTAACGTGCTTTTCGAGGCATAAAGGAAACTCGGTATGTTAAGATGGTCAACCATCCACAGACCAACCTTGGCAAGTTTTGCTTAACCTTGAAGATCGACCCGTACGGCTGTTATTATCTAGCCACGAGCTCATCCTTCCATCTACATGTAAACCATAATTCGCTGCGTAGTTAACATGTAAGCTTTTATATAAAACGTGTCAATTTCACCAATAAGTGAGGATCGATCGCCATTTGTCGTGTAGGCGTAGTCTGCTAGAGGTGAGACACAAGCCTGCGTGTCACTGTCACGTGTCGCACGCGTTTACTAGAGGGGGGAAGGGTTGGAATTATTGAATGGGTTTTTGTGACGTAGTTTTTGGTCCTGTAGTTTTTTTTTAACGAGATTTTTGTATCGGTGTCGGCTTGGTGTACATCTCGATTCCTAACACATTTTGCTTATGGTGAAAAATAATCGAATTACTTCTCCCGCTCTAGGACGGAACGGCAGAGCGTTTCTAACTTTTACAAACCACACCTTTGCTCCTGTTAGACCTTTGCGTTTCAGGACCATGGGTTTCCCTTTCAGAAGTCAACCCATGGTCCCGAGATTCCTAACACAAACTTTTGTACCTACAGCAAAAGCATTCAAGGTCAGGTAGGGGTTATATTATATGACATTACATGACTGGATTTTCTCGGAAGGACCTACTCGAAACTTTGAAACTTGTGCTTAACCATCCAACAGTTTTCCCGGTACTATGTTATAACTTCCTGAATGTAAGTACCTTTGTAACAGATCCACTCTGTATATGCCATATCTAACGTGAAACCATTACGTCCTCACACCATGAAATTCACATTAAATTCAACAGTTAAATCGCAGTTCTACCCGGAATGAGCAAATACTGCGGGGTGATGATAACGGGAACACTCCATCACGGTTTCACCCCTGGGTTTGTTTGTTTGTAAGCTGTTTGCTAACTGCTAGCTTATGGGAGCTTAGCAGTTATCAGCTACACGATATAACTTGGTGGCAATACTAGCTACTTTATAAAAATAAAGTTAATCTTGAAATAAAACATTTGAATTGAAAATATGTTTTTTTAAGCGGGAACTACATTAGGCCGACGTCGCGTCACGTTGCATGGGTCTACTGTACTGTAGCTCTACAAGTCTAATTGTCATGTAAATTGTACGGACATAGATGCGCTCAGATTGGCGTACGTGGCCTACGTGTGCGCAATCATGTAGCTCTACTTCGACTTGAGTTACTTATTCAGTAAAATACCATTCGGGAGTTAGTTCACTTGACCACTTCTTTGCTCAAGTTAACTACAAAATATCCTGAAAGTTAGGTACCAAAATATTGTTTTAATAACTTTAAAACTAGATCTACACTTTAGTAGATAAATTGCTTTGTGTCCGGCTTCGGGTCCGGGATGTATACATACATTTATTGAAGACCAACTTCGGGCGTCGCATTAATAACTTATATTTTCTTTTTGCTCCAAAAAATTTACATATCAATCAAAAATCACTTCACCTATAATTTTCGAAACCTACTCTGAAAGTGTAAAATCCTTAAAAGTTTATTTATCTAGCCAGTTTGCAAGCTAATAAGAAAGATTACTCATGTGATATCCTTTCGATAAACTGTAACATATAACGCCCGTTTTCAATAAGCTATCTATCTACAGTTGCAGCTACTAAAGATAAACAAATCTATCATTTTGCCCTTACTTGTTTTCCTATAACCTACCGACGGATAGCATTTCCTACCAATGTTGTGGATGAATAGATAGAATCTTACTGTTTATCGGGGATAGCTGTATACATATCTATGAACCGCGGCTTGTTATTGAAAACGGGTGTAACTTCATCATCATCTGCCTAGCTTTTTCCCAACTATATTGGGGTCGGCTCCAGTCAAGCCGGATTTAGCTGAATGTTAGCTAGGATCGTTTAGTCCCATAATACTTAATCACAATTGATAAATCTCGCTACATGTCACTGTAAATTGATCTACTGACACTGAAACAATACATAATTGGAATCACGAGACACTGATCACATTGAAACACATAAGCATAATTAATTGAATAAATCCCTCAAAGCTGGTACAGCTAGCAATATCAATCTATTTTATTCATTTTCACTTTTTAGGTCAATATTCATCGAAGGACTGTGTTTTGCCCTTGCCCTAGATTATTTTATTCCATTTTGTGATAGCATAAAGTGAAAATGGTCATTTTTATGGCATCTCTTTGAAGTGGAGTATTTGTGTTAATTATTATTCTATAGTAGCGTGCAAAATGATCGTAAATTATTCAGTTTATTCATGATTATGGACCTGTGTATTAGAATATATGTTATGTTTCATATTGCTTTTACGCTTAACTAGTCAAGCACGTGTAACACACACATAGAAAGTTTTATTGTTCCCACTGCTGGGAATCAGGGCTCCTCTCTAGGTAGCGTTGCCAGGCGTCCGGATAAAGCCGGACACGGTCAGTTTTTTTGATTGTGTGTCCCGCCAAATTAATAATAATAATAATAATAATAATATTTGTTTATTTTCCACCACAAAAATTTTTACAGATTATTACACTTAGTACATTTTAATATCGTTATAATGGTGGACTGGAGCCTAAACTAGGGAAAACCCTGTATTTCAGGCCTCCAGGACACTCGCCCACGATTAAAGCATACAGTACACACATTTACACCACTATATAAGAAACAAGCACTACCTGTAATTGTTTCTCACATAGCTGTACATTGTTCCAAATTAGGTGGAGACCGGCCAGTTTTTTTTTTTAGACCCTTTTTATAGATTTGTAATACGAGTAATTACTTGTTATTTTATTAGAATGTAAAAAGCAAGATTACCGGAATTCATAAAAAAAAGTCTTTCTTTTTAATCAAATGTCCGGCTAGAGAGGGACTAGGCCATAATCCACCCCAGGACCCAGTGCAACTTGGTAGATATCACATGTCTTCGAATTTTTGGTCCTAGGACATGCCGGTTTCCTCAAGATGTTTTCCTTCACCGTTTTGAGAGTAATGGAGATGAAATGTAATGAATCAAAGTAATGCACCTGGCTGGATTCGAACTCGCGACGATTCGTAAGTTGGGGCCGATACTACTGGGCTCTTAAGTCAATGTAAATTAAACATATTATCATCATCATCATCTCAACTGAAATACTTCACTTCTGGTCAGAGGCCTCCCCCAAGCGTCGTCACAACTACCGGTTCTGTGTGTCTTACATTCCTTGGATGCCCGCGACCCACGCCAGATCAACAGGCCTTCCAACGCTTTGTCTTCTGGCACGTGGTCGCCACTCCAGAACCTTTCAGACAACCCTAATATATTAAAAAAAAATAGAAGGAAAGATAAAAAACATAATTATTGTCATCCAAATTGCAATCGCCTAATTAAACCACAAAACAATTGCCTCCTTTATACAACAATAATCCCCGCCAAATATCCATTTGACAATATTTACATTAGGTCGGGGAAAAATGACAATTTTCCCTTGCATGACGTGGGAACGAGCGCGCGCGCCGATCCCACGGGGGGTGGCGCGTGCGACGCCGCGCGTAATCACTATACTACGGGAATTAATTCACCCCCCTTGTTATCAATATCATTGATTGGCAAAACTCCACCTTATTAATCTTGAAATAGAGTCTAAATTCAAATGGAGGATGATTAGTAGTGCTTCTGTACGAAAATATATTCTGTGGTTTAGATTTTAAGGTAGGTTTTTAAATGAGGGTGTGGGGGATATTAAAAATCAAAAGTCTTATCGATGACTGATTAAATGATCGAATATGTGACAATAGCTGATATGTATTTATGGTGGCTGAAGTTTATGTGTGGGCAATAAAATTATGTAGATTAATTTATTGCAGTCTAGTGCTGTTTTGAATTACCACTTAATGTAAATAAGAGCAGCCGCTCCTCGTAAAATACTGGTATTCAGCTAAATCCAGCTAGACTGGAAGCCGACCCCAATGTAGTTGGGAAAAGGCTAGGCAGATGATGACTCAATGTAAATAAGAGTGTCCATGGAGTGTCTTGCACATTCTTCTCCATAGAGATCTACGGTTTGAAATGTGCAAGTAGCATAATTTTTTCGGACAGACTTACACCTCTTGAACTTTCAAAAGCGCCTGTATTAGTTTATTTGAAATTAGCTTCTACCCGCGACTTCGTCCGCGTGTTCAAGAATCGGGATAAGAGATAGCCTATGTTCTTTTCCATGTCAAATTACATATGCATGCCAGATTTCATCCAAATCCATTTAGCTATTTTTGCGTGATTAAGTAACAAACATCCACACTTTTACGTTTATAATATTAGTTAGGATAGTTAGGATCAATGCTTTTGAATTTTGACTTTTATGGACAGAATACTTACTTGAAATTCGACTCTACATATAAAAAACTATTTAATGTAAATACATTATAGGGCCTCAAGTGCATTTCCCAGAAACAAGTGTGACTCTACAAGCAATAAGCGTCGTTAGATCTGCTATACAGGGTGGATTCTAAAGTGAGGGGTGGTGAGTTCACCGGGGTGGTGATGCAACCAGTTGCATGACCGATTAAATATAATGCAGTTTTGCAGAACCAAGCAGACACCAGGTTAGGCGAGGCCTGCCTTAGGATCGATGCCTTCTACGACCATGGGAGGAAATCTGTTTATTTTTTTTTGTTATTATCTAGTGCTTGACTGCGATCCCACCTGATGGTAAGCAGCGATGCAATCGTTGATGGTGAGGCGCACTAGCTTATTAGGAGCCTATTCACTCTAGCCTTGAAGACACCTAAATTATAATCGGACGGGAAAACCGCAGCAGGCAGATTGTTGCAGTCCCACGATGTACACGGTAAAAATAAACGCGATGTACGCGGTAATGTAAAATTAACTTATACCAGAAATTACCTAGTCCTAGAGATATGAAGAATTTATATTTATTTATAGTAGGTATAATAAAAATACACTTAAGTTCGTTTTTAGTTAGTGCAATTAGTTTAGAGTTTTTATTTATACTTAACAAATATTACTTTCCTAAATTTTTTTTTCACTATTGCCTATAGTAACGTTAACAATATTTATGAATGTTTTTACTCCCAGTAATGAGTAATGACACTAATTAAGTACTTTTAAGTCATCTATAATAGGCTTTTCCAATATTCTGGCAGGACATTGTTCAGTTGACCTACATTTATGACCTATTAAAACCTGAGCATGTGAACAGCGCGTCACAATTAGCAGTGTTATTGTAATTATGCAACCTGTGACGCAATGCTGTGATAACACACGCGTGTTTACCGGGCACGGGCACGTAATACGGCGCTGTGATGTTATGCCGGCGCTTTGGGTTTTCCTTACAATGCCTTTCAATTAACAACTTAAATATTAAGGACTTCTTACATGACAACTTGAGATTTTGGCTACTATATGCATATAATCGACCATCATAAGCATGCATCGGCCTTGTAATGTTCCCCAAGCTGGGACTCAGGCCTTCAAGCCTCTTCTCTAGGAGAAAGAATGAACCGTAATCTACCACGCGGGCTTAGTTCGGATTAGTGGATATCACGACCAACTTAATACACGAATCGACATTCAAATACCTACATCAAAATAAAAGAATATAGCTTTATGAAATTCATCATCATCATTTTATCCGAAAGACGTCCATAGCTGGACATAGGCCTCCTTCAAGCGTCGCCACAATGACCTGTTCTGTGCGTCACTAACGAAATATGAAATTATTCTCTGCCTTATATAGGTACTCATTGAATAGAAATAAAATAGGTCAAAACCACCAAAACATACGACTTAGTTGGCTTTTGTTTTTTAGTCTTAAATATAAATAAAGTATTACATCACAATTAGGTATCATCACGGTATCGTGATAGGCCCGCTACGCGTCACCAATAGTCACCACTTTTTACCGTATGCAAAATAGAACACACTGAAAGAATTTACAATTGCGGCAATGTTACCACATTTAATTATCACTTACTTAAGAAGGTGCCTACCTCTTTTCTGTATTGTACAATGTCACATTAGTTATCACATTTACGCTACATTTAAGACCTCCCCTTCTAAATATGTTGCAAGCTCTGACTTGAACTCCCACAAGACCTGACAAGTACCTCTACTTGCCCGTGAAAATGTCTAAGTAAATTAACTATAATTTGAACAACATTGTTTAAAGGGAACCCAAACTATTATGCCAACTATTATGTAAATACATGCGAGGTCGATATATTAGTATCTTGTATTAAATATTGAATTTATAATAAACAAGCGACTCGACCCAGCTTTGCGAGGGTGTTACAGAGCTTTGAAATTTTCGGCTTTTTGTCTAATATACCTACTTGTATTATTCATCTGAATTTTACTCGTGAATTACTCTGCCTATAGGTGAAAATCGCGTAAAAATCCGATGTGTAGTTTTTGAGTTCATTGCTAACAAACGACAGAGAATATGTATTTATAAATATTTGTCGTCTTGTCTACTTATTTAAAGAGATATGCAAATAAGTTACAAATCATGTAACACACAAAAATCTCTACGCGAGAAACTGCAGAGTGTGTATGTTGTTAATAAAACATAGCCCCACACTTTGATCAACAGTCCATTTTTGATCGAAGGTCCCACACTAGGCACTACCCCTGTGGTGTAGGTGCGTTCGGTAGGCCATACAAATATTTGTTCTATATGGAAATCAAACCCACGACAGACAGGTATTAACCCAACAAATGTGTCTTCAGATAAATAAAAAACTGAACCAATAAATTAGTTCCTGGAAAATAATAATTTAACCAGCCGGTAACTCTACCTTATTATCATTTTCCTGGAAGCAAATTACAGGCAACGGTACCAGGAACAAATTCCTGAAACAAGAGATTAATATCGAGATTTTAATATTACAGCTTTACGGTATTTTCCTGAAAGATTTTTGCTGCTAAATAATAATCCTGAAAACAGTTCAATGACGGAGACGTTTTGTTATAATAATAATAATAGAGTTCGCTGAAATCAATTTAAAGTTTCATGGTTTCTATATAGTATATCGAATTTAAACAAAATGCGTGGTAAGCACGCGTTTGAAGAATCGAATAACAGAAAAATACATATATTATTTTGCAATGTTCTTATAAAATCAAAGAAAATGAACGTTAAGGGCGGGCGGCATGCTAGCTTCAATAACTTGCTAGCTATGTAAATTGTTTCAGAAGTTATATTAAACTTGTTATAACTATAGCAAGGATAATATGCCTAAAATAGATTAGGTACTGTTGTTCATACATGTTTACTGTTATGTTCATATATCTTAGATGCGATATTATGAAAAAGAAATCAAATCAGCGCGAGGAGCCTAGCACCTTCAAGTACATCCAGCGAAAAGAATGGAATAGAGATTACTTTGTTTCGGACACAAAATATCCATATAGTGTTTATTTATTACAGCTTGGAGGACTTACAGCTAAAACAAACTAAAAATAAAAACAAGCATAGACGACAGCAAGCCAATAACTAGTCCTCACGTATAGTGTCAGACTTAAATTGAGAAGTGAGCTTAGCACCCTTTACACAACGATTTTAACTTATTAAAATGTGAAAGATACTTTAGTGTTGCTGTTTGTATAACTTTTATTAAGTTATTATCTTGTGTTAGTACCCATAACCCCTTGCACAATTAACAATCGGAGAGCTACAGCTCTCCGCTACAGTTGCTGTAGTGACTATTTCTCTCTCCTGTCCAGCGAAACGCTTTCTTTCGTCCTATTTAATTTTGCTTTTATTTACAGCCTAGAAAAAAGTTTTTAGTTAGTAAATATCTCAGTCTACTAGTAGGTATAATTCTAAAATTAATTCACAATTATAACATGATTTTTCTCCAACAGAATCTGTTTCCAATTTCCGTGTTATTTTTTATGAGGAATATCATTCTATTAAGTACTTCCCGTGTCATATGTATAAAATACCACTTTTAGTTGTAAGATTGCCTATTGTGTTTTATAAATTATATGGAAGATATAACAAAAAGGTATATCTGGTATATCCTATCTATACCGATACGCTACGCAGCAAAACCATAAAAAATAATGTTTGCTACACAAAACAACGTAACATTTGCGGCTTCAGAACCATTCAGAGTCAAGTTGTCAAGCGGCGAACAACATGGAAAAGTAATGGTATTCGCTATGGCGTGGCATTGTCGACTGTCAACTGTTTCGCCTCCCACGCAGTTTGAAAGTCAAGGTCTAAGGTACTGCTCACACCGAGGGCGGTGCGGCGGCGAGCGAGGCTATCAGTTCTCTGAATAAAACTTTTGTCTTTGCTCTTATGATAAAGGGATGATGATGGGATAGGAGTAACCGAAACTACCGGATATTTTCGTAATGAAAAAAAATATCCGTAACCGAACCGATAGATATAAAGGATTTTGGACAAAGGTAGAGTCTAAATGACAGTTTAATAGGTACAGGTTTTTGTTCATTTTGACGATTTCTCCAACGAAGGGACCTTTAAAGGCGCACAGCACAAACAGTAAAAGATCCACTGATCTACCGTAAGAGCTTATGGACTGAGAATGGGCACCGAGGTGATTCTAACAAGCAATTTTACCCCTGGAATGACAGAGATGACCATTAACATTAGCATTATCGGCCTTGTAATGTTCCCACTGCTGGGACTCAGGACTCCTCTCCAGGAGAGGGAGTAGGCAGTAATCCACCACGCGGGCCCAGTGCGGATTGGTGGATGTGACATGTCTTCGAATATTTGGTTCTAAGACATGCATGAATTTTTGGTAGATGACCATAAGCTGAGATAACCACATAGTACCATCAGAAGTTGGCCAGCTATTTGCTACAAAGTATCGCTCTCTGTGTGTACAAGTCCTGAAGGCTGCGGCGGCCGACCATTAGTGTGCGTTATCGGAATCTGTGTACACTGTACAGCTACAAGTACAGGTAGGAGTTAAAGGCTTCATATTGCTGCCAGGTGCGAACAACTTTGATAAGGAGAATAGAGTAATGGAGGTAAAAGGCGATGAATATTATCTTACTAGCTGAACCCCGCGGTTTCACCCGCATTTTTGATTACTGCTCCGCTCCTATTGGTCTTAGCGTTATGATATATAGCCTATAACCTTCCTGAATAAATGGGCTGTCTAACAGTGAAAGAATTTTTCAAATCGGACCAGTAGTTTCAGAGATTACCCCCTACATACAAACTTACAAACTTACAAATTTTACCTCTTTATAATATTACTAGCTTTTGCCCGCGACTTCGTTCGCGTGGAATAGTGACTTCCGGCAGATTTTTACGGCTTTAACGATTAACGGCTTTAATGACATTCCGTCCTAAATAGCTTACTTGTAACCGCGTGCCGTTACATAGCCTTGGTGGATCTAGGTTTCTCATAAGCATCACCGGAACTCCAACTTTCAGCCTCAACTTGTGAGAAGGCACTCCTGATAACTCTAAGGAGTTGAGAAACTCTGTTGGGTAAGATGTCACTTGCTCGGCATCCACGACGTTTTCTACTGATAGATACTCGATGACATCTCCCTCTACGTCAGACATAATTTGGTAATTTATCCGGCCTACTATTTCATTTGTTGGCGCCAATATCACCCTTTCGCATAACCATTCCCGATTTTCGATATTAGCGCGTAAATCCGGATAGACACTATTTTTTAAATTGTATGTGCTATCCAAAATTTGGCATAATTCGCTGCTCAGCGTGATCATACTCTCGGAGTCGGTAGGCATGCGATCCTCGCCGATCTTCAGAAGAGCAGCAGCATACTGCCCGGCTTGACAATCATTATGGAGTAATACTCGCATATTCGTCGACAGTGAAACCTTTTTCACATGTGTCCATAGCACAGATGCTTTTAAACAGGCATTGATTTCATCTGCCGGTGTGCCCCTTGCTATAACCGGCAGGGTCTGCCGGAAGTCACCGGCCAATAGAACCACCATTCTTCCCATAATACCTTGATTGTTTTTAATGTCTTTCATCGTGCGATGAAGTGCTTCGATTGTTATTTTTTTACGGGACATCGTACGTTCATCCCAAACTAAAAGTTGTATTATATTATATTTTCAAACCTTTTTACTATTTATTTACATTTTTCCGATGAATTTTCAGTACTGAATTGATGCCGACTCTTGACCAATAGATGGCGCTGTATGTCCGGAATAAATTTTATTTTTTATCTTACTTTTCATTTTATTTTTTGTAATAAAAACTATCCTATGTCCATTCTCAAGTTCCAAACTATGTCTGTACCAAATTTCACACAAATCGGTTCAGTAGTTTAGGCGTGAAGCAAAGACAGACAGACAGACAGACAGACAGAGTTACTTTCGCATTTATAATATTAGTTTGGATTTGGATTAGTATTAGTATAGATTTAGCATAGCATATATCATAATCAGCCTTATGGTGAATGCTTCAGGTAGCCCGCGAAATTCAAATTTTCTTACGTTTTTTGCAATTTGCAAGCCAGTGGTAGGTTGTATGAAGTTAAAAATACTTCAGCGGTTGTAAAACGTAACTAGTTACATAATTATAAACATAAAAATCAGGAATACAAGCCTCCAAGCTCACTTAGTTGCAAGAACGTTTTTGACCTCGAAAAAATCGTTCCTACACTTAGGTGAGCTTGGAGGCTTGTATTAATGATTTTTATGTTTATAATTATGTAACTAGTTACGTTTTACAGCCGCTTAAGTATTTTTAACTTTATACAACTTATCACTGGCTTTCAAATTGCAAAAAACGTAAGAAAAATTGAATTTCGCGGGCTAAGCTGGAACATCCCCCATGTTCCCACAGCTGGGACCAATAAATTACCACGCGGGTCTAGTGCGTTTTGGTGGATGTCACATGTCTTCGACTGTTTGACTCTAGAATATGCCGGTTTCCTCACGAAACGGTGAAGGAATACCCTTCACTGTTTTGAGAGCAATGATGTTGAAGTAACTTGCACAAAGTAATACGCCTGGTTAGGTTGGAAGTTTGGAACCCGTGACCTAACTCGTAAGTCGGGACCATTGTCACTATTGCTCTCTATAATTATTTACATACTCGTACTTATTTAATCTTGATAAATTGTCCAGCTTTAGGCATAATATACATAGGTTTATAATTTATATCTTTATCAATATTGATGAACTTGGCATATGAATATACCACCCTATAGCTAACATAAATGTGTGTAACTGTGACCCCTGAGTTTGTTTCGGTGTTTCTTCTCAGGGTAGTCAGTTAGGAAACACCGGCCTCATTTAGTAACAAAAAAAAAAAGTCCATATAAAAAAAATTGACGTGTAAAAGAGTTTGAAAAAACCTATTTGCAAAATAAATATCATTTATCATTTATCATAAATGTCGTTAGGACTTATAGACCAATAGTAGGTAATCGGTGACGACGGCTTGGCGTGATGCCAATGCAATTAGTATTAGCCCGGAGCTCAGTTCATCTTATTTGGGACTAGACTCTCTCAGCTATGTTGTGAATGTCAAATCATTACGAGATGCTGTTTATATTATCTTTAGATATCTAATCACGAGACTTATTTTATTTATAGTATTAAAGTATTAACACATAATAATAATAATAATTTACTCTTTATTGTACACCAAAGAAATACATTTTTAACAAAGAGCTACACAAACCTACACACACATACCTACTTAAATTTGGTAGGGCAGTTGCTTTGCGTACCACGTCAAGTGCAAGCCATCCCATAGTGGACCTACAATAGGTAATTAGGTATGGCTGAAATACGAGTATCTGCACCGCTTCGAACAATTTTATCATCATCATCATCATTTCAACCGAAGAATGTCCACTGTTGGACCTCCCCCAAGTGATGCTACAACGAACGGTCAAACAATTTGCTGCGCAGTAATTCTTTTTATAATGCGTATATTTTTATGGTGAATGCGTATTTTTTCGACTATACATTTTGACTGTAGTTTACAGTATACACGGAGTCAAATAAACTGATTTGGTTCGGAAGTGAACCGAATTCATGGTCCGATCGTACCAAATTCCAGCGTGTGTAAATACTAAGATGAACGTATATCTAGATTACCTAGACGTAAGTCTATAATTTACCATAATCATGTAGATAAGTAGGTACCTAAATAACTGCCAACAACTTACCAGTGCCAAAAAGTTCACGGTCAAAACCAACCACCGTGCAAATCTAATGACCAATAAAAATCGCTTTTACCACTCCCGAAACATTTTATTTTTCCTAACAACGCTCATTGCAATTACCTGATACTTAGTTTGTATTTTTTTGTGTTATTTTGTTGAACCATGAGAGGATTTAAAAACAAGATACGTCTACACACTGCGAACATCAAAATATATCTGAATTATCTGAGTTACCAGCACTCCAGCAGATTACGAGTACCAGGGAACAATAGCCTCAAAGAGCAATTAAACATTTTACCTCATTAAAAACAAAAAATAAGGGCGCGCATGCACGCCGCGTGCCGGGCACGACGCACGTGCGCGGCGCGCGCCCGGCGTGCGCGCGAAGATGAATCATAGTCATGCCTTTATGGATTATGGATTTTATTTTTTTAAATGGAATTTGTATGCACTGACATGGAAGAAAAAGGACTTTGCGCTTATTGCAGTGCTGAAACTTTTTTATGTAGGTATTAGATTTCGCCTACATAAGGATACAATTTAGAAAAAAAAAAAAAAAAAATGTTCGAAAAGAAGCTTTGAAAAAGCTCAGGTAAGTTTTGAAATAACCAAAAAGAACAGGTTCCACCGAGATTTGAACTCGGATCGCTGGATTCAGAGTCCAGAGTGCTAACCATTACACCATGGAACCGTTGAGATTGCGCGCCGAAATTATAGATCTCTTTCTAAGTGGTAAACGTTGTTGATACTGTATTATATGAGTGATGTGTCGTATTGTTGAAATTATCGATTGGAATAAACGAAAAGTAAGACTTTATGCCAAGTATGATCGTAATCTTTAGCAACAAAATTATCTGCTATAGGTATTTATTCATGAAGACTAAGATTTTGACAATGGTCCAATATTTCTCTTAATATGTTCGCTTATTTAAATCTTGGAATCGCCAAACAATACTCAATTTATCACCCTACGAAAATAAAATTCAGTTTGAAAATTGTGTATCACCCTACGCCATAAACCAAATACAAAATAAAAACTTCAAATTAGTGCATGACCGATGACTCGTTATTGAGTTATGCCAATCAAATAAATTATAATCGATCATCGAATGTGAGTGATGTGACAGACAATCGAATAGGAAGAGTTGAACATGTGCGAAAGTGATGAGTCGATTATTAAATTTCATTTTTAATATTGATGATGTTCTTAGACTTTTAATTTGTTTTAATACTTAGTAGGTACGACTCTGCATGTATTACGTTTGTATATGTTACTGTAAATGCCCGAACTACGGTAAATCTTAGGTTTTACCAGTAAATCTTAGGGTTTACCAACACGAGTCGGTAAATGTAAGAATATGTAAAAAAGAAACGATTTAATCGGGCTTTTACCATTAGAATTTGGTACATGCTAGGTCTTACCGGTGAGGGTTGGTAAATGTTGGTTTTGAATATTTTTTATCGTAGATAGGTTCGCGCTTGACCGCTATCTCACCTGATGGAAAGCGACGATGCGGTCGACGATGGTGCACGCTTACCTAGAAGTAACTTATTCACTCTTGACTTAAAGATTCCTGAGTTGTAGCTGCAGAAAACATAGACTCCGGCAGGGAATTCCACTCCTTGGCTGTACGTACAATAAATGTGTTCCCAAAACGTTTTGTGCGTATAGGAGGGATGTCTATCATGTACCGGTGGCGCATCGCCCTACGCCTGGTGGTCCGATGATGGAACGGGCTAGGCGGAATTAGGTTATGCAATTCCGACGCACACTCCTCAAAATGCAACCGGTAGAAAACCGACAGGCTAGCGACTCGGCGTCGATGCTCAAGACTTTGAAGCCTCGACTCAACGAGTGCATCATTACCAATAATCTTCTTGGCTCTCCTTTCAATTACTTCAAGCGCTTTAAGCTGATTGATATCGGGCAGATCCTTTCCAAAGATGAGATACTCCATATACGATCGAACTTGCGCTTGATAAAGTGTGAGCAGCTGTTCCGGCGTGAAGTACTGTCTCACCTTTGCAAGGATTCCTAGCTTTTATGGAGAAAAGTTGAGAGTCGACGTCAATGTAACACCAAGAAGATCAAAATGTTCGGTTATCGGCACGGTTGCACCCAGGAAAGTAGGAGGAGGACTGAATTGTCTCATTTTAGCGGAAACCAGACACGCCTGGGTTTTAGCAGCATTGAATTTGACCAAACTGGCATCGCCCCATTTAGTGACTGCCCCCAAGGACCAATTCAAGCGCTCAATTTTAGCCACTCGGAGAGACTGGATCTCTGACCCACTAGTTCGTGCACTGGGTATGAATCTCTCAGTAACAGTACTGTCGTCTGTATACCCAAAGGTTGGGCCACACTCCAGATACGGATGGTACACGCTAGAAGATCACTGACCAATTTTGGCGAAAGTCGTATTGACGGTCACTTAGGAAGTCATAAGTTTCTAGGTAGCTTAGTGTTAAGTACAGGGTCCATAGTCTTACAGAATACCTAATGCATAATTTTTAATCAATTATTTTAATTAATAATTATTCAAATCCTTACGTACCTATGAGTTATTATTAAACATCAAGTACTACTAATCAGTCAAATCGTTACCTATCTATTGATAATGTTTATCTCAACATTTACCGTGTCTTTGAGGTAAATCCTAAGATTTACCAAGTGAATGGTAGTAAAAGTCCGAAATAAACGATGATCATCGAATGGTTCGGACTTTTACCATTAAGAGTTGGTAAATCTTAGGATTTACTGGAAAATCTTAGGATTTACCGTAGCTCGGGCTTTTACAGTAACATATATACTTAAGTACCTACATATACACACACATAATTTTATGTGTTGTTAAATTACCTATACATAGGTACTTACTCGTACTCAGTTGATAGTCATTTGTGTACCTACATAAATAATACATATACCTATTTTGTTATTATTTACTTACAAACATGAGTAAGGACAAGGTACCTAATTTAAAAAAGTATAAAACTTATAGTTATTTGTTGTCTTTATTTAATAGCTGTACCTATCTACCTAAGGGTCTACTTGGTATCTATCTGCTAAACATGCATCTAGGCATTGTATTTTTTCTATTAGTACCTATTTAGCATCAATCTACAATTAATCTTTAGTCTTTTTGCTGAAATCATGATGATCAATCCTTAAAAAATAAGTTCAGCTATCCGATAGCGATATAAAGGCACTTTAATTCTTTACTGTACACCATGATAAATTATAGCATATTTGGATAACAGATTAACAGAATTCATGTACATAGACAAGCTTAACTCCAACAATTTTTTAACAAGTTGGTACCTCTACATTAACAAGTATAACATTATGCAAAAATGTTGTAGACCTAATTACATATGACACTATTGACATTTGCGGGCCCGTCAGCACGCCACATTGACCGTATGATATATGTGCGCAAACACACGAACACTGTGAGCTTTAATATTATAATATTATTATTCATAGATTATTATTGACATATCTTTCTGTGAAGACTGCGGTCGGACTTCAAATAATATAGTGCGACCGAATCAACTTGATATTGTAATGGTTTGGTCATTTTTTTATTTTTGTTGTGAGATTACAGATAAGTAAGTTTTGGTAAATATTTTTTAGAACATAGATTTGATGTCTCTATTTTATTAAAAAAAAAGGTTAGAGTTATTGCTCTTTTCGTGTTTAATATAATTTAATATTTATAAATGTAGATAAAATATACCAAAAACCTTACCTTAGTACTTTAAAAACAATCACCACAATAATCACGCCAACCACAAAAACACAATTAAAATCAGACCCAGAACCAAAACTACTCAAACCTGTTACAATACAGCAATCACTATCATTTAATAAAGTAGATTGCATCAAACGTTCCCCTGTCATGTGATACACTCCCCTGTACTCCCGTGTTCCAGACTGACCATACCGTTTTATTGCTCAACAATTAACTACCGGGATGGGGCGCAAACTCTATTGTTACATCCGAAACATACATGATCCTTATTACAAAGCAATAGAGTTCAATTCAAAATCAATTGATTTGACATTTGGGTGACAGCCGACAAAAGAATTGACCACACAGTGACCACTTGAACAAGTGGTCAGTAAAAACAATGAAGATACAGTCCGTAGGTACCACCAAAGTGGTTTATGTTGTTTGAGCAATACCTACCTACACACTTAAACAAATTTAATTAAACAGAGGCAATTTCGTTGGTCAGCCTTAAACAAATAGCAATCATAAAGAGGATTCGAGACTTGTTATTTTAACATGAAACAATATTAATTGAAATTACAATAAAATTACATGTTACGAAACGATAAGCGAAAAGAAAATATTATTCGTTTTAATTTAACGTACACTAATTCAGATACACTATTAGGAAAACCTAAGAAAGTAGGTACCTACCTAATCTAATACGAACATTAGGCTAAGTTTTATTATTACTAGCATAAAACGGATGCTATATTTGAAATAAATATTTGAATTTGAGTGAAAATCTTTGTGAGCAATTAATGAAAAACACATTATCATAACTGTAATCGTAAATATACCAGTTGGTAACCAAATAATAAATTATAAACGCAATAAAAATATGCAATAGCGGAATCAGCGAAATTTATAACAACCAACAAATCGTAACTTTATAATCAGATTAATAAATTGGATTAGAATTGGTTTAATCGAATCGAGTTGTGCGATGAATAGGAGCTAATGATCGAGCGGGCGGCGTGCATTATGCGAAACGCCCCATCACTAAAAGCGGAATTCTAATTTCAAATTTTAATTTTGTTTTCTTCACAGTTGTCATTTTGTAAATATTCTTCTATAGATATGTATATAACTTGAACGCAGGATGAAAATTTAGGAAAATTATAAAAATATGTTGATTTTTTGTCAAGTAGATTCAATCGCATTAGTATTCACATAGAGTAGAATGTAGAGGTGGGGAAATACTGAGGTCTATGATCTCTTATTTACCCTCCTACGGCTCCTACACAAACGCTACATACATATTTTGCCACCTCGTTAATAAGATAATAGGTAGGTATAGGTATTGTTCCATAATAATTCAATTAATATTACTACTAGGTATATTTATGACCAGGATAAAATAGGTAATTCAAAAATTGAGATGAATCCTCACATAATTAATTATAATTATATTATATTTGTATTAACAAAGTCTCCCACCGCGTCTATTTGTCTCATTACACATTTTTCACTAGATAATACACAGTGATTCATGCACCTGGCTATACCTAGATTATGTCACTGGAAAATTGCGGACTCTGCGGTATGATTGTAATTATTTTTTATTAGATTAAATATAATTTATTGACCTATGCATCTATTATAGCTGTTTATCGTATAATAGGTGCATAGGTATTACCAAAAAGTCATTTTGTATACGATAAATCACACCCAAATTTATTAGTTTCCAACGTAACAGGGCTTTATAAATAAAAATAGGTACCCCGTTTACGATTTCTGTCGATATTTTCTTTATCTTACGGTGTTTACAATTTTTAGGTGACATAATTATAATATACCTACTTACGGTACTTATTACATTTGATTACATGCATAACTGTTTAAGAAAGAATAGAAAAAAAGCCAAGAATGGACGTTTTCACGTACAATAGTCGATAACGATAGCGAGACGATATCGTGGGGCTGGTAATTACTTACATCTATTTGACGATGTAGAGTTCACATTTACCAACAATTCGTATATTACGTTGCTGTGGTTTTGGGTACATAGTCGTACCTGCAACTTAAATCGTTCGTTAGAAAATTTATTAAACAATCCTACGACATCGTGCCGTTACTGGAAACTAACGCGGAAACGGCTAATTTCAAAGATTTCTAATACTCTTGTGAAGATGGAGCGGATCGCTTATATCTAAATTAATCAATAGAAACATGTTATTAAAAAAATTCAAGCTTTAAATTCCTCTTCTGATAGTTTAATCATACTTTTTATTTATATCAGCCTTGTCGCAAATGAGCGATGTATTCCAACTAAATTCAACCAGCCTCTAAGACTCTACCGGAGTTTAGTTTACTTCTTATATAAGCAAAACACTCACATGATCAAATATTGAACTTGCTTTAATCTTTAAATACTAGTTAGGCAGGTAGTGAACATATTGATTTACATAACAAATACTGCATTAATTCGAATCTTTGACACCAAAACATGTTGCAGAAGTAGGAATTCATTATTCGGCTGTCCGGTACGTAATCGACCGGACCGAGCCCAGCTGTCAATAGCGCGTAGTATAACAGGGGGCAGATAACTTGGCAATGCGCAGAAATCGTTTTTTAGGTCTATTTGGTGGTCAAGCGGGACGCGGGGTACGAAGTAGCGCCGATCCGGCGCGCGATTGGTGCAGCATTATAATAGTAGTTTATGATTGGTGCGTTAGACGACTTTTGCCTCCGCACTGCGTTACGTCCTGTTCGCTCATTGGCTGTTTTGTGCACCATGCGCAAACTTGCCAACGTATTTGCCGGGTATTATAATCCACGCGCTCCTCAAAGAGATGCCAGCAAACCGCAGGGCAGATGCCTGCAAGCTAGGATGCCTGCTGCCCGCTAGCCCGTTCTACCTCATTTACCTAGCCTTTTCCCAACTATATTGGCGTCGGCTTCCAGTCAAGCCGGATTTAGCTGAATACCAGTATTATACGAGAAGCGGCTGCCTACCAGACCTCCACAACCCATTAACTGGGGTTATACGGTACTTCATGGCAAGACTGGAATCAGATTTACTGGCTTCTGACTATCCGTAACGACTGCCAAAGATCTACAAATGACAGCCGGGACCAACGGCTTAACGTGCTTTCCGAGGCACGGAGGAAACTCGTTATGTTAAGATGGTCACCCATCCACAGACTAACCTAGGCAAGCGTTGCTTAACCTTGAAGATCGACCTGTGCGGCTGTTATTATCTAGCCCGTTCTACCTACCATCGGATAAACCGTCATACGGCGAATATTGTTACGTTGTTCAAACCAGGGATGTTGCGAACATTCGCATCCGCATCCGCAAATGCGGATCATCCGCATAGATTTGGACATCTGCATCTGCATCCGCATCCGCATTAAGGTGAATGCTTCAGGTAGCCCGCGAAATTCAAATTTTCTTACGTGTTTTGCAATTTGCAAGCCAGTGATAGGTTGTATGAAGTTAAAAATACTTTAGCGACTATAAAACGTAACGAGTTACATAATTATAACCATAAAAATCATCAATACAAGCCTCCAAGCTCACTTAGTTGCAGGAACGTTTTTGACCTCGAAAAAATCGTTCCTACATTTAGGTGAGCTTGGAGGCTTCTATTGATTATTTTTATGTTTATAATTATATAACTATATAGTTACGTTTTACAGCCGCGTAAGTATTTTTAACTTCATACAACTTACCACTGGCTTTCAAATTGCAAAAAACGTAAAAAAAAAATAATTTCGCGGGCTCACCTGAAACATCCCCCTTAATCAGTGCGGATTTTCATGCGGATGCGAATATCATGCAAGTAGCGAAAACTCGACAAGAAAGAATTGGGCGAGGCCCGGCGATTGGCGCGTGCCGGTCGCACGTGGCAACGTCCAATAGGAGCAAAGAAATTGGTGACAAGATTCGACACGTTTGTTGTGGTGCATCATTTGTTTCTTGTAAATAAATAATACCTACATAACGTATTTGTTTGCGCTATAGAATACTTATCGTATAAATAGTTATTTGTGCAACAAGAGAGCAAAGTTGGTTTTTGCCGCGAGTGTTGATTTTGAATCCCGAGTAAGCGAAGGATTCTATATTTGAATCACGAGCGTAGCGAGTGATTCTAGGTTAGAATCCTGAGTGCAGCGAGGGATTCAAAGACACGAGATGCAAATAACTTTGGTCTCGTGTAGCACATACAACTTTTCACTTCAGCAGCGAGAACAAATAATGTGAAGGTAATAAAAAATACAACTTGGTAATATTTAAATCGCAGACATCATCACTGGATTCACTCATATTTATTTATTATATTATTATTTTAATAATATCCAACGTGTATCGCACTTTGTAGCTAGCGAACAGAAGAAGAAAACAATAAAAAATTAAAGCCCGCTATTTTTTAAAGATGCGTTCGGAAATTGCACTATAACTAAATTATTCTGTCACAATAAAGATTGTTAAAACTTTAAATAATTATGTAGATACATGATAAACTTCGTATTTTTTAATTCAACATCTCTTTGTTTGATCATAAAAAAATATAATTCGATTATTAAGAGAAAAGTATAATAATTACATTTAAACCTTGATTTGAAATTTTATAGGTGACGTGTTTCCGAACGTTTTATTGTTGGTTTCTTTTTTGAGCCTATTATATATGGAATTTGAAAATCGAACTTTGAATCGACTTGTTTCTATCTCTCGCTCTTTTCGTATCGAAGTGAAAGTGACAGAACAAAGTGAAGTTCAAATCTTTCGAATGTTGTGAGTAGACCCAGCACTGACTCGGCATTTAAAAAAAATAATTAAAAAGTTACTTTGTCTCACGCTCGCAGCAAAATCGAATTTTGCTCACTGTCTTTAAACTGCAAAACATACTTGTTTGAGGTGCTGAGGTGAAAAAGATATTTTAAATGTTGTTGTAATACAGTGATCATTGTGTGTATAAAGAGTTTACAAAATAAGTGTTTATGTGTAAATTTAACCAAAAGTCGAAGATTTATTCAGGATACAGACTAATAAAGTTAGACTAATATAAGATCGCAAGGTAAATTCTATTATGTTAGGTACACCGGTAATACGTTTTATATAATATTTTATTTAATATATTAAACATCCGCATCCAAATCTGCATCCGCGGATGTGAGCCTTCAAAACTCACAAACGCATTCGCATCCGCGGATGTGAAAAAATCAGCATCCGCAACATCCCTGGTTCAAACCTCTACGGTCGGGTCTAAGCGTTTCCCGAAGTACCGCGTACATCGAAGGACTGCAACAATTTGCCTGCTGCGGTTTTACCGTCCGATTATAATTTGGGTGTCTTCAAGGCTAGAGTGATGGATTGATTGATATTTATACTTTATTGAACACCTTAAAAATAATTTTACTAGGAGCTTAAAATTAGTACGGTGGTACAATGGGCGGTCTTATCGCTAACAGCGATTTTTTACAGACAACCTTTGGATGAATAAACCATCGACGATTGCATCACGGCTTACCATCAGGTGGGATCGCAGTCAAGCACTAGTTTATAACAATTAAAAAAATTAGGAATTTCTGAATAGGAAACCTATAGTCCTAGAATGCAAGGAGCAACTAAAGGACACAGGTGTGGTTTTAATCAGTAAATGTCTAACACGACCTCCCGCTCCGCCCAGAGCTTGTCATTAGATGATTTCAACCATTCAACCCTCAATAAAGAAGTAATTCATTAATATTCATTTACTGCTTAACAATTAAATAAAAAGTTACCCCATGCAGTGGTTCCGTCATACGATTGCTGACAGCCGTAGATAAGCTTACAAATGATTTTAATTGCTTTTGCACTTGCCTGTGACAAGTGCTGACATCTATGGAGAATTCTAATGAATACTGTTTTTATTGCTTACTTGAGAAAAACATTATAAATAGTCCATTAGTCAAATGTCCATAATTGTTGTGTTCTATAATATTTTATATAATTTTTGAAATATTTTTTTAAATAGTCGTCACTGGCCAGGATATGGACAAACTCTCCATTCTTGAATAGCAACTAGAGTGCGTCTAATGAAAGCGTGACCTGGAGTTTTTTTTTTACAAATTTAATTGTCAACATTATTCAGCAAGGGCGTCGCCAGCTTATGACAAAGGGGGGGGGCAATGGGGCAATATTAGGGAAATAGGGATGATAAAAAATATGAACGCCGAGAGCATTAAGCTGACTAAACCCTAACCCGTTCCTTCCCCAGAGGCTTCGGCTCTACCTGGCCCCTACAGTTTGCTGACATCTCCTTGAGGCGCGCGTAGAACAGAACGCGTCTTTAAAGACTGGGCTTGGTTCGGGTTATTGCCGGACTGCCGGATTGCGAGCTGTGCTCACCGTCCGCAAGCCCGCGTTTACTGTGGTCGGAAACTATGGGATCGGGATCTCGGCGGTGGCGGCGTGAGGGCCGTTCCCTCGCGCACTCGCGGTCGGCAGTCTCCTTCGCTAGCATTACTGCTTCGCAGAAGGAGCGACCGCCCGCCACCCCTCCTCTTTCCGGACCATGGCCTGTACCAGGGCCCGGCGCGAGAAGTCGCCAAGAGCAAATCGTGCATGCGTGCAAGGACTGTTGTGTGTGTGCCTCCAGATCCCACGGCGGCAGGCCAGCAATGAGGCTCGCCTCATCGCAGGAGATTGTGCGGTATCCCCGCATTATCTGGATGGTCATGACCCTCTGGCAAGCGCTCAGTTTGGCCGCTGGTCGCTTACCCAGCGACGGCGCCCAAACCGGCGCCCCGTAAAGGGCCATGGACCGAACGATCCCCGCGTAGAACCTCCGGCAGGGGGCGTCTGGCCCCCTAGTTTAGGCAGGAGCTGTTTCAGAGCAGCTCCAGTCCTGTCCAGTTTGGGAGCCAGATGTCGAAAATGCTCCTCGAAAGTCCACCGGCTGTTGAGGACGAGTCCCAGGTACTTCATCGTCGACCCGACGCCGATTTGGACACCCCTACCGATGTTTGGGAACCCGGTGGTGGCGCGGTCCGAGGGCCAGGAAAGCACTTGGCCTTGGACTTGTGCAATGCAACCCTGAGTCCAAATTACTGGATCCTGTCTACGACTTTCGCAACCCCGCGTGTCGCTGTTTCGGCTGCCATCTGGTACGACTCTCCCCACGTCGGGACCATCGTGTCGTGGGGAGGTCGCCGCGCAGCACGTAGTCGTATCCAATGTTCCACAGGGGCGGTCTTATTACTGACCCCTGCGGAACACCGCACGACATCTGTCGCCGTCTCCACTCTCCCTGGTGACCGGGGTAGATGATGAACCTATCCGACAGGTAGGCCTCAATCATGGGACTTAGATAGGTGGGCACCTCATGGTGCCGAAGTGCCGCCTCGATGCTACTACAGGCACTTCAAGGGAGATGAATTGAATCTAAGTATGGTATTACTAAAGATCTCTTCCAGTATTCTGAAGGGCTTTCTGCTGAATGATTGTTTCTATGACGTTGTTTCCACCGTAATACGCGGCATTGATATAATGTCCAACTCCAGTCCGACTTTTTCAGTTTATAATTTCTTGCAGTTTATAATATAACAGCATAAGTATGATTTCTGCATTTATTAATAGTTAGGAAGTCAATTGTTCGCACTTTGATCGTTTTGCGGCTAGCTACATTTGATCTCTAGGGGGCTGCCCCCTCCTGCCCCCCCCTTGTTATTCAGCCGCAATTGTATTTTCTGTCTTATAAACCCGGAGACTAAATTGACACAAGTAATGTCAACTTTATAATAGCCGAATGACGCCAGTTCTTTTGTGTTGAAATGTCATTTTAGTCTCCGGGTTTAAAAAACAGACCTTAGGAAATAAAAAAAATTGTGAAGCATCAAGACATGATTCTCCTACTAGTTAGTAATACCACAAACGAAATTTTTAGATTTAACCTCTTTTTCTCATTTCGCGCTTTCATTAGACGGACTATAATTATCAAAAAGAAAAAACAGGAATTCATGACATTAGTGATGAGATTGAAGTATTTATTATTTTATATTACTAATATATCTACCCACAACCCAGGGGCCCTGGAACGACAGGCAAAGAAGGAACATAGCAGTGAGTTTTACTCAGTAAAAGTCGGACATTCTCGCCCGCTCCGCCTAAGAGCGGAAGAAGTCATTAGATGATTTCCTACCTAAAAAACCTACCATTCTCGAAGCATTATGCAGAGGTGTACCTACATACCTACTACACACACGTTTATTAACATCATTCTAACTTGCTTTCTATAGTATGATTTCGAAAGTCTGCAAAAGCACTATTGAGCATTACTATTGCTGTCACTAGCGCCATCTACATTTATCTTTTAAAACAAAAAGTTCAGCGAGGAAACAGACCAGCATAGATGGCGATGTAAAACTTCAAGCTGTCAAAAGTTTAAATTTTTGTAGCTTGTTCTGCGCTATAAATACTTCTAATTATAATACTAAAGCCACACTCATGCTGCGTAATAATAAAATATTACTGATTTTCTTTCACAAAGAATCTAAAATAAAATATTAAATTATTTTACTGGTAATCTTGTTTTGTCAAAGTGACGTTTAGCAACTTTGTTTTGACAGCGGTTAACTGTCATTATTTCATTGATAAATTGATCGGACGGGGTTGCAGGCAAGGGTGACGAGCGCGTAAATACAGACGACTTAAATAAAATTATTGATTTTCGCGAAAATAACGCATTTGTTACTTCGATTATTCAATGCAGTGAGTGTAATAGGAAGCAAGTGTAGTTTTGTGTCTCGATGTCAACACAGTCTAAAACGATGCCGATGTTAGACCTTAAAATGTATGTGAGAGTTGTCGCTGCTGTGTTTTCTGTAAGTAAATATTATTTTTTATTTCTTAAAGTACGCATAAATATTCCACTAAGAAGCCAGTATTTAAAAATCTTGTCAATAAGGCATACGCTGGCTTACAATTCGTAATTGCAATTCATAATATCTGATTAATACCCTCATGTTTAATTGTATTAAAAATCATTCGTATCAGACGTTAGATGCAAGGTGATTACTGAAAGTATTATTTATTGTTTCATATCTAAAACAAGAACAAACATAATATAAGATTTCTTAAACATGTATCATATTGTCAGTCTATTTAATATATTTGTTCATAATCTTTGTACTAATGAGACTGTAGCTTCTTTATTTACTTATCATTTCTAGTGTTCATAGTGTGCATCATTAGTTTATTAGATGTTGTTGTTATAATGATTGTCAAAGCAAATGTTTAATAGATAATTAGTAATCCTTTTCTTGCTTTCCTAGAAGTAGTATAATTAAGTTAAATATTACAGCTATAGGTTTAATTACTACTGTTCTATATTTGAAAACATTGAAAGTGAAGAAGGAGGTTTTTATTATCATTGAGAGTTTAAAAAGAAGGAGGTTTGATAGACAAAACTCTATTAGAAACAGAAACAAAGGAGAAAGCAAAGAATTCTAGATTGTAATACATGATGGGGTCAAAGAACTTTCAGTACATGTTTAGAGAGTTGGATAATGCTGTACTACTGAGTTGAAGAGACGGAAATAATAATTATGAGTTCTGGGTTTCACCAAGTTCTTTAATTTCTGTAAACATAGGACTTGCTAAATCTTTAAAGCAATTTTTGCATGTCTAAAAAATGAAAATTAAAATTGACTAAATAATACTTTATGCATATTGATATCATATGATTTATACCACTAATTTATTCTAACTTTTCAGATATCATCGGCAACAGCCTTTGTGCTGGCACTCATCCGTCTGCTAAACCCAGATCTGTATTACCTAGATCCTTTAGAAGGGAATGAAATAGGTAATGCGTTAGGTATACTATCCTTCCGTACTTAGATTGCTGCTGCATGACATTCTACATTTCATTTAGACCTTGCTCTTGCTACTGCTGTTCCTTGAATCTGTGTTACACAGAACTATTTTCTGACACTTTTTTCTTCAAATTACTGGTCTATTAAAATTTGGAAAAGGTCTGTATCCAAATGTAAGTAATTGGTTTTTGAATCCGAATTTAGAAGTATAGAATTTGTGTATAATAGAATATATTACAGTAAAGTATCAAAGTAAAAATAAATGGATTAATTCTATTAGAATTATATCTGTTTTCCCATAAAATATTGTACAGTAGACTCTGTTTAAATGTAAATAGTAGTGTAAATAGTTCACATTTCTTTAATGGGGGGCTATTCCTGCACATCAGTCACAAAACAAGTACAGATTTGAAATACCCAGCAAATCCAATACAAATAAATTCTGGTTTGATGGTACAAAAAGAAATCAAAACTGTAAAAAACAATGCATTTATGAAGGAATTAAAAAAGAACCTAAAATTGAAATTTTTTAAATTTAGTAAAAGAAAAAACTGCTTGAAAGCTTAAGACCCACGCTCTCACGCCTAAAACTTTTATTAACTACATCTACTTTAAAACTTTCTCCATCGACAGGTATCCACTACTTCATATCAGGTCTGATGATAGTGACCAGCGGCATAGGCTTCCTGAACAGCTGCGTGACGATGAACCGCAGCGCCAGCCAGAACACGGGCCGTAACATCACCACGTGGCTGCTGCTAGACTCGCTGTTCGAAACCACGAGGGTCGTCTACGTGTTCGTCTGTGAAATACTGCTCAAAGGAAAAGGACCGATGCAGTTGTATGAGCTGTTGATCAGCGCTGCGCAGTACCGTGAGTATATACTTTATAATGTGCATCATCATCTTAGCCGAAAAACGTACTCTGCTGGATATGGGCCTCCTCCAAGCGTCGCCACAACGAACGTTTCTGTGCATCCATCGTTTCACAAAGTTATCTATTAATAATTAACCTATCAATACCCGCGAAACGAGACACAATAGTAAAACAATAACAGCGCGGTCCAATGAGACCGGTCGAATTCGAATTAAGGGAGGGAAAGACCCAGAGGAAGTCCCATAATATATTGGTTAGATTGTGCTATACTGGAAACTACAGTCTGCGAAGTTTTCTATATCGCCGATGGTGAAGTCGACATGGCGAAATATCATCATCGTCTCAGCCGAAAGACGTTCACTGCTGGACATAGGCCTCCCCCAAGCGTCGCCACAACGACCGGTCCTGTGCGTCTCGCATCCATCGGATTCCCGCGACTCTCGCCAGGTCATCGTTCCACAAAAATGTTATCCGTCGAGGTCAAGACCCTCAGCATTGAGGAGTGTAGTGCCAATCCTAAGAAACATGATACAAAGACAGGAAAATTATGATGGATACCCATGTCCGAGAGACGTCTAGTGAACGATCGCGTCATGACTTAAGAGGCGTTTGCCGGAGATTTTTTTTTACTATACATAAGTTCGCGGGCGGTTGACCACTATATCATCTGCTGGTAAGCGATGATGTGGCCGACTGGCCGACGATGGAGCACGCTCGCCTTGAAGTAACCTATTCACTCTTGACTTAAAGAACCATAAGTAGAAGATAACTCGCAAAAAAGGAAAGGAGAGCTATGAGTTTTTTCCAATACTAGTGGTGTTGTAGGTACAGATTGATCGAAACCCCGGCCTACGCCACATTATACCTATTTGGAACTGCTAAATCTTGTTTTCCATTGAACTCAGCCATCAAAATAACGACTCCATTCCTTACCATCCTTCGCACAATCCAAACATTGCCCTCTGAAGAAAACAATGAACATTACATAGTTACCTACTTGTATATAATGTAGGTATTTAGCTCTGTTTCCAGTATCGCGCTCAGACATCGTTCCAGCTCGCCGTTCCGTCCGGTAATCGAAGCCGCGCATAACTCGTAAACCAATTGCTTTAACTGCGCGAATAAAGCCCTCCGTGTTTGGCCAATCAGGGCAAGTAACCGGGGAGGGGCATGCAATGACTGCAAAATGACAAGGAGATTGATTGTTGACCTAAAATGGAGTGAAATGGATCTCTATTTTTAGTAACCGCAGATTTAAACGGCAGGAAATTGTTTGCAGAAACATTTGGGTTTATTCTCGAAATCTTCCCTGTCAAATCCCCGCCACTGTGGATTATTATATGTAATTTCCTAAAATCCCCTCTATTTAAATCAACTCAGCCTTGTGGAGATTAACTAACATTTAATGCGAAATAACGCTAAGCGATTTTTCACCTAAGTACTCGTATCTTCTATCTTTATTTCAATCGAGAGGCATTAGGTTCCCCTTAGCTAATAATTTATTTCAAGCAAATTAGGAAGGCCTCCTACAAGATGGGCCGATGACCTAGTGAGTGTCGTGAAAATATGATGGATGCGAGACACACAGGATCAGATCAGTCGTTTTGGCGATGCTTGGGGGAGGCTAATGTCCAGCAGTGGGCGTCTTTCGGCTGAAATGATGATGACGAAGCAAAAGTGTAACTTATTACAAAACCCCCTGCTATTCTGTTCGCTTCTTTGCGCAGGCCCTAAGTTCACGTATTTTGCGTCATCCAAGCAAAATGACTATTCATGTGACTTTTCTATTTACCTACCCGGTGCCCTACCGAGGAGTTCGTGCTCTATGGCACAAAACTGCCAGCCGCGAAAGGTCACGCCATTAGCAAATAGGTCAAGGTTCATTGTGTTACAGCACACACCTATGTTTCTTCACAACATTACGATATTACATTCAAATGTTTGTTATTTTGGTCGCCTAGGGTTTCTAGACATTTTTTTATAGGTATTTTTTTACTCTTAAAATCAAGTGCCCGATTTAAATAAGTACAATGATAAACTAGGCCTATGTCCAGCAGTGGACGTCTTTTGGCTGAAATGATGATTATGATGAATAATAAACTAGTACGTCTCATCAACAATGACTGCATCACTGCTTACCATCAGGACGGTGGTATCGCAGTCAAGGCACTTGTTTATAATAAATTGATCATTATACTTTCTTATGTCACGCGTCTATGACATAGTTACATCACAAGGTCAGGGATTAGACTCACTTCCGCGTAAAATTGAGGATATTTTCACACAATGGTGCCTCTCTAACGTAAGGGTCAGTTCACACCGAGACGCGACACGACGCGATGATGCAGGAAGAGGCAAGTGATTTCGCGATACGCCGCGCGCTGCCGCGAGCCGCATCGCAACGTTGCGAGTTGCATAGTAAAAATCGTCGGCAACACGACGTCGCGAATGTAATAACGTCCCGCTGCGCAACGAGACGCCGCGCGGCGTCACAAGGCGTAGCGCTGCATGAAGCAACGTCTAAATTCTCACAATGTAATGTGAATCTTTTCGTGTATATAGAACTTTATTTACAGTTATTATTAGTTTATTTTGAGTCACTCTATTAAAATGTGCATGCAGCGTCTCGGTGTGAGCTGACCCTAAACAATAAGCATAATCAACAAGCCTCCTTTCTAGGAGAGGGTATCGCCCGTGATCCATCACGCGGGCCCACTGCGGGTTGGTGGATGTCAGATATCGTCGCATTTTGGCTTCTAGGACATACCGTTTTTGTCATCAAATTTTCCCATTCAACATTTTAAAATTAGTGGTGATAAAATAAATTAAACTTAGTAAAGCATCTGGCTAGGTTTGCTCCCGCGACTTATAACTTGTAAGTCGGGGCCATTACCGATGGGCCACCACAGCTCTAAACAACACACTAATCCTACTAATATTATAAATGTGAAAGTTTGTGAGAATGGATGTGTGGATGTTTGTTACTCTTTCACGCAAAAACGGCTGGGCCGATTTGGTTGAAATTTGGTATGTAGATAAGTTATACCCTGGATTAACATATTATAGGATATTTTATCGGGCGAAGGCGCGGGCGGAAGCTAGTACAATCATAAATCGAGCACTATCCATCAGATGTCATGTCAGATGTGGCCTTAACTAATATTTAATTTCTTTCTGTTTCAGTGCTGGATAGCTTTCTCTACTGTCAAATGATACTCCGGCACTAGTATTGGGCGAACATCTATAATTTAGGCGTTACTAATATAGCGGCCATCCATAGGAGGCTCTTGTCCGCCGAGCAGGCTGATCGTCGTTTGTTTTACAAGAAATTATAGCAATCTTGTAAAAAGATTCAATGCATTTAAAAGGAGAAGTTGTCTTCTCCTTGTGTTTGAAAAACGATAGTGTTAACATGTGTATTTTATTGAGATGTCGGCATTGCTTGGACTTGGCTTTTTAATTATGTACCAATAATCTTATATTGTAATCCCGTGCCTCGGAAAGCACGTTAAGCCGTAGGTCCCGGCTGTCATTTGTAGATCTTTGGCAGTCAGAAGCCAGTAAATCTGACACCAGTCTTGCCATGAAGTACCGTGTTACCCTATTTAATGGGTTGTGGAGGTCTAGTAGGCAGCCGCTCCTCGTAAAATATTGGTATTCAGCTAAATCCAGCTTGACTGGAAGCCGACCCCAATATAGGTTGGGAAAAAGGCTAGGTAGATGATGATGAATCTTATAAATAGTCTAGTTTGTACACTAGCTATCTGTACCGTATTAACCTATAGTTCCAAGCAATGCTGATATAGTGGACTTTGTCCGACCATGTATTATAAAATAAAATGATCATTATGTAGCTGTGATCGTCGAATGTAACGAAGTGAATCGATATGAATCTGTTGAGATTATATCTGACTTTTAGTCTATATAAGAAGAAGAGGAGGAATTTAGATCGTATATGCCTTGTTCCTAAGGAATCTTCAGAGTGGGTTTATCTCCGATAATCATGAGTAAAGTTGTCAAAAAAATTAAAAGGCCCGTTTTGATATTTGAGAGAGACCCTAGAAATTATTAAACTTGGAACGAACCTAAAAGAAACAATAAAATACTAATTATTTACATAAACTGTTTGAAATAAAAAAAAATACATACATTTTCTTGACGTGTTAAATAATAAGATGGAATATACATATTATGAATATTCTATTTTTTTACTAGTTACGCTGCAATGAAAAATGACAAAACGGGTCATTTATTTTTTGACAACTATAATGCTGTCCAAATTGTTAGAAACATGTCCCACGTCACGTAAATGCGTTGTAAAATATTTGGGGACAGTTTGTGGGACACTGAGCTTCATTGTAGCATCACGTAGATTGAATGTTGCGCGTCATATTGGGGACATTTTGTCCCCTAATCTATGTGAGGCTTAAGCCAAGGATACACTAGGGGACAAATGGAGCAACATGTTGCGGAACATGTTGCTCAACAACTACGTGGAACATGCATACTGACGCGGGACTCGTGCGCTCGCTCTCGAGGCGGGAGCAAGCAACATGCCCCGCGTCACGTACTATGTTGCGGGGCATGTTGCAGGACAATATGCAACGTTGCAGCGTCACGTAAATTTAGTGTTGCGCGTCGTGTTTCGGGACAAAATGTTCCCTAGTGTATCCTTGGCTTTAATCAGCACTGTTATTAGTTTTCCGAACCTTTGACCACAGGAAAACTTGCCTTATCAATAGCCGAGAGATTATCTGAAGAACTTAGCAACCTGGCATTAGAAAGTTAAGAAAAGAAATGCTCTAGAAAAATCAATTTCCAACTATAAACGCCATTAATTTGATCTCACTGTCACTGTTAAATTTTCCTCGCTACATTAACGCCCGTTTTCAATAAGTTATCTATCTAAAGTTGCAGCTACTAAAGATAAAAAAATCTATCCTTTTGCCCTTACTTGCTTTCCTATAACCTACCGACGGATTGCATTTCCTACCAAAAGTTGTGGATTGACAGAATCTTATTGTTTATCGGGGATAGCTAGCTATCTATCTGACTGGCCTGTTGGTCTAGTGGTTAGTGGCCCTGACTGCTACGCCGGAGGTCGTGGGTTCGATTCCCACCCAGGACAAATTTTTGTGTGACGAGCACGATCATTTGTTCTGTGTCTGGCTGTAATTTATCTATAATAAGTATGTATTTAGAAAATATATAATTGTATGTTTACCAGTTGTCTAGTACCCATAACACAAGCTCTGCTTAGGTTGGGACTAGATGGCGTTGTGTGAAAGTTGTGGAATATATATTATTATCTATGAACTGCGGTAGGTTATTGAAAACGGGCGTTAGTCAGCGGGTTTTTTCTATCGGAGACAATAAACTGCAATTCACACTGTACGATAGCTTTACCAGAGAGGTTCTAACTCATAAGTCTTGCCTTGCCGTGTTGTGTACATTCCTTTACATTCCCTAAGATTAGCTGTAAGTTGTAGCAGACTAGTATTATCTAGTTTTAAGTGTTAGATAGATTGTGTAGGTAGTCAGGCGCGGACTCAAAGGCGATTTGTACTCGTTATTTTAATAGTCGCCTTTCACGAAATGGTTGTTGCAGGCCTAGCCAAGTTTTGTTTCGTGTTGAATCTCTTTTTACAATCGGTAACGCATTTTAAAACAACGATAAGTTTATCAAATCGTTAGGGTTTGTCAAAATTGACTATCATTTATTATACTATAAAACTACAGGATGTAGATAGTGCTGAAAATTGTAGAAAAGATTATTTTAACTACAAACATTTTATTTTATCATTTCGAGCAATGTGATCTTGGCTACGAATTTTCTATTCGTTTATTATGACCACGTGACTTAACGTTGAGAAGAAAATTTCTATTAGCGTTAACGATTGTAGATTAATTATTAACTTGGCTAAGCCTGCATTTTATCGGGCTTTTCGGACTCAGCCGAATACCAATCGGTTTGAGAAGTCCTTGTCTTCAAGCAATTTCTTGCAATTATAAAAATGCCTTTCCCGGTTGTAATATCCGCGTCTGACTACAATATTATCTTCCCACCGAATATTAAGTATTCGTTCTCCTGCACTGCACACTATTATTTTTAAACTATTTTACTTATTTCTATAAGTTTTTGCATCTTTTTTATCTGTGATTTTTTCGGTTGTTTTATCTATTGTTTTGATTTTATACCATAGAGTCTTCTAAAAAGTTTTTATAAAAATGAATTATGGATTGATTTATAAGAATCTAAAATACTAGTCAAAGTAAAGAGGTTTATTAAAAGGAAAATAAATTGTTAATTTGTTTTGAAGTTTAAAAAAGTGTAAGCTGATGAATGTGGCGATGTAGTCATGTCTGTAACGTGCAGTTCTTGACCGATTTGTAACTTCGTTGAACGAGAAATAAAATAAAGTTTTTTTATAATGAATTAATCTTTTTATTTCAGTGAGTTGTCTGTCCAAAAATATAATGCGTACGCAGCTATTCAACACTCGTCAACAGGCTACAGAATTACAAAGTGCACTTCCTTCGTATCTAACAAACTATAATACAAGGCATTAGGCCGGTGACACACCGAGCGATACACACCACATACCATATAAATAGGTCGTCGAATTAAGCTATTTTTAACGTTAGTAGACGACCTTAACTCGGTTAACTGATATCAGTTACTCTAGTCCGGTCTATTATCTAATTGACTGAGGTATAAATAACAAATTGTCGTTCTCAAACATATGACAGCAAAGAAAAGACATGGCAAACATTATACAATAAAATTACTTCAACTTTCCTTGGTTCGAATCTAGCTTTTTAGATGGCACCGTAATCAATTGTCTTATCTATATGGTGATTGTCATATAGAAACGATGCCTAAGGAGTCTGGACCAAGTTAGTCAAAGCCACAGAGCAGAGGCAAGTGACTAGAGACGCTATTACTAATATTAAAACACACATCGATACCAGAAGTATCAATTAACGTAAGGGGCATTTTACTTTTTTTGTGGTAAAAGGCCCTTACGTCCATAGTCATAAGGGACACTTTTACAGTTTTGGTAAATGTCCCTTACGTTATTTGATCCTTGTGGTATCGACATAGGTACCCGCTCAAGTCTCGGCTATCAATTTAAATGGCAAACGATGACACTGGCACGTTTGATTTGTACAGAAAGTATTTAAAAACCGTCTCTAGTTGCGTCCACCGAGGCGCCCGTACTCTGTGACTCGCAAATAAACATTTTTATTTCTTTCTTTCTTTCTGTATAAGTAGCTTGGTATCGCTCGGTGTGCCGCCGGTACATCACAAAACACACGCTGCATAATCAAAGCGGCGTCGCACTCCAACAACAAACTTGCTACAACGAACGCGTAACGAAACACTCGTCAACAACACTATACTGTTTACTTCGATAATCAACCTTGCTGCAAATGTTTTACAGTCTATTTTTGCTAGGAAAAGGGTACAAAAATACTTTACTTATTACGTTTTATACTTTTTTACTATATTAAGGGCCTATTTGTGAATAGTAATGTCAGATAACTCGACACAAAACCGATCTACGTTGTAAAACATTTCCAACAAGGTATCATTCACACTCGAATGTCAATAATAGCACATTGTATCAACAACACTAGTAGTTATTGCTATTTTGTCATCCATATTCAGCCTATTTTAACCTAGATTTGTAGTTACAGTACTTAAAATTAAATATATATAACTTCTTCAAAAATTAGATTGATTACAATTATTAATTTCCCAAAATTTGAGTAAAAATCGAATGAATTAGTTCATAAACGTCGAACTGAATGTACGAAGCATGCGACCGCGGTCCAAGCGAGTTTCGTAGTCGTAATAAAGTATTAATTATAATTTTACCCTGTACATTTTACACAGACGAATGATTTTTTCCAATTATTTCATTATAGGCCGGTTGAATTGAGTCAGCAGGTTTTGAAAACAATATTAATTCATCCGCAATCAAGTTTAAATAATAGTTGTTTTTATTACTCAATACTGAATTGACACCAAATAAATGATACAATGTCGACATTTTGGTGTTATCTACTGACTCGCATCTGTTTTAATTTCTTGCAAATGATTATTTCCATATACGATGCCGTTTCAAAAAAGTCAAAAGGACATTAGCACAAAGTCTGCTCAAGCAATCAAATTGTAAATATTACAAAAGTAATACTGGTTATATAATGAATTTGTTCGAATATTTAGTCCATAAAATGTCACAAAAAGCTAGCCCGCTCCCAGAATTGTGGCTTAACTTATATTCTACAAAAATATTGGGTTTCAAATAGAATAAAATAGCCCTTGACTTGGGAGCGAGGCATCAGCACAATAGTTCATCATCCTCGTTACCAACACTATGCAGAACTCTTCAACATCAATGGCACAAAAATATATCGCCGATCTTTTATAATTCATTGACAAAAGATATAGATTTCTACTATACAACTATTGCTTGTAGTACGAAAATACTATGTTTTTTATTAATATTTAATGGCACTTCTAAAACTTTTGTATTTTTTAATTTCAAATCGATGGAGTTGAACACTAATTTCAAATACTCTATGAATGGCAGAGAATCGAGACACATTTTTACATGAAGACAGCTATCTATGTCCAGCTTAAAGAATCACTCGTAAACGCCTAGTACTTCATAATATTTGCTAATTATATTACATTATTACAATGTAGAAATGCATAAAATCTTGTGAGAATAAAGGTCCTTAGAGGATTATTGCTACGATCTGTACTATGAGAATCAAACGGCACGGACACACAGTGGAACCCGGCACCAACAGTTATAGCATACACCAGGACGTTTAAAGTAAGATTGTTTATTTTTATTCCACTGTGGGTAAGGGACAGAGCTATACAGTTTTTCTAGCGCCATCTCTTTCCCACAATTGAATAAAACAATCTTACTTTTAAAGTCAAGGTAAGTACCCAGATGTCGACAGCTGAGCGTGCAACGTACTGAGTACTACAGGCGACATTGCACCAATCTTTTATGAATCTTAACTGCACCTGTAACTACTACCGTCAAACGAGGTGAGTAGGAACGCAGGGGCGAATAGAAACAAAAATTTGAAGGAAATTTTCACCTTATTCATCAGATTTATCCAACATTTAATTACCTACTCCTATTTATTCATTAATTGAAATTAATTAAAATCTGACTCCAGTCTTGCCATGAAGTACCGTGTTACCCCAGTTAATGGGTTGTTGGAGGTCTGGTAGGCAGCCGCTTCTCGTAAAATACTGGTATTCAGCTAATTCCGGCTTGACTGGAAGCCAACCCCAATATAGTTGGGAAAAGGCTAGGCAGAAAATGATGATGATTTATTCATTAATTGTTACAAAGTTCGGTGATTAGATAAATCAATATAAAATATTTGTTTCTATTTACCCCTGCGTTTCTACTCGCCCCGTTTGACTGTACGTTCGCACACTCAACTGCCTCCACTTAAAAATCATTTGAATTCACAATGTAACTTGTATTATAATTATTTTTCAATAAATTCATCTCACAACCCACTACAAAGTCGTAAACAATGTACAAATTGAGTGAATAATATAATCTAATTACAATATATACGTATATATAATACAGTATGCGAGATACATCTGAGATCTAAAACATAAGGAACTTAATAATAACTGTTCGAACAGAATACACCAAACACAACGAAATAGTTCACGTTCAAATTATTTGTTACATTACAGTCATATCTACAAATAATATTGTCATGAATTTAATACAGTATTCTACAAGGCGGTTGTGTATTTTCTTTCCCTTTAAATAAAACTTTTCAGATCACATTGCTAAATTGTGATTGCAGAATTGAGACACAGACTATAATCTCAATATTCTCGTCAGTCGATTGCCACGATACAATAATATCCAAAAAAATGCCACACTTAATTTTAAAAGGCAAAGAAAATACAGGCGGCGGCCACATGTCAATATATTCCATTCGCAATAACATTAGATATTTAAACAAACCTCTTTTACTGCCAGTTCATTCGATTTTGAATTCTATTTCAAAGGTATAAGGATGGCATTAAAAGCAAAAAAAAGTGGTAACAAGACCAACTATTTACTGCAGTTGCCATGTATCATATCACCACGTAAGAAGAGTCAAAATCGGTTGAACGGACAGCAAAAAAAGGCTTATTTAAATGTGTAATGTTATTGCGAGTGAAGTATATATGTGGCGCCGTACCGCGGGGATATGTTTCAGCAACCTTACGTGTCCTTACGTTAGTTAACGTTAATTACGGCTACTTTACACTACGATAACGATCTATATTAACAAGCTACACTATAGCTATGGGGGCCGCACACATGCGGACACCCCGACTTTTCATAGATTTTGTGACACGCATGGAGAAGACGACAGATTGAAGTTGACAACTGCCTGAGTAGCTCGAGTCGAGGGAACATTAAATACATAAAGCCACTCACTATAGGTTCATAAATAAAGCTGACAAGCTCCAGTTATGCTGTTATATTTAAACAGCCTTAAATTAGGTAGTTTAGTCTAAGAGGAAAGATTTGATTTTATGTTTGTTTTTTCGATTTAACTCAAAAACTGCTTGAGGTAAATCTTCAATGCGTTACAAAGGCTATTTATTTTCTACTTTCATGCAAGCGAAGCTACTGGCAGAAGCTAGTATATAATAATGTGAAAGTCTGTATTTATTTATTGATCACGCCTCATCGGCTAAACGGATAAATCTTGGACAAATCACAAACGTCGGCAGAAGTAGCAAAATTATGATTAGGGGAAAAGTCTATACAGAATTTGTTCAATCTTATTTTATTATGTCAAGCAAAAAGCAATCACTCTTTGGCAATTAGCAATAACTTTTATTGCTATATTTATAAATCCAAAAATGAAACCTACAATGGTCGATACTGCACAATGGTCCATCATGGACTAAGTGCGAAAACCAATCTCTAAAAGTTCGATTCGCAAACCAGTCTTATAAATATTTGATCGAATAAAGAAAATAGGAGTTTGTCAACTTCAATCTCGCGTCATAAAGTACAAGTAATGAGCACACAGCAGACATTCCACACGAATGGCACGGTATTTGGGCAATAGCAAGAGACGAGAAAATTTTTAAAAACATTAGGCCGAATCGTTTCCTAGTAAATGCCTCGAGAGATAATTTAGGAACATACAAACAGTCGTATCTTGATTTGGCACCTTCTAATGAGAAGCACCTAAGGGTCAGTTCATACCGAGACGCGACAAGACGATGCATGAAGAGGCCAGCGACTTCGCGCTTCGCCGCGCGCTGCTGCGAGACGCATCGCAACGTTGCGAAGCGCATAGTAAAATCGTCGGCAACACGACACGAGCGAATATAAAAACGTTCCGCTGCGCAGCGACACGAGTGGCAGCGCTGCATGAAGCAACGTATCCTAAATACTCACAATGAAATGTGTATCTTTTCGTGTAGTAAATAAAGTTATATTTTGAGCCACTCTATTAAAATGTGCACGCAGCGTCGCGTCTCGGTGTGATCTGACCCTAAATGAATTGAATGTTAAGACAATGAGCGCGTTTGAATGATGACCAATTAAGGAATTACTTAGCTAAGAATTTTGACATAGATGAATTTTCCTGCTCGACCACTTTTTATTACAAAGGTTAGAAGAACGAAAAGTGATCGACTGTTAAATTTCGCGGTTGTACATTTGAGAGAGTGGAACTAATTCCCTTACCTAAGTCTATATTCCAGAGTTGTAGAACCCCGATTAAAGACCTCGTCCGTTCCTCGCCATCGTAGCCACTTGGGACGCTACGACTTGGCGTAGCGCTATGACGCAGCGTAGTGCTACGGCGTGGCGCGATGCTACGGCGTGACACGATGTTACGGCATGGCGTAGTGCTGCGGCGTGGCGCAGTGCTACGGCGCAGCGTAGCACTACGGCATGGCGCAGTGCTACGGCGTGACGCGGTGCTACGGTGTGGCGTGGCGCTACGGCGTAGCGTACGTGGCTGCGCGCTGGAACTGTCGGCGGCGTGTGGTCTAGCGCTGCGTGGCTAGAAGTTCTGCTGGCGCTTGCGCTTGAGGTGGATGGCGTCGAGGATGGGCTGGCGCTTGCGGTTGTAGCGCGCGCGCAGCTGCTCGATCTCCGCCTCCATCTCCGCGTCCAGCGACGCCATGCGCGCCTCCAGCTCGCCCACCGACAGGTAGCCCAGCTGGGGGAAATTCAACAACATTATGCGAACCAGGGAAATCGTATGCCGAATGCACAATAAGGATTATAGCCGTTAAGTATTACTAAAGGCCTATGGAGATGGATTTTCCATAAGATTCACATTGGAATTGCAAGTATTTTTTTACCCTTTAGTTCATTACCATTATATTGAGCGTAAAACTGGACTGGGACATAAGCCTGTCACTATGTAATATTTAAGAGCTCGCTCACTCACTTACAGATGTGTGCCGCTTTAGTGGCTAGGTATTTAGACTCAAGGAACAGACACAGAAAATAACAGCGTGCCTCGACTCTAATGCCTAGTTCGCACTAAGCTAGTACTTTACTTTAGTAGCGAGTTATTTAGTAGCTATTTAGTTTCCTTACCAAATTAGTCGACTAAATTTTTGGTGTTCAGACGCGTTTAGCTACTAAATTACTCGCTACTAAACTAAATTACTAGCTTAGTGCGAACTAGGCATAATGGGATATAATAAAAAGATTTTGCAAGGTGGACTCGAGTTAGCAGTGAGCTCGTCACTCTTAAATTAAAGCACACACAAAATGTTAATCAATAATAATAGTCTTACGCAACAAATATATATTCAAACGTTGTTCTATGCGTTTCGAAAAAATAGGATCGACTTAGCGCCATGTTGTGACGTCATAACTGTCAAATCGAATCGGTTAAGTAGGGTCAACAAAATAGTATATTTTTTCAAGTTTTTTTTTGCAATACAGTACTTTTTAAGTAATATTTATCAATTTTAAGGAACATTTGATAAACGACGGTCATTGAAGTTCCTATTATTTGAAACGTATAGTAAGCTAGCATAAATTAAAGTGTTTATTTAAACATTTTAATTTATGCTAGATTATAATAATGTAATTAAGTAATGCCATTACACAGAGAAGTAAAGCGGTTAGTGACGCACACGTCTCGTTATTGTTTTGTATTAGTTTATCGACACCTCCACACTAAAGCACGCTTAAACTACTGTTTAGGAAATACTATTAAACTTATTAAAATAACAATTTAAGCAAGTAGTTAGTCAATTTTGTTACTTTCGAATCTATTCATAAAATGTATACTTGAATTTTGATTTAATATTGCGATACAAAAAAAAAATATTCTATCTGCAATATATCTGCATTATATCTGCAATCCCGCACTTTTATCATTAAACTCAGGCAACTAAACGATGCGACCAAATAAGAACGAAAAAAAAAAAAAACGAATTAAAGCGATAAAACTCTAATACATCTATGGCTCCAAAAGAAGGGTTATGTTTTCGCGGGCAAGTTTTGTTGCGGGTTTTTACTCTTGCGCATATAAAGCTATTATTGAATTATTTAACAATTTCAAGCCCCAAAACCGTCAGTTTTAGTTAAAATTATTAAGCTTGGTCAGAAGTCAGACAACCTAACGATTGTCAAAGATCTACAAATGACTGCTGGGAGCAAAGGCTTAAGTGCTTACTGCGGCACCTTAATAAACTAGTGCGCCTCACCATCAACGATTGCATCACTGCTTATCATCAGGTGGGATTGCGGTCAAGCACAAAAAAGTTAAGATGGTCACTAAACTCCAAACCGAATTTTTGCTCTTGCATGCTCATATTAAGCTATTTTCCAACTCCGTCCAAAACCAGTGTCAATTTTAGTGTTTAGTTAGTAACAGTATGTTGTTCGGTGTTGGTGTGCGCCGCTTACGTCTCGGCAGCGGCAGCAAGGAGACCACGTGGAGCTGACTTACGAATTCGAAGTTGCCTTCCTCCACGTACGCGCGCTGGAACGCCAGCAGCGGGTTCGCCGCGCTCTCTGTCTCGCCGCCCACGCTGGGGACACGGAAATATGTCGTTAAGAATGTTATTTGATACGAGCTCTAAAATAGTAACATAAGTAATAGACAACCTTATATTTATGAATTTGGAGGTAGAGTGCGTCTAATGAAAGCGCGTCCTGGAGTTTTTTTTTTAATTTAATTGGCAACATTATTCAGCCACAATTGTAGGAAATAAAAAAAAATGTGAATTGTCAAGACATGATTCTCCTACTAGTTAGTAATACCACAGACATTTTTTTTGGATTTAACCTCCTTTTCTCAGGTCGCGCTTTCATTAGACGGTCTATATTATCGCTGAGAACTCTTTCTACAAGACAGCCTTATGCAAAGTTAACAAGGCATATCGTCCAATAACAGATAGGATGCACAGCAAATGACAATGACCAGACCAGAGTACCCTAACCGATTGTGTCCTTGTAAATAAATATTGACACACTTTAAAGACATACTGTAAAAAATCGTCCCGGGACAAATTACATTGGCGTATTCGTACGTACTTCCTATAACAGTCTGTTATATTATACTACTGGAAAATCAAGGTACAGACAGTATTGCTGGCACGTAACTTGGCAAGTATTTGGCGCTGTGGAGATAAGTTCGCACATATTAAATTCAACAAAAAATGGTAGTAGTGTTTATGGAAGTGAAGGGAACATGGACGTATCGGTAAGGACACTAGAGAATCGCACGTTCTGGACAATGTTATCTTGTTGTATCTAATCACTCTTGTCAAGTTATGTGCTGGCGGCTGTAAGCGGTATCAAATGGGCATTACTAGCTAGACATGTCCAGTGCGTGATCCATAGCTAAGGTTGACTTTAACCCCTCCTAACTGTTCATCAGTAGACCCGTATGTGTCTGTGTGTGTGTGTGTATGTGTGTGTGTGTGTGTGTGTGTGTGTATGTGTGTGGGTGAGTGTGTGAGTGTGGGTGGGTGTGTGTGTGTGTGTATGTGTATAAAAAGTTTATTTATTCCAAATGTACAATTTTTTCATGATGCGACATCGTTTCTACTAAAATTGCATATTCACAGATTATCAACCTCTCGCACCCAAGTTAAGAGTCAACTTGTGTTAGGATGTCAGGGCTCATTCACAAAATCAATTGAATTGTCAAACCTGACGGCATCATCGCTAGGCGCGCGCGCGTGCGGCGTGAGCGTGCCGTTGGTGGGCGCGCCGATGTTGAGGTGGTTCACTTCCTTCTTGTCGAAATGCTCCAGGAACAGCGGACGGTACTTCGGACGGTTCGTGTCCATTGGGTCTGTGTCGTGACCTGGAGGAGAAACGTATGATTATTTTGGAGCACTATGAGAAAGAGTTTGTTCACGCGCGACCGTCTGGACCGGGCGGCGGAGTTGGCGGCAGAACATATGGACGCGGTAGCGGAAGCGGCGACACCCAGCGTGTGGACGCGGCAGCGAAGTCGGCGGCGCGAAGGGGCGCGGGACGGGCGGCAGCGCGTGGCGCCCGCCTGTGTCCATCCGATCACACCAGCTTACGGCCTGATATTACTGCGCTCCAAACCCAACCATTGTAGAACCGAGAATATAACCGCTTTATAATTTACAGTCCACTTTCATTGAAGAGCACCATCCCCAACAATCACTAATAGTATATGTTTTAAATGTAGGACCAGGGTGATGCGAGAACTGACATGCGCGCATGCAGCTCGCGAGCGGTGATCCAGCGGCTCGTTTGCCAGCTGTGCACACACCATTACATTGCACTAATTAGTTAAAAGTGAAGATTAACGCTGCCCGCCCACGACAGACTTTTTGTAGAACCGATAATCATCACAAATTATAATCCATATCTGACCGACTTGTACCGATTATCGGTCGTGGGCGGGCAGCATAAAAGTGAGAGAAAGTGAGATTATATCTGTTCCCTTGGTTATAGTACTCCACTCACGTTTCATAGTAGCAAGGTCAGCATCGGGCTCGTTTATGACCATGGTGCCCAGGTCCGCGGCCAGCTCGGCCGTGGCGTCTCTCGTGGGCACCAGCGTGCCGTCTCCGCGCTGCTTCATCGTCGCTTCTTCGTAGCCCTCGCCCTGTAACATATAGAACATGGGTTATGTTACTGCTGTCCGTACGTTAAGACAATGTATATAGACCAGGGTCAAAGCCTACAAAAATGGCAAAAAATGAAAACAAATTACAGTAGGATGAAACTCATTAGAAAAGCAAGGGAATATGGTCAAAATGAAAGGAAAAATAAATTACGGTCGATCCGAGTTCGGGAAGTGGGGGGGGGTGAGTTTTTAAGGGTAAAAAATGGTTTATCTTGATTTCCGGCAAAACTACAAGTCCTATGAAAAAAAGTTAAATGGCAAAGTTGTAGGCAATAAAAAGATCTACAACTTTTGTATTTGCAGATTTTTCACATAACCTCAAAATTTAGGTGAAAAATTCAAAAAACCAAGTTTTTGGTTTTTTATTTATATCTTTTTCAAATAAAATATTTTTTTCTACGAAATTTGGTGAAAACTTACCTTATTATGTCCCAAATACACTGTAATTTATTTGATTAAAAATATTTATTTTTTCGCTTCATTTTAATTTAATATCAAAAAAGCACCCTAATTTTCAATCAAAAATTCTGACGTCAAAATATCAGCTTTTTTCAAAAAGTTTGGGGGCTTTTTGTTTGTTGAAATATCTACTTTCTGATGGTGTAAAGAAAAATATACATTACTATAGGAAATATTCTTAGAAAATGCAAAAAATTGAAAAAATCTCAAATTCGAAAAAAAAATTTTAATCATTATGTACAATTTTGAGGTATTTATTAAAATTTACACTTTAATTACTCAAAAAACGTAAGATTTCATGTTTTATTGATAAACGAAAAAATTACAAATTAAAATATACTTCTATAATTAACAACCAAATAAGTTAATATTTAATAAGACATATACAATATTTTGAAAAAGTTGTAAAATCTTTAAATAATATTTGTAGATGCCTATTTATTGCTGTTTTAAAAATAATTTATATACCTGAGTGACCTTCGGTGAATTTAAGCCCATTGTAAGTTATTTCATTGAGAAGTGGGGACGGACGAGTCTGGGCCTGGGCCTTACTACATACCTGCTATTTCATAGCAGCTGTAAAGACCGTTAGTCAGTATTTGAGATACAGAGTAGTGTACAACATCGTTTTTAAAAATACACGTGCAGGCTGAGTTACTCTAAGTGATTTGTGAAAAATTTACTTTACGTACTTTACGTTTGGAATCTGCATATCAAGGTAAATACTATCTGTATTTTAATCTATATTAATCAGCTTCAAAATAAAAATAGTAATATTTTCTTTTATAAATAGTATTGTTACGAACGTGAGTAATTAAATGCCGGTTTACTAGCAGATAACTTTATTAACCACAAAACAATGACAAATTAGTCCAATCAACAAATAACCAATCACTATAAACACTCAGAGTTCCGTTTAGTATCGCTTAGGTCGCTAGGTATCACTTCAAGCACTTAGGTAGTTCGCTCTGTATCGCTGACGAAATCAAACTAAACTGCTTCTAGCCGGGGGCCCGTATTTATATGCGAAGCCATCGACATTTCTCGATACCGACGTTTCAAGGACATTCTAGAACAATAGGGTCATATCGGGAGGCCATAAATCATTATTATTACTCTCGTAAGTAGGTACTTATCTACCACCTTACATGCGAGTTTCGACTCTATTGCTAATACCGGAAGGTACAAATTCCCTTATCCGCCCACATAACTACCTACTGAATTTCATCTAATAATAATAGTGGTTGTCGGACTTTTCTGGAATTTGCCAGGCCTGAGTATGTACTCCTATTCTCGAAGCTTCGCACAGCAATGCGTTTTAATTATTTGATGCTACCCTTGGTTCCGTCGAAGATATAGCGTACTCAAGTTTCACGGCGTAACAGTGCCCCCCTCTTAGTCATGCTCGTCCCGAGCATTATTAGATCCGTGATACGGCGCCAATCTATCCACGTGGACTACCTTAGGTTTCCCTCGTAACCCTTTCTTGATGCGGTAGGTAACGTCGTTGATCCTTTTTATCACGGTGTAGGGTCCCTCCCATCGAGCTTGAAGTTTCGGCGACTTCCCTTTTCGTCGAAGTGGGTTGTGGAGCCAAACCAGTGCACCTTCCTCAAATCCCTTGGCGTTGGCATTGCGGTCGTATCTAGTTTTCATTTTAACGCTGGTGTGCAGGCTATTCTCACGCACTCGTTTATGCACTTCATCCAATTGATCTTGGAGGTCACTTACGAAGTCCGTAACTGGCTTAGTCTTGTCAGGTGGCACGCCGGTTATGGTATCGACTGGAAGTCTCATTTCCCTGCCGAAATTCACTCTTGCTGGGGTATGGCCCGTGCTATCATGCACTGCTGATCGATAAGACATCAGAAATAGTGGAATATACCGGTCCCAATCTTTCTGATGGTCATCGACAACCTTAGCCAGGTGATTCTCCAGGGTCTGGTTAAACCTCTCCACCATTCCGTCCGACTGTGGGTGCGCAGGTGTTGTGCGTGTCTTGTAAATCCCCAGAAGAGTGCACATTTCCTGGAACAGCGCAGATTCGAAGTTGCGGCCTTGATCGGAATGGATCTCCAAAGGTGCGCCATACCGACATACTACTTCTTCGACCACCTTTTTCGCCACTGTCGTCGCTTCCTGATTGGGTATGGCGAAAACTTCAGGCCACTTTGTGAAATAGTCCTGTATCACCACTATGTATTTGTTTCCGTCATCTGTCACTGGGAAAGGTCCAGCAACGTCGATGGCAATGCGTTCCCATGGGGCTCCTACATTGTACAACTGAAGCTTGCCCCTGCTCCTAGTCTGTGGTCCTTTCACGGATGCGCACGCTGTACATTTCCGACACCATTGCTCTATGTCTTCTCTACAATTGAGCCAGTAATACCGCTGTCTCACTTTCAGTAGAGTTTTCTTTATTCCCAGGTGTCCACCAGAAGCGCCATCGTGTATCTCCTGAAGCAGGGGGACCACTTCACGTCGTGGTACTATCACTTGTGTGGTCACCTCCTTGCCATCGTTCGATTCCCATTTCCTACAAAGCACGTCATTTTCTAGGACTAAACTGTCCCATTGTGCCCAGTAGCTCTTTGTGACAGGACTATGTGACGATACTTCATTCCACTGAGGCCTAGTTCCACTACGCTTCCAGTCCAGTATAGGTCGAATATCGTCATCTTCTTCCTGGGACTTCTTAAAGTTGCCTTCAGCCCTAATTAAGTTCACGTGTTCCCGGGCTTCATTTTGCTGGCAATGTCTACAGTCCTCATTACATGGACGTCGCGACAGGGCGTCAGCATTGTTATGCCCTTTTCCACTACGATGTTCCGTCACAAAGTTGAACTCCTGCAGCTGTTCTAGCCATCTTGCAACTTGACCCTCAGGGTTTTTGAATTGTAGAAGCCATTTCAATGCAGCGTGGTCCGTCCTCAACGTAAACTGTCTCCCTATGAGGTACTTGTGGAAATGTTGCAAAGTTTTTACAACAGCCAGTAGTTCTCGTCGAGTCACGCAGTAGTTCCTTTCTGGTTTTGAAAGTGCCTTACTGAAGTAAGCGATCACGACTTGCCTATCTTCTTGCACCTGCGACAGCACTCCACCAATTCCTGTGTTGCTGGCGTCGGTATCGACGACAAATCTTCCATCTCTGCTCGGATACCCCAGTATAGGCGCTTCACATAGCCGTTGCTTTAGTTCATTGAATGCTGACTCACAGTTCTTGTCCCAGATAAAATCTCGTTTATCCTCAGTCAGCTGATGTAAAGGTTTTGCAATGTCCGAAAAACTCATAACAAACCGTCTGTAGTATGTGCACAACCCCAGAAATGCACGTACTTCTGTTTTGTTCTTTGGAGCCGGCCACTGTTGGACAGCCTTTATCTTCTCAGGATCGGTTCTCACTCCATCGGCGCAGATGACATGTCCTAGGTAGCTGACCTCCTTCTTGAACAGGGCACACTTCTTTGGGCTTAGTTTTAGGTTAGCCCCCCGTATTCTGGTGAATACTTTCTCCATATTTCTCAGGTGTTCCTTAAAAGTGCGGCCCATTATAATGACGTCATCCAAATATACCAGACAGACGTCACCAAGAAGGCCCACCATGACTCTATCCATGAGGCGTTCAAACGTTGCTGGAGCGTTGCACAACCCAAAAGGCATGACGTTAAATTGCCACAGGCCGTTGCCAATTCCTGTACTGAACGCTGTCTTTTCCTTATCTTTCTCGCTAATTTCCACTTGCCAGTAGCCACTTTTCAAGTCAATGGTTGAAAACCACTTCATACCACTGAGCATATCCAGTGTGTCGTCTATCCTAGGCAAGGGATAACTGTCCTTCTTCGTTACATCATTCAGCATTCTGTAGTCTACACAGAATCTGGTACTGCCGTCTTTCTTCTTCACCAGAACGACAGGAGAAGACCATGGGCTCGTAGAAGGTTCAATTATTCCGCTATCAGCCATATCCTTTACCATTTCTGCTACCTCAGTTTCTTTAGCCCAGGGTATGCGGCGCGGTCTCTGTTTAATTGGTCTAGCATCACCTGTATCTATCTCATGCTTGACGAGACCTGTTCTTCCGCAATCTTTTCCCGTTGCAAAGATATCCCGGAACCGTAGCAGAAATTCCTTGGCTTGCTGTAGTTCCGAAACTGATAAATTACTCTTAGAATTTTCCAGAAGTTGCTGGATGTGATCAGGTTCACCTTTTATTGCGTCTTGTTTCACTGAAGATGTGTTGATTTGGCGGAGATACTTCACTTCTTCACATCTTCCAACAACACTGTTTTTCTTCAACTGGATCTCCTTTTTCCCAAGATTTACAATCCTGACCTTGGATCTTCCTTTCGTCATAACTAATGTCCTCGCGGTGATAAGTTCCGGGTGCCGGCCAATGTCTTCAACCATAACACATCTGCGTTGCCTAATTTTCTTAGGAAATTTAACTTCGACTAAGGTTTCCGTTCTTGGAGCCAATGTGGTATCCTTTAAGCAATAGAGGTTGCATGTGTTAATTCCTTGCAGGAAGACTTCTTGGTCTGGGAATTTCAATACTCCTCTATCGATATCTAAAACACATCGGTAATTCCGCAGGAAGTCGAGACCCAGTATGCAATCGTCGGTAATGTTCGCAATTAACGCTGAATGGGTGTACACTTGATCACCGATTTTAAACTCGATTTCTGTATCACCGAGGACGGAGACTGGCTGGCCGGTGGCTGTCTGAAGTCGGTAGGCTGGGGTTTCTGTTTGCCACAAGATGGTGCGTTTCAGCAACTCAGGTCTTATAATAGTCCGTGACGCCCCCGTGTCAACGGTGAAATTGCAAGCACGTTGATTCAGCGTTCCCTCGATGATCAAACTATTTCCGTTGTGGACTTGATTGATGGTGATGGTTGGGGCCTTCAGTTGACCAGCCAGCACCCGCCCCGCGGCCCTGTTTAACGACTCCTCGTTAACTTGAGTTCCGGAGTCCACACTTCCCCTCTTCCTCTTGGGGCAATCGGTACGAATGTGCCCTTTTTCTCCACATCCATAGCACGTCGGAATATAGCGGGACTTTGCCGACGAAGCCACTTCTCGGTGACGTGGTTGCACTGAAGGTGAGACCACCACTTCCCGAACTCTGTGCGTACGTGAGTCTTGTCGTACGGCTTCCACTTCCAAAGCGTGGGCCATCGCACTCTTCAGAGTTTGGTGGTGTCCGAGTCGCACCGTAGCCCTGACTTCAGTATCCCGTAGACCGTCGATGAATGCTTGCACCAGATTTACTTCCACCATCTCCGGTGTCATCGACATGTATGCCCGCCGGACCAGCCGTTCAACCTCTACTCCCCACTGCTGAAGGCTCTCGTTCGACCTCTGCGTTCTCTCGCGAAGTTGCGCGCGGAAAACATGTTCGAGGTGCTTGTCACCATAGCGAGTGTCTAGTCCCTCCATTAGACGCTCCAACGTCCTGCCGTCTGGAGGAAGGTTCTCTAGGACCAGCAGAGCGTCCCCTCGTAGGGCCAAAGTTAACGCCGCGAAAGACTGGTCATCATCCCAGCGGTTCGTCTTGACCAGTGTTTGGAATTGGTACTTAAAAGCCGTCCAGGACGACGTGCCATCAAAACGCGGCATATCAAATTTTGCGGCTGATGCACAGTGGGTGTGCGATAGTGCGCTAACAGCAACGGGTTCGCGTGCTTCGAGCTTGATAATTTTTTTGTTGATGTCCAGCAGGCGATCTTCCATTCTGGTTTCGAGGCTATCAGCTCGGGCGGAAACCTCCTTGACCTCTAAGGTGAGATTTTTCACTTTCTCGCCCAACGTGACGAGGCCGTGATCGATTTTTTCGAGGATCAGGTTCTGCTTAGCCTCTTGATCCCGGCGGGCTTCCTCCTGGTTAGCCGCGATTAGGTCCTGGAGCTTACGTTGGTTAGCCTCTTGTTCGCGGCGGGCAGCTTCCTGTTCGCGGCGGGCTGCTTCCTGTTCGCGGCGGGCTTCTTCCTGGTTAGCCGCGATTAGATCCTGGAGCTTACGCTGGTTAGCCTCCATACTAGCTTGCATGGCGGCCAAAACTGCGGCGAGGTTCATTTCCGAGGATGGCCCTGTTGGCGCCTCAGCAGCTGCCGTTGCTCCCATACCAGCCCGATCTTCCGCTTCCAGACGTTGACGTGCAGCATCCATCTCCACTTGCCTCCTTGTTCGTGGTCCCTGTTCGTCGTCCCTCTGTAGTAATGGCATCCCACTTCTGACACCAGTTGTTACGAACGTGAGTAATTAAATGCCGGTTTACTAGCAGATAACTTTATTAACCACAAAACAATGACAAATTAGTCCAATCAACAAATAACCAATCACTATAAACACTCAGAGTTCCGTTTAGTATCGCTTAGGTCGCTAGGTATCACTTCAAGCACTTAGGTAGTTCGCTCTGTATCGCTGACGAAATCAAACTAAACTGCTTCTAGCCGGGGGCCCGTATTTATATGCGAAGCCATCGACATTTCTCGATACCGACGTTTCAAGGACATTCTAGAACAATAGGGTCATATCGGGAGGCCATAAATCATTATTATTACTCTCGTAAGTAGGTACTTATCTACCACCTTACATGCGAGTTTCGACTCTATTGCTAATACCGGAAGGTACAAATTCCCTTATCCGCCCACATAACTACCTACTGAATTTCATCTAATAATAATAGTGGTTGTCGGACTTTTCTGGAATTTGCCAGGCCTGAGTATGTACTCCTATTCTCGAAGCTTCGCACAGCAATGCGTTTTAATTATTTGATGCTACCCTTGGTTCCGTCGAAGATATAGCGTACTCAAGTTTCACGGCGTAACAGTATGTTTAACGTAACATAACCTAAAAAAATGAAATTGAATGATATTTCAGTACAAGAATAAAAAAATAGTAACTTCGTTTATTTTATACAAACAGATTTAGTTATACTCATGATAAAACTTTGAAGGCATTATTAATTTGATTTTGTCTTTTCAGATTACCAGTATGGAAGAATCTGTTTGTATAATCTGCAATAAGTCAGACGACAAGCAAGTGTATGAAATAAAAAAAACAGCTTTGAATCGTTTAGTGGCGTCTAGCAAGAAGAGAATCGACAATAGATACAAAAAATTTGAAACTTTAACATCAGTTCTTATTCATCGAACTTGTCAAAGTCATTATAATGATGAGACTGCAATAGCTACATTCTGTAGCTCAAGACGTAAGAAATCACAGGAAGGAAAACAAATAAATAAGGACGCTCTTATATTTAATTTTCAATCTTATTGCTTTCTCTGCGGTGGGTTTTTCGGTAATATTTCTAAAGATAAAATTTCATCAGTTCAAAATAACGATACAAGAGAAAATATATTACAGCATATTAAAAAACAAAACACAATTAATGATTTCGATAAAAACATTTTAGCTCGTTTAAGAAATGTGCCCGATTTAGTCGCAATAGAAGCTCATTATCACACTGTTTGTTATTTTGTATGAGATTTTCTATGACATGAATGTAATTCGAGTAAAATAAATAAACTTTTTAACTAAAAAAAATTGCAGCATTCACATTTTTTTTAATGAAATTGTACATAATGATTAAAAAAATTTTTTGGAATTTGAGATTTTTTCAATTTTTTGCATTTTCTAAGAATATTTCCTATAGTAATGTATATTTTTCTTTACACCATCAGAAAGTAGATATTTCAACGAACAAAAAGCCCCCAAACTTTTTGAAAAAAGCTGATATTTTGACGTCAGAATTTTTGATTGAAAATTAGGGTGCTTTTTTGATATTAAATTAAAATGAAGCGAAAAAATAAATATTTTTAATCAAATAAATTACAGTGTATTTGGGACATAATAAGGTAAGTTTTCACCAAATTTCGTAGAAAAAAATATTTTATTTGAAAAAGATATAAATAAAAAACCAAAAACTTGGTTTTTTGAATTTTTCACCTAAATTTTGAGGTTATGTGAAAAATCTGCAAATACAAAAGTTGTAGATCTTTTTATTGCCTACAACTTTGCCATTTAAATTTTTTCCATAAGACTTGTAGTTTTGCCGGAAATCAAGATAAACCATTTTTTACCCTTAAAGGATTTGTCACACTGGATGCGTTCTGCGGTCTGCGGTCAGGTCAAAGCGAACGCAGCTCGCATCATGTATGAACAGCATTGTCGGTATTAATATATTTTATATAGAATGCGATCTGACCGCGCGAGCACAACCAAAGAACGCATGTTGGCCCGGCGGGGCGGAGGCGAGGGACCGACCGACAACGTTGACCGGACCGCAGACCGCAGAACGCATCCAGTGTGACAAATCCCTAAAAGCTCACCCCCTCCCACTTCCCGAACTCGGATCGACCGTAATTTATTTTTCCTTTCAATTTGATCATATTCCCCTCCTTTTCTAATGGGTTTCATCCTACTGTAATTTTTTTTGGTTTCAAAAATTATCTACCCTGGTCTAATAACCAAACTCAGTATTAGAATAGTTTAGAAAAAAGGTCAATCATTGACTGTCAGTTTACTTAAAAACCTAGAAGTCCCAACAACCATCCAAGCAAAAAACATGACGCATGATTTAGAACCACTCAACTCAAAAGATGAGAAAAGATCCGCCGCTGACCCATCAGCAAGACAACTAACGTAATATCATGCGTAAGCGATTTGACACGATCGCAATCGAAATGACGCGGCTTAAATGGAATTAACACTCTATTGCAATAGCCTACGTGAACCAGCCACACGTTGATGTGGCGCGGCGATGAACGAAGGAAGCGGTCATGATTAGTTGGTTAAATATTTTTTGATTTGTCTTTATCATCTACCTAGCCGTTTTCCCAACTATATTGGAGTCGGTTTCCAGTCAAGCCAGATTTAGCTGAATACCAGTATTTTGCGAAGAGCGGCTGCCTACCAGACCTCCACAACCCATTAACTGGGGTAACACGGTACTTCATGGCAAGACTGGAGTCAGATTTACTGGCTTCTGACTATCCGTAACGACTACCAAAGATTTACAAATGACAGCCGGGACCTACGGCTTAACTTGCTTTCCGAGGTACGGAGGAAACTCGACATGTTAAGATGGTCACCCATCCACGGACCAACCTTGGCAAGCGTTGCTTAACCTTTAAGATCGATCCGTGCGGTTGTTATTATCTAGCCACAAGCGACTTAATTTATATAAATGGCGGCTGAAGCAGCGACTTTGTGCGCACCTAGGACAGAGCCGCCGCGTCGCGTTCAATAAGCAAAAACTACATCGCGTCATTTTGCTACCACAGTCGTGTTAAGTCGTCGACGCAGCACATGATAACACGATGGCTGTATTTCACTACTCCTTTACCTTCTAAAGCGTTAAGTATGCCTCAACAGTGCAAGAATTCCTGGATGAACACGAAAAAGGTAGTAAAACACAAAGACCTGTTCCCAGCAATGGGCAAAGTCAAGCGAGAATGATACTGGTGATAAATGTAAGAATAAAAACTCACCGCCGCGAAAGCCTTAGCGTTGTTGGTGTGATGCTGCGCGTTGCGGAACACCTGGCTCTCCCGGATCTCTCTCGCCTCGGCTATCATGGAGCTCAGGATGCTGGGGTGCTTCGTGTTGTGCACGTCTGACGCTGAGGACGGAAACATAGGTACGTTATAGTGGGTGATAAGCGAAGAATTACTTCATCATTTGAGCCGAAAGATATGTATGTCCACAGCATTATGCCTCCCCCAAATGTCGCTATAACGGCCGGACTTTAAGACTTAAACAAATTGAACACCACATTAAAATTTATGAAAATTACCTGAAAAGAGTTGGATTAGGGAAGAGCGATCTATCGTCAAGTCTTACTCTAATGGAAAAATAAAGCTTTAATAGCTGAAATGGCTTAGCTAAGTTCGCGGTCGTTTTTTGTAGCTCCTAATGTGACAGAAATAAAATAAAAAAATAAACCATTCACGGGCTGCATGTCAAAATTCCAAAAAAACGTTTGATTACCAAACGCAGTGAGGGATTTATATAATTAACTCCCGAGCACGGCGAAACTATGCCTAAACTCCATTAGATCGCTAGGGACAGAATAAATTGCTTTAGGTGATGTTTGTATAGCATATAAAAGAGTATTATCGAAAAGGGTATGTAAAAAAACTAATAAATAGCATAGTATAAGCCTTATAATGTTCTCGCTCCTGGGACTCATTTTTTTTTTTTTGACTAGGGCATCTCGCAGTTCAGCTCGCTACGGCTGTTTACTGCTTAACCGGACAATCCTGTGGCTGCCGAGAGCGTGACTCTAAGCCTCCAGCCAGGGCAAATAAAATTAAGCGAACACGCTAAGGGCACCCCCTGTGGGGTACGAACCTCGGCTTAGGGCGTCGCTGAGACAGCAAGGGACAGCTGGATCATATTTTGGGGACTATTTTAAAGCTACTAGCTCAGCACGCGGGCTGGGCCTCCTCTCTCTAGAAGAGGGAATGGGCCGTTATCCATCACGTGGGTTCAGTGCGGGTAGGTGGATGTGGCATGTCTTCGAATAAGTGACACATGATCGCTTACCATCAGGTGAAATGTGGTCAAGCGCAAGCCTATCAATAATAAAAAAAGTAACTTACCAATAAACTCATGTGTTAACAGGTACTCGGCGGTGGCTCGCTCTTCAGGGTTCTTCACCAGACACTGACTCACGAAGTCTATGAACTCTGGAGACCACTGGTCTGGTTCTCTGCAAGTAATACACACAATATGAAGTCACAGTTGTCTTCAGTTGGCTTCAATCCGGATCCTGTCTAATATCCATATCTCTAATGGTCATCATCATCTGCCTAGCCTTTTCCCAACTATATTGGGGTCGGCTTCCAGTCAAGCCGGATTTAGCTGAATACCAGTATTTTACGAGGAGCGGCTGCCTACCAGACCTCCACCACCCATTAACTGGGGTAATACGGTACTTCATAATAATAAGTAGTCTAATATTCATAAGCACCCAAAACCATCAACTAACTTTACCCTCTATGAGAGGAGTGGGAGGTATTGTCAGACTTTTACTGACGGAGCAACTGAAGGAACACAGGTAGCTAATCTACCAGTGTTCCTTCATTTGCTCCGTTGAATCCTGCACTCCTTATAATCCGACGTGCTTATGTGTCCCTGATTGGCATTAATATAATTTATATTGATATCAATCAGGTTCGGCTAGTATGTAATGTGAAGGATTACAAAAACTCTTTTTCAAATAGATTCCGTACGACAAAGATTCAGAAGTACTATTCTATAGTTCAACCAATTTAATAATACAACACCGCCTTGCAAAGTGTTTGTTGGTTTACCGCACATCCACTGCAGGTAAAATCTCCTTAATTCAGGCAATTAGGTGCCACTCTATTCTATAAATGTGGTATCCACTAGGATTTTTAATAGCTTTTGGTTTATTATTAATAAAACTATCAAATTGTCAGTAAGCACACACTGTAAGAACTAAACGAATGTGTCTAGACGCGGCGATTCCACGAGTAACATTGACGAGCTAATCGTTAACTCTACAAAGGTGAAAAAGATCAATAGCCGACGAAGTGGATTGTTAATTAACGTCGTCAAGATTATCGACACCTCTAAGCAAGAAAAATCGTTGACCTAATGAAACCTTATTAAGCTTATAATAGTACTTAAAGAATAAAAGAAACACTATAATCCTTGGATAGACTGATGGCAAGATTTTCTTGCGTCTGACTACCTGTAACGACCTACGAATGACAACCGGGACCAATGGCTATACGTGCACAATTAAAAATTCACATTGGTACTTGCCTAGTTTCAAACCCACAACTTCAAGCTTTTTTTTAAATGATAAATAAACTAATAACTGACTGCGATCCCACCTGATGGTAAAGTATGGAAGTAATTGTTGATAGTGAAGCGCACTAGTTTATCAAGAGCCTATTCACTCCAGCCTTGAAGATAACTAAATACTATAATCGGACAGGAAGAACGCAGTGGGCAATTTTTTCTGGTCCTTCGATGCAGATGGTATAAACGACGAGGCGAAACGATGAATCCGGACCGTAGAGTCATCAACGTAAGGATGGATACTCGCCGTAAGTTGGGTTGTCCGATGGTCGAAGTGATGATGGAATCGAGTCCTGCAATTTCCGCACACACTCTCCAAACCATTTTGTAGTGTGTAATATGGTGTGAAGTTTTGTGTTAAGCTGGCTATAGGGTAGCCAGTTTTTCTGCATTTTACTTCTGCTCCAAGTTTTAGCGATTGGTCTTAACCTACAGTTTGTTCAATAATTCCGGAGACTAAAATGACATTTCAACACCAAAGAACTGGCGTCATTCCTATAGAAATTTTGACATTACTTATGTCAATTTAGTCTCCGGGTTTATTGAACAGACCATAATCTGGATTACAAAATAACCTCTTCGCACTCCTTCTCGCATGAGACGCGGGTGCCATAACGACTGGGCCATCACAACACATTCTAAGGGCCTGTTTCACAATGTCCGAGTAGGCACTACTCACTGAATAAATTCAAAAATGTGACAGAATTTGTATAAAATTATCTGTCAAGTAAGATACTCGAAACTTAATCATAGGTGGTGAAATAGGCCCTTAACCAAATAAATTAATAATCATCCTCACCTAAACGACGGCGGCGGTTTAGTGGGTATCATAAAGATGGCTCTCATGGGATGTATGTCTCCGTAAGGCGGCTTCCCCTCAGCCATCTCAAGCGCGGTGATGCCGAGCGACCAGATGTCCGCCACGCAGTCGTAGCCGATCTCCTGGATCACCTCCGGAGCCATCCAGAACGGCGTGCCGATCACCGTGTTGCGTTTCGCCATCGTGTCCTGGAATTAGAGGGGAGTGGTCAGTGATGTATGTCTGAAGGTTTTTTAGGTAGTTTTTGAGTTGATTCATAACGAAAAAAGAAATAGATATTCTCGCGTTTGACCACTCCTTCACCTGATAGAAAGCTACGATATGGTAGTCGTTTGAGCACGCTTGCCTACAAGTAGCCAATTTACTGTTGACTTAAAGACCCCCAGGTTATGGCTGTCAGGAAACAGAGACTCCGATAAGGAATTCAGTTGTACGTACAATTATTAAGTATAAATTATGAACATCCATTTAACCTGATCCTTCAGCATATCGAATAAACGCAAAATTAATAAAAAGTCTAGGATTTTAGAGTTGATAAATCATATTTTTATTATTTTCATATTTGTAATAAGACCATGGAAAAAGTAGTGCTAGGCGCTATGGTGTCCTAACACGCTTTTCTCGTACTGATCATAGGATATAGCTTGTATGGTAAGTTAAAGTCTCGAATTATAAGAAGAATAACTACATGTATGTATATTACACTACAACACTTAGTTACAAGATAGGTAAACTGATAATAGGGTTTTGGTTTTGAGTGCGTGTAGCTAGCTAACGAAATAGTGTTATAACCTTTTCATTGAAAAATAATACAACAACAATTCCTGCACAAAAAGGAAAATACAAACATTCATCTCACCGTCAACTGTCCAGCCACTCCGAAGTCCGCCAACTTGGCGTGACCCTCCGTGTTCAACAATATGTTCCCTGCCTTGATGTCCCTGTGGATCTTCCGCCGCCTGTGCAAGTACTCCAGACCCTTGAGGGTGTCGCACAGGATGGTGGCTATCTCGTCTTCCGAGAGCGTCTTCTTGCGAAGCCTCATGATGTCTGATACGGACCCGGCGCCGCAGTATTCCATTACGATCTGGAATGGTGGTGGTTAGGGGTGAGAGTTGTTCAGTTTTGGAAGAGTTCCGAAAGAGTATGGAGTGGTGGTCCAGTGGTAGTTACTCAGATACCCGCGAAACGAGACACAATAGTAAAACAATAACAGCGCGGTCTCATAGGACCGGTTGGGGATTCAAACGTTAACAACCACATTAGAAGTTGCAGTCCGCGGGTTCAAACCCAGCCAGGAGAATTCCTCTACGTAATTTATGTTCATCGTCGCTGCTCTTAAAACGGTGAAGGAAAACATCGTGAGGAAACCGGCATGTCCTAGAACCAAAAATTTGAAGACATGGCTCACCAATGCGCACTAGGCCCGCGTGGTGAGATACGGCCCATTCCCTCTCCTAGAGAAGAGGCTTGGTTCCCAACAGTGAGAACATTACTAGGCCGATAATGCTAAAAGAAAAATCAATGAGATGGGAAGCACAACAAGCTAAAATTAAATATAAAATTAGGACGCAAAATAAAATAATGGCTAAACTAAAACAATACTGGAGATTTCTATCTATTCGAGAATATTACTGGACGCCTACCTACCTATTCAAGAATTTGCAATAAAAATATAACAACTACGAAGAAATCCTACCACTGTCCTACCTACTTAGCTTAGACTAGAACCGCCGATCTACTACCCACGCAATCCAACTACGCGATTCACAGGACACAATAACAAACCCGAACTGTGCAATTTAAAAATGTAGGTCAAGAGTGAACCCACTTTACGACAAGTCCCTAGTCTACAGTTGCGACCAAGCCTATGTCTGGACAACTTATCGATCTTGCTTTAACCTTGAAGTTTTCCCAATTAAAACGTCTGTCGCCTGTCTGCGGACAAATTAGTAGAACCACTTGATACACAGAGGTAGTTAATGCCAATTGGTTTTCCTAACTACTGGAATTTCCTCAAGGACCAACGTCACTTTGGCTTAGTGTGAAAACCTCGTATCTGTAATTTTATTTTATTACATTTAGGAAAAGCTCGAAATGCACCATCTTGAATTAAAGATTGGTAATTTATAACGCCGTCTACGATGTTAAATGCATATCCTTCTCGATTCGTTTTGTGCGATAACCTCGCGACGCAATCTCAAAACTTGTCGAAAAAATCTGAAAGCAAAAGAAATGAGTGATTGTAATAAAACAATATTTTTAAATATTTCATTAAATCACTGCTATGTGATTTACACATTTAAATGGTAATAAAGGTCTAATTTGTGTTACGTATTTCGCAGTTACGAGGTTTTCACTCTAAGCCATCGATTGGTATGTTTAATTTACTGCTAGATGGTTATTAGAACCCCCTGGAGTGTACAAAACAAGTTATCGTCCGTCGATAAATTTCTCAGAGATATGACTAACATTTTGCACAGTTATGCTGGCGTTTAGTCATCTTCCCGCGTAAAGAATGTCGGCGCAACAAATTGCACAGCTGTCTATAAGTTGATAACCGTAATAAATATGTCAGTTTCTTAGGATGAAGGATTTGTACAGGTGCGTATTATCAGAATGATTATAGTGATCCAAATCCCAATATCATTTACTATCTTCTGCCAGCGGTGTCGCCCGCATGGAAGTATGTTTCACCATACAAACTTTGGATCACTGTTTCATCCACTTAGGCGGTGAATTTTAGGAAAATAAATCCTCTTTTAGTTCTTGCCTATGTCATAAATGGAAACTTTGTGCAAAATTTCACGCTCCTAGTCAAACTAGTTTCGGTTGAGCGTTAATATGTGAGTCAGTTTCACCTTTTCTATATACATATAGATTTATACAATTTGGAAGGCTGCAGAAGACTAAAGGTGACAAAAACTGGAAAACTGGACCAGTAAAACCGTACTCAGATCGCTGTTTAATACACTACAACTGTACTAGCCAATATACACCAAAAAAGCCTATCTACAAAAAAACGTCCTACTAACTACAACAGGCTTGCTCTGCAAACATCCAAACATACAGTCACACAAGCAAGATGACGTCCGGGTGAACCACTTACTAAACATATCGTGACCTCTGAATGCCTCACCCATAGGTCTGTGTTCTTGAAGTAACTGCCGTAGTACTTCACCACGTAGGGGCTGTCGCACTGCTGCATGATGGAGATCTCCTTGATGATCTCCTGCAGGTCCGTGTCCACTGGCACCTGCTTTATGGCGAGGACTTGGCCGCTTTCTTTGTGTAACGCCTGGAAGGAAAGAGTTTTGGTTACAAAGGAGGTTCATAAATGGTAAAACTACTGGTAGATGAAGTAAAATGTAAATGTTTTCTTGAGTCATTATTGTGACTTGCTGCATTTTTGAGGGTTAAGACTCCGTTGTCTATCTGACACCACGCTGTATTTCAGGAAGCTGATAGCAAGACAGTTTTAATTTTCACAGATAATGTATTTCTGAAAATAGAATAAAACCAATTTTTGCTGCTTTTTTTGCTACGATTGGTAGGAAAATCTTCTTGCGCGAGTCCGAGTCGTACTTGGCCGGTTTTTTTTATGTCATCGAGAGCCCAACTATGTATTACGAACTTCAAGTTCTAAATAAGTAAGGGATGAGGAGTTGTCTACCCCTAGAGGAAATAAATGGCTTGAGTTTCAGCAGATTAAACAGTATGATATACAACCTTAATTTATTCATAGGAATATCAGAACCCTAGCTAACTTATCAAACTGATTTGCAACCCAGCCACATATTCTAGACTCCGCAGGAAATAATACTACACAGGCTTAATAGAATTTAGGGAGTCTTGTATCGGAGTGGATTGCGGAGTATTCCTACACGCTGACTGGTTACTAATGAGCGCCACTAATTGTATTAGATAACAAGAACCTTGAGACACTGGGAATACGTTAAGATGAAATAGATTGGGATTTATTGACGATGCTGTGTCCTAGTCTGGTAACAAATTAATGCCCCGAATTTACTTTTTTGTTGTCGTTAGCCTGTTCTATGCCTCCATCCATTCTCTCATTTTTCGCGGGCTCGCGTTTTCTCTTGCCAGTTCTGGCGGAATGAGTCTAATTCGTAGCGCCATCTTCTTCGTGGCCTGCAACGATCCCACCGCACTGTTTTAGGGCACCAATTTAGTGCTACTTTAGACACACACCAGTTTTTCGGGCAGACATGTCCTATTGTCCTGCCCAGTCCCATTTCAGATTCTGGTTTCGGAGCGTAATATACATATGTATAGTATTTCGAACAGCTAAATTAACAGATCGATAATTTAACTTTTTATTTACTGATCAAAATGTTCCAAGTGTGAAATTAAGCTGCAAATAACACAGCTAAGACAAATAATGCAGCAAATATCTTCCTTGTTCTAACAGAACTTACCAAATTAAAACTATGCTATACACCTAATTAGACCATGAAAAAGAAAATTTCACAGTCTGAGTGCACAATAAAGAAACCATTGTTATTTTAGCTGCTTCCGTTGCATTTTACATGAACATAAATGTAAGGCTTCTCGGTTTCTTTGACATGCTCTTAATAAATAACTTCTTAGTAATAGGATTACTGCATGATCTTACTTGAAAAACCGCATTGTAATATTCGAATAGGGGCGAACTACTAAATTTTTTAAAATTATTTTGGATAGGTTCCGCCAGAATTGGCAAGAGTGAAGGGAGGCCTTTGCCCAGGAGTGGGACGGAATAAGTTATCGCCTGATGGTAAGCGATGAAGTGGCCGACGATAGAGCGCGCTTGCCTAGAAGTATCCTATTCACGCTTTAAAGTCCCCTTGGTTGTAGTGATCACGAAACACAGACTCCGGCAGGGAATTACACACTTTAGCTGTATGTTCGCCATGTACCGGTGGCGCATCGCCGTACGTCTAGCGGTCTGATGATATAAACTAGTGCTTGACTACGATCCCGCCAGATAGTAGCAGTGATGCAATTGTTGCTGGTATAGCGCACTAGTTTATTAAGAGCCCATTCACTCTAGCCTTGAAAGACACCTAAATTATAATCGAACGGGAAGATCGAAGCAGGCAAATTGTTCCAGTTCTTCGATTTACGCGGTATAAACGACGAGGCGAATCGCTTCGTCTTAAGTACTAAGAAAGATCTAAATTGCCCTCTGATTTCTAATTAACTTAAAACAGTTTAAGGAGTAGGAAACTAGTGTTTAATTAGTACAGTTCTTGAAGTCCTGCTTTACTTTAAGGAACTTTTATTAGTTAAGTTCGAGGACATCGTTCTTCAGACATTTCCTGGTGTTAAACAGGAACTTCTTCAAGCATCACTAAATAGAAAGCTAACTGAAGGTGATTTCTGCAGTCAATACAGCAATAAATGTATTTTATTTTTAAGATTCTTTTGAATTGCATTTGAAATGTGTATGAAATTCTAAGAATCCTCTTATCAATTCCAGTTTACGATGATCATGATTTCTAAGGGCCATCTCAAGGCAACGGCCAAAAGAATCGCAGCGAGCCTCATCATCATTTCAGCCAAAAGACGTCTACTGAACATACTATGCGTTCCCCAAACGTGCCCACAACGACCGTTCTTGTGGGTTTCACATCCATCGGATACCTGCGACCTTCACCAGGTCATCGGTACTCCTTGTGGGAGCCCTTCCAACATTGCGTCTTCCGGTACGCGGTTGCCACTCCAGAACATTTCGACTCCATCAACCATCTCTTCTGCCAGCAATGTGCCGTGCCGACTAACACTTAAGTTTGGCGATTCTTCGGGCAACTCTGGCTGTCCTGCGTATATCTTCTCCACATATAGCTCTCTCTATTGAACGTTCAATGAGACCCAATTATCAATCCGCGAAGAGACTAGTGTATGATTGAGTTACTATTGAATTTGCCGATACTGTGAGATCATAGCCACGATTCTGCGAGTTATCAGATAGCTTAGTAGAACAGCCTCGTAATCCTCACCTTATAGACGCTGCCATAGCTGCCCTCGCCGAGCTTGCAGATGATGTCGAACACCTCTTCCGGCTGTCTCGTCAAGCTCTCCTCCGAGAGCTTCTTTAGCTCGCTGCAACAAACAAACATTCTTACGTGAGCATATCTTCTAGGTATTGATATATTTTTTACCAAATAATATTTTGAAAAAAGAAAATGCGTATGAAAATATATTCGATACCAATAACAAGGCTTTAAATCTGTAGGTCAGTCAGTTTGTCTGTTTTTTTTCGGCTAATCTCAGACAAGGCTGGGCCGATTTTAACGAAGCATGATCATTGGTAGCTGATGCAGTCAGGAGTTACTCAGGCTACGTTTATTTTAGAAAATTATGAACTAACGGCATAGTGTTGTTTCAAGAGTTTGATGAAGACGCAGTCCTGGTTTTTATTATTTTTCAGCTCATTCACGAAAAAATGTAAGATATTCTATAACACGACCCTCTGGTCGTATTGGTCACGAATTCGCCAAAATAAAGTGTATGGCCAGCATTGGAATTCGAAGAAATCGTTCACAAAAACTCCAATCAAACATTTTATTACAATATGACTGTTTCAAATCTAATAATTACGTTGACACATAATTATTAATACATCTTCGACAATCTAAGGTCAAAGTTCAGCATATCAGAGACAGCATCGACAAATTATTACCAGCTCGCTTAGCGCTGCACAATGGCGAGAGGTTTAATTCGATTATTTGATTGATCGAACATCTCGATGGTTTTCGAATATTTCGACTTTGACTCAAGTCCGACTCGGTCTGCTATTGCGACTGGCGCATGTCGCGTTTCTTTTGCGAGTTGTTCCCAATGGTTTATAGCAGATTCCCAACGGGGGTGATAACGCCCCCCAGTGGGCGCTGGAACTTTTCGTGGGGAGCGGTAGTGGGTCCAAAGGCAAATGGGAGTAGTTAAAAATAAATATCAATTCATGTTTATAATAAATAAACATGAAACTCAACTACAACCACGAGCAACACGATTACAGAGAGAGAAATCATTTTTAATTTGTGATTTTTTAATAGATAAACGTATAAAATTGGTCCTATAGTTAAATATTATGCAAAGAGAGCGTTGGAATTTCGTTTTCCTATAAAGGGGGAAGTAGTTCATAAAAGGTTGAGAAACTATGGTTTAGAGTTTCGAGTAAGAGTGACTGATTCGAACAATCTCGAACTGATTCGAACAATCAAAACTAGCAGTCGATTCCGTTGACTCGAAACAATCGACATCTCAATTATTTAGCAGAACGGCGAGTCGATGGTTGACTCGATGGTTTATTTTAACGACTCTATTTCTTTCGATTGTTAAAACATCTCGAAAAGGCCCATCACTAGGTCGCTTACTCATTTATCTTTATTGAGTTGCCCGCTTGTCAATAAACATGGCTAAATAAATAAAAAGTATTGTATGTCGGCAATGGACGGTGTTAACGAACTTTTATCAAACATGGGTGTGACCCCTCCCACACAGTTGTCCCTAAAACTATTACGGAGAATTACTGACGAGTGACGAGTTATTCTTCGTGCTAGCTTGTTTCTATTTGCTGTGTTTTACAGAACTTATCGTTCAAAACCTCTTAACCACAAATTAACCAACCATCAACCAGATTATCCAAATGATCTGATTAACCAGATTATTTGACCCAAGATTTTGTATTCTACTTTAGTCCAGTGCATTCTTTTTCATTTTATGTTGATGGATTCTAATATTCAGCAACCTGTACATATATATTCAGGTTTCATATAAATTTGAAAGAAGCTGGAGCGTCCTGTGCATTTAGTCATTGTTAAAGCAACAGCGGAATTTGGTCTAAGATTTCAGTGATTGACGAGATAGAAGATTAAATTATTTCAGGCATTTAGAAGTTATGGTGGACTAAAAAAAGTCACATACATGCAAGCATAACACTTTTTTTGGGTAGTCGTTTAATTACGGGTATCATTTAAGCTGTCGCCAATTTAAATCGTTTTGTGTTTCCTAAATAACAGCTTTGTCCTCAAAATAGTAGATTTGTCGCCAAAATGTAGTCACCAACAATGTAAAATCAATTCTCCAATAAATCATCTAAAATCATGGAGATATAGGATCTAGTACCAAATAATTGTTTTTGTACTTATTGTAATAGGTTTGTCCTAATAAGCATTTAAGCAAACTAATTGAAAGAGATCACTAATAAACCATATATTGTGTTAGGAGACCGGGCGCCGGTCGTTATGGTTTTTTTTTTATTTTCGTTAGGGGAATCATCAGAATGACTTCTCCCACTCTGCTCTTCCCGCGGAGCGGGAAGGCATGTCAGTCTCTTACTGACTAAACCCATACCCTGTTCCTTCGTTGCCTTCGATCTGGGGGACACGGTGATTACCTTTTGGATTTTCCGTGTTCCCCAGAGGCTTCGGTCCTACCGGGCCCCTACAGTTTGCTGACATCTCGTGGCATCGTATGATCATCGTAGGTAGTTACGAGTACCTACGACAAATCGTTGAGGATGGAAAGCGCGCCAATTTTGTCTCCGCCTCTTTGAACATATTTTCAACAAAATTATAAATTGATGTATTAAATTGGTAAGGAATACTATTAATTTAATAACCGAACGAAATAAAATGTAACTACTTTATTGGTGACAAAATAACAAATAAAAAGGAGTTGCAGTCACGGATTGATAATTAATTAATCGATTTATTTGGCGACAGATCTACCATTTTGGCGACAGATCTACCATTTTGGCGACCGATCTACCATTTTGGCGACAGATCTACCATTCTGAGCACAAAGCTATTAATTTTGTAATAAAACTATTATTATAAGAACGAAGTTTTATTTTATTGGTGATCCATCTCTTATTTTTTGATAATTCATACCTGGATACACTTTTGGTTTATCTGAGAACGAAAATATTTCGTGGCGATAGATCTATTAATTAGGTAATACAACTTGATAACAAATATAAAGTTTGATGACAGAAAATATAATCCCCTTTAATTACTAAAAAATGTAAGGACGTAGGACACTGTCATAAATACGTTTTCCTGCAACTACTATAACTGTTAAAGCAAGGTCCTATCTGCAAAAGCAGCCAAGCAAATGTATCCATTACAACTGGGTTCCGAAGCATAAACCGAGACATATTGACCGGAATATAATATATTTTGGTTTTCCCCTTTTACAATGAATACCAACAATTCACAGTGTGACGATAACAACTGCAAATTAATTGTCCCTATCATCGATTAAAATTCATTTAGCTTTCGATACACCAATGGAAAAGGACAGGGAAGGAGGTAAACCAAAACCAGTTCCAATAGCAGACACGGAATGACACACCGAAACGGAATGAAGAGAAACCAGAATATAATAATATAGGAAGGAAGGAAATTAATACCAAATATTATGCTGAAAGCATAACCTATATTAAGAACGCGAATAATGAAGCAGTATTTGCAGCAGACGGTAAAGAAGAAACTCTTCTACATGCAAAGAATATAGCGAAGCTCTCTAAAGACGGAAATAACTTGTTTATTTATTATTTAAAGGTCAATAGACCGTCTCAGTAATTTGCCCTGTAATGCTCGTCCCAGAATAGGTTTCCTAAGAATTTCGTTTCGCGTCCAAGCGGCCTCTAGGCAATTCTAACTATGTTATATAAATGTCAGGATATCAAGATACCATGTAGGTGTGACCTATTTGTGAAAACAGTCAATGAATTCCTATTATTAACAAAATATTTTATTCCAGGGATTTTTCGATACACATAGAGGAAGATATTACCATTTAACTATTATAATTATGTATTTAAAATCATATTACACTCGTGTGCTAGTCGTATCGGAAACGCGACTGAATAAGCGGATATATTAAATACATAAACATATTTTTATATTTATGACATCACGTTTATTAATGATCGTTCATAACTTTCAGCGAGAAAATCACTGCCGTTGTTGCTGATATTGTAACGACCAGTAAAAGATGACATTGATAATTTTGCCAAGAGTTGACACAAATTGATACAATAGGACCTAAAAATGCCACTGATGCCGTAATAAACGTGGCAACTTACTGGGTCCAAAAACTTTGAGAGAAGAAAAACTATCGACTCGAGAAGAAGAAGACACGGTTACTCTTTCCGGACTGACAATTTCATAGGGAGTAAGATGAGAGCAAGCCTATTTAACGAACTTAAGAAAAATGTGACACAAACGAGGAATGCAACTGAAATAGCAAATACCATACAACACAAAAAAACTAAGGGCCTGTTTCACAATGTCCGAGTAGCCACTAATTACTGAATAAATTCAAAAATGGAACAGAATTTGTATGAAATTATCTGCCAAGTAAGATACTCGAAACTTAATCATAGGTGGTGAAATAGGCCCTTAGTGAGACAAGAGTAACTAAAACTTAAGTCAGAGCACGGTATGCGACATGCTAATTACAATGCATTGTGATGATTTATAGGCAATATTTATGACTAGCATGCTTCAAAACGGAACAGCATGTTGCCAACACCTGGAGCGAATGTGTGCCTCATACGTGTATTCAGTATTCACAAGATCTCGACCGGAGACGATATAAACTTTGGCCTTTAGAATCTTCTAGCGTACCTACCTGAAATACATTTCAATTGCTTCAATGTATTTGGAACTGGGCTAAACCTCGTTACAAGAATTTTGTTACGTGGAGACCTAGATTCTGGACGAAAGGTGAAAGATAGGTGTGGGTTTATTTCTGATATATGTCTCAAATAACTTGCCTCAATATTAACGATTGCATCACTGCTTACCATCAGGTGTGATCACAGTCAAGCACCCGTTTATATTATTAAAAAAGATTTATTTTTGGCTGAGTCATGAAAAAGAATTGGAATAATCGAGAAACAGCTAACGAATTTGATGTTATACTTATGACCTCAAAACAGTTCTGTTGCTAAAGTCGAAAAGTGTTCACTAAATAGAAATTAATACAACCATAAAAATACGTCTTCAATCACAATTGATATCGAAGTTCGAAGTAAAACAAACAAACACGGGAAGCACTCGAAGCAACATGAATAAGTATGCCAAGCATTTACTACGATGAGTAACACGTGATTAACTATATCCGCCTACCCCATATACGAAGACAATCGAAACTATTCCTCGCTACAGGAAGACTATTTGCATACAGGCTACAGATGCTAGGTGTGGATTTGCATAAGGGTTACTACAATCAGATTTAGACGGCGTACCAATGTCAATAAAACACAGGAATTTTACAAGGCAAATGATAGACCCGTACAAGTTGCCAAACACTGGTCGGAGAAAATTTTGTTGAAGACATCGACACGAAAAGAAGAAGAAGAGAATTTAACAAGAATACATTCCTGAACAGACATCTTTTTAGGCCATATTTAGGCACAGTCAATTGATTTTTGTGACCTTGTTTCAATCTGATATTCGGTGTAACTGAGCTAATAAAACAAAGGCAAATATAAATGGATACATATCGATGAGTAAAATACTTATTACGAGTTGAGCACAGTTAATTGAAGTAGTTAGCTTAGGGTACTTCTAGGTAAGCATGCAGCATCGTCGACCGCTATCTCATCTGATGAGATACTGTTTAAACACGCTTCAACAACAAATAACCAGTACATCCTACAGCAGGCAACGCTAAAGCTCAAGAGAAATGAGAATTTGAAGCAGATTTTAACCAGATCAAGGAAAACTTAGATATTCTTTTAGCATTTTCCGCTGATAGGCTCTACACACGAGTGGATGGTTTGGCCTAAAAGACTCAGACATTATTCTTCTTCTTAATAACACTAAATGTCTATACCTAAATCTAATTCTTAGTCAATATTTTAGCAATGTAGTTGTACATTTTTAAAGTTTTACCGGGGTTAACATCCCACTTGTAGCAGGAAAACAACAAAAATTAACTATACACTAGCAACTTGCTAACCCCGATGCCATATTAGCATAATTGACCTACTTTGAGGGAGTTAAAGGTAACAATTTTAGTAAATGCTTGCAATAGGTAATGCTTATGTCAGAATTCCGGAAAGTACTGGAGCATAGTCATATACTATTGACCAAAATACCTAAGTTGGTTTTATGAGCAAACGTAAATTCTTTGTACTAACCACTTTTGTCACAAAATCGCTCTTTGGGATTTCTCCAAGGAATATGTCAAACTTTACCAAATGCTGCACCGTTAGACACTTCAAAACCATAACTATAGACCCTAAGGCTTTCAGTAGCGCCATTTGTGATTGATTTAGGTAAGACCGTAATCACAACTGTGCGAGAATCCCAGATTTAAAATTGTAGTCTATCCCAAAGAATCCTCAAAGTATAAATTGTTGTAGGCAACCAAAACAACCCTGAGTGCAATTGATTAATTCATTATACAATCAAAATATCACTGAACTAGTCAAGTTACAATATTTATACAGATGAACAAATACCAGATGTAGATCATTTCTTTGGTATGATTAATAACTATTGATTAGAAATTCCGCGTAACATTTATGAATAGAGGGATTGGATAGACGAGGAATAAAAATCAGATGGAAGACAAGAAACAGAACTCAGCTCAGCTTAGAAGGTTGTTACGTTCAAGTCGACAATATTACATTTTAAAATAAAAACTGCCAACCACAAGCAATAGATAATGATCAAACATTTATACGTGTTTCCTTAATAGCACGCAGCTTTCTTTAATAGGGTGATTGTACGAAGAAATGCAAAAATACGCCATACTGAGTTGGCATATTTTTGCATTATGAATGCTAAAAGAAAGTGCCACTAAACTGGGAAACCGCTTCGAATTAAAATGAAGTTTCTGCACTTTCTACGGAAGGGAGGACAAGGTCGCTTTCTGTTCTAAAATAACTAAGACTCTAAACAAATTAGGTAGTAGCGTACACTTTGCAACTGCTTCTCTTTGAGAGGATAATATGTAGGATGGAATGTGATAGACTTAATTGCAGTTGTTCCAAATCTGATAAACAACTTCTTTTATTTAACGAATTCAAGGTCAAATCTTACTTCACCTGACAATATCCAAACAAAGAGAGATAAATCGTCGATCAGTCATTGTTCCATTGTTCTTAATTAACAATATTAAACCAATAACAAGTCAGAACATCCGTATCGAACGTGCGATATTAAAAATTGGCCGCAGTCCGCTTAAGGAAAACAGGTTCCGAAGCCCGGACCTATTGCAAGGGAGCGATGATTCATGCAAATATTATTTTCCCTTATATGCAACAAGGCGAAAATAACACACAATGCTGAGAATTTGTTCAAAATAACGATCTATTTGCGTACAAACACTGTGCAGAGATGGTATTTCAAGTAACGGAGGTACTTTAATTTGCCGGAGTAATCTCAAAGCAAATCTTTATAACAGAAGCAAAACTTTCAGAACTAATTAACATTTTCGCCCCAAATTCTGTCGGAAGGTAACTTACAATGTTACATCTTCTTTGATCCTTGAATGTAAACTTGATCGACTCACAAGTGACGTAAAGAACAATATCAGATAGATATAATATAGTCACCGTTGCACCTGTGTAAGCTTCTTCATTACACGGTTATAGAATGTAGTTGAACAATGGAACAGCTCCTACATAAATCGACGGAATGTGATAGGATCAGTTAACGCAACAAGCAACAAAACTTGGAGCTATCTCCACCCACATTTAGTTAACTAAATCAGTACGAAGTCGGGAGCCAAGTGAAGGAATGTTATTGTATGGGGACGTAGAATGCTCGCAATGTTTATTTTTGATTCCAATAATAAGCTTGACAGGAACGAATCGTGCAGACTGTGTGGTGCTAGCGAAATTGTTTTGTACACAATCAATGATTCGTTCATATGCTGTGTTCAGAGCACTTGTTTCTTGTACCCATGAGACTCACTTGAACCATGCTTCCAAAGACGAAAAAATAAAATATGAATCTTCTTGAAGATTCTATTCCAAATCTCAGACGACAATACATATTTGGAATACAGTTACTTAAATAGATATAGCCAAACTATTTCCATAACTATATCATGAAAAATTGTTGGCATTGCTTTGAGTTTTCCTCATTTCGTATTGCTATAATTAGTCTACACGTATGATTAGTAATATGTCAGAACAGCAACAAGTATTTTTCCGGATCATCTAGTGCATGACAGAAATGTGTAGATTTGTAACAACCTTCACGCTAGATCGCTTGCAATAAGTTTCACACTGCATTTTTATTTGTTCGTTCCTAACTTGGACACCTCCGATACTCACCCCTGGGGCCGTTGCGTTTCGTTGGCGCTCATTCTGTCGGCGCGTCGTTTCTTACAGGTGTTGCAGTTTAGAGTGGGGGCTCCCCCCTCCCATACACCGCTCTTCCAAAACACCAGTCTACCCTCACTATCCATGAGGGGCTTGCATCTTTACCATAATCGAAGCATCGCTTCCTAATGTTCCTTGATGTCTCTTTCAATTCACCTTTTGTTTGCTATTTGACTTGCTAAACAACGTAGCTAAAATCCATAAATTTTAATGTGTCCGTTATGTCACTGTGTCCACAGAAGTCTGTGGTAGACGCCACTCTTTTAATAAAAAACATTGATACACGAACAAGACCGAAACTTTGTTTATCGTGTAAACAGTCGCCACGACTCTATCTATAAAATGGGGTTACGGCACATGTGGTGCACACTAGATATAGTTATCTTTGAAATTGATCGTTGTTTAGACTCGACACAGTCGACACACCGAGAGTAACTAAAACTTTATTCCATTAAACTTGAGCTTTCGTCAGTGAATCCGGAGCCAAGTACACACGCACTTCCCACAATTTACGTAACCAGCCAAGTCCACGGCAGTCATCCAAAAGTGATCAACAAGACTTTAGTCTCGAAATAAACACATACGTATCCTTTCAGGGCTAAAACCGGCAAGGAGGCGGGCGACAGCGCGTCTGTCCACTGCGACAGCTTTTACGTGACTGCTTCTGATGTTCGACAACAACCCAGCGTTCCAAGTTCAACTGATCTTGCTCCGTGCGGTCAGACAGGACTCTGTATAGTTATCTGGATTTTGCAGGAATTCAAGCGGCAACACTACAGTTAGCTGTCGAACAAAAGACATTTCACAAAGGTGAAAAAATCAGGTTACTGAACACCGGCTTGTTTGTTCACTGCATAACTAATATCCAACGTTTCATTAGCAGTTTGTTACAATCGAGCTAACGAACTGGCCGAAAGACTTGCTAATTAGGAGTTGGCCATACTACGAGAGTGATTCATCCGAACGAAAATGCCAAAGAGGAGCTTAGAATGATCTTGAAATAATGCGGGTTTCGATAAAATAACGAAAACACATAAATCACATGACAACATAAAGTTTTTTAAGACAGTGGTGTATGTCGCGTTCGGTGGCGGGCCCGAGTCGGCCGGGTGGGCGGCTCTAGATAAATAAAACCGCGTGTTGGTCTGTCTATAAATAATACGCAGATCCTGGTCGTTACATCGACACTGTGACCTTTTTATTGGTATACAGTTAACGTTCATTAGTCAGAATTACTGTAACATGTACTGTTGTTATTATTACTGTAATTCTCTCATCCGTCTTCCTCCTTTGCTCTACACATACCTTTGTACATATATGATAATAGGATCCCACGTTTATTTGTTGCTTTATAATGAACTGTTTACAAAATTATTCAGTTTTTCTTTTGTTCGTTTTTGATATTTCATAAGTTACTTCCTGCCCTAACATCTGCTTCCTTACGACTATATGAAACAGCGCACTATTAAAGAAACGTTATGATGAAGCTAGAATTGGATCCCGTAGTAAATGTCACTCAAATTCGTTTTGAGTGAACAAGGAAGACAAACTTCTAAAAGGTGGAACCAAACATTTCGTATGCTCTAATTGGAATCTTCAAGAATTCGCGTGACGAGTTTATATTTAATTCAAGTTGTCACCGCATACCGCTTATGTTTGACACATTTTAGTTTCCGTTTGTGATATTTTTGCGTCCGCAATTCTTCGTGCAATGAACTTGGTGAAGACAGGCTGTCTGCTGAAGTGGCGATACAGAGCCTATTACTGACAATCGCGCTGCGACCATGAGTTTTATTAATTTAATTGCCACACGTCTGCGCGATATAGAACTGCAATATTTTATTGCAATTTTATTGTATCTTAATTGTGTGTCAGATGCGAGGCCATGTTTTCTATTGAAAATATAACTTCAAAGACATGAAATGTCATGTAAAAAGAGCACTCACTTTCTCTTTAAAACGAGACAGGTCAGCCAAGATCGACGACCCAGAAACTGAACAAATAAAGCCGTTCATAATCCCGCTTTTCGATATACCCCCACGCGAGCCGCCAACTATTCGCACGTGAACCAGTTCTGCGAGCGAACCAGTAAAATAAACGTTTTAATGCATTTGATGAATGGTTCAGTGTTATACACTGAGGCTGGAAATAATAAAGTATTATTGCTGAAATATGTTCCTTTACTTTTTGGACTTACGAGTAACTTCAAGATTTAGGTTATGTCAATAAGTTGTAATGACAAGTTCTAGTATCCAATCTTGCAGTCTCATGTATTAGGCTTACATGAGACATTCTGGGTTCGTGTGTTTTCATCGGGACTGGGTGCGTTTTATTCAACTTTCATTTTGATAGTAAGGCAGATATTTTTAGTATCATTCCGAAAATAAACTTTCGTATCAAAATTGCCGATGGATGTTCAAATACAGGTACAATCCGAGCACAACCCACCAAGCCATAACTACAATCTGCAAGATTTATTATGACTGTCCATTTTTTCTTAACATTTGACCCACAAATATTGAACTTATGACAAATTGAATCTGCGTACATAAACAATGGGCCGTAATCTAGGCTATGGAGACACCGATGTCCGCTGACTCACTGCATTCAACGCCTGCCCAATAAAACAATACGCACCAACATTAATAATGCAGAATACCTGTGCGTAATCGCTTCCACATACAACGAGGGACGTTTTAAATGATTCCCAATCGATATTTAGTATGAAATTATAGTCGTAAAGGTGGAATATCATGTCCTGTCGCCTACGATAAGGGAGCGTTTATCGCAAAATACAAATAATTGTGATTTGATTATGGACTTATCAGCTGATTGCTTGTATTTACATGAGCAGAATGCCACCTTGGCATTGGATTTAACTGGTTTAGTTATTCTGGGCAGATTTGTAAAGAGAAAATATTCTGTAACTTAAAGCTGAGCGAAAAGAAATAACTTAGCAGGTTGTAGTCTATAATTTTCGAATGAACTATGAATGTTACGGAAATGACTTAATAAAAAGCAATTATTCAAATTTGATCAGAGTTTTAAATAAATCTGATCCAAATTATGGGTAAGTTCGTGAACACAAAAACTGAGAACAATGGCGATGACACGCATACTGTTTCCCGCGCACTAAAATTCTCAAGCGTTATTCTGCAACATTGAAAAAAAATAAAATTGTTTATGGAACATTCGGCCTGTACGAAAAACGGAAAATCCAGACTGTTCAATCCCTAGTTAGTTAAACTGGTCGGCGGCTAATGTGATTATTTCAATTACCTCTCGTTTGCCTGATTTCCGACCGTTTCAATTTGTTAACTCGATAAAAAGTATTCGGGATCCGATCACGTAATACACCTTTAGACTTTATCCTCTTCATTCATGGACATTTTCTTTTCTGCATTAACTTAATTGTTTTGCATTTACTCTTTGATAAAACTGTACAAAAGAACTGTTGCAAGCTCCCCATGTCTGTCTGCACCGATTCATTAACTAAAGTACGAGTACACTTAACTACAAATGTGTACAATAGGGTCCGCATACTCTAAATGAGTATTAAATACGGCAGAATAGTCCTGCAAGCGGTGCACGGTGGGTTGAGCGACCTCGTATGGCGCAAAATCGAAGCGAAGCCTTTCCGACTCATTCATTGGGCCAAATAAAACGAAAACAAACGGCTCGCGTATAAAACTTCGTATTTATTGTTATTGCAAGAACTGGTCTCGAGTTAAGCAGAGAAAGTAAGTAACTAATTAACCGGTACCTGTGTGGATAAGTGCAGTTGCATTAATGGGGTCTTCGTTTAGCTTTTATGCAAAATTCTTCGACTTCGCTTGGCTCTTAACTATATGCTAAATTCTTTGCATAAGAATTTCGAGTGTTTCTTAAGATAGAAGGATACGTTCGCATATTAGAATGACGACGATCGCGAAGGAGTCTAATCGGAGCGATTGTGTCCTCTCCTTTTATAGCTGCCCGCGCGCATTCCGCCACTTACGACTCAATCGGGAACGTTAAAAACCGGCCAAGAGCGGGTGGGGACACGGAGGAGTCATAACTACAGTGTATTTTATAAACATAATGTTATTAAACGTATTTTTGCTATAAGGCCTGTCGACTGCTGCGGCCTTTTTATCCTTCTTCAAAAAGGAAGAAGCTCTGTACGGCTGTAAGTTTTTTTTAGGTATGTTTACCGATTTCTCGGTCAACTGTGGACCGATTTTGAATTATTTTGTTTGACTGAAAGCTTATACTCCCGAATAGGTCCCATAGAAATATTGTTACGATCTGAAAATGAACTTCGAAGTTATGGAACGGAACTCCTCCTAGGATCATAGCAGAAATGTCGTAACAAGTTACTTTATTTTATTTATACGTGTAGTTGCGGACTGACCGAAAGTAAAAGGGGAGGGGTTGGAGAGAGAGGGTACACCCCTCCTCTCCCATCATTATCTAACAAGGGCGTCGCCAGCTTATGACAAAGGGGGGGGCAACGGGGCAATATTATGAATGAAAAAAAATATGAACGCCGAGAGCATGAAGTTTTTGCCTCGATGACGATTTTTTTTTTCAAGTGAGGAATGACTTCTCGCACTCTTGGGCGGAGCGGGAGGGCGTATCAGACACCTTACTAATTAAACCCCACCCCGTTCCTTCGTTGCCTTCGATCTCGGAGAACACGGGCTCACCTTTTGGAATTTCCGTGTTCAGCGACGGGGCCCAAACCGGCGCTCTGTAAAGGGCCATAGACCGAACGATCCCCGCGTAGAGCCTCCGCCAGGGGCGCCTGGACCCCCTAGGTTAGGCAGAAGCTGCTTCAGAGCAGCCCCAGTCCTGTCCAGTTTAGGAGCCAGACGTCGAAAATGCTCCTCGAAACTCCAGCGGCTGTCCAGGACGAGTCCTAGGTACTTCAACGTCGACCCGACGCCGATGAAGACCCCCCCGACCGATATTTGGGAATCAGGTGGTGCTGGTGGAGGTCCATGAAAACACATGGCCTCGGACTTGTGCAATGCCACCTTCGAAACCCCGCGTGTCACTGTTTGCCGCCGCCTGGTACGACTCTCCCCGCGCCAAGACCAGCGTGTCGTCTGCGTAGCAGACCACGCTGACCCCGTCAGGGAAGTTGCAGCGCAGCATGTAGTCGTATCCAATGTTCCACAGGGGCGGTCCTAGTACCGATCCCTGCGGAACACCACATGACATCTCTCGCCGTCTCCACTCTCCCTGGTGACCGGGGTAGATGATGAGCCTATCCGATAGGTAGGCGTCGATCACGCGACTTAGGTAGGCGGGCACCTCATGGTGCCGAAGTGCCGCCTCAATGCTACTCCAGGGACTTCAAGGGAGGTGATAACTGATAATTGAATCGAAGTATGGTATTACTAAAGATCTATTCCAGTATTCTGAAGGGCTTTCTGCTGAATGATTGTTTCTATGACGTTGTTTCCCCCGTAATACGCGGCATTGATGTAATGTCTTGCATTTTATAATATAGCAGTATATGTATAATTTCTGCATTTATTAATAGTAAAGGAAGTCAATTGCTCGCACTTTGGTCGTTTTGCGGCTAACTACATTTGATCTCTAGGGGGGGGCAGCTGCCCCCCCCTGCCCCCCCCTGGCGACGCCCTTGTTATCTAACTTTCCCGCGATTATAATTTAGGTGTCTTCTAGGCTACAGTGAATAGGCTCTTAATTACTCAGATACCCGCGAAACGAGACACAATAGTAAAACAATAACAGCGCGGTCTCATAGGACCGGTTGGGGACTCAAACGTTAATTAGCTAGTGCGCCTCACCAACAACGATTGCATCACTGCTTACCATTAGGTGGGATCGCAGTCAAGCACTAGTTTAATAACAATTAAAAAAATAACTTTAAATGTAAGACGATATATCTCTGCTGTTTCTATATTACAGAGGGCTTCGCCATTCAGCCGTATCGACGGAAGTGCGTGTGTCGGTATGCGTAGATAAAAACCATGTCCCTTGTCCTTCTACCCTACAGTATATCAATCAGAATGTTTCAATAGCGTATTGTTTAGGTACTGTCAGATATTAATTGAGGATAAATGTTTGAGGTTTGACAGTCTTTGAATATGGTTATGGATGTGCCCACTGTTGTATAATTCAGAGGAAATCATAATCAATATACATTTTGTTATTAACTTCCCTATTGGAACATCAGTATCAAAATATGTCACAACACCAAAAATAATGTAATCTATCATCACTCTTACCATCAGATCATACCCTTGCTTAACTTTAGGTGAGATGATAGTGATCATAAAAATACTATCAATAATATTAAAAAAGACTTCTTTTTTCTAGCTAGGTTTAGTCAAATGCTACACAGAATTCTAAATAGATATCTATGCTTAAAAACCACTAAAGATTTTTTTAATTCATGAATCCCCGACCGGTCTCATTGGACCGCACTGTTATTGTTTTACTATTGTGTCTCGTTTCGCGGGTATTGATAGGTTAAAATAATATAAACTAATGCTTGACTTCAATCCCACCTGATAGTAAGCAATGATGCAGATGTTGATGTTAACCTATCACATACCCGTGAAACGAGACAATAGTAAAACAATAACAGCATGATCTCACGCAACTTGTTTCATTTTTACTATTTAATTTTTATCTAAGATGTTAGTTATTCAAAATCAGCAGTACAGCTTACTATGGTCACACTGTAGACCACTTCCCCATTGTTTAACAGACTCTCTGAATATGAATGAATTTCAAAGTAATGATGATGGTGTCACTACTACTGGTATTGCTCAACCGATCAAGTGATACTGGGTAACATAACTCCTAGAATTACTTCACGCCATATAAAGTTACATTGGCTAATAATGGATGAAGTAGCATTGATTTACAATATTATAATTAAGTTTGAGTTACGGGAACCTTAGAACCTTTTTGTTAAGTACAAAATGTTTTAAATCTTTTTTTGTTGGTATCAATGTGGTTGATGATAAATTAGTATTAAAACCAATTTGTAATTTTAGTCAAGTATCATAATAGCAATACTTGATCTTCTTAATTTGAACAATCATAACAATAAAGACTTATCTCATAGTTTTAAACAAATTTGTTTATACTATGAGATAAGTCTACATAATTTTTTTTGTGTGTATATGTAATAAATCATTATTATAAATAATAATAATTTAGTCTGTATTATTATGGTTGTAAAATCTTTGTTCCAAAACTATCAGTATTTTAAGTAATATTTCCATGAAAGAAAAATTAGAACACTGAAGGTTAATACCATTCTCTTTCTCCAGACTGATAGATGTTGTCTCTGGTAGATTGGTCTAAAAATAACAAGGCACGAAAATAGTTCTCATTTTAAAATATTGACAGAAGTCAGTAAACAAGTTGCTATACTTTTGGCAAGAATTTTATGATAACGAAATTTTAAACCATGATAGTTTAAATAATATATCACTAACAAGGAACGTGCTAATATAGAAGCTGATCTAAATAAAATATGTATTTAATACATAATAATGATCAGAAGTGCACAAGATCTTAACTTTGGTGTAGATTCAGCAAATGCGGCACCGCGGTAACTGTTATATAATTTGTTAGAACTTTGTGAGGTAAACCCAGAAAATAGCTTTAGATAGATGAAGCAGGCATAGTAAAGTATCGAAGTAATCTTACCTCTTCGACGACATTTCCGTCATTTTTGCTATATCACTTACTGAAATCAACAACTAGATATACAAAGAAAAACGTTCATTATACTTGTATCAACACTCAGTAATATTATCTTGGTACATTTTCTGTAAAATAGTGAAATATATAGCCGAAAATTATATACTTTTTCACAGAAATAAATACGCAAGCACTGCACATGCACCGCTTGAGTTTTTTTACTGCGACAAGCACAGATAAAATATTTGTAGCTGTCAATTTCAGAAAGACACTCCGTTATATGCTTTAGCCTGTAAATAACTCCCTGTTTCGTTGTCTTATTATTGTACAAAATTAAAATACTTTCCATTAACACACAATATTGGCATTTTATGGCAAATGAAAAAAAGATTCAGTATTTAATATTTAGACAAGATATGTATAATAAGAAAGTATTTGAAGTGACTGTATGGTATATAACTGCGTTTATTGGAACGAGCTTTTCCATATCGTTGCTATGGTAATCGTGTTGATAACAAACGCATGACCAATCAATGGCCATTTTCAAAATTCCTGTGTTTACTGTCAAAGTGTCAAATTGCAATGCAACCGCGAATGTGGGATAATTATTGATCAAACCGTCGTCTTTAGTCTTCTGATAAATGTAAGAGTACACTGTGTGTTGCGGGCAAGCTCAAGCGAAATGTTCAAGAACACATTTCAGTCCGGTTTCCTTTCCATTCTTTACAGTATAGGCAGCAAACCTTTGCAAATTTGGGACAAAAAAGTACGAAATGGGCACATAAAAAGGATTACGGATAACGACATACAAAGCCTAGTGCTTGAAATAGTTGGTACTAATGTGAGCACGACTTACATTACGTGTCCGGCTGATCCCAAGAAAACGCTTGGTATCAAGCTGCCCTTTCTGGTTATGATCATCAAGAATCTGAAGAAGTACTTCACATTCGAAGTTCAGGTGAGCTCAACATCATTTACCGGCCAGTATAATATAATTTACATACAAAAGATGGATCATAAACCACTGAAACTTATTCTAACCTCAAAATATTGTCATTTCAGGTATTGGATGATAAGAATGTGCGAAGAAGATTCAGAGCTAGCAATTATCAGTCCACGACTCGAGTGAAGCCCTTTATTTGTACAATGCCCATGCGTCTTGATGAAGGTTGGAATCAAATCCAGTTCAATCTGGCTGATTTTACTCGAAGAGCTTACGGGACTAATTATGTAGAAACTCTCAGGGTACAAATACATGCAAACTGCAGAATCAGAAGGGTTTACTTTTCTGACAGACTGTATTCAGAAGATGAACTTCCAGCAGAATTTAAATTATTCCTACCAATTCAGAATAAGACCAAAACTGCAGTAGCTACATAAAATTTATTATACAATCTTGTAATGTCTAACTTAGTAAATGTATTTTTAAGTCTATTTTTTATTTGTTTTATAATATTTATATTATAATGTACAACTACAGTACCACTTTACACCCTCACTGTTTTTATATCTTGCTGTTCTTTGAGAATAAAAAGATTAAATAAACATTCACCCAAGACACATAATGCTTTTGTGTTAAAAAAGATAAAGGTCCCTTCGTAACTTAATAGGACATTATGCCAGATTCCAATTGAGGCACTATTAAAACAAACATTGCATTAAACTGGGCTGTTTTGATTATTTGTGAGACTCTTTCCATCCGTTGAGGCTCAGAATGTCAACTTCCCAAAATGTCTCCTGGTACCAAAATGTCAACTTCCCATAATGTCCCTTTCCCAAAATGTCTCTTTCCTAAAATGTCTTTTTCCCAAAATGTCCCTTTCCCAAAATGCCGCTTTCCCAGAATGTCCCCCATTCTCAGAATTAAGCGTTATAACCCAACAAAAAAATAAAAAACAATAATTATAATCGTCCTCGCTTCCCAAGTAGCACATTAGCGATGAATTAGGTCATAAACAAGCGGCATTACAGTCTACAGCTTTTATGCAGATGTACTGAAGGATAGGACGAGTCTTTAGACTGTATTAAGGAAAGATTATATACTATTAAACAGCATAGCTGACTAATGACTTCATAATGGCGAAAAAATATACTAAGAGCATTTATGTAGAATTTGAAAATGGTCTAGTCCAGCTTTTGGCTGCATGTGATACTACTAGCTGGTTTAGAAGTCCAAAGCTTGTTAACGACTATGTAATAGGAAAAATTTACCACTCTTGTAAGGCTGCATTAAAGTATCGAATAATGCCACTGGCTTTTAATTGGTGTACACTAATTCTATTCTGATTCTACTTCAACGAGCTTGTTAATGGCTGATTAAAAGTGGATATGTAATCTCTACAAATGCCGTTATATTTATAAGAGAATTATTAATTCACCCCGAGTTGTAAATTGGAGAAGGCGTACTCCATCCTAATGCCAATGCATAAAGTGTAGCTGACCGCTATTTTACAGCTTTCAGCGTAATTTAAGAGTAAATCTAGATTATTGGTGTTTAAATTACGTCGGATTTGATTTTTTTTTGCATAACGTGTGACGCGACCTCAAGAGTTACTTCGTATGTTTTATGTTTGTTAATCACATCTTCTGGGCCTGCAAGGGTATTTCGAAAGCCAAACATATTTGTACATAATGAAATGGTTTTCTGTCGAGTTTTCTTTATCCCTGAAAACCTATTGTATGCTCTCTCTTTATACCAATACACAGTAAGAAAGCTAATTATAATCCTTTGTCCAGCCAGCATAATGCTATAAGCTGGTACATAGACTTGGCAAAACCCATGTTACAGTAAAAAGTTTTCAAAAGAATTTATGGAGAATTTGTGCTGGATAACAAATGGACGCCATTTCAGCATTACAGAAACGATTTGTTACTAAATATCCAAATAATTTCTTATAGATTTCAAGGATATTTGATAGCTTTTAATTCAAGCAATAGGTTTTCCACTTATTTCCTAATGGAACACAATAAGTTAGCAATAATTTGTGTAATAAATCTATTAAGTATTCGTACACCATTTATCTTGTGAAATATTTTCGTTAAAACGATATTATTCTGATGGCGCGTGAAATATTTGATGTAATTACCTATACACATTTACAGTAAAATGGTACTCGCAACTCAATTAACATACAAGGATACTCAAAATGAACCTGAAAACTACTAAAAATATCTTAGCTTAAATAATATCCGCCCTAACAATAAATGTCGTCTGTCACAAATACACAACAGAAACTGTAAAAAAATATTTTGTTTTAATTATTTATGCTTTAATAAAAGCTGTTGCCAAGCCTCAAAACATCTAAAAGCGGTTGAAGAGAATTAAATAAGCTGAATCTTAGGCTACAGTGATTGTTGCATAGATGTATAAGCCAATGTACAGGCCTTGTGCAGCTGTTTCAATGATTATACTGCCCTTAACCAGCCACTGTAATGCTCAAGGCTGGCTAATTTGGGGCCCAAATTGGAATTACAAAGGCTGCGTAGCTAACTACACAGCCCTTATGCAGGAAACTACAACAGCCTTGAGAGTCACTAAATTCTATAATCAAGTCACTGTACGGCTGTCATTTGCTACTTGGGTTGTGATTGGATGTAAAGAAATGTAACTACCAACTCTGGACGAACAAGATCGTCTAAATGTGACCAACAAAAATACATTCTAACAGTTATGATGTTGGTAGTTAGTAGTAGGAGCTCGTGGCTAGATAATAACAGCCGCACGGGTCGATCTTTAAGGTTAAGCAACGCTTGCCTAGGTTGGTCTGTGGATGGGTGACCATCTTTAAATAACGAGTTTCCTCCGTGCCTCGGAAAGCACGTTAAGCCGTTGGTCCCGGCTGTCATTTGAAGATCTTTGGCAGTCGTTACGGATAATCAGAAGCCAGTAAATCTGATTCCAGTCTTGCCATGAAGTACCGTGTCACCCCAGTTAATGGGTTGAGAAGCAACAATTCAGCTGAATCCGGCTTGACTGGAAGCCGACCCCAATATAGTTGGGAAAAGGCTAGGCAGATGATGATGAATTTTTTTGTTGCGTTATAACGCTTAATTCTGAGAATGGGGGACATTTTGGGAAAGCGGCATTTTGGGAAAGGGACATTTTGGGAAAAAGACATTTTGGGAAAGAGACATTTTGGGAAAGCGACATTATGGGAAGTTGACATTTTGGTACCAGGAGACATTTTGGGAAGTTGACATTCTGAGCCTCAACGTTTCCATCCTTCCTTTTCATTTACCTGCCTAAAATAGTATCTTTTTTAAAATTATAATTTTTTAATTAAAGTGAAAATGGTTTAATGATACCTTCTCTGAATGGACTAACTAAAATGATTAGAAAACTTCACGAATTTCAGTGAAACTTGGTACATACCAAAGTAAACCATGTCCTAGAATAGCACATAAGATACTTTCTACGTAAGTTAACCCTCTGGAACATCCTTCCAGGAGGATGTTCCAGAGGGTTAACTTACTAGGCACTATCAAAAAAATAAAAAAATTGTATAAAAACACTCCGCAGCCTGAAATAAATTTCTCGTTTTCCCCGCCTTGGTTACTGCTCCTCCTCTAAGTCGGAGCGTAATATTTTATAGCTTATAGCTCGATAAATGGGTTACCAAATATTGAAATAATTTTTCAATTCAAACCAGTAGGTCCAATACTAATTGAACTATTTAATCCTCTTTTTTTTTTCAAAATAAAGGTGCAAATTATAGTAAACTTTTCAGCTGAACATCATACAAAGAATACTAAAGTTCGTTTCCAATCTTTCTCTACGGTGCCGAAAGGTAGGTAGACGTTAAAGCTTCAAGATCGCCCAAAAATCGATGCCTTTATGTGGTGATGGAGACGGATGTTGAAAATACCGTGGACCAATAACTAAATCCTCAAAGAGCATCACATAGGTACGGGACAGACTTTGCAGTCGTTTGTGTAGTTACGGATACTTTCTTTGGGCACATTTCCAGAAACCAAGACTCGATGGAAAGACTTTGGTTCACGCCCGCGTTGAAGGCAAGAGAGCCCGCGGTCGATCCCCGACTCGTTGGATCGATCTCATCACCAGGGCAACGAAGTCACCCGCAGTACAGTGTATGCGAAATGTCAACAACTTCGCAGCCTTGGAGGCAAGCAGCGACGACGCCGTGTCGCAGCCCTATCCAAGTATCCATCCACGGCCACGACCACTCTGTCAAGGGTGCCCGACTAAGAAGAAGAAATCATACTTTCTTTTTAAGTTTCATCTAAAGAAAAAAAAACTTATAGGTAAAACCCCTCAGACATTGGATTAAACCCAGCATAGAAAGAATCATCATCACAGTTGAATTGAGAACTTCCCCCTTTTTAAAAGTCGGTTAGAAAATAAAAATACGAGGGTGTTGAGCACGAAAATTAGTTGAGTAATTACGTCACTACAACTCGACTGACTATTTGCTTACTTGACAATTTGATAACATGATTTGACAAATTGACATCACATCACTATTAGAAAATGGCGATGATTGCTTACATCGGTAGAATATTTTTACCAGTATTTTTACTGTTATTAAGTACAAAATGTAATGCAAATGATATCTTAGGATGTGGTGGTTTCGTCAAAAGTCATGTTCCTTTGGATTTCTCTAAGATAGAAATCGGCCTGTAAGTTAACCTAAAAGTACTAATTTAATTTTCCCCATATATTTCTTAGCAAGTACCTTGAACATTATCTAAGTAGCTTGAACAAATAGTTTTAATTGTGGCAGCTTATTTGTAGGTTCACAATGGACTCTTTAATTCATAAAAACTATTTTCAGGTATACCAAAGAAGGGAGTTTGAAAGAAAAGACTGAGAGTGCTCCTACAAATGGCTACTATTTCCTACCTCTCTATGAGAAAGGAGAATATGTGTTAAAGGTTCATCCTCCTGCTGGGTGGAGCTTTGAGCCTTCTGAAGTTAACTTGTCAGTAGACGGTGCTACTGACCGATGTTCCTCTGGTCAGGACATTAACTTCGCTTTCAATGGCTTCGGCATAACAGGTCAGGTGATCACTGCTGGTCAGAAGCAGGGTCCCAGTGGTATAGCCATTCAGTTAGTGAATGAGAAGGGTGAGGTGCGGAATACTGTGACCACTGTCGGTGGTGACTTCCATTTCACACCTGTTATTCCTGGGAAATATACTGTGAAGGCTTCTCATGCAAAGTAAGTAAATTGATTATGATGTCTATGATTCTTATTAGTTTTGAAAATATACAAATCATTTCAAAACTTATAAGAATCCTATTGAAGTAGTGTGATTGACTTGACCCAATTTTTTATATCTAGTTCTTGTATTAATCTCAACCTAGTTTTTTATTACCTTTAGTTTTGTTTGTCATTGTATTGAGTCTCTTGTTTTTATAAATACAATCAGAATGTTGCCATAACAAAGAACACTTTCAGATGGAAGTTAGACCCCGCTCAAGCCGTGGTTCAGGTGAAGGAGGGCAACACAGCACTACCTTTTGGTGTGCTCGCTGTGAAGGGTTATGATGTGTCGGGATCAGTTACATCGTTTGGCAGCCCTATTGGTGGCCTGTATGTGCTTTTGTATTCTAAAGAGGTAAATATTGCACTGGTTTGATACTTTTGGTATTTTTGAACTCGTAACTGGCTAATGTTCATGCTCATTGTGAGGAAAGAGGGTCAAAGAGCATGCAATTGTATGTCAAAGTCCCTTTGAGCTCTAGTAAATTAATATGAAATAATTTTAAAAATTATAAATCTTCAAAGCTGCTAATAAAAAAGAGAAGTGCATATGTAATATGTCATCATATTACATTGTGCCTGTTCGGTAGCCGTAGAAAATGGCATTTTGGTGAGAAGGACAAATTTGTTAGAAATGTTTATATCTCTTTAGATTTTCTACTAATTTCGATTTTGTATTCACAATTATTGTTCTATTTTTGTATCAAATTCATTGATAAAAAGGTTAGATAAAAAAATCATGCAGTTTCCCTATTGCTGGCTCAACTTTCCATTTTAAAATTATGAAGTACTAAAGTTTTATACTATTTTAGGAAAGCCCTAAATTCCGAGTGGAAGGATGCAAGACAGCTCTGCTCCAAGGTGTCCCAGATGCTCCCATCTGTCACTCAATCACCGATGCCAATGGAGAGTTCAACTTCGGCCTGGTACCGGCCGGGGAGTACAAACTCCTGGCCATGTCTAAACCTCCTGGCCAGGTCACGGTCAGCTACAACGTGAGGCCAGACGCTGTTCCGTTTACTGTCAGACATGACAGTTTGTTCATCAAGCATGCTTTCGAGGTAAGTAAGAAAATAATACACGTAAGTTTGTTGTAGGTTGTGATTCTTATCATTTCAGGTTATCTTAAAGTAAATAGAACAAACATAATGGAAGATTTATATCAATTCATAAACATTTGATGGCTCGGTTGGCGCAGTAGTTTAGTTAGTGGTTAGTTTCTTTGATTGGCTGCTGTGTTGCGCTTGTGATCGCGTTTTCGATTCCCGCATGGCACAAATATTTTTATGGTTTACAGGTTTGGGTGTCTTATTAATTGATATGTTTGTGAACCTGTAAACTCACATACACAAGATGTGCACCCCCGATACAGGAGTAATTCCTAGTGTGAGGCAATATTTTTTGATCATTTTTCCCGTTTTCTCCCTAGGTAACAGGATTCACAGTGGTCGGAAACGTAGTGAAGTCAGTAGGCGGGCCGGGCTTGCCAGGTGCCCGTGTGTTGATGGACGGTAAGCCGATTGGCAACACTGACGCGGCCGGCAAGTTCACTCTACCCAACCTGCAGCCTTCTACTTACACACTCAGTTTCAAACATGGTTAGTATTGTGAATGCTTTATAATAAGGTTTACATTGCACATTCGGTTTTCAAATCGGGTTTCCTGATCAGGAATTCAGATTCTGGAACCTCAATAAAAAGAACAAATAATTTGTGCATGAACCGCCTCTCGTGGCGTGGATTAACGTAGCTCTACAAATCTAGTTGCCATAAAAATGTATGGAGACCGACGTGCCAGCGGCCCACGTGTGCGCAATACAGTTCTATCGTTACTTACATCATCACCATTTGTTAGCTTTCATATAAATTGTACACCGCATCCTTCCCCCTTGTATTAATTAAGTTTATGATCCAACTTTAGGTTGTCCGGTAGATATCACTGTCAGCGATAAGACAACCATTGTTCCCATAGATTTATGTTTTTCTATAAACTGTACTGTCTGTTACTTCTTGGTGTATAACAAAATTTATTCAATTCTATTCTCTCAGAACAATGCCAGTTCGACGACATCCAACTGGTTGTGTCCCCGACGGGTCCTCGCTCCGCTCCCAACGCGCGCGTCTCACGCTGGCGTGTCTGCGGGGCAGTAACCCCCCCTGGTTCACGCAACGTTCTGCTGACTTCGGAGCAGCGAGGAGTGGGGCAGGTGCGCGTGGCGGCCGACGGGGAGAAGGGCGACTGGTGCACGTACCTGGCGCCTGGAGTGTACAGTGCCAAGGTGGAAGTGTCCGAGCAGGAGCAGAGGGATGGCTTGCAGTGAGTCTGAGTTCACTATGCTAGGTCGCGACCCACTGGTTTGTGTAGTACTCCATACTGATCCATGCTAAGCAGTGGGTCGCGCGACCCGATTGTGGTCGCGGTTCCCGGTCCTAAGAACGGAATACTATCTTTAATATTGTTTTATCATTGGCTTAAAATACTTACTAATCCTAAAATTTCTTAGAACATTTCTATGCAAAATTTCAGTCTTGTTACGCGGTTTCTGAAATTCTGTGTAACTAAGAATCATTCTTATAGCTTTTCATCACAAAACTCAATTTGAAAATGAGGTATTCTATTAATTTTTGTTTCTTTCTCTTTACCAGGTACTATCCTCTAACCCAGAAAGTGTCAGTGGGCAACGCGCAGGTGGAAGGCGTGACGTTCTCGCAGCTGAAGGGCAAGCTGAGCGGGCGCGTGCACTGCAAGCTGGCGGGCGCCTGCGCGGACCTGCGCGTCACGCTGCGCCCGCTGTCGCCCGACGGCGGCTACGTGGGCACGCCCATCACCACCACAGCTAAGGGTATGTACAACGCGCAGGTGGAAGGCGTGACGTTCTCGCAGCTGAAGGGCAAGCTGAGCGGGCGCGTGCACTGCAAGCTGGCGGGCGCCTGCGCGGACCTGCGCGTCACGCTGCGCCCGCTGTCGCCCGACGGCGGCTACGTGGGCACGCCCATCACCACCACAGCTAAGGGTATGTACAACGCGCAGGTGGAAGGCGTGACGTTCTCGCAGCTGAAGGGCAAGCTGAGCGGGCGCGTGCACTGCAAGCTGGCGGGCGCCTGCGCGGACCTGCGCGTCACGCTGCGCCCGCTGTCGCCCGACGGCGGCTACGTGGGCACGCCCATCACCACCACAGCTAAGGGTATGTACAACGCGCAGGTGGAAGGCGTGACGTTCTCGCAGCTGAAGGGCAAGCTGAGCGGGCGCGTGCACTGCAAGCTGGCGGGCGCCTGCGCGGACCTGCGCGTCACGCTGCGCCCGCTGTCGCCCGACGGCGGCTACGTGGGCACGCCCATCACCACCACAGCTAAGGGTATGTACAACGCGCAGGTGGAAGGCGTGACGTTCTCGCAGCTGAAGGGCAAGCTGAGCGGGCGCGTGCACTGCAAGCTGGCGGGCGCCTGCGCGGACCTGCGCGTCACGCTGCGCCCGCTGTCGCCCGACGGCGGCTACGTGGGCACGCCCATCACCACCACAGCTAAGGGTATGTACAACGCGCAGGTGGAAGGCGTGACGTTCTCGCAGCTGAAGGGCAAGCTGAGCGGGCGCGTGCACTGCAAGCTGGCGGGCGCCTGCGCGGACCTGCGCGTCACGCTGCGCCCGCTGTCGCCCGACGGCGGCTACGTGGGCACGCCCATCACCACCACAGCTAAGGGTATGTACAACGCGCAGGTGGAAGGCGTGACGTTCTCGCAGCTGAAGGGCAAGCTGAGCGGGCGCGTGCACTGCAAGCTGGCGGGCGCCTGCGCGGACCTGCGCGTCACGCTGCGCCCGCTGTCGCCCGACGGCGGCTACGTGGGCACGCCCATCACCACCACAGCTAAGGGTATGTACAACGCGCAGGTGGAAGGCGTGACGTTCTCGCAGCTGAAGGGCAAGCTGAGCGGGCGCGTGCACTGCAAGCTGGCGGGCGCCTGCGCGGACCTGCGCGTCACGCTGCGCCCGCTGTCGCCCGACGGCGGCTACGTGGGCACGCCCATCACCACCACAGCTAAGGGTATGTACAACGCGCAGGTGGAAGGCGTGACGTTCTCGCAGCTGAAGGGCAAGCTGAGCGGGCGCGTGCACTGCAAGCTGGCGGGCGCCTGCGCGGACCTGCGCGTCACGCTGCGCCCGCTGTCGCCCGACGGCGGCTACGTGGGCACGCCCATCACCACCACAGCTAAGGGTATGTACAACGCGCAGGTGGAAGGCGTGACGTTCTCGCAGCTGAAGGGCAAGCTGAGCGGGCGCGTGCACTGCAAGCTGGCGGGCGCCTGCGCGGACCTGCGCGTCACGCTGCGCCCGCTGTCGCCCGACGGCGGCTACGTGGGCACGCCCATCACCACCACAGCTAAGGGTATGTACAACGCGCAGGTGGAAGGCGTGACGTTCTCGCAGCTGAAGGGCAAGCTGAGCGGGCGCGTGCACTGCAAGCTGGCGGGCGCCTGCGCGGACCTGCGCGTCACGCTGCGCCCGCTGTCGCCCGACGGCGGCTACGTGGGCACGCCCATCACCACCACAGCTAAGGGTATGTACAACGCGCAGGTGGAAGGCGTGACGTTCTCGCAGCTGAAGGGCAAGCTGAGCGGGCGCGTGCACTGCAAGCTGGCGGGCGCCTGCGCGGACCTGCGCGTCACGCTGCGCCCGCTGTCGCCCGACGGCGGCTACGTGGGCACGCCCATCACCACCACAGCTAAGGGTATGTACAACGCGCAGGTGGAAGGCGTGACGTTCTCGCAGCTGAAGGGCAAGCTGAGCGGGCGCGTGCACTGCAAGCTGGCGGGCGCCTGCGCGGACCTGCGCGTCACGCTGCGCCCGCTGTCGCCCGACGGCGGCTACGTGGGCACGCCCATCACCACCACAGCTAAGGGTATGTACAACGCGCAGGTGGAAGGCGTGACGTTCTCGCAGCTGAAGGGCAAGCTGAGCGGGCGCGTGCACTGCAAGCTGGCGGGCGCCTGCGCGGACCTGCGCGTCACGCTGCGCCCGCTGTCGCCCGACGGCGGCTACGTGGGCACGCCCATCACCACCACAGCTAAGGGTGTGTATAATATATGCAGCAATTACTACGTGATATGGTCAGGAACACCAAGGCCCGGCTGGCCTTTCTTGAGGAACTGGGGTGGATCGAATGACACTTTTGTCCCACCCGTGCGCAAAATACGCGCTTTACGCTTTAGTCGTGGAGTTGCGGATACCAGCCCGTCATACCATACCATGCAACAATTGAGGCCACCCTAGATTTTGAGGACTCAAGTTGACTTACAGATTTTCTTTATTATGGGAAGACAGATTTTTATGTTAGGCTCGCCATTATTACGGCGATAAATTGCCTCTTTGAGGAGTGGTTGGAAATACGTCACGGTGTCCTCCCCTTTTGCATGACGCAGGTCTTCATCGGACATGATAAGTTCGGGAGGATTCGTGCGGACGAAACGCCCGGGTGTCACTACTGTATGGATCGCCCGGAGGACAGGGTTGAGCATACAGTAGAGGTAGACACCGCTTGGGCGGCGCACCGCAGTCGTCTCGTGTAGGCGATCAGCGGCAACGACCTCTCGCGCTGGGTCCTCCACTTAAAACGACAGATTCTTATGTGGCAATGAAACTTAATAAGTTTTTTTTCCATTTCCCAAACTACAGATGGCAAGTATACCTTCGAGGAAGTCCTCCCCGGCAGCGTGGAGATCTCAGTAGAAAGCGACCCGCTTTGCTGGGCGGAGGCGAGACATAACGTGGCCGTCACACAGGACCACACTAATGTGCCGACGTTTGAGCACACCGGCTATGTGCTGAGGATACATTCTACACACGAGGTTGAGGTAAGGAGATATTGGAATATTTTAGCATTCTGTTACTCAATTCTTACTTCGTGTCCTTGAAGTTTTTTCCATGGTGTATAATTTGTGAAAAAAAATCATGATGTAATCTATAATTAAAGGCTCTATACACACACGCTTCACGTCTGCACCACATGGCAACGACAGAGTGGTTAAGAAGTGTCGCTGCAGTTTTTTGCAGTTGCGTTATAGTAACTACCGTCGGTTTTTTATACCCTGAGACTAAAATGACATTACAACACAAAAGAACTGTAAATATAATTTATATTGTAATTTTGACATTACCTGTGTCAGTCTCAGGGTATAAAAAACAGATGATACGAATGTAGAAGTGGTTGCGTTGTAGTTACGTTGTAGCCAGTGTTTGTAGAGTGACTAATTCGTCGCTGGTGGTTGCGATGTGGTGGATTCAACATACAATTTTGGAACTTTAGAGCTTCTCCAGCAATATCTTTAATTTTCTTCTCGCCCCTCAGGTGGAGTACAGCAGCAAGAGCTCAGACGGCGTGATGTCCGTACCTGCTGGAGCCTCCCAGCAGTGCGTCCCCTCCGCAGAGCTGTACACGCTCACGCCGCGAGGATGCCATCGCTTCCAGCCGGAACAGGCGCACGCCGACACCTCCACACTGGTGGCCACTGTGAGTATACAGCAGTGCGTCCCCTCCGCAGAGCTGTACACGCTCACGCCGCGAGGATGCCATCGCTTCCAGCCGGAACAGGCGCACGCCGACACCTCCACACTGGTGGCCACTGTGAGTATACAGCAGTGCGTCCCCTCCGCAGAGCTGTACACGCTCACGCCGCGAGGATGCCATCGCTTCCAGCCGGAACAGGCGCACGCCGACACCTCCACACTGGTGGCCACTGTGAGTATACAGCAGTGCGTCCCCTCCGCAGAGCTGTACACGCTCACGCCGCGAGGATGCCATCGCTTCCAGCCGGAACAGGCGCACGCCGACACCTCCACACTGGTGGCCACTGTGAGTATACAGCAGTGCGTCCCCTCCGCAGAGCTGTACACGCTCACGCCGCGAGGATGCCATCGCTTCCAGCCGGAACAGGCGCACGCCGACACCTCCACACTGGTGGCCACTGTGAGTATACAGCAGTGCGTCCCCTCCGCAGAGCTGTACACGCTCACGCCGCGAGGATGCCATCGCTTCCAGCCGGAACAGGCGCACGCCGACACCTCCACACTGGTGGCCACTGTGAGTATACAGCAGTGCGTCCCCTCCGCAGAGCTGTACACGCTCACGCCGCGAGGATGCCATCGCTTCCAGCCGGAACAGGCGCACGCCGACACCTCCACACTGGTGGCCACTGTGAGTATACAGCAGTGCGTCCCCTCCGCAGAGCTGTACACGCTCACGCCGCGAGGATGCCATCGCTTCCAGCCGGAACAGGCGCACGCCGACACCTCCACACTGGTGGCCACTGTGAGTATACAGCAGTGCGTCCCCTCCGCAGAGCTGTACACGCTCACGCCGCGAGGATGCCATCGCTTCCAGCCGGAACAGGCGCACGCCGACACCTCCACACTGGTGGCCACTGTGAGTATACAGCAGTGCGTCCCCTCCGCAGAGCTGTACACGCTCACGCCGCGAGGATGCCATCGCTTCCAGCCGGAACAGGCGCACGCCGACACCTCCACACTGGTGGCCACTGTGAGTATACAGCAGTGCGTCCCCTCCGCAGAGCTGTACACGCTCACGCCGCGAGGATGCCATCGCTTCCAGCCGGAACAGGCGCACGCCGACACCTCCACACTGGTGGCCACTGTGAGTATACAGCAGTGCGTCCCCTCCGCAGAGCTGTACACGCTCACGCCGCGAGGATGCCATCGCTTCCAGCCGGAACAGGCGCACGCCGACACCTCCACACTGGTGGCCACTGTGAGTATACAGCAGTGCGTCCCCTCCGCAGAGCTGTACACGCTCACGCCGCGAGGATGCCATCGCTTCCAGCCGGAACAGGCGCACGCCGACACCTCCACACTGGTGGCCACTGTGAGTATACAGCAGTGCGTCCCCTCCGCAGAGCTGTACACGCTCACGCCGCGAGGATGCCATCGCTTCCAGCCGGAACAGGCGCACGCCGACACCTCCACACTGGTGGCCACTGTGAGTATACAGCAGTGCGTCCCCTCCGCAGAGCTGTACACGCTCACGCCGCGAGGATGCCATCGCTTCCAGCCGGAACAGGCGCACGCCGACACCTCCACACTGGTGGCCACTGTGAGTATACAGCAGTGCGTCCCCTCCGCAGAGCTGTACACGCTCACGCCGCGAGGATGCCATCGCTTCCAGCCGGAACAGGCGCACGCCGACACCTCCACACTGGTGGCCACTGTGAGTATACAGCAGTGCGTCCCCTCCGCAGAGCTGTACACGCTCACGCCGCGAGGATGCCATCGCTTCCAGCCGGAACAGGCGCACGCCGACACCTCCACACTGGTGGCCACTGTGAGTATACAGCAGTGCGTCCCCTCCGCAGAGCTGTACACGCTCACGCCGCGAGGATGCCATCGCTTCCAGCCGGAACAGGCGCACGCCGACACCTCCACACTGGTGGCCACTGTGAGTATACAGCAGTGCGTCCCCTCCGCAGAGCTGTACACGCTCACGCCGCGAGGATGCCATCGCTTCCAGCCGGAACAGGCGCACGCCGACACCTCCACACTGGTGGCCACTGTGAGTATACAGCAGTGCGTCCCCTCCGCAGAGCTGTACACGCTCACGCCGCGAGGATGCCATCGCTTCCAGCCGGAACAGGCGCACGCCGACACCTCCACACTGGTGGCCACTGTGAGTATACAGCAGTTCGCTCCTTCTGCCGAACTCACAATATAATTGTCATGGGTGTGACCATGGTCGCTCACAATGGTCTCATCAGAAGGCTTAAAGTCACTCAAACGGTAATGGAAAGATCTGTGCTCGGTGTTTCCTTGCGTGATCTCATCAGGAAAGAAGATATCCGCAAGAGAACCAACGCTACTGACATAGCCCGAAAAATCGCACAATTCAATTGGCAGTGGGCAGGGCACATGGCTCGTAAAACGGATGGTCGATAGGTACGGAAGGCTCTGGAGTGGCGGCCACGTACCGGGAGACGGTGTTGGGAAGCTCCTACAAGGTGGATCGATGACCTGGCGAGAGTCGCGGGAATCCTATATCCGCGGGAGGCCTATGTCTAGCACTGGAAAACTTTCCGGCTGAGATGATGATGATGGAATGTGACCTGATCGCAGAACCATTCCAAACCACCTTTTCATTACAAACCTTTCTCGATCTGAATACCTTGAATCTCTATTCGCTTATATTACTTTATTCTACATACATTAATGTTTATCTCTTCTTCTTCTTCCAGACAGTATACTTCGTAGCCACAGCGCACGCAGTGGTCATCAAGGTGACGTCTCCGCAGCCGGTAGAGGACCTGGTGCTGCACATCAGCACGGACGGCCACGCCACCAAGGACGTGGGGCCGCTGGTGCCGCTGAAGCAACCTGGTGGAGGATACGGGTTTGAGCATACCCTGTATATGGCTGATGTGAGTGGACTTGTTTATTTATTTTCTAATTTGCAGAACATAAGGAATACAATAGATTTGACTAGAAACAAACTTAGGTAGTGCTAGCTATTAGTGTTGAATTCGCAGATACTTCTAGGTAAATTGTGTAGAAACACTTTCAATTGATTACAATTTTGGTGGTTTGTTTTGTATTACAATTGTTTACACCAGGTTTACTAATAATTAGTCCAAAAAGAGCTAATTGTCTGGACCTTTTGCTGATCACCGATCCGGACAGATGTATTTTAACTATTTCGTCACCATTAGGAACTTCAGATCACTCTCTGGTAAAGTCTGTATTGTCCTTCTTCTTACCTGACTACGACTCATGGAGTGAATATCGAATATGGCGTTACAATAAGCAGCTTGCAATAAGAATGCAGCACTTCTTTGCGTCTTATCATCGAGCTGCGTTTCTAGCAGTGCTACTCTATCGATTTTACCTCCTCCTCATAAAACCTCAATGCTCGTGGTTCGCATAAGGAATAAAGAGGTACTGAGGGCACCGTAGTCTAGACTTGAATAAAGCTAGTGGACTAGATGGTATCAAGATGGTACAAGGAATCTTTCTTTTCTTTCCTAGGGTTACACGTGGACGACAAACTAAATTGGAAAACACAAGTTGACAATGTCTGCAAAAAGTTAAGCAAGTTCTCGTATGCCCTTCACAAACTAAGGAAAGTTGCAAATCTATCAACACTAATAACGGCATACCATGGTTACGTCAGCTCTAACCTTAGATACGGCCTAATATTCTGGGGCAATAGTGTTGATAATGAACGCGCGTTCATTGCACAAAAACGGTGTGTTAGAGCAATTTTTAACTTACAAAAAACTGAATCCTGTGAACCATTTTTTAAAAAGATTAAAATATTAACATTACCGTGTCTATTTATTTTTGAGGTCGCAGTTTTTGTTAAAAATAATATTAATCTCTTTAGATATCGAACGCGTATACGACACCAGGACAAACTAGACATAATGCCCAGTAAGACACATTTCTTGCACAAAAGTGTTTTCTGCTCAGCCCCGCGTATATTCAATAACATCCCAAGGCCTATAAGAGAGATCACTGAAATACAATCATTTAAAAAGAATCTCCACGAACTGCTAGTGAATAAATGCTATTACTCTGTGAAAGACTTCTTTGCCGATAAATCACTCTCACAATACAATTTGTCTAATTCATGATGTGTTCTGTATAATGAAATCTGTTTATTTTTATTGACATTTGTTATTCAAAGAATTATTTAATGGTCTGAAATTTTTAATTTAAAATTTATTGTTTTTAATATGATTCTTGACATGCATGTTAAATAATCTTATGTAAGTACCTACATTTTATTGTACGCCCTAAGGGTAGGACATAGCTGTTCTCAAAACTGTAAACTAACACCAGCTGTATCTTGTACACTTACCTATGATCCACAATAAAGAGATTGAATTGAATTGAATTGAATTCTCAAAGCTTGTGAGTCCGAGTTGTATCCTGTATTGACACGCTTGTATCGTGAAATATCCTGATTCGAGGACTACTAAAGCACCCAAAACCTGGAAACTTGCCTCCTGCGTACGTACGTACTGATTACGGTCGTGCTGATTTTGCCGTCTCGCAGTCGATTTCACTAACCTCCATACTTTGAAAGATTATGGAGCGTGTATTGAACTCACGCTTCATGGCTGAAAGTAAAGGACTCATTAGAACGGGTTTCTTCATAATCAGTCTATTGGCGACCTACTAGTGTATACTATTCTCTTGTGAGGCGAGACCCTCGAGAGAATGAGAGAGCAATTGCTGTTTCCTCAGTCGTTTTGAAGGCCTTCGACAGAGTTTGCACGAATATCTCCATATACTCATAAAGCTAGCGAGCTTTACAAGCATACCACAAAGATATTAGGAACAAGGTGTAAAGACCCGCAAACCTTCGTTGAAAAGGGAGGATCTTCCGATCGGACGGATGTTTTCATCATCGTATCATCATGCAAGTTGATGAATTGGTTCACCAAAGTTGCGAAATTTCCGCTATTTTTAGATACTAACTGCGTCGCGGTCGGCACCCCTTTGACGCGATCCGGTCTTCTGTGAGTAACTGGTTAGCCCGGTTTGTTAACGTTAGTAGAGTTTAAATTTACGAGACAAAACGCACCTGTTGTATCCGGCTCGAAGGATCACTTCGGGTGGTGTGTAAGAAGTTTATTTCAATATGTCCCGCTTTCTATGTAAACCATTTCCCGTTGTTACCAGGGTGAAGTAGCAGTAGTATCAGCATCGTCATCGTCGCTGCTGATGTCTCCGGCGACGCCGCAGCAAGTGGTAGGGCGCGCGCGCTGCCAGGCGCAGGCGCTGACGCTGCGCGCGCGCACGGCGCTCACGCTGAGCGGCCGCCTCGTGCCGCCCGTGCCCGACGTCACGCTCACGCTCAGCTCGGGTACGTACCAACTACTGTATTTCAATTTAAGGTGAAAGCGTCAGGGTAGCCCGCGAAGTTTAAATTTTCTTACGTTTTTTGCAATTTGCAGGTTAGTGGTAGGTTGTATGAAGTTAAAAATACTTTAGCGACTGCAAAACGTAACTAAAGGTCATTCCAAATAAACGTGCAATAAATGTCATTGACCCACCTACATTTATTGACATTCTTAATTTCAAAAACGGAAATAATGACATAAAACTGTCTTGAATTGACATCTGTTGCGATCCTTTACGTTTTCTACTATGGTCGGAATTTTAATTAGATTCCAGATTTGACATTAGCTATTGTCATTTTGTGAAATAATGATACCACATATTATAATAGTGTAGTGATGAACTCAAAAATCGATAAACAATCAGTGTGTGTGCCATCAGTGTGCCAATTAAAGACTAAATTATTGGTTTTTGTTTTAAATAAATACATAATTATTCATAATAATTATTTATTCATTAGTAATCGCTGCTTCTTCTTCTTCTACTTGGCGTTAGTCCCGGCTTTTGCCAGGGTCCGCCTTCTGACTTAGCTTGCTCCACTTTGCCCGATCTTCTACATCCTTGACAGTAAGGCCATTGGCTCTCATGTCGGACTTGACGACGTCCAGCCAGCGCTTGCGAGGGCGACCACAAGACCTAGCGCCAAGGACAGCCATATTTATGCATCTCCGGCCAACGTACTCCATAAGGCGGCGCATGATGTGGCCATACCATCGCAGACGACACTCTTGCAGTTTTTCCCCCACGTCACGGACACCAAGACTACCTCGGATGAATGAGTTGCGTATGCGATCGGATCGCGTTAATTAATAGTAGGCAAATATAGATAAAAATTACAAAGCATAGTTTTCGGTAGAACGTAATTTATGCCGGTAGAAAAGTATTATAGCAATAAACAGTCAAGTTTATTTTTCGAAGATTTCAGTATCTCATTCGGTCGTTTCGTCATTTTTATTCGGACAAAAGTAGTCGGAAAGTTAGTATTTTAGGCAGTAAATTTAATATTTTGAGTAAGGGTAATTCTTCTTTTTTTGTCGGAGCTTTTATTACTACCCTAAAATAAATTATTACTTACCATAATACATCTATCTGTTTTATTTGTCATGTTCCTTCATGATCACATTTTTTTTATTTATTTCACACACAATTATAAAAGAAAAGTCTCAGACCGTTAATTAATCGTCAAAACTAAATTATCGGTTCAGAAATATTTAATTTCCTGATATACTTAGTTTACGAGAGTAAAATTATAAACGAGAATAATCGATCCAGATATATTTCATTTTGCGGGTGGTTATATCGAATAATTTCGCAACGTCACTATTTATTACTTGTCATAACGTTGCAATACTGAAATTGTCAAATCTGGAATCGAATTAAAATTCCGACCATAATGAAAAACAGAAAATTGTTTGTTTTCCATGTATCATAGCAGAGATATTAGGAAAAGGTCTATGTACTTTATTGCAAGCTTATAATATTACACACAATATTACACAAAATATTATTACACACAAAGTAATCTGGAATGAAGTTGAATTACGCAAGTAATTAGGAATTAAAGAAACATTAATTAATTATCTGAAATAAGGTATAGTTACATAATTATAACCATAAAAATCATCAATACAAGCCTCCAAGCTCACTTAGTAGTAGGAACGATTTTTTCAAGCTCAAAAACGTCCCTGCAACTAAGTTTTTCAAATGATTGGTTCATCTACCAATATGCACTTTGTAACCCATCTCTCCACATTTCAGATGACCTCAAGCTAGTCCAAGTGACATCAGAAGACGGCACGTACCGCTTCGGTCCGCTGGACGCGTCCAAACACTACAAGATCACCGCGGAGAAGGATTCCTACGTGTTCAGTGCCCCGGACGATAATGGAGATATTGTGGCTCACAAGCTAGCCGAGATCACTGTGGAGTTGAGAGATGATGCTGATGGCACGCCTTTGCAGGTTGGGATTTTTCTGTTTATAAACTCGAGTCATGAAATGAAAAGGTTATTCTATAGCCATGAGCTTTTCGAAGGAATGTCATTAACGTTTGAATCCCCAACCGGTCCTATGAGACCGCGCTGTTATTGTTTTACTATTGTGTCTCGTTTCGCGGGTATCTGAGTAATTAATAAAAACTAGAAAAAGATAAGGACCAAGAACTAAACCCTGAGGCACGCCAATCTTAACGAAAGATTAGGCGTTTCCATAATGGTTACTGTTTGATGTCTGTAAGGTATATAGTAGAGAATAAGATTAACAACTTGTCCACGAATTCCTTAGGTTTGTAATTAAAGATTAGAGTCCGGGGTGAGGTTATGGTCAAAGTAATCAAATGCTTTTGAGAAGTCATTAAGTCCGGAACTCATTTAGTGTTCCGGACGAGTTATTTGAACCAGTACTTTCTGAGATTAGCTCCTTCAAATTGAGTAATACTTAGTTTAGTTTAGATTTTTTACTTTTTTTATTGATGTAAATTAGCGCTTTACTGCGATTCCACCTAATGGTAAGCAGTCATGCAATTGTTGATGGTGAGGTCAGGCCTCCGTCACTCCATGTACTTGCGCGCTATAAGTGCCTACCGCCCAGCCAAGCGCTCTCGGTCCGCTAGCGGATCAAATTCAGTGCGGTTTTCGCAAGCGAAGCGCGCGCACGCCGTTCAATTTTAATAATGCTGTTCGTTCGTACGCGTATTACGATGCCGTGTGGTGCCTTGTTTGCCGTAGATGGGTGCAAATCAAATAAAAGAAGGGATAAACACCTAACATTTTTCCATTTACCTGTCAATGACGAAAGAACGACGAAATTTGTAATAGAAATATTTTATAAACGATACAATTTTAAACTGTAACTATAAGTCAGAACATTCACAGTTCTCAATAACATAAACACAAAAAGTCATGGTAATTTAATTATATCGAAGAGGCAGCCCTGCGATTGCTGCGGGATCGCGCGGTGCGAAGCAATCACGACTGTACGCTTGAGCGTTTAGGCACATTTTAGCATGCAGTGGTTGCTGGCGCGACGATGTAGGCTATTATAGTAGTAGGTATTGTAATTTTTCTACTGAGTGAAGTATCTGTTACGTAGTAACTATTTAGTAATCTGTGGTGAGGTGCTCTAGTTTATTAAGATAGCTATGATGATGGTGATGGCAATTTGTGTGGTAGTTATGTTTATGGCGATAAGCTTGGTTTTTGTTGAACCTTAAATATTTTAGGTTTGTTAATATTTGTGGTTGGTATCCACAGGGTGCTCTAGTATCGGTGAGCGGCGGCACATACCGGCGCAACGTGGCCAGCGGGGCGAACGGCGCACTGCGTTTTGGATCTCTATCACCGGCGCAGTACTACGTGAAGCCCAACATGAAGGAGTACCGCTTCCAGCCGCCGCACCACATCGTGACCCTGGAAGAAGGCCAGACGCAGCACGTGGCGCTGCGTGGAGTGCGTGTTGCCTGGTCGTGCGTGGGTGCCGCACTGTCGCTGGGCGGTGCGGGCTGGCCGGGTGCAGTCCTCGTAGCAGCCCCACTGCCGGGCCAGGCGCCGCACTGCACCACTGAGGAAGCCACTACTGAAGCTAATGGTGCTTTCAGGTAATTTAGCCATACTTTGGATCCTTATAAGTGCTCAGTCAAACTGCAAATGCGGACGTAGTTCGGGTGCAGCGCGGTGAATTCAGACATAAAAATTTATTTGGAGTGCCACAGCGGGCATAAGGACGTGGGAAGCGGTGCGGTTAATTTACGCCATAGCACATTTATACCGTGTGGTCACAGTAAGTGCGCGGACAGCGAGCAGCATCCCGCGCAAGAGAGGAGCGGATATCTCAAACTAGTTTGACTTCATCGTGCGCGTTGTTGTGATGGTTCGACTGTGGACAAGCAAATTGCGTACGTCCCCGTACCCGCGCGCGTATTGCCAAACTGTATGCTGACCCAGACATCCATAGTCTGTACTGAACTACGTCGTGCTCATCGAAATCACAAACAAATTGGAGCAAAGTACATACGAGCTCAGAGCATTCTGAGATTGTATGCACTTTGCTCGCTTGAATGTAGAGCAAACTGTGACACGCGATCTGTAACTGACTGACGTGTTTCATGACAAAGTGTTTCATAATTTCCCGTGATTTTCTATACTGTTGCGGTTGTTATAATAATTATCCGTGAAACTGAACAACTTTCCATAAAAAACATACCTTTTGTGAGTTATTTATTTAAGTTTTAACTAAAAAAAGCCCTTTGTTAGTATGACTAAAAATAATTTGAACTGTATCAACTATACAGGTTGTTAAAAAAAACTATAAGTGTTTCCGATTACAGTATCTATTAATTTTTCATAAGAAAGATGTACTGACACAATAAATTTTACCTGTTTCATGTTTGTAATTTCGGTAAAGTCATAACCCAATTGAGTCGATATTATAACAAAGTAAATTAATAAAAGAAGAACAGAAAATGGCGATTTGCATTGAATGCCAAAAACAAAAACTCAAATAACAAGAGGCGTCACGCCACGCATTTTGTGCTTTATTTCCCAAAAAAAAATTATAAATACCTAGCACAAACATAAACATGGAGAAATAAAAAAGGAATTAAAAGAACCCAATAGGTAAGTAATTAAAACCGACTTCAAAACTGTAATTGGTTTAGTTAATAATAATTGATAACGCAAAAGTGCGAAATGAAAATTATATATTACAAATATCAGTAAATATGCTACCAGTATAATCGTACCGCAAACTAGCCTAGTGACAATCTTATTCCAATTATTAAGGCTTAGGTACATCGATCTATAAGTAACAGTTTTGAAGTCGGTTTTTTAAAACTCTATTTTTACACTTTATTAACTAAATTATCAATGTCATATTACATACTACACCAGACGCTGAACGTCTGGACTCGTATGTATTTTGCTCTAGTATTTTAAAGCAAAATGTATTTTGATTCAGACACTCTCTGAATAGGTATACAGTTTGCTCTTCAACTACAAAGCAAACTGCGATCGAACTCAGAGCAACCCCGGTCTGGGTCAGCATACAGTTTGGCAATACGCTACCCGCGCCGCCAGTCTGACCGAGCACTAAATGCGTGTGCGTGCGAGAGCCCGCTGCTATCGCTGGACGGCGTGGGTTGGGCGGACGCGGCGTTGCTGACCGCTACATAATTAACTCTCGATTACTGCGAGGGAATGCACTCAACCGGCCCTTTAGTAATGTCAGCAAAAATTTATAACAAACTGCCGAACGATATTAGAGAAGTAAAAAAAACACACCTATTTATTAACAAACTGAAACAACTTCTGGAATCCAAAACGTACTACTCGGTAAAAGAATTTTTAGAAGATAAATCGATTGCAAAATAAATGACTCCTGTCTTATTCACCAAAGCTAATGTTAAGACATTTATAACATTATTTAATATAATAGACTATAAAATATGCCAAATAAAATAAAATATAAATCCCTAATTAATTTCTTTTACAAAAACACTTATACATAGACATAATACTAATGTTCACACATAATTAATTTAAATTTAATAATAATCACGACAACAATAAATAAAATATCTGACCTAGTTATAATAATGATGATACACAGACATACCTAGTAATAATATATATAGATAATTAATATAAATAAATACATAATTTAATAACGATGACTTTAAAAATAAACATAAAGGGATGACTATAAAAATAAATAATAATACCTGACATTTAATTTAATTTAATTTACTTACTTATACAATGACACGACAATAATATACATAAACTAATGAATTTAAATAACGACATAATTTTATAATAATTATGACAAAATTTAAATAAAATATCTGACATAATTTAACAACCTGATACACAGACATACCATATATATACGTGACTAATTTAAATAAATACATAATTTAATAATGATGACAGTAAAAAATAAATAAAATTACCTGACATCATTTAGTAAAATAAAGACATTATAATAATGAATAATATATAAATAAATAAAATATACCAATACTTAGACATAGTAATAAATAATAGCATGCATACACAATTTAATTTAAATAGGTACTATAATTTATTAATAATGATGACAAAAATAAACTGAAATATCTTTATTTTATTAGCCTTCATCCTCTCTCCTAGCTTTGCTGTGCCCGACAGGGTCCATGTTGATCCTAACTATGTTTGTATACCATCTTTACTACATATGGAATGCAATAAAGTATTGAGTATTGGAGTTAATAGTGAAGAGAGGAATTCAAGCAACCCAATACAAAGGCTTTATCCCTGTGTTGAATCCTCTACTATATTAAAATCTCCTGCTTACATGTAGTTCTAACAACTTACAAATTGATTATTTGCAGAATCCGAGGCCTGCTACCAAACTGCTTGTACAACATTCAGCTGAAGGAGTCAACCGCTCCTGAACTTCTGGGACTCAAGCTAGCTAAGTCACCCCCTGTATTGGAGGTAAGATACTTAATATTCTTTTACTTGTACTAATATTGTCGTCGTAGAATTACCACAAAATGGCCTAAAACCAGTGTATTCTAGCGATGCGCTTTACCGAGAGGTTTTATTCGATTGTTCGAACATCTCGATGATTCGACTTTGACCGAGTCCGACTCGGTCTGTCAACTGGCGCATGGCGTATTCATTCGCTCATTGTTCCTCAATTTAGAGTTTAGAGTAGGTTTAGAGTTTCGAGTGAGAGTGACTGATTCATACAATCAAAAACTAGTCGATTCCGTTGACTCGAAACAATTGAAAGACATCTCGATTATTTTGTAGAAGGGCTAGTCGATAGTTCATTATTCATGAATCCCCAACCGGTCTCATGCGACCGCGCTGATATTGTTTTACTATTGTATCTCGTTTCGCGGGTATATGATAGGTTAAAGACTCCAATTCTTTCGATTGTTAAAACCTCTCGGAAACGCCCATTGCTAGTGTATTTATTTATTTGATATACATATTTTTCCGAAATGGGTATGTGATGTTTTGTTGATATTAACTGGAGAGGTCTGTGTTCAAAAGGCTAATTAGTTCATGAATCCCCGACCGGTCCTATGAGACCTCGCTGTTATTGTTTTATTATTGTGTCTCGTTTTGCGGGTATGTGATAGGTTAAGGCTGTGATTTCCTACCACTTGAAAACAATTGTCTATGTTTACTTGACTATGTATCTCTTTCCAGGTAAAAAACAACAAAGATATCGAAAACGTCCGTCTCATCGCGATCCAACCGACACAGATCACAGACACGAACGTACTGGTCTACACTCCGAACATCGACCACTACAAGTCGCTCCGTCTCACTCTAGCGCTGGAGAGTACTCCTCACTCGCCTATATACTCCACGAAGCTGGACCCAGCTGGATACCAGCCACATAACAACCCAGGACTTATGTATGTGTTGCCGCGCCTGCCAGCCGACAACAAGACTTATGTGCTGCAGTTAGACTCTACTTTGTCTAAAGCGACGCATGAGTATGGTGAAGAGGTGCATTATTTCAATTCGGATGGACAGTTCAAGCATTTTACTATCGAGTTTGTGCCTAAGGTAAGCTTTACTTTTCAGAATAAAACTAAAATGTGTGAATAGTAACACTGTGATTATGATTAGGTAAAACAATTCATATCTCTGTAGAAAACGATAGTAGCGTCAAATAATTAGAGGTCTAGTAAATTCCTCAAAAAAATCGTCGCAAGTATTTCTTATGTTATTAGTTGACAATGAAATTTTTACTTTCTGGCTAATAGACTTAAAATTAGCATGAAGTTACGATTTTCTAGAAAATTACAATTTCATGATTTATGATTCTAATGATGATTTATTGTTGTAGATTGGCTTTGAAATGTCTTGAGTTAGTTTTTTTTCGCTTAGTAGGTATATAAATAATAAAAAAACAAAGTTTTTTGTAGGAACACAATTTTTATAGTAAATCTTACATAGGGACCTCCTTTTAAGTAAAAATATACCTGTGCTAGGAGGCCCCGTTCTTCGATAAATAGATCTTTAAATTTGATCTTAGTTTAAATCAAATTTCTTGTTTTTTAGGTAAAATCCAGCGAGCAAGAAGTGCGGCAAACATCCCTCCTAGTGATCCCACTACTAGCCGCGCTCGCCCTCGCCTACACGCAGCGCGAGCGCGTATTCTCAGCGCTGGCCGCCGCCAGCGCAGCGCGCAGCACGCGGCCGCGCGCGCGCGTCGAGCGACCGGACACGCTGGACCGCGCCAGCATCGACCAGATTGTATCTTCCCTCAACCCGCCTGGCAAGAAGCCCAAGAAGAAACAACTATAAGAACCTGCTAGCTATAAATCATTTTCTTGAAATCTTAACAACTGATTTTGCACGTATGAGGAAGTTTAGCATTAGATTAGCTTTATCGGCCTTACAATGTTCCCACTGCTGGGTCTCAGGCCTCCTCTTTTAGAAGAAGGATCATAATCCACCCCACGAACCCAGTGCGGATTGGTGGATGTCACATGTCTTCGAATTTTTAGTTCTAGGACATGCCGGTTTCCTCACGATGTTTTCCTTCACCGTTTTGAGAACAGTGGTGATGAAATAAATCACACAAAGTAATGCGACTGGCTGAATTTATTCATGCAATAATAAGAAAATTGTGCTGACACCACCTAGACCTAGATACATGTTATTTACGCGGGATTTCATTAAGTGATTCTGCATGGGGAACTTTAGTTTATAGAGTAGTAAGAAAATTTTAAAGACAAGACTGCCGTCCAGCCCCTAAAGCGCAATAAAATAGCGTAAAAAACCCATGTTTTACTGCGCTTTAGGGGCTGGACGGCAGAAGAAAAGTTATACATGAAACAAATTATACAATAGATTATATGGTTCATGTACAATTTTTATTCCATTATAAACTACAATCATTGAAGTGTTACCAATGATGTATGATTGACTAAACGTTATTCTAAAATCGTGATAATACAATATTGAAATCGATTTGAATATACATAAAAATCACGTGTTTCTTACAATACATCTTCAATTATTTAGTCAAACATATTTTTATCGTTTTGTTAAAAAAACCATCATGATTATTTATTTTGTGTTATTCGAACAAATTCTTAATATTTAAATATACCAACAAGCATCATAATTTTACCATGAAATATTTTTAAAGGACCATGGGAAGAAACGTCCCCACCAACCAACAGATTCGAAACACGTGTCATTTGAAAGATCTATTAAAATAGAGAACTTTTTACTATGGTGACATATGTCAAATGCGTGGGGTTTAGGTTTTATAGGGTTTTATAATATATTGTTTTTTATATATTTTTTCTCTTTTATGTACACATTTCCTTAGTGTGCAATAAATAGGGTTAGAATATGGCGATCATAATAATGTTTTCAATTAAAGGAAACGTACCTTCCATCCAACAGAATTGAAACAAGTGTAAGAACATTGCCAATCTTTGTATGGAAGTTGGACTAAGTGCTGCCCAGAATGAACACCTGGTGCATTTTGTTCCTCAGGCCAAAACTAATCAGAAAACCGAAGTGTTTCAAAATCTGCTCCAGGAGTCAAGAGAGAAAAAATTGTTTTTCCAAACTAACCTAACCTAAGTTAGAAATCTTTTAAGGGAAGGTCGACCAAGAGCTGCCAAGAATGAACACTATACCATCACTAGGTTTTCATTCTGGGCAGCACTCGGTCAGACTTCCTCAAAAAGATTTCTTAGGTTAGGTTAGGTTGGAAAAAATCTTTTTTTCTATTGACTCCTGGAGCAGATATTGAAACGCTTCGGTTTTCTAATTAGTATTGGCCTGAGGAACAAAATGCACCAGGTGTTCATTCTGGGCAGCACTTGGTCCACACCCTGCCAATCTACTTTGAAAGATCTAGCTACTACCTACGACCTTTGCTTGTTTACCGGACTGTGAGAATATCTTTGCGATTGACTGCAAAGGTCAATCGCAAAGATATGTTAAAGGACTTTGATTTTGATAACGTTTTGACACAATTATGGATATAGGACGCCGATGTGTTATGTGTCCGCGCTCTGTCCTAAGACAGAGAAGACACATTTGGGATGATAGTTTGCCTCAAAGGTCACCAACGGTGGCTGACTATATTTCACAAAATGGTCTAATAGAGGTGAGTAAATAATCTTTTTTTTCTATGTCTAATATGACGAGTTACAATAATCAATGTAAAAAAAAAAAATATTTTAATAGACTGCGATTTGCCTGACAGTCGTGCTATTGCTTATTGGTACTGCCCTTGCCTTACAGGCAATAGCACTGTGGGAAGTTGTGCGCACATTATATCCATTGTATGGTATATGTGGTTAGGGCGACTATTTTAATATATGAACTGGCAATATAAAAATCAGAACTTAACTTAAGTTCTGATAGTAGAGTACCGTTTCATATGCTTTTAAATGCACTTACTAATAAGTTAAAATGTATATTAATTACCTAACTAAATACTGTTAATACTTGGTTCTCAAAGGAACATCTTTGAGTAATCTCAAAGATTTTCCGTTTGAGAACCAAATATATTTTTTTTGTATAGAATCGTCATTTGTTTACGTGAAAATATGCTTTTTGTTTGTAGAAAAAAATGATTTTAGTTGAAAAATAAAATATATTTTTTGATGTTTTTTTTAAATAAACCCAATTGATTTTGAAACTAACACAGGTACTTTAGACTTTTCTGGGTCCTAGTGAACAAATCAAGACACATTCCATGACTGTTGAAGGGTGGGGACGGGGTTCATACAAAATCCCCCATGGTCCTTTCCAAATTAATTTAAAGATCGTAAAATATGACGCAACTATTTTATTCAAACTTTTTGAGCATTTCATATCAAATGAAAAATAAAAATCATTTTTTTGTTTTTAGCTCTGGTATTCTAATCATAAAAAGGTACCAACTTAGTTGACATTACAAAAGGAATAAATTCTCAAAGAGTCAAGTAATATTTTAAAATGGACCATATTCTTTTCATAATAATAATAATTTTTAATTGTGTTGTTCTCGTATCAAGCCAATGTCCCTACGATCGTTGTATTCCAAATGATATCATTTATAAATATTAATTAATATAATTTTACCTAAGTTATATTCGGTTAAGGTACAGTGAGTGAATTTATTTATATTTTGTTGTGCATTGTTTTAAACTTTTAATGCATTTATGAGATGTATGTTCCAAATGTGTGGAGAATAAAAAAAGATTGTTTGTTTATCAAAGTGTTTTATTTTTAACCTTTAGGATCTATAACATTTTTTTTTGCGTCTTTATATTATGAAATAAAGCGCAACGGAAAAAAAATACCGCTTAAGATTAATTAATGCGAATTTAGTAAATAAATTAATCTTAGATATCGTCCTTTACAACTCTGCTTAAGTTGAAAATTGGCGGCTTTCACTTTATTTTTAAAATTGATATAAACTAGTGCTTGTCTGCGATCCCACCTGATGGTAAGCAGTGATGAAATCGTTGATGGTGAGGCGCACTAGTTTATCGTCTAACCATAGGTAACATGATATAGATGTAAGATGTCATCAATCAGAAGCTGTAATTCGCAAAGTAGAGATAGCGCGCAAGTCGGTTGACCTCTCAACACCGCAGTTTTATTCGTCATTTGTACGCTGAGTGCTAGTTGTTTTTACGTTAACGCGATCCAAACGTTTGGCACTCTTGATCTCCAAGCTCATAACAGCTTAGAGTGAGCCAATGAGAGGGCCGAACGTCATGAACGTGTCGATCGCGTTAACGTAAAAGAAACTCGCACTAGGCACTCTGTAAAGTTGGTAAAAATTACCTATGTGGTTGTGTTAGCTAAGGGACGATATTTCTTTTGTTCATCAATTTAAGTCGTAGTAGCTTCAAACCAGTAGCTGAAATCTTTAAAGAAGAAGAATTTATTAGAAGTAGCTTAGGATATACATAGGTACAAGTTATTCGTAGCAGTCGCCATAGCGTTCTTGACAATCAGCGAGCGATCTTGCGTGGTGGTCCCATAGTCTTGCGTTTTCTTTGCTGGAAGTAAGATTTGAATTTTTAATGTTTTGAAAATGTTTCGAATAAACGGCACTGAAGTAAAGACGCAATAATAATTTTGAAAGGTAAGTTAATAAAATAAAAATTTTAGGTTGGAAATCATCCATTGATTTCTCCCGATCTTGGTCGGGGCTGTTGGACTTGTACTGACCAACTACTAAAACCCACTTCTGTTCCTTCTTTCCCTTCATTCCAGAGTCTCAGGGTTCTCTTTCTTACACAATTACACATCTCTAAGGATATTATTTTTACTTACGTTGTATCAAAACTGTCAACGATATAAATAGTTGTCAATAACTTACTTGACGAAATACAACTGGAAAGCAGCTAAGAAGTTACTTTGTGATCTCGCATGTAGTTTGCACAGCGTCAGTTTTTCACACTCGTCGGCTCTGTAACAAAGGTATGACTTTAGTTTATCCTTGTGAGTGCCTAGTAGAGCGAGTGCCTATAGAAGACAGTATCTGATTTAACATGTATTAATAAAAAAACATTAAAATGCCTTGTTTTGTGCTTACTTTGAATATTGCCTAAAACCCTAATCTTAGATTTTTATTTCAAAACTCTTTGTTTATTTTAAAAACAGCAAAATTATAGTGTTTGTTTAGCTGTCTTGAAGTACCTAAATAAAATTATTAATTACTAGCAGCCCGTCCCGGCTTCGCACGGGGTAGACAATTATTTATTTTTGGAATTTTTCCCGTCAAATGACTACCCTACATATCCTACGCTACCCTACCCTACCTTTCCTACACTACCCTACACTACCCTACCCTACCCTACACTACTCTACACTACCCTACTTTACCTAACATTTTTTTTTTAAATTTAAACTATCCTATCTCTCAAGTTGGATCGAACTGCACATGGTGTGTGAATTTTATTATAATCGGTTAAGTGGTTAAGGAGTTCATTGAGGACAAACATTGGGACACGAGATTTATATATATTAAGACTAGCAGCCCGTCCCGGCTTCGCACGGGGTAGACAATTATTTATTTTTGGAATTTTTCCCGTCAAATGACTACCCTACATATCGTACGCTACCCTACCCTACCTTCCCTACACTACCCTACCTACCCTACACTACCCTACAGTACCCTACACTACACTACGCTACACTACACTACCCTATACTACCCTACACTACACTACACTACCCTACACTACTCTACACTACCCTACACTACCCTACACTTCACTACGCTACACTACACTACCCTACACTACCCTACACTACCCTACACTACACTACACTACACTGCCATACACTACCCTACACTACCCTACACTACCCTATACTACCCTACACTACCCTACACTACCCTACACTACCCTACACTACACTACCCTACACTACCCTACTTTACACAACTTTTTTTTTTTTTTAGATTTAATCTATCCTATCTCTCAAGTTGGATCGAACTGCACATGGTGTGCGAATTTTATTATAATCGGTTAAGTGGTTTAGGAGTCCATTGAGGACAAACATTGGGACACGAGATTTATATATATTAAGATTATTACTATAGCTTGGGACTGGAAAACCAATCCCGTTCGGCAAAAGTTGGCGCTCAAAGGTTAAGCAATAAATTGGTTTGGAATGGCCATTTGTACAAGATTAACCGGTTTCTATCCCCGGCTAAGGTTTCTGATACTGTGAGACTGTTATCTATGGTTTGTCTTAGGTTTCTCGTGGTATTCAAACACGTACTGTCTCTTAGTCCTCATCTTGGAGGCGCCGCTGTCTGCCGCTCCTCCCAGCGCGAACATCGGGTTGATGAACCTCTTGCTCAAGTGATGCTGTACCTCCTTCGACTCCTCATCTGGAACAATTATGCATTAGGTAAGTATATACCTACTTAATTAAAACTCTGCATCACCCAGAGGTCGACTCGTTGAGTATGCCTCGAGGCTTTAAGCCCGCCTCTGTACTTTTGTGTGCATAAAGAATTAAATACATTAATTTAAGTACCTAAGTGATTGCTTGGTGAGGCACTAGTTTCAAAAGGGAATCTTTAAGTCAAGAGTGAATAGGTTACTTCTAGGCAAGCGCGCTCCATCGACGGCCACATCGCCACTTTCCATCAGGTGCGATAGTGGTCAAAACGTGAGAATATTAATAATTAGAATAAGAAATGCCGTTAAGTTTTAGGATTTAAAAGAAGAAACTGACTGACTGACATGTTAACGCACAGCCGAAACTACTGGGACTACGAGCACTAAGAGAGGGTTTTACAAAACTCACCTTTAGGGGGTGAATTTTGTATTGTTTAGTTATTTATTTGTTTCAGAGTTTGTATGGTGAAATTTAATTTTACGCAGGCGAAGCCGCTGGCAGAAGTTTAAATATAATTACCATTTCTGTCCAAATCCACAGGCTGGCACAAAACTCCACAGAATAAAGCTACAAATAGGAATAGCGTAATTTTCTGCATTTTCACTAGGTACACTTATAAAAATCCAATTTTCTATACAAATGGCTTCTGCCTTATACTAAGTGATGCATTTCATACCTCCCGCTTTTATATAGAAGTTCTGACGGAAGAGCTGTGCTGACGCGTATAACAGCTTTAATGGGAATTATAAATAATACGGCTATAATGTGGTGCTAACGAGGGCAAACGATTTGTTTCAATAATGGTGGAGGGTTCTGCGTGCTGTACTATGCGGAAAGGGCGAATTTTATGCGAGGGCCTTTTCTAGTTGTTAGTAAAAACCTTAAGTATTAAATGGAATAAAAGAATAAATGCGGGACGACTTGGATGTCTTCCTTAAGAATTGGCAAGAAGTGGCTCAAAGCCGCGAACGATGGAAGGAATGGAGGGAGGCCTTTGCCCAGCAGTGGGACAATATAGGCTAGGTATAATAATATAATAATAATCATATGGAATAACCCATGGTTACTAGAAATAACCACAGACCATGCAACACCTTCCATCCTGCACCACGTACCCTGTTACCTGTTCACGTGAGGACCTAATGACAGCATCAGTAGACGGCATTGTCGTGGCCGAGTACTGGGCTAGGCAAGGTATTTAAAAAGTTTTGCCATCAACACGCTAAGAAGAAGACTAAAAATAATTATGCATTAGTGGATCTAGAATAACCATTATTCCATAAGATTACACCTTCCATTGTTTTAGTTAGGTTCTGTCATTTTTTTCAGAAATTCAAATCGCGATATATTTCATGCTTTGTTCTGTTTTGTTGAATTTACTTCGATGGATTCGGTCGTTCTTGCCTTCTTGGTGGTAGAAAGCAATGTTCTTGGTTTAAGTTTTTATAATTGAAAACCCTTTTTTTATGGGAAATCATCATAATGACGGAAGAGCGTGTCAGACTTTTACCGACTAAAACTTACTTCTGTTCCTTCTTTGACTTCGTTCCCGGGACCCTAGAGTTTTCTTTCGCAAAATTCATGGCCCCAGTAGGCGTTGACCTACGGTTTTCTAACATCTCTTTGAGGTGCGCGTGGAACAATACGTACCATCGACGACTTGGCCCCGGTCAGACCGCTTACCGGACAGCCGGACGGCGAGCTACCCATTGCTCGCTGTTCGCAAGCCTACGTTTACGGTGGCTGAAATTTGAGGTCGGGATTCCTTTGGCTGGGATATCGGGGCCATGACCTCGCGCGTGCGTCTATCTCTTTCGCTAGCATTACTGCTTCGCAAAAGGAGGCGACCGCCTGCTATTCCTCCTCGCTCCGGACCATGGCAAGTACTTACCTAAGGTACGATGCAAAATACCATGGATCCCTTAATGTCTGAGTTCAAGTGTTCGAAAAATACTCATCGCGTCATATCTCGCTTCACATGAATTTTTTATTGTCCCTATGTATGCAGTTTTGCATCTGACTGTACCAGGGCTCCGCGCGAGAGGTCGAATTGAAAACCCTATTAATTTATTATTATATTTATCTAAACTGTAGTAGATTATATTTTTTATAATTATTTTTTATCTAAACTGTAGTAGATTTGCGGAACCTGAAACCTGCGGTTGATTTGTTTACATTTTTAATTTTACAAAAGTAACTAGACAGTCGTGACTCTCTAATTAGGTACCTACTGTTCTTACTTTTGTATTGAACATGATCCATAGATCCTTCCGTGCACTTTTTCCACAAGACAACATATTATATTTATTTAATAGAGATTTCTATTGTCTTGTAGAACAATTATTCTGTATGTACTACGAGATTACCGGAAGACGTAGTGTTGGAAGGCCGATGGTGAGGATTGCGGGAATCCGAAGGATGTGAGAAGCATGTGTCCGGTCGTTGTGACGACGCTTGGGGAACTACTAGATTAGTCTAAAAAAGACGCCAGATTTTGGAATAGCGGTTATTAACCCTACTACATTTACATTTTTAATTTCAAAGAATCGACATCTGTCGTGATCCTTTTTATCCTACATTTTGTAGTAAGTAATGAAAAATTAGATATTTGGTAAAGTTACTTTATTCTAAATTTACCATAGCTAGGGACAAACACAAAAAAGGGATGTAGAATTCGAGTTTTCTAGATGTATCGCGCTATTGTTGATGCGACGCGACGCTTTGTCATTGGATTTCTGTGTTCCAATATTCTTTAGTCCTCGTTTGTTCTATGGCAGGTACCTGATCTATTTATAGTCCGGAGTCCTGAACCCCACACATTGATACGTAATTATTCTGTCGTCCCCATTTATATTGAGTTTACAAATAAAGATTCTTCCAGAAGGTTCTAAGGTTATGTTTTGTTGTTTTAACGTTTGAATCCCCAACCGGTCCTATGAGACCGCGCTGTTATTGTTTTACTATTGTGTCTCGTTTCACGGGTATCTGAGTAACTACTAGCTGCAAAAGTTATAAAGGGTTTTAAATTAGTTAGCGAAATCACTCCTTTTGTATGTATTATGGTGTTTCTTAGTAGCTGTTACGTTTTTTAGGGGGGAAATAATCGAATGATTGCTTCCGCTCTTGGGCGGAGCGGAAAGGCGTTTCAGACTTTACTGACTGAAACCCACTCCTTTATTCCTTCTTTGCTTTTCGTTCTAGGGCTCCGGGTTTTCATTTGAGAAGCGAACCATGGCACCAGAGGCTTCAACCCTGCTGGGCCCCTTCGGTTTTCCGAACGACGGCTCAAAGAGCGCCTCAAAGAGATTTTGAGGCGCTCTTTGAGCTGTCGACGACTTAGGCTGGATGATTAACGGATGGCCGGACGGCGAGCTACCCATTGCTTGCCGTAGTCGATGATAGGTACTGATAGGGTCCTAATTTTTGACACAGCCTGACGTCAATTCTTCCAAATCTATTGTAATTTAATATTAGACATAATTCATGCGTCAATTGTTACCAGTTCTAATCGGTAGTGTTTGTGAAACACATCAGTATCTTGTATCTACTGTGTGCTTGAGCTAAACTGGACTAATCGCTTGTGAAAATAAAGCAGTGTTCACGATCAGGTTCAAGGAGACTTATTTTTTACTAAAAAACCACAAGTCTATCTACTGACAATGTTTATAACATTGGTTTAGGTCATAAATTCAGAAATAACATGTGGTCGGCCTTCTTATAGCGTATCGATGACAAATAAACCACACGCTATAATATATAGCATATCGCTTATAATTCATAGCACAATTTGTCGTTCACCATACATGTATAATCATTTAAAGTAGGTATAGCAAAGTGTGAACGTGTTCTAAAAAAATGTAAATTTAAAAAAAAATATCCCTTGCCATCGATCTTGTTGTGCTGTGAACTGTACCTATGCTATTATATTATAGCGTACTGTGAAATGAACTTCAGTACGAGTAACGTAGGAACCTATTAATTTTCACTAATGGTTTTTTGGCCCAATATTAAGCTACGGTCACACCGTTTATGGCAATCATTAGAGGACTTCACCATTGCCGTGGTCCTAGAACGTAAAGGGCAACTGAACAACACAGGTGTGGTATTAGTCAGTAAAAACCTGACACGCTTTCCAACTCCGCCCAGAGCAGAAGTCATTGGATGGTTTCCACCATTAAAAAAATCGTTGCTAGTAACTGGCCATGCGGCGTAAGATGCAAGGTATCCATGATCTGGTGGAAAAGTGCCGCATGAATAGTGGCCGCAACCAAGACAGGTTCGTTTTGGTTGCGGTAAAGCTGAGTACAGGGTCTGTTTACAAACAAACTAGCTGCCTTAATATCTTGTGGGCAGCTAGTTAGCTAGGAGTCGACAAAATGTAGAGGCACAGCAGGGTCGAAGCCTTTTGAAGACGGCTTCAGGGCTTCAGGGCTCTGGAGTTAATTATTTTTAATTTACATATAACCCACAGGGGTTATGTGTAAACGAACTCCAGAGCCCTGGTACGAAGGCAAAGAAGGAACAGTAGTGGGTTTTAGTCAGTAAGTCTGTTGTCACGCCCACTCGCTCCGCCACGAGCGGGAGAAGTCATTAGAGGATTTCTCACCTAAAAAAAGTGCACGTGATAATAATTCAAGTGATCATATGTGATTTGTGAGTTCGTGTGTGACCACTAGCGCTTATCGACATCTGCATTTCAGAGGCTACGTATTTGAAATGTTGCTATCTGATGAAATTCCTAGGTTTGGTGCAAAAATGACTTCAACTAGGAGCAAGATTTCATCATCTCAGATTGCACAATAATATTTTTATATTACATTTGCGTTGTAAACAAACACGGGAGTTTAATTTGTTTGTATGGTATATTATTAAACGTTGTTGCATAGCATAATACTAATGCATTTATGTATTGATTTTCGAAAGAGTAGGTAGCCCAATTTAGGAACACTCTTGAACTTTCTAGTTAACTTTTAAGGTTTTGCTACTTGCCGGTAGATGGCGTGGTTACCAATTTTTACGTAGTGAAGCTATCATGTAAGCGCCATCTAGTAGCGAATAGAGTAGTCACTTTGGATTTATACATCTTATTTAAGACATTTTTATTTTACATTTTTCAATTTTTTTTTCAATTTAAATTAAACCTTACATATGAAACTATATGAAACATTACTTAAATCTAGATTTTGAACAGAATTATGCTTAATATGTTCGATAGGTTTCTTGACTAGTAAGGTACTAAGCAGTTCTGCTACCCACCGCTAGATGACGTTAAATTAAGTTTGTTAGCATTGTGCTCGAATTTTCTTGATTGTTGAAGATTGTTCGTGTCTATTCGTGCGGCCTCTCGTAGATAGATAGCGTTGTCAGCAGGGCTATATAAAGGGCGCCGCGCGGGAACTCCGCAGTATTCAAAGTTTGGAAGCGACCGAGAAAAGAAGCGAAGAAAGCGAAGTAAACAAAACGATCAAAAATGTCACTCGCGCCGTACTGGTTTCGTCATCTGAGGAATCTGGCGACTCGGGACCCCATCGTAAGGGCTTTCGAGGACCCCTTCGCGGTGTTTTCAAGAGACCCCTTCTTCAGGGACCCGTTGAAATACATCAAGCAAGTCACAGCACCGGTGGACCATGTCGAAGGCGTGTACTCCGACCACGAAGTCAAGGTCGACGGGAAGAAAGTTGAAGTGCATCTTGACGTCCAGAATTTCACTCCAGACCAGATTAATGTGAAGACTGTTGGCAACGAGATCATGGTGGAAGGCAAGAAAGAAATTAAGAAGGAGGATGGTTGGACGAGGAGTCACTTCGAGAGGAGGTTCCTGTTGCCGGAGGGTTTCCCTCCTGAGCGTGTGGAGTGTCATCTAGACAAGGGGAAGTTGGTGCTGATGGCGTTTAGATCGGAGCCCCTGCAGGAGAGGACCATTCCCATCAAGGAAAAGCCAAGTGACAGTGGTAGCGAAGAGAAGAAATAACGGACCTGTGCTATCTTTTAAATTACCTGTTTTTGTATTTTGATAGACTGATTAGTTTAGTTGTATCGTACCAACCTATGTATTTGTATTGTGATTATTATAATTTTGTTTTAACAAATAAATTAATTGTAAAAAATGTGTTGTTTTATTAAACTCACATAATTCCGATGTTAATTGTATTTGACCTTACTGAAACAAATTGAATTAAACACCTAAGTATAGGTAATGAGTTCCTTCCAGTAACAGAAATCTATGCCAGGATATTGTTTTGCAATAGAACCAAAAATTCGAAAAAAAATAAACTGAAATAGGTAGTAGGTAGGTACCTACTCGGCTGTCCAAAATCAAAACCTAGCAAGTACATCTGAGTTAATTTTACAGGAGAAGACATGAAACATTTTCAGCTGCCATTTAGAATATAATTCCTTTTTTAAACATATCTTGTTTTCATGGCAATAATTATGATTTATTTTATTTTACGAAATAGATAAATTAAATGAAAATGCATTTGGACAAGTTTTATGTGCCTTACTAATGACTTCTTTGGATACTTCAAGATATGTATGATACTAAACCAATAGCAAAAACCTAGTTGGATCTCCCAACTAGCGAAGTAGTCCTGGAATGTAATTTTATAATGCTATGTGGACTTATATAGCTCCGATGATGGTTTTAGTATTTGCTAGTGCGCTTTTAACAGCATTAATGAATGCCGTTTTTACTTCAGTACGATTAATCCTATAATTTGAACTTATATCAGTATATAGGATCATATTTCGTGGCCACTATTGGATTAAGCCTCCTATAAAAGCTAGGAACAATACTAATTGCACTCGGGAGTAATTAATCTGGTAAATCAGACTTATATGCGCCTATAAGATAACATCTTAGGAGCATTTCAATCTTAAGACTCCTCGAGGAGCATCTACCAGGAATATATATACTGAGGCGCAATCAATCTTGTTATTTATACTTATAACCTCATATAAGCTATTTTTAATGGCCAATATAAGTAAATTCAAGTTAAACTACTGAAAAGCATTTATATTTCTTGTCTGGTTTTACATTACCTTAGAAGTGTATTTTATATCCGCGTTTCAAAGATAATAAAATCACTAAGATTATAACAGCACGCAGTAGGATAAAATGTTCTCTATATAGATTTATCGCATGCCATTATAAGTTTAGATACACTTATATAGGATTCCATAGTAGTGTTATAGTCTAAGTAATCTCAAACAATCCTGGTCAAAACTCTTATAAGGTCACTTTTGCTTGAAATGACTAATATAGGCTAAAACACGCTTTATATAGTTTCTAATAACTTTATATAGTTTTAGTTTAACAATATGGCGATTTTTTTCGGTTTTAACACTCGCCAATATAAAACCAATATTACTTATATTGGCGCTAAGTCACACTTGGCAAAGCTCACCGAAAAAATGGTAACTGTTCATGATATTTTCATAATAAAACATTAAATATTAAAATGTAAATAAGTAAATTACAAGAAGCGCTTTAAAATTTTAATTAAAACCATGATAGAATTATCAGAAAATTCAAATTCCCCTACGAATATACCCCAGACTAAAAACTATAAGCTTTTGATTTTCTACTATAGTTGACATTTATTATTAATAACTTAAACTTAAGTAATATTTGCACTTATTCAAACAGTTTAAACAATTCCTAGACCGACAGAACACAATACGACTATTCACTAAATGTGAGCTTAAAGAAGCATTGCAGGGCGCGTATTCGTCTCAAATTTTCCTATAATTTACTTATATTGGCATTTGCAGGACTAATTATAAATACGATATAAGTAAAAGTTAACTTATAAATTGGGCCCTTTTCCGGACTTATATGCGGATATAAGTCTCATATAGTCCTAGGGAAATGAACTCCTGGAGATAGTTTAAAAACCACTTTTTGCTAGTTGGGGATCTCTACCTAGGTTTGTTAATTGGTTTCTCTATACATTAGTTTTTGGATCTAACATTGAAAACCTAGCAAAAACACTTACTAGGTTTTTGAATTGGATTTTTTATTATTTTTAATACCTTATGTCGTATTTCAACCAAGTAAGTAGCATAATTACTCAGATACCCGCGAAACGAGACACAATAGTAAAACAATAACAGCGCGGTCTCATTGGACCGGTTGGGGATTCAAACGATAATTATAGTAAAACAACAGTTGACTTAATATAAAATGGTTTGATTAAACTATTGAGGCACATAAGGTACATAATCAACTTAACAAAATATCAACTTAAAAAAATCAAATTTCTTCAGCTACTTCGCCTCCATGAGTTTGGAGATCAATTGATTCATTGTTTACGGGTATTTGAACCCAAAACGCACGCCTTGTTTCTGGCATTAAGGGTACCAGCTTTGCCACAATCACGTCCTTTTTTTGACCAGGAATGCCTCGAGGAGCTGATTTTTTTCAGGCAGCCCAACTACTTGAATTTTTTTTTGGTAGGAAGTCTAACTTCACAAATGGTTCCTCCGTCGTGTGATCGAGGTCTACCTGTCGGATAGGTTCATCATCTATCCCGGTCACCAGGGAGAGTGGAGACGGCGAGAGATGTCGTGCGGTGTTCCGCAGGGATCGGTACTAGGACCGCCCCTGTGGAACATCGGATACGACTACGTGCTGCGCGGCGACCTCCCCGACGGGGTCAGCGTGGTCTGCTACGCAGACGACACGCTGGTCCTGGCGCGGAGAGAGTCGTACCAGGCGGCGGCCGAAACAGCGACACGCGGGGTTGCGACAGTCGTGGAGAGGATCCAGCAACTGGGACTCAAGGTGGCATTGCACAAGTCCGAGGCCATGTGCTTTCATGGCCCTGGGAACGCGCCACCACCGGGTTCCCAAATAACGGTAGGGGGGGTCCACATCGGCGTCGGGTCGGCGATGAAGTACCTGGGACTCGTCCTCGACAGCCGGTGGACTTTCGAGGAGCATTTCCGACGTTTGGCCCCCAAACTGGACAGGTCTGGGGCCGCTCTGAAGCGGCTCCTGCCCAACCTAGGAGGTCCAGACGCCCCCTGCCGGAGGCTCTACGCGGGGATCGTTCGGTCCATGGCCCTTTATGGGGCGCCGGTTTGGGCGCCGTCGCTAGGTAAGCGACCGGCGGCCAAGCTGAACGCTTGCCAGAGGGTCATGGCCATCCGGATGGTGCGGGGATACCGCACGATCTCCCGCGAAGCGGCGAGCCTCCTCGCTGGCCTGCCACCGTGGGATCTGGAGGCAACAGTCCTTGCACGCATGCACGATTTGCGCGTGGGATGCAACGCCGGGGCGAAACTCCGCTGCCACGACAAGTCGCGGCATGGCGGACAGAGTTCCGGCGGGATCTCAGGGTGGCATGGCGAATGCGACTGTCGCAACCCAGTGCTGGGCACGCCGTCATTGAGGCGGTTAGGCCCCTCTTTGAGGAGTGGTTAGAAAGAGGTCACGGCGTCCTCTCGTTCCGTATGACGCAGGTCCTCACCGGACACGGTAAGTTCGGGAGGTTCCTGCATCGAATCAAGCAGGAGAGGGCGCCCGGGTGTCGCCACTGTGTGGACCGCCCGGAGGACACGGTGGAGCACACGGTAGAAGTGTGCAAGTATTTTGTGAACGGGGAATTATGTCGACGATAATGAAAAAGTTAAAATTATTCCGAACGAAAACGCACGCGCGTGGCCGTTATGACGATAAATTCCAAATGAGCGAACTGAGACGGGCGCGGCGAAGGCGGCGCGGGAGTAGAGCGGCCCCCCTCTTCGTCCTGCACGCCTAGTTCTCATCGACTTACTATTATTTATTATAGACATTATTTGATAATCGTGTTCAACACTTCAGTGATATTGTAAATCAAAAACCTAGTAAGGGACAATTCCAACTTCAAAAACTTAGTAAAAAGACTAATTTCAAATTCAAAACCCTAGTAAGTCCATTCACAAATTCAAAAACCTAGCATGTACCGTACTTAATAGGTTTTTGTATTTGGAAATGTTACTTACTAGCTTTTTCACGTTGTAAACACAGAGTACGAAGTGCACTTGCTAGGTTCATACATGTTCATATCTCCGATTCTATTTAAGATAGAAATACAGTTGCTTTTGCTATAGACGCAGCAAAAAATTTTGGGATTATTGGTTGAAGAAAACGTGTTTCATCAAAAATGTCCCTTACTAGGTTTTGATTTTGGACAGCCGTACTTACCGAAACAAATGAGTATTGTTATTGGAAATATGAAATGTGTACCTAAATGAATTTCAATAATAAAATACTATCTACATACTGCATATATAAATAGGTATCTGTAGACTACTGGTACAGTTGTGCCTATAAAATCTGGAAAGTAGAGCTTTATAAAGACTTTCTAGGAAAATTATTTTGAACTTCATGGGACGAACAATTTTTGAAAATTTGGGGACACATTGTGACGGACGGGAAACTGCGGAACCCTACACTGAGCGTGGTTCGACACGCTCTTGGCCAGTTTTTTTACTCTTGCTGCGGCGGCAGACGCGTCACTACTGGTCTGTCGCGGCAGCAGGGTGATTCTGACGCGCAGCAGTGCTGCCGTTACATTGCTGCCGCTACATTGCTGCCTAGCTCGGAATGTAATCTCATATAAACTTGTAGAGATTGTATGGGGGCCAGTAGTTCCACGACAGCACTGCGGCAGCAGCACTGCTGCTTGTTGCTGAGTTCGGAATCATACCTTAAGGAGGCACTTGGTTATTACCCGACGACGGCCTACCCCTGTCGTTCGCTCAATGCCAACTTGACAGATAGGGCCGTCATTTACTCCCGTCACTGGTGACAGTGAAAAAGGTGAGAGACGACGTGTGGTGTCCCTCAGGGATCGATATTGGGACCGCTTCTGATGGATAGGTAACGATACGGTGCTGCGCGCCAACTTCGTATTTAGTGGCGTCACGTAGTTTTCTGCACTAACAATATACTGGTCCTGGTGCAGGGGAAATCGCACGATTTTCAGTAGTTTTGCGGCCCATCTACATAGTCTACGGTTGTCATACTTTTAGCCCTCCAGTGACTTTATACAAATCTTCGCCTTAAAGTTACCTACAAATCAATTGTAATGCGTCTGAACTCATACCAGTAACTTCTTATCAAAAGGATTCTTTCTTGATGTTAGTAAATGTGAGTTTGACATGGCAGCTCTACATAATTAATAATTAATATAACATAAACAAACAAAACAAAGTCGCTCTGTCGTCTGTCTGTCTATCCGCTTACTTCTCTTAAATCACTCAACGGATTTTGATACAGTTTTCTCTAATGGAATGAACGATAAACGAGGACGTTTTATGTATATGATTTACAACTATGCGACACCGGAGTGAGTAGTTAATTTCGCTAAATACCATAAAACGGGTTCACATACCTACTACGCTCCCTGGAATAACTAACTACTATAAAGTTCAAAACACTTAACCTAATTTAACCATACAATAGTACCACCACCACCATTTACCACTAGTTTATAATAATTTAAAAAAAAAAAAACATGATCTGGGTATCGAATCTAGGTAATTTTTGTGAAATGATTTTGAGACTAATATTCAGAATGACTGACGCCACAGAACATATAATTTATATGTTCTGTGACTGACGCAATAGATTTCTTTGTTGAATATGTCTTTACTATAATACATTACATAATATATCATGAAGAATTCTATATTTCCCAACATACGATCTGTTCCAAATGGTTTACGTAGATAGAACACTTAGCGATCATGTTTCTTGCTGACAACGGTAACATTATGTATCGTATTATTTTTTTCTCTGTGTGTGTGTGTGTCATGTGTTTGACGTGGGGTAGCCAGCCTATCGGAGTTCTACAAGATCGGATGCATTTCGGAGAGTGTGCGCAGGAATTGCATGAGTTAATTCCGCCATCTCCCTTTTACCATCGGATAAACCGTCGTACGGCGAGTATCCATCCTTACGTTGTCGAAACCTGCACGGTCCGGACATAGGGCTTTGCCTCGCCGTTTATACCGTGTACATCGAAGGATTGGAACAATTTGCCTGCTGCGGTCTTTCCGTCCGTTTATAATCTGGGTATCTTCAAGACTAGAGTGAATAGGCTCTTAATAAACTAGTGCGCCTCACCATCAACGATTGCATCACTGCTTACCATCAGGTGGGATTGCAGTCAAGTACTAGTTTATGGTTGTATATAAAAAAAAGTTTTGCCTGCTCTATAACATCATTATAATCGTCATCTGCCTAGCCTTTTCCCAACTATATTGGGGTCGGCTTCCAGTCAAGCCGGATTTAGCTGAATACCAGTATTTTACGAGGAGCGGCTGCCTACCAGACCTCCACAACCCATTAACTGGGGTAACACGGTACTTCAAGGCAAGACTGGAGTCAGATTTACTGGCTTCTGACTATCCGTAACGACTGCCAAAGATATCCAAATTACAGCCGGGACCAATGGCTTAACGTGCTTTCCGAGGCACGGAGGAAACTCGTTATGTTAAGATGGTCACCCATCCACAGACCAACCTAGGCAAGCGTTGCTTAACCTTGAAGATCGACCTGTGCGGCTGTTGTTGTCTAGCCACGAGCTCCTCATTATAATATAGCCAAAAATTAGAATAAAATTGTTTCCTGTACCTATTGATAAAACTGTTTCCTCAAAAATGAGGATAATAAAAACCTTATCGAAATGTTAAAAATAATGTTAGAATCAAACCTGCGACCGCAGGCAGATGGCTGGCGCCGGTAGACACTACAATTTGGGTCGAGTGGGAACGTGGGGTCAACGCTCACAACATGACGTCATTGCTCTGCAAATTGCAAGTGCTCTGAATATTCTCCTTTTGCCCTGAAAAATGTTCTTAATTCATTATTGATAGGCTTGCGTTTGACCACTATCTCACCTGATGGTAAGTGATGATGATGTGGTCGATGGTGGAGCACGCTTGCCTAGAAGTATTCCTATACACTCTTGACGTAAAGACCCCGTGGTTGTAACAAAAGCTTGATTATTTAAAACAACTTAATAATTAATTAACTGTAAAATTTAAAATATGACAAAATTAGCTACTGCTAACAGCTTAGCCCGCGTGATACCTAGTATAAAATGATCCCAAGAGTACATACTCTCTGGATTAAAGAATATGGTCTATTCATTTACTAACTTTCATTGAAAACCGTTTAGATATCAAGCGTGAAGAAGTAACAAAAATACAAACAAACTTTCGGCTTTGTTACCCGTTTATTATTAGCGGTTTATCAGCAGTTTCGCTCACGTGAAAATAGTTTGTCCCAAGGGAACATGTCTTGGAATAAGTATCCTGTATGCTATTTCAAGGCATAGTAAACTCGTGTGCCAAATTTCATCAAAATCCGTTCAGCCGTTTGAGCGTGAAGAAGTATTGTACACACCCATAAATATTGACCTTTATACCTAATATTAGTGTGAACTGTGATGTAATAAGTTTGCATTTAACCTTGTGAGCATAATCAACGGACTGTATTTTATGAAGCATGGTTTGTTACACACACAACTCATACACACGAACATTACATGTGTGTGCGTCGTTTAAATATTTTGCATTCACATTGATTGGGCATGCAGCTAAAGAGTCTGTGTTTCCTGATAGCTACAAAACAACCTGGGGGTCTTTTATATCAAGAGTAGGTAGGTACTGCTCCATCGTCAGTCAAGGTGAGATAGTGGTCAAAAACGATAAAACCTCGTGGCTCGTTTGGAAGTTGGCTCGTCATGAATCCCCGACCGGTCTCATAGGACCGCGCTGTCATAGTCTTACTATTGTGTCTCGTTTCGCGGGTATTGATAGGTTAATTACTCAGATACCCGCGAAACGAGACACAATAGTAAAACAATAACAGCGCGGTCTCATAGGACCGGTTGGGGATTCAAACGTTAATTACCTCCACGCGTTCGAGATAAAGGGTCTTGGCAAACAGACAGACAGAAAAGCAGACAGACAGCAAAGTGATCCTAGAAGTGTTCAGTATTTTCCTTTTAAGGTATGAAACCCTAAAAAACAGTTTTTCTCTGAAATGCATACAAAATGCCACTGTTACTGCAGATGGCAGCAGACAGCGCTGACTGATAATGATGTATCAAGACTACTACATAACATAGATAGCAGCTATTGCAGGGCTGGCCAACCTTTCTGTAACTTACTGAGTGCCATTAAAAGCGAAAGTAAGCGTATTTGTTGGTTTTGTCGTCAATGAAATGTTTGGTAAATAAGTACATTTTGTTAGAAAGTTTTTTTGTGTAAATTATCAAAAACTATTATATTTTATTTTAACCTATAAGGAGTACAAACAATTATATTTTAACCTAAAGGGAGTAACAACAAAGAAAAAAAAATAATAAACCGCTCGTGGTCCGATCTAATATGCTTTAATTTTTTTTTTGCTGTAGTATTATAGTTTTCGTTAGTTGTTTATTTTTAAATGTTCACAATAGTTTGAGTATGCTTTATAAGAAAGCGAAAAATGGAAATCTTTTCCCGGAACATTAGAAAATTCCTTACGATTATTGTTTACGGAACGACGGGAAAAGTCTGTCAGCAATTCAATTCGTCAACATAACTAATGGCTTAAAAAAAATGGTTGCCTGTAAAGTCGTTTTTACGGGCGAAGATTTTACGTGACAACGTCTTTTTCTCGGTAGAATATTTATTGATATGAATATAATTAAATTGCACAATAGGAACAAGGAATTGAATGAAAATAAGAATTGCACAAAGGAGACAATTTTTTTTCGGCCCACTGTTAAACGGTAATGTTTATTAATGATATTGCACATGAAAAAAGTGATCACCTTGTTATAATTAACTGACCAAAAATTATATCGATACGTAACCGGAATAATGAAATAATAGTAAAATAGTATTACGGCAAAAAATGCTTGTTAGGAGCGTTTTTAGGTTTATTTTCAAAATCACCGTGGAACAAAACGTAATTAATAGCCCGTTGCAGATACTCTGTCTTCCAGTTTCCACACCCAGCAGCAACCTTCAACCTTCCAGAGCTGGATGATTTTCCTCAATTGTCATTCCATGACCTAATTCTATTTTCTCTAGGAATTTATCAAATCAAACAATCTCGTTCATACTACGGAGAGCATGTCAGGGCCTCCGGACAATTCAAAATCGAGGTATCTGTCCATGATTATGGTCCAAATAATTATCTCCTACAAGGTAGGATACAATCAAGGCACACAAGTAGGAAAACTCCTTATATTTATATATTAGTTGACACCACTCCATCAATTACTAACAACAGAGCTGCTCTTGCTGGATACTGTTGTAATTTTTAAGTTCACATGTGCACAGCAACCAACTGCGCGTTTGCCCACGCGCAGTTGGTTGCTGTGCACATGTGATGTGTATAGTGTGGTATTTATCTTGGGCACGGCATCAAGGTGAGGTTGAGCCTCCTGCATCTTTTTAGGGTTCCGTACCTCAAAAGGAAAATACGGAACCCATATAGGATCACTTGGTTGTCCGTCTGTCTCTCTGTCAAGACCCTTTATCTCGAGAACGCATGAAGGTATCAAGTTGAAATTAAAACTATATATTCAAGTCTGTGGTCCCTTGAAGCCGTGTAAATATCAAACTTGTAAGTTGACGGAAAAAGAAGATACGCCCGTTTATGTTGCAAAAAACGTACATTTCGACAGTGTCAAAGGAATCAAAATTCATAAGGTACTTCCCGTTGACCTAGAATCTTGAAATTATGGTACAAAGCATGGTAATTTTAGCATAAATATAGATTAAATTCTAAAAACTGAAAGTTTTTAGTTACGGCACAAGTTTTTTTTTTTTGAAAAATGTTCAAGACTCGATTTGAGAATTGAATTGTTTTCATAGGTAAGTTGGTACGGAACCCTCAGTGCGCGAGTCCGACTCGCACTTGCCCGGTTTTTTAGATGAAATACTGCTTTTAAGAGATAAACAGTAATAATATTTCTTGTGATGTACCTATAATGTGTTTTTTTTTCCAACCAGCTTATAACACATCACCTTATTATTTTGGATTTACAGTATTGGCCGGCAAAAACCGCGCTATTTCGAAATGAATACCTACATCTAATCCATTTTCATGAATAAGTCTATCAAATCGTGTAAATCACATCAAAATCTGTCACGTAGTACAGACGTGACTTTGTTTTATACTATATATTATTGAAAAGTGCACTATTTTGACTTAAAATACCAAGGAGACCTATCCACTCATAAGATAATAGCTCTTGTGAGATTTTAAGTTATTATGAGAGTCATGTTTTGACTGTCGTATTTCACAGTATTCCGGTTTCATAAAGTTTTGCTAATATTACCACTGTAATCTATAGATTGTAAGGAATAAACTAACGTGCATTTCATTGCTATACGCCACAATTTGTAGAGGGCCTATTCCCCAAACAAAAGAAATTGTCTCCTTTTAACTATAGAAATATATTCTGTTTACTAAAATTCTCTAGTGCTGCGCGCGCGGCAGACCGATCATAGTTGAGTGGGAGAGAGACGCAAGGCATTCGGCGGGCCTCTCTCTCGTTCGGTGACTCATCGTAACGTTACCGAGCGTTACACTTTTTCATAAGTGACTCCCAGCCGCAACCTAATTTAAGACGTTGTCACGTCAAAAAATTACAGGTCACAATGTAACAGAGTCTAATTAATTAGTTACATAAGTACATACCCGTAAATTCCAATTTCATAAATTCTGTGTATTCTCGCGTGACTCACTCCTTGCATATCAGCCGTGATTCGAGCCGTACGTTCACAACCCCTGCCCACTACAGCCGACATACTAACTGTATGGGTTCATGTGTACTAGTCTATAGACCAGACGCCAGTCAGACGTCTGGCTTTGCACTGCACGGTCGCATACGGCGCGCTACCAATTATAATAATTAGTAATACTTGTTTGACAACACATTTCGCGAAATATGGTGTCAATAATACGGATTTAATCTGACACCTTTCTTATATATTTTTGTCGTCCTTAAATCCTTATGTATTAATGAGTTTGACATTGTAAAGTATATAGCGAGTTTTTTTTGCAGTAAATTGTGTTTGTGACTTTGTAATTGAAGTGCGTTTATCTTTTTTTTTTATACGAGTATTGACTGTCTGTGTTGATTTGGCATCGGTTTGATTGTAAATAATGGCCACTGCTTCGGGTAAGTGATAAAACAGTTGTTTAGGTACTTAAGTGTTGGAATATAACAAAAACAAATCTATCCTACTTCAACACTATGGTCTTTCTCTTTCTAACTAATAAATATTGTATTTAATAGGTCTGAGCCCCGTGTCAACACTTGACTGAAATCCCTAGTGTGGGAACAGTTACTGTATTCGTTTAGCCCTGGTTAGGAGCACACGTCTCAATTAATATTACTGAAACACACCTTCCGGTATATAAAGACAAGGATAATAAAAGTTATTATTGAAATCCTTAAAACGATGTTTCTCTTTGGTGTCCACCTAATAACCCCAACAGGTTATGGGCCCAGAGCGCTAAGCCAAAGAGCATATAATATAAAGTGAAATTAAACGAACATTAATTAATAAAACATTTTGTGTATCAAATTGAATAAACGGACATTAAGCAATTTGATGGTGATAAGTACAGTATGTGGATATTTCAAATTCGAAAATTATTGAGTGAAATACTGAACGTGGTCGACGATGAAATTCCGGTGGAAACCAGTGCGCTGAGTGAGTGAAGAAAAATGCAAAATGTTGCTGAATTTGAAACTCGTTAGAAACACCACACTAACCAAACAGTTTCAAAAATGTCAAGACTTCGTCATGGCTGTAAATGCAAAATTACAAGAATCATAAATAAATTTGGAAATAAATTCAATTTGGAAAACGAGATTGTGAGATCATGAAAGCAAGCAAGAAGACCAAGCAACCTACAAGAGATGTATGTGACCTAAGTCTAAAAGTACTTCAGGCTGAAGGTTACGGCAAGATACACCCTCAAACAATATTGAAGAAATCATCAACAAAAACAAGATTGTGTCAATGTTATCGCTGTGGCAAAATGGGAGATTTGAAGAATTGTTTACAAAAGCGTAATTGAAAACAATGGAGCCAACAATAAAACGGTGTAGTTGGATACATCAAAAACCAAACTAATCAAATACTTCTGGATTTATTTTTGAGGGGGGCGTGTTGGAATATAACAAAAACAAATCTATCCTACTTCAACACTATGGTCTTTCTCTTTCTAACTAATAAATATTGTATTTAATAGGTCTGAGCCCCGTGTCAACACTTGACTGAAATCCCTAGTGTGGGAACAGTTACTGTATTCGTTTAGCCCTGGTTAGGAGCACACGTCTCAATTAATATTACTGAAACACACCTTCCGGTATATAAAGACAAGGATAATAAAAGTTATTATTGAAATCCTTAAAACGATGTTTCTCTTTGGTGTCCACCTAATAACCCCAACATTAAGTGCATATAAGACTTAAATAAAATAATAATGTGTTTAATATTTAGAGGATTGCTAGATGTAGAGGCATGTTAAGTTTTTTTTCTTTTATAGAATTTGGTAATTATTAAATTTTTTATCTTTTCCTTACTTCAGTACAAGCTACTGCCAAAGAATTTGTGTGAAAGTAGAAAATATAGGTACTCTGTGAACATGTAACTTTCTAAAGAATTTTAAATTCGGTCTAGCACTTTTTGAGTTAAATTGTAACATATAAACAAACAAGAAGTCAAATCTTTTCTCTTTATAATATCTAAGGACCGGTCGGGGATTCTTAATTAAATGGGTACACACGGCGGCGGAGAATGCGTAGCAGGTTATAAATGTGTGCGCCGTGTACCGCGTGAAACACAACAGGTATTATCGTTGTGTGCTACAAAGTAACTCGTCGTTTCTACACTCACACTCTTGCAAAAAGCAATTAGTAGCCGTATACCACTATGAAAGTACCTACAGCAAGAATTGGCTACTGTTGTTATCGGCGCCCTGGCGCAATGCGTATGATACGTGACTGACGAGTAAGAGGTCCCAAGTTCGATTCCAATCGTCTGGTGTAACAGAAAGTTTGCTTGTTTTTATTTTCTATTTGACCTTTTTTTTAATAGTAATGTTATAGTTACTCTCATAATAATTAAAATATTTTGAAAATATTGTGACAAAGAAAACTGCGATAACGATCCAATTATGTTTATTACAACTTATTAATTACATACATTAAACGGAATGGTCACAATTAACGAATCTGTTCATGATTATCCTTAATACAATATATAAAGTGAAAATATTCTAACGGCCGAACGCATAGTCCAGCTAATGGTTCATTAGCGTCCATTAAAGTTAAGTAGATATTGTCAAACCTTCACTGAAAAACTGTGTAAAACTGTCAATGTGACAATTTCTTAAGTGATGATTAACGTTAATGAATGTCCCTGAGTCGGGCCGTTAGTCAGACAAGGATGGACGTCACTTTTTTTTAAGTTTTTTGTTAGTGACATAAATCAACATGTTATCAAGAATGAATTATGATAGATATCGCAACTCTTGATCTCAATAACAATAACATCATGTCACATAATACAACAACAGTATAATTACCTACAGCTTACTTCTTAGTCTTTTTTTTTACTTATCAAAGTTATCAATCAACATGTTTTAAAAAATGAACTATGATAGGTATCGTAACTCTTGATGTCCAAGTAACCTTGACTGGTATTGCGACCCCCTACCTCCACTAACTCACCGGGACCCATCGATGACATCCAGCCCCAATAACTAAGGTGAATGCTTCAGGTCAGCCCGCGAAATTCAAATTTTCTTACGTTTTTTGCATTTTGTAAGCCAGTGATAGGTTGTATGAAGTTAAAAATACTTACGCGACTGTAAAACGTAACTAGTTATATAAGTATAACCATAAAAATCGTTAATACAAGCCTCCAAGCTCACTTAGTTGCAGGAACGTTTTTGACCTCGAAAAAATCGTTCCAACACTTAGGTGAGCTTGGAGACTAGTATTGATGATTTTTATGGTTATAATTATATAATTAGTTACGTTTTACAGTCGCGTAAGTATTTTTAACTTCATATAACCTACCACTGGCTTGTAAAATGCAAAAAACGTAAGAAAATTTGAATTTCGCGGGCTGACCTGAAGCATCCCCCCTAACGTAATGCGACCACTAGACCTGCATGGGAGAATATTTTTGTGATGGTAACGTTCTCCATTTTTTCTGCATAATATTTTACGCCCATCCTTATCTGACTTAAAACACTTTTCATCACTAAATATAACTATGTTATTGCACCAATCGAAATCTATAAATTTTCTTGCAAACCGCATCCTTTCTTCTTTATGCAACGCCGTCAGTAAAATTTTTTTCGCGGGCTTGCGACATTTAATTTTAAGTAAGTGGCGCCGAACAATTGTCATAGACACGTCGTGCATAATTGCAGTGTTTCTTGTTGTAGCAAAGCCGTCAGCGTTATACGTAGCAACAATATTTGCACCCAAAACTGCACAGTTTTCCTCTGTAAACAATCACAAAATTACGTTAAAACCTTACAAATATCAACAATGTTAAATTATTTTGCATTACCTATTTTAAGTTTGGATTTGTTACTTACCGGTAGCATTAATCTCCTCGAAATTTCACTTATGGATACATTTTGTTTATGTAATACTATTATCTCAGCCCTCAAAAGTGTAGACAAAATAATGAGACATGTTGTTTATTATTTGTAAAAAGTATCACTTTCCACAACGATTAATTATTTTTTGTCTCGGAGTAAGTTGTAGAACACACGATCGTGATAGGCAAAAGCGTTATGCCAGGTTAACTTATTATCCGACTCATTTCTTAGTAAATAACTAATAAAGTGGGTAGATGATAATATTCATACACTTAGTTTTTAATTACTCAGATACCCGCGAAACGAGACACGATAGTATAACAATAACAGCGCGGTCTCATAGGACCGGTTGGGGATTCAAACGCTAAAGCAAATATTCTAAGTTTTAGTTTTATTAAACTTCGTTATCATTATACTACAATAAAGTAGAAAAAAAATGTTTTGTCAATGGCTAGGATCGAACTCGATACACCTTTAACGGCAAGCAAGCACTTAATAATCAGTGCTAAATTACCATCTAATGAATGAAGCGAATTTGGTTATCTGATTCGTAGCAAACACATATATATGTGTGTGTGTATATCGAGTAGTAAACGAGTTTTATTTTGTTTACGAGTTGAGCTGGCTACATAATATTACTTGAATAGGTGAATTGGTTGGTGGTATGGTTTTACTTTATTTTTGATTTATACCCACAGCTACTTGATTATTGTGAACATTATTACTGATTACCTACCCATATCATAAAAATATACTTTCCAAAGATTAAGTGTAAGTGTTTGATGTTATTTTAAATAACTATAATAATTTCATAAGTGAATGTTTGCGAAAATAAAAAAAAAGTTGACAATGAAAGTATTGTCAACTAACAATAATTATAATAATAACGTATCTATTATTATATTACGTAAATAATATATGTATTATATATATATTATAAAATTATTTATATTACAAGTTATATACAAAAATTTCGTTAATTAATTTCGTAAATATACATAGTTTATATGTATAAAATTACAAAATTATATTTCGAATATTTTAATTATTACAAGAGAGTAACCATAACATTACTATTAAAAAAAAGCATGAGTAAAACAAAAAGAAAATAACAGATAATTAATTATTATGGGAGTAACTATAACATTACTATTAAAAAACGGGTAAATCAAATAGAAAACAAAAACAAGCAATCTTTCTATTACATCAGACGATAGGAATCGAACTTGGGACCTCTTACTCGTCAGACATGTATCATACGCATTGCGCCACGGCGGAATGACAGTGGCGGCGCGCGCGTAAGAAAACGGAACTAAGCCCCGCACTTCCCCTCTGGTCCGACCAATCGTAGCCGCTCGCTGGGATGACGATGCGCAGACGAGTTAATTTGTAGCACACAACGATAATACCTGTTGTGTTTCACGCGCTTGCGTTTAAACACACACATATATTACGTTAGTGTGGGGGTGCTACGCGAAATAAGTAACAGAGTGTACCTTTAACATGGAGACTAACTTCTGTGCGCGGCTTCGCCTGCGTAAAGGTAGAAAACATATGCCAATATCACTTAGTGATAAAGTAACATTCAATAGGTGAAAATAACTCTTCGAGTTTGTTGCTAACAAACAAAAATACAAATCTTTCCTGTTTATAACATTAGCATAAATTTTGTGGACCCACTTACTAAAATTTATCTTTTAATTATGCGCCATCACTGTTAAGTAGTTGCACATAATTCAAGTTGTTGTAGTTTAGTCACTACTTATTAATCAGCATCGATAATAGGTATAATATTTTTTGGCTCATAACCAAGTAGAAGGAAAATCCTTAAATTAAACGATTAATTATTCCAATGATTACTTGCTTTATTTTGGTACAGCCTTGAGGAACGCTGTTTTATTTTTGTTTCTTATCTTTATAATCGATTGAGGAGCTCGTGGCTAGATAATAACAGCCGCAAAGGTTGATCTTCAAGGTTAAGCAACGCTTGCCTAGGTTAGTCTGTGGATGGGTGACCATCTTAACATAAGGAATTTCCTCTGTGCCTCGGAAAGCACGTTAAGCCGTAGGTCTCGGCTGTCATTTGCAGTCATTACGGATAGTCAGAAGCCAGTAAATCTGACTCCAGTCTTGCCATGAAGTACAGTGTTATCACAGTTAATGGGTTGTGGAGGTCTGATAGGCAGCCGCTCCCCATAAAATACTGGTATTCAGCTAAATCCGGCTTGACTAGAAGCCGACCCCAATATAGTTGAGAAAAGGCTAGGCAGATGATGATCTTTATAATCGATTATAATAATATGTATAAATGTTAATAATTACGACACAGATCAAGTAATGTTTCTATTACTGGGAGCTGGGACTTGAGCCTCCCCTCTAGGAAAGGGAAGGCCTTAACCTTAGTCTACCTCTCAGGCCCAGTTGAATTTTTTGGGTTTTAGGACATGCCTTATCCGGTTTCCTGCCGATGTTTTCCTTCACATTTTTGAGAGCAATATATGATAATGAATGCAAAGTAATATGCCTCGCTGGGTTTCAACCGGCGACCTACAATTCGTAATTCTGCAGGGCTGTTACCACTGGTCTGTTATCACTGCCACCACTGTTCAAGTAATGGAGTGAGGTATTTTTTATAATACCCGAACAAATAATGACAAGTTTCAATAATGACAAGCGGTTTGGGGAAAAGTAAATAATTGTAATTATTACTTCCTTATTTATCTCATTGCCTAGACAGTATGAACATTGCCATAATTATGGTTATCAGGCGATCGGACAACGATATAGGCACACATGCACTAGTATCTTTTGTGGGGTGGTACACGAATGGTTGATAATTAACTTATTAGTCTGTAAACAAAAAGTATTTCTAAATGACAAGACTAAATGAACCGCAAACTAAAAGAATACTTACTCAATCATAAAATTAAAATTCATAATTAATTTATGAAGCACTATTATTGTTTTATAAACGATTTTCTAATATTTAGACAAGTTTATAACTTGGTTTAAATATTTTACTAATTAATTTTAATGAATTGCATGACAACTACATATGACTGTTGTATTTTAATTATGTACCTAATTAGTAATAAGAATTCTGTATGCCGCAATGACGGGTCATAGCAAAACTTGTAACGAATTGAATTCAATTGAAAATATTAATTTGACCAAGGACTTCCATACTGGTTTCGTTTGTAAAATTTGTGAGTTAACAAATGTTGCATCGCTATTAATATACTGTCGGCTTGGGTAGCGTCTTCCGCCTGCGAAGTTTAAAGCAACCTATCACAAAGGGGATAACGTGGTTATTTTATTTTAACCGCTCCGTTTTGGAGTGCTCTAACAATCTGAGCTCGCTGCGTTGGTTCCCAAAAACAAGTATGAGTCCAAACTTATTATTCTACTGAATTATGGGTATACTTAAAGATAGAAATCAGCGTTGTTGTGATTTTTCGCCATCAACGCGCATCGTTGTTTCCGACAGCAATCTACCTAAATGTAGGTACAGATAGATATAAAACAGATGTAGCTTCTGCCAGTGGTTTAACTCACGTGAAAGTCAAAAATCATCCCAAAACATACTCTTCGATAAAGGAAGTAAGATTAGAAACCTATTTATTGTTCATTTTCATCTGTATCCGTTACCGACAAGACGTGAAATACACTGGGATACATTATACATGGGCATTGTGCTAATCCTTCATCATCTGCCTAGCCTTTTTCCAACTATATTGGGGTCGGCTTCCATTCCAGCCAGGAGCGGCTGCTTGCCAGACCTCCACAACCCAATGTTTGAATCCCCGACCGGTCCTATGAGACCGCGCTGTTATTGTTTTACTATTGTGTCTCGTTTCGCGGGTATGTGATAGATAACTGGGGTAACACGGTACTTATGCTAATCCTTAACAAACTAAAACAAAACTTAAACAGAATCAGTTTGTAGAGGTTTTCGTTACTTACACGTGCCGATGTGTAACCCTTCAAGTGGGAGGTATAATAACCCTACACAAATTGATTAATTAGTGTAAACAAAGTTAACTCTGATCACTGTGGCTAGGGCTGATATCACTGGATCGGCATCATGGTCGATGGCGAGGTTTGAGTGCTAGATGACCTCACTGGATTGGTATGGTGGTCGAAGGCGGCTTTCAAGTGCTTGCGCTGCGATAGCCCGAGCTCAGACGTAAACATCCGATAAGTTCTTAGCTCAAGGCGTATAGGAATTTTAGCGATACAAATGGTTCTATGAAATATTAAGACATTGTTCCTTCAGCTTCAAACTAACCTTTGTGTGAGATTGTTGTGATTTGTAAACCTACATGGCTGAAGGCCATTTTGACAACAAAAGGACCATACACTGAATAGGTACTGAGCATAGATATCAGAAGTACTGAGTATACAAAACATTTAGAAACAATCGTTTAAACAGACTATATTCAATTTCCTCAATAAAGCATCATGATCTGCCTAGCCTTTTTCCAACTATATTGGGGTCGGCTTCCAGTGAAGCTGAATTTAGCTGAATATCAGTGTTTTACGAGGAGCGGCTGCCTACCAGACCTCCACAACCCATTAACTGGGGTAACACGGTACTTCATGGCAAGACTGGAGTCAGATTTACTGACTTTTGACTATCCGTAACGACTGCCAAAGATCTACAAATGACAGCCGGGACCAAAGGCTTAACGTGTTTTCCGAGGCACGGAGGAAACTCGGTATGTTAAGATGGTCACCCATCTACAACAAACCTTGGCAAGCGTTGCTTAACCTTGAAGATCGACACGTGCGGCTGTTATTATCTAGCCACGAGCTCCTCAACCTATTAACCCTAACAGGTTATAATTATCAAGATTTATTTAGTGGGCAGTGGTGGTGGCCCAGTGGCCACGGCAGGGTTTGATAACGGCCCCACCTTCGAGTTATAGGTCACGGGTTAACCCAGCCAGCCAAACTGTGCCAAATAAAATATTTATCTTTCTTTTCTTTCAACGGGTCAACCATGGGCTTGGTTCTTATCACTCGACATCAGCAAACCCGTAACTATGGTGGGATAAAGCTTATCGCTTCCATGAAAACGTAATACTTAAAATTTTATACCTCTTCCATAAATATTACACTTATAAATACATATATATGTACCTAAACTCTACTTGAACGTAAAATATTATCAACAAGTTATACGAAATCACTGCATTTCTGTGATAAGGTGGTTGTGAATGTTAAAAAAGGTCGCAGTTTAAAAATGAGTTACAAAAGTTAAATATGATTAAATCAAATAAATTATGTCAATATAGCGCGTCGTGAATGTTAATGTGATTTGGTTTTTATAAAGTATTTAGAACACAAACAACCAGACTAACCCCCGAAAAAATCATGAATCCGTGAATCCCCGAGCAGTAACCGGCGACCGCACTGTCATTTTCTTACTATTGTGTCTCGTTTTGCTGGTATCTGATAGGTTAAACTAGCTGCTGCCCGGTACGTCGTCGTCTGCACAGCTCCTGCTTCATAGGTGATGATTTTATAATATGTAGCCTATATGTTTACACGACCTCTTAGTAATATTCATGCAAAAATGAAGTAAATACATGCAGTACTTTTTGAGTTTAGCCCGGACATACATACAGACAAACAGACAAAAATTCTATTAACTATATTTTTGGCTTCGATATCCATTGTAGATCACGCCCCAAGTATTATTTAAAAAAATATTTGATGTACAGTTTTGACTTTCCTATGATTTTATTCTATGTATATAGATTTTCAAATTACGCCTGCCTGGGACTCACTTCTATTTATTGGTCAAGCAATAATACATATACTTTGTACGTAGTGTTGTTATGAATTATACGAGTATTCTTAATCTAGTAGCAAGCCGAGTCTTATTTATTATTTAAAAATATTCAGTACCAAATTAAATTCGCATTCCTACGTCGTACATTGTGCAACTGTGACTAAAAACAATCATAAAGTGGTGTGTATCAGAATGGCGGGTGTACTTTCCAGATTTGCCTAAATTTATTACAGTTATTTGGTACCTTCTGTGTACCTTTACGTACCTCTCTTAAAAATCTGTGTACCTACACCCGTATGATGATATTTTAAAAATTCCGTTATTCCGGTAAAAACCAACATTCCGTTTAAATCATCATATATTTCAATTATGTAGTAATTAAACCATTTACAGGACGTTGTTACAGTCAACGGAGATTTTTTTTTAAAGTGCTCGCATATTCTTAAGGTTTTTTGTGAAAAACAATGTCGAAGAGTTTTGTAGAGAATTCTTTAGACAATTGCCAATTGCCATCTAAATCAAAACTAAAAAGTATGGCAACTTTGGAATATTTTCTTCAATTAACAAAAATGCGTCGTCATTTTCAGAGAACATATTTCTTCGTAAGTGTATTGAAAATCGTCGTTGCCAAATTTTCACCTAAATCAATACCTGGAAATTTATCTCTGCAGTATTCGGCTATATAACACCTTCGCCTGTGCAGCTGTATGGCAGGGTGAAATTCACCTCAACAACAACAATAACAACCTAGGGGTCTTTAAGTCAAGAGTGAATAGGTTGCTTGTAGGCAAGCGTGCTCCATCGTCGACCACAATCATGATCGCTTACCATCAGGTGAAATGTGGGCAAGCGCAAGCCTATCAATAATAAAAAAAACCTCGGTTGCAATCACAAAGTTTCTCCACGTGTATCAAAATGTACAAAATTTTTACCATAATAAAAAAGAAATATCATTATCACCACCTTTTCAGTTTCAGGCCAGCCAGGCCTGGAGCGGCTGCTGCGGCTGGACCGCATCAACGTGAACCAGAAGGGGCGCGGCTTCAAGGGCAACAAGTACACGGTGCACAGCGAGGGCGAAGTGCTGTTCAACCTCAAGGAGGACGGCCACGCGCTCACCTTCCTCGCGCACGGCAAGAACAGGGGCTTCCATATTGATGGAGTGGATAATACAGGGAGGAAGGTAAGAATTATACTGCAGCTGCATCTCTTACGCCCATTTTCAATAAGCTACCTATCTAAAGTTGCAGTTACTAAAGATAAACAAATCTATCCTTTTGCCCCTGACGGTTAGCATTTCCTACCAAAATTGTGACATTGACAACTAGAATCTTACTGTTTATTGGAGATAGCTATCTATTTATGAACTGCGGTAGGTTATTGAAAACGGGCAATAGTGTTCAAAATCTAATCTCTGAATGGAGCAGAGATTAGACGGTGAAGTGTCATTACCTCCTGTCATTTTTTGAGAAAATTACGTTTTAGCTGTTATAATTTATATGTATGTTTCCGTATATTATACTGAAATCTCTGAAGCGGATATTTAATTGCAACTGCATGAAGTTAAATTGTAGATACTTCTCCAACTAATCCAACATTTCGATTTATAGTATTACTGCGGACTGCCTAAAACATTTAGGTCTGGAACTTTTTGATTTTACCGATAGGAGATCTTTGCACTTCGCCGTCGATATGTCTTTTCTAGTGATAAAAAACCGGCCAAGAGCGTGTCGAGCCACGCTCTGTGTAGGGTTCCGTAGTTTTCCGTCTGTCACAATAAGTGTTCCCAACTTTTCAAAAACTGTTTGTCCCATCAAGTTCAAAATAATTATCCGGATTTTTTTACGTTCCAGATTTTTTTCATATTTTTCAAACTTATGGTTCAAAAGTTAGAGGGTCGAAATTATTGATATTATCAAAAAATTATTTGAGTAAACCCCTATTCATTTTCATATTCAATATTTCAACATCCAACAATATATAACACGTTAGGGATCAAATAAAAAAAAAAACACTTTCCACTTTACATGTAGGGGGGCTACCCTAATAAAACATTTTTTACAATTTTTATTTTACTACTTTGTCGGCGTGATTGATATACATATTGGTACCAAATTTCAGCTTTCTAGTGCTAACGGTCACAGAGATTAAGCGAGGACGGACGGACGGACGGACGGACAGATATGGCGAAACTATAAGGGTGCCGTTTTTGCCAAATGTCTACGGAACCCTAAAAAGAGCTTACAAGTTCTTGATAAAACGATATTTCAGGTTCAAAATTTCCTATAAGAACCAAAATGTTACATTTCACTTATATTGGCAATTGTTGCAATAACTCCCTTTTTGGAGTGGCTAGAGGGGCGCCAAGGCGTCGTTACTTGCTGCCTTAAGCAGGTCGTCACCGGACATGGTCAGTTTGAATAGTTTCTCCTTCGGATTCAGGCAGAAGAAATGCCTGGGTTTTGTCCCGCTTCGGCGTCTCCTTGATATCTTGTGTTTGGTTTTAGTTCAGGCCAATATTTGGAGCGAGAGAGAGTGGGTGTAATCTTCTTCTTCTTCTTTTCGTATCGATGCTCTCATCAAACTTTTTCTGCCCAGTATATGGCAAATTGTATGGCTTTGTCATTGGCCTCGTTTAGATCCTGCAAAGTGCAGGTGGTTGTGCAAGATGGACAGCATAGCAAGTGCCGCATATCCTGGGTAGCTGCTCCACACTGGCACTACGTTAAGCATGGGTCGAGGAAGCCCCATTTGGCCATGTTGTTTTTACAGCAGCCAACCTGGGTCCGCAATCGGTTACGAGATTGGTGTAATGCGCGTGGATGAAAGACATATCGGTTTAAAGATATTTATTCTCATAAAGAACACAAAATAGTTCACTTAAATATGAGATTATAACTAGATCATGCAGTTATACATAACAAATCGTGATGAAAGATATATTATATTAGTAAAACTATAGGGCCTGCTAGGTAACCACCCTGTACGTGCCACGACCCTACACGACACGACAAATCGTTCCACCATCACATTTTACAGAAATAAATACAGGATTGTTAAATTGGATTTAACTGGATTTTTAATTGGATTTAAGAATCCTGTATTTATTTCTGTACCAATAAAAAAAAGTCTCCTTTTAATGAATGACAAAAAGGCAAGGTAAAGTGGTGACTGCGTCAGTGGCAACATATCTTGTATTATTTATTTATTTAATACCTAATGCACATAAGAGTAAAAAGGCGGTCTTAATGCCTTAGGCATTTTCTACCAGTCAACCTTTGGGCAATGCAGAGAATATTAGTTGTAGGTGCAATAAAAGAGAGAGAGAGAGAAAAAAAAATATTGAAAAAATATACAAATGAATCCAGATACACAGCAATACGCCATTAACAATATAGACTAGGTTTTCTAAGTCAGACTTAGGCAGTTCGTCAAAAAAATGGTGTTTTAAAAATAACACACAATTCGGACACACCTTACATAAAACGGGTTATTTCCACAACCCGTGTGAGAGGTCGATAGACCAATGACATCAGTGTCCTCTAGGTTTGCAAGTATGACGTCATGTCTATTAATTGACAGTTTGATTGCAAATGTAGGCTCATGGTGTACTCATAGAATGGTCTCGAATCTACCGATGTTTCGATATATTAGTTTTAAAGACAAGTGCATAATAATAATCAGTGAAGTAAAGAGACTGATTAACGTTTCGAATACCTCACGGTCCAAATAACCCTGTAATCGGATTACTAGACGTACGGCAATGCGTCACCGGTACATGCTGAACATCCCACCCATACGTACAAAGCGTTTTGGGAATACAATTTGCGATGAATTCTCACAATTCGGGTTCTGGAGTATAATAAAACTGCTTGCTTTGTAATAACGATTATTTTATTCCAAATACTCTTACTTATATCCTTATACAGTAAATTGTAAATTAAAAAGATTAGTTTAACACTCAGCCAATATTGGACGTCTGTCTCGGTCGAGACCGTTGATCAGAATGACCACCGTTTTTAAAATCACTCACCAAGTACCTACATTTCGTTCAAGACCGAACGAAATGTATCCATCAATCTGTTCGTTCTTCACAGACTAGCAAAGTAATGACATTTTATATCGATTAACTTATTAATATCGATTAAAACATAAGTCATCAACAATCATTGATTAAGGTATTATAAATTAAAATAAATATAAAAATAAACTTGATTTAACTAAGAAATTTATAAAACAATATTAGATAATCATAAATTCATTAAATCGATTAAAACATAAATCATCAAAAATCATCGGATAGGGTATTGTAAATTAAAATAAATATAAAAATAAACTTGATTTAACTGAGAAATTCATAAAACAATATTAAATAATCATAAATTCATTACATTCGGCCGTCCGACTACGTGCGGTCTCCTGACGCACGGTACACATACAATCACGTAGGTATTATAATTTTATAAATTCAAACAAAATACAAAAAAAATATATATAGTTTCATTTGAATTAACTGTAAACTAAACATAATAATCGTATTACTATCATTACAATTCATTACATTCGGCTGTTATTTGGACTCAGATTGACTCTGTGGCAGTTCATTGTCACTTTTGTTACTTTCGCTATCAGACGTACTACTGCTGTTAGCTACTGCATCTACACTATCATTTTGTTCGCACACACTTATATTGATCCACGGTCGAATCCTGTCTACTGCTACCACACTATCGAATTTATTTTTGCGTTTACTAAAACCAGGTATTTCGACAATTTTATACCTATCATTGCCTAGAACTTCTGCTATTTTAAAGGGGCCTATAAATTTTGACATTAACTTAGTACTATTACCTTTATTACTAAAATTGGTTCTAGTTATTTTAATTAAATCCCCTTTCTTATAAATCGGAGCAGGAACTCTATTTTGGTCGTAGTTTAGTTTTTGTTTAATCTGACTGGATTCGATATTTGTACGAACTTCTTGTCTAACTTCTGTAAAATTGGAATTAGATTCATTGTTAACATCTAACATATTACTTAAGCTGTCTTTCAATCTGGTTCCAAATAATGCTTCTGTAGCTGTTTTCTGAGTGGTAGAGTTTGTGGCGTTATTAATTCCCCACTGAATTTTGCCTAGACACATGTCCCAGTTCCGTTCGTCCTCACCGTCAGAATACTTTGCAAGTGAACTTAAGATCGTTTGGTTGTATCTTTCGGCTTGGCCGTTGGCTCTGGGACACGCGACAGCATTTAAAACATGTTTTATACCATGACTATCACAAAAAGATTTAAAAGCTGCTGAAGTGAAAGAGGTACCTCGATCCGATATTATTCGGGATGGTAAACCGAAGTCATAAAAAATATTTAATAATACCTTAACTGTTGTTTTAGTTTTTGTATCCTTAACGGCTCTTACAAACAAATACTTCGTAAATCCATCCACTATGGTGAGAATGTAAACATTGCCGTTCTTGCTTTTGACAAATGGACCCAAATGGTCAATGTGAATGGTATGGAACGGAATGCTTACTTTCTCTATTGGATACAACTGACCATTCTTATGACGTGACGTATTATCCTTATTATAGGCGCACTTAATGCAGGACTTAACATATTTTTTAACAAACCTACGTAACTTAGGAAACCAGAAAACAGACTGAATTTTCTCGATTGTCTTCGATATACCTAAATGACCAGCGTCATCGTGGTTAGATTTGCATATTTGCCATCGAGCATCGCGAGGAATTACTAAACAGAGCTTATCATCAACTCTCTTATACACTCTACTATTCTTAACCACATAGTTTTTCCTAATTTCTTTTGCTTCTTCGTCTGACTCAGGTTTAAGTATTTTATATATTCGGGATATATCAGGATCTGTCATTTGCAAGGTCAAGAGCCAGTTATCAGTTTCGATACTATAGACTGTGACTGTAGAATTATCAATATCCTCGGATGTTAATTTTGTGTTACGGCTCAGTGCGTCCACATGAGCCATGCGGATGCCTGGACGGTACTCTACGTTAAAATTAAATTCGCTTATTAAAAGCCACCACCTAGCTATTCGGGGTATTAGATCGCGCTTAGTTAGTGTAGTCCGAAGGGCGTTACAGTCTGTCACAATTTTAAACTCTATCCCTAGCAAATAGACCCTAAATTTCTTTAATGAGCATACAATTGCAAGGGTCTCAAGTTCGTAAGAATGCAAGTGACGCTCCTCAGGGGTGGTTTGCCGGCTAAAGTAAGCTATAGGTTTAAGAGCACGCGGCTCCGGCTGCCATTGCATCAATATCCCACCCACGCCTAAAGAACTTGCATCGGTATGCAACTCTGTTTCAAAATTAGGATTGTACAGTGCTAAAATTGGTCGGTCAATTAATTTGTCTTTTAGGGTAGTAAAAGAGTGAGATTCTACGTCTGTCCATTTAAAAACATTTCCCTTTTTGAGTAAGTTCGTTAGGGGTCTAGCTATTTCACCGAAACTTTTAATAAATTTTCTAAAATATCCCGCTAGTCCCAAAAACTGACGGATTTCATGTACATTCTGGGGAACAGGGAATTCTTTAACGGCTAAAATCTTATTTTCGTTAGGACGTATACCTTCAGCGGAAATTTCGTAACCTAAATAGTCCAGGGAATTATCAAAGAAACGGCATTTAGATAATTTTAAAGTAAGCCCATTCAGTCGCAACAACTCCAAAACATTCCTCAATCTCTCAAATCCTTCCTCTAAGGTAACCGATGGCACAAGAATGTCGTCTAAATAAGCCAAAGCTGATTCATGACGTTTATTACCTAGCATTGCATTCATTAGTCTCTGAAATACAGCTGGAGCATTTGCGAGTCCAAAGGGCATTCTTTTAAATTCGTAATGCCCATCTGGCGTTACGAAAGCAGTTAGCGGACGACTTTCTTTTGCCATCGGCACCTGGTAGTACCCTGAGGCCAGATCTAGGGACGTGAAGAATCTATTGCCGCTAAGGTTTGTCAACTGATCGTCGATTAACGGCAAAGGGAAACAATCCTTCCTAGTTTTATTATTGAGGGCTCTATAATCAACGCACAAGCGTTGTTCCCCTGTCTTCTTCCTCACTAATAGAATAGGACTAGCATAATTTGAATTGGACTCTTGTATAATGTCATTTTGCAATAATTCATCTATAATCTCTCTAACCTGACCCCTTTCCGAAAAAGATAATCTGTATGGTCGGTAAACTACGGGTTTATCATCTAGTAAGTCTATCTTCATTTCGGTTGAGCTGATACAACCGATTTCTCCTAGGTTAAGTGCAAAGCAATCACGATAACTGAGTAAAAGCGAATGAAGTCTATCTAATGTCTCTTTGTCAATTTGGGGACCTACTTTTATATCAGATATTAGTAAAGGTTCATATTCGGAATTATCTCTCGTTACTCTATTCGTATAGGTGACACCTCTCTCATCAAAACAAGTTCCTTTGGCAATATGACATTTCTTGGATAATGTAAGGTTTTGACCAGATAAATTAGTCACGGGTAGAAAGCACTTCCCATTAACAACCCTATAAACTCCCTGGTGCAAATAATGCTCTTTCCTAGGCTCACAATTGTAATAACCTTCAATATAAATATCTCCACAGAAGCCAACGTCAGACGCGGTAACTTCAACTAATCCTGATAATGTAATATCGGTATCGTTATCAACATTCAACTTTAAACACTTCACCGGGTGTACTACGGTATCAATATTGGGACTCCGGTAAAAGGTTAACTGATGGCTATCCTTAAATACTGTTACACAAGGAAGTTCAGTAACGTTTTGACCTATAAGTAAAGCTGATTGAAGATACTGATTGCTAACTACTAATACTTCTACATTAACCTCAACTTCATCCAATTTCAGATCAACATTGCTCCTATATACTGGAAAAACTTTAGAGTTGCCGAATCCTTTGATTACTGGCAACTCTGTTGTATTTTTAGTTAAATTGAGACTTTGAGCATCGGATTCCCTAATCAAACTACATTCACTGCCAAAATCAATAAAAGCAATTAAAGCTTTATCGTTTACCCCAACGGTTTTGTAAAATTTGTCGCTGTTGTTATTAAAGGTAGATATAGTCAAAATTTTTCGATCCTGGTTATCAGACTGTTTGGATTCATTTCGTAAGACTAATGGCTCTAGTTTACAATTATCATTGTTATGGCCGACACGTTGACATTTCAAACATTTTACAAGGGGTTTGGGACATCGAAAGTAAGGGTGTCCCTTTGAGCGGCAATTAAAACAAGTTAACGAACTTTCGTTTGAGGGTGTAGCAGTATTACCCGGTCGAACTGTTATATTATCACTTCGTTTTCTATTGAATGTATTATTTTCTAATATGGGACGTTGGGAGCTTAGAAAATTCAATAAGTCTTCTGGTTCGTGACAAGTCAGTGCCTGTGCACTGCTTCTAATTGATTTATCTAGTATTCCGTGGATAATACAATCGACAGCCTTTTTGCCTTTTATTTCACATCTGTTTAGTAAAGTTAACTTGTCGTAAAAGTACTCTCGCAAACTTTCGTTACTACGACTAGTACGAGCTAACATTTCCTCGAGAAGCCGACCATAATTTTGCTCATTTGGGAAAGCTCTTATGAGTTTGTCCTGCCACTCTGACCAACTGAAAACAACACTAGGAAGGGCTTCGAACCACTTCTTTGCTATGCCAGAAAGTTTTTGTAGAGCAAAATGTATGGTCTGTTTCTCGTTCCATTCATAGATTACGGCACATTCATTTACTTTCCTAACCCAACAATCAATATTTTGAGTTTTACTCGACGGATCAAATTCCGGTATCACATTATTGAGAAGATTGTTATTTAAATTACTCGTCTTGCTTTTATAATCTTGAAGAGTAGTAAACATATCAAGTACCTCTTTAGTAGACCAGCCACTTCTCTCCTTGGATCTTCTCTTATTCGAACTTCGTGAACTACGGGGTGACTCACTGCTCGATGAGGAGGAGCTGGACGACTGCTTACGTCTTTTCTTTGATTGCTTTTTGGCTCTCTTAGACTTAGCTGCTGCTTTGGATGAGGAGCGGCAACGTTTGCGTCGGCGCTCATCTTTACGAGTAGGCGAGCCTTCAGGAGTCATCGCTTCGTCAGAATTCATGCCTCAAAAGAAAAAGTATAATTATAATCATTTCAGTAACTGTACCTCAATTCATTTTATAACTGTGTTCAAAACTTGATTTTTCATTTAGAATATACATCAACACAAAGTGAAAGAAATTGTCAAAAGAAAAGCAAAATTTCATCTGTTTCCTCAATGAATCATCCTTGATTAAAACAAAACATAATAATCTAGCTCAAATGAACAAAAGCCATTCAATAGGCATACTTAGTTACTTATTAAAGTGCACTATGTTTCTATTCTATATTCTAGGCACATATGACCTCTATTCTAACCTTCTATACACTCATGGTTCAATAGGCGTACATAGCCTCTAGTAACTAAAGCACACTTGGCTTTCTACTGTAGGCACACATAACCTCTAAAAATTAAGCGCACATGGCTCGATAGGCGTACATAGCCTCTAGTAACTAAAGCACACTTGGCTTCCTACTGTAGGCACACATAACCTCTAATAATCAAGCGCACATGGCTCGATAGGCATACATAGCCTCTAGTTACTAAAGCACACTTGGCTTCCTATTGTAGGCACACATAACCTCTAACAACTAAGCACACGTGGCTCAAATAGGCACACATAGCCTCTTGTAACTAAAGCACACTTTGCTTTAGATCTTAGGTACACATAACCTCTAATAATAATGCACACGTGGTATGCTAGACTTCTATAAAGAAATAAAATTAATAATCATATAAGATACTTGTACGTACCTTAAGCTGGGTCCTTATCCCACTTCTGAACTGCGATGAATTCTCACAATTCGGGTTCTGGAGTATAATAAAACTGCTTGCTTTGTAATAACGATTATTTTATTCCAAATACTCTTACTTATATCCTTATACAGTAAATTGTAAATTAAAAAGATTAGTTTAACACTCAGCCAATATTGGACGTCTGTCTCGGTCGAGACCGTTGATCAGAATGACCACCGTTTTTAAAATCACTCACCAAGTACCTACATTTCGTTCAAGACCGAACGAAATGTATCCATCAATCTGTTCGTTCTTCACAGACTAGCAAAGTAATGACATTTTATATCGATTAACTTATTAATATCGATTAAAACATAAGTCATCAACAATCATTGATTAAGGTATTATAAATTAAAATAAATATAAAAATAAACTTGATTTAACTAAGAAATTTATAAAACAATATTAGATAATCATAAATTCATTAAATCGATTAAAACATAAATCATCAAAAATCATCGAATAGGGTATTGTAAATTAAAATAAATATAAAAATAAACTTGATTTAACTGAGAAATTCATAAAACAATATTAAATAATCATAAATTCATTACAAATTATTATAAAGAGCGGAATTCTTTGCCGGAGTCTGTGTTTCCTGATAGCTACAACCTGGGGGTCTTTAAGTCCAGAGTGAATAGGCTACTTCTAGGTAAGCGTGCTCCATCGTCGCTATCATCGCTTACCTACAGATGAGATAGGGGTCAAGCGCGAGCCTATCAATAATAATAAAAAAAACCTATGGTCCAATTAATACCGATTTGATTTGGTGATTCACCAATTTCGCATTTGACATTTGAGACCACTGTCATTGTGTCTCCCATCAAACCGGCTTGCTCAGTAATCGTATACGTGTATGTTCCCTAAAAGATTGTAATGGTGTTTTGTGTGCATAGTGGGTAGAAACAGAGGAACAGAGTGTGAGTAAACAACTCTTTCGTTCATGTGCAAAAATACAATGTGCCCTTTGAAAACTCGCAAGCTAGCTAACTATGTAATGTGGATACAAAGCTCATTGTCCGGGGGTTACCCTACTTATATTTAGACTACAGAGCTTTCTTTGTACACGCTTGTAACTGTTCGCGAGAAATGAATGTTGATAAAATAACTGGCACTTGAGATTTCAGTGTTGTTTATTAGGGTTCCGTACTTTAGTCGTCAAAAATGAAATCGTTTTAGGATCTGTTTGTTGTCTGTCTGTCAATACCCTTTATGGGTATTGATACTGTACTTAAATTACTTGACCAATTGCCTATTTGGCAAATTTACAATTAGACAAACTACAGCTTTGACCAATTTCAAATTTGACGAACTGCGTATGTGACGAATTACCAACTTGACCAATGTCGTGCAACCCTACCCTTTTTATCAGGAACGCGTGGAGGTTTAAGCTAAAATTATTATCAAATACTCAGGTGTCAAACTACGTTAAGTTAACGTAATTTGACGAACGTAATTTTAGGGATGTATATTTTGATACTTGCAAGAAAACCAAAACCTGTAGGGTACTTCTTGATGTCCTAGAGTCCTGAAAATTGATCAAAAATTGTATGTTTTGGTTGGTAATTGAAGTTGTATGAGTTACACCTATACAAAGTTATTTCCACTTGAATAGTATGAAACGTCAAACAAGCACAGATTAATAAATAGTTACTTCGTAACAGATACTTCACTCAGTAGAAAAATTACAATACCTACTGCCATTTTAGCCTACTCGGTCGCGTCAGCAACCACTGCATGCTAAAATGCGCCTAAATACTCAAGCATACAGTTGTGATTGCTTCGCACCGCGCGATCCTGCAACAACCGCAGGGCTGCCTATTCAATAAAACTAAATTAACATGACTTTTTGTGTTTATGTTATTGAGAACTGTGAATGTTCTGACTTGTGATTACAATTTATTTATAATTGCAACTTAAAATTAGAGCTTAAAATTGTATCGTTTAAAAAAGGTTTCTTTTATAAATTTCGTCGTTCTTTCGTAATTGTTAGGTAAATGGAAAAATGTTAGGTGTTTATCCCTTCTTCTATTTGATTTGCACCCACCTACAGCAAACAAGGCACCAGACGGCTTCGTAGGTACGCTTACGAACGAATGGAACGATTAAAATTGAACAACGTGCGTGCGCTTCGCTTGCGAAAACCGCGCTGAATTTGGTCCGCAAACGGACCGAGACCGCTCGGCCGGGCGGTAGGTTATTATAGCGCGCAAGTACATAGAGTGACGGAGGCCTGAAACAAGGTACTGTTTGATATATACCTCTTAGATTTGATGACCTGTAAAAGTCTGACACGTGCTCCCGCTCTACTCTAGAGGATGATTTACCACCTCAAAAAAAGTGTGGTATTGGTGTGGTGGTGGGGAGGGGGCGGCGTGACTATATACTATAGTTATTTATTTACCACTTGAAAAATATATACATATAGGTAATTTTCAAGTGGTTTGTTGATCAATTTACTGACTAATGCTTTAAACAACGCTACATCAATAATAAAAGGATTGTGTGGTTTTTATGCAACCACGGTCAAAGTGAAACTTTTTTCACATTATACTAAACATTATAACTAAAAAAAATCGGATTAATATTCCATTAAAAGTATATTAAACACTGACAAAAACAAACGAAATAGCGTGGAGCACTGGCACAAATGAGTAATAGTCGATACACTACACGGTCAGCTGATGCAAACTATAGGCGTCGCCGCGTCGCCATATTGGCCTCGGGTGCTCTGACGTCACCGTCACGCGACATGCAACACACAGACGAAAAAGTTCGAGACGATGTAATAAAAGTTTCACTTTAAAAGTCATACATGTGCAGCTGACACACAGATAAGCAGTAGATATTGATGCTTACATATTCTGCTTACTATAGAGTAAGCAGAATACTAATAATAGCAGAACTGATAGCAGTTGAAGTGTTCTCGTTAATGAAGTTTTAAGAGTCTGTGATAAGATAAGGAGTTATTGCATGAAGACTTTTTAGTGTCATTTTGATTAATGTCTCACCTCAGTACATAGTAGTGTTACCTAAGACGATTAAACCTGATTCCGATTGCCTGTTAGTCAATTAAAAAGTTGATTTAGGTATTTGTTAAATTTTACTTTAGTTTGAAAATCTGTCAAATTACTTTAACCGGAAAATCGGTCAAACTTTCATTTGGGCCGAAAATCTATCAAACTACTCTGAAAGCCTGTCAAAGTGCTTTAACCACAAAACCAGTCAAAAATTTACTTTAGCCTGAAAACATGTCAAAATTTACTTGAACCTGAAAATATGTTAAACTTTACTCTGCCAAAGCCTGAAACTGTGCCAAACTTTAACCTGAAAATCTGGAAAACATTGAGATTAGGCTTAGTTCCACTAATGATGTGCGAGGTATTAGGCGTTCATTAGCTTTCGTTTATTATTACGTAGATATTTTTAAACGTTACTTTACTACTTAATCATACTTAAACGTGTTTTTTTTTTGTTTCACCGAGGTCTGGTCTACTTTGTCACCCCTGTTCGGTACTTTACACGCGTTTTTTTCACGCTTACATACATTCGTCGCCTTTTTCCTTTGTTTTTCTTGTTAACTATTCTATCTCACTCCGGGGCAAAGGTCTCTATTCTTTCTATGTTCCACGGGCGAGTGCTTCCACCTTTCTAGTTCTAGCGAAATCGGTCTAGTTAGATCTAAAGATAGATATGCCCTTTATTGTACACCATAAGACATTACAGTAGGATTTATAGGGTGTTACAATGGGCTATGGTCTAGTTCGTCTTGCCATTTCCTTCGTAACCTGCCGCGACCCCGTCTGACTTTCTTAGGGCATCAATTTTGTACTGTGATCGATGGCTTTTGTCCCACACTTTGGCAGGCATGCGGTAGACATGTCCTGATCAGTATAATTTAAGTTGGACAGCCTTTTGAGTCACATCAGTTAACCGGGTTTTGGAGCACCGTATATGGTATCGAACTCAACCCGTTAATTTGAGACCTAGTTTACTGGGCTCTAATATTGCTCGTTGGCAAACCATGAGTTTTAATTAGTTTGCCTAAAACCTTTCTCTTTTAGCTTTTTTTCACTAGAACTACGCTAAATTAGTTTTAACCTTGCTATTTTTGTTTTGCTTATTTGGTATGAGCAAATCGGTTCATCGTCATCAATAAATAATGGAAATCGGGCATACTCGTAGCTATTTAACTGTGGGTTACTGTACGACACGCGTATCTTATCTCACCGGCCAAATAAAATTCTTCTTAACAGACTACTTGGGTTGGATCGGATAAAGCACTTTTAAGATGACTTCGAGCTAAAGTGAAACAGAAGTACACAAGATATTTACGCAACAAACTCTCTTCAAACTTTCTCTGCCCAGTATTTGGCAACTTGTATAGATTTGGCATTGGCCATTGTAAAAACAACGTGGCCAAATGGGGCTTCTTCGACCCATACTTAACGTAGTGCCAGTTTGGAGCGGCTACCCAGGATATGCGGCACTTGCTATGCTGTCCATCCTGCACAACCACCTGTACTTTGCAGGATCTAAACGAGGCCAATGCCAAAGGGGAGCTGAAAATACTAAAATGTAAAATCGAAAATTTTTGACATTTTTTTTACGCGCCTTTTCACCTTGCCATTTTGACTGCTCGGAACAATTTCCCGGCTCGTCCTCTGCAGATTTGCTCCGACCCAGGGCGGCAGTAAACTTTTATAAAGCCCTCTTAGCTCCGAACAAGGGCGGTAGTAAACTTGCCTTCGTGTTCAGGTTGCTTGATTTAAAGTGTGAACAATTTGTTATAACACACTACTAAAATGTTAATGTAGGTAATTACGAGTCAAAAATAACTTTGGGACGGAAACTGAAAAGTAGTAATTTACTAAATAATGGCGTGACTCACGCACTTGGCCTGTTTGGCTGAATTTCAAACTAACGAGCGCTTGTGTGCCTAGGCCCTAGACTGGCTAGTCTGACTTTTGGTTTGGTTAATGCGATCGACACGTTTATAATTTTCGTTGCTTCGTTTGGCGCGCTCCAAGCTCTTTACCAATTGGAGCACTGTACGCATCAATCACTATTAAAAGATTGAACATCACAAACTCGTCCATAGCGTTAACATTAAACAAGCACGCTCTAGGCACTCAGGTCTAGATTAATAAGGCAGTTACTCAAGACTCTATTATTCATACCTATCGCATGCGAATACTAGACAAAAGTTAGTGAAGTGGGCATGTGACTTATTTCCACTGCTGCGGTCTTCCCGACCAATTATAATTTAGGTGCCTTCAAGGCTAGAGTGAATAGGCTCTTAATTAACTAGTGCGCCTTACCATATTGCTTACATCGTAGGACTGGAATAATTGGCCTGCTGCAGTCTGCCTGTCCGATCACAATTTAGATGTCTTCAATTCTATAGAGAATAGGGTCTTAATAAACTAATGCGCTTCACCATCAACGATCGCATCACTGCTTACTATCAGGCGGGATCGCAGTCAAGCACTAATTTATATTGATTAAAAAAAACCTATCTATATTGTTCACGATTATACCTATCACTAAAATGAGTCTTTGGCACTTGAAATAACTAAATAATAATTAATTAATGTGAAACAAAGTCTTACTATATTCTGTTCAATAAACCCGGAGACTAAATTGACATAAGTAATGTCAAAATTTCTATAGGAATGACGCCAGTTCTTTGGTGTTAAAATGTCATTTTAGTCTCCAGAATTATTGAACAGAATAGATTGATGCGGTAGTAGGAACTCAGGGCTCTATTCACATATATCACAGGCGAATACTTGACTGTACTATATACGACGTTGACGTAAAATACTGGTATTCAGTTAAATCCGGCTTGACTGGATGCCGACCCCAATATAGTTGGGAAAAAGCTAGGCAGATGATGATGACATGCGAATACTTGACCAAAGTTAGTGACGTGATCATGGAACTCATTGTCAACTGTTACCTCTCTTCTTGACCAGCATCTTTATGCCCAGTACTGATCCCCAACTTACTCCGTTCCCAGGTGTTCTCCCTCCGGCGGCCAGGCGTGTTCGTGACGGACAAGGTGGAGCTGTACATGAACGAGAAGCTGGTCTGCATCGTGCGGAAGGAGGCCACCTTCATGACGCCCATGTTCAGCATCAACGACGCCAACGACTCGCCTACCCTCAGGGTCAAGGGGGAAGTCACTGACTATAACTTTCAGGTAACGTTTGTGACAACTTTTATTTATTTATTTTATTTTTTTCTCACATTTTAGGAAAGCTTACAGACTAATAACAACATAATGACAATAGTAGGTAATTACATTGCTAATTACAAGCTTCCAAATGTATGCAGTTATAATGACTACAAAAAAAAAAACTAAAGTTGGTCCCACAATAAGTTAACAAACAGCTGGTTAGCTCTTAATAGCTATAACGTCTATAACAAACAATAACATGTTTCAAGTGCAAATGATGAGGGTGACATAATCAAATTTTGATTAAACCCTCTATAAAATAAATAAAGAATAAGTGCAAATGGGTGCTGGCCGTTCAAAAAATGGCTTTGCTAAGTGCTTCTTAACTGTGTCTGCTTTCGTGCCTACTTATTAAGTCTGCTGTACCTACCTAGGTATTTTTTAGGGTTCCGTACCTCAAAAGGAAAAAACGGAACCCTTATAGGATCACTTCGTTGTCCGTCTGTCTGTCTGTCAAGACCCTTTATCTAGGGAACGCCTGAACGTATCAAGTTGAAATTAAAACTATATGTATATTGAAGTCCACGGTCCCTTGAAACTGTGCTAAAATCAAACTTGTATAAAAAGATACGCCCGTTTATGTTGCAAAAAACGTACATTTCGACACTGTCAAAGGAATCAAAATTCATAGGGTATTTCCCGTTGACCTAGAATCTTGAAATTTGGCACGAAGCAAGGTATTATAGCACAAATATAAGGAAAATTCTGAAAACTGAAAATTTGTAGTTACGTTACAAGAAAAAAACGTTGGTACCTGTTGGAACCCTCAGTGCGCGAGTCCGACTCGCACTTGCGCGGATTTTTTTTAACTGGGGTATCATCAGAATGACTTGTCCTGCTCTTGGCCGGAGTGGAAGGCCGTACCAGACTTTTACTGACTTACCCCACCCCGTTCCTTCTTTGCCTTCGTTCTGGGGTCAAGAGCTTCCCGTGCAAAATCTAATCCATGGCCCTAGAAGTTTCGATCCTGCTAGGCCCCTACAGGTACCTACGTGAACTAGTGATTCAATGTTATAAAGGCGAAAGTTTGTAAGTATACATTACATATATGTACCTATTATGTTTGATTCTTACTTCTTTACACTCAAACAGCTGAAGGGATTTGGATGAAATCCACCTGGAATAGCAAACCACACTGACTACGTCAGACCACGCCATTAAACCATTTGGAATACTAACCAAATTTTCAGAATTGTAAATATCTTACATTTTTTCTTTTTCTGTATTTTAATTACATGAATATTTTATGCCCGGTTTCAACACAATGCAAATTGTTTATGAATAAATGAAATGTAATGAAGTAGCACATAAGATACTATAATAAAAAAATATTAATCCGGGGGATATTTTAATTTGGGTTTTCTACTTCCATGTGGGCGTAGCCGCTAGTATCTATTCTTTTAATATGTTTAATCGCCTTCATATAATACAAAATACCCTTTTTCGTTTAAACTTAAAGGAAAATTTTATAGAGTAAACATACTGTCATAGATATTATAAGTGATGTTAGGCAGAACCAAACCATTTCTTTGAGCGTTCTAAAAATTTTATAAAAGTACGCCATCATCTAGTCTCTCAGTTTTTGCCCAACTATCTCGTGACCGTCTTTCATTGTCTAATCAATCAGATTATAATAGTTTCTTACATTGGTGACTGCGTATCTGAGCTTTAGAAGTTTCAAAACTTAGTTAACGGTTGAGAATACTATCAGCCGTAGGTACTTTGACTACCCTTACCGAGTGGTAATGACATACGATTCTACGAATCCAGATGTCCGTGCTGAAGATCGAGGAGGTCTTAGAACGTATTAGATCCACCCATTGACAGATCATGGTGGTACACAATCAGAGGTCATGGGTTGTCATCAAAAAATGCATACAAATTTTCGTCTTTATAATGTTCAATGTGATATGTATTGGCCTTCTCAGACATAGGCTTCCTGCAAATTATTTCAGTTTTCTGATAATTCGATTTTATTAGAGCAGTGGTTGAATTGTAAGAAATAAGTTTTAACGTACAAGGCTGTTCCGTAAGAATTGCTTCTTTAGTATATGGGAGACATCCTCCCGCTCCGCCCTAAAGTGGGAGAATGCATTAGATGACATCCTCCACCTAAAAAAAACCGACTGACCTCAGCCAGAGGGGTAGCTTTACCTCCAACAGAATCGTGTAGCTGTTATAACCATACCAGCTCCTTGCTCTCCCGTTCCAGCTGCAGACGACGACGAAGAAGACCATCGGCGGCATCAACAAGGAGTTCCGCGGGCTGCTGAAGGAGATGTTCTCGTACAACGACGACTACGTCATCAGCTTCCCGGCCGACCTGGACGTGCGCTTCAAGCTCGCCGTCATCGCCACCTGTGTCCTCATTGTGAGTTCCTCTACTATCCACTTCATCATCAACAAGGAGTTCCGCGGGCTGCTGAAGGAGATGTTCTCGTACAACGACGACTACGTCATCAGCTTCCCGGCCGACCTGGACGTGCGCTTCAAGCTCGCCGTCATCGCCACCTGTGTCCTCATTGTGAGTTCCTCTACTATCCACTTCATCATCAACAAGGAGTTCCGCGGGCTGCTGAAGGAGATGTTCTCGTACAACGACGACTACGTCATCAGCTTCCCGGCCGACCTGGACGTGCGCTTCAAGCTCGCCGTCATCGCCACCTGTGTCCTCATTGTGAGTTCCTCTACTATCCACTTCATCATCAACAAGGAGTTCCGCGGGCTGCTGAAGGAGATGTTCTCGTACAACGACGACTACGTCATCAGCTTCCCGGCCGACCTGGACGTGCGCTTCAAGCTCGCCGTCATCGCCACCTGTGTCCTCATTGTGAGTTCCTCTACTATCCACTTCATCATCAACAAGGAGTTCCGCGGGCTGCTGAAGGAGATGTTCTCGTACAACGACGACTACGTCATCAGCTTCCCGGCCGACCTGGACGTGCGCTTCAAGCTCGCCGTCATCGCCACCTGTGTCCTCATTGTGAGTTCCTCTACTATCCACTTCATCATCAACAAGGAGTTCCGCGGGCTGCTGAAGGAGATGTTCTCGTACAACGACGACTACGTCATCAGCTTCCCGGCCGACCTGGACGTGCGCTTCAAGCTCGCCGTCATCGCCACCTGTGTCCTCATTGTGAGTTCCTCTACTATCCACTTCATCATCAACAAGGAGTTCCGCGGGCTGCTGAAGGAGATGTTCTCGTACAACGACGACTACGTCATCAGCTTCCCGGCCGACCTGGACGTGCGCTTCAAGCTCGCCGTCATCGCCACCTGTGTCCTCATTGTGAGTTCCTCTACTATCCACTTCATCATCAACAAGGAGTTCCGCGGGCTGCTGAAGGAGATGTTCTCGTACAACGACGACTACGTCATCAGCTTCCCGGCCGACCTGGACGTGCGCTTCAAGCTCGCCGTCATCGCCACCTGTGTCCTCATTGTGAGTTCCTCTACTATCCACTTCATCATCAACAAGGAGTTCCGCGGGCTGCTGAAGGAGATGTTCTCGTACAACGACGACTACGTCATCAGCTTCCCGGCCGACCTGGACGTGCGCTTCAAGCTCGCCGTCATCGCCACCTGTGTCCTCATTGTGAGTTCCTCTACTATCCACTTCATCATCAACAAGGAGTTCCGCGGGCTGCTGAAGGAGATGTTCTCGTACAACGACGACTACGTCATCAGCTTCCCGGCCGACCTGGACGTGCGCTTCAAGCTCGCCGTCATCGCCACCTGTGTCCTCATTGTGAGTTCCTCTACTATCCACTTCATCATCAACAAGGAGTTCCGCGGGCTGCTGAAGGAGATGTTCTCGTACAACGACGACTACGTCATCAGCTTCCCGGCCGACCTGGACGTGCGCTTCAAGCTCGCCGTCATCGCCACCTGTGTCCTCATTGTGAGTTCCTCTACTATCCACTTCATCATCAACAAGGAGTTCCGCGGGCTGCTGAAGGAGATGTTCTCGTACAACGACGACTACGTCATCAGCTTCCCGGCCGACCTGGACGTGCGCTTCAAGCTCGCCGTCATCGCCACCTGTGTCCTCATTGTGAGTTCCTCTACTATCCACTTCATCATCAACAAGGAGTTCCGCGGGCTGCTGAAGGAGATGTTCTCGTACAACGACGACTACGTCATCAGCTTCCCGGCCGACCTGGACGTGCGCTTCAAGCTCGCTGTCATCGCCACCTGTGTCCTCATTGTGAGTTCCTCTACTATCCACTTCATCATCAACAAGGAGTTCCGCGGGCTGCTGAAGGAGATGTTCTCGTACAACGACGACTACGTCATCAGCTTCCCGGCCGACCTGGACGTGCGCTTCAAGCTCGCCGTCATCGCCACCTGTGTCCTCATTGTGAGTTCCTCTACTATCCACTTCATCATCAACAAGGAGTTCCGCGGGCTGCTGAAGGAGATGTTCTCGTACAACGACGACTACGTCATCAGCTTCCCGGCCGACCTGGACGTGCGCTTCAAGCTCGCCGTCATCGCCACCTGTGTCCTCATTGTGAGTTCCTCTACTATCCACTTCATCATCAACAAGGAGTTCCGAGGGCTGCTGAAGGAGATGTTCTCGTACAACGACGACTACGTCATCAGCTTCCCGGCCGACCTGGACGTGCGCTTCAAGCTCGCCGTCATCGCCACCTGTGTCCTCATTGTGAGTTCCTCTACTATCCACTTCATCATCAACAAGGAGTTCCGCGGGCTGCTGAAGGAGATGTTCTCGTACAACGACGACTACGTCATCAGCTTCCCGGCCGACCTGGACGTGCGCTTCAAGCTCGCCGTCATCGCCACCTGTGTCCTCATTGTGAGTTCCTCTACTATCCACTTCATCATCAACAAGGAGTTCCGCGGGCTGCTGAAGGAGATGTTCTCGTACAACGACGACTACGTCATCAGCTTCCCGGCCGACCTGGACGTGCGCTTCAAGCTCGCCGTCATCGCCACCTGTGTCCTCATTGTGAGTTCCTCTACTATCCACTTCATCATCAACAAGGAGTTCCGCGGGCTGCTGAAGGAGATGTTCTCGTACAACGACGACTACGTCATCAGCTTCCCGGCCGACCTGGACGTGCGCTTCAAGCTCGCTGTCATCGCCACCTGTGTCCTCATTGTGAGTTCCTCTACTATCCACTTCATCATCAACAAGGAGTTCCGCGGGCTGCTGAAGGAGATGTTCTCGTACAACGACGACTACGTCATCAGCTTCCCGGCCGACCTGGACGTGCGCTTCAAGCTCGCCGTCATCGCCACCTGTGTCCTCATTGTGAGTTCCTCTACTATCCACTTCATCATCAACAAGGAGTTCCGCGGGCTGCTGAAGGAGATGTTCTCGTACAACGACGACTACGTCATCAGCTTCCCGGCCGACCTGGACGTGCGCTTCAAGCTCGCCGTCATCGCCACCTGTGTCCTCATTGTGAGTTCCTCTACTATCCACTTCATCATCAACAAGGAGTTCTGCGGGCTGCTGAAGGAGATGTTCTCGTACAACGACGACTACGTCATCAGCTTCCCGGCCGACCTGGACGTGCGCTTCAAGCTCGCCGTCATCGCCACCTGTGTCCTCATTGTGAGTTCCTCTACTATCCACTTCATCATCAACAAGGAGTTCCGCGGGCTGCTGAAGGAGATGTTCTCGTACAACGACGACTACGTCATCAGCTTCCCGGCCGACCTGGACGTGCGCTTCAAGCTCGCCGTCATCGCCACCTGTGTCCTCATTGTGAGTTCCTCTACTATCCACTTCATCATCAACAAGGAGTTCCGCGGGCTGCTGAAGGAGATGTTCTCGTACAACGACGACTACGTCATCAGCTTCCCGGCCGACCTGGACGTGCGCTTCAAGCTCGCCGTCATCGCCACCTGTGTCCTCATTGTGAGTTCCTCTACTATCCACTTCATCATCAACAAGGAGTTCCGCGGGCTGCTGAAGGAGATGTTCTCGTACAACGACGACTACGTCATCAGCTTCCCGGCCGACCTGGACGTGCGCTTCAAGCTCGCCGTCATCGCCACCTGTGTCCTCATTGTGAGTTCCTCTACTATCCACTTCATCATCAACAAGGAGTTCCGCGGGCTGCTGAAGGAGATGTTCTCGTACAACGACGACTACGTCATCAGCTTCCCGGCCGACCTGGACGTGCGCTTCAAGCTCGCCGTCATCGCCACCTGTGTCCTCATTGTGAGTTCCTCTACTATCCACTTCATCATCAACAAGGAGTTCCGCGGGCTGCTGAAGGAGATGTTCTCGTACAACGACGACTACGTCATCAGCTTCCCGGCCGACCTGGACGTGCGCTTCAAGCTCGCCGTCATCGCCACCTGTGTCCTCATTGTGAGTTCCTCTACTATCCACTTCATCATCAACAAGGAGTTCCGCGGGCTGCTGAAGGAGATGTTCTCGTACAACGACGACTACGTCATCAGCTTCCCGGCCGACCTGGACGTGCGCTTCAAGCTCGCCGTCATCGCCACCTGTGTCCTCATTGTGAGTTCCTCTACTATCCACTTCATCATCAACAAGGAGTTCCGCGGGCTGCTGAAGGAGATGTTCTCGTACAACGACGACTACGTCATCAGCTTCCCGGCCGACCTGGACGTGCGCTTCAAGCTCGCCGTCATCGCCACCTGTGTCCTCATTGTGAGTTCCTCTACTATCCACTTCATCATCAACAAGGAGTTCCGCGGGCTGCTGAAGGAGATGTTCTCGTACAACGACGACTACGTCATCAGCTTCCCGGCCGACCTGGACGTGCGCTTCAAGCTCGCCGTCATCGCCACCTGTGTCCTCATTGTGAGTTCCTCTACTATCCACTTCATCATCAACAAGGAGTTCCGCGGGCTGCTGAAGGAGATGTTCTCGTACAACGACGACTACGTCTCAGACTTGAGCGTGCGCTTTAAGCTCGCCGTCATGCGCCACCCAAAAATCAAAATCATAAATGTTTTTATTTTAAATTGATCTACATGAGCGCTTGTAAAACGTCAGAAGCTAGTGCACGGTTCCAATTGGTTTACTTACTAAAAGTTAAACCTTAATGTAAAACAATGGTCCGTGTAAAGCAAATTTAGTTATCTTAACTTTTACCGACAAAGGTAGGTAGTAGGGACTGTACAAAACCCTGACAAAACATGCGAATAGTAGTTACTTTTAGGTAAGCGTGCTCCATCGTCAACCACATCATATGCTTACCATTAGGTAAGTTAGTGGTCAAACGCGAAGACTCGCGTTTGTTAAAAGAAGATAGCTGACAAATACTATCTCGTCGCCACGGAATGGCTACATTTTTGATCCATCATGTGGTTCACTAAGCAGCAAAGTTTGAGAAAAACGACAATGTAGGATAGATGCCTACTAGAGTGAGCGCAGCGATCTTGAATATTATGGCTCCTACAAACAGCGTGTTGCTAATGAAGTAATATTTTCAAATAAAATTGAATTCATCAAAGAAATATCAAATTTTGAGTAGCGATGAAAATAAATAGTATGTTGTGTATTATTGCAAGCATAATTATTAGCTTAGTGTGATTCGAACGCTAGGAATTTAATTAAAACAAACATTTTGAACATTTTGATACAAATGGAGAAAGTTTATCATGGAGCCGTGTGTTGCAATTATAAATTTCCGACAGTTTCCAATACACTCACGAAGAAATAAATAAATTAGGGTTGACCGGCGACTCTTCGGGGTCGCGCCGCGCCCAGCCTGATAAATGTTATAAATTGTCGTGGGGGTGGAAAACTAGTGCGGAAAACAATAAATTGCGTATCTCGAAGCGGTAGGGATAAGGGCTTTTTCGAGTAAGTGTATTGAAAAACAATACCTCGTGATCTTAACTGTTGGTTCTGGCTCTTAAGACTTGTAGGAGTCTGGAACAGACTCACGGTTTTGTACCTTATAGGAATACTAGCTTCTGCCAGCGGCTTCGGCCGCGTGTAGAGTTAGTTTTGTCTTAGCGTGATGATATATATAGCCTTTCTCGATAAATGGGCTATGTAACAATGATATAATTTTTCAAATCGGACCAGTAGTCCTGAGATGAGCGCGTTCAAACAAACGAACTCTTCAGCTGTATAATATCTTTCAAATCGGACCAGTAGTCCTGAGATGAGCGCGTTTAAACAAACTAACTCTTCAGCTGTATAATATTTTTCAAATCGGACCAGTAGTCCTGAGATTAGCGCGTTCAAACAAACGAACTCTTCAGCTGTATAATATCTTTCAAATCGGACCAGTAGTCCTGAGATGAGCGCGTTTAAACAAACCAACTCTTCAGCTGTATAATATTTTTCAAATCGGACCAGTAGTCCTGAGATTAGCGCGTTCAAACAAACGAACTCTTCAGCTGTATAATATCTTTCAAATCGGACCAGTAGTCCTGAGATGAGCGCGTTTAAACAAACCAACTCTTCAGCTGTATAATATTTTTCAAATCGGACCAGTAGTCCTGAGATTAGCGCGTTCAAACAAACGAACTCTTCAGCTGTATAATATCTTTCAAATCGGACCAGTAGTCCTGAGATGAGCGCGTTTAAACAAACCAACTCTTCAGCTGTATAATATTTTTCAAATCGGACCAGTAGTTCCTGAGATTAGCGCGTTCAAACAAACGAACTCTTCAGCTGTATAATATCTTTCAAATCGGACCAGTAGTCCTGAGATGAGCGCGTTTAAACAAACCAACTCTTCAGCTGTATAATATTTTTCAAATCGGACCAGTAGTCCTGAGATTAGCGCGTTCAAACAAACGAACTCTTCAGCTGTATAATATCTTTCAAATCGGACCAGTAGTCCTGAGATGAGCGCGTTCAAACAAACCAACTGTTCAGCTTTATAATATTAATATAGATTTGTATTTTTTTTTCTAAACGTAATCGAACATTCTTGATAATTCATTGTTTTCCTTTTCAGGATTACCGATACCATGAGAGTTAGTGAAGGAGATTTCTCGCAAGATTTTGTGAAGATTTTTGACAAGTTTTTACATAGTTTAGTAAGTGATTTTCTTATTTTAGATATTAAGCTTCTTGGGTCTCTAAACTTAAACAATCCATCATTTAGTTATGTACTTATGTTTTAATGTAAGATATTCTATGACTGTTGTAGAAAAGAATAATAATATTAAGAAAAATATACATGAATACTGAAAAGATAGTCGTTTTGAATCGATATTTACATATCCCAATTAAATGGTTAAAAATTGCATGCATATTATGCAATTTTTTATGCTTAATTATTATTTTTTTCTAACATGAAATATTTATTTGCTGCTAATAAGAAAGAGATATTCAAGACGTGGACTATGACGTCAAAGTTTAGCACGCCCATACAGCCACCATAGAGAACGGCCTTGTGGAGCGAGGCACATATTTAAATTGTTATTATCTCGTTTGCTTTTTTATCAATTTTCATATTGTTTTGACTGTCAATGTTCTATTTTTGTATATTTATTGACAAACTGGTTAGATAACAAATATTTTTGTCATGCATATTCCCTATTGCCACAATAATATACTTATGAAAGTAACTACAATTGTATACCTACACTGAAAAAAAAAATAACACTTAAAATGTTAACCTAAGCCTTTTTGTTCATGATTTGTGTGAAAAAAGATTGTATTTTAATGAATTTTATGATATTATTTGAAGAAAAACGATGCTTCTTGTCTTTTCGGAAACGTGTTAAGTGCTACAACGTTTTATACTACAACTTCTGAATAAATAGTACTTATCTCGTTAGCGTTGAGTAGTATAGCCACTTAATAGCTAATGATAGCGTATCAAACAAATGAAAAGACTTAATGTTGCATTTATCATAATAGTACCAACTAGAAAGGTAGATAATGATGTGGCTTCCATTAATTGAAGTGTTTGTGGGTGTCTAGGGGGGGGTACATCTCACCTAGGTACTTACGTGGGGGGTGGGAGTCTTGGCAAGCAAATTTTGAATGATCTTACGTATAATTAGAGGGGGGGGGGGAGAGGGGTCGAGCCTAATATCACGATATCTCATCAGGGGTCGGGTGTAGTAAAACCAATCTCTAAAATGATATCACGTAAATAATGGACGCCTCTAATTTAAAACGCGATCTCCACTCAAAAAGACTAAGATTTATCAATTTTTCTAAGTTTCTATATGGCACTATTTTGATATTATTATTGTTCTCTTTATTCATAAAGACATGTTTAAACTGTATTTTCAAAAATTTCTTTAAAACAAAAGAACCTCCTAAGATGATGGTCAAGGCTCGTGCTATCTGAAAGTACCTACAATTATTATCGTCGAGTCCACTTCCCACATGTCGACAACCTCGCAAGTCAAGTTAAAATCTTGTATTGGCTACATTTTCCGTCTTTTACATTCTTACATTATTTTTTTTTTTTTTTTTTTTTTTTTTAGTCGTTATAAACTAGTGCTTGACTGCGATCCCACCTGATGGTAAGCAGTGATGCAATCGTCGATGGTGAAGCGCACTAGTTTATTAAAAGCCTATTCACTCTAGCCTTGAAGACACCCAAATCATAATCGGACGGAAAAACCGCAGCAGGCAGATTGTTCCAGTCCCTCGATGTACGCGGTATGAAGGACGAGGCGAAACGCTTAGTCCGGACCGTAGAGGTTTGGACAACGTAAGGGTGGATACCCGCCGTACGACGGCTTGTCCGATGGTGGAAAGGGGATGGCGGAATCAATTCATGCAATTCCTGCGCACACTCTCCGAAATGCATCCTGTAAAAAACCGAAAGGCTGGCTACCCTGCGCCTGTGCTCAAGGCTTTGTAGATTGGAGTTAGCCAAATCTGGATCCCCAATTAACCTCTTTGCACGCCTTTCCACTGAGTCCAAAGCTGCCAGGTGGCATTTTGCAGCTCCAGCCCATATGTGGCTGCAGTACTCCACACACGATCGGACCTGTGCTTTGTATAACATTAGAAGCTGTCCCGGTGTGAAGTACTGCCGGACCTTTGCCAAAACGCCGAGTTTCCTAGCAGCTATCTTGGCCTTGGACTCAATGAACCGCCCAAAGTTCAGATCGGAGGAAATTTCAACTCCCAAGAGCTGAAGGCGGTCGGTGCATTCCAGGGATACATTCCGGAAAGCAGGAGCCAAGGTGAACGGGCTCCTTTTAGCGGTGAATAGACACGCTTGTGTTTTGGTGGCGTTGAATCCCACCAAATTGGCTTCGCCCCACTTGGAGACTGCCTGAAGTGAGTCATTCGTACGCTCTACCATAGCCTCTCTTTCAGACTGGATTAGCTCCTTACTAGCCTGAGTACTCGGCATGTATCTCTCTACAACTGTGCTATCATCTGCATACCCATAGATACCGGGCAGCAGCAGATCGTTGATATGGAGCAGGAAGAGAGTTGCAGAGAGAACAGACCCCTGAGGAACTCCGGCATTAGTTATCATGGGCTCTGATGAGCATCCGTCGACAACAACTCGGAGGGACCGTTCACTCAGGAAGTCTTTTATCCAGTTAATCAGGCCAGGAGAGATGCCGTACGTTGGAAGCTTACTCAAAAGGCTAGCGTGCCATACCCTATCGAAGGCCTTCGAGACGTCTAAGGAGACTGCAAGTCCTTCCCCATTCTTCTCGAGGGCCTCGCCCCACAAGTGAGTGACCCCAGTAGACCGATTGCGACGAAACCCGTACTGTCGGTCACTGAGGAGATTGTTACCTTCCAGGTATGCCATGAGGCGCGAGTTCAATACACGCTCCATAATCTTGCAGAGTATGGAGGTTATTGAAATCGGCCGATAGTTGGTAGGTTCGGCACGACTGCCCTTTTTGGGCACGGGCTGCACGTTGGCAAGCTTCCAGGACTTCGGCTCTATACCAGTCCTATATGAGAGGCGAAACAAGCGTGTCAGAATTCAGAATCGTTCAGAATTTCAATAATGATTGCACGCCTTATGATTCGATCCACCAATGTATCTGGCTTATTGGCTACAATAATACTGTCAGAGATAATGGACGATTTCAGTACAATGCGACATGCCTCTTGATTGGGTCCAACACCACTATATCAGGCTTTTTGGCTACAATTAATAGTCCTATTAGTGATGATGGACTGATTCTAGTACAATATGAATATTATTATCAATGCTATCAAAAATATCTGCATTTTATATGAAAAATTAAGTTTAATTTTTTGACAATTACTATTTTTTTAAATATTAGGTATACTTGTTTTAAATATTTGTTAGCATGTACTATGCTAAGATTTGCTGTAAGTTTTTTGGCAAAAATATACCATAATGTAGGTACATTTTTGTTGTTTGTTTTTTTTAATTGTTTTACAAATAAAATAAATGATTATTATAATTATGACATTATATATCGTTAAAATAAAAAATAAAATAAAGGCTTGCATTTATTAGCAAAGCTCTTGTTTGGACACGGTTCCAGAAAAGAAAATTTTGTACTTATTGTGTTATTCTACTATTCAGTATACCCTATATAGTGCGTTGTTTTATTTTTATATGGGTATCTATAAACTTTATTTTTTAATCGTTTTGTTTCGAATACTCTATTAAGATTAAGTTAAACATATTTTGTTGTTGTGGTGTAGGCTTAGGTATCTAAACTAATATTATAAAGAGGAAAGATTTGATTGTTTGTTTGTTACCGATTTAACTCAAAACTACCTACCTGACTGATTTCAAAAATTCCATCACCAATTAAAAGCTACATCTTCACTGAGTAACATAGGCTATAATTATTATGTTTAAAAAAAGAGATCTCTACCTAAATGAACAACACAATTTTAACAACTACCTAAATCCCAAAACATAACCCCCATCCTCGACACAACAAAACTCCTAAATTGGAACAATGTAGATAACCCAAGGGTAACAATGTTCCAATTAGGATAGAGATCTCTTTTACCTTGGTATCAAAATGTAACATATTTTTTATATTATATACGTTATATGGCAGAACAACTTTTACCGAGTCAGCTAGTATAAAATACAGGTAAATACAGATAGTTAATATCAAACTAAAGTCTACATTGATCTAGAAGAAGGTTTGTGTACTAATACCATAAAAATGCCAAGAGATTTTGCTGTTGATTTTGTTACTCATCATAATTATTATACTAAGAACTTACTCTCTGTATATTTGTAAAAACTGAAGGTTTATTATGACCTGAACTTATGAAAGCTGAAGTTTTCGCTGAAATTATTTCGAAAGGAGCGCTATCTATCTTCAGACTCTTACTTGACCAAATGTTTGGAACATGGTGCCTTCGTCAGTTCTCTGTATCATCACTAGATGTCCTACCAATCGACAATGCGTAGTTTTTGCCCTTTAAATAAATGTATATAATTATGACAAATAATACCTTTATTGGAAGGGTAAAAACTGTTTTAAAGTATTTTTTCTATGGAAACAATTACACATTAAATTACTTATGAATTGTAAATCAAAATAAAATGCTAAAATGTGTTCTCATAACTCATTATTATCGGTTTTACAAAATAATTATAGTTATTGGGTACCGATGTTTTTATTGTTTATATTGTAAGTATCAATATGATAATTACCAGATATTATGTTTTTTTTCGATTGTATGTTTAGTACCTATTCAAATATTCATTTTTATTAAATGTTTAAAAAACTATTAAAACTATGTTACATAAATATTCCTTAGTTTTATTTTACCGCTACAAATCAATCGATTGAGGCCTTTACCCGGGGAAAACAGTTACCAGAAAATAACTTGCCTTGTAAATTAAAAAAATGACTGTTCGACATGATTTACATAAAAGAAGTTCATTAAAGCCAAAAAAACATGTTTATGAAGTGAATTCCTGAAACTAGGGGTAATGAGACAGCTCTGAAGCGGGGACAGTCGCGGTAGGCGCCATTCAGTCCGCGCAGTTTGCGGCAGTAGGCGCCAGACTGTCGGGCGGGTGGCACCGACCTTGAGGCGCCGTCAACACTTTGGCGCACAACACCACCGCGCATAGAACATGACTAGATACTCGATATTTGAGCCACGTTTCCTCAGCTGACACTTTAGACTTACGGGCTTTCCAGTTTTCGAGTGTATTGAATATATCCATCAATACTTATCGGGATTTTCGGAATTTTTGACAGCGGCATGTGTTTGCGACTTTCGTGACGTACTGCGTGTGTTTATCGTTTTTGATTATTTAACTGTTGTATGTGTTTTTGATTTATTTGAATGTAAACAATGGCTGCTGCTCAGGATACCGGTAAGTTGTTAATGAGTTGTATTTTTGGATGCTAATTACAGGTAAATTCTTTAATTACCTTTGTTATTAGTTCAGTAAAGGGCAATTTTAGCAGATCGCATTTAGTAGAGAGGAAGATTTTAGGTGATATAAAGTGCAAACGATACTTAAACGTAAATAGGTAGTACTTAGAAAAAATCAGCTAGTTAATTAAACGTGTTCAGTTAAAATATTTTAGGTACTGTTGTTACTGGTAGGTTGCCAATTCGATGTCCGATAGTTAGGCAGTCATCTTTATTACTCTTTGATATGAATACGATATCATATTATGTAATATAACGGATGTTTTCTTTGGCCATTGATGGCCGATAGCTGGAACTCTCGCAGTAAATTTATACACCGAAACTAATTTAATATGAAGCAATATGTGATTATAAATATTAGATAGAGTATTCAATGCCTAAGTAATTACGTAAGTTTATATCTTGGTTGAATTAAAACTTTACTTAGAATTAGACAATGATAACGGTAGATCAGAATGCGAACTTTCGACCCTTGATGCGGGTAGGTACCTATAGGTTCGCAGCTTGGCGGGTAAAAGTTCGCGTACCGGGCAAGTAAATTGTGGGGAATGAGTGAAAAAACTATGAATAGTAAAAGAGTTTTTTTATTGTTATAAACTAGTGCATTGCTTATCGTTAGGTGGGATCGCAGTCAGGATCCCACCTAATGATAAGCAGTGATGCAATCGTTCATGGTGAGACGCACTAGTTTGTTAAGAGCTTATTCACTCTAGCCTTGAAGACACCTAAATTATAATGGATGGGAAGACTGCAGCAGGCAAACAGTCCTTCGATGTACGCGGTATAAATGACGAAACGGTCCGGGCTAAGACGATTACTGAAATAGTTTATCTTGATATGGCTGTTTGCTTGCCACCAACTTAATCATAGATGCGTCGCTCATCACTTCTTTCCCCACGGAGATAATGGCACTGCGAACTCTTACCCGAGGCGTGTAGTTACCCCTAATTACTCTAATCAAAACAAAGCCTGATCTGAGTGAACACGGATGTGAAGCTTAAGGTAGCATTCGTTTCTTAGCGACCACAACCCGCAACCACGATGGAGTACCGCGACCCACGTATGGATTTATATGGTACCAGTCCCGCGACACGGTCGTTTGTTTTTTTTGTTTGGTTTGTTTTATACTCCACAAACATCCATACTTAGCATCTCTACAGATGGGGGTTCTCATACGGATCCGATCTTCAGTGTTAGTGTGGCGTCTCTCTGCAAACCATGTTCCACCTTCCATCCTGCAACACGTGCTCTGTTACTTGTTCACGTAGGGAATTAATGACAATATCAGTAGACGGCACTGCCGTGGCCGAATACTGGGCCAGGCAAGGAATTTAACAAGTTTTACAGATAATTTAATATTACAGATAGAAAATACCGATATTCAGCTAAATCCGGCTTGACTGGAAGCCGACCCAAATATATTTGGGAAATGACTAGGATGGTGACGTTATTATTACAGAGGGTCACGCGACTCGTTCGCGGACGCGCTTCGCCGTTGCTAAGAACCGAATGCTACCTTTAAGAATTTGTGCGATCAGCCATGAGTCATCATCATCTGCTTAGCCTTTTCCCATCTATATTGGGGTCGGCTTTCAGTCAAGCTGGATTTAGCTGAATACCAGTATTTTACGAGGAGCGGCTGCCTAGCAGACCTCCACAACCCATTAACTGGGGTAACACGGTACTTCATGGCAAGACTTGACGATGGCTTGGTTCATTGATCTCTGTTCTATTCCAGTGTCAGGCCTCGAGTGCCTTACTCAGCTAGACAACGTCGTGATGAACCAGCTGGTCTCCAGCTACAAAGGCAACAACTACACCGTCTATAGCGGCAAGGAGGTCCTGTTCAACCTGGTGGAAGATACGGAGGGGCTCAGTCTGCTGTCCGGTGGCAGCCACCGGGGGTTCCACATGAATGGAGTCGATAACTTCGGGAGAAAGGTGAGCACTTGAGCAGACTTACGTATGCTGTAGAATGGTACATAAGACAACTGTGGTGATGAAAGTCGGTTCGGAAGGTTCCTGGTTTTTATCTTTTTTGTCAACTCAAAAAAGAAAGGTCTGTTACCAGGCTGTATCTCACTATAGTAATACTAAAAACAGAATAAAATAACTATTTAAATAGAGCGTGATTTTCTTTAGGTTTTGGCTGGTTTTTTAAAGTGTCTGTTACCTCAGATGAAGTATTTGATTGAATATGTAAGATTTGATTATGAAACATCTAATTTTATTTAAACAAGACTATTTCCAGGTTGGTCCCATTGTTATTACAATCCAATTCCAATGATGGAAGCTATAAGAAATTGAGGGAATTCCTAAAATATTTTAAGCATATAGATTGCTATTTTGGTCGGTATTTCTTTCAACAAGACACGTATTTGCTTCTGCAGAAATAACCATTTGATGAACTGGAAATGATAAAATCGTTGATAGTTCATGGAACTACACAATCACATACATATCTCGATTAAAAAATCTAAATTACAAAGTGGTGAGGTATAAATCGAAATGATTTGATGATAAAGCCGGAAAGTGGAACTCTGTATTATGAAGCTATACGAGTATACATATTTTAGCTGCGTTTGGGCTAATTAGTATTCTCTTGAAATGCGCTTTGGTTATGAGGTACTATCAAACAGATCTAATGATGAAGGGGTAAGTTGGTCTCTGTTCGGTCTCATTAGGATTGTCGTGAGATGCACTTTGGCTATAGGGTGTCATCGAATCGAATTTATCTGAGGTTAAAGCCAGTAGGCACAATAAAATCCACATATTCTTGGGCTTTCGAAATGATCATGATTTCAATGGTAATATATTCTATAGTCACTATACAACTTGCAAAGTTTTGTTAAGTTGTGGAGAGTACACACGGCGGCGGAGATTGCGTAGCAGGTTATAAATGTGTGCGCCGTGTACCGCGTGAAACACAACAGGTATTATCGTTGTGTGCTACAAAGTAACTCGTCGTTTCTACACTCACACTCTTGCAAAAAGCAATTAGTAGCCGTATACCACTATGAAAGTACCTACAGCAAGAATTGGCTACTGTTGTTATCGGCGCCCTGGCGCAATGCGTATGATACGTGACTGACGAGTAAGAGGTCCCAAGTTCGATTCCAATCGTCTGGTGTAACAGAAAGTTTGCTTGTTTTTATTTTCTATTTGACCTTTTTTTTAATAGTAATGTTATAGTTACTCTCATAATAATTAAAATATTTTGAAAATATTGTGACAAAGAAAACTGCGATAACGATCCAATTATGTTTATTACAACTTATTAATTACATACATTAAACGGAATGGTCACAATTAACGAATCTGTTCATGATTATCCTTAATACAATATATAAAGTGAAAATATTCTAACGGCCGAACGCATAGTCCAGCTAATGGTTCATTAGCGTCCATTAAAGTTAAGTATTGTCAAACCTTCACTGAAAAACTGTGTAAAACTGTCAATGTGACAATTTCTTAAGTGATGATTAACGTTAATGAATGTCCCTGAGTCGGGCCGTTAGTCAGACAAGGATGGACGTCACTTTTTTTTAAGTTTTTTATTAGTGACATAAATCAACATGTTATCAAGAATGAATTATGATAGATATCGCAACTCTTGATCTCAATAACAATAACATCATGTCACATAATACAACAACAGTATAATTACCTACAGCTTACTTCTTAGTCTTTTTTTTTACTTATCAAAGTTATCAATCAACATGTTTTAAAAAATGAACTATGATAGGTATCGTAACTCTTGATGTCCAAGTAACCTTGACTGGTATTGCGACCCCCTACCTCCACTAACTCACCGGGACCCATCGATGACATCCAGCCCCAATAACTAAGGTGAATGCTTCAGGTCAGCCCGCGAAATTCAAATTTTCTTACGTTTTTTGCATTTTGTAAGCCAGTTGGTAAAGTTTTAGAATCGCGGCTTTCGAAGGACCAAACTAGCGTTGTATAAGTTTAGCGGGAAAATAATTTTTACGTTGGATGATATATTGGACACAGAAATTGAGCTAAAGGAAGTAGGTATGGGAAGAGTATTGTGACTTACTTGGAGATCTGGATGCCAGGTTTCTGCACTGACTGCCGGGTGGATGACGACACTCCCACGTGTTCTCGGATGCTTCTCACTCGCGGTTAACAAATCGGTTATATTTCGCGTCACTGTGTCTTTGTGTCGGCCAACACGTTAATTAGGAGGTTTATGGTTCAGCGATTAGATATTAGGTCACCGCGGCGCCGCGGGTTTTCCTGGATCAGCGGGTTATTAGCGGTGGTGCTGTGCGGATGGAGTCTTGAAGCAGAAGAGAGCGGTCAACCAAAAAATGGCGACCATTTTTGCAGCGGGCGGAAATGTTCCTGATTGGCTTAGCGGCGAACAAGCTTTCTCATTCGCCGGCATGGGATATGAGGATATGGGGAGTTGGAGTATGATTGGCTCAATACTGTCGTCCAATATGAATGATTATAATGTGTGAGATGCGTTTGGATACATGATACAAAAAATGTTTATAGGGCTAGCTTGCGTAAGCATTCTGCCCGGCTTTCGAGGATATGAAGTATACTCAAAAAGTAAGGAGTCAAATTAAAGCGGATTGAAATTAAATTAACTTGGACAAAAGAGAAAAGTTATAATGAAAATATGTGAACTACAGCTAAATTAGATGTTTAATTACGCGGTGGTATTATTGAGAAGGTAAAGGACATAGTTTAACAACGGGTCTTTTGAAAGAGCCACTGCATGTCTTCACCATGGCAACGCGAGTTATCCCATCCTTGCCGGGAAAAATCTCGGTGATTATGCCCATTGGCCAACGTAGAGGAGGGACATCATCCTGATGCATGAGAACCACTGTACCAATCTTAATATTGTCGGCGGCATTCAACCATTTTTGCCTAACTTGCAAGTTATGTAAGTATTCTAAACGCCACCTTCTCCAAAAGCTACAAACCATTTGGTCAAGCAATTTTTTGCGGCAAGTTAGAGGTTTCGTCGTTTCGGGAACGTTCACGACAGGCAACGTAGTTAACGGAGAAGCCATTATAAAATGAGCGGGAGTAAGCGGTTCTGGGTACGGATCCTCACTCAGGACACAGAGCGGTCTGGAATTTAGAACTGCCTCAATTTCAGTGAGAACAGTCGAAAGCTCCTCATAAGTAAGAAGTTGAGAGCCGATAACACGATATAAATGCGTTTTAGTAGATTTAATATTTGATTCCCACAGCCCTCCAAAGTGGGGGGCGCGGGGTGGAATCATTTTCCACTCTATGCGGTAGCGGTTAGCAAGTAGTTCTTGTAATTGAGCCTTGGCTCCAACGAAGTTTGTTCCGTTATCAGAATATAAATAAGAGACGGGGCCTCTGCGGGAAATGAATCTTTTAAAAGCTGAAATGAAGGTGTCCGATGACACGTCGGTAACCAATTCAATATGAACTGCTTTGGTAACGAAACAAATGAATAAGCATATGTAAGCCTTCTGACTTCTTTGGCCTCTGCGTCGACATAAGGTTACTTTAATAGGACCAGCGTAATCCACACCAGTATGAACAAAAGCTTTAGTCTCTTGTACGCGGCAAGCGGGTAAATCAGCCATCTTTGGACTGGGGTGAGAAGGAGAAACTTTGAAACAAAAGTTACAAGCATGTACCCTTTGTCTGACGACACCTCTGGAAGAGATGATCCAATATTTTTGGCGTAACAGAGAGGTAAGAAGGTTTACACCGGCATGACAATGAATGCGATGATAATAGTCTATTAGAACATGTGTAAAATTATCATGTTTAGGTAAAAGCGCGGGATGCTGAGCTTCATAAGGAAGGTTCGCATTTGACAACCTGCCACCAATTCTAATTATGTTATGCTCGTCTATAAATAGATCGAGTTTCTTAAACTGTGAGCGAAGTTTTTTATTTTTAATCTCGTCATAAATATCTAAAAAATGAAATTGTTGAATACAATGAATTAAATAAATTTCAGCGGCAACCAATTCACGGACAGTAATTGTCTTATGTGACTTGTCATAAGGAATAATATGCAAAAATCTCAAAATGTATACAATTATGCGCAATATTTTATGTAACGATGTAAATTTTTGAGAAAGGCTATATATCAAGTTAAGTTCTGATACGGTAGATACTAATGTTAAAGATTTATTTTTAAACTCAGGCAATTGCTCGCTGCATGAGGAAACAAACGGAGTAATAGGCCACTCATCAGTTTGTCGCAGAAGCCATTCAGGGCCATGCCACCATAAATCATGGTTTAGTAACTGTTCGGGTAGAAGACCTCGAGACAGACAGTCACTAGGATTTTCTTTTCCGTTAATATGGTAAAAATGTTTAGGATCAAGATTTTCTTGACATTTAGCGACGCGGTTACTAACAAAAATGTTCCACTTGTGAGGTGAGGAATGAATCCATGAAAGTGTAATTGTAGAATCGGAAAAGGCAAATATTTTATTAATAGCGGTGCGAGAGCGGTAAGTGTCATAAACTAGTTTAATTAGTTTAGACAAAAGAACAGCGGCGCAAAGCTCTAGACGAGCCAGAGATACGACCTTAACAGGTGCAACTTTAGATTTAGCACACACCAAATTTACGTGTGTATTACCATTTGTGTCAGTGACATGTAAGTATATAACGCAGCCATACGCATTCAAGCTGGCGTCAGCAAAACCTACTATATTTGTCACGCAACCCATAGTAACGGCTACATGACGCGGCAATTTTAAAGAAGAAAGTAGAGGCAGTTGCTCTTTGAATTTTTGAAAGAGAAGTACGATAGAATCGGGTGGAGTTTCATCCCAATCTGTGTTTAATTTCCATAATTCTTTTATGAGTAATTTCGCGAATAAAACTACAGGAGCCACTAGACCGAGAACGTCCCACAGACGGGCAATAGTGGAAAGTATGACGCGTTTAGTACAACCTTTATCTAACTCAGATGTAGTAAAGGTGAAACAGTCCTCGGAAGGAATCCATTTGAGTCCAAGGATTTTTAAATTATCCCCGTCAGAGAAATTAATAGAAGAGCGGTTGGAGTGTGGAATAACCTCCAGTAATTCCAAGGAATTACTTGCCCATTTAGTAAGGTCAAAGCCCCCAGCTTTAAATAAGGCGATAAGTTCAGCGGAGAGAATCTTGGCTTCTTCTAGAGTAGGGGTCGAGTTAGCCAAGTCATCCATGTAAAGCTCATGAGAAGCGACAATGGATGCGCGCGGGAAGCGATGTTTTTCATCCTCTGAAAGCTGGCGCACAGTGCGCATGGCTAGAAAGGGACTGGGCTTGAGACCGAAGGCAACACGGTTAAATTTAAATTCGCGAACAGGTTCAGTAGTATTAAATCGAAACAATATTTTTTGATATTTTCGATGATCCTCAATAACCTTAATTCGAAGATACATCTGTTTTATGTCAGCTGTAACTGCAATAGGAAACAAACGGAAATTTAAAAGTAATAAAAATATGTCAGCCTGTAAATTAGGACCTGTATGCAGTAAGTCATTCAATGAAACGCCATTATGAGACTTAGCGCTCGCATCAAGGACAATGCGCACCTTAGTAGTTTGTTTATCATTCCTAATAACAGGGTGATGCGGTATGTAATATCCTATAGTCTGATCAACAGAACTAGGTGTAGTTTCAGTTAAATAATTTTGATCGATATACTCTTGAATTATTTCGTTATAACTAGCGCGCAAAGAAGGGTCGCGAAGCTTAGTTTTTTCCAAGTTAATTAAACGTCGATAAGCGACAGCATATGAATTTCCGAGTGATTCTGGATTTTTACAGAATGGTAAGGCAACACAGTACCTACCACTGGAGTCACGTGACACAGTAGAAGCGTACAGCTGTTCACACTCCCGTTCAGCGGGGCTCATAAAAGATTTTGAAGGTATTTCTTCGATATTCCAAAATTTATGTAAAGATTCGTCCAACGACAAAAAACAATGAGAATCATCTACTGTTAACGCGGTAGAAAAACATGAAGCGGTATTTAAATCGTCGAGACTGTTATTGTTATTATATAAACTAGAGGGTATCTCACCCATAATTATGTATCCAAATACGGTTTCAACAGCTGATGGCGCGGTAGGTGAGAGAATTCTGTTATGAAGTAATAAATACGGAAACAGTTTTGCCCCTAGAAGTAATTCAACCTCACCGGGCACGTGCCACAGGGGGTCGGCTAGCGGTAACTCGAATAAATGTTGCACAGCAGAGGTGTCAACCAAGTGAGATGGTAATTTATCAGTTATACAATCAATAACAAGAGCGGTTATTTTAAAAGAATTTGTTTTATTTTTTGCAGTAACTGTTATCTCCACGTAACCTATGATAGGCCGCGAAGAGGTTCCTACACCCTTTATAAATGAATTTGAAAGCGGTATAATATTTAATTGCAGTTTTTTACAACAGGCTGTAGTAATTATATTATTTTGCGAAGCGTTATCTATTAAGCACCTTACAGAAACGGATTTGTTATGTTTGTTATCAACATAGACTTGTGCTGTTGACAAAACAATCGTAGTACGTGGAGTCCTTATTCCTACGCGAGAACATGCACAAAGCGCCACCTGTTGTGACTGCGCGGAAGCGTCAGCTGATATCGATCGCTGCTGTGAAATTTGTTCCAAATGTAAAAGAGAATGATGTTTTTTGTTACATGTTCTACAGGTGTGTATAGATTTACACTGCGAGGCAGTGTGCGTTGTACTAAGGCAGTTTACACATCCGCGTTTATTTTTAACAAAATCCAAACGCGAACCGGCCGATATTGTTTGAAAGTTTGGACAGGTATAAAGCTTCCAATGATCCTTGCTACTACAATACATACAAGTTTGGTTATTGTTACAAGCAACAAATGTATGTACTGTACTATCACGTGATTGGCTACGACAAGAATTATTTTTATTATTGTTGTTACTTATGGATGCGGTCCGAGTTAAAGTAGATCTATCTAATATTTTTACTTGCGATTTTATAAATGCAACGAAATCCGTATAAGTAGGAATCTCCACATCTCTCATATGCATCTCAAATGAATGTATGATAGCGGGATCTAACTTTTTTAAAACTAAATTTAATAATATGAAATCCTTTAGGTCGTTAATTTTTAATTGTTCTAGTGCCGAAACAGACGCGTGAAAACTTTCAATAAAACTATTTAAAGAGGCGGAATTATTAATTGCGGGTTTGATATTTAAAATATTAGACATGTAGTGCGAGCCTAATGCTCGTTTATCTTGATACTTTTGAACCAAACTGTTCCAGATAGACGTATAATTATCCCCTGACGGAATAATTCCGGCGGTAATTTGCAATGCGTTTCCTTTTAGGTTACCTATTAAATATTGCACACGTTGAGAATCTGTAAGGTTTGAATTTTCATGGACATTTGATTTGAATGATTCATAAAAAACAGGCCAATTATCAATTCTACCATCAAAAAACGGAATCTGAATTGGTGGCAGCTTGACTGAGCATTTTGATTGCGGCGCGGTATCAGTAGACGCTGACGCTGAGTCCTTCAATGACCTTGAGGACTTCGCTTCAATAAGTGAGCGTATTCTCTCTACTCGCGTATAAACTCCGTCAAAAGATATTTGACTGTTATAATCTATTTTATGATCAGGATTTATTTGTAAAGAATATGTATTTATTTTATCTATGTTAGAAATAAACTCTTGACGAGTAACTGAGATTATTTGCGTGTCTGCCATAAACGTCTCAGCCGAACGTAGCTCAATACTAGTCGTATTTATTTTCTTTGATATTTCATACAATGACGATAAACGCTCAAAGATTGCTTGGTTTTTAGCTTGCAGTATTTTAACTTTTATTTGAAGATCTTCCATATTGGAGTAGTTCTAGTAACTATAGCGGACAAAATAATTTATGTTTATGTAGGTAGACTTCAAGAATATTTTATATTTTTTTATTTAAGTAGCGGGTGAAAGAAAATTATTGCGGTTGAGTTTATGTTATAGGCAAGTTTGCCGAACTAACTCACGATAATTAGCGGTTTTAATAATTCCCTATGCTATTTCAATGCAACAGGCGAACTATTAAATTGGTACAGTAGTTCCCAATGATGTAGGTAGGTACCTAGCGGGGAATGTAAGAACGATAGTATGCGTTCAATATGGCGGTTTTACGAATTCAGGTTAGATAAGTAGGTACCTATTTAACCTAAATCCTAGGTATGAGACCTATGAATGCTGATTCTATGAATCCGACTCGAATGGACCATTTAACTTATGGTAAAGTTTTAGAATCGCGGCTTTCGAAGGACCAAACTAGCGTTGTATAAGTTTAGCGGGAAAATAATTTTTACGTTGGATGATATATTGGACACAGAAATTGAGCTAAAGGAAGTAGGTATGGGAAGAGTATTGTGACTTACTTGGAGATCTGGATGCCAGGTTTCTGCACTGACTGCCGGGTGGATGACGACACTCCCACGTGTTCTCGGATGCTTCTCACTCGCGGTTAACAAATCGGTTATATTTCGCGTCACTGTGTCTTTGTGTCGGCCAACACGTTAATTAGGAGGTTTATGGTTCAGCGATTAGATATTAGATCACCGCGGCGCCGCGGGTTTTCCTGGATCAGCGGGTTATTAGCGGTGGTGCTGTGCGGATGGAGTCTTGAAGCAGAAGAGAGCGGTCAACCAAAAAATGGCGACCATTTTTGCAGCGGGCGGAAATGTTCCTGATTGGCTTAGCGGCGAACAAGCTTTCTCATTCGCCGGCATGGGATATGAGGATATGGGGAGTTGGAGTATGATTGGCTCAATACTGTCGTCCAATATGAATGATTATAATGTGTGAGATGCGTTTGGATACATGATACAAAAAATGTTTATAGGGCTAGCTTGCGTAAGCACCAGTTGATAGGTTGTATGAAGTTAAAAATACTTACGCGACTGTAAAACGTAACTAGTTATATAATTATAACCATAAAAATCGTTAATACAAGCCTCCAAGCTCACTTAGTTGCAGGAACGTTTTTGACCTCGAAAAAATCGTTCCAACACTTAGGTGAGCTTGGAGACTAGTATTGATGATTTTTATGGTTATAATTATATAATTAGTTACGTTTTACAGTCGCGTAAGTATTTTTAACTTCATATAACCTACCACTGGCTTGCAAAATGCAAAAAACGTAAGAAAATTTGAATTTCGCGGGCTGACCTGAAGCATCCCCCCTAACGTAATGCGACCACTAGACCTGCATGGGAGAATATTTTTGTGATGGTAACGTTCTCCATTTTTTCTGCATAATATTTTACGCCCATCCTTATCTGACTTAAAACACTTTTCATCACTAAATATAACTATGTTATTGCACCAATCGAAATCTATAAATTTTCTTGCAAACCGCATCCTTTCTTCCTTATGCAACGCCGACAGTAAAATTTTTTTCGCGGGCTTGCGACATTTAATTTTAAGTAAGTGGCGCCGAACAATTGTCATAGACACGTCGTGCATAATTGCAGTGTTTCTTGTTGTAGCAAAGCCGTCAGCGTTATACGTAGCAACAATATTTGCACCCAAAACTGCACAGTTTTCCTCTGTAAACAATCACAAAATTACGTTAAAACCTTACAAATATCAACAATGTTAAATTATTTTGCATTACCTATTTTAAGTTTGGATTTGTTACTTACCGGTAGCATTAATCTCCTCGAAATTTCACTTATGGATACATTTTGTTTATGTAATACTATTATCTCAGCCCTCAAAAGTGTAGACAAAATAATGAGACATGTTGTTTATTATTTGTAAAAAGTATCACTTTCCACAACGATTAATTATTTTTTGTCTCGGAGTAAGTTGTAGAACACACGATCGTGATAGGCAAAAGCGTTATGCCAGGTTAACTTATTATGCGACTCATTTCTTAGTAAATAACTAATAAAGTGGGTAGATGATAATATTCATACACTTAGTTTTTAATTACTCAGATACCCGCGAAACGAGACACGATAGTATAACAATAACAGCGCGGTCTCATAGGACCGGTTGGGGATTCAAACGCTAAAGCAAATATTCTAAGTTTTAGTTTTATTAAACTTCGTTATCATTATACTACAATAAAGTAGAAAAAAAATGTTTTGTCAATGGCTAGGATCGAACTCGATACACCTTTAACGGCAAGCAAGCACTTAATAATCAGTGCTAAATTACCATCTAATGAATGAAGCGAATTTGTTTATCTGATTCGTAGCAAACACATATATATGTGTGTGTGTATATCGAGTAGTAAACGAGTTTTATTTTGTTTACGAGTTGAGCTGGCTACATAATATTACTTGAATAGGTGAATTGGTTGGTGGTATGGTTTTACTTTATTTTTGATTTATACCCACAGCTACTTGATTATTGTGAACATTATTACTGATTACCTACCCATATCATAAAAACATACTTTCCAAAGATTAAGTGTAAGTGTTTGATGTTATTTTAAATAACTATAATAATTTCATAAGTGAATGTTTGCGAAAATAAAAAAAAAGTTGACAATGAAAGTATTGTCAACTAACAATAATTATAATAATAACGTATCTATTATTATATTACGTAAATAATATATGTATTATATATATATTATTAAATTATTTATATTACAAGTTATATACAAAAATTTCGTTAATTAATTTCGTAAATATACATAGTTTATATGTATAAAATTACAAAATTATATTTCGAATATTTTAATTATTACAAGAGAGTAACCATAACATTACTATTAAAAAAAAGCATGAGTAAAACAAAAAGAAAATAACAGATAATTAATTATTATGGGAGTAACTATAACATTACTATTAAAAAACGGGTAAATCAAATAGAAAACAAAAACAAGCAATCTTTCTATTACATCAGACGATAGGAATCGAACTTGGGACCTCTTACTCGTCAGACATGTATCATACGCATTGCGCCACGGCGAAATGACAGTGGCGGCGCGCGCGTAAGAAAACGGAACTAAGCCCCGCACTTCCCCTCTGGGCCGACCAATCGTAGCCGCTCGCTGGGATGACGATGCGCAGACGAGTTAATTTGTAGCACACAACGATAATACCTGTTGTGTTTCACGCGCTTGCGTTTAAACACACACATTTATTACGTTAGTGTGGGGGTGCTACGCGAAATAAGTAACAGAGTGTACCATAAGCAAAGACAGGAAAAACAAATTATACAGCCATTTTTGCCTCCAATGTTACAGAATCGTCAATTTTTCATATCAACCTGCTACTGTTACAGGTATTCTCCCTCCGGCGGCCAGGCATGTCCATTTCCGACAAGGTGGAGGTGTTCATGCACGACCAGCTGGTGAGCGTGATCCGCATGGAGTCCACCTTCCTCACGCCCGTCTTCAGCATCAACGACGCCCATGACTGCCCCACGCTGCGGCTCAAGGGGAAGATCACTGATACTTCGAACTACAAGGTAAGTTTTTGTACTTAAAATATAATTAGTCATCATTATCTGCCTAGCCTTTTTCCCAACTATATTGGGTTCGGCTTCCAGTCAAGCCGGATTTAGCTAAATACCAGTATTTTACGAAGAGCGGCTGCCTACCAGACCTCCACAGACTATTAAATGGGGTAACACGGTACTTCATGGCAAGACTGGAGTCAGATTTACTGGCTTCTGACTATCCGTAATGACTGCCAAAAATCTACAAATTAGTAACGGGAAATAATACTAATCTTTATGCTAAGCCTAACTATGTATTGTAATGTATGAGTAGGTAATTTTCGATGTTGCAACCTGTAGCCTAATTCACGTAAATTAAAATAAGTTAAATATCGTTGAAGTTTTGTAGCCGTTCGATCGAACTCACGTATTATCGGTATTCACGTGTTCCTAGAACGAAATTCGATAGAACGTCAATTTAATTGCCTTGAAACTAAACAACCTATCAACGGCTTATTGCCAGTTACGTCATTATGTATGTTCCCAGGATAATTATTTATTGACATAGCTGAAATCGAACGCCTTTAAAATTGGTGTTGTTCAAGCTTGATTGATGGATGTGAAGACGATGCTGTTCTAAACGACTAAGTCGCTACGATAGCGTTACGGTTTTGAATACGTGAATCGGGCCCTGGAGCTTTAAAATCAAGTTCTTCAAAAACTGCTGCCTCATGTAATGTAAATGTAATTTCTAACTTCTACCAGTGGCTTCACCCGCGTTGAAGTCCAATGAATATGTTCCAAGGGAACATATTCCAGCAACATGGTCTACTCTTACTACTCACAGTGCCGGATCAAGCTACCGCGGGGCCTGTAGCAAATTCTACCAAAGGGGACCTCTTATTTTTGTGTCGATGTACCTACGCTAACTATTTTTTGATAACCGTATAGATACTAAAAAGTGCAGGTAGCTTAGCACCTTAAACCTTTATACATGATGAGGAATCAAAACTTCTTTTTTTTAAATAGACTAAGGGGACTAGGTAGCGATGAGTTCAAACTAGGTAATTGCTTACATTGTCCTTATGGAAAATCTGAAAAAGATTCGAATTCATATGATATAGGCAAGTAAAGATAACATCTGGTTTTTATAGCTCTATGCAGAGCTCGTAGCATTTGCTAATTTACGTGGTTAATCCAGAACTGTAAAATCGTGTGCTAAATTTTATACAATTCAGTTGAATCATTTGGCCGTGAACGAGTCACATACTAAACTTTTACCTTTATAATATTATCGTGACAACTGACGCTTCCAGCTGCAGACACAAAGCAAGACGACGATCGGCAGCATCCACAAGAAGACGCACGACACGCTGAAGGAGGCGCTCTCCCGCAAGGACGACTACGCCATCAGCTTCCCGGCAGACCTGGCGCTCAACTTCAAGCTCGCCGTCATCGTGGCCAGCGTTCTCATCGTAAGTGTCTTGATTATATTTAACAGTTACAGTCTTAGTTATATTTAACAGTATTTAAAGTTGGTAAAAAACAAAAGGCCCGTTTTGACATTTGTTATCGCAAAGCTTGCTATAAAGTAAGCGCAAAAAAGAATAGTACAATATATCCCATCATATCATTTAACGCCCCAAAAAAATAATGTATTTTTTTAAAACACTTCTGTTGTTTTTTTTTCGTTCTTTCAGTTTCAATCCAAGTTACATTCTAGGGTCTTTCTTATTCTAGGGTCTGTCAAAAAGGGCCTTTTATTTTTTGTAAATTTTACCATTTCATGTTATTTAACGTTGCCGATCAGATTAATTTTAACGAGTTTGAAATAGTGGATCAGGGGCCTTACCATGACCTAAAAATGACAAGCGTATAAACTAACTAGAAAGAGGGAAGGAGCTGTAATAACAATCCTCCCGGCAGAATTTCGATCTCCGTGGCCAATATCAATAGAGATCACAGCCAAGTACGCAGGAGATATTTTAGTGCACCAGTATGTGCGTAAACACAGGTGACCGGAGAGAGATCAAGCGCAGGACCGACGGCTTTACGTGCTTTCTGAGGCAGGGGGTATACACCACCAACTTCGAAACTTCGGGCAGCTGTAGAGTTATTCCTAATGGAAAAGCCCATTAGCACTCTTTGCCCGACTAAGGAATCGAATCCAGAACCCCACGCTCAGCAGTCACTCCTGCGACCTCTAGACCAATGAGGTAGCTATACACCCTATATAGCTCCATCCTTTTTACAATTCAGTTTAGGTCAAATAGATCGCGTTAAGAACTAGTGGTAAGGCCTCTGTCCACATCAAAATTAAAGGCCTTGTAATTCTATCTTTTACTTATTTACGCTATAGTCTGTCTAATAAAAGCGCGACTGGAGAAAAAGAGGTAAAATCCAAAAAAAAAATGGTGGTATTACCAACTAGTAGGGGAATCATGTGACATCAATCTTGACATTTCACAATTTTTTTTTGTTTCCTATAATTGCGGCAGAATAATGTGCCCAATTAAATTAAAAAAAAAAACTCCAAGTCGCGCTTTCATTTGACGCACTCTATATATATTATAACAAATACATAATTAGCATTTCGGTTTGTTTGTTTGTCCTAGGACTTCAGATTCCACGAGTACAAGTAACGGAGCGCCGCACAACATTTCCGTTTATCTTATTTTTTTCATATTCATCTTGTAAAAAGCGTTTTTTTTTATCTGTGATAGTAAGCTAAGTATGGAACAGGCTCTCTTGAATCTGATGTTTAAGCTTCTAGTATTCTAGCCACTGGACTATCGGGCCGTGGAATGTAACTTATTAAGCGAATTTAAATTATATACTTAGAAAGAAATAGGCATTGAACTAGTATCTAATCTTCGGGTCTCCGTCTCGAATATCGAATAATCAATATTATTATAAAATACCTTAATTCCGTTCTCAATATAACGTTATTTGATAATGCGAGTTCAAAGAACTAAATACAATTAGCGATTCCGAGATATTTTAAAAATCGAAAGAATCGGAGTCGATAAAATAAACCATCGAGTCAACCATCGATTCGCCGTTCTAAAAAGTAATCGAGATGTTTTTCGATTGTTTCGAGTAAACGGAATCGATCGCTACTATTCGATTATTCGAATCAGTCATTCTCTATCGATAGGTACCATAAACCATCGAGAAATAACTCGCGAATGAACGCGCTATGCACCAGTCGCAATAACAGACAGAGTCGAATTCCAGTCAAAGTCGAAATAGTCGAAAATCATCAAGATGTTCGCATCGCTAAAAACAATTATTGTAAAAAAAAACAAAGTTGATAATTAGCTCTATTTGGTTTCACGTTCCTGAATTTGACTTGTGCCAAAGACTATACCTTTATTGCCTTTGTCATCTTAAAAGTTCTTGTGATCGTGATTAGATGCCACTTATTTGAGATTTTTATCTATCCAGTATGATTAAATTAAAAATTAAAACTATTTGTAAAAGAGATGTCACTGCTAACTAGCTTAATTTGCGTCACGGTGTCCTCACTTTCTCGCGAAGAAGGTGACGGAACGCGTGAAGGAATGGACATCCTCACGTCCCAGTCGCCAAGCCTCGACCCCAACTACCACCCACCGTAGGCTTGCGGACGACGAGCAAATGGGTAGCTCGCCGTCTGGCCATTTGGTAATCAAGTCCCAGTCTTTGATAGTAGTGTTCCTCAAAGATATGTCAATAAACCCAGGGGCCCCGCTTACAGGGACCTTGACCACTGGGACCACTTCAGAAGAGGAAACTCGTGGTACTAGAATGGAAGCTTAACTGAAGGAACATAGGTGTGGTGGGAGTGGCGGGAGAACTTGGACTTTTTACTGAAAATACGAATTAAGCTAGTTGGCTGAGACAGAGAATAAATAACATTAAAAATAACCATGAACTAAATTTTCAATTGAAGAAAAAAATATATAAATGACAATAAAACAAAGAGAAACGGTTTATATTAAAAAGGTGTATTTTCGAAGATATTTAGAAGATACCTACGCCATGTCTTTTTAGGTCTACCGCATGGTTAGATAGATAGATAAAGCGTATATTAGCCACAACACACACACACCAAAGCACAAATTAAATAATAATAAAAAGTAGGCAATTACACGAATATAATAACAAAAAAAAGTAGACACTTAGATAAAAGCAAAAGAAAAAAATATTATGTACATAGTTTGGATTTTGGGTGTTTAGAAACTACAATCCGGTCACATTAACTTGACGCATCTCTGAAATGCGCTTCCCACCACATTCGATTAGCTCACCCTGCAAGTGTCAGGTATGGTCAGCATCTTTGTTATCGATACGCGCGTCGATAATTTGGCTAGTTCTCTGTTGTTGTTATATTGTTTTTGGACATTATTTCACCGACGCCAACCGTCAAGTTAATGTGACCGAGTTGTACTTTAACCCCAAGAAATCAGAATTCCCAAGACTATCTCAGCATGCGGTAGACATGACCTGCCCGGTCTACTTTACTTTAGTGGCTATTTTGTGAAAGTCTGCGATTTGCGTTAACTTGTATTTACTTAATTCATTTTTAGAACTAGAAATACTTAATTTAAGTTTAAAATATAAATGTTTATTTAAAAACTATTTGGTTGTTTTATTTTTGTCCTAGTTTTTGGTTACCACACTTAATTAAGTTATGACGTAAGTAATACCGAAGTGGGATTTGCTAGATATGTAATAGCACAATATACTAATATAAGAAATAAGCACAGATGCTCTCCCTTTTTATGGACCTTACGAAAAAGCTGTTACGAAAATAATAGAAACAACATAGAACAAGGAAAGAGAGGCCAAAGAAAAGATGGATAGCTTGTGTGAAAACAAAATGATAGCATGACGGGTCGTAGGACTGAATGGAAAAGAAACGTGTTATATATAATATATATAATAACATAGGACTTGATTCATCTCCCATGTTGAGAATAAAAAGATAAGCAACGTAGAACAAACAGATGGTTGCAAGCCTGGCATCCAGAAATAAGAATTATTATAATCTAGTCCGCAAATATTCAACACACGAGAAGACATACAACCAACATAATATTTATTGCACCATAAAATGAGGGAGGAAATGTATCTCGTTTTGGCTGCTCTTAAGTTCGCTCGTCTGATCCTTATGCTATGTCAATAAAATATATAGAAGTAATAAATTACCGGAAAACATTAAACAAGTATGCAATAAAACCAGTATATTTTAAAATGTATACTTAATTAAATGAACATCTGAAAGATAAAATTATTAATAGAAAATTATAAATGTTTAGTGTATGAGTCACAAAAAATAAAGAACTTGAAATATACGAATGTAATATTACGTTGCAATATTTATAAGATATTTAAGCAAATACTCGTAAATAAGTGACTGATGAAAATATACAGGATGTGTCAGACATCGACGCACAAACGAATACCATGGATCCAGTATATGATTCTGGACACCCTGGTAATGGATTTTTTTTCGGCACACCCGATATTAAATACAATAAGCTGCTACCAGCGGCTTCCCCTGCTCTATGCGCTTCGGATCCATCGGATTCCCGCGACCCTCATCAGGTCATCGGTACACCTTACGGAAACTGTGACGCTGCGTCTGGTATATCCGTTTACTGTTTACTGCCGGTCGGTATATACAGTACATTCCTGCCGGAATGTTTAAAAGAGTCATCGCAGCAACGGAACGCAAAGAGATCTGAAAGAAGATGGATGGGTTTTATTTAGTAGAAGTCTCACCTAGAGCAAGTAGGGAAAAGCCGAGAGATTTCGATGACTTCGCACCTCAAAAAATGAATTGCAATAATGATTTGAGTCAATAGCGTCTATATGCACGCCCAGATATCAGTTAACTGTTTTATTAGCTTTGCGCACGCCCGTCCATCCATGAAAGACATTACTGTCTGTTCAAATTTGGTTCAAATAATAGCTTTTTCTGGCTTATCTAAATTTTGTAAGAACACAATATAAAATGATGTAATTCACTATACTTTAATTGTTTAGATTTCTAGTTAATTATAGCAGCTGTAGGTAATAGATATCTCTATACATCTATACTTGAGTTTGCTCAGGTACTTACTCAAGCTATAGCTAGACTAAGATAAGTCCTACATGTAGATACAGGTCATGATCCGGAGTGCATATAGAATATAAGAGTGGGTTTTAGTCAGTAAACGACTGACAGGCCCTTTCGTTCCACCCTAGCGGGAGCGGGATATACCATTGGATAATTTCCCACCTGAAAAAATACCTAGAATAGTCCTATTTCTCGATAATATACTCGTAGATTAGAAAATATTACCGTCCTACCATATATTTGTATGTTGGCAACACCACGCTCAGTAGATTTATACGCGTCACACTACAATGTTTGTATGTCGTAACTATTTGAATTTAGAGTTAGGTAGGAGTCACCGGTCAGACGGCTGTTTGTCCTTGGACGGAACAGTCGTGCCGAAATACTACTATATTACTGATCGCGCCCATTGAAACATGCGTAGTTTATTTTGTTAATTACGAATATTAACACCATTGTCTCGTGTATAAAAGATATCATCTATTTATGCTTACCTAGTCTGATGTAATATATGTAAAAAGATGTTTCTTTTAAATCTGCGTAACTAAAAAATATAGTTTTAATTCAAAGTTTTAACTAAAAGTGTATCAACAGAATGTGTTCTTGAATTGAGACCAAAATAATTTAAGATATCTTTATTTTTTTGTTGTTGTAGCCAGTGTTGTGTTGATATTATTAGATTTATTTGGATTCCTTTGGTTTATTTTGATTTCTTCTTCTGGATTTTGTTTGTTTATAAACTATGGCTGCTGCCGAAGATATAGGTGAGTAAGATGATTATTATTAATTAAAATATCCACTAACGGCCGAAATTAATAATCAATCTATCACATATCGGAGATTGAAAAACAAATGATACCATACAAAAATTTACATGTTTTCTGTTGTTTCATTTGTTTTTCAATCTCCGATATGTGATAGATAGGTTATTATTTCCGGGCGTTAGTTAATAGTGCTTACGGCCCGACTCAGGGACATTCATTAACGTTAATCATCACTTAAGAAATTGTCACATTGACAGTTTTACACAGTTTTTCAGTGAAGGTTTGACAATACTTAACTTTAATGGACGCTAATGAACCATTAGCTGGACTATGCGTTCGGCCGTTAGACACCTATAAAACGCATGTGTCTTTTGATTATGGGACCCATCAATTCCTGACCCTTTTATGTCCAGTGCATATAATGGTATGGCCTATGGGGAGTGCCGCCCCAAATATCTCTACATAAAAATATACGAATGGATAAGTGGTTCGTGGGTAAACACTCTTCTTCATCGAGATAGTGTATTTAAAAAGTTCTTGCAATTTGAGGTTTCCTAGTACTCATAACTTAGTTGGCGCGTAAAACTTTATAAAACTTTTTGTAGAAGTGGGATCGATTAGTAAAAAAAATCTTACACTATTTTACGATCAATCTGTTCCTTTACAAAAAGTTTAGGACAAGCTCATTAGAAAGTGTTCATGTATCTTCATGAACGGTTAAGTTATATAACCTTACTATTTATCTTAAAAATGCACCCTGTATAAGGTCCGGTTTTCTACTCTATGCCATGAAATCCTAGTAAGTATGCAACATTTTTTCAAATGCTCTGACCAGCCTGAAAGAAGCTGTACCAAATATAATAATAAAGGGCAAAATAAAATGCGTTTATTTTGCCAGAATATAGTACATAATTAAACACTGTTTTAGGCTATCACGGTTTGTTTCACAATTTAAATTGTCACTTACGGGATATCTTCCGTGATTTTTCATAATTTTGAGTTCCCGATATTTCGACGCTGTTGCCATGAAAATTATGAAAAATCACGGAAGATATCCCGTAAGTGACAATTTAAATTGTTTTAGTACATAATTGTCTTGAAAAAATAAAGCAAATTATTCAGTGAATTTAATATTTTTTTTAATTGAATTGAATACTTGAATTTAATTAAATCATTACCCCCATTCCAGTTCCAGGTCTCGAGCGCCTAGCACAGTTAGACACAATCAAACTAAAACAGCTGACGTCGTCGTACAAGAACAATAACTTCACCGTCCTCGATGGAGAAGATGTGCTGATAAACCTGGTGGAGGAAGATCATGAATTCGACATCTTCTCTTTCGGAAGACGCAGGGGCTTCCACAGCAACATCGTGGATAACACTGGGAAGAAGGTGAGTAAATCCACTGTAGCATTATTTCCTTTATTCATCTTATTTACATATAGTTTTATATTTTTGTTATGAAAACTATCATCATCCTACCTGGCCTTTTCCCAACTATATTGGGGTCGGCTTCCAGTTAAGCCGGATTTAGCTGAATACCAGTATTTTACGAGGAACGGCTGCCTACCAGACCTCCACAACCCATTAACTGGGGTAACACGGTACTTCATGGCAAGACAGGAGTCAGATTTACTGGCTTCTGACTATCTGTAACGACTGCCAAAGATCTACAAATGACAGCTGGGACCTACGGCTTAACGTGCTTTTCGAAGCTCGGAGGAGGTCATCCATCCACAGACCAACCTTGGCAAGCGTTGCTTATCCTTGAAGATCGACCTGTGCAGCTGTTATAAAAAAACTTTATTAAAGAAAATATAAAAAATTGTAACCTACCGGTATCGGAAAGAGGGGCTACCTGCGGTTAGGGCTTCAGGAAAAAGAACCTCCTGACAATGCGGCTGGACACGACTATCGGCACAATGATCGCTGAGTTCACACATTATTTTATTATAAGCATTATCCCCTTAATGGGACTCAAGTCTTCTCTCTCTAGGAGAGGAAATGGGCCGTAATCCACAACGCGGGCCCAGTGCGGATTGTTGGATGTCACACGTCTTCGAATTGTTACACACTGTAGCATTAGTATTAATGACCTTGTTATGTTCCCACTGTTGGTTCTAGGACATGCCGGTTTCCTCACGATGTTTTCCTTCACCGTTTTGAGAGTAGTGGTGATGAAATAAATTACACAAAGTAATGCGCAAAGAAATAAATCACCTGAGATTCGCCGATGATATTGTCCTGTTGTCAGATAACAGTTCAGAACTGGAGACTATGTTAAACTCATTACATCAAGCAAGCAGAGAGGCAGGACTAGAAATAAACTTGAGCAAAACCAAATTAATGACAAACTGGACACAAAACACAATACTTCTCAACAACACACCAATTGAATATGTTGATAATTATATCTACTTAGGGAAGAATATTTCTTTTAAAAAGAATAACAACGACCTAGAAGTGGAAAGACGAATAAAAATAACATGGAAAAAGTTTTGGAGTGCCAAAGAGATTCTTAAAGGCCATATGCCGATGAAACTCAAGACCAAGGTCATGAACTCCTGTCTCTTACCTTCACTAACGTACGGATGTCAAACATGGAAGTTCAATAGTCGAGTTAAAAATAAAATAACTTCCTGCCAGCGAGCTATGGAGAGAAGTATCACTAAAATAAGAAAGATCCACAAAATTCGACATTCTGCTATCAGACAAAAAACAAAAGTCACAGATGCTCTCACATATGCTCTAAAGCTCAAATGGAGGTGGGCGGGTCACGTAGCGAGAATGAGCGACGACCGCTGGACTATCCGCATGACGTCTTGGCCAGGCCCTACGGGAGTTAGGAAACGAGGTAGACCAATAAGCAGATGGGCAGATGACATTACACGAATAGCAGGAAAAAACTGGATGTCAAAAGCCACAGACCGAGACTACTGGTCATCTCTGGAGGAGGCCTTCACTCACACCAAGTGAGAGATTCATGCATGCTATATTTAATTTTAAATAGATTTATCAATACAATTTTATTACATTATCATACAATTTTTTATGTTATTTATTTTTCAATTCAAGAATAATTAATCAATTATAATGTATAGTATCGTTTATTTTAATTTTAATGTTAAATTTCAATAATTTGACATATTGTTTTTTTTAAACCAAACAACTAAGTCACTAAATTTTAATGTAACATTTGAACAACAACCTGAAAATACTGTATATTTACTTGCATGAATTAAAAGGCTTTTTTTATTTTTTTATTTATTTTTTTTAATGCGCAAAGCTGTGTCCAAACCCGCGACCTAGAACTTGTAAGTTGAGGCAGTTGCCACTGGGACACCACTGCTCTACCACCACCACTATCAACTGAAAACTTTACCATAATATAATCCACGACGAGCAATGGGTAGCTTGCCGTCCGGTAGTTCGTTTATAATACAACGTTGATACGACAGAGGGGCTTTCCTTAAAAAGGGTTGTTGTGAAATCACAAAAAAAAAGTCAGCTGCTCCATACAATTTGTCAAATTTTGTGAACATAAATGTACATTGTTGATCGAAGGGAGCAGCGGATTTTTTCCCGAGTCGTCAAAGGCGCGTACTGGTGTACACACGCGTGCCTCAGAGAGATGTTAGCAACTGTAGGGGCCTAGTAGGGTTGAAGCCTCTGGGGCCATGGATAGGCTTCCGAAACGAAAACCCCTCAAACAAAGGCAAAGAAGGAACCGGGTGGTTCTTCGTCAGTTAGAGTCTGACACGCCCGTATATTCTGATCATTCTCAACCTAAAAAAAACCGTAATAATTATGTTCCAGCAGACACGTGTAAGCTGTGACCTTTACCTTGACTCCACCGCTGCGCTTGCGCCGTCTTATCTTGTTATTCGGTGACACAATAGAAAGAGATCGCGGTTTCGGGCGTCTGGCGCCTTATATTATGACACGGGAGGTACTCTGTTGACCTTCAAAAATATGGTGGAAGTTATTTTATTCTAGTTCTATCATTATAGAGAGTTTCCCAACCTTTTACTACTGCCCCCTTTACAAGAAAACCAAATTCCAACGCTCCTTTACGTAATATTTAATTATAACAATTTTATATTTCACAAATAAAAAAATCTGTCTCTGTAATCGTGCTACTCGTGATTCGTGGTAGAGAGTTGTGATTATTAATTATTTTTAACGCCCCCCATTTGCTTTGGGATTCGCTACCCCCAACCAAAAGATCTAGCGCCCACTAAGGGGGGGTTATAGATATTGAAATATTTAGTTTATTGACCGTTTTAACGGTTTTCGGAACGTTTTTTTTACCAGGGCACAATCCAAAACTTTCCGTTTCATTCCATCCTTAACGTTTCATTTGTGTTATCTGCTTTCCAGGTGTACACGCTCCGGCGTCCAGGCACGTCCATAAAGGACAAGATCCAGATACTCCAGGATGACGTGCTGGTGGCCACGGCTCGCTGCAAGATGACGCTCTTCAAGCCTGTGTACCGCATCTTCGACGCACAGGGCAACCTGGTCCTCAGACTCAAGGGCTCCACATGCGATTATGATAATTTTGTGGTAATTTATCCATTTGACTTCAATGAACTTCTTCAGATTGTTCCAACATTTAATAACAGATTAAATATCAAAGAAATCAATCTGTAATGAGACAGTTTTATGTCTCATTGCAGGGCTTTATTTATTTTTAGAGTTTTATATCTCAAAAAGAAAAAACGGAACCCTTATAAAATCATTTTTTTATCCGTCTGTCTGTCAAGATCCTTTACCCCGGGAGTCCGTGGAGGTATTGTGTTGAAATTAAAACCATATAATCAAGATTGCGTTCCTTTGAAGCTGTGCAAAAATTAAACTTGTAAGTTAACGAAAAAAAGAGTCGGCCGTTTATGTTGCAACAAACGTATTCTTCGACACTCTAAGGGAATCAAAATTCATAGGGTACTTCCCGTTGACTTAGAATCCTGAAATTTGACATGAAGCAAGGTTTATGGCACAAGTATAGGATAAAGTCTGAAAACTGAAAATTAAAAAAAAAGTAGCGATTGTGATTCGGGATAAAAATTGAGATCCGATTAGGGAATGAACCCTCAGTGCACGAGTTCGAGTCGCACTTGACTAATATTTTTTATTTATAATGTCCTTTCTCTCCACAATCGTCGCAACAGTGACCAGAATTGTGCTTCTCGATCTCCATCTCCTAATAATATACCTAGTCATCTCTAATTCCAGTTACAGACGAAACTCAGGAAGACCATAGGCGGCATCAAGAGGAAGAGTTTTACGACGACGGCGCAGGTGTTCGCCCGGCTCGATGACTACACCATCAGCTTCCCGGCTGACCTTGAGCTGAACATGAAGGTCGCCGTCATAGTGGGCTGTGTTCTTATGGTAAGGTCTATAGTATAAGTTTTTATAATAAGTTGCCCAAGTCGGTTAGGTATTGAACTTAGCGAGGGAAAGTTCAAAACCCATATTAAGCGTGTCCTAACCAAAAAAGCATATTACAAGGTTAGAGACTACGTCGAAGACACGCTTGTTTGGCATTAACTGCTTCTGCAAATGTGGCCCCCTGGTAACTCTTTAACTGCATTATTGTGTAAACATGTCTATTAACTGCTCCACGTTTGTTTTATTTTATTTATTTACTAATCACTCAAGGCATTGCTTTTGCAATATTTTTATATTATTTGGATCTCAATCACCTTAAATTCATTAAGTCGTGATTTTTTTTTTGTTAACTTCATTCTCATTTGTTAAATTTTATAAATGTTTTTTTTTGTTCTTATATTTATACTTATAGCTTCTTTCGTATAATGTGAATGAGAGGGCACTGTAGACTACAGATTTTAATTACTACCTTTTTGAACCCAGTTTTTGACTAATTTTATCTTTATTGTGCTTCTGGGTGCAATATTGACTGGTCTACACTGTCCTCGCATATGTGTCTGTGTTGTAATATGGAAATATTGTAAACCCAATAGATTTTTGAAAAGAGTAACCATGGAGTTTCTTGCCGGTTCTTCTCCATAGGAAACGACCATTTCGGAACAGTGCACTAGTTTTCAACGTTTAATAAGTGCCCATGTACGCCTATGTGAAATAAAAATATTTTGACTTTTGAGCTTATCATCTACCTAGCCTTTTCCCAACTATATTGGGGTCGGTTTCCAGTCAAGCCGGATTTAGCTGAATATTAGTATTTTACTAGGAGCGGCTGCCTACCAGACCTCCACAACCCATTAACTGGATAACACGGTACTTCACCGACACAGTACTCCAGACTGGAGTCAGATTTACTGGCTTCTGACTATCCGTAACGACTGCCAAAGATCTACAAATGACAGCCGGGACCTAAGGCTTAACGCGCTTTCCGAGGCACGGAGGAAACTCGTTATGTTAAGATGGTCACCCATCCACAGACCAACCTTGGCAAGCGTTGCTTAACATTGAAGATTGACCTGTGTGGCTGTTATTATTTTGCCACGAGCTCCTCATCGTAAGCATATAAACAGTTTTTTTATGTTGATATAATGCTGACCGCAATCCCATCTGCTGTAATGCAATCGTTGATGGTGAGGCGCACTAGTTTATTGAGAGACTATTGACTAGCTGCAGCAGGCAAATTCTTCCAGTCCTTCGATTTTCGCGGTATAAATGACCAAACAAAACGCTTAGTCTGAACCATAGATATTCAGAGAGAAGATTTCTGTGGTCCGAACCATAGATGTCTCAACAACGATGGTAGAAAGAAGATTATTATTATTAGGAAGAGTTCTTTTATTTTCTAAAGTGTCTGGTAATAAGATACCCCAAGATCCTATTTATATATGGTGTTCCTGGTTCTGCACAAGCTAGAATAAAGATAGACGCCACCGAAAGACAGTATTTTTGCATTGAATAAGTATTATCAGAAAAATTACCTATTCAGGATGGACCCAACTTAGTACTCGGGGCTGCGGGATTGTTTCAAACAGTTACCGTAGCCCGGCAACTTAAAAGGCAACTGAAAGAATATTAGTGGGTTTCAGTCAGTAAAAGTCTGAAACTCCCTTTCGCTCAACACAAAGCGGGAGGAATTATTAAACGTTTCTGGCCTCAAAACATTCTTAATAATACATTTTTTCCAGGACTTCAGACTTCACGAGTTCAGAGCCGGTAAGTAAACTGAACGAAAGCTCATTAGCTCATCATCATCATCATTAGCTCTTAGTCTCAAATATAGATTTGGAAGTTCCGCCATTAAAAGCTTAAAGTAAATTGTATTTTTCATGGTAAAAGCAGAAACTCAGTGAGAAACTGTCAATGCTATTTACTGTATTTTTTGTGTTTAATCTAGTCTGAGATACACTTATAGTAAAACTAGTAGCTGCCAGCGGCTTCGCCCGTGTAATAGTAGAAAATTATCACAAGGGAAAATTCTCCCAGGATATGAAGTATCCTATATGCCATTCCAGGTTATGGTCTACCAGTATACCAAGTTTCATCAAAATCCATTCAGTAGATTTTGCGTGAAAGAACATCAAACATATTTACATAGGTACATCCTGACAAACTTTCGCGTTAATAGTATTATATACCTATCGTCTGTTTTTTATACCCTGAGACTAAATTGATCAAAATTGACACAGGTAAAGTCAAACTTACGATAGGAATGATGCCAGTTCTTTTGTGCTGTAATGTCATTTTAGTCCCTAGGTATAAAAAACAGACGGTAAGTAAAATGTTTTAATGATTTTTTTTTGGTTTCCGTAGCTAACTGATAAAAAAGGCGCGTGCTAGAAATTACGAGCCTAACGTGAGTCAGTTTGAAAAGAGTCCGCTACACATCCTCGCATCGTTCAGCTACACTGGCTACACACATTCACGGCGCCGCTACACATCCTCGCTCCGCCTAGCTACCTCGCACAGCTCAGCACACGAGTTTCATGTCCACAAACTCTATTTTACCACATTATAATAGATATTAGTTTAGATTTAAATCAAAGTTAGAAGATTTTTTTTGATGTAACAAACTAGTGCTTAACCGCGATCCCACCTGATAGTAAGCAGTGATCATCGTTGGTGGTGAATCTCACTAGTTTATCAAGAGCCTATTCACTCAAGCTTTATTTTCTTTTTTCTTATATATTTTAGTTTAAATGATGTAAGTACATGTTTTAACAAATTATATTAAACATATTAATAATGTCTTTGTTTTATTATAATTTTCGTAATCAGACCTTCACCCGGGGGCGGAAAAAGTAAGATATGATGCTACATGACGAATACAATAACATTAATGCAGAATTTAGTTTTGTACACAATTTAAAACTTTTAAAAAGCTAGTTTGTCTCTCAACTTATTTTTTTGAGGATAGATAAGTTTAGAATGAAGTATTTTTCAGGATTTTTTTCGAGTGATGATCACCGATAAGAATTATTCGTAAATCGATTCCTTGTGGATAATTATAATGATATAAAATTGGTATTATTTTATACCTGAAGTTTCTTCACAGCTGTTTAATATATGGAATCATTGAAACAGATTTCGGTAAAATGGAGCTGAGAATTGTATCGTAGTCTTGACTACCTAGAAGCGACTTGATATAGGTATTATCTACCAAATACGGCAAAAAAATTTAGAAAACCAACACTTTGTTTTGTAATAGAAAACAAACTGACTGTAAACCATAAGAAAAACCAAATAGTTTCTAAACTTGGCACTGGTTAACGCCCGGTTAGGGTGTTATAGGGTGTTATAGGTTCAATAACCTACCGCAGTTCATAGATAGATAGCTATCCCCGATAAACAGTAAGATTTTATCTATCAATCCACAACTTTTGGTAGGAATCTAACTAACCGTTGGTAGGTAACCAAAAGAAAAGAAAAAGTAAAGAATGACACGTTTAGATGAATACCTAGCTGGGTAAAGGTAACAAGGTGAATTGGGAACACTGAGCCCATGGAGCCCGCGAAGGCATTGAAGGTCAAGGACAGGCATTTAGAGCCTCATCCACCTGCCGCTAAAATCGAAGTAACGACAGACTTTTTATGTGGTTTAGAAAGAAAGAAGATATATTATGTTTATTATCCCGAAATGACGCACAATATAATACAACAATCTGTTTCTTTATTTTCCCTTTTCATATCACGTAATATACTTACAAACAGTAATGCAAAACTTAAAGTTGTCAAAAATCTCGCAACATATTCCATCATATAGTTATTTAACGCTAATTTAATTTAATGATAGAATACATTACAAGAATTATTTCTACGCTTTTTTTTCTTCTTCTTTTCAAATCGATGGCAAACTCGTTAAATGCTGTTATTGTTGTGTTGTTTATGTTTGTGTACAATAAAGAATAAGAGAGAGAGAGTAAGAGAGTTAAATGGTTTGGGCCCAATAGATAGCTGTTCTTTTTGAGCTTAATTTATAGTAGCATGCAATTTCTTCAAGTCTAAACGGGCCTATCATTTTTAACAACTTAAAAACGAAACAACAAAAAACAGTATGCTTGTTATTTTGCACTCTTGACCTTGATAACTGAGCATAATCAAGCTAGTACTATTTTTAGATGAGTGAATGATCCTCTATATGGCACGTGACCATGGTTTGATCCCCGAGCACCGAAAAAAATAGGCTCTAGTGTCTAGACTGCACGCTGCATTTAAATTATATTTTTATATCTGCGTCACTTCGTTAGTCTGAGTCTGGCCTTCGGCGAAATGGTCGTGGACTTATTACCTCATACTGTGTGAATAATATACGTGCATCTTTCGTAGTATTGTTTTGATAATATAGAACCCTTTTTAGTTTGTTTTGGTTTTGTACTAAAAAGTCGTTATCTCCTTAAATTATGTTATTAATAGTTGTAACTGCCACCTTGGTGTAATATTTGTGTTGTTTGATCTGCTTTTGAATAATGGCTGCAGCCGATGTATCAAGTAAGTTACTCACTAATAATACGATGATAGTAGCTATTATTTTATTATTTTTAAGGATAGTGGAGGCACTCGTACGCGTCCGTTCTTATGTCACACCTTGATACACTTTGACACTATTCATGCACGTACCATCAAAAGTGTCAACAAAAATGCGATATATGTAGTTTTGCCAAGTACCAATAAGAGTTTTGTACCTACCTAACATTGTTGTTATTGGGGTTTAATTTTATTTTATTGTTATTATAATAACGGGTGATTTTTTAAGAGGTTTGCATTTTGATTTTCAAAAAAAACACAAATAATTTGAAAAATTTGATGAAATCTTTATTGGAATTGATAGAACGATCAATATAATTTAATGTTTGAAGATGATTTCATGCAAATGCTGGCCGCGGCTCCGGTTTATTAACGTTTGAATCCCCAACCGGTCCAATGAGACCGCGCTGTTATTGTTTTACTATTGTGTCTCGTTTCGCGGGTATCTGAGTAACTACAGATAAGACAATGGCCGAAATTTTACTGTGAATGGCGAGCGCTACCGTGTGATGATAGGCGATTTTTTTTTTTGCTTTAAATGGCAGAATTAGACATGCCTGACATGTGGTTTCAACAAGACGGTGCCACATGCCACACGGCACGCGAAACAATGGCCCAATTGAGAGCCGCCTTCAGTGAAGAGTTTATCTCACGTTTTGGGCCCGTCAATTGGCCGCCTAGATCGTGTGATCTAATGCCTTTGGACTATTTCTTGTGGGGCCATGTTAAGGCTCATGTGTACAGGGATAAACCAGCAACGATTGACGCACTGGGAGCCAATATTGAAGCATTGATTCGTGATATACCGGCTGATATGTTGGAGAGAGTGTGCCGAAATTGGGCCTTGCGAATGGGCCATCTAAACCGGAGCCGCGGCCAGCATTTGCATGAAATCATCTTCAAACATTAAATGATATTGATCGTTCTATCGATTTCAATAAAGATTTCATCAAATTTTTCAAATTTTTTGTGTTATTTTTTTAAATCAAATCCAAACCTCTTAAAAGATCACCCGTTACTTTCGTTTTTATCACTATTTAGTGGTCTTTACTAATTAGATACTATATATACCACCACAACCGACTTTACCATCCATTCTAGAAAATAAGAATTTTGTTTAAATTTTGTATAATCTACACTAATATAATAAAGAGGTAAAGTTTGTTTTTTGTTTGTATGAGGTACCTAATCTGTGGAAGTACTGGTCCGATTACTATAATTTTTAATTTTCGCCAATAGAAAGCTGCTGTATTCCTGAGTGACATAGGCTATATTTTATATACGCGGGCGAAGGTGCGGGCTAAAGCTAGTAATTTATAAATGGCGAAAATAACTGTCACTTATGATTCCTTCTTTGGAATGGATACAAACATAATCATGTAAATAAATAAACATAATGATTTCTGTAAGTCAGACTTTCATCAGCTGTCGAAATATTGGAAGTTAGTTTGGCTGGCGCTTTTGGCGCTATCACATCATGGGCAGCGATACATGGAGGCATTGAGGACGATGCCCATCACCACTCGCAGACAGGGCCGGTATTTACATCCAAAATACTAGTCGACGGAATAGTACCTAACTAACACAGAGCACGATCTATATTGTGGGAGGAAGGTGAATTCTACCTAAAATGACCAAAAATTATGTTATATTGATATGATAGAGATACACAAACCGTCCATACATCACCCGACCACAAATTGTAGTCCAGGAAATTGTGGTCTCCGCCAGCTGAGGGTGAATCGTCAGTCAAAACTACTCAAAACATTGGCTACAAGCCAAGCATGGTGACAGTGTGCGCCTTATGGCCGGGTGCTCAGTTTTGTTGAAAGGTCCATGCTATGTCATCAAAAAGTACCTACCACTAATCTTCTCGGCATTACCTAAAGGTTGACTGGTAGAAAATGCCTAAGGCATTAAGTCCGCCTTTTTACCTTTATGTGCGTAAAGTGTGAAATAAATAAGTATAATAAGAGGCTCTTTATTCTACGCCGTCAAAGACAGTATACACTTAACTGTAGTTTTCCGGCCTTTTACTACAAAAATAAAACTAGGTGTGATAAGGCATCCCACCAAAACTGACGCCACGTGGTGATCATACAGGACTCTACAGACAAATCCTAAAAATTAAAATAGAAAGGGCTGGTGCTTACCAAGCGTTACCTATTTTAGGGATGAAAGTCAGTTTGATATAATTATAGAAAAGTTTCATGAGATATATGACAGGCTCGTTGCCAATTAATTGCTATCGACTTATCGAGTGAACAATTTGGTCCAGTTTATCCTACCTATGAAATACTAGCGCTTTGCAGCGGCTTACTCCACGTGAATGTTAGTTATCACGTGAATATCTTCGACTTGGACTATCGCGAACGAAAAGTCCAAATCGAACATAAAAAAAAGTAGCCTATGTTCATCCTTGGAGTTCAAGTTCGCTCCGTACCAAATTTAATCAAAATCGGTTCTATATTTTAACCATGAAAGCGTAACAGATAGACAAACAGAGTTATTTTCATATTCGTAGTAGGTATTAGGTAGTATGGATTTATAGTTTTGGTCAGAGATGACCCTAAAAAAGCTGTATATACTCTTTCAGATCCATGTCTCGAGCGCCTGTTAAGCTTGGACAGCATCGTCCTCAACCAACGAGTGTCAGACCGCAAGGGCAATAAGTACGCAGTTCTAAGTGGAGAGGATGTCCTGTTCGATGTGATCGAGGAAGCCCAGGAGTCGGGCGTGTTCTCGGGAGGCAACCGCAGGGCTTTCCACATGGAGGGACTAGACAGTACGGGGGAGAAGGTGAACTAACAATTTGCAAGTACGCAACAAGGAGTGGAACAATTTGTCTACTGCGGTGTTCCCGTCCGATTATAATTTGGGTGTCTTCAAGGCTAGTGCAAGGTAGTGAGTGCATCGCTGCTTACTATCAGGTGGGATCGCGGTTAAGCACTAGCTTAAGTATATCAATTGTCAAATCCATCTAAAGGTGATCTGGAAAAATCACCTTTAGTGATAAGATGGCCCATACAAATTATTAATTTTAGGCTCCAACTGCATTTTTTTATGCTTCTACTATAATTTCCAGGTGTTCTCCTTCCGTCGCCCGAGCATGTGGTTGTCTGACAAGATAGTGCTGTCCATGAACGACGCCGTCACCAGCGTGGTCCGCATGAAGCCCACCGCCTTGACTCCGTGCTTCAGCATCAACGACGCACAGGACTGCCCCGCCTACTTCGTTAAAGGAAAGCTCTGCACCAACGCTTGTAGCTATCAGGTACAAACCCACTCAACTTGATGCTTTGAGCGCATTAACATTATATAATCAGCCTTGTAAAGTCTCTACTGTTGAGAACTCTCTAGGAGAGGGAATGGGCCGTAATCCGAATATCGGGCGGGCTTGTGGGAGGAGAGTAATGGGTAGCTGGCCGTCCGACAGACCGGTAATCATCTGGATTGAGCTCAAGTCGGCTCGTACTATTCCACGCGCGCCTTAAAGAGGTGTCAGCATAACCGTAAAGGCCCAGCAAGGTCGAAGCGTAATGGGGTCATGAGTTCGCTTCCGAAAATAAAACCCAGAACCCTGGAATGAAAGGTAAAGAAGAAACATACGAGCGGATTTTAATCAGTAAATATTTGAGACACCGATCTATCCAAGACCGGGAGAATTAGATGACTTTCCTAACTTAAAAAAAAACCCTTTGGAAAACTAATTTCTGCACACTAATGTGCTGTCACCTCCTATTTCAGCTGCAGACTATCTCCAAGTCCACCATAGGCAGCATCCAGAAGAAGCACCGTGGCTGGCGCAACGAGTTGCTCTCCCGTAACGATGACTACGTCATCAGCTTCCCAGCCGACCTGGCTGTGCACTTCAAGTTAGCTATCATCGGGGCCTGCGTCCTTATTGTAAGTTTGTCCGTCACATGATTGGGGCCATGGCGTGGCTTCTGGAAGGAAAACCCTGGAACGAAGGCAAAGATCCTTTTTTGTCCGACTAAAACCCACTCAAACAAATTGACAGTAGTCAAAAACAGAATTATTTGCATTCCTTCGTGACCCCAGAACGAAGGCAAAGAAAGAACAAAAGGGTGGGGTTTAAGTCAGTAAAAGACACGCCCACTCGATCTGTTCAAGAGCGGGAGAAGTCATTTTGATGATTTCCCACATAAAAAAATCTCTCACATGATTTTTACAATACAACATACGGTTAAAGCGGGGTGCAGACGACGAACAATGGGTAGCTCGCTGTCCGGCCGTCTTGTAGCCGTCCGGACCGAGCCAGAAATGTCGACAGCACGTAGTGTTCCACGCGCGCCCTTAAAGAGATGTCATTAAAACCATAGAGGCCAAGCAGGGCCGAACCATACCACAGAATAAGTAATAGTACAAGTAACCCTAGAGTTTGACGACTCCTGAAAAGGGTACCCGTGGTAACTGAACGCAAAGGATAACTGAAGGAATATAGCTGTGGTCATCTACCTAGCCTTTACCCAACTATGTTGGGGTCGGCTTCCAGTCAAGCCGGATTTAGCTGAAAAGTTACTAATTAAAATAAATAAATAAATATTTTTTTTGATCCCCAGGACTTCAGATTCCACGAGTACAGACGCAGATAATATAAGGTCTACAAGTACCGGAGCGCCACCGTACGAAAATTCAACAATTTTAACAGTAGTTATTGTTCATTGCTTAGTTTCATGAAGCATCTGGTTTTCTGAGGCACCTGAGCAAATAGGTCCTTTAAACCTTGTACAAAGGCTCATCATATATTTATCATCGACGATTGCATCACTGCTTACCATCAGGTGGGATCGCAGTCAAGCACTAGTTTATAACAATTAAAGAAAAAATAAACTGTGACACGTCTAATTACAGGATTGACAAAAGATCTCAATTCAATGTACCGGTAAACTGTAAAACGTGAATTGGTAACAATGTCTACATAATCTCAAACCTTCTAGTCATTCTTGCTAAAGAGGTGTTGAAACATATAACCCATCCCTTACACCCACCCCCTTAACCTTCTGAAAATGTAGGCAGTGTTACTAACCGGAATGTTTACCACTTCGGTACCGATAAACTGTTTGATTCAGTGACAACGTTTGTTAAAACAGCGCCATTCAACTACGATATTGACTCCGTCTATCCGAAGGCTTTGATACTAATGGCCCTTACTAGTTCTTATAAAATCCGCTAGATAGCGCTGATAGTGTGTGCATATATTTGCATAGACACAGGTATTAATAATTAATAAACGAAGTGATTATTGCATTTACGTTTATACTTAATATAAGTTTTACAAATAATTTTTAATAAAAACAATATTCCCATAAAGTTGTTTTATTTTGATCTGTCGCTGCGATATGATGATGTTTTTTATTCATTGGCAACATCTCACGTTATGGAGGCTTCCATCTCGTGAAATGGCACATTTTTTTGATCGGAGACATTGAAGACTTGAAGAGAAAGCAGCCTTGAAGCGAATTCGCTAGTAATTGTCGCTCGGAATACGTAGAGTCTTCAAATCAAGATAGTAAAGTTTCGGATAGCGGAATACCTACATCAGTTATATATTTGTCTAGCCTAGAGCCCTAGACAGCCACAGTAGTCGCCCGTAGCAGCTATCTAATATTACAGTTTTGTAGTGATTTCATTGAGTAACGTAGAATTGTTAATTTTGTGGTGAACCATGGCTTTAGTAAAGCTCGTAGGTGAGTTTCTGAACTAAGATATGAATATTTAGATTTTGTGTTAAGGGGGATGTCACTTAAGTATTACGTAATCAATGGAAGCTGGTAGCTTTGCTTATTTTTGATTTTGGTGTTGGTGCGGGGCTTCGTTTCATTCTTTTGTGGTGACCTTCGACCTCGAGGGTGCGAATGGCGATCGATTCAGCGATATTGATTTACTTTTGTTGTTTTCTAAATATAGTAGATTTTGATTAGACGTAATTATGGCAATCTTTTCAGTGATTTACCGAAGTAGTTGAATATCTATTGTACTTATACGTTCATGTGGTGTTTCATGGTGAAGGAAAAATGGATAAAATTATATTTACGTAATATTGGAATGACTCCTCTAAAAAATCTGAGGTTTATTTTTATTGTACTTACACGTTAAAAAAACTACGGTTTTTTTTAATCCTAAGGTTAAAAAAAACTCAATGTTTATTTTTTACTGTTAATTAAATTCAATAAATAAGTAGTTTAAAAATTCAGTTCCAGACCTGAATCGTCTCGATGACGTGGACACCATGTACATGAAGCGGCTGAAGCTGGACGCACGATACCTTGTGAGGGACTACCTAGTCTATACGGATACGGAGGACCTGTACTACCTGCGGGAGCTGGAACATGACTTCACCACCCTCAACGCCGGCTTCCGGACCTGGAGGTTCATTGAAGGCCTGGTCCCGACGACCGGAGAGCCGGTGAGATGGCCTTCTTCGCACGCTCAGGCCTTAGGCAGGCGTGCTGCAGTGGTGCTGAGCAAGAGGCAGTGGGATGCCTCCAGACCTTGTGCTAACATGATTGGGGGAATTAGTGTCCAGCTGTGGGACGCGGTTAAGGAAGGGAAGCTGTCCATATCGACCGATGCTGTAGCCACTTGGCATCAGGAGTGGGATGCAAAATGGGGTCACGAAATGTAGTGATTGTGCCCGAACGCAGTGGCAGGATTTTGGGCAACTTGGCTCGAGTTGGACTATCAGAGATTCACAGTTGAATCTCTGATAGTCCAACTCGAGCCTGTTTGGAATTACCTATAAAGTTTCAGAAGCAATCTCTTTTAAGGCAGACCGAAATGGCATTGCAAGGGAAAATTAAATTTATTTACCAATAGAAATCCAAATTTATTGTTACAGAAATATGATATAAATTGCTTTGCTTTAAAATAATGGCAGCGAAAGGGTTTTGATTGTACGGCATTGACAGACACACCACGGGATCCCGCAGTGGGATGCCGTGGCGGGATGCTGTGGCGTAGAGCCGTAGGTAATCGCAGGCCGAAGGAAATTGGTGCCGGCCAACGTACAACGCTTTATTAACCTATCACATACCCACAAAACGAGACACAATAGTAAAACAATAACAGCGCGGTCTCATAGGACCGGTCGGGGATTCATGAATTAAACGCTACTTATGTTAGCAATTTGTATCAGGCAGCAGAAGCTTCCGCGGTAAATATCGACGCGACACAGTATGGCTGACATCAGACGGACTGCAACAATTGAGCGCAGTAAATATATTCAACTGCATGCAGTTATCAGCAGTTTGATCTGACTTTGCGTAGTTGAAGCCACGCATCTAGCCCAGGAGCTAAATGTAAGATTTCGATCTTTTAGAGTTGCAAAATAAAGATGGTATTTGTCGTATAATGTCAATATAATAATTTTTTTTTTTTTTTTATAATAAAAACGTTTATTTATCTCCAACAAATTACAACACAGTTCAGTTGACAGTTTGACAAGAGATAGAAGGTAATTTGTGGGAGATCTGGAGTCCAAACTAAGCCTAGGCCTGTATTTTAGAGCTCCAGGCCCCCTCATTACATCACAAATTAAAATAGTCAACGTACATGAGTGTATATGCGTGTGTGGGTGTGGGTGTGTGTGAGAGAGAGTGTGTGTTTGTGTGTGTGCGTGTATAATATATAAATACGGTGAGGTGTAAAAAGACAGGCTGTATTATATATACAATGTGCGTTCGATGCGACTAACACGTACTATGCTTCCTGACTAACTGCACACTATATGCGGTTTGCGATGAACAGCGTGTGTCAATACTACACGACTGTATCCGACCGCGTAAAGTAGAAGTCACGACTGTATGCAGTAAATATTGACTTCATAGGACTGTAACCGACCGCGTAAAGTAGAAAGAAGTCACGACATTATGCAGTAAATATTGACTTCATAGGACTGTAACCGACCGCGTGAAGTTAATATCATGACTGAATGAAGTCTAACGTATACTGCATGCAGTTGAATATATCAACTGCGTTTGGTTACTGCGATGCAGTTCGTATGATGGCACCATAAGCGACTAGTATGCGTTGACTGACGGCAAAATCCTTTGCCATCCCGTACCCAGTTGCGTAGGCCCTGAGAGTTGCGTATTTCAGTCGGAAAAAACGGAACCCTTATAAGATTACAGTATGGTCCGTCTGTTAGATCTTTTTTTCAGAAATGCGTGGAGGTATCAAGCTGAAATGAATATCAAATAGTTTAGTATGCCCTTGTTGCAAAAAAGGCATCAAAATTCTATAAAAACACAATCTAAAATAATATAAGCCCACTTATACTTACTCCGTTTAAGTGCATATTTTGACACTACCCATAGGGTACTTCTCGGTGACCTAGAGTCCTTTTTTGCAAGAAGTAAGAACTCTAAGCAAGTGAAGGAAAATATTTGAAAAAGGAATTATTCTGTAATGGAAACTACAAATGGATGGTCCATCTATCCGGAATAATGTTCTTTATCGAATAGTTTTTGAGGCATAAAAATATTTAACTTTTATTAGGCATTTTAATTATGACATCTCTGCCATAATTAAAATTCTGCATAATTTCGTTTAGCATAACTATTTTTTAGGGGCCTCACTTACGGCGATTTTTTGTAGCGTTGCAGTAGCAATTCTGTCGCGCGTTTGCAACGAATCGATACTGTATCGAGCTAGGGCCTTGCCCTCCCCATACCATGATTCTCAGTCGCGCTGCAAGCGCGATACAGTAGTACAAAAATTAAGGTTACTAATTTATTAAATACTTTATGCACATAGAAGTACAAAGGCGGACTTAATGCCTTAGGCATTTCCTAACAGTCAACCTTTGTGTGATGAGAAAAATAGTAGTAGGTGCAATAAGAGAGAGAAAAGGCGAATACAAGAATAGATATACCTTAGTTAGATAGATATGGCATTCATGCACCACTTACTTCCGTCCTCTCCTCGATGTCGTCTGACACGATCGCACATTTGCAGCGCTTCAGTTGCGCAACTGTAGCGCGTTAGCGTTACAAATGCGACTATCGCGCGTTCAAATACCCGCAAGACGAGACACAATAGTAAAACAATAACAGCGCGGTCTCATAGGACCGGTCGGGGATTCATGAATTAATAGCAATGCTGTAGTGCGTTTACAAAACGCGCGTCAGCAGCGCTACCAACGAAAATTAATGACGTAAGTTTAGACGTTGTAACGTAGTTTGTGTATGTCGAATGCTTAAATAACTTACGTGCAATGTATTTAAAATCTAATGCTCTACAAAAGTGACATCAATTTTCCAAAATATCGATATTTATTTTTAATACACTTAGGGCCTGTTTCACAATGTCCGAGTAGGCACTACTCACTGAATAAATTCAAAAATGTGACAGAATTCGTATGAAATTATCTGCCAAGTAAGATACTCGAAACTTAATCATAGGTGGTGAAACAGGCCCTTACTAGAAAACTCTATCTCGACCAATCTCTTTAGACACGTAATGTACCTACTGTTTTCACTAGTGCTGAAAACAGCTCGAACTCACCTTGCGACAATTAATCGTATTTACCCCTCAGCCTCTAGATTGCTATTAAAACCGGCTACATTTGCAGGTGTTCGCGATCCGTCGCGTTGGCACATCATTAAAAGAGAAGCTGGAGGTGTACATGGGCGACCGTATCCTGGTGAACATAGTGCGCCAGAAGGCCTGCTTCTTCAGGCCCATGATACACATCAACGACTTCGTGGACGAGATGCAGCTCAGGCTCAAAGCATACTACACGGATTCCAAGGACTATGTGGTAATTGGCAGTTTTCAAAAAATATATGGCCTGATTTGACATTTGATATAGATCCTAGAATACGAGGTGTAAGGGAAAGGGAAATTATTTTTCAGAAAATGAAAAAAAAATTCAGCCTCACCATATAAAATTATAAATTTTATCGGACAGTTTGTATGGGGAGGTCGATTTTTTTTTTCGTTTCCTGAAAAATAGTTTTGTGGGAAGATGTTTAGATTCGTCGGGTTGTTCCCGTTCGTCCACACCCCGCCGTCCACACTGCGGACGACTGGGAATGATGCGTTCCGCTCGTCCACACTGCGGACGAACGGAACGCATTATTCCCAGTCGTCCACACCCCGTCATCTCACGTCTAGTCTAAGAGTTAATAAAAAGAAAATATGATGATAGTATTTCCTTATATAATAAACATACTTTTATTTTATCATAGAAGGAAATACTATTTTACACATTGGCAATGTGTAAAATTAAAATGTGAAACATTCACGAGGTGCGGACGATCGGGAATATGGAAATGTTGCGTTCCGCTCGTCCACACTGCGGACGAACGGAACGCATCATTCCCAGTCGTCCGCAGTGCGGACGACGGGGTGTGGACGAACGGGAACAACCCGATTCGTCTACTGAGCAAACCCTTAAAGTTTGTGGAGGGCTGTCCCTTACACCCAGTATAACTTGGAACGAAACTGAAAGAAACCATAATAGTAGATTATGTGACTAGGGAGTAAAGCAGTGTCTTTAAGGCGAGGGCGGCATGTTGAATTCCGAACAAAACGAAGGTTGCTAAGTTTTAATCCCGAACGTTAGTGAGGGATTTATATAATTAACTCCCGAGCATTGCGAGGGAGTTAATAGAGAAACCTGAGTGAAGTGAGGAATTAAAGCCGCCCAAGACAAAGACAGCTTTATTCCCGTGTTGGATACTCTACTTTTTACACCATGTGTGAGATAATTACAAGTCTACTACGATTAATTAACTAGGTACTATATATCGTATAAAACAAATTATAAATAAATTAAAAAATATGCAACATTATTTACACGTTAATCTCAACTCCAAATTAGAAGCAAACAAAATTCAATACTTCAATATTACTCTATAACTTAACTCTTTTTTAGAACCTCCTTAACATTTTCCTCAGTATGTAACCACATTTATTATCCTTTTTTTTTGTTAGTGGCCAGTTTCATTTATGAATAAATTTGTTTGATGCACGTACATTTTAAATGACTGAAGGCGTATTTGATGTTCTAAATTAAAAAAAAAACCATTATGCCCTAGGGATCGGCCATACTGTATTATCTCCCTAGGTGATAACGAGTTGCTTTAAGTGCAGGTTACATGACACATAATAGGGTCATTATCGAGCAGGTGGTGTAAAATAGTAGATTATGTGACTAGGGAGTAAAGCAGTGTCTTTAAGGCGAGGGCGGCATGTTGAATTCCGAACAAAACGAAGGTTGCTAAGTTTTAATCCCGAACGTTAGTGAGGGATTTATATAATTAACTCCCGAGCATTGCGAGGGAGTTAATAGAGAAACCTGAGTGAAGTGAGGAATTAAAGCCGCCCAAGACAAAGACAGCTTTATTCCCGTGTTGGATACTCTACTTTTTACACCATGTGTGAGATAATTACAAGTCTACTACGATTAATTAACTAGGTACTATATATCGTATAAAACAAATTATAAATAAATTAAAAAATATGCAACATTATTTACACGTTAATCTCAACTCCAAATTAGAAGCAAACAAAATTCAATACTTCAATATTACTCTATAACTTAACTCTTTTTTAGAACCTCCTTAACATTTTCCTCAGTATGTAACCACATTTATTATCCTTTTTTTTTGTTAGTGGCCAGTTTCATTTATGAATAAATTTGTTTGATGCACGTACATTTTAAATGACTGAAGGCGTATTTGATGTTCTAAATTAAAAAAAAAACCATTATGCCCTAGGGATCGGCCATACTGTATTATCTCCCTAGGTGATAACGAGTTGCTTTAAGTGCAGGTTACATGACACATAATAGGGTCATTATCGAGCAGGTGGTGTAAAAAATAATTATTTATTTTATACCGAACCTTTCGGAACCTTTCAGATCATACCTACAATGTAGCTATCTATTCTTTTCTCTCATCTTAAAGATGCATATTTTCGTCCTGCTGTCACCCAACTCATGCTATATAAAAACGACTATAGTTACGTCGCGATGGCAAATGTCAAAACGGCTCTTTTCGCTAGTTCAAGAGGTTTGTAAATCAGGCAGGTAAGAAAGATAGCAAAGTTAATCAATCGTTTTTGTTACAATCTCCTATTCCAGCTGCAGACAAAAGACAAGGCTACCATTGGCAGCGTCTTCAAGGTGACGTGCAAGTCGCCGGACGAGCTTTTAAACCACCTGGACGAATACATCATGAAATTTCCCGCTGACTTGAGCTCGGAGCTGAAGATCTGCATCATGGTGGCCACCTACCTCATTGTAAGTTCAGACTTCATAGCTTGAGATAGCACGGTTGACAGTGTAGAAACCCAATTCTTAACTGCCCTGCGTAACTACTATCACAAGCGTCTGTAGAATTAAATCCGGTCACATTAACTTGAGGCATCTCTGAAATGCGAGCATCCCCCTGCTTCCTACCGCATTCCCTTAGCTCGCTCAGCAAGTGTCAGATATAGTTCGCATCATTGTTATCGATACGCGCGTCGATTTGGCTAGTTCTCTGTTGTTGTTTATATTTTTTTTGGATATTATTTCAACGATGCCAAGCGTCAAGTTAATGTGACCCAGTTATGGTACCGTTTTGTATGGCGACAGCTGAAGAACGTTAGTGACTATCGAATAGATTATGTTAAGTTTTCTTGGTTTTTTACTACATAACCAATGCGATGTGTATAAATATGTCCCTTTTAACTCCAAGCTCTTGCATACCGCTACTCTGTGCAAATACATTTGTATGCGATGGTGTATGTAAAATATAAGAATGTGTTATAGTATTGCTAATTTTATTGTGTGTCAGAACTAATTTTGTGGAGAATTAATGCTATCGTAATGAAAAGCTAGTGTGTATTGAGCTATTGTTTTCTTTCCTTTTCAGGACCTATAATTGAATTTGCGGAAGAGGCGCTACTGCACAAGTTTCTGCTTTTTTTTTATTATTTATACTAACAATTTGTTTACAGAACATCGTTTGTTTGTCGTCCTTTTCTTTGTTTTAAACTTTCAAAAGATGTTCCCGTGTAAAATTAAATTACAGGTCATATGTATAGACCTGCAATTTAAATTCTCGCTCACATATTTAGACGATTATACTACGTACCTACATTATTTTATTTATAATTTAATAAAAGTTTTACTTAATTACAATTAAAATATTCGTCACCGTCATCATCTTCCTGCCCTTGTCCCGTTTTATTTGGGGTCAGCGCAACACGTTTTTTTCTTCCATTCTTCTGTCACTCGTCACGCTATCACTAATTCCCTTTTCATCCATATCACTTCTCACACAATCCATCCATTTTTCTTTGGCCTCTCTCTCCCTCTCCATCCATCTACATCCATTAAAATAAAATTAAAAATATTAGTTTACAAAATAAAATAATTAAATTAATTGATATTCAAATATAAATGTCCAATGTTAGCCAATTCATATATTGATGTTAAATAGATCATAAGCAAATAAATATAGGACTATTTCGTCGGTGTAATAAAAAAAAAATCATTTCATAGAATGCTCTCATTTTCACCTTTATGTTTTTTGTGGTATCATTTATATATATAGTAAATATATATATACAATGTGGGTATGACAATACGACTTTAAATGTAAACACTGGCAATACTCATAATTATGAATAACTTTTAGTATGGGAGTAACTCTGAAATCGCGAAAAAAAAAATCAGCTGTCCCGTACATTTTATCGACTTGTGCAAACGTAAATGTATGGGACACCAGATTTTTTTTTTGCGATTTCATGGTTGGTCCCGAACTAAAAGTTATTCGTAATGATGAGTATTGTTAGTGTTTTCATTTAAAGTCGTATTGTTATATCCACATTGTATAGTAAATCAATTATAGTAAATAAATGTTATTATGTTATTATTAAAAAGTTCGGCCAACTAATGTTAACAAAAGATTTTAATGTTGTGTGTTCATTGTGGACATCATCATGTCGTAAGTATCTATAAGATTGTATACGAAAGTATTTCTCTCGTGAAATAAAAATGTTATAATTATTCGCCATTATGTCACACCGTTAAGCTCGAGATGCCAAAGTAGTTGGTATTATTTGAAAGAAAGAAAGAAATATGTATTTCTAAGAAGGTAGTTTGAGATCTTACATTATTAATAGCTTCAAATAAACTACTATTGCAGGCGTAGGAATAAAAAAAATTAAGTACCTACTAATAATGAATTATTACAGTAAAGTTTCAACATATCCTGCCATGGCGTGCAAATGTATTCACAAAAATAATATTTTCGGTGGCCTAAATATTATAAATAATTGTATAACTACCCACAAAAACGATAAAAGCAACTTTTCATCATGAAACGAAGTCTCGTTTGCTCTTATAATTTTGAAAGGCGCCAAGGCCTAATAAAATCGACTGATTGATAAAATTTTCAAATCTTAGTAATTCACTGTGATCCGTATTTTTCCCAGGTAAATATACAATAACCTAGTTAGGTGCCAATTTTGAAATTTTCAGGTTTGTGATCAATGTAAGATATATGTCAGAAGAATGACAACATATAATCTATTAACGTCTAAGCTTCGTCTTTAGCTTAAGCTTCGTCATATGACCATCTTTATCGTTTAAGTTGTATTTATAATTTTAATTTCATAACCAATTTTTAAAAAGATCTGATGTAAATTCGAATGAATTCTATGTACCTACTTAAGTTTTGGTCTATACCAAACTGAACGAAATAATTACAAAATTAAAAAAAAAATCTGACTGATACTGACCAATGGACACAGGAAATGACTATTTGTGGTCAGAGATTTTTGATACTTTTTAAGAAAAAAATTGTAATAATCTTACATTTTAGTGAGTGGAAAACATCTCTTCTAACCTTTATTTTGATACCTTTATAAAGTAACTATAAAATAAAACAAAAAAATCTAAACATACTTAGGCGTCAAAAACTGCTACATATTTTTATTTTTGATGCCCCAGTGCCCTCTAGGCTATTAAGTCGAGTAATAAAACTATTATTATGTATACCTACAAAAATCGAACAATTGGTGATAGTAATAAAAATTTTAATAAAGCAAATACGATGTGACATAATAATATTAATAAATAAGATTATAAAAGAAAATGTCTATTTGTTAGAAATGTATTTGAATGTCTATTATTATTATTTGCTAAATATAAAAAGTAGAATGAGAATATAAATCAGATTACAAGAAAAAGTCTATTTATTAGAAATGTATTTGATTGTCTATTTTAATTATTCGGCAAATATAAAGAAGCAGAAAGATGATATTAATTAAATTATAAAAAATCTTCTATTTATTAGAAATTTATTTGAATGCCTATCTATTATTATTATTTAGTAGATTTAAAAAAAAGTAGTGAGAAAGTATACATTAGATTAAAAGATAAAATCTATTTATAAGGAATGTTTTTAAATGTCTATTATTATTATTTAGTAAATATAAAAAAAAATACAAAAAACCATTAACAAGTCACTGTGAAAAAATTAAAAAACTATGAATTTTATTATCAAATTCATAGTTTTTTGTTTTTTTTTTAAAGAAAAAGTATTTATTAGAAATGTCAATCTATTATTATTATTATCTAGTAAATTAAAAAAAAAGTAGTGATAAAATATACATTAGATTATAAGAAAAAGTCTATTAGAAATGTTTTTGAATGTCTATTGTTATTATTTAGTATATATGAAAAAAGAAGAAAGAGGAGAGGAATCGAATTCGGAGAGCAAGAAGTCTAGGCAAAAGCCGCTACCAATATACAAGACTGTTTATGACCACGAAATTTGCAGGAGTGAACGAATAAAATGAAGATTGATTAGAAATATACAGAGCTGCTAGTGTTGACGATTTTCAACACAGTGTCTCTGCTCACGGGTATCGAATTTATTTTAAATCTTTATGATAAATTATACTGTTGTAATATTTTATTCAATAAAGAAATCTATGTCTGTATCTGTTTTTATCTGTTATTTTTTAGGGTGCCATACCTCAGTCGTAAAAAACGGAATCTAAATATAGTCTGTCAAGAACTTTTTTTAGGAACGTGTGGAGGAATTAAGCTGACGTTAATATCAAATACTCAGGTTTGTTACCCCTTGGATTGAAAAACCTCCGGTTTTGGCATACTAGAGACAGTAAAACAAAAGATACAATACAAAAATTTGACATGTTTCTGTTGTTTCATTTGTTTTTCTATCTCCGATATATGATAGATAGCTTATTGAAAACGGGCGTTAGTCATCGCAATTTAAAGATAAGGCCGTTTAGGCTCGCTCCGTTATTGCGTACAGTTTTGATTTTGACACTCGCAAGGAAATAAAAATAAGGTGGGTACTCATTAGCGAGCTGTAACCGTAACGTATGTGATACAGTAACGAGGTTCTAGTGAGTACGCGTTTTACAATTACGGCTCACGACGTCGCCATAACGCTTTCACCGAGCGTACAAAGGGTAGTTAAAGTTTCTGTTTACCTAGAATGCTAAAATTTGGCAAAAGATAAGTCTAAAAGCACAAGTGAAAGAAAAAGTCTTAAAACTAAGATTTTTTGCGAATAGTTTAGGCATTAGCATTAGCGGCCTTATTATGTTCCCACTGCTAGGACTCAGACCTCCTCTCTAGGAGAGGGGATGGGAACATAATAAGGCCGCGATAATAGTTTAGGATTCGAACTATTTACATAAGTTTGCACGGAACCCTCGGTGCCCGAGTCGTTCGCTTGAACGGTTTTATTAACACATCTGTAGATACAATTTTACGGATCCATGAAGATTACGAGAAAGCCTTTGATAGGAACGGGACTACGGCTATTGTTGGGCGTTGTTTGGGTGAGGGATAATCTCTACAGCATCTCCGAGGGTTTCGTCATCTGCGTACCAGACATTGAATTTAGAATTTATCGGCCAATTGAATGGATTTCTTGCCAAACTGGCGAGGAATGCCCTAAGAGGGTCTACCTGTTGGCAGCTACGAGCTGATTCCAAACGCTTTTCTAGTAATTTAGAGGGATGTCTGATTTTTTTAAGGTGGTCAGTCATCATTATTACTTTATTACCGTTCTAGGCGGAGTGGGAGAAAATGTCTGACCTATACTAACTAAAGCCCGCTCCTGTTCCTTCTTTGCTTTCATTACAGGGTCCCGAGGTCCCGCTTTCTTTCAAACCAGGGTCCCAATAGGCTTTGATCCTTCTAGGCCTTTGCAGTTTGCTGACATCTCTTTGAGGCGTGCGTGGAATAATAAAAACCGTCGACGACTTGGGCCTCTGGACTATTACCGGACTAGAGAGATGCTTGTAACATTGATATAGTAAACTGTCAATACAATAAAGTGAAAAAAAAAACAAAATAAAATAACACTCAGAAGCTCCAAGCTACCAGAGCGTCACCTGAGCGCAGTACCGGTGACGCTCTTCATTAAAATTGACGGTGGTTGGCAACAAGCAAAAAACGTACACAGTGTGTCAGGTCTACGTACCCGCACCCGACATCACTAATGCTTTCAAAATATCGCGGTCAAGGGCGTTAAACGAAGTTGAATGCCTCATATTGCAAATATAGGTACCTGACTAAATAAACTTTAGACTTTTTTTAGTTAAGAGGTCTTCAAAATGACTTCTCCCGCTCTGGGCGGAGAGGAAGGCCGTGTTAGCCTGTGGACTGTCGGCTAGTGGACTGGAAGGAGCATTTGTGGTTGGCTTGCCGTTGGAATATTATTGTCATAACGTCATTATCAAAAGCAAAGTTAGAAGTCACTTATGAATTTTGAAGGAATTCATAAGTCTTGCAGTAATTTAAATATTTTTGCAGTATTTTGCAGCAAATGTATGCCGAGATCGCGCCTGTGTCAATGATTCTACATAATATCCAGGTGTGTAGACACTTTAGATACAAAATTACTCCAATTTTGTGTCACGATATCCACTGGAAATAAATTTAAAGAACTTTACACAAAAAAATCATGCCAAAAACAGCGTGCATCTTTAAATGGTGGCCGAAACTAGCTAGACTGCTTTAATACGAATGAGGAGGTTGCTTTTTAACTAATATATATTTGAATGAACGATTATTTATTAAATGTACAAGTTAAAATGGTTCATTTTAACGAGATACCAATTTATACCACGAAAAACGCATTGATCTAATGCGTTTTTTTTCTTAAAATTGATTTTGAGAATAATGAGGTTTAACAATAAAGTCCTTAACTGCATTATCGCACTAGGGCGTAATGGAATCAAAATTCCACTGCTTGGATACAAGCGCCGTCTTATAAGTTACGAGCATCGTAAGCGGTTCGGTTACTATGCTTCTTGACCTTCACAAGGAATTTAATCAACTCGCTATATGTTAATGAATAATTCGACTACGGATGATACACCAGGTGATACACCACGTCATCTGTTTGTATCGAGGAAACGCATCATGCAGTCTGATCCCGTCCGATTACAATTTGAGTGTCTTCAAGGCTAGAGTGAATAGGCTCTTAATAAACTAGTACGCTTCACCGTCAACGATTGCATCACTGCTTACCATCAGGTGGGATCATAGTCAAGCAGTATATACCCATAACAAAATTTAGTTAGAATTGTAATATTCCCACTGGTGGGACCATGCGGGCCCAGTGTGGGTTGGTGACAGAATACTGTAATATATACTGTAACCTATGTTTTAGACATGACCTAACTTTTTTGGTAGATTATATAGACGTTAGTAACCAATAGCCAGTCAGACGTCTGGCCTTGGACGGTATGCGACCACACGCGCAGTCGCGTCGCGTTTCTTTCTTTTCTTTCTTTTCTTTCTTTTCTTTCTTTTCTTTCTTTTCTTTTCTTTCTTTTCTTTCTTTTCTTTCTTTTCTTTCTTTTCTTTCTTTTCTTTCTTTTCTTTCTTTTCTTTCTTTTCTTTCTTTTCTTTCTTTTCTTTCTTTTCTTTCTTTTCTTTCTTTTCTTTCTTTTCTTTCTTTTCTTTCTCTTCTTTTTTTCTTTTCTTTCTTTTCTTTTTCTAAGTAAGATTACCTTTATATTAGAATGTGGAAATTTTCAGAGCCAGCCCTGCAGCGCTTTTTGCAGCTGTATACCGTATACATGACGCAGACGAGCACCGGCTACAACGGCAGCAACTTCAGTGTCTTCGGCGAGGACGAGGAGCTTCTGTTCAACCTGAACGAGTTCTTTACCAACTCCATCAACCGCGGCTCAGCTCGCAGGGCGTTCCAATTCAACGGAGAAGATAGCGCAGGGAAGAAGGTAAGCAGATATAGACGGAGATTTGTATCTTGACTTCGTCTTTTTAGGGTTCCGTACCTTATAAGAAAACAACGGAACCCTTTAAGGATCACTTTGTTGTTCATCTGTCTGTTTGTCAAGACCCTTTATGTCAGGAACGCAGGAGAACTCAAGATGGATAGTGGCATTATGTTGGAAGCTGCAACATGTCAACATCTATGTGGCCACTCGCTGACTAAATACTTGACGTAACACGAATCCTATATCGCATTTTGTTCCTGCCTGAGTCTGTGTTTCCTAATGGCTACAACCTGGGTATCTCTAAGTCAATAGTGAATAGGTTACTTCTAGGTAAACGCTCCGTCGTCGACCGCATCGTCACTCTCCATCAAGTGAGAAGGCGGTCTAGCGCAAACATATCAGAAACTAGCTTTAGCCCACAGCTTCGCCCGCGTACATAAACATAGCCTATGTCACTCAGGAATACAACAGCTTTATATTGGTGTAAAAATTTTAGCATTCGGACCAGTACTTCCAAAGATTATCTCATACAAACAAAAAAACAAACTTTACCTCTTTATTATATTATTAGTATAGATAAAAAAAATCACAGTATCAAAGTTCTTCGCGCATACACAACGTTAATCGAATCGACGAATAAAGAAAGTTTTTGTAGACTCTTTATTTGTAATACGTTTCATTTTCAGCTATTCTCGTTCAATCGTCCACAAGGAAGTTCTATAACAATTAACGACGAGGTGCAACTGTTCATGGATGACAGCTTGATCAGCATAATTCGCCTGGCCCGGACTTTATCGACGCCCATTTTTAACATCAACGATGCACACGACGGCCCTGTCATCTGGATCAAGGGATTTGGCTTAGAAGGCACCATTTTTCAGGTAATTTATTTATTTCAACTTTGTTTTGGTACTCTACCAGTCCACCTTTGTGTTAAAGAATACAACACATTACAGTGGTAGGTCTGCACAATACATATTTAGCAGATATTTCAATAAGACTGCATTGCTATTGCCTTTCGTATAGCTTTTATAACTTATTGATCTAATGCCAAAAACAGTACAAACACACTAGTATTTTATGCAAAATCCCTGAATTAATCATCAACTATCCTCTCTACTATCTAGCCCTGATTTAATCATTTAAACAAATATTATTTGCCATTCCAGCTGCAGACAAACGATAAGACTGCAATAGGTTCCATTCAGAAGAAGTTTCGCGGTTGGAAAGAGGAGTTGTCCTCTCAAAAAGATGCCTACATCATCAACTTCCCCGCTGATCTCGCCGTGCCGTTCAAAATAGCTGTCATCGTGACCTGTGTTTACATCGTAAGTTCCATCATCTTCCAGTTCTTGTTACATGTTCTTTGTCTTTCTGACATCATCCTCTGTCTACCGGTACTCTACCTTTCTCTACAGTCGGGACTCATTAATGTCTAGACTAAAATCATTCTATCTCATATGGGTCCCGACTAGTATAACATCAGACTTCATGTTCCCACTGCTGGGACTCAGGCTTTCTCTCTACTAGAGGGAATGGATATCCAGCATGCGGTCCCAGTGCGAGTTGGTGGATATCACATGGTGGGTTCGTCCCGACTGTTGCTGTTAATTGTTCTGTATTATTTGTTTTTATTTTATTTGTTTAAGTTAGGTAATGCATGCCCATACTAACAAACGGTTTCTTTTGAATTTATTTGTTTGGTACTACTGTCACTCTCACTTATATGCTCATTTATTTATTTAGTTAGAAGGAAACGTCAAATTCGTAGATGAAAGAGCCTTAGCTGAAATAACAAGATCATCAATTTATCTCTTAAACTATTAAAGATTTTTTATCGATTGCGGAAAACCACTTGAATAGGTCGTTCATACTGGCTGGAGTTGTACTAAAACCATTGTTTTTTTTTGTTTTCAGGATTTCCGATTCCACGAGGGAAAGTGATGGAGCATTTTATAGAGATTTGTCTAATGATACATGATAATCATTTAATATCGTGTATCAGTGGCGACGGGTACACTTACGTGCGAGTGAATCCGCTGCTTGTACTTGTACCAAAAATTATTATAAACCTGACCTAATTAAGCGACGGAAAATCTTAACTGCGAGATTCAGAAACCGTCGCTCAACTAACAACGCCATCTAGTGACCGCGTTTCCAACTTTTTTCACAAATTCACAATTTCCTCAAAAGATGACGCAGTGAAACAATATTTATGTAGACACAATTTTAAAAATAGTATGTAAAATATATTATTAAAGTTCACTCACCAAATGCCGTTCGCTCAATGATGCAATAAATCCAAACCGGCGTTTTTATTAATCGTCAAAAACTACAAACTAAAACCATTATATTATTCTTACCATAGGTACCTATTCAAGTACGATTACAAAACAATACTACTGAACTGATCTTGTTCTTGCTGCACTATCACTACGCAAAACTATCACTAGACTACACTTACATATAAACCAATTTCAATCATAAAACTATAAGATTCTAAATTATGATACGAATATACATATATCAAATAAAATGCAAATGAACAGGTGAAATATGACACATGAATAAGCGCGAACCAAAACTGTCAAACTAAATACTAAATAAATTAAAAAGTTCAGTATCATTCCATCTCGTTCTAGCGGACGCATTTTATGATTTAACTCGATAAATACCGGGATGCCTGCAAACGCTATTTAGCCGTATTATACTGGCTTGTCGCTTGTATAACACCGCTAGATGTCGCTAGAAACTATGAATTAAAATGTATGAAATTCCCGTTTATAAGACCGGGTTACAGACCTGTTTTGCGTAAGTTGTGAGTGATTGCTCCGAAAAAACTTGCAGGCGTTTATTTATTGTTGATTGTTATTTTCACAAGCAAGTATTATGCAGTTATAAGATTTGATTAATACATAATTAATTTGTTAAGGTTTGTTGTTGTGTTTGTAAAGGAAAGCCGGCAGGAATGGAGTTGTTTACAGGCCGCGCTACTGTCGTGTATGTCAAATGAAAAACACAACAAAGAATGAGACTGATGCACTTGAAGATATGACGCGCTTGAATCTAAATGAAAGAATTTAACATTTTTGTTTTGCTGATTATATGTTGTTTATAAAGTTAATATTGTGGCTTTTATTTTTTAATTATTAATTTTATTGTTATTTCGTACTTAAAATACCATTGCCTTGGTTTAACCTATTAGTCTATGATATCATAAGTAGTCTTAGATTAATCTGTGATGTGCATCGGATGTAAAACATTAATTGAAATAAACTATTCCTTCCGTTCAAGTCAGCCAAATCGAGCACGTTGTTTTATTTGCACTGAAAAGTCTTAAATAAATACGTAATATTTATGTTTTATTTTTTTATTTAATAATTTTGTCTCTTTATTATTTAGCACCGATTTTCGTAATTAAAGTTATTTTAAATACAAATTAATGTCATACCATAAAATTGAACTAAAATAAATTATAACTTGTAAAATCAAAATTAAATCAACTTTCAATACTTGTTAAAAACCAAACTACTATAAAATTAAAATTACAAAATTAAGATTCCAATTAATTGCATTACAAAATTCAAAATAATTAAAATTCCAAAATTGAATGTCTAAATTAAAAGGAGATGTCCGCTTTTTGTATGGACGTTGGTTTTTTATTATTTAATAATTCTAACCAGAGTAAGTTAAATATATTTGGATAGACATCTCAAAACCTAGTGCTTCTGACTATATCATGCATTTTTAAAGCCCTCCAATTTTGAGAAAAATCGTTTTGTATTTTAGTGAGAATTTACTTCTAAAACGAACGAACCTTTCTATTTATCTATGTTAGTAAAGTGAACGCACCCAAAAAAAAAGTAAAATTGACACAAGATAACTGTCAATGTCAATCGATATTTGATCTACGTCAATGTAAACAAACCAAAAAAGTACAATAGCATCGGAAACTACAATCGGCATCAAATATATCTCCACCTGTTCAGTTTCTCGACAATATTTTAAGAATTCTCATAATTGTACCAGCTATGGTTTCGATCGAACATTCTTATTCATTATCTTCAGCGTATAATAAACAAAACCAGGTCTTAGTCAAATATTGTAATTAACACGTTTACATTGAGTGAAGTCTCCATAGCGTGGTCTAAGTTCTTGATGGATAATGCTAGACATTTTTACTAAAAATAATGTAAAAGCTATTGTAATTGACTGCTATTATTGCAGATTTTTGTTTTGTTTACATTGACTTAGATCAAATATTGATTGACATTGACAGTTATCTTGTGTCAAGTTTACTTTTTTTTGGGTGCGTTCAGTTTACTAACGTGGATAAATAGAAAGGTTCGTTCGTTTTAGAAGTAAATTCTCACTAAAATAAAAAACGATTTTTTCCAAAATTGGAGGGCTTTAAAAATGCATGATATAGTCAGAAGCACTAGTATTTGAGATGTCTATCCAAATATATTTAACTTACTCTGGTCCTTTAAAATAAAATGTCAACATAAAAATTACAAAATTAAATGTCAAAATTTAAAATCCAATGTTAAATGTCAAAATTAAATATCAAAATATTAATAAAAAAAATGAAATTAAAATTATTTTGCACTCATGGATTTGATGAAATTTCTATTTAACGTTTGAATCCCCAACCGGTCCTATGAGACCGCGCTGTTATTGTTTTACTATTGTGTCTCGTTTCGCGGGTATCTGAGTAATTAAACAGGACACTGAACCATGTCTGTTTTAGGCGTAACATAAAAATTTTGGTAGATTATACAGACGGCAGTAACCAGTTGTCAGTTAGACGTCTGGCCTTGGTCGGCGCGGTCGCACCCACTAGTCGCGTTGAAAATTATCATTATTATTATCATCTAAAATTGTGTTTTCTAAACCATTTGTGCTCATATAAAATTCTAAATTGGCTTGGTACAAAAGTACCTAATGTTTAATCAGTGTATTGTATAATTTAGATTTCTGTGGTAATATGTGTTTGTGTTCATGTGTCTATAATTAAAACTGAAGTAGTTATCTTGTTGTTTTGTGTTAGAACTATTTCCTAAGTAGTTGTGTGATATAAGGTTTGTTGGTAAACAATGGCGACTGCTCTACCTCTAGCCACAGGTACGTTACACATTTTTTATCTGTGTCTGAATAGATAGCTAAAGTTTATTTTTAATCCCTGAGACTAAATTGACACTGGCAATTGTCAAACTTACAATAGTAATGATGCCAATTTTTCTGTGTTTTGAGAAGTATGACAACCCACGTAATGTCATATTAGTGTTAGAGATTAAAAAAATACTTAGTAAATAAGCCCGCGAAATTCAAATTTTCTTACTTTTCGCACAGCGCAGTGTTACAAATATGCACGCCGTATTTATAAATTTATCACAAAATTATAATGTGTGAATTGGGTTTATCTGAACAGTTGTGAAAAGGATAAATTTTTGAAGGTATAATACTTGTGTAGGTGTAATAATCATGGTTACAAGCTTAATTATAAGTTCCATCGTTTGATTGAGTAATAAGCGTTTTATTCTTTTCTTTCTTTCTTTTGTTTCTTTATTTTTTGTCTTTTCTTTCTGCTTAAATATTCAGTCGGCTCAGCTTAGTCCTGCCAATATTATAAGACTCAAAAGCAACCACGTCTTCTTCTTCTTATCGTACGGTTAGTGGTCAACCTGGTGTCAGAGCTTCAAGCCGCCCGAAGGTCTTGGCTTGGGACTTGGCTTAATGACTGCTGTCAGTTGACAACAACCGGTACCGACTTTTTACGTGCCCTCAGAAAGCACGGAGACGCTCAGATGAAATACCACTAAACGGTCTCCCATCCATAGACTGACCGCGCTAAGGGTTGCTTAACTCGCTAATCGTTTACCGATTAGTGAGCGCACTGGTTATGAGCGCCTCGCCAGCAACCACGTGCTTTAAGCTGAGTGTCTCTCTGTGTGCACTCTGCCCTTCGTTTCTTCCAATAACAATAACATAACTAATTTGCTTAAAGTCTGGCGACTGGTTGTAGATAATCTGAAGAGAAAAAATCTTTATAATATTTTAATGTAGTTTTTAAATGAAGGTTTATTAAATTTGCAAAATTTCAGAGCCAGCCCTCCAGCGCTTGTCGGAGATGACTTCTCTCTACATGAAGCAGACGAGCACCGGCTACAACGGCAGCAACTTCAGCGTCTTCGGCGAGGACGACCACCTTCTGTTCAACCTGAACGAGATCGTGCCTGACACGTTCTTCCGCGGTGGAGCTCGCAGGGCGTTCCAATTCAACGGGGTGGATAACGTAGGGAAGCAGGTGAGCTTAGAGAAATACTTTTGAACCAGGCAGACGTGGAGACTTGTAGGCCTTCCTCTTTTTTATTAGGGTTCCGTATCCAAATGGCGAAAACGGAACCCTTATAGTATCGCCATGTCTGTCCGTCCGTCCTCGCTTAATCTCTGTTGTTGTTGGATAGGTATTCAAAAATGAATAGAGGTTTACTGAAACCATTTCTTCGCTCCAAAAGTAAAAAACAATGTGTGTGTCCCCCTCTAACTTTTGAAACATACATTTTCTAAACTTTAGAAAATATGAAAAAAATCTGGAAAGTAGAGCTTTATAAAGACTTTCTAGGAAAATTGTTTTGAACTTGATGGGACGTACAGTTTTTGAAAAGTTGGGGACACTTATTGTGACGGACGGGAAATTACGGAACCCTACTCTGAGCGTGGTCTGACTCGCACTTGTCCGGTTTTTTATTCTTTATGAACCTGTTTTTACCTCGATCTCGCCAGGGAAACTATAGATGAGGTCTACGATAGACCAAGATGCGTGTTAACTCTTGCTTTGAAGACTAACAATAAATTGATAGGTATAGTACATATAATAGCTGGCTCCAATAATAATCTGAGACTCCCTACATTCAGAGTTGGTGACGGGAACTATATCATACAGCGCGGTAACAAAGTTTTTTACGCATACACCTTACACAGTATATGCGAAATAATAAAGTTTCTTCTTCTTCTACCTGGCGTTAATCCCGGCCATTACCAGGGTCCGCCTTCCTACTCAACTTTTTCCACTTTGCCCGATATTCAATATCACATAAAATAATAAAGTTTATATTTATTATTTTACCTTGTTTTCAGTTGTTCACATTCGGCCGTCCAAAGGGAATAAGAATGAAGGACAAGGTAAAACTGTTCATGGATGACGAGTTGATTAGCGTCATTCGCCTCGCCCGTACCTTCATGACGCCCATTTTCAACATCAACGATGCCCTCGACAACCCCGTCATCAGGCTTAAAGGGAAGATAAGCATAGAATTGACCACCTTTAAGGTAATTTAGTTACATTGCTTTTTCCGATCGTATGGCATTTATAGACTCGTGATCCAATACCAAGGACAGTACGAAAATATGTAAAACATGAAATCATACAGTGGATTCTACATGGGCACTTACTCGTATAACGCCAGAAGCTAATGCACTTGCCAAGCACACGACAAGTACGTAAAGTGTAGGAATACATTCAGTTCCGTGTGTTTAGATAGATGGAATATCAAACGCACAGGTGACTCCAGAGATATCCAATAACACTATGATGCATAAAGACTCATTACAATAATAAAAATAAAGACAAAATAAATGCCTCGAATACAAAAAGATCCATATTCTTGTTTGTTGTTCTACTTAAAAATTATGTTAGTAACCTTAAAAACGCATATTACTTCTTGATACAATGCCACAATTTGGGGCTCTCAGCTCGATCAACACATAACACAAAATTAAGAATGCTGTTGCTACTGCTTCGGACACGACTATGCAGCTATGCAATCCTCTAACGAAGGATGGCATGAAAACCAGATGGACTACAGTGCCACGGCAGCCACATCAGCTATACGCGTTTTTAGGGTTCTGTAGCCAAATGGCAAAAACGGAACCCTTATAGTTTCGCATGTGCGTCCGTCCGTCCTCGCTTAATCTCTGTGACCATTAGCACTAGAAAGCTGACACTTGGTACCAATATGTATATCAATCACGCCGACAAAGTAGTAAAGTAAAAATTAAAAAAAAAAAAATATTAGGGTAGCCCCCCTAAAAACTGCGAAAAAAATCTGGAAAGTAGAGCTTATAAAGACTTTCTAGGAAAATTATTTTGAACTTGATAAGACGAACCGTTTTTGAAAAGTTGGGGACACTTTTTGTGACGGACGGGAAACTACGGAACCCTACACTGAGCGTGGCCCGACACACTCTTGGCAGGTTTATTTTATATTGAACGCGCAGAGCTGGGACTGTCTTAAATTCTGCGTATAATTGACATATAGACTGCACGTATAAAAGGATTCTTTGCCATTCCAGCTGCAGACAAACGACAAGACCGACATAGGTTCCATTGAGAAGAAGTTCCGCGGTTGGAAAAAAGAGATGTCCTCTCAGAAAGATGACTACGTCATCAACTTCCCCGCTGATCTCGCTGTGACCTACAAGTTAGCTGTCATCGTCGCCTGTGTTTTCATTGTAAGTTCCGTCATCTTCCAGCTCTTGGTATATGTTGTATATGGTCATCATCTACCGAGCCTTTTCCCAACTACATATATTGGGGTCGGCTTCCAGTCAAGCCGGATTTAGCTGAATACCAGTATTTTAAGAGGAGCGGCTGCCTACCAGACCTCCACAACCCATTAACTGGGGTAACACGGTACTTCATGGCAAGACTGGAGTCAGATTTTACTGGCTTCTGACTATCCGTAACGACTGCCAAAGATCTCTAAATGACAGCCGGGACCTACGGCTTAACGTGCTTTCCGAGGCACGGAGGAAACTCGTTATGTTAAGATGGTCACCCATCCACAGACCAACCTCGGCAAGCGTTGCTTAACCTTGAAGATCGACCTGTGCGGCTGTTATTATCTAGCCACGAGCTCCTCATGTGTTGTATATGGTATATCTTTTAAAATCAAATCAAAATCATTTTATTCACATTTAAATAAAGTAATTACAAGTGATGGTTTCTCATGTTACATTATTATAATCTTAAATTCTATTTTGCCTTTGGTAAGGCTTGTGAACTTTATTTTATATATTGAAATATATTATATAATAAGATCTGGTATTAAATATATTTAGATCTGGTATATAATATCTGCTGAAATATATTCCAATACCATATATTCAAAAACCAAATATTTTTTAACATAAGTGTCGATCTTTTACATTAAATATTTTTTATACAAATTCCTGTAGCTATTCAATAATCGAATACACCATTTTGTTTAAAAGTACTCGTATTTAGCTCTTTAAGAACTTAAACTTGGGTAGAGAAAGATCAGGAATGGTTATTTCTAACTTACTATAAATTTTAACACACTGAATTTTTTTATTAAGCATCGCAGACTTTGATACCTACAATTTGAAAAATCTGTTGCTTCACCATATTTTGCACTACGAACCCACGTGAAATATAAAATATATATCCATATATTATCACGTGGATACAAGTTATTTATTGTGAAAATGTACTTAGACCAACTGAATGGTGATGAAGTACCGTGCAGTGGCGACGAGTGGCTTTTGTTAATGGGTAAGCCGGAGCAAAAAATGCTTACCTTGCTCAAGTGTGATGCGTGAATTCCAGTAACTAGCTGACTTCGAAATCTTGTACTGATGAGTTGACTTTAGCTCACTTTCACTATACATGTAAGCACTGATACATACAAACAGTGTCTTGCAAGTATAATAAAAGTGGCTTTGAGAAAAGCCGTTTGGGGATGGATTTGAGAAGCATATTTCTATGTAATGTGATGAAAAATGTATCTACTTTACTGTTACATAATGATTTAAACTAACTACTTTTCTACTTATACTCTAAAGCTATTCGTCTATTCTTTTTTACAAAATGTGCTAACACATTATCATAAAAGCTGGGTTGATTTTTAATTTTAAGCAATAAATGTTTTTCTATGGAAAGCATAGCTAAATCTGATAATCGTTCCTCTTTTTGAGAATTACGTACGTATGTATGAATTCGCTTCAAGGCCGAAAACGACCTCTCCGCGGAAGCTACGGTAACAGGAATGGTCAAAAAAATACTACATAATTTTAAAACTTGTGGAAAAGTGTCACCTAAGAAAGAATTTTGAAATCTAAGATAAAGCTCGTAAACATCTAATTTATTTAAAGATGAAGTTGTGTATAAGACTTTCAACTCGTTTTTTAGGGCAGCGAATTCAAATAATCTCGGAAATTGAACTAGTAAAGAAGATACTATTTCATTTGGGAATGATTGACTGTAAGAACTATACTTAGACTTATTAAGTAAATTAAGAAAAGTCATATTAGAAAGTGATTGGTACCTGTGTTGTATTTGCGACTTAACATTGTCTATTATTTCAATGAAAAGACGCCTATACAAAGCTTTAGTGTCTAATTCTGAATTTAATCGCCTACGTTGTCGGGGCGGTTCACTAAATTCCTGGACGCTATCATAAATAAAATCGAAATTGTTAATAAAATCATTTGAAATCCAACTATTAAATGAATCTATTTCGCGGTGTGCTACTTCGATATCAATCTGTTTTGACTGGAGTAAATTAAAAAGAATATCCGTTTTTCCAAAAATATCAGATAAAATGTGCAAAAAGAAGCAAAACTGCTTGTTTTCCAACTTACTGAGGAAACATTCTGCCAATGAAAGGGTTTCACTATCCCAAGATTGCGGGTTATCTAGAATGGAATAAAAAGTTTCGATCATGTCTAACCGGCAGTTAAAAATAACATTAATAATACGCGAATGATAATGCCAACGCGTTTCGGACACTCCGGGTAAACGACGGTCAGCTATTTTCTTTAAAAGATTCGAGCGTTTAGACGATTTATTAAAAAAACGAACAATACTATTAATGTGTCCAAAAAATGCCTTTAGTTCCTGAATATTTTCAAGGGACCGACTAAGTACTAAATTTAATACGTGTGCGTAACACTGAACGAAGATTGCCTTAGGGCATGCCTCGGAAATTTTCGCCTGGACTCCACCGTGCTCACCAGACATAACAGCCGCCCCGTCGTAAGACTGACCAACTAACTTGTCCCTACAGCTATACTGGTCGATTATCTCTAACAACTGTTTTGATAGAACATCAGCAGTCCGACTGCCGCTAACGTCATAGAAACCAAGAAAACGTTCTTCGATTCCAGTCTCAGATAAATACCTAAATATTACCGTGAGTTGCTCCCTATGGCTAACATCGGGCGTTTCGTCAATCATGACCGATATAAATTGTGCTTTATTTATTTCAATTTTAATTTGGTCGCGTAAAACGAATGCGATACTTTGTATTAAATCATTTTGTATATCACTCGAAAGACCAGAGAATGAGGGATTCTGTGTTGAGGAACATTGTTCCAAATGCGAATCGATTACGGTATCATACTTTCTTAAATATAACAACGTTTCGATGTAGTTACCGCGGTTATCGGAAGCCGGATTTTCGTGGTGTCCGCGAAAAGCTAACTCTTGTTTACCTAGCAAAATGACTGTGTCGATGAACCGTTTCATTAAACTTCTATTCCGATCTACTTTTCTATTATGAACTTCATACGTATTAGCAAAAAATGTTTCTATCCTACGATTTCCGAAATCGTGCAAAGATAAACAACTTCGGATATGTTTTTCGGTCTGAACATGTTTTTTGGACGAATTTGTAAGATTATTAATATCACTAAATCCCGTGTGGCTCCATAAGCTACTAGAATCTGAGAATAACAAACACGGGAAACAAAACATTTTATTTAATTTACAACTTCCCGTGAGCCAAGGATATTTGTCGTACAAGGAACTGTTAAAATGTTTGAAAAAACCATCGCGTCGTTTGTAATTAATAATCATTTCAGGGCGAGCACGGCCTAACTGAATTACATGTTTTTTATTTTCAAAACTCAACTTTGAAAAAGACGTTTCCTCAGCCAATAAATAATCTGTCAGACAGCATTCTACGTTAACTAAAGCCGCCATGCTATCGAATTTACGCAATATTAACAAAATCACAACGAAATTAACACAACACAAACTTAAATAACTACTTTATAATAAAACTACAAACTAAAACCACTATATTATTCTTACTTACCTAAATAACACAAATACAACTACAACTGAACTAATCTTGTCTTTACTGCACTATCACTACGCAAAACTATCACTAGTTTACATAATAATAAATCAATTTCAACCATAAAACTATAAGATTCTAAATTATAATACGAATATATCAAATAAAATGCAAATGAACAGGTGAAATATGACACATCAATAAGCGCGAACCAACTCTGTTGTCATTATTGTCAAATGTCAAACTAAATAATAATATCTAAATAAATGAAGAAGTTCAGTATCATTCCATCTCGTTCTAGCGAATGCATTTTATGGTATGTAACTCGATTAATAGCGGGTTCCCTTGAACTAATATTTAGCCGTGTTATACTGGCTTAACGCCTGCGTAACACCGCTAGATGTCGCTAGAAACTATGAATTAAAATGTATGAAATTCCGGTATTAAGAAGCGGCTTACCGTACCGACCTGTTTTGCGTGAGTTGATATTGCCCCGAAAAAACTTGTAGGCGTTTATTTATTGTTGATTTTTATTTTCACAAGCAAATATTATGCAGTTAAATGATATTTGAATGATAATTTAAAATAATAGATACTACTATTTGCCATAATTTGAAAGTGAAGCCGGCCGGAATGGGGTTGTTTGGAGGCTGCGCGGCTGGTACCGTGTTACCCCAGTTAATGGGTTGAGGAGGTCTGGTAGACAGCCGCTATTCAGCTAAATCCGGCTTGATTGGAAGCCGACCCCAATATAGATGAGAAAAGGCTAGGTAGATGATGATGAAAGGTCATATAGACCTGAGTAAGAGGACAAAGCCTGTACAAATTGTAGGTATGCGACCATCATAATAAACTGTGGCCGATCATAAATCCAACGTTTCTCAAGTCAGCATAAGTGCTGACTTTTCAAAAATTGCAAAAAAGCTCCTCGAAACTCCTGAATCTTCACTGTGGTGGAGGTTTGGCGAGTTGTATATAGGCTAGCGTAGGTAACGAAACCATAGCGCGATTCAGCCGCGCGCCTTCCCGGTACAACGCCATCTATCGAGCTAGGGGACAACTCTAACCTGGGAATAAGGGTGCGACTTTTTTTTTTGAACTCCTATTAATTGACATTTTACAGGAAACTGTTACTTGAATTATGCTTAATTAGAAACTAATAATGTTGTTTGATAACTTCATTATAGAAAAACAACAAATGTTTCTACTGTAATACTGGCTAGAGTTGTGTAAGATTTTTTTTTTGTTTCCAGGACTTTCGGTTCTACGAGGGCAAGTGAAGGAGCAGTTTGTACCGACTTGTCTAATGATACGTGATAATCATCAGTATCGTGTATCTCAAATGAAAAACGCAACAAAGAATGAAACAGACGCACTTGAATTCGTGACGAGCTTGAATCTAACTAAAAAAAAATATATTCGATTATTAAAACATAATCGAGTAAAAATAAGAATCTCGAGCCGTTTTTTAACGTTTTGCTGATTAAATGGGTTTATAATGTTAATATATGTGTGTATTTTTTTCTTAATTAAATAGCATAATTCCGGGGGTGCATTGCTCCTCATATTTTAGCTATGAAACAAAGTCATCATCATCATCATCATCTCAGCCGAAAGACGTCCACTGCTGGACATAGGCCTCCCCCAAGCGTCGCCACAGCGACCGGTCCTGCGCGTCTCGCATTCATCGGATTCCCGCGACCTTCGCCAGGTCGTCGGTCCACCATGAAACAAAGTACCGTAAAGCAATAGTTTTTTTTTTGGTTTAAAGACCACAAACAAAACTTTAGTGAACTCCTCAGTGTCGTCGGTTACTAAGGAGTTTCCTAGTAAATTTTGGGTCTTCTGCTAGGTTGGCAACCTTCCACAGCAAGAGCCGAATGTTGACGGTGTCGTATGCAGCTGATAAATCCATAAATACTGCTGATATCTATATTAATATAATAAAGAGGTAAAGTTAGTTTTTTTGTTTGTATGAGGTAATCTGTGGAAGTACTGGTCCGATTGCTAAAATTCTTACACCAATAGAAAGCTGCTGTATTCCTGAGTGACATAGGCTATATTTTATATTTTATGTACGCGGGCGAAGCTGCGGGCTAAAGCTAGTAATACTTATATACAAGGGCGTCGCCAAGGGGGGGCAGGGGGGGGCAGCTGCCCCCCCCTAGAGATCAAATGTAGCTAGCCGCAAAGCGACCAATTGACGAAAATTTTTGATTAAAGTGCGAACAATTGACTTCCTTAACTATTAATAAATCCAGAAAGTATACTTATGCTGCTATATTATAAACTGCAAGAAATGATAAAGGAAGCTACTGCTGTTGCGGAGAAATTCGGGCTGGAGTTGGACATTACTTCAATGCCGCGTATTACGAGGGAAACAGCGTTATAGAAACAATAATTAGGAAGAAAGCCCTTCAGAATACTGGAAGAGATCTTTAGTAATACCATCATCATCATCATCATCTGCCTAGCCTTTTCCCAACTATATTGGGGTCGGCTTCCAGTCAAGCCGGATTTAGCTGATCTTTAGTAATACCATACTTAGATTCAATTATCACCTCCCATGAAGTCCCAGGAGCAGCATCGAGGCGGCACTTCGGCACGATGAGGTGCCTGCCTCCCTAAGTCGCGTAATTGAGGCCTACCTGTCGGATAGGTTTATCATCTACCCCGGTCACCAGGGAGAGTGGAGACGGCGAGAGATGTCGTGCGGTGTTCCGCAGGGATCGGTACTAGGACCGCCCCTGTGGAACATCGGATACGACTACGTGCTGCGCGGCGGCCTCTCTGGCGGGGTCAGCGAGGTCTGCTACGCAGATGACAAGCTGGTCCTGGCGCGGGGAGAGTCGTACCAGGCGGCAGCCAAAATAGCGACACGCGGGGTTGCGACAGTCGTAGACAGGATCCAGCAATTGGGACTTAAGGTGGTATTGCACAAGTACGATTTGCGCGTGGAGATACAACGCCACGCCGGGGCGAAACTCCGCTGCCGTGAGAAGTCATGGTATGGCGGACAGAGTTCCGGCGGGATATCAGGGTGGCATGACGACTGCGACTGTCGCAACCCAGTGCTGGGCACGCCGTCATTGCGGCGGTAAGTCCCCTCTTTGAGGAGTGGTTGTAAAGAAGTCACGGCGTCGTCTCGTTCCGTATGACGCAGGTCCTCACCGGACACGGTAAGTTCGGGAGATTCCTGCATCGGATGACTCCTTCATCCGATCCGAAAGGACGCCCGGGTGTCGCCACTGTGTGTACCGCCCGGAGGACACGGTGGAGCACAGGGTAGAGGTGTACCCCACTTGGGCGGTAAGGTGAGCCCATGTCCTCCCAGATCGAAGGCAACGAAGGAACGGGGTGGGGTTTAGTCAGTAAGAGTCTGACACGCCCTCCCGCTCCGCCCAAGAGCGGGAGAAGTCATTCTGATGATTTCACACTTGAAAAAAAAAATCGTCATCGAGACAAAGACTTCCAAAGTGTAATGCTTCATATATACTCTCGGCGTTCATATTTTTTATCATCCATAATATGGGGCAACCATTGCCCCCCCCTTTGTCATAAGCTGGCGACGCCCTTGCTTATATATATAATACACAAAGTAACTTCACTTGTTCCGACCGTTCTACTATCATCCTATTAAGATTTTTTCGAAGTTTCGATTCGTGTCTTCGAAGTTATTCATCAGATCATAACTATATTTTTATGGGACCAATCCGAGAGTGTAAATTTTTAATACAAAAAAAAATCAAAATCGGTCCACAATTGACCGAGAAATCGGTTAAAATAAAACTACGTAAACTAATACATACAGGTAAATATAATATATTACATATAACATCCTTATTTTTGAAGTCAGTTAAAAATAAGACTCACACACCAATCTTTTTAGATGAAGAGTCATCTAAAAAGATGGTCCAGCGCTCAAGAGGATGGCAACAAGCAGAAGATGCATCAAGTATAGTCGTATAGATCAATGCATTCAAAATGTCGGGACCATGGGCGTTTAACAAAATTCATACAGCATACATAAGTAGGTACCTGGCTATACATACGTGACAGTGGTTGGCTTGAAATTGTTGCCTTAAACTAGGAATCACTCCCTGATATGCATCGTGCAAAGTTAGAAGAAGCAACCTGTGGAATAGTGGTCTCGAATGTAAAATGCCAAATTGTTGATTCACCAAATAAAATCGTTATTAATTGAACCATGAGTTATTTGGACCGTGAGGTATTCGGAACGTAAATCAGTCTCTGTAATAAAAAAAACTTCACTGATTATTATTTTGCTCTTGCCTTTAAAACTAATATACCGAAAAATTGATAGATTTGAGACCACTGCTGTGGAAGCAACTCTAGCAACTTAAGACATTGTCGAAACTGCACAGATATTAAATTATCGTGCGGTTCTTATGCACTTGACCTTCACAAATGAACTTGATTAAGTCACTATGTTAGTAAATAATTCGTTTGAATGCCATACCACGTGACCAGATCGTCTGCTTGTGTCACAGGATACAGTTTTGCTTTCTGCGGTTTATATCGATGAAACGCATTCCCTTTTGGTTTACTGGACACACATTAAGGAGTCTGATAAAATTTCTAGTTAGACAGAATACTAGAACATGTATGTCTTGGGCATGACATAAGCTTTTTGGTAGATTATATAGACGTTAGTTACCAGTCGCCAGTCAGACGTCTGGCCTTGGACGGCGCGGTCGCACCCACTAGCCGCGTCGCGAATAATAATATAATTTTACAGGTTCATGCACGTATATATGTAGTTAACATCCGTTACGCATATTACAAATATCACCATCTAAAATTGTGTTTTCAACCATTTTTGTTAATTTAAGCTTCTTGATTACTTTGCAATTTTTAATCAGTAAAATGTGTTTGTGTTTATAGTTAAAACTGAAGTAGTTATCTTGTTGTTTTGTGTTAGAACTATTACTTAAGTAGTTGTGTGACCTTAGGTTTGTTGGTAAATAATGGCTGATGCTCTACCTCTAATCGCAGGTACGTTACACATTTAATATCTGTATTTCTACCCCAGTCATCGATCACTAATAATTATACCATCGCTTTTGCACGCAACATCACGTACTTACTGTGTGGTTGTATATGAAAATTCTATATAGTCACTAAAGCAATTTCCGGGTGTAAAATAACATACAGTTGCGCAGCCCAGTTCATAAGCGATCTAGTGCGCGCATCAGTTTACATGAATCACAAGAAATCACTTGTTAAACTCAATTTAAAAATAAAGATCGGTCGCAAAATTTTTAAATTTACGCTGCAAGGTAAGTGAGGTCATCGTGTCACCCGGTTAGCAAAGCGTCGCGTCGTTGCATCGAGAGCTGCGTCGGCGCCGGCTGCGTACGAATTGTATCTTCAAGGATAATGCAATGGTAGCCCGTTCGGCTTAATTCGGCTATAGTTCTGGTGGCGAACATTTACGAAGACGAGTGCGTGAATGTGATTCATTGCTACAGTGCGCTGGCGTAGTGTTTAAGGTGACTAAAGTCTCACTTTAAACGCTTTGAGACGATTAATTAAATTATTCGTCTCCATGTTTCCGATTCATTGCGTTTTGGCTACAACGTGTGGTGATAATTCTACTCCTGTATATTTCGTAAACACTGAAAATAAAAAATAATTATTGGTTGATCAGCTCCTACACCTACATCTTCTCTGTCATTTTATAAATCTGAACCAAATTTATCCACGAGTTCAAACAATACAAAGATAAAGAGTTTACAAATGATAAAGTTAATCAGAGGAAACGCAAAAACGGGGATGCTGCAGAATTCGAGCGCATGGAAAAATCTATTTATACAAATAAAGAATATGTTTTCCAATTAAATTCTTTGAGAGCTACCTAAATAAGCGTTGGAATAGTTGGGTGTGTGTTAGTAATTTCAATAAAAAATATACATATTATTATTATTATAAATATGAATAGCCGACTGTGTCAGTAACGAGCGCCAAGTCAATTACGGAGTGCCACAAGGCAGCGTATTGGGTCCAACTCTTTTTTTTATATATTTGAATGACCCGGAAATGCTTACAAAATCAAAATTGTATACTTTGCTGTCGATACTGCCTTACTATTTAGCACGGATACGTAAAGTGAAGACTACAGGCATGCTCAGTTGGGTTTCCGTGTGCAATTGGAGTGGTTACGAAATGACATCTTTACCCTGAATGGTGCTAGTTTTCTCAAAGGGTTTTCCATCCACCTGGGCTAATTAATACTTCTATAATAAAATAAGAGGGTTTTACCTGTTTATGACTTTAACAAGACTATATGAAAAATGAAACCGACTGGTTGCATCCAGGAATTAAAGTATCTTGAAACTGAAAAAAGAAACAGCGTTAAAATTGCCAAATTTCAGAACCAGCCCTTCAGCGCCTGTCACAGCAGACTACTCTCTACCTGCAGCAGACTAGCTCTGGCTACAACGGCAGCAACTTCAGTGTCTTCGGTGAGGACGAGGAGCTTATTTTGAATCTAAATGAGATCGTGCCTGACACTTTCTTCCGCGGTGGAGCCCACAGGCCGTTCCAATTTAACGGCGAGGATAGCGCAGGAAAGAAGGTGAGCAGATTTGTGAAGAGCTTTTTATTCTTTATGAACCTGCTTTTGACCTTTACCTCGCCAGGTAAATAAGAGAACCCACAAGATGCCGTTCATGTTTACTCTTGCTTTGAAGACTAACAGTTGATAGGAATGATACAAAAACTGATCCAATGATCTGACACTCCCTACATCTAGAGCTAGTGACCGGAGCTAATGTGGTACTAAAATTCTTATAAAAAAGTTTTTATAGAATATTTAATTGCAATCTGTTTTATTTTCAGTTATTCACATTCGGTCGTGCAAAAACAAGATGGATAATCAAGAACAAGGTAGAACTATTCATGGATGACGCTCTGATAAGCGTAGTTCGCCTCGCCCGCACCTGCTGCACACCCATATTTAACATCAGTGATGGACTCGACAACCCCGTCTTCAGGCTCAAGGGGCGGGCTGCGAACATTAGCTACTTCCAGGTACTTTAGTTACATTGTTTTTGTCCTTCACAAAGCATCTATAGATTCGTGATCCAATACCAAGTCCACTACATGAAATTACACTGAGGTTTCTGCGAGATAACCGTGCGAATACCCACATTCCGCTGGTTATGCATCTGCCTCGTATACGGACAGATGAAATATCAGACTCACCAGTAAGAGACCTCAAACCATAAGCCTACTTATCAAGATTTCTATCTATAAAACTATGATAACTGAATATAAAAATCATTATTTGTCATTCCAGCTGCAGACATTCGACAAGATCCCCATAGGTGAAATCCAGAGGAAGTCTCGTGGCTGGAAAAAGGAGATGTTCTCCTTCAAAGATAACTACGTCATCAGCGTCCCCGAAGATCTCGCCGTGAACTTCAAGATAGCTGTCTTAGCAGCCTGTGTTTACATCGTAAGTTCTATCATCTTTCTGCTTTTAATACTTGTTGTACGTCTTTCTTCTGACCTTATCTCCTGTTTAGACGGCACTCTCATCTCCTCTACCTATATCTTCTTTTATTTTCATATCATTTCCCACACAATTCTTATTTATTTTATTCTGTCTGGATATCGAAAGTCTTTCCCCATGATAAAATGCTGTGTGACATGATACTTCTACTTTCACGCGGGCGATGTCGCTGGTGATAGTAATTAAATATATATATTAAATAAAATATATAGGTAACCATCACTATTCCAGTGCTGCGTAATAATTTACGCCATTTTTTTCATTATTAGCGATTTTTTATGGGTTGCAAAAATGTAATAAGATCAACCGAATAGGTCGTTCATACTAACTGGAGTTGTATTAAAACCTTTTTTTTTGTTTCCAGGACTTCCGGTTTCACGAGGGCAGGTGATGGAGCATCCTGATAACGATTTGTCTAATGATAATTATGATTATAATATCGTGTACGTCAAATGAAAAAAAAGTGATAACAAAAAAAAATTCTAAAGGATGAGACAGATGTACTTGACGAGCTTAATTCAAAACTACAGGATTTACGATCAAAGAATTTTAACACTTGCACAATCTCGAATATCGATTTTCTAGTCGTTTTCAATCGTTTTTATGAGAACTTAAGAATCAATAACTTAATTTTGCATTCTTATAGAATTTTGAGAATTTAAGAATGAATAACTTAATATCGCATTTATAGAATCAAATTAGTGTTTTTGTTTTGTATAAGTACTTACTCTATTTAAATACGAACAATAATAGTGTTAGACAGAATACTGCATTGATATTAAATACATTAATTGGTAGATAGCACAAGTGGAAGGCGAGTTTTATAATATAATTAACTCCCGAGAATTGCAAAGGAGTTAAGACAGAAACTTGAATGAAGAGAGGAATTCAAGCCGCCCAAGACAAAGACAGCTTTATCAATGGGTTGGATATTTATTCTACTTATTACGCCTGTTAAATAATGAAAAGACAATATACTAAAACAAATGTTATATTAGATACATACTCGTATAAGTACTATTTACAAGTTACAATTAAGCTATCACTCGACATGTGAAATTTTTAAATAAACCTGTTTGATGCACGTACATGGCGTGTCAGACTTTTACTGAATAAAAACCTACTCTTATTTTCCTTCTTTACCTTGCATTTCAGGACACCGAATTTTTTCTTTAAGAAGCGAACCCATAGCCTTAGTATGCTTTGTTGTTTTGTTTGAAAATTGGCTTTTCTTTAAAAAAAAATTCAAGTAGATCAGGAATACAATATACACACAAAGTTTCATTCAAATCGATCCAACTTTTACGAGGAGTTAAATAATAAACACAAGACTATAAGACTCATACACCGTGTGTCAATTCATGCAACGTGAATTTATCGAAAATCTCAAATATATTTTGTTATAGTGCACTTGGCCTTCATCGAGTTGAATTATCTCTGTCTGAATTAGTCACACAACGATAACCTATGCCGCATTTAGTGATTATATCAATTATTTGTTTAAAAAAGGAATGGAAAGGGATTTACAGGACACACATAGCGTCTGAAAAAGAAGTTTCTACTGTAACTCCGCTGAATTTCATATTGTTCAGGAACTAGATTCGATGTTTTATGTAGATACGCGCCAATAGGCGTCAGTCAGTCGCCCGGCCTTGAACGGCACGGTCGCGCTTACACGTGCCGAATAATAAAATAAATATCACAAGCTCTTTCGCGAATGGTAATGGAACACTCCTCTTAGTTGACCTGTTTTGTCACGACCATAGAAATTAATGTAGCTTGAATGCTACAACTGTGTATTGTGTATTCCCTGTGTTGAGAAGTTTAGATACTTATCTTTCAAACTTGTCCCAAATTGTTTGGTTAGTGTAGTAAGACTTTTAATCAGCAAAATGTGTGTGCAGTGTATCTATAAATAGTTTGAAGTGTATTTCTGTTTCTTGTAGATTATTGACAGTCGTGTGACCTAAGGTTTGTTTGTAAACAATGGCAGCTGCTCTACCTCCATACACGGGTAAGTAACATATTTCATATCATCTAATGTTGTTATAGCAATTATTAAAAAAAACCGCGAAAATTGAAATTTCTGAAAATGACTTCTGTTAGTGATAAATGAGTAGATATCATCGTCATTATCATTTCAACCGAAAGACATCCACTGTTGGATATAGGCTTCCCTCAAGTGTCACTGAAAATGAATAGGTATAAGTAAATGTAAGAAATAAGTTTTATTAAGAGCTCTTATTTTCAAGAGCCTCTAATAAATATACCTACAACGACTGCATAGTGAACAGTTGTGTTGCCTACCTAAAAGATCTGTTTATAATACGGTAATGAACGAATACATCCGCATAATAGCTACATATTGATTAACCCATTAGAAGCTCTATGAGACACCAACTAGACAGATTCCACAAAAACTGTTACAGAAATTAAGCGAGTGCGCAAGAAAGACCAAAGAAGTGAAAATTTACCCCGAAGTCGTGCAAAACAGGCTAGAGAAGAAGATCTAGCCAAGCGATATTTCAGTTCCAGCCTTAGACCGGCTGTATCAGCTCAGCGTCCTCAACATCCGGCAGACCAGCTCGGGGTACAACGGCAGCAACTACACGGTCCTCACTGAGGAGGGGGAGGTACTGATGAACCTGAACGAGGTCGTGCCTGACTCCTGGTTACGTGGAGGAGCTAAAAGACCCTTCCTATTTGACGGTGTGGATACCATGGGAAGTAAGGTGAGTAGGAATCTTGATAATCATCATTTCAGCCGAAAGACGTCCACTGCTGGACATAGGCCTCCCCCAACCGACCGATCCTGTGCGTCTCGCATAATTCGGATTTCTGCGACCCTTACCAGGTCTTCGGTCCACCTTGAGACCTTGTTACGATGTTACAAAGTCATCGTCCTCCACAAAATCTGCTTCACACATCACCTCTTTTATTCCTCATTTTGAATTTTGTCATTGGGTCTATTATATTATAAGGTATTTTTGGTCTGAAACTGGACAAGCTAGAATCGTAATAAAAATATCATTAAACTATTTAGAATAAGTTTACTTTAGACACTTCTTAAAGTAGAATGCCTCGTAAATGTATCTATTTTAAGATTTTTAGGCTATGTAAAGAGTCGACCAACAACTATTGACACTAATAGTGTTCTCAAGGTTAGCACTGTGCCATATTACGTCATGGTTAGGTCCCACATTCTATTGACTTCCCAAAGATACGAACAATGAAATTGTATAGGTATCTATGGATTTGCGGATACCAGCCCGTTATACTATACTACTATACTATAGGTGTCAATAGGCAGAATTTGTGAAGTTGGTCGAACTACTTCTTGTCGAATCAATGGTAAACTCATTAAATCGTTTGGACCCAGTAAGTCGTTGATCATGTAGAAATGACATTATTGTAGGTGTTTTTCTCTACATATTATGAAACAACAGTGTTTCCTTCCGTGTCAGTATTTTTATTTATTTATTATACGCTTTATTGTACACCAATTATTATTACAACAAAGGAAACTTAAAACTAAAAGATATACAATGCGCGGCCTTCCGCGATCTCTTCCAGGCAACCTGGAATGGACAGAGATTGTCTGGACAAGAAATGGGGCTGTCGTTGGTGTGACAATACCAGTATTTTACATATATTTTTGTTATTTTTTTGCGATAAACTCAAAAATATTGAACGAATATTCATGTGGTTTTCACCAATAGGAAGTGATTCATTTGGAAGGTTTAGATCTTATAATAAATGAAAATTCAAAGCTGCTATGGCTCGCAAGTTCGAAATATAATTAACAACACAACAATATGACTGCTCTCAAATTCCTTAAACGCAACTTCCATCAGGTACAATCAGGTGGGATCGCAGTCAAGCACTAGTTTATAACAATAAAAAAAACCGTATCATACCGACTCTCTTGATGAACTGTTTTTAGGAAGTGCTGAGGCAAAAATAACATAGAGGATTGAATTTACATTTACTTAGGGAGAGTAAGTAAATGTAAATTCAATCCTCTATGTTATCAAGAATATTAGGTCTGTACACACACATATAAAAATGTCATAACAAACCAATTCCATTTCCAGTTGTTCTCGTTCAGCCGCGATGCTGGCATGCTGCTCGTGTCCACCAAGGTGGAGCTGTTCATGAGCGTGGGGCTGGTGAGCATCATCCGCGCGGAGCACAACTTCTTCACGCCCATCTTCCGCATCAACGACGCGCAGGACAACCCTGTCATGAGGCTCAAATCACAGGCCTCGGATTTCAGCTTCTTTCAGGTAATCATTGACAAAATTTAGTAGTAGATAGTAGTTGAGGTAAGGTAGTTGATAGTAGGCAGAAAAGCAGACTTGTATGCTATAGGTGTACCAATGAAGTCATCATCATCACCATTTTAGTCGAAAGACGTCCACTCCTGGACATAGGCCTCCCCCAAGCGTCGCCACAACGACCGGTCCTGTGCGTCTCGTATCCATCGGATTCCGCGACCGCCAGGTCGTCGGTCCACCGTGTGGGAGGCCTTCCATAGCTGTGCGTCTTCCGGTACGTGGTCGCCACTCTAAAACCATTCGACCCCATCGTCCATTTCTTCTACGAGCAATGTGCCCTACCCACTTCTGATATGGTCACGCAAACGAAACTCCGAGCATACCCCTATACATTGCTGCACATTTAGCCTTGTAATGGGGCCCATTGTATGCGACTACGTTTCGGAGCCATATGCCATCATTGGCAACACGTACTGGTAATAAGACTTGCGTCATGAGACACTGCGGTATATTGGACGTGCGGTATATTGTCAAAGAAGTGGCAACACAAAATATGAGAGATGTCTGATGCCTGTGGGTTATTCCAGGCTGAAAAAAAGGATTTCAAACTGGGGAACCACTAGTAATTAAAATTATTATTCTTCTATTCCAGCTGCAGACAAACGACAAGACCGCTATAGGCGCCGTTCAGAAGAAGTTTCGCGGTTGGAAAAAAGAGTTATCTTCCTTTAAAGATGATTACGTCATCAACTTCCCCGCTGATCTTGCTGTGACCTACAAGTTAGCTGTCATCGTAGCCTGTGTCTTCATTGTAAGTTTTATCATTAGCTCTTCTCAATTTAAATTGTCACTTACGGGATATCTTCCGTGGTAAATAAATAAAAACCACGGAAGATATCCCGTAAGTGACAATTTAAATTGTGAAACAAACCGTGATAGCCTAAAACAGTGATTAGCTCTTCTTCCAGTATTGGGTCAGCGCAACGCGAGTCCTATGAAATTTTGCCCTGTTTAGTACCTACTAACATTCATTTTTTTACCATTCCCCGCAATACAATCGATAGATTACATTTCTTTTCGGCTTTTTCTGACTTCCGACATTTTCCACCCTCGACTTCCTCTTAACTTATTTGTTTTTGTTGCCAATTTCAAGTTTTTCATATTACGGTTATGAAAAATTGTCTTTGTTTGAAGCTTCAAGTCCTCTACGAATGATAATTTTGCTCACTCTGGAATAGTATACTCACCTATATTTCAGTGTACATTCGGTATACCTACTAATGCTTCTAGCCTTGCGCAAGTGGTTAATTGATCGACAGTATCATTGCAGTGTTTCATGCCATAAATTAATCCAAACTCGTGATCAGCTGCGGCTATTTGCTAGTGTTGGTTGGAAAATGTTAAAAATATTGAATACAACCATTATTGTATCGATCTTTGTTAGTGTAATTATTGCGTAAGAGTAGCATTTGCTAAGATCAACTGAATATTGTCGCCGTATTAGCTACCAGCTTGAAGATGCATATTTGTATTAAAATTCGTATGTTTTTTTTCCAGGACTTTGTATTCCACGAGGGCAAGTGAAGTAACAGTATCGCATCTTAATGATTTACTTATGACTCGACAGACGTCTTTGGTATGAACTGTCAAACGCACGAAGATTATAATAGTAGTCGTTGTAGTTTTATACAATTTTATAATTTTCTGCACGATTTTCTTAATTTTTTTTTAAAGGAACCTTCTGGAACAAAAAAGTTACCAAGGAAAATAGGGATTCATTTTTATACATACCAATAGATGGTGATTCCATGTCATCTGGGATCAGCTCAGCACATTTTAATCATTCTGTTCGATCTCCATAATAACTAAGTACTTATGTAGATACGTTACGCAGGTTGAATAGCTCAGTTCATCGCATGTTGCCCATCGATCGAATCGAGTAATAGGTCCGCTGGTCTGCTGTTGTTAATAATTTAAATACAATAAGATAGGTATTACATTTCTATTCTAAATGACATTTTAAATGAGATCAGTAATCTCAATATTTGCCACTGCCATTTAGGTTTTGATTTCTGAACTTTCTCGCTTTATCGTTATGCAGGGGCGTAGCTACCGCCGTATCAGCCGTATCAATTATACGGGGCCCCCAGGATTCAGGGGCCCCAGTTGGAAACATAAAACTTACTTTCCAAAAAAGATATTCTTACCGAATTGCCGAATTTTCAGGCACTATTTCAGTATAAAAACGATAATAAATAAACTAATAAAAAATACATATATGAGATAATAGCACTAGTTTTACTGCCTACTAGCCTACCATCAGCGATTGCGTCACTGCTTACCATTAGGCGGGATCACAGTCAAGCTCTAGTCTCTGTTTTATAAAAAAATATATAAATCATTTTGAATTTAATAAAATACCTAAACCCAACCAGCACTGGGCTTTACCGCAATAGAGGGGCCCCATTTTTATAATTATACGGGGCCCCTTAGGGACTAGCTACGCCCCTGTCGTTATGGAATGAATAGTATTATAGTGTTTGTTACATGGTTGTGCATTAATGAGCCAATGTTAAGTGTAGAAGTATTTAGTTTATAATACTGAATATAGTATTTTGTTATCATTAGAATGAGAATGTATCGAGTCAGTCTTCTCGGCAAGCATCGTCGTCAATACTAAAATAAAATTTACAGAGCAAGCTCCATTTTACTGAGATTACGCTTAATTAAATAACATAGCATGAGCCTGTTGATTTAGGCTTCCTCTCTAGGAGAAGGAACTTATTTCGATGATTACATTTAATTTTCAAGTAGTGTAGGCTTGAGATAAACAATTACATCAGTTTTCAATCACAATATCCATTAGAAATCCATTTCTGTGAATAATTAAAACAGGTAAATCCACGCGTAAATATCTCGCTAAAACCTGGTTTTGTTTTATTTTGGTAGCTAGAATTTGAAATGTGTTTTTATTCTTGAAATCATCGTTAGTTTTCGCATGATTTGGCTGTGTAATAAAGAAATTCTAAAACTATTTTTTGTGATTTATAACATTTTTAAAGGCATGTTTATAAATTAGTAAAATATTTTCTAAAAGATTAAAGTAGACTGTATATATTTGTTTTATTTTTTCTTACCTACCTTTTCTGTAGTCCTTAGTTTTATGTGGGAATTGCTGAGAAACTGAAAACGTTTCTTAAGGTAAAGAGCGGTGAAAGGGGAAAGAGCGCTTATATAAACGAACATAGAGCCTCCTCCTTTATGAAGTTGGTTAAAAGGAAAGGAGTATGAGCTTTCTGGCGAAAGTGAATTGGCAACCACTTGGGCTTCATACGGAGTTTGGAAACATGGACAACGATTTGTGCAAACCAAATTAATATAAACCTTATACAAAACCTTTTGAAGCCGCACAAGTTTGTAAAGATGTTCCTGAATAAGGTCATACAAGATAATGCATCAGCAGAATCAGGGAGAAGAAGTGGCGGTGCAAACGATTTTGGTGGCAGTCGAAACCTTTTATACTATTAGGATTACATAGGTACCTACGTGATATGGCATTTTACCATAAACTGTCATATAGTAGTGTATGTGAGACGCACAGGACGTCAAGATGTCATTGCGGTGGTGGTGACACTTAGGGGAGGCCTGTCTTAGCAGTGATGAATTTCCGCTAGAATGATGATGATGATGATGTGATAAGTATGTAAAATGAAATCTATTTTTAGACATGACATGATATTTCCAGTTTTCTATCTATTTGGAAGTGTGTGTTGATTATCAATAGGTAATTAAGAGGCTACTGCTGGCTTTGGGGATCTTACCTTATAGACACATAGAGATATAAGGTGAAAATGAGGTCTATTCTCTGGAACCATCCTCTACTATATAATATTAACCTTCAGGTCACTTTATAAGGCAAAATATCAGTAACAATGATGTATAGGTTAGCTAAGTAATATCTATTCAGACGTGATTAAATCTTGGAGGTTTTAAATTTTATAACCTAAATTTCTAAAAGGAGCTAAAAAAATACACCAGTGACTTCGATATAAAAAGTGACTGCTCAGTAAAATTATACTCTGTTAAAAATTAAACCATTAATATTAAATTAAAGTTGTCGTTATACACACTGAAAATACTGTGTAATAAATACTTCTTTTGTTATTATTAAACTTTAAAATAATTTCTTTATTATTTTTAAGTTAATTATTATAAGAGTCGTCAGAATTTTTACATTATGTTTATGAATAGGCGAGACGCTTACTTCAACTGATTAATGTGAACACAGCATGCTAATTTACTATGATCTAATAGGTCAAGGGGCGTGGCTAAGCCAACAATGAGTCACTATTTTCTCCAGCCGAATATATTGTAGTGTGATAAGGGTAAGAATTTTTGGAAATGTTTAAGAGACTGATAAGTATAGAAGATCTTCGTATTAACCTCTTTAACTAAAAACTATACTAAAAACATAGGCTTGCAATAGCGCTTTTTGAGTACAATATGGGTACTAAATCGAACACACACACCGAGACGGGAGACACTGGCGATATAATATATATAGGAGTCCACTCAATTTATCTAGTCATTGCTCGGTCTCTTTATGAATATTAAACTAACGGTTCTGGCAGACGTTGTCCTGTCAGAAAGTAGACATTTCGTCAAAAAAATAGAGGACCCGATTGCAGCGCTACTCACCAGGTTCAATTTCATTTTCAAACCAGTCAGGGACCCATCCAAATATAACCAACAGACAAAATTTTGTCCAAATCTGTCAAGCCATTTAGGAGTAAGGTGACAAACACACGTACATAATAATTATATAATATGATAAAGATGCAGCAAAGATTAGATATAACATAACAATATTATTATACTGAAGAAGTTCTAGATTAACGTGACGCTATGTCACTGCTATCGTTATTGCATCACGCAAAAGAAGCATGGAGTTCTCGAAAATTTAAAAATAACTTTGTTATGTGCATTTGACCTTCATAAGTGCGTTCAATCAACTCGCTCTAAATTAGTAACTGTAAATGATTTCTGTATAAAAAAAATACTCGTTTTTATACATACAGATTTACTGGACACACTAGGCGTTTAACAATTACGCTTATATTGTTTAACAGTGTTTTTGTAAATAAACTAAATTAGATGTTCTCTATGGACTAAATTCGATTTTTTTAGGTCTCAGGCGTCAGTCAGACGTCTGGCCTTGGACGGCACGGCCGCGCATACTCGTATCCGTGCGAAGAATTGATAACAAAATAAAATAAAACAAACTCATACACGTAATGTCATCTAAACTCGTTTTAATTGACCCATTTTGACACAATCATAGAAGTTATTATATACTCTGAAATTAATTGTGTGTAGTTCTTACCAAAACTTTCAAAGTTTGGTCGGTGACTGTTAATCAACAGTATGTGTTTGTAGTGTTATTATTGACTAGTGTGTGACCTTAAGTTTGTTTGTTGACAATGGCTGCCGCTAAACCACCAGTTGCAGGTACAAATCAGGTTTTATTTACATATTTGCCAAGGTATATTTCAGGCTAAGTATATTATAGAAGTTTTTGATCATATTATAGCTCAATTACTTCGACGTAACTCGCGAAATTAAAAATTTCTGTTGATGATATCTGAAGAATTTGATAATATTTTGGAAACACTATCTAGATTCCCATTGTTTAGGGAATCTAGATAATATAATCTAGATTTCCATTGAAATTAAATCATGAATTTGTATACAACTGTAAAGATTCCTGAAAACCTGTTATTGGCCCTTTATAATGGATTAAAAAAAAATCAATACATGTATATTTATAGAAACCTTGCACATCTAATCAAGATTCTAAATAACGAATTTGTTTTTCCAAAAACTTTTTAACTTCTTTTAAACCACAAACTCGTATTTTCTGGAACAAATTTTGTGGATAATTCGAGTGAATGACGGAATTACTGAATGCCAACAGAGTGTTCAGGCGTTATCTCTCTTTTTCGCATTGCCTCTTTATCAAATATTGCATTGGGTTAGGTTAGGTTCGTTATTGCGTTGGAAGATCCAAAAAGCCTTTAAGTCATGCTCAGGATGACGATAGTCGGGTTGAAAAGGACCCTCTTAATTAGCCGACTACACAGAGAAAAAATCGTATGGGACCCTCTATAGTTTTCTCTTCTTTATAATTTTTGATCTGCTCTCTACCTTGTTTTGCCTGATGAAAAGCGGTGCCAACAAGGCAAAGCTTGACCAGAATATACTCATTTATTAAAGAGAATAGGAATGTTCTTAAAGTAGAGTGTATCGGCTTGAACTCCTGTTTCAGCGCCTATCGATCAGTACGTGAGATGATGATGGTAATCAAGCCTTAAGAAACTTTACGAAACAGGAAGACAGGGTCGCACCAGACTACGAAAGTCATCATTATCATACCTAGCCTTTTCCCAACTATATTGGGGTCGGCTTCCAGTCAAGTCAGATTTAGCTGCATACCAGTATTTTACGAGGAGCGGCTGCTTACCAGACCTCCACAACCCATTAACTGCGGTAGCACGATACTTCATGGCAAGACTGGAGTCAGATTTACTGGCTTCTGACTATCCGTAACGACTGCCAAAGATCTACAAATGACAGCCGGGACCTACGGCTTAACGTGCTTTCCGAGGCACGAAAAACCTCGGTATGTTAAGATGGTCATGGTCACCCATTCACTGATCAACCTTGGCAAGCATTGCTTAACGTTGAAGCTCGAACCGTGCGGCTGTTATTATCTAGCCACGAGCTCCTCCAGACTACAAAAGTCATGGTGGCACAAATTAGACAGATTTCGACAAAACAAGCTACAAAACGAAACTGAGGAAGGCGCAAAAAATGGAAGGAGTAGACTTTTATCCAGGACTGGGTTAGAACAGGTTCAAAAGAATATTCCGTCATCCAGCCCCAAAACGTCTTTTCCTCCCGTACCATTCTGTCTTGTTATCACTAACTTTTTCTTTTTCATGTCACTCATCATACAATCCATCCATCGTATCTTTGATATTTTCAGCTCTCGAGCGGCTGTCGCAGCTGCGTACCTTCAACTTGAAGCAGACCAGCATGAACTATGATGGCAACAAGTACACCGTCTTCGGCGAAGGCGAGGAGGTGGTGCTTACCATGACGGAGATTGCTCCCAACGTCCTCCTTGTGGGACGAGCGCGGAGGCCTTTCGAATTTGATGGCATGGATAGCTTGGGAAGGAAAGTGAGTAGAGCTAAATTATTAGCTATTATTTAGCTGGAATTAAAACCCCGTAATAGAGTATTAACTCTATTACGGGGTTTTAATTCCACTGTGGCTGCAAAACCAGAGAGAGTGAGGTAGGAAATCATCTTATGACTTTCCCCGCACTAGGGCGGAGCTAGAGTGTCAGACTTTTACTGACTAAAACCACACTTAGATTTCATCAGTTGCCTTTTGCATTCCAAGACCATTAATGTGTGACATCATTGTAGGCGTTTGAAATAATTAACAACACAATCATCTGCCTAGCCTTTTCCCAACTATATTGGGGTCAGCTTCCAGTCAAGCCGGATTTAGCTGAATACCAGTATTTTACGAGGAGCGGCTGCCTACCAGACCTCCACAACCCATTAACTGGGGTAACACGGTACTTCATGGCAAGACTGGAGTCAGATTTTACTGGCTGGAAATAATTAACAACACAATAACATAGATTAATTACACTCAATAAACACAAATAAATGGCTTACAAGCAAAAGAACTATTCATTTTGTAAAGGAATGCTATATTCATAAAAATACTTATTGGAAGACTATTTTCATAAAAAATTCTTCTCATCTGATGGTCGATGATGGTTTATTCAGATGGTCTATGGGGCCGAAAGGTTTTGGAGAGCTAGCAGGTCTCCCATAAGGTGGGCCGATGACCTGGTGAAGGTCCCGGGTATACGATGGATGCGAGACGCATAGGACTGGACGTTGTTGCGATACTTAGGTGAGGTCTATATCCAGCAGGGGACGTCTTTCGGATGAAATTATGAATGATGATGATGTCTTCAAAAACTTACTTTTTATTTCCAGTTGTTCGCGTTCAGACGCCCGATGGAATCAATATTAATTTCGAAAAGGGTGGAGTTGTTCATGGACGAGAAGTTGGTCAGCGTGGTCCACATAGCGCCCACGATGCTGACGCCCATCTTCACCATCACCGACGGTCTCAACAACCCCATCCTGAGACTCAAGGGGAAGAAGACTGACTTCAACTATTTTCAGGTAATATTACAGAAGATGTGACTAGATGTAATGTGTGAAGGGAGCTAGTGATAGCGTGATAAAGTGACGAGTGATATGACAAAATGGAAGAAAAAAACGTGTTGAGCCGACCCTAAATAAAACGGGACAAGGGCAGGAAGATGATGATGATGATGATGACTCAAGGTGTGATCTATTTATCAATACTCAATACTTTATTGCAATCCATATGTTTACAAAGTTGGGCACAGCAAAATAAGGAGCGAGGGAAAACTCTCGGAATTCAATATCATTGTAGATCTAATGTGATGTGGTTAATTACGTTCATAAATGTTTGTTTATCATTATTATTATGTTCTTGCTTTCACAAATTATAATTTATTTAGTAGCGTGTAGGACTTCAAACAGCAAAATAACTAAATGGTTTCATTTTATTTGCTTGATAAATAATATTATAATATTTACGTGAACGAGAATTGAGGGTCCATTTTGAACGAGCATAATAATTATAATATGTAATTATGTACAAAGTATGGGATCAGTGTTTTGCGATGATCGCGTTTGGCCATTATCTCACGTAGTGGTAAACGATGTGTTCGAATATGAATTTGGTTGAATCGCGACTTGGTGAGCATTTCTGAATATTATAGATATCTAATTCTCCCATTCCAGCTCCAGACCAATGAAAAGGTCGAGATAGGCGCCATCCAGAGGACATACCCCAGTTTTGCAAGAGAAAACTATACGTTAATAGATAACTACACCATCAGTGTCCCCGTCGACCTCGCCGCCACCTCCAAGTTAGCTGTCATCGTCGCCTGTGTGTTCATTGTAAGTTCCATTATCTTATCATCATCATCTCTTTTAATATAACATATTAATAAACTAGTGGTGAGTAGTGGTAATAATGAGGCACACTAGTTAATTAAGAGCCTATTAACTCTAGCCTTGAAGACACCTCAATCATAATGCGACAGATTGTTCTAGTCCTTCGAAGTACGCGGAATAAACTCTAGAATTAATTGATAAATCTGCTCTCCTTCTAGTTTTGTGTCACACTTGTCACACACAGTAGACACATCTGTTTTTGGCCTTTTTCTAATTTTCCATCCTTTAACATTTTTATATTCATCAATTTTTATCCTTCTTCATTGTAAATGCTCTTTAACGAATTCCTTTCAACTGTTTTGTCTGGCGCTAATTTCAAACATCACCTAACCGTAATTTTAAAGTGCAAAGTATTAAAATTTATGTTTTTTTGTTTCCAGGACTTCATATTCCACGAGGGCAAGTGACGGAGCAGTATCACCCACCTTGACTTAATTATTTATTTATTGGTACACCATATGGGAAAAAAACACTCAATGAAGCTATGTTTATGCTAATTTAAGAATTTAATATTATCAATAGCAGATGTATGGTGTTAAGTTGTTAAGGATTTAACGTTTGAATCCCCGACCGGTCCTATGAGACCGCGCTGTTATTGTTTTACTATTGTGTCTCGTTTCGCGGGTATCTGAGTAATTAAAACGACTTAATTTTTCATAGAATTAATTTTAAAAATATCGACTTATTTGTTGGTAACGTAGATATCCAAGCGAAAAGGGTGATTAGCATTTAGTTTCAAAAACATACAATTGAGTCATTTACATACATTTCGCGTTTTGATTTTGCAAATATAAACTAAAAAATCTTAGTTATTTAAAAGACAAAGAATCTTTGTTATTTTGAAAAGAAAAATGACTGAAATTCGACTATTTAACTGTAGGTACCAAAAATTTTCAAATCTTTCGTAAAAACGTTATTTTTATTCATAACATCTTTTTATTTTTATACTTTATTAAAATAAGGTTGTACAAATTGTTCAAAGCACACTGCCTTTGTCTTATGGTGCTAGAGTACAGTAGGAATGTGATCCTATCATCCTGTTTGATCTCAGTAACGTCTTCCAGCAAAAGCTCAGTTGATCGTATAATGCCCATCACATCGAATTGAGTAATCTGATCAGTGATATGAATTTAAATAGGAAAGTGTTCATTTCAGTTCCTAGTGGCGCTGTTATAAAAATAAAATTCACTTGAGAGCATGTGTCTCTGGTTTAGTAGCGCCATCTAGCTTTTTGTTGGTGAACTTGAATCGTGCCTTACTGTCATGGAATTAGTAAGTACAATCTAGCGAGCTTGTAAGCTTTGGAATGTTTGTTCTTATAATCGTCACTAGATGTCGCACTAATTGACAATGCACAAATTAATTTTTAACTAGGAAGTATTTCTTTGTATTTTTTTACGTTTTCTTTTATATACCTTCTAAGAAATTATTTTTCATTTTTATTCTACATGGATAAAAGTACTTTTGTTGTAAATATTTATTTGTTTTATTTTTACCTATTTTTGAAGTTACGGGAAGAATTGAGTGGATACCTTTGACGCGGATTGGGATAAAATGTATGTCGATGTAAGAAAATTAAGCAGGTACAATATGTGTTTGTCTTTACCAGCCTCTATTATGCCAAGTCGCCAAGTGTAACAATGTTGTTATCAAGCTTGCTCTATCCAAATACTGAAATGTAGCGAATTATGCTAGTTCCCAAATTTAGCCGAACTAGTGTTGTGAGCAGGTTTTCATAAGGTATGAGCACTTACCTACACAAGTTATGGACCTGTAGCCACACCTATGATGCTACATAGAAACTAAACATAAAACTCCTGCATCGCTGTATCAGAGTCCTTCGCGTAGCAGAACTATCGGACAGTTGCTCAGACCAGACACAACACCAGTCTCGGAAGATCCTTCCTTTTAATGGAGTTTTGCGGGACTTTGTACGTACAGGGTGGAAAGTCCGCATACCTCTAAAAGCCCTTCACAAGGCAAGACAGTGGAGTGTAAAGAGGAGGGATGAAACGCATGTTACTAAATAGTTTAGGTACATGTGGATGGATGGAGAGAGAGAGGGAGGCGGGAGAAGTGATATGGAAGAAAAGGGTGTCAAAAAAAGTCAAGTCAAAATATTTTTATTTCACATAGGCCTACATGGGCACTTATAAAACGTCGAAAACTAGTGCACGGTTCCAAATTGGTCGTTTCCTATGGAGAAGAACCGGCAAGAAACTCCATGGTTACTCTTTTCAAAAAACTATTGGGTTTACAACATTTCCATATTACAACACAGACACTTATGTGTTGGTGTTAGTGATAGCATAAGAAGTGACAGGACAGAGAGGAAGAAAAAAACGTGTTGCGCCAACCCAAATAAAACGGGACAAGGGGAGGAAGATGATGATAAAGGCTCTCTCGTCTTTTTTTATACTAGCAAGCGAACCAAGTTTACCTGAAATACTTACAGGTAATGGACGATTACATAACAGGGTCTGAATCTCCTTCCAAATTAAGCCTGTAGGCAGGTAGGCCATGTAAGAATAGGTGTAATTTAGTACTTACACGAATTTATATGTAATACTGATATTTATTAGCAAACCATTCAATATCCCTTATTACCCTTATATTGAAGGGTATATTATATAGACTTAGGTTACGTACACACACTAGATATAGGTCTAGTCTTGTCTAGGTCCCTTTTCTATCATGTAATGCTAATCATGATTTAAGGGACCTCGTCCACGGTTACTTATTGCAGCGCTTTTCAAATGCGATTGTAGCGCGTTAGTAGCGCTGCTGACGCGCGTTTGCATCGGAACTGAGAATCGTAATGTGGGCGAGGGTAAGCCGCTAGCGACCGCATCGCGACTGTATCGATGCGGACGCGCTACTGCATCGCTTCCAAAAGTCGTCGTGGGCGCGGCCCCTAACATTGCATCTTCCTGAGTTAGATTGGTAAAAAATGACCTCTTTTAAGTAAGTAAGTTATTTTGACACGTGTGTAAAGATTTACTAAACTAAAAACTCGTGTTCTTTTTAGCGATGCGTGATGGCGAGAGGTTTTTTTAATTGGTCGAACATCTCAATGGTTTGCGATTGTTTCAACTTTGACTCGAGTCCGACTCGGTCTGTCACTACGACTGGAGCATGGCGCGCTCATTCGCATGTTGTTCCTCGATGGTTTAGGGTTTCGAATGAGTAACTGATTCGAATAATCGAAAACTAGCCGTCGATTCCGTTGACTTGAAACAATCGAATCGCAACTCGATTATTTTGTAAAACGGCAAGTCGATGGTTGATTTTGACGACTCAAATTCTTTTGATTGTTCTCGAAATCGCCCTTCGCTAGTCCTTTTGCAGCTATAAAGTTGAGTAAAGCCATTTTATAGCCAGAAATTGTAAAACGGATAAGCCCCGATTAACATGTAAGTTACGGCCTCAGATCAAACGCGAAGTTCTTTCGCATAAGAAGTGAATTAGCGTGCAGCAGTCGTTAGCGCCAACTATTAGTATAATTGTTCGTATAAGACAATATGCTAAGTGTTACTGCGGGTTACGATCCAAGTTGCTCCAAGTTATTGCATATCACTAAGATATGCTATACCATAATCTGTCTTATATTATTCTCGCTGTTGGGACACAGTCTGCCTCTGTAGGTGTGTGAAAAGGACCGTAATTTCACCATGCAGGCCCAGTGCGGGTTGGTAGATGTCAAAGCGTCTTCAATTTGTTTTGTTCTAAAACATGTAGTTGTATTTATGTGGAACTTGTGACCATGTGATTTATATTTTATAGCAATTATAAATCAATTTATATACTACCTACAGTTCGGAGCACACTAATTCACAAGTTGTACATACCTAATTAGTTACAGTAATTAAGCAAACAAAACATACAAATAGGTTACCTGCACAATATCAAACTCGACTCAAAGGAATTTATTCGCGTTCCTTTAGGTATCTGCGTCCCTAGTTTTAAACTGGAATTCTTGACCATATCCATTCTTTGTAGTTTCCCTACGTACGGCAGCATTCGGTACCTTCTGTGTTCCAAACACTTCGATGTAGGAATGATATCAGAAACTCTTCAGAGCATTAAGTGCCTATCTAATTGAAGTGCTCTCTCTACTTTCATCTCAGCTAGCCAATCAGAAAAAGCCTTAACTGTTACACTTATTGGTAGATGGCGATTATACCACTTTCCATTAGCAATGTCGTAGGTAGTGTCCCAACCTATGACCAGAAAACCCTGCGCTTTCATTTTGCTCTCGGTAATTTTATTATTACACGCTGATATCACAGCTGAAAGGCTTTTCCTCTAACCACTTCACTATTGAGTTTGCCTTTGCCATATTAGACAGACATTGCATATTGCATAGCTATTGTTCTGTTCCTAGAAAATTTACTATTTCGGTAGTCGTGAATTAAAAAACCAGGGAATTGCGAGTCAGAATCACTCACTGAGAATTACGTACAAACTAACTTATGTAAATAGTGCAATTCCCAAATCGAGTTTTGAAGATTTTTTCGATACGTATTACGTATTTTTTTTCTTGTGACGTAACTCCAAATTTTTAGGTTTAGACTTGTCTGTGCCATGGGACCTTTCTTTATGCCAAATTTCAGGATTCTAGGTCAACGGGAAGTATTCTTTGAATTTTGATTCTTTTGAGAGTATCAAATGGATGTTTATTGCGACTTTATGTTTTTAACAAAGCGATAACCTCACAAACAGATAGACGGACAAACGGAAAACAAAGTGATTGTATAAGGGTTTTTTTCTTTTGAGGTACAGAACCCTAAAAACGAAGCTCTGATGAACCGTTACGGGTATCGACAGACTTTTACACTTTTTCCTATTCTTTTGGGAAATATGAAACTCCGATAAGATACGAAATGACCGCTCAAAGAATCTCTTAATATGTTTTTTACACCACCTGCTTGATAATGCCCTTTATATGTCATACAACCCTCACCAAAAGCGAGTCATTCTTCCCTAGGGATCGAATATAGTAAGTATGTTCTTTTCCTAAAGGAATAATTTGGTTTGAATTTGGAACGTGAAAACGGTTTGAAAAAAATACCTATTAAGTGAATTAAAACGTACGTGCATCAAACGAAGTAGTACTTAATACAAAAATCAAACTGGTCTGAATTTTGTTTGTATTAAATCTCAAAACATGGCTAGTGATAGATAATACTCGTACTTGTGGTTTTCTTTTATAAGTATATCATTCATTTCAGCATATTGTCTTTTAATTATCTTACAGGTGTAAAAAGTAGAGTAGTACCCCACATGGGGATAAAGCTGATTTTCTCTTTTTTTTTTGGAATATAACATGTCACCCACAACTTTAAAACTCTATCATCTATTAAATATTCATCTATTAAAATCTATTTTAATCTTTTATTATTTTACCATCATCACCATTATTTCTGCCGAAATACATTCACAGCTAGACATTCGTGGATTTTCGCGACTCTCATCTTCATATTGTTACAGGCAATTAAACGCTGCGTCTTCAGGCACGCGGTCGCCATTCCAGAAAGCCTTAAGTCTTCTAATGTGGCCCAATGTGAGTGGCCACGTCTCAGAGTCATATGTCATCGCTACCAACACGCAGTGGTCATAGATTTTCGTGTTGAAACTTCGCGGTATTTCGGACGACAAAAACAACAAAGCTTGCGGAAACCATGCAGCTGAGTTGGTTATTAACATTTTTGTCGAAGTTAGACCTACCTAACTGTATTTTATTTAAACCTTCTTCCTCCTTTAAATATAGTGTGCTATGCTAACACGAGGTCGACCGTGGCGAAGGTGGTTTGATGATTTGTTCATGTTCGCGGGGCAAACTTGGCCAGAGATCAACCTTGACAAAGAAGTTTGGAAGGAGAAAGGGGCAGCCATTGCCCAGCAGAGGGACATAACGCAGGCTTTAAAAAAAATCTAACATAACTTCTTCTCTAAAAACATTTTTTCCCGTATTGTTTTATATAACCTCCTTCAAAACATAATGTGCAGCAAAGAATTTCCTCTCTACTATTTATTTAGAGGACGAAGGTGCCAACCGAGTGTCCTCCTGGCCGTCCGGTCCTCAATGAGGTAACGTTAGAGAGCTACTTGGTTTAATCAGCGACGAAGCCTTTCAGGCGCGACGAGATTGCTTGCCGAGCTCATCCGAGCTAATCAGAAGATGGCGGAATATGAAATTGTGTTGTAGCTTTACTTTTATGCAATGCTAGGTATAGCGTAAAGCATAATGTATCAAAGAGGACGCCGGTTCGTCTCGTCGAGATAATTTTAGGAAGCGTTAGGTAAGGAATATTAATTAGAGAAGCTAGTAAATATTTCTATTGATCAGTGAGAACTGATACACGCCGGGCACTCGAATGACCGAAGAGAGTATTGAGAATGACGCACTTTTTTATAAATTGGAATAAACTAGTGCTTGATCGAGATCCCACCTGATGGTAAGCAGTGATGCAGTCGTTGATGGTGAGGCGCACTAGTTTATTAAAAACCTATTCACTCTAGCCTTGAACACACCCAATTTATTATCGGACGGGAAGACCGCAGCAGGTAAATTGTTTCAGTCCTTCGATGTACGGTGTATAAACGACTAGGCAAAGCGCTTAGTCGCTTAGTATAGGAAAAAATAATTTAGTGAACATTGGTTTTCCATCAGGTGGGATTGCAGTCAAGCGCTAGTTTATAACCATTAAAAAAAAAAAACTAACTTTACAAGGCGGAGGATCTCAATACTCAATATTTTATTGCCTTCCATGTGTAAACAATAATTAACAAAATAATAATTATAAAAAAAAACAATTCGACTGAATGCTTTTTTTAGTATCTTGTCCAGTAAAATCTTTGTAAAATATTACCTATTTTATGATAACACTTCCGGTCGACAGCGATGCGGAGGAATTTTTTGACGCCATATTTTAGTTTAGAGTAAGAGTTAGTGTATAATATAGTTTTAATTAGTTAAGTGTTTTTATTTTTCATGTTATTTCTCTGCATAATAATATTTAATCATTTTATGATTCTCATTTTGTTTCAAAGTGTTGTGTTTCTACCAGGTATCTATTATAAATTATTCATAGGTGAAAGTCTGATGGAGAATCTTGAAGATAGCACTATTTCATAAAATTACATTACTTCAGTACTTTTTAAAAGGGCGACGCAGACTTATAAAGTTCATATATCCTAATTCAGTTTAAATTCCAGGTCACCAAATTGCCACATAACTTTTTGTTTTTTTAGGGTCCCTATTGCTATGACTCTGCTATCTGTGACCAGGCTGTATTTTATGGATTGTGATAGCTAGACAGTTTGAAATTTTTACTGCATGTATTTCAGTTGTTGGTATAAAAACAAAATATAATAAATATTTAAGTGAGATAGCCATCTAAAAATCGTTACTTTTTTGCCGTTTTTTGCTACGGATGGTACGGGACGGGACACATCGTGCGCGAGTCCGACTCACACTTGGTCCGTTTTATTGATGATTTTCGTGTTTGGGTAAGTTGTAACTTGTAACTCCGTGATAATCGAATAACATTACCAGAGAACTTGCTCACTACTTAATTTTGGCTGATTCTCCTACAATCTACACCATATTTATTATTGGCAAATAAATGATTTACCTGTGGAGGAAGTCGTTATCAAAAGTAAAAAAAAAACCAGACACATCGGTCATCAGTTTCCGAAATTAGATTTATTTTGTAATATTTCCTCTAAAAATTTTTGAAAATACCTAACCTACATAGTATATTACTACTTAGGACTTGTTGCAAAACAACAAAACGCGAACCCTATTCAGCTCAAATAATGAGGCAGGCCGCAATAATAACCGCTGTAAGAGCCCGCATACTATAAATTCATGGGAATTAGGCAGGCCCGTCAGATAACTCCCCGTTTTTGCTAAAATACACGATTCAGCTGTAATTTTTACGGACCGCTCCTGAAAAAGCTGAGCGGTGAAAGTGTTAAATAGATTTCAACAACTTTGTCGGCTCTTCCGTTTTTGCGATTGTATATTTGGGTTAATTTCTGTGTGAACCGACCTGAATTGGGTCTCTGATTGGATCTTCAAATTCTGCTCTGTCGAATTCTTGTGTCAAGTAAAATTCGATTAGCGCTGAGTTCCTGCACTCCATGGCTATGAGTGAGCACATTCTTGGCTCAAATTGTTTCGCCTGTACTATGTTATCACGCATAGTTCTGTACACCATACGCTGCCACATTAGCAACGGGAAAATAGAGAATTTTAGAACTTTGTTTCATTCGGGCAGCATATCTGTGGCCCTAGTGAAAAGGGATCTAAGTACAAAAATGCAACTTTGCGGGGAAATGCAAAAAACATTCTGCGCGTTACAAAATGCGTGTTTAACCTTGTGTAATGATTAAACTGCTTAATTAAATGTTAATTCATACAAATGAAAAATAAACGCATTTGGAATTAGTTGTTATGATACAAGAAATGCAAAGAAATATTGATTTTAACCCACTCTTGGGCGGAGCGGGAGGGCGTGTCAGACTCTTACTGACTAAGCCCCTACCCCGTTCCCTCGTTGCCATCGATCTGGGGGACACGGTGACAACCTTTCGGATTCCGTGTTCCCCAGAGGCTTCGGCCCTACCGGGCCGACAGTTTGCTGACATCTCCTTGAGGCGCGCGTGGAACAGAACGCGCCGTCAACGACTAGGCTCGGTCCAGATTATTACCAGACTGCCGGACGGCGAGCTACCCAGTGCTCGCTGACCGCGAGCCCGCGCCTACGGTGGTCGGAAATCGGGACCGGGATCTCGGCGGCGGCGGTGTGAGTTCCGTTGGCTCACGCGGTCGGCAGCCTCCTTCGCTAACATTATTGCTTCGCAGAAGGAGGCGACTGCCTGCCACCCCTCCTCGCTCCGGACCATGGCCTGTACCAGGGCCCGGCGCGAGAGGTTGCCGCCGCCGATAGCCTCCACATGGACACGGCGGTGCTCCGCCCAAGCGGGGCACACCTCTACCGTGTGCTCCACCCGGGCGTCCTTTCCTCCTTGATCCGATGCAGGAACCTCCCGAACTTACCGTGTCCGGTGAGGACCTGCGTCATACGGAACGAGAGGACGCCGTGACCTCTTTCCAACCACTCCTCAAAGAGGGGACGTACCGCCGCAATGACGGCATGCCCAACACTGGGTTGCGACAGTCGCAGTCGCCATGCCACCCTGAGATCCCGCCGGAACTCTGTCCGCCATACCGCGACTTGTCGTGGCAGCGGAGTTTCGCCCCGGCGTTGCATCTCCACGCGCAAATCGTGCATGCGTGCAAGGACTGTTGCCTCCAAATCCCACGGTTGCAGGCCAGCAAGGAAGCTCGCCGCTTCGCGGGAGATCGTGCAGTATCCCCCATCCGAATGGCCATGACCCTCTGGCAAGCGTTCAGTTTGGCCGCTGGTCGCTTACCTAGCGATGGCGCCTGAACTGGCGCCCCGTAAAGGGCCATGGACCGAACGATCCCCGCGTAGAGCCTCCGGCAGGGGGCGTCTGGACCCCCTAGGTTGGGCACCCAAGTAGCACAGAAGTGCTGAATAGTAGCTGAATCACTGTTCACAATGGAATCTTCAGCTGAATAAACCTGCTGAATAAGAGCGTTAGAGGCGCTTACTCAGCTGATATAACTCTGATTTGGGCACAAATTAATCTGCTCTATATCAGCATTATTAGAGCATTATTAAAGGTAACAGTCGCCCCAAGAGCTGAATAATGACTGATTATCATGGTATGTGTTACCTTTTATACACCACAAGGGCTGAGTACTTATTACCTATTTTTCAGCACAAAATATACTCCAGGATATTAGTAACTCTTTTATGAAGCTGACAATTCATAAGTGGCAAAATTGTGAATAATTTTCACCCTACTACTTAAATTATTATTTTGACAAGTTTTGTGTGAACCATTTTGTAAAGTATTGTGGAAAATATATGCAAATATATTGTGTTAAAGTAAAACTTTGTTTTTCCTTCATGTCCATGAAATTCGAATGGGAAAGAGAATTTATTGTCAAATACTATATAATTATAGACGAAAATTTTCACGCGCTCTCAAAATATCACAGTTTACTTGAAAATTATGGTATAAAATAGTTTGATGATATTACAAAAAAAAATATTAATCTTATTATTTTTCCTTTGTAATTTGACAATAAGCTGTTTACGTATAAAATCGTAACATTTTCTATTCAAATTCTGTTGTTATTTTTGTTGACTAAACAAAAACAAATTCTTATTATATTATATACATAGGTTAGAATCTAAAAAATGGCAGCCAACAATGTGTACCGTAGTAACCACAATCAAACGGCGTGAGCTGTTTAAGTGTCCACTCGTGGTACATGAATCAGTAACGAGCTGTTACGAGTGGTTTTTGTGGTACACAAGTCAGCTACAGATTCATGTAAAGCTTGATAGTGGGTAACATGTATGCAAATAAATATAGGTAATCATCAGGGAAACGATAAAATCTGCAGGAATTTTAGGGATCCGCGGATTAAGCCTCATCATCATCACATCTTCCTATATTTTTTGGATTAGCGTATGTAAATCATGTACCTAGTAAGCATCATATCGGCCAAAGTAGACATAATTAGGTAAAACTTTTTAAAAGCTCAGGCTTTTAAACAGAGTGGTCATTATGAAATGATAATCAAACAACATCAAACCCATACGTGTGGGGTATCTATGGAGAGATCTGCAAAAATGATATTATTAGGTTTCTAAAATATTTTTTTTTCTAAAATGAATAGTTTGCGCGAGAGACACTTCCAAAGTGGTAAAATGTGTATGTAACTTCTAAAATAAAAAAAACGATGAAACTAAAAAAAAATTATGATGTACATTACCATTCAAACTTTTACCGAAAATTGGTTTGAATTAAAACGCAAGCGGTTTACGCAATTAAGTTAGTACGGAACCCTCAGTGGACGAGTCCGACTCGCACTTGCCCGGTTTTTATATTTCAACAAATATACTTATCTACAAAGCGCTGAATAAAGAAGTCTTCAAGGTCTTATTTAACGGCACTAGTAGATTATAGTCCAAGAGCTACTGAACCCTGGGAGTAACGGTCTTTCTGTAAGGTTAGAAATTTGCATACTTACGATTTATGGCATGCTAAGAGCAATAGCCATGACCTGGCAGGCGACAGCCCTGCACGTCATCAGCCCCTTTATTTTTTGGACTGTAAGTAAATTGAGTTTCAAAACTTGTTTCTGTAAATTTGAAAATTTAATAGGATAAAGTTTATTTACTGTACATCTTAAAAAAAAATTGGACAGGCGATTACAATAAGCAGAAGTATATGACAGATCAATTAGAAAACGCACAGTTGATGAGATAAAATAAACTTTATCCTGTATACTTAAATTTTTTATATGTATTCACGTAAACGTCTGAGAGTAAATATGTATAATGCCAGGCGGTTTTGAACAGCATAAGACCTTGACAGGCGAGGGGACAGCTGCTAAGGGCGTGCACATATGAACGCATAGGTACAGTAAATGTAATGTATTTTATTGGGTTTTATGCAATCTATATTATTTTTCCAGTTTTCCAGTGGCACCTAACCCCTACACCACCTAACCCCTACTTGCAATTTGTAGGTCGCGGGTTCAAACCTGGTCACGCACATTACTTTTTGTAATTTATTTAATCACCATTGCTCTCCAAACTGTGAAGGAAAACATCGTGAGGAAACCGGCATATCCTAGAACCAAAAATTCGAAGACATGTGACATCCACCAATCCGCAATGGGCCTGCGCGGTGGACTATGGCCCATTCCTTCTCTAAGAGAGGAGGCCTGAGTCCCAGCAGTGAGAACATTATAAGGCCGATAACGCTAATGCTAAACATTATTTTTAACATTCATTTTCTTCAGCATCATCCGAAATTTCGCTATCACTGTTTTCATCATCATATGACTCTTCAACAATGTTTTAAAATGTTTTTGAAATTTGTATGCCAAATGTACCTATGGTTTGAAATGTTCAAAATTAAATAATGCACGTTAAGAAAAGTTCCTTGCTACGTACAACACAAATAATCCTAAAGTGTTTATGAAAAAAGTATTAAGCTATGATTCATCGAATTTACTACCCTGCCAACGTGAACTACATCAACAATTATTGAGAACTGCCTACATTACAAATAGGTATATGGCAAAATTGTAATTTAAAAGAACCAACAATTCTTACCTACACCTGAAAATAACGGTTGGAACTTAATTGATAGTCGTTACGATTTTAATTGGTTTGAGGGTAATACGGTTCCATCTTCTATATACGACAAACTTTTACAAGGACCTGCTGATACTGCCACAGCACAATCGACTGAAACTGAGGAATGCATTTCAGGTAACATACAACTATTTTATTCCGTAACATCTAATGTCCTATGCAATTGAGCTTGATATTTAATTCTTAACAACCTTATTGATTCATTTCTTTTTTTTCGAAATTTCCGATGATGCTGAAGAAAATGAATGTTAAAAATAATGTAGATTGCATAAAACCCAATAAAATACATTGCATTTACTGTACCTATGCGTTCATATTTGCACGCCCTTAGCAGCTGTCCCCTCGCCTGTCAAGGTCTTATGCTGTTCAAAACCGCCTGGCATTGTACATATTTACTCTCAGACGTTTACTTGAAAACATATAAAAAATTTAAGTATACAGGATAAAGTTTATTTTATCTCATCAACTGTGCGTTTTCTAATTGATCTGTCATATACTTCTGCTTATTGTAATCGTCTGTCAATTTTTTTTTAAGATGTACAGTAAATAAACTTTATCCTATTAAATTTTCAAATTTACAGAAACAAGTTTTGAAACTCAATTTACTTACAGTCCAAAAAATAAAGGGGCTGATGACGTGCAGGGCTGACGCCTGCCAGGTCATGGCTATTGCTCTTAGCATGCCATAAATCGTAAGTATGCAAATTTCTAACCTTACAGGAAGACCGTTACTCCCAGGGTTCAGTAGCTCTCCAGCTATTAATTGTCAACGATAGTACAAGTATTCAGCTCTCACGGAGATTATGGGTAACATGTGAGCTAATATAGCGCAGTTTGCTTTAACTTAGCATCATATATTGTTCACCCGTAGTGATTATGTGGGCTTTATAAGAGCTATTATACGATTGCGTGTATCAAGCTGATTTACATTACACAAATTCCACTTTGTGCAGCAAAAGGCATTATATCTTTGTTATTTGAAACCACAGAGTAACTGATAACATTATAGTAGCTCACGTGTTCTTTCTTAAAATGCAAGTGGTTTAAGGGTACACTTGTGGTCTTAAATTCAGAATATAGCCTAGTTAAAGTCCACAAAAATCCTTTAAATTGCTTAAAGCTGTATAATACTGAACTTGTTACCTATATTAACGCTGCAAGCGTTACAGTGTGGTCTCCGTGGCGCCTAATAACGTTCTTATTCAGATGAAAGCTCACTTTTCACCTATTTCAGGTCGAGTGTACTGTAATAACTCTTCATAAGTGCTAAAGTTACCGATGTTACCCTATTGTGACATCTTATAATGCAGTTTTGTGCTACTTGGGCAGGAGCCGCTTCAGAGCGGCACCAGTCCTGTCCAGTTTGGGGGCCAAACGTCGGAAATGCTCCTCGAAAGTCCACCGGCTGTCGAGGACGAGTCCCAGGTACTTCATCGTCGACCCGACGCCGATGTGAACCCCCCCTACCGTTATTTGGGAACCCGGTGGTGGTGCGGTCCGAAGGCCATGAAAGCACATAGCCTCGGACTTGTGCAATGCCACCTTGAGTCCCAGTTGCTGGATCCTCTCCACGACTGTCGCAAAACCCTTTAATAGGTAAAAACGAATCTATTTCTAGTAATACTATTACTTACTAAACCATTTAAGGACTAGGTACTGTATATATAATACAAAATAATAAAAAAATCCATTTAAAAGAATACAAAAGTACTTGGCCCGGGCTTATGATATTATTTTTTGTGTCAGTTATACCCTTTTACAGAAAGTAACTTCTTAATTTTTAGAGATAGATCCGTTTTCAGCAAAGGATGTAGCAGATTTTTCTGATCACTTTGGTATACTTAACAATTTTTTGACAAAATCAGACTTATAGCCTTTTTCACTTGGGCCACAGATATAATATTCCATGAAACCACCACATTCAACATAGCAGAATGCAATCAGTGATTACTAAACAACATTCTTCCATAATCGCAGTAATGGAAACTATCGTCGGACTTTAATTATAAGGCTGCGCGCTCACGTGCGGAGCGCACCCGTACAGGCGGGCTATGCAGCCGGAATCACTGTATTTTATTTATATTTTACGGCACGGAAAGCGTATAAAAGTGATTTTTATTTAGATGCCGTTATTATTTATGAGAGTCGAGGGTCGGCCTGATTTTAATATCTGATGGCGATATTCAGACCCTACCTTCATGTAGAATGTGGAAAAGATACGGTATTTTGTTTGTTTTTAATTTTGCTTGTGGCAACATGTTGTTTGGAGTGAAACAGGATATTGTGTGCGGTTTAGGCTGTGGGGAAAGAGTGAATCAGACGTCAAGGACACGAGTTATTAGTAAAAATAATAAACTGACTATTTTTTTTATTATGTTTCCTTATCTGTGTTTTGCGTGTAAGTACATAAATAATAAAATAAATAAATAGATTAATTTCTATGTTAATAGAGATTACGTGACTGTCTCTCATAAAATGCTAGCTTAGTGAGGCTTAGGACAAGTCACTAGAAGTTGCTTTTCCACGCTTATTCCACTTACTAGTTCTACACTTACTGGGCTGATTACATTATAAATAAACACAACTTAAACTTTGCTTTGAATTTGAAATGTTTACCATTTTAAGATTAACGCTATTAGGGTACGTACCTACTAAGTAATCTCGTGATTTCTCCATTCCAATATCAGTATGAAATTACCTTTCTAAGATGTCATATCCAATCTCTTCTTAGTGCTTCCACTTCATTTTACGGTTGGTATGCACCGGCCCAGTATATGTACACGAGTGTGTCCATTGATGTAATGTACACGTGCACACACATGGACACGAGTGGCGTGGGTTCAATAGTGTTACACGAAATCGCATGTGTGAACTCAGCCTTAGAGGATTTTTTTTGGCGTCTTGTAAATTACTGGTTGTTTATGAATGATGTAACTTTTACTGAAATAAACTAATAGAGGCTTGTTGTAGGTAAACAAGGTAATTTGTTGGTTTTCTTCTGAAGGTAAATTATTTTCATCATGGTGGTCTGTGAATATGGATTGGACGTCTGTTTCAGAATTATTAGTATCTTCATGTTTCAATTTTTTTCCTAGCCACCTTATTATATACTTAATGTATGTTAGGTATCTTACTGTAAAGGTCAATTATTTTTACAAGTACAGTACTACTGACTTTTTTATGTGGGGGAATCATCAGATTGACTTCTTCCGCTCTTGGGCAGAGTCGTGTCATACTTTTACTGGCTAAAATTCACCTGTATCTTTTAGTTTTGTGTTCCAGAACCGCGGCCCCGCTGGACATCTACTGTTGCCGGAGATCGCTCTGCGATTCCCGACACCCGGAGTATCTTCAGTCGTAGCGGCTGTGGCATGAGGATATACGGCCTCTCACTCTTGCAGCCTCTTCGTTCGCTAATATTACTGCTTTGCAGAAAGACGCGACGGCATCCCATTCCGTCTCGCTCCGGACTATAGCCTGAACCAGGGCAAGGCATGAGAGACGAGGACGAGGACACAGCGGTGCTCCTCCCAAGCTAAGCACACCTCTACCACGATAGGAGTTGACTTTCAAATTCCCGGCCAGAGGCTGATTAAAAATATCCTCTTGATTTATATTTCAGTGTAGATTCCCCCTAACAATGTGTATTGATAAAAACCGATAGATTCCGTGTAACGGGCCGTATAAGCCGGATTTATTAATTTTGATAACAAAATGTCCAATAGATGCGAGCTGCGATGTGCTGATGATTCCATTTATTGCTCTGATGGGTTCCGTAATGATGGGTGGCGCTATTCACTGGGTTATCGGATTTACACAGCTGGAATTACTGGGAAAGAGTTAGTGTTTGTAAACGAAATTACTTTTCCTAGTGTAACATTTTTTTTATGGATCTATGCTGGTAAATCAGATTTTCGTTAGCCATTCCTTTGTTAACACATTTGAATACTTAATAATACATATTGTTATACATCAGGAAATCATATATGCTATTTTTATTGGGGCTCTATTTTATATTTGTTGTTAATCTGAAGAGTCATCAGTCATACAATTTTTTTGGTGTAAAATCATCAATGACTTCTCGCGTTTTAGGGTGGAGCGGGAGTCAGTAAAAGTCTGACTGTGACTGTTAGACTTTTATTGATAAAATCCACTCCTATGTTTCTTCTTTGACTTAGGTTCCAGGACCCAGGTATTCTTTTTGGACTACTCATGGCCTCAATAAGCTTCGGCTCTGCTGGGCCTCTACGGTTTTACTGACATCTCTTTGAGGCGAGCGTAGGATATGTGGGCGCAAAACCAAACTATCTTTCGATTTCTTTTGTAAATATTGCAATACCTTCTTGACTTAATATGAGAATTTAATAACTACCTTCCAATTCTTTTGTAAATGTTGCAAATACCCTCTTGAATTAATATGAGGATTTAATTTGACAACTTCCTTTCGAATTCTTTTAAATATTGCAAAATCTTGTTGAAATTAATATGAAACAACTTCCTTTTAAATGATTAATTCTGCTCATATTTAAATAGTATTTTCCATTAGAATCTCTCTTTAATAGAATTGTCACAGTGAATTCTACTGTGACAACTTCCGTTCTAATTTATTTATTTTAAGTATTTTTCTACCCTCATAGTGAATTTTATTTAGTGTAATGTTTTCCCGCCTAAATTCTCTTATTTGCTGGGTATACAAACCGATGTAATTCAAATATAAAAACACTCTTTCGCCGCCCGTGGAATAGACCAGAACTGAAGTTTGGTATTTCTTTATTATCACTCAATTTTCCTGTCGTTCTATATTACTGTGTCTGTGTATTTTGTGTGACGTCAACCTCGATGGCGATCAAGCGCCGACAGATACTACGCGCTATCAACGACTCGGTCTCGGCTTAGTAGAATGAAGCGATCACTGGCCATTCCTCTTGCTCCGGACCATGGCCTGTACCAGGACCCGGTGCAAGAGGTCGACGTCGCCGATTACCCCGATGAGAACTCGGTGTTACTCATGTGGGGCACACCTCCACCGTATCTTCCGAGTGATCCACACAATGGTATCACCCACATGTCTCTTCCGCAAGAGTCTGGTGCAAAAACCTCTCGAACACAGAAGGTGTGGACGCCGTAACGTCACCAGTCATATAAAGTGAAGAGTTTCAAAACCTTATTATTTTAAAATCAAGACGTCTTTTCGGGACTCTTTCATCCATGTCAAATTGATTAAAACCTCATTATTACCCGTCTTTGAATCCATAAAGCTTATTTATTATAATAATTAGGTACTCATACACGCGTCAAAGGTCCACGACCTTTTCTCAGCTAAAAAAAAAGTTAATACCACGTCACAATAAACGAGAAACTCCTATAACCAATATCCTACCTAGCAACTTCAACAAATAATCACCATTTACCCAGTAAAATCACGAGTACGTGTTACCAATAAGAATAGACCCACTTGAATCGGCTGATTAGGCAATATTAGGACGAAATTCGTCTAAGCAACCGACCATAATACTTATATCTCTTGTACATCGGCAGATTAAATTAGGCATCTGATCAGCTAGCTCTTGTGGGGTAATTGAGGGAGGAGGGAGGGTCAGGGGGTAGACAAGAGGCTTAAGTGGTGTTTGACCTTGAGAGGTGATCTTTAAGTGTTTATGTACATTGTAACTTGTGAGTAAGACTAGGTACGAGCTGTAGGTCTACGGATGTTTGGAGCTTACTGTATTACAGACTAGCATAAGTTAGTAGCTTCAGAATATGGGCAGTAATTACTCATTTACTGACATATATGTAGCTATTAAGTAATTCTATTACTTAGCTTTGAAACACATGCTTGTGTCGGTCGATTTTCAGTCTTACATTGTAAGCTAAGTGTAAGTTTTACTCAGCGTTATATACGGCCAATCTCACTAATGATAACTAAAAGAATACTTTTTGATAGAAATGTAAACAGGACTTGATTAATCGTGTTTTCAAAACGTCTTCATCATCCATCTCATCAGATTTTTCCCAGCTCTGTTGGTCGGTTTCCAGTCTAACCGGATCCTTCCTGAATACCAGTATTTTATTTGGAGCGATTGCCTATCGCACCTTCATAATCCAGTAACTGGACAGCAGGATTGGACAGGACTGTTGGCCTCTTACTGGCATCTGACTACCTGTAACAGCTGTCAAATATCTACATAAAATATGAAAACCCGAATCAATGGCTTTGCGTGATTTGCGACGCACGGGGTGTCTTTAATGTCCTAGATAAACTAGCCCAGTTTGTAACCTGAATGAAAGGTGGATGCCTTATCCACTGACTGGGACATCAAAATCATCCTGGATCGGACAGAAATATTTCTAAGAAAGAATCATGTGATATGCTTAACACAACCAACATTTTTTTGCAACCTCTCTATCTCAGAACTTGGTAAACCAATTTGAATTTAACATTAACATTTGTTTATTATAGTTCACAAAAGTCTGTAGTCCGTGTAGCTATCCCCCCGTGCAGCCTCCGTGCCCAGTTCCCAGTTCCCTGCCCACCTAGGGCGCTAATCTTATTCGGGTCTAAAGTGTTTGCGTAAAATTTTATGTTAATGCTCTCGTTGTTATTATGTTGGTTCGGGAATAGGGTTTTCACTATGAAAATACTTTAGTCAAATCTTGAGAAAACATTTTTATTGTAGAGTGATTTGTTTGCTCTGGAATATTGAATATTAGGTTGTGATTTATACAATGAATTCTTAGTACATACTACTTAGTAGGGCTTTCAAATACCAGATTTTTTGAATACCGGTATCAATACCGGTATTGGAATAGTGATCACGTGATCACGGTATTGAATTCAAGTTTTTGTATTTTTTTTTAAATTTTTAAACTAGAGCTTCTTCCTCTTCGAATCATAATAATATTTAAATAAATAATGAAATTGTTGGTTAAAAACAACAATTTTATTTTTTTGTTTTCAATAAAACCCTCGAAAAGAGAGATACAAGACAGAGTTTTACCTTATCAGAGAGATATAACAGATTAAATAGGTGTTTCAGGTGGGTACCTTCTATTTGGCAGAATCTTGATACTCCGAATTTCATTTGGCATAACACACTTGGCATAATCTTCTTTAATCGAATATTTTTAAAGCATAAAAGTTATGCTGCATAACTATTGATTGGCAGAATATTTACATGTCCGAATTTGCAACGGCATACTTTTAACATGGCAGAACTTTACTTGGCATAGTTACGATTGCCATAATAATACGGCTTGACTTTAGTTTAGTGTCGCAAGATATGGGGATTAAAAAGGGCCAAAGCTGGTAGGGCTTGGGGCTTAACAAAAAAAAAGTCGCCAATTTGTGTCTGTGTCACTGTCACTCGTTTCATTCTCGGTTACCAGGATAACTTAAGATGCAAGAGCGAGCGAAGCGAACTCACGACTTAGGGGCACCCCGACTCGGACAGGTTAGGTTAGAAGGAGGTGGTGGAAGGAGGTTAGAAAGAGGTGGTGGCGGGGTCTGTGTTCGCTCGCTTCGCTCGCTCACTACGACCCCGCCACCTCCTTCGAGGTTATTTTTTTTTAAACCACCCAGAAGTAGGAACCCCGCGTAGCGGGGCTCCGTCGACCATGCCTTACCTTACGATTTGAGGGCACCCCAACTCGAACATTTTTTTTTAAACCACCCAGATGTAGGAGCCCGTCGACTACGCCTTTTAAGCAATTTTTCGAATCGCCGCAAAACCGACTTTACGTAGTCTGGTTTGGCCTACCATTAGAGTGTAATTTAAAATAGCGTAGGCGCGAAGGGGTAGGGCGGCTCCGAAGCTGAGGAGCAGGTGATTTGAAGGCCACGTGTGAGGCTAGCCGGCCAAGCCGGTCAGCAAGCCGAAACTGCGGTGGTGAGCGTTGAAACCTGTGGTTGAAACCATCTGCGATGTTAAGCTTGCGTGGGGCCGCCCAAACCCCGCAGCGTCGGAGCCGTGGCAGAACGACGCTTGCTGCATGCTGCATGCCTGCTTGCGTAGTGCATGCCTGCTTGCATAATGCATGCCAGTTTGCATGCTGCATTTCTGATTGCGTGCTGCATGCCTTTGTATGTTGCCTGCCTGTATGCATGCTGCATGTCTGTATGCATGCTACATGCTTGCTTGCATTTTGCAAGCCTGTCACCAAGCAGCATACCTGCTACATGCTCAAACAATTAATGTAACTGTCGTAAATTCGTGGCGAAAAAAATATAGTGTTAATAAATATACTGACTGCGAATTTTTTGCGATTTGATGGTTCTGCTTTTCAATTATTATGACCATGAAAATTATGCCTAAAGATGATTCGGACTTACAAAATTATGAGTTTCGAATTTATGATAAGTGAGTGTATGCCAAACAACTTTCTGCGAAATGAATATTATGCTATACGTTGTTATGCAAAATAATATTATGACGATAAAAGTTCTGCTTTAAAAGGTAGACCCGTTTCAGGTACCATTTAATTCATGAATCCCCGACCGGTCCTATGAGACCGCGCTGTTATTGTTTTACTATTATGTCTCGTTTTGCGGGTAAGTTATAGATTAAGCAAAAATATTTTTTCAAGTCAAAATTTATGTAACTCGATTCACAAAACTAGCGAATCCACAAAGTTGTATTTTTGTAGCATATGGCACATCACTAGCAAGAGGATAGAGTAGAGAATTTTTGAGAGAGTTTGAAGATTTCAGTCACTTTTAGTTCCTTTTTTGTAACCATGTAAATAGCTGTAACATGAACAGCTATAATTTAAGTCCGAAACTTTGCGAGTAAATTTTAAAAAAATCTAGATGTTTAATGTTACTAATTTTGGATTTAAAAGTATTCTTATACAATACACGTCTAAATAAAATTAAAATTCAGAGTCTACGCCTTATATGTACATTTTCTAATATTTGAATTGAAATTTAAAATTTTGGTATATTTTTCAAAAAACACTAAAATGTCGATGAAAAAACGTCCACAAGGCATGTGTAGTGTTTAGGCGGCTTGAAAGGATAGGAGATGACCCTTCCAATCAACGATTTTAATTTGGTACACGATGCACCAAACATGCGTGCGTCAGAATGGCTGGTTGTCTGTGGCGTTGGTCTTTGAGAGTTGATTCGAAAATCGTTACATAATTGTTTATATTTGCTACATATATAATAAATAATTGCTACATAGGAGATGTATTTAGAAACAAAATATTTTTTTTGACCAGCAATCCTGACGTTTGGTTGGCTGACCACTTCCTTGATTTAAGTCAAACATACAGAGTTTCCCGAAATGTATTGCGTCAATTTTTTGTTAATAATATAATACTAATAATTCCTACATATTTACTTCATTAGTCTAATTTAGCTGTAACTTCAAACATATGTTAAATAAAGGATGTTATTTAGAGCAATTATTTTTTATATCTATGTAGTAATTTCTGAATCAACTCTCATAGACCAACGCCACATACAACCAGCCATTCTGACGCACGCATGTTTGGTGCATCGTGTACCAAATTAAAATCGTTGACTGGAAGGGTCATCTCCTATCCTTTACCTACACCCTGTATATTAAAGATAGTAATACCGTAATCACGGTATTGGCTAGTCAATACCGGTATTGAAAAAAGACCAAAATATATCCGTGATCACGGTATTACGGGATCCCGTAATACCGGTATTGAAAGCCCTACTACTTAGTACTGGTTTGTGGTGGTTAAACGGGCAGCCGCTCCATATAATATGATATCCAGTTACAAACAAAAGGGCAGAAATAATTTAGTAATTATCGTCATCATTTTAACCGAAAGACGTCTACTGCTGGACTGAAAATTTAATTTGATAATTGTATGTGTTCATAAATATTAAGAGGTAGACCAAAGGAGAGATGGATGGATTGTGTGAGGACTGATATTAAAAAAAAGGGAGTTGATGATAGCATGACGGGTGACAGGAGAGAATGGAAGAAAAAAAACACGTTGCACCGACCCCAAATAATATGGGATAAGGGCAGGAAGAAGAAGAAGAAGTATGTGTTCATAAATAAATTAAAAATATGAGAGTGTGTCTCTCATGTTTACCTGCTATCCAGTTTTGCAGAATTATTTACATATTCTTAAATTATCTAAAACCAAAAAAAAAACAGCTGTGAGCAGTGGTGGCCCAGTGGTAACTGCCCCGACTTGCAAGTTGTAGGTCACGGGTTCAAACCCAGCCAGGCGCATTACTTTGTGTAATTTATTTCATCGCCGCTGCTCTCAAAAACGGTGATGGAAAACATCGTGAGGAAACCGGCATGTCCTAGAACCAAAAATTCAAAGACATGTGACATCCACCAATCCGCACTGGGACCGCGTGGTGGATTACTGCCCACTCCCTCTCCTAGAGAGGAGGCCTGTGTCCCAGCAGTGGGAACATTACAAGGCCGATAATGCTAAAGATGCTAAAAAAAAAAATATATTATTTACTATCTCACTAGTTTACTATCCATGCCACGACAACACAACTTGCCCTATAAACAAGAAAAGACATGCATAGAAGCTTCTACCACACCTCTTTCTATCACCCACTTTGAATACTTGTAAAGGACCCTGCACATCCCGGACAAGCCACACACATCCCCTCTATGGCAGCCACACATACACCGGTCTATGGCAGCCACACATACACCGGTCTATGGCAGCCCTGCATTGAAGAGCAGTGTCCCGGCGATAATGAGGCGCTTTATGGCCACATTACACTTAGTAATAGCGGCTGTGCATACATTACTGCGGTGGCTAGCCTACCCGCAGTCGCTGGGTTCGTCTGTCTATGAATGCCATTTTTAAGCTGACTATGGTTTGTTAAGTATGTTGATGTAGGTCTGAATTAATTTGTGGAAATACATCCTTCTTTTGCAAAAGTGCCAGTAAGTTTTAAACAGTAAGAATTATGTTTGTTGGAGTTTAATTTCATAGTATCAGAAAAGAGAAAGATGAATAGTATTGAATAATTCAGTACTCTATGTGGGAACCATTCATCCAGACCGAGCCCAAATCATCAACGGTGCGTCCCACGCGCGCCTTAAAGAGATGTCAGCAAAGTGTAAGGGCCCAGCAGCGTCGAAGCGTACTGAAACCATGTGTTGAACCAAAGAGAACCCCGGGATCCTGGAATAAAGGCAAAGAAGAAGCAGAAGTGTGTTTTAGTCAGCCGACTTCGCTCTGAGCGGAAGAAGTCATTTTGATGATTTCGCACCAAAAATAAGGTGTATTAGGTTAAAATAGGCGTCTACACAGTATCCATGAATACCAACAAATATGCGGACTACAAGATAGGCGTCAAACTTACTAGCCGAAGTGTCGAACGCTTCGGTGGTGACAGACTTCCGCCCAATGACTACTTGTAAACCAGCTAAGTTTGCGGCTCATGGCCCAACTTGTGCCTTGAACTTAGCCCCACTTGAGCAGATTCAGGCATATTCATAGATATCTGGTTAGGTAGGTGTATTGATTGTCTAGGGCTGGTTTTGCGGCTCGTTGAGGTCAGTAAACTTAACCGTGTATGTGTATATTTGCATAGCCTTTTCCTAAGTATGTTAAGGTCAACTTTCTAGCTGAGTACCAGTATATTAAATGGCAGTCAGACGTCAGATTTTTCTGGGTTTTAAATAATCCGTGTACTGTCAAAGACCACACTTAGTAGAGTCAAAGAAAGATACTAAAAGATTGTAAAAGTATTCCTAAGAAGCACGGAGAAGCCTCGGTATGTTATGAATGGTGACCCCTCCACGGAAAGACCTTGACTCGATATTTAACCTTGGGGATTGACCCTCAAGCTCACCTCTATTATATGGAATTAAATATGACTGGCGATACATTGGTGTTCTGCAAGTACTCGTACACATCTGCCCTGCCTGACGCTGTAGTACAGGCGTGATGTTATAAACATGTCGTAAAAATATGTTTTGTTGAACCCGGGTAGCGTTGCAATCGGGTATTCAATTTTTTTTTCAGAGCCAGCTTTTGAGCAGGACAATGTCCGTCGGGTAATCGGGTTAGTATACGTTTTATATAACATTTTGTAGGCTTCTCTTAATTTCAGTTAAAGTTCTTATAGTCCACACAAAAGTTGCCTGGTTGGTATCACTGTTAGCGATAATACCGCCATTGTATCTACGTATAGATTTAAGCTTGTGTAAAGATTACATTACTATTTTGGTATACAATAAAGTTTATTCTATTCTACAAGAAAATAACAAAGGGAATTGCGTAAAACTGTCCCCTACCACCAGTCAATTTGAAACAGGTGTCATTCTAAGCGTCTAGTTGAATAGAGTTTTTTGTAAAATCGTCTGTTACCTACCTCAAAAGTATAGGATTTAGGTTTTATCAACGATTGCATCACTGCTTAATTACTCAGATACCTGCGAAACGAGACACAATAGTAAAACAATAACAGCGCGGTCTAATAGGACCGGTTGGGGATTCAAACGTTAACATCAGGCGGGATCGCAGTTAAGCACTATTTTAAAACAATTTATATACCTAACATAAGTTGTACGCAAATGAAATTGAATAGCTTGTACACAGGAACAGACGTCATTTTCAGGAAGGCTACTGCTGATTGACTTACATTTAACCAAACTAGGAGATCATAGCTAATATTTTATTAACATCGCAGAAGGCGCGGCAGTCAGGGCTCGCCAACTTTAGGGTCATTTCACACGTGGGAGCCTGCACAGTTAATATCATTAATCTTCGTTGAAAATTCATAACCAACTAAACTCACGGCAACTCCCAGGGGTATAGGCAGGGATGTATTAAAGTGGTGCCTTCAAATAAATATGTAATGAATTTGTCCGTCCGCCCGTGCGGCTCGGGGGAAAACGATTTTGTTGTGACTAATAACCCTGAATTGTTGAAGGGTTGTTTCTCATAGCGTGGCAGGTATCTGTGTTGTATCTGCGTTGCTGTTCAATTTCGGCACGGGTTGTCTGTGAATTACGTAAGGGTGTCGTGTTTTCGGAGACAATTCTAATGCTATTACTAGAAAAGTTAAATTAATTGGCTTTCGGCGCTAATTTTATTTGTTCAAAATAGGTATTAGAGTACTGTAAGAAGTTATTACTAAAACATTTTAGTAATATATTGCTGGCTGGATTATAGGATAAATAAAATAAATAAAAAAATAAAAATGCCCTTTATTCCACTAAGTGTTTACAATTTTGATAACTTATTTATGTATGAAAAACCATTAAGAAAATACAAATCTGCTCATGCCCTGAATCTGGTTATTATAAATTGGTTTCGTCATTTGTTTTCCTATTCTGGTTCATTCTCGCTATTTGTAGCGGTCGCCTCTGCGGCGTAGGCCTCCCCTAAATCGCTCCACGCTTGTCTATCGCGCGCTTTCTGCATCCAGTTTGGTCCACAACGTTGGGTGAATATATCTCGCCATCTTTTTCTTTGTCTCCCTTGCTTTCTTTTCCCGTCCAGTGGAATCCACTCTGTCGCTCGCTTTGTCCATCTCGTACACTCCAATCTACACACATGTCCTGCCCAATTCCATTTTAGTAATCTTATTCTTTCCTTTACATCCGTTAATTTGGTTTTCCTTCGTATTATTTCATTTTTTATTTTGTCCAATTTTTTTATGCATAACATACTTCTTTCCATTTTCCTCTGGCATATTGCAATTTTTTCCTCATCTTCTCTTCTTAATGACCATGTTTGGCAACCGTATACAAGACAAGGAAGTATGGCAGTTTCATACACTTTCTTTTTTATATGTAAGCTTATATCTTTACTTTTCATTATTTCTTTTAGTCCCCGGTACTTTCTCCATGCTAGAGCTATTCTTCTATTTATCTCTTTTTCAATACAGTTTTCGAAAGACACCAATTGCCCTAGGTAGACATAATCATCAACAAATTCTATCTTTGCGTTCTCTATTATAACGTCCTGGTACTCTCCGTTCGTAATTATTTTTGTTTTAGAGGCGTTGAGCGATAGACCGACTTTCCTACTTTCTATCGCCAATTCGGATATCATGCACTCTAGTTCAGTTGCAGTTTCAGCAAATACCACAATATCGTCTGCGAAGCGCAAATGACTGAGAAGTTCTCCATTCACTTTTATGCCCTTATTGTCCCACTCTAGGCACCTGAAAACTGACTCTAGTACCGCTGAAAATAATTTTGGTGATAACGGGTCACCTTGCCGGACACCTTTTTGTACAGGAAACTCTACTCCTTCTCTTTCTAGTTTCACTTTAGCCCGACATTTGAAGTAAACGCTCTTGATTAAATTGATGTATTTTGCGTCTATTCCTTGGCGTGAAAGAGCTGTCCAAATTGCATCGTAATGTAGAGAGTCAAAAGCTTTCTGGTAATCGACAAAACACATGTAAATAGTTTTCCCGTACTCGTTAGCCTTCTCTATTACTTGCGTAACTACCTGCAAATGGTCTGTTGTAGAGTATTTTTTACGAAATCCAGCCTGTTCGCATGGCTGATTCTCATCCAGGATTTTGGTGACTCTGTTCAGAATGACCTTAGAAAATATTTTGTATAGGTTTGTCATAAGACTGATTGGCCTATAGTTTCCAAGTTCACTCCGATCTCCCTTTTTGTGCAGCAGTGTGATTGTGGACTTTGACCACTGCTCTGGTGTTTTTCCTTCTCTGAGAATGTTATTGAACAGGAACTGTAGAGGTTTCATTAGTGGGATGCATAGAGACTTCAAAACTTCGTTTGCAATATTGTCGCTGCCAGGAATTTTATCATTTTTCTGCGTGAGTATTGCGTATTCGATTTCAGATGTAAGAAACCTTTCCGTTTCCAGTAAGATTGGGCCTCCCGATGTATTATGATCATAAAAGTTTCTTTGTAAATTAAGCTCGTTCATGTTGTTTTGTTGATCATTGGTGTATAGTTCTTTGTAGAAGCGTGTTGCTTCGTTAATTATGTCTGGACGACTAAAAAGTATGTTTCCACGTTTGTTTTTTAAGTTTATAGCCCACTCATTCTTATCACTTAATTCTTTATATGCCTTACGCAAAGCCCCTGTTCGTTTAATCAACTTTTCCAGTGTATTTTGCCTATATTTCTTCTTCTCGCGCGATATATTTCTATTGATTTCCTTGCTAATTTGTGTGATTCTAAATTTTATTTCTTTGGTTCGTTTCTCTTTATATAGTAGTTTCCTTTGCTCTAATAGGTGTTTTGTTTCTTGACTTACATAGTGTTTTTTAGTTTTTTCTTTTTGAGGCAGTAGTTGCAATAAGTTTTTCATAACATTTTCGAATTTGTTGTATTGGTCTTGGATTTCTACTGTTGTACATAATGCTTTCATGAATTTATTTTCCCAAGATATTGCACTTTCTCCTGATACTAAGGGTAGGTTTCTGATATAGTTGACAGCTTTTATATGCGGCCTTTTATGTTTCAGTTTCACGTAAAGCTTGCACCTTATCATTCTGTGATCTGTATTGAAGTTAAAATTATTTATTATATCGAAATTATGTATGTTGTTAGATTTGTTCGTGAGTATGAAGTCTATTTCGTTGTAGTATCTTCCGTCTGGTGACCGCCATGTCCATTTCTTGTGAGACTTCCGGTTGAACATTGTATTTACTATTATGCAGTTGTTTTCGAGTGCATATTCGACCAATTTCTGTCCGTGTCGAGTTCGTTTTCCATAGGAAAAGCTTCCCATCACTGCATCTTCTCCTTTTTGTCTTTTACCAACTTTTGCGTTGAAGTCTCCTAGTATTACTAAGTTTTTGGAGTTTACAAAGTCTATGGCAGAATCTATTGTGTGGTAGAACAGGTCTATGTCTTCTTTGCTGTATGATTCCGTGGGAGCGTATACTTGTATGAAAGACCAAATCATGTCGTCCGATGTTTGGATTTCCAGTGTCGCTACTCTATCTGAAAACGACTTAAGACTAATAATATTATTTTTCAGGTGTTTTTTAATTAGAAATCCTACTCCGTTTCTTCCTGAGACCCCAGACGCGTGGTAAAATATAAAATCAGAAAACTCTTCGATACTCTCACTGTTCCTTCTAGTTTCACATAAACCTATGATGTCCCATTTTATTGTTGTTAAAGCCAAGTTCAGTTCTGTAAGTCGAGAGTCTGACATTAGTGTTCTTACGTTAATGCTTGCCACATAGAGATAATTAGGTTTGGTTCTACCTGTAAATCTATTATTATACGGGATTTAGGGGGTTTTGGTCTAGCTCCTCCACGATGACCAGTCGGCTTGGAGGAGGTGGTGGAGGGGCGCTTGTTAGTTTTTTTGTTGTTCTTCGGTCTCATGCATTGTACCATGGGTTACAGGTTTTAGTTGCGAAGGTCGCAAGAAACTAGATATTGTTGCTGTTTGTATTTTATTCTTTTTCTGTACTTGTTTTGCTCCTTCTCTGATTATAGGATACGTATGTTCAAATATGCTGAAAGATATTGTTTTAAATAGAGATGTCAGGTGCGTCAGCTTGGAATATGATGTAAAGCGTAATAAATTAAGAATAATCAAAATAATAAATACTTGTATCAGTACCAAGCCTACCGTTTGAGTTAACGGACCCCTACAGTACTTTTGTCTACCGGAGAAATGGTTATCAACGCAAGATACTAGTAAGCCATATTCGCATACAGGTACCCCACTCGACTCAGTGGTCAAGACACTGAAAAACCCTTGGTAATTGTCAATACGTAAGTTGTAACTGCGATGATTTGAATTGCAGTCACGGTGAAGGACATAACTTGGAATATAGGAGTTAGGATGACTCATTATTTTTCAACTTAAATCAATTTCCACCGAAAATTCATCTTTAAAATTTCAAATTGTGTGCGTTATGGAATCCTCAAGAGGCACTGGCCTGATGGCTGATAAGCGTATGTGACCACTCCGCTCCTTTGAAGACTACACCGTGCATCTGCTGTTAGGAGGCTGTTAGAAACTAACCGATTCTGTTGTGACTTGTACCTACTCCATTGGTGTAATTGCTGAAAGGCGTTCCAATACGAGGATAAACCAATAAATAAATAAAAATAAATAAAAAAATATGTCATCTGCGTGCAAACTGCTGGAGTGCCATTGAGACAAGCGACAAGAGATGTGATTGAGCTTTAAGTAAGATAGTTTGTCCTAGTTAAATATGTATATCTTTTGCAATACCTACCACAATCTCTCGTTGTATAATTTAGGACATTTTTTTTTTAAAAGCTCACAGTCTAGGTTGCATAAATGTGCATATGAGCATGCAGTCAATTAAAACTCATACACATAGAGCAAACTCTGACTCCCAAACTAGCAGATGCTGCGAACACAGACAAACATAAGTTTTTTTTTTTTACAACAAAGTATTTATTAAAGCTAGTTAACCAAAGTTTATTTCGCCTCTAACCATACATTCCAAAAATTGGTGTGGAAACGTACCGGGTACTAGGCTTTATTATGGTAGATGGGTATTATTCGTCAGTATGGATTAAGTACCTACATTAAAAAAAATCTATTACTTTTTTAGGTGGGAAATCATGTAATGTCTTCTCTAGCACTGGGTCGAGTGAGATGCCGTATCAGACTTTTACAGACTATAAACCCACTACTGTTCTTTCATTGCCTTCGTTTCAGGGCTTCGGGGTTCATTTTCACATAACCTATGGACCCATCATAACCTATGGCTCCAGTGTGTAGTCTAATGGAGATTTATTTATTAGGTACCTACTTACGCAATATCCTCAGGGATGTGCCGTAACATCCTCAAGGATGAGTTGTAACAGGCATTGAACAGAAGGGGTTCCGGAATGGTCTTTTGAGAGGTAGCGGGGACCCTTTTATATGCTGACGGTGATCACCAGGCTGGTTTTAGTGAGGTAAAAATTCCATACTCCCCGGATTTCCGAAAAGTCCGTGAGCCTTTTGAAGGTTTCCCCTCGAAAACAAAAAAAAAATATAAAAAAATAAACCCTAGATGTTTTTACTCGATTTGTTAAGATTTCCATAGCGTACACTAGTTGCCCAGCCGTACTGGCGTAGCAACTTGCAGCCAGTACTTTACTTCACCCTTGAGAGAGACCTGGAGACAGAAGGTCAAGCTAAAGAAACTTGATATTTAGTAAGGTTTAACGCGTTATTTTATTTACTGTTGTCTTATTGTGTTAGATATGTATTCTTCGTCAATATCAATTACAAAATATCGTTCATTGAAGACTATATTATTGCCGATGGCCATTGGATATCAATATTTTCCTAAGAATATTATTTACTTAACAAACTAATACTATAAAGGCAAAGTTTGCTTAAAAATATACCTACTATTATTTTACTTATTCGTAAATGTAGTTTATACATAACACTACGAGTAGACGCTACACCCTAATTCCATACAGAAATATCATCTGGCAGAAGAGAGTATGATACAGTGGTCTAGCAAGTGGTCTAAGTCGCAGGTAGAAACTACCTAGGTAGAAACCTATTAGGCCAGGACTCCACCAAAGCGGAGACGAGACGAGCGAAGAGATGTTTTTTATACAAGCAATAGAATTGATTTATTGACATATTTCCTCTCCGCTAAGCTTCAGTGGAGATCGCTGTGCGGAGATGTGTAATATTTGTATGGCGCGACGAAAGCTGTTATGTGACCTGTGCGCGGACGACGCGCAGTGGAGGCGAGAGATGTTACAGTAGGTATTGCACACATCTCCGCTTTGGTTTTTTTTCTCCCCGGTAGGGGAATCATCAGAATGACTTCTCCCACTCTTGGGCGGAGCGGGAGGGCGTGTCAGACTCTTACTGATTAAACCCCTACCCCGTTCCTTCGTTGCCATCGATCTGGGGGACACGGTGACAACCTTTCGGATGCCGTGTTCCCCAGAGGCTTCGGCCCTACTGGGCCCCTACAGTTTGCTGACATCTCCTTGAGGCGCGCGTGGAACAGAACGCGCCGTCGACGACTAGGCTCGGTCCAGATTATTACCAGACTGCCGGACGGCGAGCTACCCAGTGCTCGCTGTCCGCGAGCCCGCGCCTACGGTGGTCGGAAATCGGGATCGGGATCTCAACGGCGGCGGCGTGAGTTCCGTTGCCTCACGCGGTCGGCAGCCTCCTTCGCTAACATTACTGCTTCGCAGGAGGAGGCCACTGCCTGCCACCCCTCCTCGCTCCGGACCATGGTCTGTACCAGGGCACGGCGCGAGAGGTCGCCGCCACCGATAGCCTCCACAAGTGCTCCACCGTATCCTCCGGGCGGTCCACACAGTGGCGACACCCGGGCGTCCTTTCCTCCTTGATCCGATGCAGGAACCTCCCGAACTTACCGTGTCCGGTGAGGACCTGCGTCATACGGAACGAGAGGACGCCGTGACCTCTTTCCAACCACTCCTCAAAGAGGGGACTTACCGCCGCAAAGACGGCATGCCCAGCACTGGGTTGCGACAGTCGCAGTCGCCATGCCACCCTGAGATCCCGCCGGAACTCTGTCCGCCATACCGCGACTTGTCGTGGCAGCGGAGTTTCGCCCCGGCGTTGCATCTCCACGCGCAAATCGTGCATATCTCCGCTTTGGTGGAGTCCCCCGAGCTGAAAACCATCTCTTCTCGCACAGTACACAGCACACCGCACACATATCTGCTTTGGTGGAGTCCCGGCCTTAATATAATATGTCTTTACCTAAGATACTGCCGTTTCTTAAAACGGGATATTTTGAATTGTGTGATGTCTTTGGATTGACTTGGAATTGTAAGTTCAAATAGACTTTATATTAAAGATACATTATTTTCTTGTTTTGATTTAGTTATTTGTTTTATATTACATAGAAACCAGATTTTGCCTGGCTTATGATGCGCAGGTACCTACCTTTTATGTCGAGGAGTAATAGGGTTATAGTTCTTGGAACTCTCCCGGGGAAGGAAATAGACGAACAAGTCGCGTACTTACGAAAGAATTATTTATTTTTCTTATCAAAGATTATTTAAATCGAGAAAATAATGATTTTCTAGCGACAATACAACTATGAAATCACAAAAGAAGTACGAATCCTGCATCACGCAATCAAAGTTCTCCGTGCGATTGGACTACTCCAATACAACAGCCCGAAGTCAGGTAACGGGCAGTTGCCCACCAGACATAACACCCGTCTGGTCGAAGCATCCTCCCTTTTCAGCGAAGGTTTGCGGGACTTTACTCTCTGTTCCGCGTATCTCCAAATTCTAAATGTTTTGTCTGCGATTTTTCGAAAATTTACTGGTTTATGTTCATCGCGTTCATTACCAACCTTTTTTTATTAGTGATGGGTTCGCGCTTGACCGCTATCTCACCTGATGTAAAGCGATGATGTGGTCGACGATGGAGCGCGCTTACCTAGAAGTAACCTATTCACTCTTGACTTAAAGACCCCTAGGTTGTAGCTAACAGGAAACACACTCAGGTTTGTTCTAAACGAGCCTACTGCACTTCCTCGTGCCGTGTACTAGCGGCGAGTACTCGCCCGTCAGCTGACTCGACAATTTCGTTCAATTCAATTTCGTTCTACTTGTGTTAATTACTCGCCCGAGATGCTTAAGGCTCGCCATTTTCATTTGAAATATTAAATAACGAATTCAGTTTATTTACGATACTGAATAATTTTATATTAAGGTGCTTTATATTTGATTTTTGTTCATTTATGTAATCATTCTGTAAATATTCTTAACCAGATTTGCAAGTTCAACAAAAAACTGTTTTATACACGATAATCAATATGAAGAAACTATTAACATTAGCACAGTTTTCTTGAATGCTTTTGTGAATTGTTAAAATTATGGTTAAACATTGAAAAAGTCTAGGTCCCAAACAGCAGGAGCCGGCGACGCAGAAGCCAAAGAAGGTGGATTTGGGTTAGGTTAGGTTAGAAGTGGCTAAGAACAGAAAATTGTGGAAAAATGGAAGGGAAACTTTTACCCTGCACTGGCTACAAACATACAAGAGGCTAATAAAAATAATAATTGAAAAAATGATATGCTTTATTGTTCACAAAAATACGTCAACCGAAGTTCACAGACGAGGATTACCTTAATAAAAAAACAACTTAAGGTAAAGTTAACTTACGACCACCTTACGATTTATAATTTCCCATAACTTAACGACATTTTATTCACATCTATATATCTTTTTTTTTTTTTGTCGGGGGGAAAACTTCAAAAGGCGCCTGGTCTTTTGGGGAAAAAAAAGACCAGGGAGTGTGGGATTCTTACCTCACTAAAACCACCCCGGTGATCACCATCTGCACATAGAGAGGGCCCCGTGTCCTCTTAAAAGACCACCCCGGCACCCCCTCTGTACAACGCCATGTCCATCTCAAAAATCAGTCAATCACGAGCTCTCGATAAAATGATGATGTATTTTGAAGGCGTGACTGGCGATAATGAAGGCAACAGCTGGAAATTGACAGCGATCAGTTATTGATCTGTATATTGGCCTTTATTACATTTAAGGTAATATTATAGAGAGCTTAAATTGTTTATTCCATACAAATTATTTGGATAAATGAAGGATAATGGATAATTTAAAAAGGACGTTAATAGGAAAACTGCTCATATAGTTTTTTTTAACGTGGCAAATAATCCAATGACCTCTCCCGCTCTGGGCGGACGGGGAGGGTTTGTTTGACTTTTATTGACTAAAACTACAGTTGTGATTACGCGTTTCTTTTTCAAAAATTCCCCGCGGTCCTAGACAGCGGGCATAGGCCTTGCTGGGCCCTACAGAGAGGAGCGAGTCCTTACGTGGTCGCCACTCCAGAACATTTCGTCCCCGTCGACCATCTGTTTTGCGAGCAATATGCTCACTCACTGCCACTTAACTTTAGCGATGTTTCAGGCTTTCGGAATTATCGAGTGAATAGATGCAAAGAAGAGAACGGAAGAAGAAATCTGGTCGCACCGACCTTGAAGTCGTTGCAGTCAAACCTACCCTCGCAACATGTTAGGAACCCATATACGAGTAGGTAAGTTCCTAACATGGAGCAAAGTGTAACAAAATTTTACTTCTCTCTTAATGCGATCAGTGCCAATGCGGTGGTGACAAGGTTATATTTGAAAATCTAGACCCTCAGGCCTCCTTCCTCCCCCCTCACTTTTCACAGCACATCTAGTCCTGCGCCTTAACTCGAGAAAAATCTCATTTGCTTTAATATAAAATTAAAACTTATCTATTTTTTCACGGCGGACGAGAAGAGTGTTCTTAATTATAAGAGTTGGAGTAAACGCTTCCAATAGTTTTATTTTTTTACTTTATTACTACAAAACTTTATTGAAATACTTATTTGTTCAAGTTCGTCTTTATCTTTGTTTTGTTTTGTTTTTATACTTTTCTTTTACTATTGTTGTGCTTTTTGTTTGTTTTTATATTCGTTAAAGCTTTTATGTTAGTGATCGTACAATGGATTATACATTAGGCTTTTTTTTAACAAAACTAAGACAATGTAGAGTATTGTTAAAAACGGATTTCAGCTCAAATATCTTACCAGAAAGGCATCTTCTAAACTAACATTATAAAGACAAAACATATGACTTTTTATTTATTTATTTGTATGTTACGATTTACCCTATTATTCAACATCTAAATCTTTACTGAGTAACATAGGTTATTTAATTTCTACTTTCATGCAGGTGAAGCCACTAGCAGGAACTACTAGAGAATAGATCTTTTGGTAAAAGAGTGTTTTGTTTGTTTTACTGATTTACCAATAAAACAGACAAAAATACCTGCCAAGTATGATTATTATGCAAATCAATTATATTGGTCGGATTTTTCCACCAATCCACTTATTATACCAATATAATTTAATAACTAGCTCAGTTTAATTCACTCTATTAGAAGTCCATAATGGTTTCTCAGAAGTCGTAGCGCAGATCAATTATCGGTAAGATTTGAATTCAAAAATATATTAAAAAGGCTTTATGGAATACTAGTTTTCTAAGCAGTATGTACTTGAACCATTATTGATTTCCAGATCAAAATATTATTTAAAGACTTTAGTTAATCAGTTTTAAGAACTAACTAAACACATTTCTTTCATTGATGACATGGTAAGTATCGAGGAAATCCGCTGGGTGCGAGACGCGCAGGACCGGTCATTGTGGCGACGCTGATGATGATGAAACACATTTAAAATATCATCACGTTTTTATTCTCCAAGGCATATGTATAATATATAATACTTCAATCATAAAGGCTTTGTTTCCTACGTTATAGGTTTTTTAGGATGGAAAATCATCAAATAAATTCTCCGAGTCTGCATATCATTAATTGTCTTTAATCTATCATTAATTCCTCTTCTGCTCTCCTATTAACTTAAATCCACATTTCAATGGGATCAACTGTTTATTTATTTGATCTTCATGCAACAGTTAAGGTACACAGGCGGACTTAATGCCGTAGGCATTCTCTACCAGTCAACCTAGGGTGGTGAAGAGAGAAGGTGGCAGGTGCATTAAAAAAAAGAAATGAATAATTAGAAATCGAGGGTACATAATTATATATACAACCTGTTAAATTTCTTGCCTGTCCCAGTATTCAGTCACGATAATGCTCTGATCAAGTCTACTGATGCTGTCATTAAGTCCCTACTTGAACAGGTAATAGGGCACGTGAATTTAAAATAATGAATATCAGCGTACTTCTCCATTTCCAATCTCTCAAACGAACATCCTACCAACAAAATACTACCAAAAAAGATTCAATATCCTGTCCTCCCAAATCCAGCAATAACCAAGCTGTAATTCAAAACAAAACCGAATTGAAATGAGGCGTCTGTCAGCGCTAATTAAGTGTTCGCCTCAATATGGAAGGTGTTCGGAAAACATGGCGGAAGTTTAATTTCCCGTGGCAAACACCGCTGCTGTTCGCTGGCTCAATTACCGACAAACAAAATACTACAATGCCGTTTAGTTGTGTTCTGTTTAGTAAACGTGGTTAATAATATAATCTATTGTTAACATGTCGATTTAAATAATGAAATCAGCATCTAAATAAACTATTGCGCCTCACCATCAACGATTGCATCACTGCTTACCATCAGGAGGGATTGCAGTCAAGCACTAGTTTATGGTATATAAAAAATAGCTTGTAACTAGTTTCTTTTTTTCAAATGGGGAATCGTCAGAATGACTTCTCCCGCTCTTGGGTGGAGCTGAAGAGCATGTCAGACTTTTACTAAATAAATCTTACCTCATTCCTTCGTTGCCTCCGTTCTGGGGTCACGAGTTTCCCTTTCGGAATCCAATCCGTGGCCTCAGAGCTTGTCACCGGTGGGTTAAACTTGTTATAGCTATAAACTTATTTCTACTTATACTTATTACTTGGAATCTGAATTTTAGTCTTTGTAGTCATAAATACATTGCCCTTCTAACTCACTCGAATATGTTGCTTTTACTTGTAAGGTTCTGAGAATCGAACTCTCAGCTCGAGAGAAGTTTCGTTTGGTATTTCCATCTAAAATTTCTCAGTAGTAGACCTAGGTTTAAGGTTTGTGAAACTTAATAGGTAGTAGGCTGGGTTCAATGCACGCAGATTAGATGTTGGATGGGGCCGAAATGTTCAGGATTCATCACATCGATTGGTTCGCACTGAACCGATCGATGTAACGGCACTTGAGGGAGGCCTATGCCCAGCTGTGGATGGTTTTCGACTGAAATGATAATAATAATATCTGGAGTCTGATTAGAACGCTATTCTACGCACTGTTTACGCAAATAATACAAGCAAGTCCGAACTTACATTCTGTCCACGTCAGATTATATGCACTTATGTATATTAGCCGCTGCTAGTGACTTCGCCCGTGTCATAGTAAAACAATATTCCACGAGACATACTCCCGGGCTCATATGTGCTCCCAAGTGCTAATTAAAGACATAGTCTACCCGTGTACCAAATTTCATCGAAATTCATTCAGCCATTCGAGAGTGAAGACGCAACAAACATACATACATACACTCACAAACTTGTATGATCAACAAATAAGCGAGCACTGTTAACCAAATTTCACAAATGTACAATAGCTTATTTTAGGCTATCAACAGCAACATTGCTTACGACATTATCGTACACATCATAGATAAACCTAAGCTATCTACACACACTGCGATATTCTTTCTGCCTGTCTTTTGTCTAACTTGGTGCCTATTTCCGTGTTGTGGTCGTATGACCTTCACGACGCGACGTCTAGTGGCGCGGCAGTGCTCGTGGTCTGCGAGAGACTCTAATTGGGTCAAGGTTAAGATTTCTGATGCTGCAGGAAAAGATGCAGAGAATCTAATGTGTAGAGTTGGTTGCCAACTAATTTAATTCAGCTACATTGGCAGTAGCTTTCATAGTGAAAGTTATTTAAGTTGTAGAAGAGACTTGTGAGTAAAATATTGTATTTGAAATAAAAACCACACCAGCCTGATCAGTTTCATTGCCTTCAATAATATTCTTGTGCGTCTCATTGCCTGCTAAGTATTTTCCTAATTATATGGGGTTGACTTAGCGGAATCAATACCAGGCAAGTAATTTTTGCAATTCATACGTACTTTTCTATGTTGATCCATAGATCAAAGACAGTAAAAGTACACAAAGGACAGTAAAGTCATAACTTTACTGACTTTGGCCTCGGTTGTCACAGGTATCAGACACCCAAAAGTCTGACCATCAGTCTATCCAAATATCCGAGTATCGTATTGTCCACTAACCGGGTTGTGGAAGTCTGATAGGTAGTCGCTTCATGTAAAACACAAGTATTCAGCCGCCTCCGGTTAGATTGTAAACCGACTAGAAGTAGTAGGAAAAGGGCTAGGTAGATGATGATTGAGTTGGCTTACATTTTGACCAGAAACTCATCAAATTAAACTAATTTTACCGCATTGATTGTCTCCCAGTTTTCGTGCACAGTGAAGAGTTTCCCTTCTGCATCTCATCGTGTTGTATAGGAGAGAAACTAAGATAAAAATATGAGGCAGTTAGAAACACGTTCGTTCTTTCGATATATATGTTTCATGGTATGTTTTAGGAGGTATGATATTCCTTATGCTCCAACGATTTCTTATGGACCAAACCAGCTTTGTCGACATCTATAATAAAAATCATATAAAAGGAGAAACTGCCTGCCTTATATCAACGCACAGCCGAAACTACTAGGACTAGGAGTGCGAAATTTCATATTAGGTTTCCTTTTATGACTAAGGCGAACACTAAGAGAGGATTTCCCAAAATTCACCCCCTAAGGGGATAAAAATGAAGCCCAAACTTTGTATGGAGTAACCTACTTTGTCGCGGGCGAAACCAGAGTCAGAACCTTGTATTAAATATTATGAAAATCAGATATTGCTTTACAATACTTAGATACGAAGTTATTTCTATGAATTGTTGATGCGAAATCTAATTTGTCTTATTAGAAGACTCAGTACGTACCTACCTAAATATTTAGTTTAGAATGTTATTATGCGCCAAGAACATAATATTATGTGTATTATGGCAACGCTGCACAAACAATCTGTACTGCTTCATTTAAATAATTTAATTGAAATTACCATACATAGTACTAATTATATTAAGACTAATTGATTCAATTACGTGGAGGGTACTTGTGCGAAGAGGTTCTCAATACGGTAACGTGTCAAACAATGATAGGGTATGATTGATTCTCTGCGCGGAACTCCTTAGCGGATGTTCATTGCAGCTCTACCGTGGAAATAATTCTGCAAAATGTATTACTGTAATTTATATATTTAGTCAAAAGCCAGTAAATCTGATTCCATTCTTGCCATGAAGTACCGTGTTACCCCTGTTAATGGGTTGTGGAGGTCTGGTAGGCAGCCGCTCCTCGTAAAATACTGGTAAGTATTCAGCTAAATCCGGCTTGACTGGAAGCCGACCCCAATATAGTTGGGAATAGGCAAGGCAGAAGAAGTACTGTAATTTATAAATATTGTTTAATTTTTTTTTTTTTCATTTTATAAAACTTTTATTATGCAGAGTTAAGTGTTTTTATTTTTAATGTTTTTTACATTAAAAATAAAAACACTTAACTAATTAAAACTAACTCTTACTCTAAACTAAAACATGGCGTCAAAAAATTCCTCCGCATCGCTGTCGACCGGAATTGTGCCCAAAAGACTGGCAGCATTGCCACGTAACATTGTTTAATGCGTTCCGGTGAATTACAGGTATAATAATAAATAGTTAGCTGAACAAATTCCATGAGGTGGACCTTGCTTGTTTACTTTACAAGTTTATTAAAGATAAACAATTTGTTGTTTGTTTCAAGAATTTTCGATCCGATTACTATAATTTTATTTTACCGAGAAAGCTATCTTTATCAGCTATTTTTCTTGGAATATGCGCAATATTGCACGCTTTCTGAGATATAGCTTACGTAGTAACAAGCGGGAGGATAAGATAGGAGAATTCTCACTACTGGGACTCAGGCTTCCTCTCTAGGAGAGGGTATCAACCGAAATCCGGGCCCAGAGCGGATTGATGGATGTTATGGATTCGAACCCAATAAGCAGGCAACAGCCTACTGGGGCCCTAGGTTGACGAATGAGACTGAGAACCTGGAATTAGGGCAAAGAAGGAACAAGAGTGGGTTTTAGTCTGCAGAAGTCTGACACGCCCTCTCGCTCCATCCAGAGCGGGAGAAGTCATTTTGATGACCACCTTAAAAAAACAGACGTAAATGAAAAGCAGGAGACAAATGTTTACATGGTTAGGCGGGGTCCCCAGTCATTCAAATCGGCCACACATGCGAACTAAGGCGAAGTTGCCAACTATCCGCAAGAGCCGCTTACTAAACGCTCTCAAGATAAACATGCTCCAGCGAAAGGTAAACTTGCTGAGATAGGAAGCAATCCGCTAAGTAACGCTTGTAACATAGATCGAACCGATATCTGTCAGATTCACGGAGGAAATATCGCGGAGAAAAGTGGGGGATTTAATGTTGTAACTTGCTATGAGTTTCTTATTCTAAGGTTTAATTTTTAAGAACACCATAAAAATGTTTTCTTCTGCTCTATGCGGAGTGGGAGAGCCTGTCAGACTTTTTCTGACTAAAATCCACTCCGGTTCCTTCTTTGCCCTAATTACAGGCCTAGGGTTCTCTTTTGTCAATCTAGGATCCCAGTAGGCTTCGGCCCTGGCGGGCCCCTACAGTTTCCGACATCTCTTCGAGGGGCGCGTGGTACAATACGCGCCTAACCTAACATGCTATGATGAACTGACGTTGTGATCAGCTCTCTTTCGTTCCTTCTATGTGTGCCAGCAGTATAACTTTTCCTGCCCTTGGGCGGAGCGGGAGGGCGTATCAGACTTTTACTGAATAAAACCCTCTCCTTTGTTTCTTCTTTGCCTTCGTTCCAAGGTCCCGGGTTTTCCTTTCAAAAGCCAACCCATGCCCCAGAGGCTTCGACCGTGCTCCTACGGTTAACACGGTTATAGCTTCTACGATTTTGTTGACATCTCTTTAAGACGCGAAACCCATAGGTAAACAGGTAGAGAATGCTTTGTTACATTAAGTCCGCCTATGTACCACTACTATACATAAAGTTTAAGTAAATAAATAAAATACACGAACGCGCCGTCGACTGCCGAACGGCAAGCTACTTATTACTCACCGTCCGCAAGCCCGCGCCTACGGTGGTTGATAATCCGAATCGGATCTCTCGTGTGTGAACTATCAAAGGCTGGTATATGATAACCTAAACCCCGATATGAAAAATAATGACATAAAGAGGTTAGGCACCAATAGATCGTACCCAAATCACTCCATTTGCGTGTCAATATGTTGTCGTTAATTTTTGTGAGGAGCACTCCGGTTATAGTTAAGTAGACTGTAGGGATCGAAGATTGTAAAAAGCGTACACGCGTTTTTTACCAAAACGCATTTTTTTTTAGGTGGGAAATCGTTCTTGATATGCTTATTTACATGAACTGATTCCACCTTCCCCGTTCTACCATCGGACAAACCGTCGTACGGCGAGTATCCACCCTTACGTTGTTCAAACCTTTACGGTCCGGACTAAGCGTTTCGCTTCATCGTTTATATCGAGTACATCGAAGCACTGGAACAATTTGCCTGCTGTGGTTTTCCCGTCCGATTATAATTTGGGTATCTTCAAGGCTAGAGTGAATAGCCTCTTAATAAACTAGATTGCATCACTGCTTACCATCAGGTGGGATCGCAGTTTATAACAATATATAAAAAAAGAAAACATGAACATATCAATGTTGTTATTGTTCGGTATAAAATATGATTATTTACAAATATAAATACTTATCTCAATAGTACCTATTGTCAGTTGATTTCTCTGGATTCTTAGAAACCTACCAGCCTGGGGCTTTACTAGTGTTTTTAATATTTATATTTAAACTTATCTTTATATTATTGTTGAACAAGCAATTGAAGTTAAGTATCAATTAATTTTATTTAATGTGTTTCGAGAATAGCTATCTTTTGTCTTTTGAATATTAAATGTGTCTATTTAAGATTTATTTGCGAGAGATAATGTTGATGTTTTATTTGAATATATTGTGTTTACTATGAGTTAAATTAACTTTTATTAACTTCGGTATCACACGATTTTGAAAGAAAAGTCTCTCTTATTTTTCTATTGACAAAGATTTATAATAATAGTCATTGTATCCGGCTTTTTACCTACACTGTATTGTGTAGGTACACTTACACTTACGTATGATTTAAATCTTATATTCTTCTAGGGATGTGCACGCTACTATAATCATGGCGGAAGCGTCACGGCGGCGTCCTCACTTTCCGCATGAATAGATTCGTCACCGGACATGATCAGGAGGTTCCTGCAACGGATTCAGGCGGAATAAAGGCCCGGGTGTCACCACTATGTAAACCGCCAGGAGGACACAATGGAGCATGCGGTGGAGGTGGGCTCTGGTTCTGCCCAGGGTCCGGAGTGAGGAGGAATGGCAGGCCGCCGTCTCCTTATGCAAAGCAGTAATGCTTGCTAAGGGGCCGGTTATACGCGTGATCTGCACATCCTCACGCCCCAGCCAACGGGACCCCTACAAACCTACGCAAATAATTAATAATTAGAATCCTGTCTTACGCCTGTTTTCTATAAGCTATAAGCTATCTATCTACAGTTGCAGCTACTAAAGATAAACAAATCTATCCTTTTGCCGTTTCTTTGCTTTCGTATAACCTACCGACGGATAGAATTTCCTATCAAAGTTGTGGATGGATAGATAGAATCTTACTGTTTATCGGCGATAGCCTTCCATCTATGAACTGCGGTAGGTTATTGAAAACGGGAGTAAAATAACATGTTTACACAAACCATCCTAAGGTATTAAGTCTGCCTCTGTAGGTACTTCTGTGTGCATAAAGTATTGAATAATAAACTAAAATCACAAAAACCAAATACAATATCTACTTCTAAAAACCCCCAGTTAAAAACTTTTATTAATACTTTTATCACAGCTACGAAACACGATTCCAGCGCTCCCAATGGCCATGGCGAAGTAGGACAGCCATGCATAATGTAATCCTCGATAGCAGCCAAGTTCCAGCGCCTGTCAGCATCTCCAGCCTCGACGGTACATCATCCACGTGCCCCATATATTTCGGGTGCATTTCTGCCAAAATTCATTATTTGTAACGTTTACTTTCGAGGAAAGGTTCTCGAAAGCTCTTTTATGTTCAGTGTACGCTGTTGAAGTATGAACGAAATGCATAGGGGAGCAGTTTTGATGAGGCCTTGCGTTTTACTAGATGTTTGGATGTCGAGATTGCCTGTAAAAGAGTTTATTGCTCGTGAATTTTTCTATGTATTAGGTAGTATGGTGATTAAGTGAATTGAAAATGTTTATGGTGCAGCCTGAATTCAGCTGAAAGACGCCGACTGTTGGACAAAGGCCTCCCCAAGCGTCCCTACAACGAATAGTCCTGTGCGTCTCGTATCCATCGGATTTCCGCGACCCTCACTAGGCACACATCAGCCCATCGTGAGGGAGGTTTTCCAAGCTGCAGCATTTTATTTCCTTTTCTATAAAGGTAATATATGCTGTATAGAAAAGGAAATAAAATCCACAATACACACACCAACAAAATCCACAAAAGATGCAATTCTAATAACTCTGTCTGCCTAGCCTTTTCCCTGCTGAGTCCAGGTAGAATTCCAGATTATTACAGCTGGATATGAGTATTTTAAATCTACCAATATAACCTCTACAACTTCATAAATTTCGAAACCTCTCGGCAAGACTGATGTTAGATTCCCTGACTTCTGACTGTTCATAACAACTGGAAAAGATCTAGAAATTACAATAGTTTTATATAATTTTTAACCCATCATGTAAAAACCATGCCAAAATATTTTACGACGACTACTACTACTTAATTTCAAACTTTGTTAACAGAACCAGGTTAGAGCTCCAACACCTCATTCTAAAGTCAGCGTTTACAAGCTGATTAACGAGCATCCAGGGAGGAAATCTAAATTGAAAGAGTAACGCCCTCCGCGCGGTTCGGCTGCTAACAAACGCTAAACAATGATACCAGGGCTTATCACGGTATCGAGGCGTGGAGCGGAGCGCGATAACCGCGTACCTAGTGCTTAGGGCGCATTCAATTTATGCGTTTGATGACGGCTTGCAGCGGTACGTTACTTGTACTGCGCACGGACGATCGTTTTTCAGGGTCCGTATCTGCAGAGGAAAAAACGGAAATCCTATTCCTAGGGTACCTATAAGAGTCACTTTTTTGTCCGTTTGTCTATTTATCTGTCAAAATTCACAGAAAGCTAGCGCCGTGCGGCGCCGGTACTGCGAGCGCTCGACAACAGGACGGTAATGTCGCAAGCACCACGTGCTCCTTTTGCTGTTGAATAGTGCGGTAAAAACTGAAAACAACGCACGGCAGTTAGACACGCTTTCAATTTAGGCATTTGGTGTCGGACCGCCAAAGCATTACTGCTTACTACTACTACTTAGCATATGGACTAGAACCAGCGGCACGGCAAACGTGCAGCAGCCGTCTGACATGAAACGCCTAAATTGTAAGCGCCCTTTTGCCTCTTGCACACAGCATGGTTAATTCGCCGTGCGTAGTCACGGTTGTCAGTATTGTATGGGTCACTGGGGAGCTTGTTGACATACACGGCGGCGCTACGGCACGGAACCGCCGCCGTGTTTTCATCAATGTTGTATTGTAGTCTAGGGCCTTTTATAGACGATACGTTTTATTAACCGTGCCTACACACGGCGAAAAACATGCCGTATACAAGAGGCCTTAGCTGTTACTCACGGCGACGGCGCAGCGGCGCGGCGGCATCGCGGCGTGGCGGCGGCGGGCACGCTACAACTTTCCTGTTATCTCCGTGTCTACAAGTTTTCTTTTCAGCTAAAAAGGTTACTTTGTCGACTCGCAAGGGAAATTTTTAATTAGATCACGTACCGACTTTTGTTAGTTTTTTTACGAAGCGGTAATACGATAGTGAGGTTAAACTCGGGTTCACGGCCGAGGGTGACGTGGGATTGTCATCTCGATTTTGACTAGAATTTTACCATCAGCTTTTCTAATAGGAATCTCAAATGCCTAGCCTTTTCCCAACTATATTGGGGTCGGCTTCCAGTCAAGCCGGATTTAGCTGAATACCAGTATTTTACGAGGAGCGGCTGCCTACCAGACCTCCACAACCCATTAACTGGGGTAACACGGTACTTCATGGCAAGACTGGAGTCAGATTTACTGGCTTCTGACTATCCGTAACGACTGCCAAAGATCTACAAACTCGTTATGTTAAGATGGTCACCCATCCACAGACCAACCTAGGCAAGCGTTGCTTAACCTTGAAGATCGACCTGTGCGGCTGTTATTATCTAGCCACGAGCTCCTCTCTTTTCTAATAGGAATCTAATTTTTCTTAACTAATCTGCGCCGGGCAATGTATTTGAAGAGTTTTGCCATCGACACGCTAAGAAGAAAGAAGAAGACTGGCATATTAGCTTGAACTCTCTGCTGCCAACTTATACATAATCGGCTTACGATTATAAATTTGTGTGCTATGGTGGGTATGAGAATATATTTACCAGCAATATGAACTAGTAGGTTCTGTTAACTTGGTATCAGCACATATTGGAGACTTGTTTCTGGCTGCGACTTCACCAGCGTTAAAGTATTCCCTTGTGATAGTTTTCATACTCCATAACAAAGCTGCAAAAGGATAAAAAGTGCCCTATGTGTTATTCAAGACGTGGCCTACCCATATGCTAAATTACATTTAAATCTGTGTAGCCGTTTAAGCGTGGAGAATGTATCAGATATACCCACATCTGAGTCCCCCAGATCGAAGGCAACGAAGGAACGGGGTAGGGATTTAGTCAGTAAGAGTCTGACACATCCTCCCGCTCCGCCCAAGAGTGGGAGAAGTCATTCTGATGATTCCCGTACCATAAAAAAAAATATACACTCATAGAACATTTCAACTTGACATCGCAAATGGCTTGCTTTCAAACCATTCATCTTCTAGCGATACTTATCTACGTTCGCAGCTTCACTTAGCTGTTATAGGTAACAAAATATTGACGCTGAGCGCCCAGGAATGCAGGAGACTTGAAGAGGTCGCGGTGAATGCCAGCCGGCCCGGCACACGCTGCACACAGCTGCATACTTGGCAGTGCGCCTGCATACCGCAGATCTCGGCTCGATAATGTTGCACCGTTTTATGGTGACCTGGTACTTTTAATTGTTTTGTGGGTTTTGAAGTGTGATGATAGAGTTATCTAAATCTGTTTTCTAATTAGTTTTATAACGATACTAGAGTGACACGTCCAAACTTCGCACAAGTGTTACAAAAAAATCTATCTCTACTATAATATGCAAGTACTTAAACATACACATTTGTATACATTGTACATACTTCTAAACCTTTCTCATGAATCATATTGTCTATGAAAAACCTTATGAAAATTCTTTCGGTAGTTTTTTTTAGGATTCTCATTGAGTTTATCGTGACCATTCAAACAGACAGACACGGTGGAAACTTTATTTCATAATAATTATGTTAGAATGCATGAATTTAAAGAAATATACATCGATAGAACTGTGTTGTTTCTATGTCAATAATTCCATAATTTTCCTTTAAATATCTTCTAAGAGGCTTAGCTTAGCAGTGTACTTAAAAAACAAGGAAAATAACTGTATACAATCTGCCGGAAGCTAATATACAAGAAGAAATTGAAGAACAAACAAAACGTCTCGTAATTATGTCTGCGCACGTCTATCTACTTACTGCGTTAACTTCTAAATACATTCCATTGTTTTGACGGCTGTTATTCCAATTTAACTTTAGAAAGAACAGGCACTGCTTGGCTACGTACAGTCAACACTACAAGTACAGTACGGCCGCTGTAAATTGGCGAGTCTGAAGTTAGGCTCTGCGAATTTTTGCGTTTTAACAGCAATAACAATTGCAAATTGCATTTATTTTTTTAAAACCTTTATTTTTGTACGAGTTTTCAAGCGCCAAAATTCACAGAGCCTAACTTCAAACTCGCCAATTTATAACAGCCGTACTGTACCGCACTTTCTACACAACGATGCATAAGCATAATCGGCCTGGGATGATGTACGCTGCAATCCAGAATGCGGGCTCGGTTGGTGAATGTCACAAACACATGTTTTTTTTGTTCTATTATTATACCTACCTCATGGATTTCTCCATCATTATTTGGTTTTCGGTCAGTGAGATAACCCATCGCGATAACTATCGTACATCTACGTCCTTTCTCTGTAACCTCTGTACTTTTCCTATTTCTGTAGCTCCTTCTCATCTAGTGGAAATCTTGTGTGCTGTGACTCTGTGTACAATAAACTTTCTTTCTATTGTGCACTTTGAACTTTTTCTTTTTTGAATGGGTATAAACTACTGCTTGACAGCGATCCCACCAGATGGTAAGCAGTGATACAATCGTTGATGATAATTAAAACAAAATACCACATAACATACCACTATTTTTATACCTACCTCACATTACACCAACTTCAGCTCTTTCTCGCGAACGAAGTCACGGGCAAAGTACTAATCATAGATACATGCAAACAAGCGGTTTCTAAAGTTAGCATAAAATAAACATAATTAAATTAAAACTCTCGATTGCTCGCTCAGCTTCATGTGACGGTAGCTCCTTTGTGCTGATATATTGTGATAAATAACGCTCTACCGGTGTTTGCCGAATGTTTTTTGTGTTCGGGGAATTCATTTTGGTTGTTCTGCGATTGATGCCGCGTGTCGCTGCGTCGGGCATCATCATCATCAGTCGTGGCGTGATTGGATGTGGGAGCATTTATTTACTGCCTTGATACTGAGTGAGGTATACAGGAGGGTGGTGTGAGTGGTGACAGGTGTGTGAAAAACAATATTTATAAGCTTTTTTTATTGATATATTCTAGTTGTTGAGACGTTTTACGTTTAATAGATACGAGTATATCGTAAACCAAACCGGTCGCTTAATACACTTGTATATACTACACGTTTCTTTTTTTTATTCAAATCTCGTACCAAGGTAAGTGAACCTTATTCCCACTTGACTGCGATCACATCTGATGGTAAGCAGTGATGCAGTCGTTGATTATGAGGCGCACAAGTTTATTAAGAGCTTATTGACTTTAGCCCTCAAGACACCTAAATTATAATCGGGCAGAAAACCGCAGCAGGCCAATACCAGTCCTTCGATGTACTTACGCGGTATAAACGACACGAGGTGAAACGCTTTATTGAGAACAGTTTTTAATAAAAACTACCTTCCCCATAATACACTTATCATCTATTCGTAAATCGATTCGTTTATTTAAGTTTGTAAACGTTACAAATATTCCTTCACTAAAATAGGTAGGTACACAGTTCAAGAGTGTTATCTTCTACTATATAAAAATAAGTCGAGTTTTCCTTCCTGACGCTATAAGTAACTCCAGAACGCACGAACCGATTTCCACGTTTTTGCATTCGTTGGAAAGGTCTTGGGCTCCGTGAGGTTTATAGCAAAAAATGTTTTAAAAAAAAAGTTAGGTAAAGTAGGGTAGGTAGGGTAGTGTAGGGTAGTGTAAGGTAGTGTAGGGTAGTGGTATTGTAGGGTAGTGTAGGGTAGTGTAGGGTAGTGTAGGGTAGTGTAGGGTAGCGTAGGGTAGCGTAGGGTAGCGTAGGGTAGCGTAGGGTAGCGTAGGGTAGTGTAGGGTAGTGTAGGGTAGTGTAGGGTAGTGTAGGGTAGGTAGGGTAGGGTAGTCATTTGACGGGAGTGAAGCCGCGGGTAAAAGCTAGTTCTGTCTAAAATAGATATCTCAATATAAAAAATTCAGTATTTATTAAGCATCGGAAAGGTTGAATCTTTCCTCGTAACTAAAAACCCGTGTTAGTAGGTGGAAAAAATATTTAACATTTTGATAATCAATTCCACGTGTATCAAACGACATAAGAATATATTTAGAAGAAATAAATGAACGTGGGCTGTCAGGGATTCGTGGGCGCTGTTTGACGTTCAGCCTGATGCACGTGGCCGGGGCGAGCTGGCGAAAGTTTTCCGCACTAGTGTGGATAACAAAATAAACAATGTATAAAATTAGATTAATATGTATTAGTTTGTTTTTAAAACTATTAATTTATGGGCCTTAGTAGCCTGAAATAAAGGATTTATAGTTATAACGGAAAATTGCGTACCTAAAAGCGGTAAGGGTTATTTTAGGTGGAAAACCATCCAGAGACGTCTCCCGTTCTGGAAGGAAGGCTGAAGCAGGAAGATGTGTCAACTTTTTCTGATTAAAATCCACTTCAATGTTGTTCCTTCTTTGCCTTGCGTCCCTGGACCTGATCCCTTTCGGACGACCCATGGAAAAGCGGTAGGGGTAAAAAATTATGCTTAGCAGTCATCTGTGCTAAGCTGATAGTAAGCACTGATCCATTCTTTGATGATGAAGCGCATTAGTTAAGTTTTTCGAGTAAGCGTGTTGAAAAATTATTTGTTAGTCATTGATTGACTTAGCGTTTTTTGACTTCCAAGGACAGAATAGGCTACTTGCAAAGCAAGCTTTCTTCGCGAGAAAAGCCGCGGGGAAAACTTCCATTCACAACAATAATAACCGATACATCCATATCTTAACGAGTCAGGGTCGCAGTACACTGGCACGCGGCTCACGTCGCGGCAACATGTGGGCTAATTACTGCGCCCCACTCCAATCATAGCCGTTAACGACACGCGTTTGCCCAACTGTGGGCTGCGGGACTAAGGCCCATTGGAAGTTTTAATGGTTGTGTGTAACGTCTTATTTTGTTGTAACTGGGAAACTTTTTATGTGTTACGGCCGTTACGGGTAAGGAAATTAGTTGTAACTGTGTTGCCGTTATCTACCTATATCTACAGGTACAAATATCAAAAAGATAAAATATTCGTATTTTGGTTTTTTATTAAATACCTCAAAAACAACTGGACCAATTTTCAAAATTCTTTTATTATTAGAATGTTACCTACATCCTACATTATTCATCATCATCATCCTCATCTCAGCCGAAAGACGTCCACTGCTGGACATAGGCCTCCCCCAAAGGGGGGGTTTTGCTATAATCGCCACGCTTGACATGTGGGTTGGCGATCGCAGTGTGGATGTTGAAAAATGCACAGAAAATGCTGCTGCCCATTCTACTTTATTACTGAGTAACAAAAAGGCTTCAAAATTCTGAAAACTGCTCTCAAATTGTACCTACAAAAAAAATGGAAGAAATCACTGACTCCTAAAATGTTTAGCATCTAACCAAGCTCAGAAGTCAGTGCTGTGCCATATGGTGGCAGGACGGTGGCCAGAGGGCGCTTTCTCGTCCGTCCGTCTCGTCCAGGCCTGGTTCTGGCCATGATATGGAGCGAGAGGGAACGGAAGTAAGCAGCGCAGCAGTCACTGGTTCAACCACTGCGCCAAACGTGCCTTAAAGTCAAGACTTATACTTACTTAGCAGAAAGATTTAAAATATTCACAAAAACACGCTTATTTTCTTAGGCAAAGTTGTGGCCAGAACTTTGAGCAAAGAAGTGTAAACAAAGAAGCCACGTAGCTCAAACTGGTTGCGGCAAACAAATCAAATTAGTGGAGGCATATGAAATTAAACTTAACTATAGTTTTAATTGACTTTTCTCTGACTTTGTTTGTGCTAAAGCCGTAGATAAAGAGGGCAACCTCCCGTGTCAATAGCACAAGATAAATAAGTTTTTACACTAGATCACAAACAGTCTTTTTTTAAGACGTAAGCCTAGCCGCCTAGCTTAGATATAAAGTCTGTCTATTAAACCCTGACTCTTATTTGACACAGGCAAGTGTCAAATTTACAATAATATTGGTGCCAGTTCTTTTGTGTTGTGACAAGTGTGACAACCCACGTTATGTCATTTTAGTTTCGGAGATTAAAAACAAACCTTAGTCTGTTTAATGAAAGCACGATCTGGGAAAAAGAGGTACAATCCAAAAAATTCGAATGTTTAATTATTAATTTTTTAAATTACTCATCATCTGCCAAGCCTTTTCCCAACTATGTTGAGGTCGTCTTCCAGTCAAGCCGGATTAATTTTTTAAATTACTTCTAGAAGAAATATGTCTCGATACTAGATTTTTTTGATTTACTATAATTGCGGCTGAATAATGTTGCCAATATAATTAAAAAAAAGAACTCTAGGTCACGCTTTCATTAGACGCACTCTATAGGCTTTACTAAGATTTATGCCCAGGTCAGATTTAAGACTGAACTGCCGTGATCTCTGATTTATAAATATAAAATAAAAAAAACAATTACTTTTTTTTAAACTCGCATGAATTTCCGTATAAATAATACCTACCAATCATTAGTTTAGGTACCATTCCATTGGATACTGATCAAAAATGGCGCGTGTACCCAGTCAACATGGACTCCCGAAAAGTAGCCAATACTAGACCAAGCCCCGCCCCCAACCCCTATTTGATTGGCTAATTCAAAATGCGCGCGCTCCACGCATGCGCATTCCGCGCGCTTAGCGCAGGAGTGCCAACGTCATAATCAACAAATGTCAACAATTCAGTTTCTCTGAGACGTCATCGGTGATCGGTGTGTTGATGTTATGATTAGTTGTCGTGCGAAAAAATGGCGTCTCGTAATTACGCGTGCGATTTCGTTTCCATGATGTAATTTACGCAATAATTACGTGTTATTATCATCATTTTAGTCGAAACATACACTGTTGGACATAAACTTCCCCCAAGTGTCGCCACAATCAAAAGTTCTGTGCGGTTCGCATCTATCGGATTCCCGCTACTCTTACTCGAAAATACGTGTTATTAGTGTCACGAAGTGTTAAATAAACCAAAGGAGAAACAGGTATGTTACAGTTTTTTTCGAAATCATCGTAAATAATTTCGATTTCACAATTTTAATTACGCCGTAACTAGCAGACCTGTAACTATTTTTTTACATGTAAGTGTCAACTGCTTTTAGCATACCTAATTCTTTAAAAGTTATTAGGTAAGTACGCATGTCCTCAAAACACAACAATGTAATTACGACGGGTCAAACCCATAAAATTACCAAGGAAACTTTAGAATCATTTCATTTCGTAGTTACTCAGATACCCGCGAAACGAGACACAATAGTAAAACAATAACAGCGCGGTCTCATAGGACCGGTTGGGGATTCAAACGTTAACATGAATCTCAACTGAGGAGTCAATGACCTTAGACCAGCGGTCGACAAAAATTCGAGGTAAGTTCGAAGAAGTGGCGTTACTTTTCATGCATTTTGCGCGTATTACGTTATCAATCACTCGCTATTGTTATTTGTTTTAAGAGTTGCAGTGCTGTGCAAGCTTTAGATAGTATTTTATAAGTTAAACCACCGGTCCAAGGAATCTAAACGATCAGAATTTAACATTGTACCTACAAGTAAAGTGACAACACTGACCACCTATCTCGATGGACAGTCACGATACTCTTATTTTTTTTATAAAATGTGGGAAACCATCAGAATGACTTCTCCCGCGCCTCTCGGGACTTTTACTGACTAAACCCGCTCCTGTTCCTACTTTTTCTTTATTCTAGGGGCCCGGAGACTCTTTCGTTCAATCCAAGGCCCCAGTAGGCTTTGACTCTACTGTTTGCTGACATCTCGCGCGTGGAACAATATGCGTCCGGACGGTGAGCTACCCATTGCTCGCTTGTCCGCAAGCCTGCGCCTACAGTGTGACTGGAAATCGGAATCGGGATTCTGGCGGCGCCTGAGGGCACTATCTCGTGCGACCACCTCCTTCGTTAGGCGAAGGAGGTGGTCGCAGGAGACGACCGCCTGCCACTCCTCATCGCTCTGGACCTGTATCAGATCTCGCCGCGAGGGTCGCCGACGATACCATGTGGTAAGACTTGGACGTCAGATTTTCTTACTAGGTACCGATAGGAACAGTCAAATATCTACGTATGACTGAGGTACTTACAGACTTTAATAATATTCTACAGAGCTCAATATGTAACGGACACAACCCATTCATTCGTTCAAAGCGGCTTAACGTTCATTTCATTTATTTTCATGCCATAATGTGAATAAACATGTTACAATAGGCTTTCAGTTCACCAGGCCTAGCCAAGTTACAACCGTTTCGCGTAGAATCTCTTTCTACAATCACACCCGGCGTAACTATAGACGGTAAGTAGGTAATGTCGTTAGCGCTTGTCAAAATTGTAACTTGCTATCATTTATACTATACAACTTTAAGATGTAGCGATGAACGATGTGGATTTGGCTACAAATTTTCAACTTGGCTAAGCCTGCTGGCCCTGTAAGGGCGCAACAATTTAAGTAATAAAAATAATTACATCGATAATTACAGTCTTATCAGCCTTATAATGTTCCCACTGTTGGAACTCAAGCCTCCTCTTTAGGAGAGGCCGTAATCCACCGCGTGGCCCCAGTGCGGAATGGTGAATTTCGAATTTTTGGTTCTAGGATGTTCCTTCACGATGGTTTTCTTCATCGGTGGTGAAATAAATCACATAATGACCAACTGAAATGGGACATGTTTGCCGCATGCCCGACAAACTGTGGGCCAAGGTAGCACAAAGTTGGTGCCCTGAAACAGTGCGACGGGGTCGTGGCAGATCACGAAGGAGATGCCGCGAATAATTGGATAAATTCCGTTAGAACTGGTAAGAGGAAGCGCGAGCCCGCGAAAGTTGGAAAGAGTGGAGGAAGGCCTTTGCCCAGGAGTGGAATAGAATAGGCTAATAAAAAATAATGCACCTGGCTTGGTTTAAACCCGTGATCTACAACTTGTAGGTCGGGGCAGTTACCACTGGGCTACCACTCTGCTCTTAATACACTATTAATTCATGAATCCCCGCCTGGTTCTATGAGACCGCGCTGTTATTGTTTTACTATTGTGTCTCGTTTTGTGGGTATGTGATAGGTTAAAATAAAACTAAAATAATCAATTTCATTTCATCTACGTTATTTCCTTATATACCTATGTTCATTAACCCTTTAATATCTATGTCATGTAAACTAATTGAAGTGAATACCTCGCGTGTATGCCGTAGTAGACACGGCCTGCGGTAGTGTCGCCGATCAATCAGCCGCAGCTGTGCACGACTAATTACTAATTACTTACTTATTAATATTTGCTTGTGTCAATCAATTTGGTCTTTGATTAGATGGTAAGCTTAGAGGAAAACATACAGGGAGGATTGGGTAGAAAGTTATGTCATGTCGGTTTGATGGTGAACTTTTATCTTGTTTAGATCTTTTTCTTGTGTTATGAGCAGAGATCGGACTTAATTACTCAGATACCCGCGAAACGAGACACAATAGTAAAACAATAACAGCGCGGTCTCATAGGACCGGTTGGGGATTCAAACGTTAAAGAAAGCAAAACACGCAATAATAACTTTTTTTTTTCTTTTTCGGGGTGGAAATACTCAGCGCTGGGGCAGGTGAAGGGGTCTGTCAGACTTTCTCTTTTACTAAAACCACCTTGGTGTTCCTTCGTATACTTGTGTCGGGGGCTGGCGGGTGCAGTTTGACTTCCACTGTACCTGACCTAACTAAAATCACAAAAGAAAACACGAAAAGAGAGAAAAGTCGCACATTGTTATCCTCTTTATATACGCCATAAATACAATTAAGTACAGTAGAAGCTAAAAATTAATAGGGTGTCACAATGGGTGGTCTTATCGCCAAACCTAAGCCATTTTTGTAGACAACCCAAAATGCCAGACAACTAGTGTCTGATGCTAGTTTTCAATTTAACTGAACCCGAGTTTGTGACTCAACGGCGGCAAAACCATATACTCATACGAGTATTTACTTAGAATCTGGTTGTATATAGAATAGGTACCTATATACCTATAGTCCGTGGAAGTAAGTAACATAGAGTACATAATACCTCCTCTCAATAACTATAAAATGCCCATTACAATCTTTGGTAATCGGTGATACTATGTCAGCATGACTACAGAACCCTAATAAACCCAGCAAATACCAGTTTACTTTACAGAGAACGTATACTTAACTAGTGTCTAGATCATGCAGATCCCTGATGCAGAGAATGTCATCATTCCGCAGACGTAGCCAGTGATTCGATCGCACCACAATCTGCACTTAATGCACTTAAAACTAATGGATCACTGACTCATGCGAAACCGTCTGCGAGTCATGAGGGACGGCTGATAGCCGGCCACTGATCCCGCCATCTATCATTGTTTTCGCAGTACTATTCCAAAGAAATGCTATCAATAATATTAGCTATATAAAGCTCTGAGGAATATCAATTATGTAGTCGACAGCTTGTTCGCACTCTAACTCTCTCTCCCCACAAGTACTTAGTGAATTTCTCAGACAGCTAAAATCTCGGGCTGAGTCTGAGAATTTCCGAGAGCTTAGGGTGTGCGAGTCTATTTCATTTACTCACAACGGACATGAGAATTCACGCTCCTTTAAATTTGCGAGACGGAATGTAAGTAAAGCCGGGTATTCTACAGGTATTCGAGGAAGCGGTGCACTGAACTCGAAGATCTGGCTGTTCACTCCGGCCCACGTACCTAATCAGCTAAACGTCGAGAATTAAATCCGTAGTGTAAATTCAAATGTTCGTTAAAGACGGTCCGCAGCGTAAGGCCTCTTGTACACAGCACGTTTAAAAGAGACCTAACGGCACGTTTATACTTCGTATGTAGCCAAAGTTAATTCGCCGTCCGTAGGCACGGCTCACAGTGTTTTATGGATAACTGAGAGAACATATAGACACAAACGGCGACGCTACGAAATGGCGCCACCGCCGCCGTGTGTCATCAGTGTTGTTTCGCAGTGTATGGCCGCTTGTACGCGTACGGTGTGCTCGCCTTACGGCGCAAAAACCATAAAACTCGTGTACAAGAGGCCTTACGTTACGGCGCCACCGCTGTGTTTCATCAGTGTTGTATCGCATTCTATAGCCTCTTGTACACGGTATGCTTTATTACTTACATACGTACGGTTAGAAAAACGTGCCGTGTACAAAAAGCCTAACGGATCGGGTCGGCCGGCCCGTCACCGGGATGAATCTCCCATTTCCTCGCGGTATCGATCACGCGCGTCACGCCGCGCCTGCAGACCCTGATTCATTGTCTGCTGAGGGATATTACCGTCATTGTGGCTCGCAATTCGGGCTTTGATGGTGTGATGTCCGATAATGCGTGAAGGGTGTTCGGGTGATGGATTTTAACAGATTTTGTTACTCGAAAATAACTGGGATTGCGTGGAACGGGGCGTGGTGGAAGCCGCTCTCAATTTCACCCAAAAGGTTCGCTTTCACAAAGTTTCAAAGGTCAAATGACATTCGTTTTGTGTTGACCCAGAAAAAGATAAAGATTATGATCCACTCATTAGCAACTTTTGGGGACGTTTCTTATTAAGGCGGACGTTGACAGAAGGCTTTCTGGAGAAACTTTCTAGAGCACAAACTCAAAGAATTTATTTAAAATACACCATTTACAGGCACTTTTGAATTTTCGGTAGAAGTCGGTCAGTTCGGAAGACGAAGCTTGCAAAGATGAATTGCACATTCCGAACCGTAGATCTCTGTGTAGAAGACATTCTATAGATATTCTATGAAATCATCTTATGTATTACAAAAATCCTGTTTAAATATTTCTTATTGCTTAATTATGTGAGACCAATGTAAATAATTAAAATAATGTTATGAAATCATTGAAAATGTAAAATATGTTTCTGCAAAAAATTTCGCCGATTTCTAAAATAACACAATAGTTTTGAGTTGTAGACTAAGTAAAATTAGGAATATAATACCTAGGAATTAAAAAATAGTCATAAATACTATGAGATTGACGAGATTGACCAATTAAATATACTTAATGTAGGTCCCGACAGCCTTGCCATGAAGTACCGTGTTACCCCAGTTAATGGGTTGTGGAGGTCTGATAGGCAACCGCTCCTCGTAAAATACTGGTATTCAGCTAAATCCGGCTTTACTGCCGACCCCAATATAGTTGGGAAAAGGCCAGGCAGATGAATTTAGGTCCCAAAGCAAACCATTACAAAAATAATCATTAAGATCGGTACATAACACGAAAACTGAATATAATTGGTAAAATGAGGCTGTACGTGTACCAGGGTAAACTTTACATACCTATCTACCGTACCCCTTCAGAGCGTACCGGCGCGCGGCGGGATGTTATGTTATAAAATAGTGTTAACAATATCAGACATGCGATTGCAGCGATCCCGGAAGATTTGTTATGATTGATTGAAGTGTCATGCTCTATCTCCGAAGTTCTTCATCAGATCTTTAACAATTGGGACTACCTGGGGAGAATACTCTTACAAATAGACACAAATTACCAATATCGGTTGGGATTTGTCTTCATCTTGTTTTGAAGTCGGTTGAAAACAATGGCCACCAATTAATTCTTCTTTTTCGTCAATCTCAGTACTTTTGTCACTAGTATTCCGATGAGTAATCAGTGTGTATGTGTAATCGATAATAATTGTAAACAAAAAAATATACTTAATAACTCTTCCACAGAATAAAAATAGACTTTATCTGCTGCGCGATCACATAGCAAAATAACATACTATTGGTTAGAAAGTGATTTAACGTGCCACGTATCCACATTAGTAAAGTGATTGGTTATTCTAATTAAGCATAAACGAAAAAAAAGAACCAAACTAAATCAGCTGTACCAGACAAGGGCCCAGTATGCTGTTGAATTTAGCCGTATAAATTGTATTTTAAGAAAGTTTTAAGCCTCTCGTAGTCGTTTTAAAGCATAGCAACCAGAAAAATCTTTCATCGAATTTCCGTATCGAGTTTAATCTGAATAGTCCAACATTAGGCTTCACTGGGACTAACAGTTTGTTCACATGTCTGTCTATGCGACAGCCGCTCCAAAATTATCGTGCCGAGCTTCACCGGTCCGTGCCGTTCCGGGTCACATTGTGCCGTATCGTTCCCGGCCGCTCTGGGCCCGGCCGGACCGTGCCGGAGCGAACCGTTTATCAGTACCTACGCGCACTTTGATTTCAGTAAAAGCCTTTTTTTGTAGTGTTAGGTTTCTGACGTGGCTCGTGGTTCCTAGAATAAAATACAGTCAAAATATATATTGGCTTTGGATCTGTGTGAGGCCTGTTTGAAGTTGCGGTGTACCTATAGATAGTGAGGTTGAGCTTTTAGTTTATGGGTTAATTTTTATTTTTATGGGTCAATATTACGTAGATCTAGTTGTAGTGCATTGCTAAATATAGTAAAATAATTGCGGTTTTCAGCAAAATGTTAACGAAATAGACTTAGTTTTGCTCGAGGCAGGCATTTTAGTACTAATCGGTTTATTAGATGTGACTGGCTGTCCTGTTGCTATTCCACTTTTAAAGTCGAAATAATTTAGAAATTGGATTATAAAGTACTAGGTACTTAAATAATGCCCGGCAAAACGATCTCGTCAAATTCGGAAGTCTGATCCTTCCATTAAATTCTTTCAAAAACAGGAGTGTATTAACATCAACAATTAGAATATATTAATATGAAATGGTCTCATTCCACATGACGAATACAACAGTAATCAAGTCTAGAACGAGAACATAATGGCTACACAATAATACGACTAGGAACTAACCTCACTACGTAGATTGTCAGGATGTTGACTCTATTCTAATCTAGGACCAACTTTGGATGTCTCAGCCTAACGATTGTTGGATCAAGAGCGAGCCATCTAATGTAATAACAGGTTGGAAGACGCTGCACTTGATTGGCTGTGCTCAGAGGTGCTGAGCAAACCTTCTGGGCATAAAGAATTTGACAGTTTACCTTCGATTCGAAAAGAAGAAGAAGAAGAATAGGTGCTGAGCAAAATTATTATCTCAACTCTGACACAGATCGCGTTAGAAGATGTGCTTCTCGAGTATCTATGTATATCAACTTCGACTGAAACTAGCATGATTCTGACTGAGCCTACCGCGATCCAAAGACACACAAGACTTTCGACTTTGTCTACAAGCTATTTACCACTAATTATAATAATAATCTTTTTATTTTGTTTCAGGTAACAGAAACCATATTACAAATATCTTCCTATTTATCGGTAAGTTAATTGCTCTGAGTAATGAAATACTTACAAATGTGCAATTGTGCATATGTATGTGCCGCATGAAGCAAATAACCGGTAAAGTGAAGTGAGTAAAAGTGGTTATATTCTCTATGATGTGCCGCGTACACGTTCACCTGTTTTCTGGTACAAACCGGCTCACCACTACTTCTCTTCTTTTATTTCTTCTGTTTTCTACAAAGTTCTATTTTCTAGAACTGTCATTTTTTTTGGACCATTCATTTGGACCTAATGATATTCATAAATCAAAGCGTATGCGTAAGAGGCATTCTAAGCTAGTTCAATTTTATTTTCATCGATTTTTGGTCTACTTTGCCCTGCCTGACCTCAGACTACGTATGACCGTGAAGGTCATCAGGTAAAATACTAAAAACAATTAAACAGTCAGGTCGTTTACTTGTAAACCAATAAAGGGTAATAAAGATTGAAACCACAAAATAAATCATAAAATACATTAGTTTTAAAGTTTTATTAAAGTACAATGCTCCTCGTATAGTTGTTTCTAATGGATCGAAATAAAAATAATCTTCAATGACATATTTTAAGTGAACGTTTTTGCCAATTCGTCATTTGTCAAGCGCACTCAGATTGGTATATCCAATCTGATTAGTTTGACGATTTAGATTTGGTTTTCAATTTTTTACAATTCACTGCACTCTGTATCTATGTGTGTGGTAATACAGCAGGCGTAGCGTAGTCAGCCTTTCGGTATTTTACATGATGCATTTTGGATAGTGTGCGCAGAAATTACATGACTTGATTCCACCATCAACTTTCTTCTGTCGGAAAATGCAAACACAGACAATGGCGAGTGTCCACCCTTACGTTGCCGCGTTGGTGATACCTCCAGTCCGTACGGTCCAGACTAAGCGTTCCGCCTCATCGTTTGTATCGCGTACATGGAAAGACGGGAACGATTTGCCTGCTTCGGTCTTTCCGTCCGATTATAATTTAGGTGTCTTCAAGGCTAAAGAGAATAGGCCCTTAACGTTTGAATCCCCAACCGGTCCTATGAGACCGCGCTGTTATTGTTTTACTATTGTGTCTCGTTTCGCGGGTATCTGAGTAATTAATAAACTAATGCGTTTCATCACCAATGACTGCATCACTGCTTACCAGATGGTACGATCAAGCACGACTTTATATCACAAAAAAAATTAAAAAAGGGTGACGTCAAACGTTAGCTGTAATTAATGGCAGTGTTTATTCAATGTAATGCGTTGTTCATATCGATAGCTATTAAACACTCAACTCTTTCTTACTAATCTGTAAACACTTATTTACATTCACAAAACCATTGGGATTTAGTTTTCGAGAGAATTACGCATTGTGGCATTGTGGTAAGTGCTTTTTGTTGAATAAACATTGTAATAATTCGTCTTGAACTCTGTTTTCAATTGTTGCCATGCCATTTCAAACAAACACTCTCTGTGTTCTCTCTGTGTTTGTTTGAAAGAAGCTATCTCTGGAACTACTTTATCCATTTAAAGAAATAGTCGACTGCGAGTTGTGCGCGGGTCGTACCAAAAAAAACATTAAATAAAACACGTTTGTGTTATGGGGGCTCCCATATAACAAACGCGAGTTCTTGACTTTTAAATATTAATTTATTTTGTTTTAGCATTTATTGTTATAGTGGCAACCACATAAATTATTTAGATTTCTGTGGCGGCAACAAAAATACATCATCTATGAAAATTTAAACTCTAGCTATCACAGTTCATAAGAAAAAAGCGATCAAGTGCGAGTCGGACTCGCGTACAGCCTTTGTAAATAGTTCACTACCTACCCGAATTAACGTTTGAATCCCCAACCGGTCCTATGAGACCGCGCTGTTATTGTTTTACTATTGTGTCTCGTTTCGCGGGTATCTGAGTAATTAAGTCTTGAAGATTTTCCAAATCGCGGCAAAGTAACTTTTTGTGACATAACTACAAATTAAGAATTTCCAGACTTTTCCCTATGCTTGTGCTATGAGACTTTGCTTCATGCCAAATTTTAAGATTCTAGGTCAACGGGAATACCCTATAGATTTTTATTTCTTAGTGAGTGTCAAAATATGCACTAGACAGAGCATAAATTGCCTCATCTTTGTATTGCGTTGACTTAAGTGATTTGATATTTACACTACTGCTTGGGGTAGTAGATTTGAGTTTTTGATATTAATTTTAGCTTGGCACATTTACGCGTTGCTGAGAAAAAGGGTCTTGATATGAGGATAGATGGATAACAAAACATACTGCGATACTGCTAATCCTTATATAGTTAATTAGTATAAATAAATAGTTTTCCCTGTGCTTACTATTATAAGATTGCAGGTTGAAAGATTCAATACCTAAGTATTTAATGTTTGCCTCCAAAACCAGGTTTTGAAGAATAATTTACGCACTTACGGATATGGGTTCTGATAATAACTTGGCACTTTAAAGTGAAATATTTCGCAAACAAATCATTTAATCAAGAAATAGTCTAGACAATCCCGTATTGTTTTTTGATAGGCCTTTCCAAAGATATCTCACACTACGAGGTAGACGAGAAAAGAAAAACGCGTAGGGATGAAAAAATACTTTTAGCCTACCTCCTAAAGTTCTTTTTTTGTTGAAATTTAAATTCATTTACCTACTCACATCTAAATAGAGCTTTTACCTCTTATACTCTATTTACTATAAGATTAGAAAACAAAAGAAACTTGTGTTACTGTCCGTTCAACCAATTTTGACTTCCATGCTCGTAGACATAAGGATGACATTAGAAGCAAAAATAGTGGTTACAATACCAACTTTTTCTGCAGCCGTCACGTCATTTGTCATGTCATCAAAGCAACGCAATAAAAGTCAAAATCGGTTGAACGGATGGTAAAACAAGTTTCTTTAAATTTCTAATCTTACAGTAAATAGAATATAGATGAATATTTATACGTAATATGCTACTTACACTTTCTAGTCCTAATAGTCTCTAAACGCGTTACATGGATGGACGGACAGACAGACGGATAGCCAAATATGGTGAATTGGCTAGGACTATGGAATCTTTAAAGAATTGGCTGTTTTCTTGCCGAGTTTTTTAACTACAAGCTGAGTTTGTTTCGTAGTAAAAGTTAATATTCACGAAGATTAGATATAGATTTTCTTACTGAACGATTGGTAATGTATTGCAGGTATTTGAATTCCAATTAATGTGTTTCAGACAGGTGACAAATACTTGCCTAGGTTGGTCTATGGATGGGTGACCATCTTAACATAACGAGTTTCCTCTGTGCCTCGGAAAGCACGTTAAGCCGTTGGTCCCGGCTGTCATTTGGAGATCTTTGGCAGTCGTTACGGATAGGCAGAAGCCAGTAAATCTGACTCAAGTCTTGCCATGAAGTACCGTGTTACCCCAGTTAATGGGTTGTGGAGGTCTGGTAGGCAGCCGCTCCTCGTAAAATACTGGTATTCAGCTAAATCCGGCTTGACTGGAAGCCGACCCCAATATAGTTGGGAAAAGGCTAGACAGATGATGAGACAGGTGACAAATACATCAAGTCATTATGCTTGAGGCTACCCACATACCCAATACACCACATATCTTACAAGTTATAACAATTGTACCTTGTTTAAAACTAGCGGTTCATCCTAAAAACCTTTTTCCAAGTTGACTAAAGAGGCGACAATTTCCCCAACAAATGTGCGCTGGTTGCCAAAATGTTCCCGTGCAGCCTTCAGCCGGTATGCAGATGAGCATCTTATCCTGGGATGGGGGCGCGACCTTGCTACCCCCGGATTTATCGTCGGAATTAATTCTTAATGAGTAGCGCTTACATTTCTTGCCCTCTCGTCTAGGGTTGCTGCTTTATAGACGGTTTTATTCGGCATTTTTATCCCTGGGAATTGTTTTAATGCTTTGTAGAATAGCTTTATGGGTTTTGCTGGATAGATTGTTTGATAGAAGTGGGATTGTTGTTATATTTGCATTTGATTTGCATAGCTAGGTAACTTACTCGTATATACAAATCTCATACCTAGGTATACACGTAGAGCTTTAACACTGAGAAGTGCGGACTATCACCACCATTTTACTTTTGCTACAGAAATATTCCCGTTTCGGCACCCAGATTTACGGCACTAAAATTTTCGGCACCCAAGCTTTCGGCATCGGGAAACAATGAGTATTACAGTTTCGACACCCAGGGTACCGACCCTGGGTGTCGAAACTGGAATACTTCTTGCTACATTAAGTTGGAGAGATAGTATATAAATGTAACTGGTAACTAATAAAACATGGAAATGTTGTAAACCCAATAGTTTTTTGAAAAGAGTAACCATGGAGTTTCTTGCCGGTTCTTCTCCATAGGAAACGACCAATTTGGAACCGTGCACTCGTTTTCGACGTTTTATAAGTGCCCATGTAGGCCTATGTGAAATAAAAATATTTGACTTTGACTAACAATATTTTATTATGTTTTTACAAAGTTTTGATAAAATTTGCGATTCTACGCATAATAAAACTAGAGCAGAAAGAACATAGGAGTGGATCTAATTTGGAACGCACTTCTAGCGTTAATTCAAGTTCTTAATAAGAAATAATTTAAATAAACTAATATAGAGAAGTTAGTCAAGTTACGTCTATTTAATAAAACCAGGGACACCAACACTTATAAAAGCATAATTTTTCCTCAGTTTTAGGGTCTGAAAATTTGAGAAAACATAACTTTCCCGTACAAAGACTCTCCCGTAGCGTAAATAAATAACTCTACTTAAAGTTGGTAAAACCTGCGATGTTAAAAAGTTGCAAAGTTTTTGTGAACAAAGTGAAAAAAATTATCTGTCCTGTCAGCCCTGCTGAGGGGCTTCACACCTCGGGCTTACGAAAGAATAGCATGTGGTACGGGAGGGATATTTTTCCTCCTGACTTTACATAAACCTACTTAGCTTAATAATTATATCGCTCTGTATTACAACACAAATATTTATCTTTCACGTTTGTTTAGAGAATTAGGTCAGATTTAGGGTTGGTGGCACGTGGAGTCTGATTATGATTTATTGATTAGGAGTCACTATAGTTGCTGCCAGCGGCTTCTCCCGCGTGAAAGTAGGAAATTGTCCAAAGGAAAGATAATCTCAGCATAAAAATTACCCTAGTGCTATTTCAAGGCATGGTCTCCCCGTGTGCTAAATTTCATCCAAATCTTTTCAGCGTATCGAACAAGAAGAAGCTTCTTTATAATATTAGTAATAACTACGGAGTTTACTTACGAGATCGCTCACAGATGTTACAGGATGTTAATCAGGAGTACCCAGTAACTTGTAGGTTTTTTTTGTGGAGGTCATAGAGGCAGTCAGTATTCAGCTGCCTATGATTAGGCCAGTCTAATTCGCTAACAACATAGTTTGGAGCTAGGTGGAACAGAGAGTAAAGCCCCACATGCCTCCATTGAAAAGGGAGGATCCTCCGACCGGACGACGTGTTATGTCCGGTGGGCTACTGCCCGATAAATGATTTTGGGTTGTATTTATTCAAACTTTGCTTGCGCGATGCAGGATTCTGTGAAGTCACATGTAGTAGATTGTAGTCACTACACATAGTTTCAAAAATGCTGTGTTGGTCAAAATAGGTCCGTTATCGGTTCGGCTTTAAGAAATTTATTACGGTTCTTTTTTTCATTCACAAAGACATTCGTAGCAACGACGACATAGCTGGAACCTAGATCTCCCTCCGAAGTGTTGTGGAGGTAACAAGGCATAAATTACCAATCTAGCCGGACTTGACTGGGCAAGTTTGTGAATCACAAGCGAGTACGAAGTTTTGTTCCAGGAGTAGTTCGGTTAGTGTCCAGTGTTCTGCTAGTACACGGACTGATTTATGTACACACTGGCTTTGTTGGCCAGCGTTTTCAATATAAGTTATTAATTTTATGTATATGTTACCGCTATTGTGCGTCGATCAGTAGAGTCTAGATTAACTTGTTAATCTTGTAAGTAATGATGTGGTCGACGATGGAGCACGCTTGCCTAGAAGTAACTTATTCACTCTTGACTTAAAGACCCCTAAGTTACGTTCGTAACGTTTTGCACTTATGGGTGGGATGTGCACCATGTACCGGTGGTGCATCGCAGTACGTCTAGTGGTCTGATGATGAAACGGGATTAGAAAGTTAAATTGTGCAAAATGTTTAAGTTTTGGCGGATTGTACATGGTAGTTGATAGATTACTGAGTTAATGAGCATATTAACGTATTCCATATTCTAACGGTAACACAAACGTATGTGATGTAAAGGGTACTTAGGGTCGAAACCAACACGCAGGCACCGTTAGATAATATACACACATCAAAAGTGTCTAGGGATCAACATATATTTTTGCAATAACTTTTCTCCTGATTGATATTAATTAAAATTTTCTTTAAGGATTCATCAAATAAAGTGTTTTCGTTTGTCACAGTAACGATAAACCAAGTCACCTTTGCATTAATAAAGAAATTTGCCATTTTCCTAATAAAGGGATTTTTGACATTTGAACCACTAACATTAAAGTTCGAAAAAAAGACTGAAATAACAGTTTTCTTTAAAATTTTATTGGGTAACTTAAACAATTAATAATCCGTGTTTCTACCGCGAACACTAACAACACAAGAACATCGGTTTGGCATACTCAAAATGAGTTCATCCAAATCACGCTGTGGAATGGCCGCCCATGTTCGTTGCAACAACAAAAAAAGGTCTTCTTGCGACTGGATACCCTCCATATTCGGCAGAGCTCTTCTCTGTAGCATATCCCATGCATGCTCAATCGGGTTCAAGTCTGGCGACTGAGCAGGCCAGGGCAGGACATTGATGTTAGCTGCGGCGAGAGTCTGTCTTACAACTCTTGCGGTGTGCGGTCGTGCATCATCATGCATTAACTGAAATAAGGAACCGATTTGCACTTGTAGAGGAACGATGACGTCTGATACAATCGTCTCAGCATAAATTTGAGCGTTGAGGTTGCCTCTGATCCAAATCAACTCAGTTCTTCCGCCGATCCAAATACCCGCCCATACCATGATGGTTCCACCACTATAAGGATGGACTTCCTGGCAGGATTTTAATCGCTGTTGGCGTCCAGGGGTTCTCCAGTGTCGTATACGTCTTGTATCCGGTCTCATACCAAAACGAGACTCATCAGAAAAGCACACGAAACGCCATTGTTCTTCTGCCCAATTTCTGTGTTCAAGAGCCCATTGATATCGAATCCTACGATTGTGCATTGCTATAGGTGGTACCCGTAGCGGTCTTCGGGAATGAAGGTTCACTTCATGCAAGCGGTTTCTGACTGTTTGGTCGCTAATTAAGTTCCCTGAAGAGTGATGAAGCCTCACGGCTAACATCATGGCGGTTATTGTTGGAGCTCTTCGAGTTAAGATTTGAATGTATCGGTCTTGTCTCCGTGTGGTGCAGCGATACCGTCCTCCATGGCGCTCAGCCACGGTACCAGTGCTTCGGTAACGTGTCCAAAGTCGACTGATAACACTCTGACTTGTATTCAGAGCTAAAGCCACAGTACGTTGCCGGGAACCAGCTTCTACCATTCCCACGGCTCTGAGCATTTCTTCCCTGCTTAAATGACGTCGCCGCTCCATAATAACGTTGGTTTTAATCAGTAGTAGGGAAACAGTAGCACTAATAATGTCTTCAATGCGTTGTATGTTTTTATAGGGAAAATATTGACAGCTGATTTTCATCTTTTACTCGAATTTGATTCACAGTTCCTGATTCAAATTATGAAATGCACCAAAAAGGATCCATATAAATTTATAAAATCATAAATTTATTACAAAGCCACATTTCAATCTCAAGAAATCCGCATAAAAATGCTTGATCCCTAGATACTTTTGATGTGTGTATTATTGATTAACTAATTATCATAACGTTTTTTTTTGCAATATTTATCACTTTGTTTTCTTCCTGCCTTGCGGTAAGGTAGGTAGAGTTAGTAGATTATTGCTTCGTCTGTTTATTGGTCTACTTTTATACCTTTAACATTACCTGCCTACAGTAACCTATCTGTAAACTCAGCAGAATATCGCTTCTTTTGGATCAATCAGCTTAGCCTTACATATGCGTCGTGTTTTCATGACCTACTAGCACAATCAGCCTTATAATGGTCCCACTGCTGGGACTTAAACCTTCTCTCTTGGAGGGTCGTAATCTACCACACGGGCCCAGTGTAGGTTGGTGGAATGTCACATGTCTTGAAATTTTTGGTATTAGGACATGCCGGTTTCCTCACGATGTTTTCCTGTACCTTTTTAGGCGATGAAATAAAGTATACAAAGTAATGCGCCTGGCAGGGTTGAACCCGCAAACTACTACGTAAGTCGGGACCGTTACCACTGGGTCACCACTGTTCCAATGCGTCTTTTAATGAAATTAGTTTAATTACTGAACTAAACGTTGAATGTAAATTAAAAATTAAAGGTCCCAAATTACTAACACATTACACAAGTTTGATTGCATTTGCCTGTACTCGTAAATGTTTCAGTCCTCTGTATAAAATTATCTATTTTGCTTTTATACACAATTCTCGAAATCCTATTGAATTAAATATTTAGACATAATTCAATTCTATATTCAGTCACGGTCCAGCCGACTATAAAATTTATTTAGCTTTCTGTCTTATTTAAATAAACGGTTCAACTAAAAAAGCTTCTATTATGAACCGATAGCAAAAAATATTGTTTTTACTGAGAAATAATAATTGAAACAGGATATCCAATTTGTCCAATTATTGTGAACGCTTAGTTCGTAAAACAATGTCGAAAATATTGTAAAAAATAAGTAACTAGGTCAAACATTTATTAAATTATTTTTTTATAAATAAAATATACAAATCGACAGGTTACACGTGTTTTTAGGAATTGTGAATTCTTATTTTTACGACTTCGGTGCTCCAAAAATGCTTTCACATTTTAGTAAAATGTATTCAAACGTAAATACAACGATGAATTGTAGAGATGGCAGCCATTTTTACAACAATGACAGAGCAAAATGTTTCCTTTCAAGGCTAAAATAGAAATGTTATATCCAGAATAGAAATCGTAACACGAAGTCAGGGCCAGAGCTGGCTACAATAGCTTTAGAGTCGCAGTCGCTAACAAACGGGGTGAAGTTGAGTCTGGCTCGCTGTGTGGTTGAGTAAATGATAAATGAGCGCGGTCTGAGTGTGGCGACGTTGAGCTTAGCGCACAACTTGCTGTGACGACTGTTGTGCGACTGTTGCTGAAGAGTTGTAACTGTAAACTGTCGGTAGTTGCAAGTATGCTTAGCTAAAGCTTGATAAACAAGTGACTGATCAAGCGACTGTTAACATTGTAATAATTAATAATTTGTCCAACCCGCACTCAGTACACCTATTTGCAGCAATGGGAACTTTATGACTTTTTTTATTTGTAAAAATTAATTTCGTCTAAAACATTATGTTGATATCGTAGTCGGACTAAAGTTACTTTATGGGCAACACGTTTTATTAACAATAACCCATTTAAAATTCAAAACGCCTATAAACTAAAACTAAATTATACGTAGTCAGCATTTAATTATAAAATTAGCACAAAATCTGATTAATGCCTCTTAAAAGGTTCATATTAACAACAAAACAATCAAAATTATTGTATGAGATTAACGCGAATGGTCCTTAAAACTAATTTATATGAAGCGAGGGTAGTTGGGTCGCTATTAGGGCTGTATCACACCAGCGAACGGCTGCGGGGCGGGGCGGGCGAGCAGCTAATGCATCGCGAACACACACACACTGCACAGCGAAGACGTCGCGGACGCTTGGTGGATTCGCAACGTTTTCGTCGCGTGTTTGTAGAGGGGGAGGGGGGTAACAAGATGGCATTTTTACGAGACAGTACACAATGGCCTCAAAGCTACTATTGCATCATAAAGGCTAAGTAGATGATGATCTACTTAGCCTTTTCCCAACTATATTGGGGTCGGCTTCCAGAAAAGCCGGAATTAGCTGAATACCAGTATTTTACGAGGAGCGGCTGCCTACTAGACCTCCACAACCCATTAACTGGGCTAACACGGTACTTCAAGGCAAGACTGGAGTTAGATTTACTGGCTTCTGACTAACCGTAGTGACTGCCAAAGGTCTACAAATGACAGCCGGGACCTAACGCGCTTTCCGAGGCACGGAGGAAACTCGGTATGTTAAGATGGTCACCCAATCACAGACCAAGCTTTGCTTAACCTTGAAGGTCGACCCAAGCGGCTGTTATTATCTAGCCATGAGCTTCTCAAAGCTACTTTTGCAATTACTTTTTTTTTGTCATGGTTCATGGTGTGCCAAATAAACGTGTTTTTTTCTTCCTTTCTATTCGCGGCGGTCTCGTTGCGAGTCTGCAACAAATTCGCTGTGCTTGCGTGGCTTGTTCGTTGCGTACCCGCTCCGCTTTGAGGACGCTCACGATCCGCTAGTGTGATAAGGCCCTTACTGTTCACAACACAATTATAAACGAGTGTAGTGGAAGTAAGGAGTTTATTTTACCTCCTAATAAGGTTTTAGAAGACCCTTATAATAATAAAGTTGCATTGTTAGAGGGGCATTTCAGTGTAGATTTAAATACTTGACCGGATTATTGAGAGTACGCTTGGTTTTCCTCATTGAATGTACTTATCTCAGTATCTATGGAACTTATACAAACGCTGTGTCAGGAATCAAGTAACAAATATACGAACTATATTAATAAACAAATAATTAGAAAGTGTCGCTAGTGAATGAAAAGTTTAAAGGGAATCGTTTGTCTAGGTATGGTCATGTGAAGAGGAGTGAAACGCGTGTTACTAAAAGAGTTATTAGGCAACATGTGAATGGATGGAAAGGGAGAGGGAAGCCAAATAAAAGATGGATGGATTGTGTGAGAAGTGGGAAGAAGAGGGCGTTAGTGATAGCGTGACAAGTGACAGGAAGAATGGAAGAAAAAACATTTTGCGCCGATCAAACGGGATAAGGGCTAGAAGATGATGACTAAAAAATAAATGGCTCAATCGACAACTTAGTCGCAATCATTTCATAAGAGCTAAAAGTATATTATTAAGTAAACATAATCGACGGCAAGTAATAAAATCCATATTGGCTTATGTGAGAGTAAGCAACTCCGCAACTGCTCCGCATCTAGCCACAGTTACATCATAAGAACACAAAACAACGCGAGTGTCGACAATAATTAGCCACTTCATGAATACCAAACTACTTCGCAGTCGCGGCTGAACCCGTTATGATGCTATTATTACTAAATTATAGCCGCGTCTCCAACGAGTTAGCTACAGTACTGATTAATTCTCATCAAGCTATGGATAGATTTTTCAGTGTTCATTTTCATGTGTAATTTCCCTGAGGGTAGGGCTTCAGACTTTGTTAGGTACAGGTTTTCTAAATTAGGGGTTGAAAAAAAACTCTTAATTGGTTTTGTCAGTTAAATTGCCAGAAAATTGAAGTACTGGAACAATTTGCCTGTTGCGGTCTTCCCGTCTGATTTTAATTTGGGTGTCTTTAAGGCTAGAGTGAATAAACTCTTGATAAACTGGTGCGTCTCAAAATCGAGATTCTATCACTACTTTCCATCAGGTAGCATCGTAGTCAAGCACTAGTTTATATTATTAAAAACAAAACTTTGCCGCTAATACCCTGATATTCTGACCAAAAGATAATGTTTGTAAATTTAGTCATCACCATAATCATGAAAACTCGAGTGTATAATAGTGTATTGTAATATAGAACCGTGCTACGGATGAAACCCACCGTTGTCAAAAAAAAATGCTGATAAAAATGATGATGATGAATGATGGCTGAAATGATGACGACATCATCATTTCAGCCGAAAGGCGTGCACCATTATATAAAATAACAACCGGTCCTGTGTGTCTCACATCGATCCGATTCCCGCGACCCTCACCAGGACATCGGTCCACCTTGTAGGAGGCCTTCCAACGCTGCGCCTTCTTCGCTTCGTTTCTGCGAACCATGTGCCCATTGCCACTTAAGTTGGATGATTCTTCAAGCTATGTCATAAATCTTGATTCTCCTTCAGATATCTTCATTTCTGACGTGTCCACACAAGGAAGCTTCGAGCATGGCACTTTCCATTGCCCTTTGGAAAATTGTAAGCCTTCCGATGAGGCCTATTGTGAGCTTCTACAATTCAAAGCCATATATCATCACTGGCAACACGCACTAGTCATAGACTTTCACCTATTTGGTGCAAAATTGGGTTGGTTTCTGAAAGAAAAATCCGGGACTCTGGAACGAAGACAAAGAAGTGGAAAAACAGAGTGGGTTTTAGTCAGTAAAAGGTTAATGGAAGAATGAATCATGTCAATCAATTACGGAAGATTTCACACTTAAAAAAAAACACACATTTAGTTTTATCTTAACTCTACGTGTTGTTTCTACATTGTGTGTATCTATATGTGCCGAATAAAATATTTTTCTTTCTTTCCATTTAACTGACAACGATAAAGAATTAATCCCATCATTCTGCAGTGTAAGTGTGCACACAAGCTCTCTGTATACATAGTTTCAGCTGTAATTTATCAACGCCATTTATATGGATCGTCGCAGATAATGTAATGAGCCAGATCACCCGCAGCTTAATTAAAATTATTTCAAATGTAATCAACTGTGAAATCATTGGATTTCGATCATTTACATAGAGGAATGAATTGAGTGAAATTAATACGGTCTAAAATGTGTGAGGGAGACAAAAGTAAATGGGCGGCCAGTAGCATAGCATAGCAGGAGCCTTATAATGTTCCCACTTCTGGGACTCAGGTGTCCTCTCTAGGAGAGGAAAGGCCGAAATCCACCACGCGAGCCCAGTGCGGGTTGGTGGATGTTACATTTCCGGTATCCCGGTTTCCTGACGATGTTTTCCTTCACCGTTTTGAGTGCAGTGGTGATGAAATAAATTTCGCAAAGTAATGCATCTCGCTGGATTTGAACCCGCGACCTAGAATTTGTAAGTCAGGGCAGTTGCCACTGGGCCACCAATACTCTTCAGCCAGGACAGTAGTCGACTCTTTTAGAATTTGGATCTTTCGACGTCCAATGCTTTTAGTGTCATTTTCGTCACTAACAACTTGCAGTAACGGATCAGATTGATTGCCCTGCACCTACGGTTGTCTGGGGCTATTGGTCATCAGAAAAGGAACCCTGGGGTCTGGGAACGCAAAGCTAAGAAGGAACATAGGAGTGGGTTTAAGTCAGTAAAAGTTTAATAAGTCCGGGAGCTCCATTCTGGAGTGGGATAAGTCATTGCATGATTTCCCTTCTAAAAAAACCGGAAAAACAAAACAAAAAACTCGTAGGCAAGTTCACATCGTTCATCGCTACATTTTATAGTTTTATGGTATAAATGGCAGCCAAGTTATAATTTTGACAAGCGCTAACGGAATTACCAACTTATCATGTTTTTAAATCACATTACCGATTGTAAACGTGTTGGGCAACGGTCTTAACTTGGCTAGGACTGCAGTTCATTCCTCTACGTCTACGATTCGAATGCGTATTACATCTTCACAACCTGTAGCCCGCGACTTTGTCCGGGTCAAACTCGTAAAAAGCAACCAAAACGTATGAGTGTTCTAAAAGGATCTTATTTATTTACTTTACTTTCAAATAAATTTTAACAGTTAAAGGCCTAAATGCTAATATTGGGTAAATATACGAACCTCAACGAAGCACAAAGTTTGACATATCTTTGAGGCGTGCATGAAACACGATGCGTCGTTTTTTAAGGACGGCAAACTACCGTTTACCTGTTGACCATTTATAATTTATAGACTAAATAACTATTGACCAGGCTTAGAAATATTTCTAAGCCAATATATTTATCTATGCCAATTACTCACCTTGTACGAATCTATTGTCAGATAAAGCCTATTTCAGTTTATTGGTTAGTATCGTGTTCTTGACACGTTAAGGTGGGCGCGACGTTAGAATTATCCATACAAACGTAATACCAAAATCATTTGAAATTTAAGCATATTTACATCATAATATGATGTTATTCGGATTCAGACAATAATTATCTAGGTTCCTACATCGTCTTTTTGTTGAAAAACTTACCCCAAACGAAATTTAAGCGAATTTAAATTTGCACATTTTCACAGCGAAAATGTCATGTTTTTATTTGGTTTTTTCTATATTATAAACAACAATATTTCAAAATATCTTTCCGTAGGAACACAGATATTATTATCAAGTTATAAATACTTGAAACAATATTGGAAATACATTAATTTTTCATTCATCATTTTTGGTATTACGGAACCTCTCCCAAACCAATAGTTTGTATTGCTATCACAGCAAGCAACTGTCAGTGTGCGGATGATGACTGTACTCCAGTCGGTGTGTCCAAGAATTGTTTATACTATCTGGATTGCTTCCATCAACCTCAAAAACGTATTGTTTTGCGTCTCAACTCGAGATAGCGCGCGGTCTCCGCAGGCCTCTTAAGCCGTAGGTCCCGGCTGTCATTTGTAGATCTTTGGTAGTCGTTACGGATAGTCAGAAGCCAGTAAATGTGACTCCAGTCTTGCCTCGAAGTACCGTGTTACCTCAGTTAATGGGTTTTGGAGGTCTGGTAGGCAGCCACTCCTCGTAAAATACTGGTATTCAGCTAAATCCGGCTTGACTGGAGGCCGACCCCAATATAGTTGGGAAAAGGCTAGGTAGATGATGAGGATGATCTAGATGATGATCGTGTTTCTGTTTTATCTTTTGTAAGAATTTGAACGAATAAGTACCTGGTTAAAATGACTGAATTGTTTGCGTTAAAACTGTAAGTAAAATGCTTTAAATTTTATGATGCGATGGGAAGTTGTGGGCATACTATTCGTACATGCTTGTTATTACTTATTCGATTATCAGAATAATTAGTTATCTATTTCAGTTCTCACAAAACATGTAATTATTGCTGGAATCAGATCATATGTCAGATCTTTAATTGGGTAAACACGTCCGCTTATTTTCGCCGAACTTCGACCAACTATTTCTTGGTAATTACCTCAGCGGTATTAGTGTATGATTGTCAAGAGTTCCACTCTGTCAATTCTAACACGTGGATGTTTGTTTTTAGGCTATTTACTCTGTTTTCTTTTTACCTAGAACTTTAAATCAGCGCTGGTTCTGTCTTGTACATGAGCCCCAGCATTTTCGACGGTAAACTCGTTAAACTTTTTGGCCCAGTAGGTGTCTTTTTTTCAAGTGGGGAATCATCAGAATGACTTCTACCGCTCTTAGGCGGAGCTCCTGCTTCCTCCTGGGCGTGTCCGACTTTTACTGTCTAAACCCTGCCCCGTTCCTTCGTTGCCTTCGATCTGGGGACACCGAGCTTCCCTTTCGAAAATCTGATTCACGGTCCCAGAGTCCAGCAGGTGGCTAGGTGGCTACGTTAATAGCAGCATCGGTAGCATCAGATCTTCTAAAGTGTGTAGGAGCACTTGGAGCTCTCTAACACACCGAAAACACCACTATAGCTTTGTTATTATATTTTTTTTAACATTTTGTATGGCATGCGACAACATGCTACATGCAACATGCGACAGCATGCATGCTGAACACATGCTGGGGCGTGTTGCAAACAAACCCTTTTTTTCCTTCCTTAAAAGTAAAAACACCCAACTTTTCACTTGTATAACCTGCTTAGAATTCAATATCCCAACACGTTTCCAAAGCTTCAATTTCTCAGCACATTTTCACTGTGTTTAATACTCAGCCCGTTTCACTGGGTTACGTAACACAACAGTACACAGATCGGCACTGTTTAATATTTGAGTGGCGCGAATGACTTCGCATAAACCGGGACATAACATCCTCCGTATCTCTGCAGCCCTCCCTACTACGAACCTCCTCTAACTCGCTACGAGAGGGTAACTGGCCAAGTTATAAAGCCCAAGTTATCCCGAAGTTACAGTTCATGTGGAAAACGATGATATTTTATTAGTTCCGGCCTTTGAAAGTATTATGCAAGGTTCAGTTGAACGAATTAGATTAAAGGAGATTTGGAAATTACTGGTCAAGTTCTGTGTGTGTTTTTGTACATACTACCTACTTATAGGTAGTTACTCAGATACCCGCGAAACGAGACACAATAGTAAAGCAATAACAGCGCGGTCTCATAGGACCGGTCGGGGATTCAAACGTTAAAGGATAATATCGGTACCTATAGTATCAATACATTGTACCGATATCGAAAGGAATGAGCGAATTATAGAATTCGTTTAGACATCGGTGTCCAAAGGAATTGTCATTAATATCCTGGTAAATTTTTTTTTGGCGTTGGAAGTCATCAAAATTTGTCAAGATTTGTACGAGAGCCGCAGACTTTAACTGATTTTAGCCCACGTTTGATCGATTATTTTCTATTCGCGTTCGAGGAACTCGTTAAATCTTTCGAACGTTTCCGCAGCCATAGCAGGTATGGGCCCAACTAGTCCCCTTCAGTTTTGCTGACATTTCTTTAAGACGCGCTTAGAACAGTACCGTTGAATCGGGCGTGGATCAGTGCCGTTGAATCGGTCTTTATCGTTACCAGACGGTCGGACAGGGAGCTACCTATTGCTCCAGTGGTCGGAAATTGTCCTGCAATTTCAGACGCTCAGGGCGTATGCTGTGGCAGTTACTGGGGCGTGAGGATGTCCTCACGGTTGCGGTCATCTCCTTCACTCGCATTACTGCTTTTGATTCGACCTAGGCCCAGACATGGAGGTCGCGGGCATGGATCGCATCCACGATGGCATGATGGTGCTCCGCCCAAGCGGGGCAGACTTCCTCCACTTGCTCCAAAATGTCCACGGGCGATCTATTTCATCCAAGCGTTTCTTCCGCCAGAATCTGAAACAGCAACCTACTGAACAGGCCTTGTCGGGCGAGGTCCGTCAGGTAGAAGGCTCCAGAAAGGCGAATTACCATCGATTGTGGTGTACCCACTCTTCTTTCAATGCGTGGCTAGAGGATACCTTTAGTCAAATGCCATTTCATCAGTTGAACACTCATTGTTTTCGTTTTTCTACAGAAGCGGAAAAAACAGTTTAATAATCCTACTCTTCTATTTTTCTTCTCCGATTTGTAAAAATATAAGTGTTTTCCTCGTCGCCGACTAAGACAAAGCTTCTTTAATTTATTCATCAATCACTATAAAACTTCAAGTTCTGCGCACTGAATTATAAAAATGTAAAACGGAATATTTTAACCGCATCTCTTTGATGGACTTGTGAACATCTAATATTTTTTTAACTCCCAAGTTTTTGTGGTGTTTTAACTCTCTTTCTTAACAGTTTAAGTTTCTTACAAAGAATAATGAATAAGGCAATAAGTAGATGAGACATATTGTAATTTTGAAATCTGCGTAGTTGCCGCAGAATGTACGCACAAACCCCTTTTGAATTCCTCTACACCCTGTTACCAAAACACAGTGTAGAATAACTAATTCAAGATGAACTCAAAACTTTTGTAGTTATGCGAAATTACCCACCTTGGAAGTTACAGCCAAAGTTGTAACTACGCACTTACAAGCGCTTGATGACGTAAGCGCCGCCATGACACATGACGCCGCCTGTCACTTTAGTGAAGGCGCCAAATTGTTGGAATTTGTGATTTGTTGTTAATATGATCCCTGATGGGTGAAATGTGAAATAACGGCACGCGAATGTGTTACGATTTTCACGTATTACAATTGTTACATACTAGCTTCTGCGAGCGACTTCGTCGGCGTGAATGTTAGTTATTGCCGACGCGAAGTCGAAGTTGAAGACTTAAAAAGTATGTAGTTTACCCTTAGTATAGCTTCAGCCTTATAGTGTTCCCACTCCTCTCTAGAAGAGGGAATGTGGAATGGGTGCTGCGTACCAAATTTCATCAAAATCGGTTAAATTGTTTAAGCGTGCAAGCGTAACAGACAGACAAGACCGACAGACAGAGTTACTTTCACATTTATGATATTAGTAGGGGTTACAAGGATTGCGTAGTTACTCAGATACCCGCGAAACGAGACAATAGTAAAACAATAACAGCGCGGTCTCATAGGACCGGTTGGGGATTCAAACGTTAATTTTGTTTTTTAGTTTTGTATTTATACTCATAATATAGCTCCAACAATAGATTCTGAGCTAGCTATGGCAACAACAGCCGGAGTATTTACACTGTGTACATCTTCCTAAACAATCATAGTTATTATTTCTGATTCCTGAAACTGCCTCAGGACTTCCTTTCCTGACTCGGTTGCCATGGCAACCGGCGGGCCCACCTCCGGGATTTCCTTGTTTACGGAACTTTAATTAATTTGGATTACCTTTCATTTTATACTTTGGAAGGATGAATATTAATAAATCCAGATTGCCTTCCAAATTCTATCAACATTTAATTTAGATGCTAATTTTGTGGTTTTTTTTCTTTTAATAATATTGTTTTTGTATAATTAGAAGGCTTTTTGGGGCGGATGTTTGGCTTACAACTTATTAACCGACTTCCAAAAAAAGCAGGAGGATCCTCAATTCGGGTGTATTTTTTTTAATATTTGTGTAATGTTTTAAAAATTTGCCTACTGCAGTCTTTCTGTCTTATTATAACATGGATGTCTTCAAAACTAGAATAAAGAGGCTCTAAATAAACCAGTGCGTGTAACCATCAACGATTGCATCACTGCTTACCATCAGGTGGGATCGCAGTCAAGCACTAGTTATATATTAAAAAAAACTTCTAATGGAGCTAAAGTATAAATTAAATTATTGGATGCGTACCTAACTCAACTTCGAATTTTTCGTTGTATAATATCGTAAATTTAATTGACCTCAACACCACTAAAATTTGATTTGGTGGTGTTGAGGTCAATCAAATCAAAAATGAAAAATTAAAGAACGTCAGAAGCTAGTGCACGGTTCCAATTGGTTGTTTCCTATGGAGAAGAAAGAACCGACAAGAAACTCCATGGTTACTCTTTTCAAACATCCAAAAGAAAAAGTACCTAGATACTACAACAAAGTTCAAAAAACATAATAAGTTCGTATGTAAGAAAACCGTTTACGACTTCGCACTTTCACAGACTCCGGCAGACAATCTCTGGTAGATGTTTTCCTGCAGATCAGGGCGCGCCGACTCCTAATTGGATCACGTAAGGCGCGAACACTAAATTATTGCGATTATCTACGTGTTTGAGAAAGTCGGAGGTAGGTTTTTATATTGAGTCGACGTAGCGTACGACTCTACCGACTTTTGTATGTACAGGGGTATGGTTCATACAACATCGTAGCGTTGAAAAATGAAGACGTTGTCTGTAGATTCACAATACAGTATGGTAAACCAGACATACATACCCCTAGTTGGTACAATGACACTTGCAAAACTAAGCCACGCATTTTAAATTACTTGATATGTATAGTTTAAATCGCCGTCATACTTGTAAACAAACCAAATCGGCTCAAATAGAATAAGCTCTTTTTAAATTTAAAGAGTTTAGGTTTTGCAAATGGGACATGTTACTTTCTGGGGTATGTATTACGTTTGGTTTAGCATAAAATTAATCTCATTCGAAAACTTAAACAGATGACAATAATAACAACAAGAATATCTTACTGATATTGTCAGGGAGAAAGTTTGTGAGTGTGTGTGGACCTTTGTTAATTCTGCATGCTTGAAAATCTGAATGGGTTTCAATGAAACTTGGCACTCATTTAGACATTGTCCTGGTATACCGGGAGTAAGTTCTTTTATGGAGAATTCCGTCTTCCAAAATATGTCGAGTCCATAATTTTTTGTTGACAAAGAAACTCATTAAAATATAGACGTCTTAATTAAAACTTCTAGACTACGTCAAAATATCTGTGTCTAAACTTTTTATGTTGAAAACCTCCAAAGTTTTTATACAATATTTTTAACAGAACATTACTCGTATAATATTGTAAAGTTTTTGAAGTCATATTCTCTTAAACTTTCCATGCTAGCGAGCGAAGCCAACACTAACGACAGCTCATAAAATATACTCAATACTATATTTGCGATTATTACTTTAATTTATCTTCAAAGTTAACAACCTTCAAAATTTCGTTCATTATATCGAGAATTGATTACATTTTTACAATTATTTGCTACTTATCGATAACGACGGAATCATTCGAGTCGGTAGTGGGATAACATTCGGAGGCGCGCTTAGTTTAATTACTTTCCGATTTAAATCAATGATTGATTACGATTGCGTCTCGATACCGAGTTGTGTTCGATGTTAAGGCTTTGTAGGGCTGTCGGTAGGTGGGCGGTGAGGTCGGTGGCTAAAGTCTACGTCTGTGTTTTGTGTGTAGTTTCAATTGGGCTGTGAGCTGTTATTGTCCGCCACAAAGGCCTGTGGTCTGGTCTGCCTGGATGACTAGGTAACTACGTAGTCGTCTGCTATTAATTCTAAGCTTGCTCTTGAAATGTTTGGATGTTTCTGGTCGACGACAGATGTTGGACTATGATTAAAAACTTGTCTTAGTGTTCTTAGTCGGTTTCGTATTTATCATACGAAATCGACTAAACCTAACTAATTTTATACGTAAATTCGAATGTACGTTTGTTTGTTGTCTTTTTACACTGAAACCACTGAATTGAATCATCATGAATTAATTAATGCTACACTTTATCAGAGGTTCAGTTGGAATTTGGTTAGTTGGTGGTTGTTGGTGGCATAGGGAATCCTTCATCCTGGAAAAAATACTGTCTCCGAGAACAAGAATAATAAATTGCAACGGCCACAATTGCTTATTATGATTGAATTATATTATTTCAACAATGTAAATCGTAGTTTCATAAATTGACTTCGATAGCTCGATTATGAAGCAACTGATATACCTACTCTTTTTTGGATGTACGTCATAGGCTCACGTTTGACCACTAACTCACAAGCGATGATGTGGCCGCCCAACTAGCACACTAGTGGAAATAGCAGCCTATTTTGCAACTTTTAGCTGTACAGTAGCGCTTTAAGGGTTCAGAAAGTAGTTTTAAGTTCTACTATTGCTTCCGTAACTGCTCTTAGCTGTAAATATCACTAGGGGTAGCAGAAACTGAACCAAATGCCACTGTAGGTTTTATGAGAGTTCATTTTACAACTCATTTGCAGTCTATAGCTTTAAAAGAGAGTTCACACATGTGTGTTAAAGCTTAAAGCATCTAAAAAGCTTCTATTGTCGTTACTGTACGCTTCAGAACTGCATAAGGACTTTAATTGCAAACTTTTTAACGGAACTGTATAAAAGATATTATATTTATCACTGTTCTGCCACTGAAAGTCTCATTGCAGAAGTAATTTGTTCTTTTGCGCAGACTTAAGTAGAAATTTGATCAACTGTATTACTAATAGCGACATTTACACACACAACAGATTTATGAGAGTAATGGACATTGCCTACTCATAAAAAACCGGCCAAGTGCGAGTCGGAGTCGCGCGCCGAGGGTTCCGTACAAACTTAATTACGGTTTACGAATTATGACGTATTAAAAAAAAACTACTTACTAGATCTCCTTCAAACCAATTTTCAGTGGAAGTTTGTATAGTAATGTACATCAAATATTTGTTTTAGTTTTTTCATTCACTCAGTTTAGAAATTACAGGGGTGTTAAATTTCACCACTTTGGAAGTGTCTCTCGCGCAAACTATTCAGTTAAGAAAAAAATTATATTAGAAACCTTAATATCATTTTTGAAGGCCTATCCGTAGATACTCCACAAGTATGGGTATGATAAAAAAAATTGAGTTTCAGTTCAGAGTATGAGGAACCTTAAAATTTAATGTATTTTTTTATTTTTATGTGAAAATCTTAATGCGGTTCACAGAATACATCTATTTGCCAAGTTACAACAGTATATAGTTTCGTAAAAAAATGACTGTGACATATGGACAGACTGTGGGTTCCGTTTTTTGCCATTTCGCTACAGAACCCTAAAAAGGCAACTGTGTGTGAGGATTCTGTAATTAAAAAATTAAATAACACGATACAATATTAATTTTAATCAAGTTTGGCTGCGGAGTTGAATCTTCTATTTTACATTTTTTTTTTTTTTTTTTTTTAATATACCATAAACTAGTGCTTGACTGCAATCCCACCTGATGGTAAGCAGTGATGCAATCGTTGATGGTGAGGCGCACTAGTTTATTAAGAGCCTATTCACTCTAGTCTTGAAGATACCCAAATTATAATCGGACGGAAAGACCGCAGCAGGCAAATTGTTCCAATCCTTCGATGTACGCGGTATGAACGACGAAGCAAACCGCTTTGTCCGGACCGTGCAGGTTTCGACAACGTAAGGATGGATACTCGCCGTACGACGGTTTGTCCGATGGTAAAAGCGAGATGGCGGAATTAACTCATGTAATTCCTGCGCACACTCTCCGAAATGCATCCTGTAGAACACCGATAGGCTGGCTACCCTACGCCTGTGCTCTAGGCTTTGCAGATTGGATTTAACCAAATCAGGGTCTCCAATTAGCCTCTTCGCACGCCTTTCCACCGAGTCCAAAGCCGCTAGATGGCATTTTGCAGCGCCAGCCCATATGTGGCTGCAGTACTCCACACACGATCGGACCTGTGCTTTGTATAGCATAAGAAGCTGTCCCGGTGTGAAGTACCGCCGGACCTTTGCCAGAACGCCGAGTTTTTTTGCAGCCACTATGGCCTTGGACTCAATGAACCGCCCAAAGTTAAGGTCTGAAGAAACTTCAACACCCAAAAGCTGAAGACGGTCGGTGCACTCCAGTGACACATTCCGGAAAGTAGGAGTCAAGGTGAACGGACTCCTTTTTGCAGTGACTAGACACGCTTGTGTTTTAGCAGCGGTGAATTCTACCAGATTGGCTTCACCCCATTTGGAGACTGCCTCGAGGGAGACATTCACACGCTCTACCATAGCCTCTCTTTCGGACTGGATTAGCTCCTTACTAGCCCGAGCACCCGGCAGGTATCTCTCTACAACTGTGCTGTCATCTGCATACCCATAGATACCGGGCATTAGCAGATCGTTGATATGCAGCAGAAAGAGAGTTGCAGAGAGAACAGACCCCTGAGGAACCCCGGCATTCGTTGTCATGGGTTCCGATGAACATCCATCGATAACGACTCGGAGAGACCGTTCACTCAGGAAGTCTTTTACCCAGGTAATTAGACCAGGAGAAATGCCATACGCTGGAAGCTTACTCAAAAGGCTTGCGTGCCATACCCTGTCGAAGGCCTTCGAGACGTCCAAGGAAACGGCAAGACCTTCCCCATTCTTCTCGAGGGCCTCGCCCCACAAGTGAGTGGCATACACTAGTAGGTCCCCAGTAGACCGATTGTGGCGAAACCCGTATTGTCGGTCACTGAGGAGATCGTTACCTTCCAGGTATGCCATGAGGCGCGAGTTCAATACACGCTCCACAATCTTGCAGAGTATGGAGGTAATTGAAATCGGCCGATAGTTGGCAGGATCGGCACGACTACCCTTTTTTGGCACGGGTTGCACGTTGGCAAGCTTCCAGGACTTGGGCACTATTCCAGTCCTATATGAGAGGCGACACAAGCGTGTCAGAACAGGAGACAACTCGGGCGCACAAGCCTTGAGAACTATCGCTGGTACACCATCTGGGCCACTAGCTTTATTCACGTCTAGACGACACAGCGCTCTCAGAACCTCTTTATTCCTTATGCGAACTTCGGACATTGAAGAGTCGCAATGAGGCAAACTCGGTGGAGTAGCACTGCTAGTGTCAAGACGCGAATTATGGGCGAAGAGAGATGCAAAGAGACCTGCCTTCTCTCTCGCCGTATGAGCCAGTGTTCCGTCAGGTTTAACCAGCGGAGGCAGTGTGGGTCGACAGAAGTTCGCTTCGACCGATTTGGCAAGGGACCAGAATGCTCTGCTACCAGATGGCTGTGCAGAGAGTTTTTTGCCAATATGAGTAATACGATCGAAGCGAGCCCTCCTTAGTGCCTTTTTGTTTACTTACACATATTTTTTTTACTTTCTTTGTTCGGCCAGTGTAACACTTCATGATAACTTCACTTAGGTGGACAGATGCAAAGTTCTTGTTTACTTTTTTTGTTCATTATAAGTTTAAATTATTTTGAAAGACATTCTGAAAACATGCAAGACATGGTAAGTGTTAAACAATTGAAAGAGCGAAAAATATAAATGTAGAAACAGCTACATGATCATCGTATTTTATGGTTTTTAACGAGTACTACGGATCTCTAAACAAATAGCCATAGGTGTGGTTCGATATCTGCAGTAAGTACGAAATAAAAGTGATTGTAAAGACTTGAACTGCATTAGTGGTACAGGTATTACTTGGACCTTCAGAAGAGTGAAACTTAACGCCTTGACGCGCAGAGAGGAAGTATTAAGGTTGAAGTTGCAACTTAAAGCTGCTTCTCATAGACGACATGTTTACAAGACAATTATTTATCATTACTTGAGAAATTTATAGGTTTTATCGCAATTTGTAGTAAAATATAACTAATATAGAAACCAGCAATTTACTAAATACAAATGTAATCAAGTATGTAATTTCAATATTGTGTATTTATGTGATGTACCTAATAATATATTACATATTTTACGATATTCTGAGGCAATTATTGAGGCGCGTTAAAAATACTCCAATAATATCAACTATATGCACGATAAACTGATCTGCGTTGGTAGCCACTTGCATATAATACAAAATATAGCTCAAAAACACTTATTACCTTCACTTCACTTATTATTTATTTGTATTCAGTAATGTCTGACTCAGGAACAACAGATGTATTTACTATTTAATAAACGAGAGACAAGGTGAATGATTACTGATCCTTTATTCGTTCAGTTAAACCTGTCATTCATTCAATAAGAGCCACAAGAGCTTTAGTGTGGTGATAATTATTAGTTGCAGCTCCTGTAGTGCTTCTATGCCACTATTATGAAGTTCTAATGAAACTATAGACTGCAAAAAGTTGTGCCCCTTTGGCTCCAAAGTGGCTCCATAAGGTCTGCAGTGCACGCTCTGTCGCTTGAGCTTGGCGCCTTTGGAAATAATCGGATAGGCTCCAAAGCTCTTAAGCAACCTGTTTGTGCTAGTTGGGCGACGATGGAGCACGCTTGCCTAGAAGTAACCTATTCACTCTTGACTTGAAGACTCCTAAGTTGTAGCTATCAGGAAACACAGACTCCGGCAGGGAATTCCACTCCTTAGCTGTACGCATAATAAATATGTATTCTTGGAAGTGACCTCATAGAAAGTAGTAGGTACATTACTCCTAACATTTAAAATGACATCACTATCACCTCATAAATGTGGAAATTTATTCCTTAACTACATATATAAAAATAAAAGTTATAATAAACTTTATTGTCATTTTATTAAGTCTTTAAATTGCTTGGTTATTTTCCATTGGTCTATAATTATCGCTCATTGTGAATGTTGTTACAGCTGTAACTTATCCGTACCTATAGTTTATAAGTCTGGAGGACAGGACTCCGGCAGCTTCTAGGCGTCAGTCTCAACAACAATATACCTATAGCAAACTGTAAGCAAATATTGTCTTTTTATGAATTTTTATTGTTTCTTTATGTGACGGAAAAAAATAAACATTGTTGTTATTATTATAATTTCATTTATTCACTTTATTCACAATATTTCTTAAAAAAAAAACACTTAAAAATATAAAAAAAAGTAGCCCACCGGCATCGGGAACAGGGTCCAAGTTACCGGTAGTCAGGGCTCATGAGAGAGGAACCTCCGGACAATACGCGCCGTATCCAAGAGTACTGCTTTCTGAATCAAGCTCTTGATCCAGCTGCCTAACTAGAGCCTCCTCAGATGTTCTTCGAGGCTCTTATTATAATTATTATTAGAAATTTTGGCAACCAAAACATTTACATGTTACAAAAAAAACATGTGTATTTAAGTATGGTGTCTTGTGAATTGAGTATGGAGTAAGATTTTCAAAGCAGAACTCTATGTCACAAACTCCGCTACTTCTATTCCACTGTAGGTACACTTATTTCTGTTCATATTTATTTCTGTTCAAAACCAAATTGACTGTCAAAATCTAAATGATCGGGAGCAAAGCCACGAACACAAATTAGTTCATACTTATAATATCATAATAGCGATTCATTCACTTAACAAAGAACTTGAAAGTATCAAGACTCGAGACTGTCACAAGTTTAAAGATCAAGTAACCAAATACTTAATCAAACGATAGTGTTCACAAAAGCTTATAAAAGTTAAGCACTTAAAATACGATTACTTGACAACCCTTTAGATTAATATTCCGTCCATCTTAAAGTAACAATCGTCAAGGTGTTCCGTGGAACATCCATCCAATTAGTGGATGAGGATGGCCGTCATCTTTACGCAGAAATCTACGGTTTAATCTTTTATTGTTATCTTTTTCTTGTTGCTAAGTCAATACTTTTGATAGAGGTACACTTAGGGCGCTTCCAAGTTTTTTTTTAAATTATTGGTATAAACTAGTGCTCGACCGCGATCCCACCTGATGGTAAACATTTTCTTTTTACGAAGGGAAATCATTAGAATGAGTTCTCCCGCTCTTGGGCGGAGCGGGAGGGCGTGTCAGACTCTTACTGACTTAACCCCACCTTGTTCCTTCGTTGCCTTCAATCGGGCTTACCTTTCGGAATACCAGATGGTAAGCTGTGATGCAATCGTTGATGTTGAAGCGCACTAGTTTATTAACAGCCTATTCACTCTAGCCGTAAAGACACCTAAATTGATGCTCGAAGCAGGCAAATTGCTCCAGTCCTTCGATGTACGCGGTATAAAACGACGAGGCGAAACGCTTAGTCCGTACCGTAGAGGTTTGAACAACGCAAGGGTGGAGTTTTGCCTGCTACAGTGCGTTAGTCGTACTGTGTATGGACGATCCTTCTTTTTTTATACAAAGCGCACCGTTCTGCTGTCGAGCGTTTGCAGTACCAACGTCGTACTGTAGCCTGCACCGCGCGCTTTCTAACAAAAAACCAACGTTAATAAATAAAAAATCCAACGTCCGTACGCAGTACGACTAACGCACCGCTTCGGCACCGCAGTAAGCTGTCACAAACGCATAAATTGAAAGCACCCTTACATACCTAACTTAGGTAGTAAGTTTTTAGTAACTTGGGTAGTAGGTTTTAACTTCTCCCACTCTGGGTGGAGCAGGAGGGCGTATCAGAATTTTACTGACTTAAATCATAATTTTTAATTATTCGTGTTCGCTGGTCAAACTTGGCCAGAGATGGCTCAAGACAGAGAGGTTTGGAATGAGAGCCCAGCAGTGGGACTTTTTGTCCCACTGCTGGGCTCTCATTCGAGGCTATTAAAAAAAATACTCCTGTTCTTTCTTTTCTCTTTCTTTGCTTTCGTTCGAGGGCCCCAGTGTTCTCTTTTGGACGATCCATGACTCCAGCCAACCGTGCGGGCAATGTCTGACTCTTTCCTATTGTCTGTTGGGGTCTTTAAGTCAAGAGTGAATAGGTTACTTCTAGGCAAGCATGCTCCATTGTCTACTACATCATCGCTTACCATCAGGTGAGATAGTGGTCAAACGCGAACCTATCCATAATAAAAAAATATGAGACTTCAAGCTTTGGATATAATAATCCGAACCCTAAAAATGTTTCTGTTTGATTTTTTATTGGCATCTTTTTCTTGTTGCTCAGCCAATAGGTACTTTTGATACAAAAGGTACACTTCCTTATATTATTTGGTAGTACGAGTAAGATGTGGTCCTTTGTAGTTTTTGTCGTGATTCCTTTAAAAATCCTCTGGTATCTACGAGTATGTTCGGTTATTGAACTCATAACTGACACCTACTCGTATATTAGCAATATATTTACCTTAACATTGTTGAGTAAATATCAATGCTTGTATTTAATAGTAGTATAATAATAGGTACCTATGCAATTATTGTTTTTTTTTGAAACAGGATATTTTGGATTTGTCATATTTTTTTGCATTGATTTGAAATCGTAAGTTCAAATAAACTTTATACGGTATTGAAGGTACGATATTCTAATTTTGGTAATTATTATTTAATGGTTTCTTTGGTTTCGTATGTTCTTCAATATCTAGTGTTGCAAGTATGAGTAGTATGTGTAGTAAGCGTGTTGTTATTGTTATATATATGTATTGGTTTAAACATAGTGTACTTACGTGATATCGATGGGTCCTAAGTATATGGGCCAAACTGCAAAATTGCAACTTTACAGGAGAGCGTTTCAAAGTTTCAATTTACTATAACTTCATATTGATGAAACCAAACTTTACAATTATTTGCTTGTTTGCTAAGACAATTATTTTCCTCATTTATACAATAGTATTTTATATATACATTTAAAGGCGGTTTTTTTACGTCACATTGACCCTTCTACGTTACTTTTCGTTTAAATTATTTTTCTTAAAAAACAGTGTAAATGGGCCCATGTGCCATATTGGCCATTATACGCGTATTACGTAAATTAGCATAAAGTACATATTTTTATATTTTGTACCGATAAAATAAAGTAACGATTGAAGTAGATGATATGTAATTAATAAGAATATAAGCTATTTCGATATTTAGTTATTTATGTCACATTGACACTTATACGTTTTACAATCTGCTAAATTACGAACCGAGTTTTCAGTTAGATCATTTGAAAAATAAAAAAATACGCTATAGTTCTACTCATTTATTGAAAAAAAATTGAATTAGTTTTAAAACTTCACTTATGAACCCGGTCTTTTAGTCTTTTTGGTATTTTTATGATAAAAATTACAAAATAATTAAGAAGGAAACTGTTAATACAGATCTTTGTTTGATTAACAAAATAATGTACTTTACATTATTACTTCAATAACAAAATTACAAAAAAAAAAAAAATTAAAAACCTATCTATATAAAAAAAAACTCTGTACAATAATAAAAATATCAATATGAACATTACTAGAAATTCTTAACAAGTCTTCATTAATTTTCTTTTTCTTCAAATTATTAGTCTCTTTATAAAATTACAAAAAAATAAGTGATAAAATATAATGACCACCCAAAATAACTTCGTGACCAACAAACATCTATTACCTAAAATATAATACCTATTAACAAAAAAGATAAACCATAATCAAAAAATGATAACCTAAAACTAGAATTGTATCATTTATTTTAGTTTATAACTGCACTTTAAATTGTACTATGAACCCTAAATTTAGTAAATGATCACCAAATTTTGATAAGCAAACGATATTTCTGACTACACCATTGGAATGCTACTTCGAGACATGGGGCGCCCCGACTAGGATAGGTTAGGTTAGAAGGGGATTGTGGAGTCTAGTGAATGAGCGAACACAGACCCCACAAACCCCTTCGTGGTTATTGTTTTTAAGCTACTCAGAAGTAGTCGATGGTCCTCTACCAACATTGAAATTTATTTACTGTTTTTAAGTAAGTACTAGGTATTTATTTGGATATAATTTATTTTTATAGGATAAACAGATGTTACATTTTAAAATCTCATTTTGTATTAAAATTCTGTTTAATTTTTGGTGTTCATTTGCTATTTTTTGCGGTTACATTTTACTAAATCTGGTGTTCAGTTAAACATAATCCAAAAAATAACAAAATTTAAATATCTATCTGGTATAAACAAAATAAAAAAATCAACATTACTAAAAATTATTGATAAGTCTTCATTAATTTTCTTCATTATCGCTTTCATTAATTGGCACAATGTCATTCGATGCTACAAAATTTTCTTAACAGCTGTGGTATGCAAGTGGGATAATTTTTTTTCTACATAAATCAAGCAAGTCCAAGTGTCAAATCAGCAGATTGGCTCGCACTACGAAACAAACGCGCGGGAACTACCCACGTATAAGTCTCTAACTACCTCTTTGGCCCTTTTACGTTTCAATTGATGTTAGATGTGCCTTTATACTGTAATAAAAAATCGTGTTTCTATGCAGATTTTTTAATTTTTTAATGGCTCACATAATTATTTATACTTAAAATATGCGTTTACCATAAAAAAGTAAAAATGGCCAAATTGTTAGTTTGGCCCTTATACATAGGACCCATCGATATATTGCATGCAAGATAATATTGAAATACAAGTTCTAGCATGTTCAGCCGCATAATTCGTGGCGTACAAATTTCTAGGAAGAGATGAAACTTGCATAAACCGTGAATATTATACCTACATCAAAATTATAGTTATATAGGTACTAACTTCTTAAATTATCATTAAAGTTTAGGTATCATTACAGCAAGCATAGGTTCAGATATAATCCAATGTCAAAGTAGTAATTATATAAATTAGTCAATATAATTTAAATTACAAATATTTCAAATTATTAATTAAATCGACGTGGATGAGTTTTTTGATGCCCAGTAAATCCCTTTTTATTTTTGTATATTTATATAGGTTTGTAAATACTTTTATCGTTAGTTTGTATATATATCTATTAAGTAATATTTATTTAAAGAGCTTTTTCGCTAGTGCGAATATGACACTCACACAAAAAAATTACATATTTTCACAAAAAACTAAGAAAAAGTAAAATTTATGTTGATATTTAGAACCGTTTTTGTATGAAATCAAAGAAAAGTCGCATTATTTTGGAAGTGTTGTTCTACCGTGGAAAGATCGTCAGGACCCAGACATACATGTGTTAAAAAAAACAACCACTTCACTTCTTCTAACGTAATGTATCCGAGTCGGATTGCTCTGAATCAGAGTGTTAACCATAATGAATGATGAAATGCTAGCGAAGGAGGCTACCAACCGCGAGCGCGTGAGGGAACGGCCCTCACGCCGCCGCCGCTGAGATCCCCATTCCGATTTCCGACCACTGCAGGCGCGGGCTCACAGCGAGCAGTAGGTAGCTCGCAGTCTGGTAATACCCTGGACCGAGCCTAGTTGTTAACGGCGCGTTCTGTTCCACGCGCGCCTCAAAGAGTTGTAAGCTAACTGTAGGGGCCTCGACAGGGCCGAAGCCTCTGGGAACAATGAAATGCCGAAAGGTAAGTCCATGTCCCCCAAATCGAAGGCAACGAAGGAACGGGTTGGGGTTTAGTCAGTAAGAATCTGACATACCCTCTCACTCCGCCCAAGAGCGGGAGAAGTCAATCTGATGATTCCCTTACAAAAACAAAACCGTATCTAATGAATGATGATATTTTTTCCAATACAAACATTTGCGCAGCATTTATTGGTAAAACCTACGATTTACTGTGGTTTGACATTTACAGTAACATATTCAATAATAATTAAATTGCATAGACACTCGTACATTTTCCAATGAATTATTAAAACAAATATGTACTGTTTCTATTACAGGAACATAATCATGACTTAACTATGTAAATAATTTCTCTAGCTCCATGCTCGTAATCGTTACTTACATCATCATCATTTTAGCTGAAAGATGTCCACTGCTGGACATAGGCCTCCCCCAAGCACCGCCAAAGCGACTAGTCCTTACATCATCATCTACCTAGCCTTTTTCCCAACTATGTTGAGGTTGGCTCCCAGTCAAGCCGGATTTAGCTGAATACCAGTATTTTTACGAGGAGCGGCTGCCTACCAGACCTCCACAACCCATTGACTGGGGTAACACGGTATTTCATGGCAAGACTGGAGTTAGATTTTACTGGCTTCTGACCATCCGTAACGACTGCCAAAGATTCACAAATGACAGCCGGGACCTATGGCTTAACGTGCTTTCCGAGGCACGGAGGAAACTCGTTATGTTAAGATGGGCACCCATCCACAGACCATCTTAATCTTGACCTTGGCAAGCGTTGCTTAACCTTCAAGATCGACTTGTGCGGCTGTTATTATCTAGCCACGAACTCCTCGGCTAGTCCTTACTTACATATTAAAAAACAATTCAGAACTAAAATGAACTCGAAAACTGTAGTTTTCCTTAATTATATGAACGGCCGTAAGTTAGTTGATGCAATTTATTCTGCGTAGAGAGCAAGTTTCGCCTCGTGACGGTAACTTGTAGGACTCACTTATGGGATGTATGACTTTTTGAAGGTTACTAAGGTTAGATTTGATATGTGAAAAAGAATATTTTTTACTACCTGGACGACTAGGCGACTATAGGACAATTTTTTAAAACCAAACGGTATTAAACCTCAAGTAAATCCGAAGATAACACAGTTAAAAGTAACGCATTTTTAAATTCGCCAATTCCTTACTTACGGACCTAATAATTATGTATTATAATCAATTCCTATTCTACTTTTCCAATTGAAATATTTGGTTGTGTACGGATGGAAACTCAGGTCAAAAATACAGACTCGCAGTCAGCACCAATCAAAGCAAAAAAACTTCAAACCTTTTTGTTTTGTTTATAAAAACCTTTCACTTTTCAAAGCACAACTGACTCTAGGATTTCAACATCTGGCATGTTTTACTGGATTTAAAACGAATCGTACTGACGAACGACGGTTCAGTTCACTATTGGTCTGACAACGGATCGGTACCGTCAGGATAAAACGAAAAGCAAGCAGGATGCCGCTCCGAGCATGTAGGTCACCACAAACCGACGTAGGCTGAAAGTCGTGGTCAAACTGAATTGTGAAGAGAGATCATCGCACGCTCTGTATTTGCGGAAACTATACCTACGTGGAGAACGTCTGAAGTGAATTCTGGTTTTGGTAATTACAATTCTTAGAGCTGAAAGCTTACACTTATAATAATAATAGCCTTTATTCGTCAATCTTTTAATCGTATTTGTTTCTTACATGCTAAGTTTTATTGCCAGGCGCATTACTTTGTGTAATCAATTTCATCACCGTTTCTGTCAAAACAGTGATGGAAAACATCGAGGAAACCGGCATGTCTTAGAATCAAAAATTCGATGACTTATGACATCCAGCAATCCGTACTGAGCCCGCGTGTTACGACCCATTCCCTCTCTTAATTCATGAATCCCCGACCGGTCCTATGAGACCGCGCTGTTTTTGTTTTACTATTGTGTCTCGTTTTGCGGGTATGTGATAGGTTAAAGAGGAGGCCTGAGTCCTAATAATGGGAATATTATAAGGCCGATAATACTAATGATTAATACCTGTATAGTTTGCATAAAGGTACAATAAAAGAGTCCTCATTAGAATCGGGACATGTCGTGAGAGTGTAGACTGTGGCCAGAAAAATTAGCAAAAGTGATACTCGAATATGTTTCGAATAGTTGTCTGTTTATGTTTATTAGTGTCTCGCTTATATAAACCAATAGAGGTGCGAGAATAATTTTGTTGTTTTGTTTATCGTTGATAGGTTTGCGTTTAACAGCGGTCTAGCACAAAACGAAATGCCATCAAACAATTTGCATTAGGTTTTTTTTTTTTTTTTTTTTTCTGGTAGGGGAATCATCAGAATGACTTCCCCCGCTCTTGGGCGGAGCGGGAGGGCGTGTCAGACTCTTACTGACTAAACCCCTACCCCGTTCCTTCGTTGCCTTCGTTCTGGGGGGACTCGGTATCAACCGTTAGGAATACCACATGTTCCCCCCAGAGGCTTCGGCCCTACCGGGCCCCTACAGTTTGCTGACATCTCCTTGAGGCGCGCGTGGAACAGAACGCGCCGTTGACGACTGGGCTCGGTCCAGATTATTTCCAGACTGCCGGACAGCGAGCTACCCAGTGCTCGCCGTCCGCGAACCCGCGCCTACGGTGGTCGGAAATCGGGATCGGGATCTCGGCGGCGGCGGCGTGAGGACCGTTCCCTCACGCGCTCGCGGTCAGCAGCCTCCTTCACGAGCATCACTGCTTCGCAGAAGGAGGCGACCGCATGCCAACCCTCCTCGCTCCGGACCATGGCCTGAACCAGGGCCCGGCGCGAGAGGTCGCCGCTCCCGATAGTCTCCACGAGGACACGGCGGTGCTCCGCCCAAGCGGGGCACACTTCTACCGTGTGCTCCACCGTGTCCTCCGGGCGGTCCACACAGTGGCGACACCCGGGCGTCCTCTCCTACTTGATTCGATGCAGGAACCTCCCGAACTTACCGTGTCCGGTGAGGACCTGCGTCACACGGAAAGAGAGGACGCCGTGACCTCTTTCCAACCACTCCTCAAAGAGGGGCCTAACCGCCTCAATGACGGCGTGCCCAGCACTGGGTTGCGACAGTCGCAGTCGCCATGCCACCCTAAGATCCCGCCGGAACTCTGTCCGCCATGCCGCGACTTGTCGCGGCAGCGGAGTTTCGCCCCGGCGTTGCATCTCCACGCGCAAATCGTGCATGCGTGCAAGGACTGTTGCCTCCAGATCCCACGGTGGCAGGCCAGCGAGGAGGCTCGCCGCTTCGCGGGAGATCGTGCGGTATCCCCGCACCATCCGGATGGCCATGACCCTCTGGCAAGCGTTCAGCTTGGCCGCCGGTCGCTTACCTAGCGACGGCGCCCAAACCGGCGCCCCGTAAAGGGCCATGGACCGAACGATCCCCGCGTAGAGCCTCCGGCAGGGGGCGTCTGGACCCCCTAGGTTGGGCAGGAGCCGCTTCAGAGCGGCCCCGGACCTGTCCAGTTTGGGGGCCAAACGTCGGAAATGCTCCTCGAAAGTCACCGGCTGTCGAGGACGAGTCCCAGGTACTTCATCGCCGACCCGACGCCGATGTGGACCCCCCCTACCGTTATTTGGGAACCCGGAGGTGGCGCGTACCGAGGGCCATGAAAGCACATGGCCTCGGACTTGTGCAATGCCACCTTGAGTCCCAGTTGCAGGATCCTCTCCACGACTGTCGCAACCCCGCGTGTCGCTGTTTCGGCCGCCGCCTGGTACGACTCTCCCCGCGCCAGGACCAGCGTGTCATCTGCGTAGCAGACCACGCTGACCCCGTCGGGGAGGTCGTCGCGCAGCACGTAGTCGTATCCGATGTTCCACAGGGGCGGTCCTAGTACCGATCCCTGCGGAACACCGCACGACATCTCTCGCCGTCTCCACTCTCCCTGGTGACCGGGATAGATGATGAACCTATCCGACAGGTAGGCCTCGATCACACGACGGAGGTAGGCGGGCACCTCGTGATACCGAAGTGCCGCCCCGATGCAACTCCAGGGCAGGGAGTTGAAGGCATTGGCGATGTCCAAAGACACCGCCAAGACGACCCTGCCCCGAGACACCGCATCCCCCGTCGTGAGAGCCCTCACGCGCATGATGGCGTCCACCGTGGAACGCCCCCTGCGAAAGCCGAACTGGCCGTCCGAAAGGTCCGGCCCCACCCGCGCAAGATGCCCGACGAGGCGGTCTGCAATTACTCTTTCAAAGAGTTTGCCCACCTCGTCGAGCAGCACAATGGGCCGGTACGCGGACGGAGAGTCCGCGGGGCGCCCCGGCTTCGCAATGAGGACCAGTTTCCCGGTCTTCCAGCGACGGGGAAACTGTCCTCTCTCCATGCATGCGCTAAAGAGCCCTCGCAATCGAGACCCGAGAGCCTCCATGGCCAGGACCCATACCCTGCCGTGCACGAATTTGCATTAGGTGAGATAGCAATCTGACCTGATGGAAAGCGACAACGAGATTGATTTTTAAATCGAAAGAAATGATGTGAATGCGTTTGTTTCACAAGATTAAGTGGATCTCAATTAACTAAGCCGCATAGTCCAATATGTGTGAAATTCACTGGCGCTATCAAAATTAAACGTGATTTTTCAAACGAAAAACTATTGTTTGACGTTCATAACGCTCAATTTGTCTCGTCTCAGCTCTTGCGAGTCAATCCATCAATTTTTCCTGTTTACTTAATAGATAGTTTATAAACAGATGTTTCAAATAAATATAAGGAATACTGTATCGTTACCTAATAAAGTGTGCAAATATTGTACCTATTACTCTTAGGGCCTGTTTCACAATGTCCGAGTAGCCACCACTTCCCGAATAAATTCAAAAATGGAATAGAATTTGTAGGAAATTATCTGCCAAGTAAGTTATTGGGAACTTAATCATAGGTGGTGAAATAGGCTAAGGGCCTGTTTCACCACCTATGATTAAGTTAAAGAATTATAAGTGGCTTCTTGGACATTGTAAAACAGTCCCTTAGACATGTCATAAACTTAACTGACAAATGAATTAAATTAAATATATTGGTCCAGATAGAAATTACAAATTAAATTATCATTGCATGCCACATTGTTTTATATTGTCCTTCTAATCAAATATTATAATTATTAGCCCTGGATATCTAACACAATTTCTTTAGGACAATTGCGATAAACTCGACCGCCCATTGTTACATCATTAATCTTAAGCTCCTAGTATAAAATCCTAGTGTATATAAAAAAGAATATATAAATAAATTAACTCAAACCAACCAAACCTTTGCTGTCATAAATCATTTGCTCTCACTATAACTTAGGTCAGTGCCCTACAGTGGAACAACTGACTGACTATAGCTATAGCTTAGAGTGAAAACCTCATATCTGCTATTTTAGGTAATTTTATTTTATTACATTTTTGGAAAAAAAAATGCTCAAAACACACCATCTAGTACCTGTCACAAGAAATTATGATTGGTTATTTGTAACATTAGACGGTTTTAAATGCATACCCTTCTCGAGTCAGTTTAGTGTGATAACATCACGATGGCGCGTCAAAACTTGTTGAAAAACCTTGAAAAGCAAGAGTAAAAAGTGTTTGAAAAATAACAATATTTCAAAATATTAGAATAAAACACGTAGAAGCCTATTTAAATTAATTGATACTAAAGATCTATTTTTGTTTTTTGGACCTCCTGAAAAGTTATGCATTTCGCAGTTCTGAGGTTTTCACTTTAAGCCATCGAAGATATCATTATGAAGTAGATAATGCCTTACTAAAAGCCTTGTTTAACTAAAGAACCTCAACGTAAAGAAGATAATAGCACAGCAAGATAAACTCGTCTAAAGTGAACGTGCCCAGCCCAAACATCTAATCTCGTGCTATTTTGTAAACAATCATTTACATAATTGCTTGGTATTCTGTGTGGCAAGTGTAATAGATTAAGATTTACTCGCTAGACATTGCTTAAATGAATGGACTTTGTTTAACATAATAGAACAGCTGTCGAATTAATGTGCTTTTTAAATTTTTGGTAGACGTACATATTTTAATAAATGTAGACATACGGCAGTGAAATCTGACTCTAGTCTTGCCATGAAGTACCGTGTTACCCCAGTTAATGGGTTGTGGAGGTCTGGTAGGCAGCCGCCCCTCGTAAAATACTGGTATTCAGCTAAATCCGGCTTGTCTGGAAGCCGACCCAAATATAGCTGGGAAAAGGCTAGGTTATGATGATGATGATGCCACGGCAGTGTGGCAGCCAAGTTAGTAAAGCAAAACGGTGGCAAACGGCCGTAGGTTGCCATAGGTCACAAAAACGACGACGCATTAGCTGGGACTCAGGCCTCCTCTCTAGAAGAGGGAATGGGTCGTAATCCAACCACGCAATGCGGATTGCTGGATGTCATATGTCTTCGAATTTTTGGTTCGAGGACACGCCGGTTTCTTCACGATGTTTTTCTTCACCGTTTCGCGAGTAGTGATGATGAAATAAATTACACAAAGTATTGCGCCTCGCTGGGTTTGAAACTGCAACCCACAACTTGTAAATCGGGGTAGTTACCACTGGGCCACCACTGTTCTCTACTCTACGTACATCTATACTAATATAATTTAAAGAGGTAAAGTTTGTTTTTTTTGTTTGTATGAGGTAATCTGTGGAAGTACTGGCCCGATTGCAAAATTTTTTTCACCAATAGAAAGCTGCTGCATTCCTGAGTGACATATTTTATGTACGCGGGCGAAGCTGCGAGCTAAAGCTAGTAAATGATATGTTTTTTTTAAATATGAATAAACTGTCGCAAAAAAGCGATTATTAGTATTATATACAATAAATGACGAAGGTCTGCTTTCAGACTTTTTAAAAAAAGGGTTCATCCGTATATCGTTTTACATCCATTGATCGAAACTTGATGTCGCTGAAATGTTGTCTAGAGGTGACGCCAGTTTGCAAGTCACTCGATAGAGGTTCAGCGGTTCCAGTACAAAACAACCAGCCAGTGCAACGTCTCTCTTTTGATATGAACTGAATAGTATTTTGTTGTACAATGAATAATACTATTTTGTTTGTCGGTGATTGAAATGGTAAATAAGTAAACAATTTAGAAGTTTGTGACTTTATGTAAATAATCTATACTAATATTATAAAGAGGTAAAATTTGTATGTTTGTATGTAGGGGGTAATCTCTGGAACTACTGGTCCGATTTGAAAAATTCTTCCAGTGTTAGATAGCCCATTTATCGAGAAATGCTATAGGCTATATACCATCACGCTACGACCCACGGGAGCGGAGCAGTAACGAAAAATGCGGGTGAAAACGCAGGGGACAGCTAGTACTAAATATAGTATACTATAAGATAACAAACTTAAATGGCAGTGGGCAGGGAACATTGCTCGTAGAACAGATGGTCGATGGGGACGGAAGGTTCTAGAGTGGCGGCCACGTACCGGAAGACGCAGCGTCGGAAGGCTTCTCACAAGGTGGACCGACGACCTTTCGAGGGTCGCGGGAATCCGATGGATGCGAGACGCATCATATATCATCATCATCGTCATCATCATCATCATGATGACTATAAGATAAACAAACTGCAAAGTATACCTAATGCAGACCCTGTCATTGCTTCAACACCTTACTACATATAACCAAGTTCATCCAATTTCAGACGAGCTTTTAAAAACTTTACAAATAATAAAATCTGTTCGGGGCTGTTGAAGAAGCTTATATGCTTTGACTAACGTAATGCTCTGTCCTGTGCGCGCAGGTAGTTCCGTGGCCGTGGACATTACCCACTGTAGTATGGCAGTCGAGATATTTGCAGTAAATTTTACAAAGTCAATCAAATAAAAAATAACCTATGATTTGATTGCATGTGTCCCTGTAACAAAAAAGGGAGAAAAAAAAAGGTTTTTTTTTATCGTTGATAGGTTCATGTTTGACCGCTATCTCACTTGATGGAAAGCGACGATGCGGTGGACGATGGATTTGTTATTTTTGTGTTTTTTTGTTTGACAATTACGCCCGTTTTCAATAAGCTATCTATCTACAATTGCTACTAAAGCAGCTACTAAAAATAAGCAAATCTATCCTTTTGCCCTTACTTTTGCTTTCCGGATAGCATTTCCTACCAAAGTTTGTTGATGGGTAGATAGAATCTTACTGTTTATCGGGAATAGCTATCTATCTATGAACTGCGGTAGGTTATTGAAAACAGGCGATAATCAACAATCTAAATTACTATATCGGGACCTTCTGGACTCCGTTGTTAGCTGTCAATAAGGTAACTCCCTCGGGGCATTGGTCTTTAGTTTACCCATTCTACTAATTTAGACAACTAAAATTAACATTTGGTATATCGATAATGGAACCCTAGGGCGCCTCCACGGTCGAAGCCTTCTGGGGCCTGGGTTGACGAAAAAGATCCCCGGGACCACGGAATTAGGGCAAAGAAGGAACAGGAGTTAGTTTTAGTCAGTAAAAGTCTGACACGCCCTCCCGCTCTGCCCAGAGCGGGAGAAGTCATTTGATGCTTTCCCACCTAAAAAAATCGCCACGTAGACACGGTTTTAGATGATTTACCTTATTTTTTTAATAAAATCTTCAAAAATTTGAATAATTCTTATCTGATAGATAACAGACTCTTCCAAACTACAGCACAATATCCCTCGAAATTAAAATAACTAAAAAAAACTCTTCGGCTTGACTTCTCAATTTTCAAGAATTCCCTTCCAATTATGATGAGGAAATACAAAATTTAAATGATATTTAGAAAGGATTGTTCTAAATTAACTTGCACTCAGCCATCACGTTAATTCGCCGGTCCTAAATTAACATACTGTATATTTCCTTCATACTACACATACATATACATACACATACATAGGTACTATACACGTGGAAACGGCTCGGCTTGTTGACACATACTTGATTAAATTGTTACTCAAATATTAAAGTTTGTGGGTAAAAACTTACCAAGTCACATATTGGGTAGTAAGAGTTTCTGTTATTTGTGAGATAATAGGTATCAGAATGGATAAAGTGAGAAATAAGTATATCAGAGGAATTTTGAAAGTGGCGCCAGTGACAGAAAAGTTGAAAAGAAATCGTTTGTCTTGGTATAATAATAATAATAATAATAATCATTTATTGACATAAAAGATCATACAATTTCAGAATTCCCTGACCCCTGCACTAGTATACACTGTATTGCAGGAGACAGTTTCTTCCCCTTATAAGAAGATCACAATTACATGCCAATAACGTACTAAAGTTAAATTACAAAATGATAGAAAAAAATTAGTTAAAAAAAATAAAAAAGGAAAATATTAAAATGCTAGAATTAAAAATTTAAAATAAAATCAAGAACAGGGAGTTTACGGTGTAATCAGTTGTAGGTGGCGTAGTTTCGTGTGAGTTTGTGTGTATGTGTAAGTGTGTGTGTACGTGTGTGTGTGTGTGTATATATAGGTTGTGTGTGTGTGTGTGCGTGTTGATGTGTGTGTGTGTGCGTGTTAATGTGTGTGTGTGTGCAAAGAATGCATTTTTGTCTGTACATGGTAGTATGTAGGATTGGTAGGAGGTGAGTAACTCTACGAGTAGTTGTTATGTTGAAGTACCTTTGATAATACCTTCTACAGCATCATAGTCCATGTTTTGTAGCCATTCCTGTAACCTTATTTTTAATTGCATACTGTTTAGTTTCCTAGTTTTGCATTTTTTATCTAAAATGTATGGTATGGTGTATGGTATGGTCATATGAAAAGGAGGGATGAAACGCATGTTACTAAAATAGTTCTGAATTTACATGTGGATGGATGGAAAGAGAGAGGGAGACCAAAGAAAAGATGGATGGATTGTGTGAGGACTGATATGAAAGAAAAGGGAGTTAGTGATAGTGTGACGGATGACAGGACAGAATGGAAGAAGAAAACGTGTTGCGCCGACCTCAAGTAATATGAGATAAGGGCAGGAAGAAGAAGAAGAGGTATCAGTAAAGGAAAACCAGTGTTTTCTTAAGAAATCACTACATAGTATAAAATAAAGCCGCTTCCCGCTGTCTGTCTATAACTATGTATGCTTAGATCTTTAAAACTACACAACGGATTTTGATGTGGCTTTTTAGTAGATTGAGTGATTCAAGAGGAAGGTTTACATGTATAATACATGCATAATATGACACCCTTTTAACGACTGCCTGCCACCCCTCCTCGCTCCGGACCATGGCCTGTACCAGGGCGCGGCGCGAGAGGTCACCGCCGCCGATAGCCTCCACGAGGACACGGCGGTGCTCCGCCCAAGCGGGGCACACCTCTACCGTGTGCTCCACCGTGTCCTCCGGGCGATCCACACAGTGGCGACACCCGGACGTCCTTTCCTCCTTGATCCGATGCAGGAACCTCCCGAACTTACCATGCCCGGTGAGGTCCGAGAACGAGAGGACGCCGTGACCTCTTTCCAATCACTCCTCAAATAGGGGACTTACCGTAATATAACTAACTTGCGAAGTCGGGGCGAATCGCTATCATCTGTTTTTTATACCCTGAGACTAAATTGACACAGGTAATGTCAAACTTATTATAGGAATGATGCCAATTCTTTTGTGTTGTAATGTCATTTTAGTCTCAGGGTATAAAAACAGACGGTAGTAAAAGATAATCAAGGAAGCAGCGCAACTTAAGAGTTCCCTCCCTCCTCCCCGAGTCGTCTACAGTTAACGTGTGCATGATTTAAAAGTTTGTTGTTTCATTCAAAGCAATATTTGATAAAGAGGCAATGCAAAAAAATAGAGAAACGCTCTGATGGCATTTAGTAATTCCATCACTCACTCGAATGTTTCACAAAACCTGTTCCAGGAACCTTTAAAAGTTTTTGTAAAATATTTTCGTTACTCAGAATCTTGATTAAAGGTTTATATAGTTATATTGTTACGCCGTGAAACTTGAGTACGCTATATCTTCGACGGAACCAAGGGTAGCATCAAATAATTAAAACGCATTGATGTGCGAAGCTTCGAGAATAGGAGTACATACTCAGGCCTGGCAAATTCCAGAAAAGTCCGACATACCCTATTATTATTAGCTAAGATTCAGTAGGTAGTTATGTGGGTGGATAAGGGAATTTGTACCTTCCGGTATTAGCAATAGAGTCGAAATTCGCATGTAAGGTGGTAGATAAGTACCTACTTACGAGAGTAATAATAATGATTTATGGCCTCCCGATGCGACTATTTTGTGCTAGAATGTCCTTGAAACGTCGGTATCGAGAAACTTCGATGACTTCGCATATAAATACGGGCCCCCGGCTAGAAGCGAGTTCAGTTGGATTTCGTCAGCGATACAGAGCGAACTACCTAAGTGCTTGAAGTGATACCTAGCGACCTAAGCGATACTAAACGGAACTCTGAGTGTTTATAGTGATTGGTTATTTGTTGATTGGACTAATTTGTCATTGTTTTGTGGTGAATAAAGTTGTCTGCTAGTAAACCGGCATTTAATTACTCACGTTCGTAACAACTGGTGTCAGAAGTGAGATGCCATTACTACAGAGGGACGACGAACAGGGACCACGAACAAGGAGGCAAGTGGAGATGGATGCTGCACGTCAACGTCTGGAAGCGGAAGATCGGGCTGGTATGGGAGCAACGGCAGCTGCTGAGGCGCCAACAGGGCCATCCTCGGAAATGAACCTCGCCGCAGTGTTGGCCGCCATGCAAGCTAGTATGGAAGCTGCCCGCCGCGAACAGGAAGCTGCCCGCCGCGAACAGGAAGTTGCCCGCCGCGAACAAGAGGCTAACCAGCGTAAGCTCCAGGATCTAATCGCGGCTAACCAGGAAGAAGCCCGCCGCGAACAAGAGGCTAACCAGCGTAAGCTCCAGGACTTAATCGCGGCTAACCAGGAAGAAGCCCGCCGCGAACAGGAAGCTGCCCGCCGCGAACAGGAAGCTTCCCGCCGCGAACAGAAAGCTGCCCGCCGCGAACAGGAGGAAGCCCGCCGGGATCAAGAGGCTAAGCAGAACCTGATCCTCGAAAAAATCGATCACGGCCTCGTCACGTTGGGCGGGAAAGTGAAAAATCTCACCTTAGAGGTCAAGGAGGTTTCCGCCCGAGCTGATAGCCTCGAAACCAGAATTGTCAAGCTCGAAGCACGCGAACCGTCCGTTGCTGTTAGCGCACCATCGCACACCCACTGTGCATCAGCCGCAAAATTTGATATGCCGCGTTTTGATGGCACGTCGTCCTGGACGGCTTTTAAGTACCAATTCCAAACACTGGTCAAGACGAACCGCTGGGATGATGACCAGTCTTTCGCGGCGTTAACTTTGGCCCTACGAGGGGACGCTCTGCTGGTCCTAGAGAACCTTCCTCCAGACGGCAGGACGTTGGAGCGTCTAATGGAGGGACTAGACACTCGCTATGGTGACAAGCACCTCGAACATGTTTTCCGCGCGCAACTTCGCGAGAGAACGCAGAGGTCGAACGAGAGCCTTCAGCAGTGGGGAGTAGAGGTTGAACGGCTGGTTCGGCGGGCATACATGTCGATGACACCGGAGATGGTGGAAGTAAATCTGGTGCAAGCATTCATCGACGGTCTACGGGATACTGAAGTCAGGGCTACGGTGCGACTCGGACACCACCAAACTCTGAAGAGTGCGATGGCCCACGCTTTGGAAGTGGAAGCCGTACGACAAGACTCACGTACGCACAGAGTTCGGGAAGTGGTGGTCTCACCTTCAGTGCAACCACGTCAGCGAGAAGTGGCTTCGTCGGCAAAGTCCCGCTATATTCCGACGTGTTATGGATGTGGAGAAAAAGGGCACATTCGTACCGATTGTCCCAAGAGGAAGAGGGGAAGTGTGGACTCCGGAACTCAAGTTAACGAGGAGTCGTTAAACTAAATGTCGCCAGGGCCGCGGGGCGGGTGCTGGCTGGTCAACTGAAGGCCCCAACCATCACCATCAATCAAGTCCACAACGGAAATAGTTTGATCATCGAGGGAACGCTGAATCAACGTGCTTGCAATTTCACCGTTGACACCGGGGCGTCACGGACTATTATAAGACCTGAGTTGCTGAAACGCACCATCTTGTGGCGAACAGAAACCCCAGCCTACCGACTTCAGACAGCCACCGGTCAGCCAGTCTCCGTCCTCGGTGATACAGTAATCGAGTTTAAAATCGGTGATCAAGTGTACACCCATTCAGCGTTAATTGCGAATATTACCGACGATTGCATACTGGGTCTCGACTTCCTGCGGAATTACCGATGTGTTTTAGATATCGATAAAGGAGTATTGAAATTCCCAGACCAAGAAGTCTTCCTGAAAGGAATTAACACATGCAACCTCTATTGCTTAAAGGATACCACATTGGCTCCAAGAACGGAAACCTTAGTCGAAGTTAAATTTCCTAAGAAAATTAGGCAACGCAGATGTGTTATGGTTGAAGACATTGGCCGGCACCCGGAACTTATCACCGCGAGGACATTAGTTATGACGAAAGGAAGATCCAAGGTCAGGATTGTAAATCTTGGGAAAAAGGAGATCCAGTTGAAGAAAAACAGTGTTGTTGGAAGATGTGAAGAAGTGAAGTATCTCCGCCAAATCAACACATCTTCAGTAAAACAAGACGCAATAAAAGGTGAATCTGATCACATCCAGCAACTTCTGGAAAATTCTAAGAGCAATTTATCAGTTTTGGAACTACAGCAAGCCAAGGAATTTCTGCTACGGTTCCGGGATATCTTTGCAACGGGAAAAGATTGCGGAAGAACAGGTCTCGTCAAGCATGAGATAGATACAGGTGATGCTAGACCAATTAAACAGAGACCGCGCCGCATACCCTGGGCTAAAGAAACTGAGGTAGCAGAAATGGTAAAGGATATGGCTGATAGCGGAATAATTGAACCTTCTACGAGCCCATGGTCTTCTCCTGTCGTTCTGGTGAAGAAGAAGGACGGCAGTACCAGATTCTGTGTAGACTACAGAAGGCTGAATGATGTAACGAAGAAGGACAGTTATCCCTTGCCTAGGATAGACGACACACTGGATATGCTCAGTGGTATGAAGTGGTTTTCAACCATTGACTTGAAAAGTGGCTACTGGCAAGTGGAAATTAGCGAGAAAGATAAGGAAAAGACAGCGTTCAGTACAGGAATTGGCAACGGCCTGTGGCAATTTAAGGTCATGCCTTTTGGGTTGTGCAACGCTCCAGCGACGTTTGAACGCCTCATGGATAGAGTCATGGTGGGCCTTCTTGGTGACGTCTGTCTGGTATATTTGGATGACGTCATTATAATGGGCCGCACTTTTAAGGAACACCTGAGAAATATGGAGAAAGTATTCACCAGGATACGGGGGGCTAACCTAAAACTAAGCCCAAAGAAGTGTGCCCTGTTCAAGAAGGAGGTCAGCTACCTAGGACATGTCATCTGCGCCGATGGAGTGAGAACCGATCCTGAGAAGATAAAGGCTGTCCAACAGTGGCCGGCTCCAAAGAACAAAACAGAAGTACGTGCATTTCTAGGGTTGTGCACATACTACAGACGGTTTGTTATGAGTTTTTCGGACATTGCAAAACCTTTACATCAGCTGACTGAGGATAAACGAGATTTTATCTGGGACAAGAACTGTGAGTCAGCATTCAACGAACTAAAGCAACGGCTATGTGAAGCGCCTATACTGGGGTATCCGAGCAGAGATGGAAGATTTGTCGTCGATACCGACGCCAGCAACACAGGAATTGGTGGAGTGCTGTCGCAGGTGCAAGAAGATAGGCAAGTCGTGATCGCTTACTTCAGTAAGGCACTTTCAAAACCAGAAAGGAACTACTGCGTGACTCGACGAGAACTACTGGCTGTTGTAAAAACTTTGCAACATTTCCACAAGTACCTCATAGGGAGACAGTTTACGTTGAGGACGGACCACGCTGCATTGAAATGGCTTCTACAATTCAAAAACCCTGAGGGTCAAGTTGCAAGATGGCTAGAGCAGCTGCAGGAGTTCAACTTTGTGACGGAACATCGTAGTGGAAAAGGGCATAACAATGCTGACGCCCTGTCGCGACGTCCATGTAATGAGGACTGTAGACATTGCCAGCAAAATGAAGCCCGGGAACACGTGAACTTAATTAGGGCTGAAGGCAACTTTAAGAAGTCCCAGGAAGAAGATGACGATATTCGACCTATACTGGACTGGAAGCGTAGTGGAACTAGGCCTCAGTGGAATGAAGTATCGTCACATAGTCCTGTCACAAAGAGCTACTGGGCACAGTGGGACAGTTTAGTCCTAGAAAATGACGTGCTTTGTAGGAAATGGGAATCGAACGATGGCAAGGAGGTGACCACACAAGTGATAGTACCACGACGTGAAGTGGTCCCCCTGCTTCAGGAGATACACGATGGCGCTTCTGGTGGACACCTGGGAATCAAGAAAACTCTACTGAAAGTGAGACAGCGGTATTACTGGCTCAATTGTAGAGAAGACATAGAGCAATGGTGTCGGAAATGTACAGCGTGCGCATCCGTGAAAGGACCACAGACTAGGAGCAGGGGCAAGCTTCAGTTGTACAATGTAGGAGCCCCATGGGAACGCATTGCCATCGACGTTGCTGGACCTTTCCCAGTGACAGATGACGGAAACAAATACATAGTGGTGATACAGGACTATTTCACAAAGTGGCCTGAAGTTTTCGCCATACCCAATCAGGAAGCGACGACAGTGGCGAAAAAGGTGGTCGAAGAAGTAGTATGTCGGTATGGCGCACCTTTGGAGATCCATTCCGATCAAGGCCGCAACTTCGAATCTGCGCTGTTCCAGGAAATGTGCACTCTTCTGGGGATTTACAAGACACGCACAACACCTGCGCACCCACAGTCGGACGGAATGGTGGAGAGGTTTAACCAGACCCTGGAGAATCACCTGGCTAAGGTTGTCGATGACCATCAGAAAGATTGGGACCGGTATATTCCACTATTTCTGATGTCTTATCGATCAGCAGTGCATGATAGCACGGGCCATACCCCAGCAAGAGTGAATTTCGGCAGGGAGATGAGACTTCCAGTCGATACCATAACCGGCGTGCCACCTGACAAGACTAAGCCAGTTACGGACTTCGTAAGTGACCTCCAAGATCAATTGGATGAAGTGCATAAACGAGTGCGTGAGAATAGCCTGCACACCAGCGTTAAAATGAAAACTAGATACGACCGCAATGCCAACGCCAAGGGATTTGAGGAAGGTGCACTGGTTTGGCTCCACAACCCACTTCGACGAAAAGGGAAGTCGCCGAAACTTCAAGCTCGATGGGAGGGACCCTACACCGTGATAAAAAGGATCAACGACGTTACCTACCGCATCAAGAAAGGGTTACGAGGGAAACCTAAGGTAGTCCACGTGGATAGATTGGCGCCGTATCACGGATCTAATAATGCTCGGGACGAGCATGACTAAGAGGGGGGCACTGTTACGCCGTGAAACTTGAGTACGCTATATCTTCGACGGAACCAAGGGTAGCATCAAATAATTAAAACGCATTGATGTGCGAAGCTTCGAGAATAGGAGTACATACTCAGGCCTGGCAAATTCCAGAAAAGTCCGACATACCCTATTATTATTAGCTAAGATTCAGTAGGTAGTTATGTGGGTGGATAAGGGAATTTGTACCTTCCGGTATTAGCAATAGAGTCGAAATTCGCATGTAAGGTGGTAGATAAGTACCTACTTACGAGAGTAATAATAATGATTTATGGCCTCCCGATGCGACTATTTTGTGCTAGAATGTCCTTGAAACGTCGGTATCGAGAAACTTCGATGACTTCGCATATAAATACGGGCCCCCGGCTAGAAGCGAGTTCAGTTGGATTTCGTCAGCGATACAGAGCGAACTACCTAAGTGCTTGAAGTGATACCTAGCGACCTAAGCGATACTAAACGGAACTCTGAGTGTTTATAGTGATTGGTTATTTGTTGATTGGACTAATTTGTCATTGTTTTGTGGTGAATAAAGTTGTCTGCTAGTAAACCGGCATTTAATTACTCACGTTCGTAACAATATTTTGTTTGACTTTTTTAAATTTATGAGTACATTATGAAGCGCTAGTTCTGGTGAAATATAATAAAATAGATATAAAATGGAATAGATTAATTTTAGAGGTGTTTCCTGGATTATTTTTACACAATTTTTTGATATCATTTAAATAAAAACCAAAATAAAATGTTTGTGTTTGTAAAGTATGAATTAATTAATTAATAAACTAGTGCGTCACATTTGCATTGCATCACTGCCTACCATGAGATGGGATCGCTATTATTAGTTTATATCAATTAAAAAAAAAGATGAAAATGCGTAATAAGGATAACCTTACCTAGAACGGCCAACCCAACGTGATTTTATAATCACGTTAGGTTGGCCGTTCTTAAAAAAAGCATCATCTACCTAGCCTTTTCCCAACTATATTAGGGTCAGCTTCCAGTCAAGACGGATTTAGCTGAATACCAGTATTTTACGAGGAGCGGCTGCCTACCAGACCTCCACAACCCATTAACTGGGATAACACGGCACTTCATGGCAAGACTGGAGTCAGATTTACTGGCTTCTGACTATCCGTAACGGCTGCCAAAGATCTACAAATGACAGCCGGGACCTACGGCTTAACGTGTTTTCCGAGGCATGGAGGAAACTTGTTATGTTAAGATGGTCACCCATCCACAGACCAACCTAGGCAGGCGTTGCTTAACCTTGAAGATGGACCTATGCGGCTGTTATTATCTAGCCACGAGCTCCTCTTAAGAAAAGCATATAGGTAGATATCATGTTTCAGCAACTTGCTACCCATGAAGATTGAAATGCTTTATTAATCATAAGATAAACACGAAAACTATTCGTAATTATTCAGGACCGACTTTCTAAAAGTGATGCTGAATGGAGACCGAAAAAGTATGCAGAAATTGGTTGTTGGCATGTGATGCTGAGGAATGTGGAATATTGAGCACGCATAGATTATGTAGAAAGATCAAAGATACGAATCTGTGTTCTATTAGACGATTTTGTTAGCGAGGCGTGAGGTGACTGAGATGACAGAATCAAAAAGAAATTTATATTTTATTTATCCTGTACTTTCCCAAAGCTGGGCAAAGACCTCCCCCAAATCTTTTAGGTATTCTTATCTTGATCCACCTCATATTACGTCACCTCCTATTTAACTTCATTAAAAAACCTATAAACATTTTAAAGATGAGCATCGCTGAGTCGAGGGACTGCGATTCGAAGAAGCTTTTTTTAGTTTTTAATTACTCAGATACCCGCGAAACGAGACACAATAGTAAAACAATAACAGCGCGGTCTCATAGGACCGGTTGGGGATTCAAACGTTAACGAATAGAACATTCCTACTTGTTTGAAATGTACGTCGAACTTAGTTTTTTGTAAATCAATCTACATAACCTACCTGGGTTCCTTACTTAGCACACCAGGGGTGTTAAAAAAGATGTACTGCGCCAGCCCCTAATGTTTGGTATAACGGGCAAGAGGTAAATGGCTGGGTAAAAAAACTCTTCTTCTACCCTCAACTACAAAATTATTTACCAATTCCTTATTTTGCTTTAAAACAAAATAGCATACACAATAACCACCGCAGTACTAATTAAATTAATAGCATAAATACCTTCGGTAATAAACTCGTGAACATTTTCCGATATAAACTGGAAACAATGTGTTATAGAAAAATGCAATAACGTCATAACATATCAGCGCTCATCAATCAACAAACAATTTGTACAGTTTTTAAATAACATTCGCGAAGTGTAAATTTGGCTCGATTCTTATCAGAATAGTATCATCAAGCATAACTCTAGATTAGTGACTTACTGAGTTAGGCCTTCCACATGGTGGACCGAAGACCTGCCGAGTGTCGCGGGAATCCGATGGATGCGAGACGCACAGGACCGGTCGCTGTGGCGACGCTTGGTGGCTTATATCCAGCAGTGGACGTCTTTCGGCTGAGATAATGATAATGATGAGTTAAGACAGCACGGTTGGAGCAGTAGTTGAACGGTTGGCTGTTACACTGCGTGTTACGAGTTCGATTCCCGCACGGATCAATAGTTAGGTACTTAATTGTTTCGAACTCGTAACAAGTAAGTAAGACTTACAGACAATTATTTTGGATCTGGGTGACTTATTGTATAAGTGTTTACACATATGTTTGTAAACACACACACATCATCATCTGTCTAGCCTTTTCCCAACTATATTGGGGTCGGCTTCCAGTCAAGCCGGATTTAGCTGAATACCAGTATTTTACGAGGAGCGGCTGCCTACCGGACCTCCATAACCCATTGACTGGGACAATACGGTACTTCATGGCAAGACTGGAGTCAGATTTACTGGCTTCTGACTATCCGTAACGACTGCCAAAGATCTATAAATGACAGCCGGGACCTACGGCTTAACGTGCTTTCCGAGGCTCGGAGGAAACTCGTTATGTTAAGATGGTCACCCATCCACAGACCAACCTTGGCAAGCGTTGCTTAACCTTGAAGATCGACCTGTGTGGCTGTTATTATCTAGCCGCGAGCTCCTTACACTAAACACACATACTTACTATACAGGAGTTATTCCCAGTGTGAGGGTGTCTTTAAAAAAAAGATTAAATCACTGCTATTTTTTATGCTATGGTAAATATCACACGGAGCACAAGTTTGTAAGTAAGTTTGTTACTCCTTCTAGCTCGAACGGCTGACCAGATTTGTATGTTTGGCACACGGGTAGACAATGTCATTTTCTCCTGGGACTATGTTCCTTCAATAATTTTCTAATGCAATGCGGGCGAAGCCGCTGACAAAAGCAGTATAGTAGCTAATATAAGGAGATGCTATTGTTTGTTAATAGATTATTTGTTTTGTTTTTGCAAACATTTCTGTCACAGAAAGAACGTGTTTCAATCTTATTGTTTATTTATTTTTTCCGAGAAAATCTGCGGTGTCTAAGATTTTCCGCGCTACCGAAGTTCCAGAAAATAGCTAGTTACTAATTCACTATTTACATTTCCACTGAAACTGAATCCCTAGGTTCAAAATCGAGCCTCTTTGTATAACATTTCAAACACTTTCTACCACTTTTCCAACTTTCACTTTTAAACATTCAATTCCATTTCAAAAACCTTCCGAGTATACGTGGAAAGTTTCATGGAAACCCGTAATTATCTAACTTGCCTTTAATACGCAAGCTTTTTTGAAAAAAATCTGTAAATTTTAATGAGGATTCTTTTTATTTACTTTCTTCCCTTCCTTGTGACAAAACGATATTTTAATATCGTCTTTTGTACAGCTTTCGATACATATTTTTCCGGATTATTAATAATAAAACTAATCCTGGTAAAAGTTCTTTCAATGTGGAATATATTAAAGGTAAATTGTGAACACTTTACCTTGTGTGGACTTTTATAGGTATTTTTATTACTTTGGAATAATACAATGAGCAAGTTGTAGCACTTTTACGCTTTATTTTACGTTGGCATAATCAAATAGCTGATAAAATTTTCAAAGGTATTTTATATTATGCGTCTGGTCCTTATAAGTACACTTAAATCTGTCTGAAAAGCCCAAAATCTGCTTCAGTTTATTAACAAGTGAGAGATAGAGGTAAGACCGCTAAGTACGCCAAGCGGCAGAATTGTGGCGTAAGCTCTATGCGAACCAAGTAAACCTTTAAATAGGGTCAAAAACTACACATTTTAATCCAGTTTTGTAATAAAAGCTGGATGCGCTGAGTACTAGAGTTATTTGGCTACATATCCAGGAAAAATAGATACCACCTTGAACAGCTCATAGTTACTGGTATTGATGGCAAACGAACAAGACAGCCCAAAAAAATGGGCAGAGCAGGTCCGCTCCGTACTGGATACCTAATTGCACGTCGCACTTCATGACACCAAGAACCGTTACAAATGGCTAAACACCGCTAGTAAGGAGTTAATCCAACAAATTTTTGAAATTTTTTTTGAGTAAGCGAGCTTACAATAGCGGCGGGAGCGGGGGCAAAACAGTGCGCGAAAGGCGTAGGTAGGTATACCTAGCAAAATTCAGAGTTGAAATGTATTACATAGAACAACGAAGTTTTGAAGGTTTGTTTTTGGGTATTATGTTTTGTAAAAAGTCATAGAACAATAGTTGTTGCTAAATGTCAGTAATACAGTCCATCAAGGTTGTTAGTGTTTTACAAATAACCCTGTAGGTATAATGCCCAGTTAGATTAAGGTCTAGTCCAAACTCAGGCAGCAACAAATGAAGCCTGGCTGAGTAGTTGAGCACCTAACGAGCCCTCAAACAGCCTGCAACTATTTTAATTGCCACAATTAACGACCTTTAGAATTTCTTCACAAAATATGCGAAGCGAAGGTAACTTTTGAATTTGAAATATTTGACCTCTACCAAGAGCAGCAGTTTGAGAAAGTGTAAACTTGAAAATGTTTTAAAATTATTATTGACGACGTCTTATATTTGTTCGTATGTAAGCTGACTGATTTGTCTGAGGTTTGGGATTGGTTATTTATATAAATAAGTAAATTCAATGTCACGTATTACAAAATACGTCATTGACTATAATAATTATAATGTTTTGAAAAAGAAATCATAATGTGGACAAGAGTTTGTTCGATACACTTATTCACACTAGTTTAATTTGTTTCACACAATTGGTATATACCATATACTTAGTTATGACTAGTGTAATAACTATTTGAATGTTATTTATTCGTGAAAACATTAAAACGACACACCTTAACACTCATGATATAACAATACTCAACGAAATACAACAATACGGGTTTACAATAAGGTATGAACTACGAGTATCTAGATGTCTGCTACAGTATTTTAACATATACTCGTGTAAAACAAAATTTCAGTAACATCTGAACCTTATCTAATTAATGAGATTCATCATTTAGTTCTCTGTAAGACCTTTACCTTTCCTTCTATGATAGTAATTATGGTTATCTTTGATGGTATAATTGAGTTGCTCACACGTTTTCTTTATGGTAAAACACTCATGGTATGATTAACTTCTCATGTTGTTATTCGGGGGGCACAACATGACGGTAATATTATCAACATGTCCATTATGTTGTTGCACTATCATCAATTGCTATTTTTGGTACCAAAACATACAGGGTTATGCTTTTGACTACCTCTAATATCACATTGTGACTGAACTCGTGTAATTAAACTGATTTTATTTCAATTTATTTTCATCATCATCATTTCAAATATTCACTGATGGACACAGGCCTCCCCCGAGTGGCGCCACAACGACCAGTTCTGAGCGTCTCGCATCTATCAGATTCTCGCGACCCTCACCAGGTCTTCGGTCCACTTTGTGGAAGGCCTTCCAACGCTGTGTCTTCTGGTACGTGGTTGCCACTCCAGAACCTATCGTCCCCATCGACCATCTGTTCTGCGCGCTATTTGCCCTGCCTACTACCACAAAGTACCACTATCCCTGCAATTTATTTTAATTTATTAATCTTAATTGTAATTTATTTTGTTTTGTAATTAAATCCATTTAAATGTTATGCATGTATTTTAATTGAAATTTTATTACATTTATTATAGGCATATCGATATCCTATGAATTACTCTGTTGTATTAATGTTGTGTCTGAGCTTAATTTATTTTATACAATCTGTTTTAACTTTATTTTTAATTTCATGCTTTTAATTTTATCTGTTGTGTTTCGACTTTACATATAGGGGACTACCCTAATAAAACATTTTTTTCCAATTTTTATTTTACTTTGTCGGCGTGATTGATATAGATATTGGTACCAAACAGCTTTCTAGTTCTAACGGTCACAGAGACTAAGCGAGGACAGACGGACAGACATGACGTAACTTTAAGGGTTCCGTTTTTGCCATTTGGCTATGGAACCCTAAAAAATCTCATTTGTAAGTTAACGAAAGAAAAGATACGGCCGTTTATGTCGCAAAAAACGTACGTTTAGACACTCAAAGGAATGAAAATTCATAGCCTACTTCCGTTTACCTAGAATACTGAAATTTAGCATAAAGCAAAGTCTCATGGCAAAGATGTAAGAAAAAGACTGAAAACTGAAAGTTTCTTGTTTAGTTACAAAAAAAAAATGTTTTGCGACTCGGAAAATCTTCAAGACTATTCAAATTTCATAGGGCATTTCCCGTTAATCTAAAATCCTGTTTGGCATAATACAAGTTCTTATCGCACAAGTAAAGGGAAAAATATGAAAACTGAAATTTAGTAGTACTTAATGTTACAAAAAAATGCTATTCGGAAAATCTTCGAGACTCGATTCGGGAATTGAACTGCTTTCATATATTGGTTGGTAAGTTGGTACGGAGCCTTCAGTGAGCGAGCACTTAGCAGAGCCCGGTTTTTTATCATCATCTGCCTAGCCTTTTCCCAATTATATATTGGGGTCGGCTTCCAGTCAAGCCGGATTTAGCTGAATACCAGTATTTTACACGGAGCGGCTGCCTACCAGACCTCCACAACCCATTAACTGAGGTAACACGGTACTTCATGGCAAGACTGGAGTCAGATTTACTGGCTTCTGACTATTCGGTTTTTTATAATGTAGTATAATTAGTAATTCTTAACTTTACTGTAAGTATTTTTTTTTATTATAATATTAATTACATTTATATAACCGAATATAGTGCATGTAGAGTTAGCCTTTAATTAATTGCTACACTAATGAACAAACACTAATGAATGTAAGTTTCGCTTTAATAATATAACATAAATGTATTGCAAAAGCAGTTGTTCATTTTAACCATGAGTTATGTGAAAGTGTACCCCGGAGCCCTGAAACGAAGGCAAAAACGGAACAGAGGAGTCAGTTTTAGTCAGAAAAAGTCCGGCACACCCTTCCGTTCCCCTAAAGAGCGGAAGAAGGCATTATGATGATTTCCAACCTAAAAAAAACATGTTGACTCAGGAATACTAAAAAATCCTGAGAAAATTTATAAAAGAATACTGAGGAATGGGATCTAAAAACTTGTCTCTTGAAACATAATAACATTAACTTTATAAACTGCTTCCTGTTAAACAAATAAAAGTATGTATACGTATAGTGACGTGTTGGCAGTTGCTTTGTAAATTGCGTTCAGCGTGGCAGGCGAGGCAGCTGATATGTTTGGTGCCCCTGACTTTAGCGATGCGCTGGATTTTACAGAGACATTCTGTTTTTTCATTCACAATAAAGTATAATAATAATATATTCCACAACTCTTAATAAACTAGTGCGCCTCACCATCAACGATTGCATCACCGCTTACCGTTAGGTGGGATTGCAGTCCAACTTTGCACCCGTTTTTTTCTAAAATTTACCCCGAATTTTCAGAAATCCTCTCTTAGTGTTCGTCTACTTCGTAAAACAAAGCCTTGTACAAAATTTCATGCTCCTAACCCCAGTAGTTTCGGTTGTGCATTGATTGTCATTGACATTCTTGGTCAAAGTTCATGGTTCCACTTTCCAGGAGTGATGTGTTTGTCTTGCCCAGTCGCCTCCCTCTCCGGCCCCCCTCACTGACGCCGCTGTCAAACCGCGGTCAAAACAACCACTTAATTTAAATTTAAAAGCTCTCCACCGAGGTTTTCATAAGACAGAATTCACTGATTTACTTATTAATTCAGTGGGTTAAAAGGCTATTGAATTTTACAGCTTTCAAGCTTAGAATTTAGAATTCATTTCGGTTCTTTACTAAAGATTTTTTTTTTTGTAGTAGATGTAAGATAGAGCTTTTTTATGTGTTTTTCGTAAGTGACGGAATTTTTGTTAAAAGAATTTAATAAACCTTTGGTTGTTTGTCGACACAACGATAAAATGTAATAAATATTAATATCTGCGTAAAGAAAAAATGTGTGATGTTACACATTCAACAACAATCAAAGAACAGACGAGTGTTTCATGTTTTGTGTATCAAGGGAAACATAATGAGAGCTCATAATATCCTGTACCGTCTATATAAAATAATTAATTCAACAAAGTAAAAAAATATAGACAAGCCAATTTAGCCCCAGGTAGTAATAGCCATTGATTAATTTTAGAGTGTACTTGTAACATAATTTTTAATTTATTACAGGGCGAATTCAGCGAAACTCGCGCCTGAAAGGGATTTTCAGGGCCCGGGGGCGAGCGGGGGCGCGGATGAGAGGCGCGAGGGGGGCGCTCGGGCGCACAGGGCGCCGGCTCCGGCAGTGAGCGACCGCCGCGCGCCGCAGCTGCCCGCGAGTGTCCGAGCGCGCTCCCGACCTCCTCTGTACGTACACTACGCGCCGTGCCTGTGCCATATTAAATATGCATATAATTGTGTGTGTGTGCTGTGAGAATTGCCATCATATGTGCCCGTCTATGTAGCCCGCACGCGGTCAGCGCGCCGCCGGATGAGTATAAGACTACATGTTCATTAATTGGCCGTATGTTTACGTAAGGCGTTCGTGATTAGCAGTTATGAACTAATAAATATTATTGTAAATAACAAACGCGGATTAGCGTGATTTAGAAACCAATTAACGTTTCGAGTAAATATATTTCAGAGTACGGTTTCCAGGGTTGTACGAAGTGGTGTGGTAAAGGAAAATCGCTGTGATTTCGTTGGGGTGACAGGAAACGTTACGGGAACAATTTGTCTTAAAATAATTCTCCCTTCACTTGTATTGACGGTACGAGGAAAGTTATGAAGGGTTACAGGACAAAAGAAGGGGTAGACGCAACATTTCTTTATCGTGTACATATATTATAAATCTAGCTTATATTATCCCACAGTTGGGCAAGAGCCTCCCTCTATTCTTCCCATTGTTCCCACCTCTGGGCCAGTTCTTTCCCAGTCCTAAGAAAGGCATCTAAGTCATCCCACCATCTCCGTCGTGGTCTGCCGCGACCCCGTCGCGTTGTTTCAGGCACCAATTTTGTGCTTCACGGGCTCACCGTTTGATTGATATGCAGCAGGCATGTCCAGACTAGTCCGACTTAAGCTGGGCAGCCTTTCAAGCCATGTCAACGATCTGTATTTTGGAGCACAGCACAGTGTTTTGAACGTGATCCGATAATTTTAATGTTAACGTTGGAAAACCTTAAGTTTTTGATGTTAAAACAAGTCTGTGTGCCATTTACTCATAACAATTATATGATTTGATTTAAAAGAGTAATTATAGAGCTTCTTGCACGTTCTTCTCCATAGAGATCTACGCGTCGGAAAATGCAATTTAGCTTCACTTTTATTTTGAATGACTGACGTTTTGACACTTCATAAGTGCCTGTAAATGGACTATTTGAGATAGACGTGTTTCTGTTTCTAAATCTTTCTCTACTATGTTAAAATAACTATACATAAAAGCAAAGGATATTGTCAATGTCACATTCATATGACCATTACAAACAATTTTAACTTTAGTGCTGATGTGTTGTCTGATAGGTAAGTCTCTTTATCCTCAGACTGGCAACCCTGTAGGGCAAAGGTTTATTAGGTTTTTAGGAGGAATTAGTGGCAGGGCTGTGTCTGGCAGAGGTTGGCACGGACAGGCTGCGTGCCACACTTGCCAGCTCCCAGCCACGGGCTGCCATTTAACAAACGTTTAGACAAACGAACATCCAAACAAATTATAATTTCCATCATAATTATAAGTTATAAAAGTTTCAAGTTATTAACTGATAAAGATCTTTGTGATAGAAACGATCGGTTCACAATTCTTTGGTTCCAAAACTGAGTTCAATTACAAATTTAAAACTCTAAGTAATAAAAAGTGTGTTTAGAATGTCAATATCGTCAGACACAGCCCTATTAAAGTCGTTAGGTTTTCGAATAGGATTCTGGGCGGATTCCTATGCAGATCAGGTATTCTGTATAAGCCAAGAGGTTTCCTTTTCTTATCCCACGTAAATTGGATCTTTGTGTTTTTACCGGCGTCATCGGGTTCCCTCTCATCTCGGAGTGTTTTCAGGGTTCCTTGATGAAGTTATTGTTGGTATTGTGAGATTGGAATTTGGATTAATGTAGTTCTAAGCGTAAATTGTGCAGTATAGAAGCTATACTTGGTTTATGGATTCTGTAGTAAAATGAATGGTGATGGATTTTCTTTACAACATAACATATGTTTATCTAATGAGTGTCACAGATGACTCAAACCCTCTTAGCAACCCTTTTAAGTTAAATGCTGATGATAGGGTCCTCGTCCAAGGAACTACCACTCAATCGTCACTACTTCCAACGCCTCTAACATTTACCACCGTACTTTAATTAAACTTAGTCCAACAACAACGATAACTTGAGGATATAGACGGCGCAGTATATACTTAGCTGTCTCGATATCGTCGATAAACGTCCATAACTAAGCCTGGGCTTCCACAGTCCGCTAGGCGATCGATTCTCGAGATATAGTCGAGTTGACTCGCTTGAGAGACGCTACCTGGGAGCTGAGACATGATTATAGCGATGGTTATTGCAAAGGGTTCAGTAGAGGTGTTTCGGATTATAATGCTCATAGTTTCTTAGTAATAGTATTAGGTTAAGACTGGGGTAATAGATGATTGGAGTTTGATGTTGTTATTATCAAGGTGATGTTGTGAGCTATTTGCTTTATAGTATAAAGTGAAATGTCTCATTAAGTTTGTGACTATGTGACTAGGTGATTTGTTGATTCTATTTGACGTGTGTCACTTCAGATAGAATCAACTAATCACCTAGTAGATATGACTATATTTATGTTTTGGTAGGTGTATGGGAAATCAAATAACGTCTCCCGCTCTGGGTTAAACGAAAGGCAGTATTAGACTTTTCCTGACTACCACCCATATGTTTTGAGCAAAAGGCAGTGTCAGTCTGTCAGAATTTCACTGTCGAAAAGGTACCTGTGTCTCTTTGTTTTCTGCGATTGCGGTGACTTTAGCTCTCAAGATATACCTATATTTAGTTATTATCTGATCATAATTTAATAGGGTGTAGGCAGAGAAATGTCTAGTAGTACCATAATGTAATATGGTGCAGACAAAGTAGTGCCGATTTCGTTTACATTTTAGAAGGAAAGGTATTCATGATAGAAAACCGTGGCGTACATACGTGAGTTTTATACGATTGTTGACAAAGAATGAGCCACATTCGCCATCCTCTGCAATGTCATAAAATGCGGAATTCACATTGTTTTCAAGAGAGAACATTTGAACGTGTCGCGTAAAATGATTTTCAAGTTTTAGTTCAGCATAATACTCTTAGGTTTAGAACGTGTATGTATGTGGATGTGATAGCAAATTGGAAATAGCTCTATCTTTTTGTCAAATCCTCTCGCCACCCACAGAAATCAGGGATGGTATTACATCCAGACGTGATAACAAAAAGCTTTTCAGGGCTTTAGAAATTTTTGCGTGTTATACGAGTTTTGAGATTTGTTTTTCCAAGGCTTATGGTCAGTTTTATCACTATATTCTGGGTTGTATATTTGGAATGCTATCTAATATTATAGATGCGAATGTAACTTCGTCTATTTGTTTTGTTGGTTTTATTAGGCTTGCGTTTGACGGCTATCTCACCTGATGGTAAGCGATGATGTGGTCGAGGCTGGAGCGCGCTTGCCTAGAAGTAACCTATTCACTCCAGATATAAAGACCCCTAGCTTGTAACGATCAGTTGTTTCTTACGTTTCTACGTCTAAGCCGCTACATTGATTCTAATCTTTAATCTATGTTCTGTGCCTAAAAATGAATCCCTAGTTCCCTCGGTCATGTGTGAACGACTGGACCAATTTCGCTAATTCTTTTTTGTTGTGTTTGTTTATTGTCAGAAGATCGTCATTGGAAATTATTTAACTATTTCACGTTTGATAGGTCATAGTGTAGACAGTATTACGTTTGGCGGGATAGCATTTTATAAGTACTTATAGATACGAGTATCTATAAGTACTTATAAAATCCTTTGTCTTGAATGACTGAATGATAGATTAATGTACAGCCTAAACCGCTGATCATAAATATTTGATTGGAGAGTATGATCTTTGCATGACGTAGTCATTCGATTAGAAGGGATTTTATGAAATTCTACCTCTAAAGAGGTGAAAAAGGGGACATTTGTATGGGACTACGCGACTACGGGGTCCGATTAACTTTAAATTGATAATAACCTAAGTAAATAAAAAAAGGTTTACATTATTCGTTTTTCAAAACTAGCCTCAAAATAGGGTTTTTAGCAGTCTTGTATTTTTATGAAAACATTATCTTGAACGAAGCCGCGGGTGCAGTGCTAGTATAAATATATCGTACGGCCCGGAGTAGGACATACTATACTTCTAATCAACATACTACACGGGTGCCGCTGTCAGAAGCTAGCTCACTCTAAACTAAAATTATAAAGAAGTAACATTGTGTAGGAAGTAATCTCTAGCTAAGCTACAAGAGGGTGCTTCAAGCTACTTACCCAAGAAAAATGCACGGTTTAAGCTCATGAGTGAAGCTGCGAACAGAAGCTTATGCTTTATATAGTGTCTGTATACTATGAAAAAAGGAACAGGTATACAGTGTCCTCTCATATCTATTAATATTGTAATAAGAAAATATTGTAGAAACAATTTTTTTTTAAAGAGTAACCATGGAGTTTCTTGCCAGTTTTTCTCCATTGGAAACCGTGTCCTAGCTTTTGACGTTTTGCACGTGCCCATGTAGGTTTATGTGAAATAAAAATATTTATAATTTTGATTGTCTTTTCATATCTTTTATTATTGTAATATAAAAATATTTTAGACACAAATTTTTTAAAGAGTAGTCAGAAATTTCTTGCCCTTTTCTTCTCCATAGAAAACGACCAATTGGAACCGTGTTTTTTTTTAATTGTTATAAATTAGTGCTTGACTGCGATCCCACCTGATGGCAGTGATGCAATTATTGATGGTGAGGTGCACTAGCTTATTAAGAGCCTATTCGCAATAGCCTTGAAGACACCTAAATTAGCTTTTGACCATTTACAAAGCCTATGTGAAGTAAAAAAAAATTGAGATAGGCACCTGTGTATCTATGTATCTATTCGTACATTTCTGTCGTATTTATGTATATTTGTGGTCGGCGATACATGGCGCCGGTCGCGGGGTCCTGGCAGGTCTTGTGGTCTGCCGATACGTACACACATTCGTTCTCATAATTGATGATCAAAACCTGACGTTGACAGATGATTTGTCTTTTGTTTTTCTTTATTTGATTATGTTTGTTATGAAAGATGAAATAGAGTTTATTCTTAGTATAGTAAATTGGCATTCAAAAAGGTTTCTCTTCATACTTTTGACGAAATTAGTTGTCCATAAGTCTTGAAGGCGGGTTTTACGTTGGCGTTTCAGTACCTTTGTCTACTTGTGTAGGTACGTACTAAGACTCCGTGTCTCTAAAAATATTTTGACTTAAATGCAAATATAATTAACTTAAACCGTGAGACAATCTCGTTTCAGTGTTAATTTATTTTTCTAAAGCAAAGCTTCTTACTGTGCACACTACACAAAGGGTTTCAAAGATATAATCCTGCTGGGACATTTACTGAGAATATTTGAAATGGACCTGTTTACTCAGGTGATAATTAAAAGACTTTAGTACTCAAGACGTTACCTTTCCCAGTAAATATGTATTTTAAAAGAATTTTCCTTGTTTTATATAATGTTCTTCGTCTTCTACTTAGCTTTTATTTTTATTGAGTTTGGTGGGTTCTTAGAAAAAGTTTAACAAGTTACGAAGGCAACTTTTTTTCCATGGTAAGTTTTCCGTTTGATCTTTGGTATCGTGACATTCTCTGTTTTCCATCTCATGCCGATGTTTTCGTTTTAATGACATTTGTTTATTTATAAACTCACATAGATAAAAAATATAAACAAGAAGAAACACATAAACAAGTAGCTGGTTGTATGGATATGCACGATAGTGAAAATGTTGAGCTGTTCGGTTATATTACTCCAGACACCTGACTTTGTTGCGAGCCTCAAGCAAGCAATATGATGTCTCATTGTCATCATTATAAGCAGACATCTCCTTGCCATATGCTTAATTTGTAAGAGTGGCTCTTCCTTTAGATTTTAATAGCTAGATTTTAAAATTTTTCAACCATTCAAGCATTTGGCTCATCAACTAAAATGGGCTTCCTCCAAGTGTTGCCACAAAAAACGGTCCTGTGCGTCTCATATCCATCGGATTCGCGCAACCCTTCTCAGGTCATCTCCATTGCATTGCATTGTCGGCCTTGTAATGTTCCCACTGTTGGGATTCAGGCCTCCTCTCTAGGAGAAGGAATGGGCTATAATCCAACTCACGAATGTTTGGTTTTAGGACATGCCGTTTTCCTCACGATGTTTTCCTTTACCGTTTTGAGAGCAGAATTGATGTTATAAATTACAAAAACTAATGCGCATGGTTAAGTCTGAACTCGTGACCTACAACTTCATCTCCATTACGAAAAGTAAATACAATGTCAAAACTCTATCATTACGGCCTCATTACCATTCTGGCATAAAATATTCGACTTCAAACTTTGCGGTAATATGATTGTAGCTGTAGCGTGATCCCGATTCCAATAGAATCTACATGATCAGGCAGCGGCATTGTTGTGTTAGTCTGTCTAGGAACTTTGGCCAAATTCCTACGCTACGTATTACTTACGACCAACTTTACTTCATTTACATAATGTATAGGGAATCTCTTGTTCTGTTAGTCGATGTAGGTAGGTATATACGTAGTTGTGTATGGAATTATTGTTTCTTGGAATTATTTGCGAGAGTATAGAGTTGTACAGTAATGAAAGTAAATAGAATATCGAAGTTGTTTTAGAGGTAATGTTGTAACTAACAATCTTTATATTATTAACTACCTATACGATGTGTCAAAACTGTTATGTAGCATTTACTGATAACTAACTCTTACCAAGCTTCGTTGTCGATACTGCCGTCACTTATTCGTTTGGCCATGATCAAAGAATATAGGATTTCCTGGGATTTCCATATCCTAACTAATATTTAGTTAATTCATATTTGTATCACTACTTCATCGTACAGTAGTGGTACAGAGGTGCACTTGATACAACATGGCAATCTACCAGTCAACGTTTGAGTTGAAAATAATACTACTACTACTTATTTTTAAATGTAAATGAGACTACATATTTTGTAGAGTAATATACATACATGTGAAAAATAAATAAAATATGTAAAAAGTACCTCTATAAATACGTAAGTAGACTTGTTTGTTTGTTATTTTAATACAATCAAACCTCTGAACCGATTATCACGTTAAGCCAAAGATATAGAGAATATAGACAAGGTCACCTTTCGCCTTTCGACGAACAATACAAAACAAAGCAACAATAACTTATGACGTGGTGTATGGTGTTGTGTTCAAGGAGCAAACTTGGCCAAAGACTAAAGGTGACATGCCCACACTTACTGCATGACGCAGGTCCTCACCAGATTTGACTGGTTTGAGAAACACGTGGATTTTACTTTCATTGTGCGGATCACCTGACTTCAGCCTTGCCGTGTTACCCCAGGTAAAGGCTTCACAAGCCTCTGGTCGGTCTCTCGGTCTGGTAGTCAGCCGCTCTTCGTAAAGTACTGGTATTCAGCTAAATCCGACTTGATTGAAAGCCAACCCCAATATAGTTTGGAAAAGGTTAGGTATGATGACGATGTACGGATCACTCGGAGGAAAACTCCCGTCCGATTCTCCTGTAACAATTTAAATAACTTCGCTCTAATTTCACATTATTTTAACTTTATCTTCAAAATAAAGAAACCATTACTTTCAAATTCCTCGTAATCTCCACAGAATAACATTAACTTTCTAAAGGAAATTGGTTCTTTAACACGCCTACACTCGTTAAGTGCTAACAAAAAGGACCGCGAGATTATTCAGAAGAGATACTATGGTCCTAGAACGTTAAAGGGCAACTGATGGAACACAGGATTTTAGTGAGTAAAAGTTTGATACTCCCTTTCCGATCCACTCAAAGTGAGAGAAGTTGTTTGACGATTTCAGAGCTCAATAAAAAGTAAATAACTCCGCCTAGCAGTTTTGTAACATATGTACAATCACACCTTTTAATTTAAATTGTCACTTACGGGATATCTTCCGTGATTCCGTAAGTGACAATTTAAATTGTGAAACAAACCGTGATAGCCTAAATCAGTGTTGATTACATCTTATATTAATAACGAGCGAGTGTAGCGGGCATCAGCCCTGCTAGGCCTCTATGGTTTGCTGAAATCTCTCGCGGGGAAAAATACGCGCCGTGGATCACTCGGGCTTGGTCCAGATAGTTACCGGATGGCGAGCTACCCATTACTCGTCATCCGCAAGCCCGAGTTACGTTGCCACAGTCAGACAGACACACATACGTAGCGGTCAAACATATAACACCCCTCCTTTTGTGTGGAGGTTTTAAAAAGAGACAAGTCGAACAAGAGGCTACCCTCACGGACTCCTGAGCGGTTCCATCGATCAACTTTAGAAATATTTTCATATCGGCGCTTTACAGGTCATTTCTTAACCAATGAACGTTCCAGTTTCACAAAAGATCCAGTTTTTGGCACTAAAGTTTATTTATCTGGTGATCTTGAGGTCGAACGCTAGGATTAGGGTTTGATTCTGAAGTCTATATATTCTAACTAATCCCTAGTTTAATACCAGCATGATATTACTACAGTCACAAATAACATTTTATTTTCTGTGCATTCGTAACTAATTTATAAAGATTATTTTGACTAAAAGCGTTAAATCTGGCTTCAAACAATTTTAGAAAAGAGTAAGCTTTTATAGAAAGCAATTTTATTTACCTTCATGTCGATTTATACGAGTACATTAAAGACAACGTAATTTATTGCTTTCGAAAATAATTCATGTCATGAGAAAGTGAACCCCGGGGCCCTGGAACGAAGACAAAGAAGCAACAGAAGTGGGTGTAAGTCAGAAATACCCTCCCGCTCCGCCTAAGAGCGGGAGAAGTCATTGGATGTTTACCCATTTAAATAAAATCACTGATCATTCAACTTAAAAAATCTATCACTGATAACCTGCAAAACCATCACAAAACAGTAACTTAACACCGTATAATCCAGCAGCAATCGCCCATAAACATCAGGGGCCACCCGCGCTAAGCTTTCTCGCCATTTTCTATAAAATATGCATTTTTACCCGAACGTTATTGAATCCGCCGCTTACCTACCTGCGTATAATAAGGCCGTGTACCCACCGCGCATAATGTAGCCGCTCTGGACACTTGGGAGCGCTGTCAATAACTTATTAGTTAGGATGTGGACGCCAGGGTTCGGAGCCACTTCGCTCCGAGTGTGTTGTCTTATAGTCTAGTTACGAGAGTGTGTTCTGTGCTTATAATATTTAATGTAACGTGATAGATTTACGGTAGTATCTCTGTGTTGAAAGGTAGTTTTGGTATTAGTTTGAATTTGACAGAATATGGTAGGGTTTCTGTGGTTTTGGACGACTCAATGGTTTTTTAGTTTTGTTTTTAGGGTTCCGTAGCCAAATGGCAAAACGGAACCCTTATAGTTTCTCCATGTCTGTCCGTCCGTCCTCGCTTAATCTCTGTGACCGTTAGCTCTAGAAAGCTGAAATTCGGTACCAATATGTATGTCAATCACACCGACCAAGTGCAAAAATAAAAATTGGAAAAAAATGTTTTATTAAGGTAGCCCCCCTACAAGTAAAGTTGAAAACGATTTTTTTTTAAATTCAACCCTAACGTGTGATGTGTTGTTGGATAGGTATTTAAAAAATGAATAGGGGTTTACTCAAATAATTTTTTGATAATATCAATAATTTCGGAAATAATCGCTCCCAAAGTAAAAAACAATGTGCACCCCCCCCCCTCTAACTTTAGAACCATAAGTTTAGAAAATATGAAAAAAATCTGGAAAGTAGAGCTTTATAAAGACTTTCTAGGAAAATTATTTTGAACTTGATGGGACGAACAGTTTTTGAAATGTTGGGACACTTATTGTGACGGACGGGAAACTACGGAACCCTACACTGAGCATGGCCCGACACGCTCTTGGCCGTTTTTTATTTGTTATAAGCCAGTGCTTGACCGCGATCCCACCTGATGGTAAGTATAGTGATGCTATCGTTGATCGTGAGGCGCACTAGTTTATTAACGTTTGAATCCCCAACCGGTCCTATGAGACCGCGCTGTTATTGTTTTACTATTGTGTCTCGTTTCGCGGGTATCTGAGTAATTAAGACCCTTGAAGACGCCTAAGTTATAATCGGCCGGGAATACTGTCTGACTCAATAATATTGTTTTGTGTATCTCTCTTTCTCATAAGTTGAAAATGTAGATGTAATGTTTTAAAGCCACTTAACTTTAAGTTATGCCTACATTGTTTTACTTGTATTTTATACGTTAGGTACACGTTTGTTTTCCTTGTATATTCAGTACTGTCACGGTAATATTTCAATCTTGAAAGTGAATGTTGGAATTTATATGATTTTGAAAGTAATGACTCTGAGAGGGTAAGATCTCTGCAGTTTTTCGTGAAAGTTCGGCTAAAAAATAATCTGTTGAAACAAGTATAATTATCTTACTCGCTTACTTTAATATTATATAGGCAAATGTTTGTGAGTATATTTATTTCTTTTTCACGCTTGAACAACTAAACGGATTTGAGTGAAATTTGGCACACGGGTTGGCCTTGTCTTTATCACACTCGTAGTATAGGTACTTTTTATGTCGACCGTCCAACGCGCCTTTGGCAACTTGTGACTTGTAAATTATGCTGTTATGTTATGAGGTAATTTGACTTTGAGTAATAATATAGTATTAGTTAACATAATATAATAATATTCCACAACTTTCAAGAACGTGTTATGGGTACTAGACAACTATATTTCTAAATAAATACATGCCATAGATAAAATACACCCAGGCAAAGAACAAATGGTCTTAAAGTAAATGTCAGTATTTGTTTTTAAATATTCAAAACTCTAAATATCCTGCCATCTAGAGTTTTGAGTACTTAAGTTGGTAGAGATGCTGTTTGAAGTGAAGGAATTTGAAGGGAACACTCATCTCACAGTCAAGAACTTATAGGTAAGTGAGGATGTAGAGGAATGTGATGGATGTACGTTACAAACTAAGAAGTTTTGACGATGTTGTCTTATAAGTGAGGTACATACATGTATCCAATGGTTTAGAATCATGATCATCATCATTTTGCCGAAAGACATTCACTGTTGGACATAGAACACCCCACAAGTGTCACCACAACAGTCCTGTGCGTCTCGTATCCAATGAATTCCCACAGCCCTTACCAGCTCATCAGTTCTCCTTGTAGGAGGTCTTCTAACGCAGCGTCTTCTGATACGCGTCCGCCACTCCAGAACCTTTCGGCCCTAACATTCATCTGTTCTGCGACCTATGTGCCCTGCTCATTGCCATTTAAATTTGGCGATTCTTCGTGCTATGTCGGTGCCTTAAAATAGTGTATACTTTCTGGTACAGTTTTTGTTGTTTTTGGCGTAACATTTAAGATTCGGCTTCCTGTTTGGAGCTACTGAAGTACAAATTTAGTTATAAAGATTTATTCCTGTTTATGAAAAACAGCAGTGGTTTGACTTACTCTTTCCTCGAAATGAAAAGCCTTACAAGTTAAGCTTTTACAGTGAATTCTAAAATACATGGTTTTGTAACCGTAGCCGAGATTTTCAAGTGAAAAGGCTAGCGACCGGGACATTAACAAGGCGGTGTTTATAGCAAGTCAGTTACAATTAATAACAGCCTTTGCGAGAATTATTACTCTAACAGAGTTACTATTATAATAAGAGGGGTACGGTTGCCAAGAAAAGTTACTAAGCGTATTAATGGAAAATAGTAGGTAGGGCCTTTTACCGTTTTTTTTTTATTTCATGAATCCCCGACCAGTCTCATTGGACCGCGCTGTTATTGTTTTACTATTGTGTCTCGTTTCGCGGGTATTGATAGGTTAAGTCAGCCAATTACTTCCTGGGCGGGTGGAATGGTGTGTCTAGTCTTATATTCTTTTATTCTTTATTGTACACAACATTTTTCACAAACAGTAAATAAAAATAGGACAAAGTAGTGATGTATACAGGCGAGCTTAACCCACAATTGGGTTGTCTTACAGCAAACCTTAAAGAAATTTTATACACGAAGACAACTTATAAGCTTAAGGGCCTGTTTCACAATGTCCGAGTAGGCACTACTCACTGAATAAATTCAAAAATTTGACAGAATTTGTATGAAATTATCTGTCAAGTAAGATACTCGAAACTTAATCATAGGTGGTGAAATAGGCCCTTATAATACTTAAGCTACTCGTAATAGACGCGACAAACGTGGGTGTGTAGGACTTTTACTGACTAAAACCAATTCTGTATTCCTTCTTTGCCTAGCGTTTTAGTACCCCGGGTTTCCCTCCATGGCCTCAATAGGCTTCGACCCTGAGGTGCTGGGTCACTAAGGTATTTTTTTATTGCTATAAACTAGTGCTTAACTGCAATCCCACCTGATGGTAAGCAGTGATGCAATCGTTGATGGTGAGGCGCACTAGTTTATTAAGAGCCTATTCACTCTAGCCTTGAAGACACCTAAATTATAATCGAATTGTAGACATCTCTTTGAGACGCGCGTGGAAAACCACGCGCCGTTAATGATGATAAAAGTATTTTAATATAGTTTTTTAAAACATCGTTATTAAAACCAGTGACTATCGAAAATTAAGTAATTTTCCTCTGTTAAAACTTTCTAGACGATACTATGATTTTTGGTAAATTCAAACTAATAGTAGCCTAGAGGGTTATTCTAGACTATTGTTATCATAGACTAATATAATCAGACTTCAACTTTTTACGAGTACGAAATAAAAAGACTTTTTTGTGCTAAAAGCTTGTGTTGCCAACTGTACCTATTTATATCGCGATAATTTATGGCCAAAGCCGAATGAATTTGTCACAACTATATTTTATTAGCGACCGAGTAATAACTGGGCCACAGCCCACGCTTTTATTTTTTAATTCTAGTAATTTATTATTTTAAAAATAACTTATTATGTGATTCAATCGGTTATGGAAATAGTTTTAATTATTCAAGTAATTAATTTTGTACATAAATAAAGTAAGAGCACAACTTATGAGTTGTTGGTTGTGGGTTCAAACCCAGCCAGACGCCTTACTTTATGTATTTGATTTCATTCATACTGCTCTCAAAACGATGAAAAAAAACATCGTGAGGAAACCTACATATCTTCCACTCAAAAATTCGGAGATTAGTGACATCCACCAACTCGCACTGGGCCCGCGTGGTGGATTAAGATCGACCCCTTCCTTCCCTCTCCTAGATTCTCATTAACTTCTCAGTCTGAGTCCCAGCAGTGGGAACATTATAAGGCTGATTCTAAGCTATAAATAAAGTGCTTATTCTTAGAAAATTTATTTTTAATACAATGTTTTTGAAAACAAAACCTGATGCGGATGACGCTAGGAAACTTTCCGTACTCACTTACAAAGATAACGTCTCATTTATTAATTTAACTTGTTACGAAGTAATTAAATCTTGGGAACTCTCTCCTGGCGCTCATTTGCTTGCAAGATCAGGTTCTAAGTCATTAACAGCTTATGTAGAAGACAAAGAGAACTTTCTGCTTCGCAATAAGTCAACGATCACAATTATTTGTATACGTTTTCTTTGTTCTATAACACAAACGCAAATTAAACACATTCATATAGACTAACTTTATTATTACGAACAAAAAATGCTATAAGAATTCGTAGCAGCGTAGCGCGTAGCGAGCGTAGGTTGTTCTACGGCGCGCGGCAGGCACGTAGCGCCTAGTCTGTAGGCTCTACGCCGTGCTACGAGGCTACGAGGTTACGAAGCTACGCGGCTGATAGGCTACGAAAGCTCATAACGCTACGTGTCGTGTATTCGTTGTCCCTATTCCTGGGCTTTTGATAAAGCGAAGATAAATTTTCATAAAATGTCTAGAAACTATTCTAAGTTTTACATAGTTTCAAATAGATATTATGAGTAAAATGTCGAGAATTTTTGCGCAACATGCTTTGTTTCTTACTGTGATGAAAATTTTCTTCTCATATCAAGGTTAGAATTAATTTGAAAGTCAGCAAACGACTGGTCAGATAAGTTTATGTAACTGTTAAATACGAGTAGCTTCAACCTCGTTGAAGTTTCAGTTAACTGGCTACTGTAGCTAAAAGTGGTTGCAGACAATTGCAGTACAAAAACTTGTAACACAATTTAATTAAATTGAATTAACAAACAATGGCGGACAAACTGTTAAGAATGCAGATTTTTTTTGTAGTTTGGCAATCATCAGAATAACTTCTCCCGCTCTTGGGCGGACCGAGAGCTGTCAGACTTCCTTTGCTGATTGGTACTGACTAAAACGGGGTGGCCGTTCTTTGCCTTCGTTCTAGGTTGCCGGGTTTTCCTTTCGAAAACCAATCCATGGTGCCACAGGCTTCGACCCTGCTGGGCCCCTACTGTTTGCACATGATCTGCATGTTATCGGGAAAGTTCTAAGCTAACAGCGTGAACCAGGCTTGCGCCGCGGCGCTGCCCGCGCTTGGCACGCGCCGCGGCGTCGCTCGCTCGTTGCGGACGAGATAAATCCTCGTGCGGACAGTTGTTCTACCCCCCCCCCCCTCGCTCCCTCCACTTGTTTGTCGCCGCCTCACGTTTTTGATTTAAGTTCGCGCAAAGGTTCCTCCGCGCCCGCGCCTCCTCATCGCGTCGATAATCTCGCTTCACCTATAAATCTGTTTCGGTTCGCTTTACGGTAATGTTTCCTGTTTATTTTCTAACGCTGATTTGAAAGGGAAAACGGTTTAATGGTTACGGGAGCTCGCTTTTCGTGTATTTTTAGAGCGCGAATTTTAGTTTTGGTATCCTTTGTTTACGTATGAGAATGAAACCAAACCACAGAGTTACAAACGCGCTGCACGCAGCCAGTGTAGTGCTCGCTCGTTCCGTCTTTTCCTTTTTATCCAGCGTAATGAGTACATCTATAATCAGGGTTCATCGCTCGCTCGTGCTTCGCGACCTCGATGCAAATCCGATATCATTGAATATACATGACATTTTCCTAACATTAATACGGCATAAAAATGTTAATAGATTGTAGAAGGAAGGAACGGGGAAACAAATGTAGTAGAGAGAAGAGTCCGACTGGACGCTGTAGGACCTCTGGGGGTTGATTAAAAACCCAGTGCACAAGGCCGCTTCGAATCCGTATTATTTTGCATAAAAACTCTCGAATAAAATATGGCCGGTCCGCATTCATTGAATATTCAGCATCGAGCTATGCCCGGATTAAAATAATATTTTATGACGACGACAGGAAATTAAATCTTTTCTATTGTTTTGTCACCTAAACGTTAAACAATGGGGAGAGATAAAGCGCGTACATTCGCGAATGAAAAGGTGCGCCCTTGTAGTGTCGGCGAGAGGCTTTTCATCTGTGAATTTAAGATGTTTTAAAGAAAACAAAGGAGTCTTGACGCTGATTAGAAAAGTTTTAGCGTTGATTTGCATAGTTGTGTTTGTGTAGCTGCGGGGCCTCGTGGATGCGTGGGAGCGGGGGGCCCCGGTGCGGGTCAACAGCGCTGTCGGGCGTGATACGGGTTAAGTGTGGGGCCCCGAGATCGGCGACCGGTAATGGTCGGGATCGCTGATTGCATCAGGTTCTTGAGATAGCGATCTTGCGCTTGATTTTGTGTACACGTTTACAAATTGCTTTCGATGTTCTATCGGATGAAACAAAAGCAAATGTAACATGTAGAATGTTAGATTGTTTGGCGTGGTGTACCTACGCTGTTGTTTTTAATTTGAACCTATCGCAAATATTTTTAGTTATTTTTGCTCAATAATCAATCCGGATTGGCCTTGCGTGTAGGATTACAACTCTCTTTTAAAGCGTTGTCAAAGTAGTGGGAATATTATAAAGCTGTTGGCCATTTTACTATAAAATCAAATATGTTATTAAAGTTAAATACAATGTTGAAGTTAAATATTAAAAACATATTTCACTAAAACATTATCCCTGATTGCAGGCCTGCAACACAGCTAATCCCAAATTAAATACTAGTAATATTAGACGTATGGCGACCACAGTATAATAATTACAGTCGGACCGTGTGTTACTAACATGTTCATAAATAACGTTCGTGTAACAATTCCAGGCGATGCTATTTAATTTGTCCAATTATACTGGTTTACACGACACGGCGCCGGTAAATATTGTCACAAACGACAATTTATACAAGCCATTTAATATAACAATGTTTAGAAACAATCACGTGATACGGCGGATAGGATCTGGACTTTCAATGAGGCTACATTGTGTTGATTCACGTTCAAATCATCTACAATGTCAGGAGTGATTGGCTATTGTTGATCTAATTTTGTTTCATTGTATCACGCGTATGACCACTATTTCATTTGTCAACAATGGAGCACACAAATGTCTGAAATCAACATATTTTCTTTTGATTCTAAAACCTCCGGTTATATTTATTAGAAAATGTACTCCGTTGCGAAATAACACTTCTTAACTGTACACAAAATGTATTTATCTATTTAAACTTTATACAGTAAAGTGGTGGTACGTAGGCGGACTTAATGCAACAAGGTAGTCTCTACCAGACAACTTTTTGGTTAAACAGACAAAGTGGAAGGTCGCACAATGAATAAAAATAAAGAACAGACTTTTCGAATATTTAGATTGTGGTATCGTTAAATTAAGTTGTTCAAGTAAGTAAAATACCCGTATTATGCTAATATTATAAACTAATTAGTAAATACTATGATAACTATTAACGTTTGAATACCCAACCGGTCCTATTAGTCCGCGCTGTTATTGTTTTACTATTGTGTCTCGTTTCGCGGGTATTTGAGTAATTAAATCAATATAATTAAGAAAATGAATAAATGAAATGCTATTATTCCATTCCAAAAACAAACTATATCTACAAAATACTCTCAAGTTGCTTGCATACGAATTAGATCTCACTCAAATCTAAAACTAAACATTACTACATCGACCTTAAAAAGCATTTGATTGCGTAAACATAAAAACGTACAAAAATATATATGTCTGGAACAGGCACAATCACTCTCGGCAGCGGCGGGCGTGACCCTTCAAACACGCGTCGGTACACACTAGTCTATTCTTCGCACACTGAGTAATCACGCACCTGTGCTGCTGTCACGCAGATTATGATCGATCGTGACGAGATACCCTTGTGTTACTGTCACGCTGTTTTAAGTAGGCCATGCCTGGGATGTGGGTACTTGAAGTTTTGTCATCTGTTTCTGTTTATGATGTTGTAATGCTACTATTATTTCAGTACAAGAGTGAGAGAAATTAAGATTACAGACATGACCGATATCATTATCCTGTTTCTAGACAGGAAACTTGATTGTATTAAAAATGTGTCCACTAGTAAAAATTTGGGGATAAAGCATAATGGGACTTGTAATGTTTCCACTGCTGGTACTTAAGCCTCTTCTCTAGGTGAGGAAACGGGCCGTAATCTACCACTCACAGCGCAAGATTGGTGGATGTCACATGCCTTCGAATTTTTGGTTGTAGCGCATGCCGGTTACATCACGATATTTTCTTTTACCATTTAGAGCAGTGGTGATAAAATAAACCTACAGCTATTAAGTCTTGACGATAACCACTGGGCCACCACTACTCGTAAAATGCTGTAAAAATATATTAAATACTTTTAAATTTAAAACAGTTCTCTTAAATTTATAACGTGTAGGTATGTCACTTTAATATAAATAAGAAGAAATGATAGACACAGCACAAACCCGCAAATGGATTGCTAAAGTTGTAACCTAAATAATGAAAACCTTTTACAGAAATCAATGTCCCGATCACATTGTTGGCTATTCAAAGAGAGAGACTGAAGCCATATTAATTATTCGCAAACCCAACGTTTCTAGGTCACTAGTCATCCATTAGAATAATCGCTAAGGTTCCTATTTTTATGTCGTTACAAGAATTTTAATTCCAATGTAAACAAGATGTTATTTGTCAAACGTCCCGAGGGATGCCTTGTCACAACTTTGTCACGCGTTTACCTTAATTTTTCGTAATTTAATTTTTTTCATTTAAAATCCACTGGTTTCACGGTCACGCTGTCAGCGCATAAGTGTCGTGTAGCGTGACAATCGTAATGTGATATTCACAAGCAGGTCACGCTGCGTCCCAATGCTCGCCGGGACAGTTTGGTACGCTGCGTAATTAGGTGCCGCTGTCCCGCTCCCGGCACGCTCCTTACACTCGGAGCGTGACAAATGAGTGTTCACTATGTTGACGATTTAAAACATCCTTTGTATAACTGTAGAAATACAAAAATTTAAAAAGACTAAAGAATTAAATATGGGATTGATTTTAAGTGCAACCTCGCAAACTTTTACTTAATTCTCTAAAAAGATTTTAACTCAAACCATTAAATTCATCCATAAGTGATTTCGTACTTACTTAAACTTTTTCATCACCTTTTCCAACGTTTATCTAAATCTCTTAATGCATTTTAAAAGCTGGACTTTTAACCTGATATTGGATTTCTAATTACAAATTCAATCCCCACGACAAAAACGTTTTCTCTCTAATTCTGAAAACTTAAGTAAAAACATAATGAATCCAAAGTTTTTTGAAGATCAGACGATAGTTTAGAAACGAACTATTAATATTCTGCAATTTACTTTTTATACAAATTCAATCTAAAACTTTAATTCGTTCGTAAACGGTTCGAATTCAAAATTTTCTATTAGTTGTTACTTGTGAAGACGCTCACTCGTAACTTTCGGCTGGAGATGTGCAAGTTTAGCAACATTTTAGCGCCCCGACTTTACTACGTAGATACATTTTACAAGTAAAAGTTTTAATAAACTTACTTTTTAACTCGGCGCGTATAAAAATATTAGCATTACGAATTCAATTTTCATTTGAATATGAGAACAGGTTATTTTTCGAGATGAACAAAGTTACGTCGAATTTCCTGGAGATTTATTATGCGCTTAAATTACATCTTTGCGGGAGCAAGCAGAATAGCCGGGGCTAAAACGCTGCTTGAACTCATGAAAGGTACAGTCAACAAAGGAGGCCAGTAATCGGGGTCGTTGGATATAGGTAGTTAAAGATTTTATGAAATGAATTTTAATTTCACCATTGAGTTTACTATGAATTTAATATGTACTCGTACAATTTATTTTATAGTTCCGAAGATTCCGTTATTTCCTTCGTGTTAGACTTTAAACCTCTCAGAGAGGAATGGGAGCCCCCGTGAGGGGCCTTCGTCAACCTTACCCAAGCTGTCTGAAATTACCCATCAAGGCGTTTATATATTTCAACGCATAGTATTAAAAGGAAAACACAACATTTCTCCAATAATTATGAAACACAATTTGGTGAGTATTTATACATTCTGGCAGGTATTTTGGCTAAGTAGTAAAAACGTTCATTTCTGGTAGGCATAAAACAGGAATTTAATTATGTTTCATATCCATCTATCGAGCTCTATGAAAACTTCAACTACATTCGAGTACCCAGGTTACTTATTTTCTTTGTTGACTGTACATAATATATGTATGTATTAAGTGGTTTAAAGTTTCAGAGTATCTTTGGTACTAGGTATACTATTGTGCAGCTATACCATTTCTGATAAAATTTATTAACTACACAATACTTTCTCCAAATACTCGTTTAATATATCGACTATATTTACGGGTATATTTTCGCCAGTGACGCTCACATATGAGTAACGACGCCGATGCGTCGTGCGCGGATAAATCCGAACATTTGACTGGTGGAGACAAATCGTAAGAGATTTGTCTCGGCCCCCTCTCGTGTGGTGCATTGTTACGTCACGGGCTGATGGAGAATATGAAGTGATTCGAGAGGGAGAGGATTGAGGAATGTTTCTATGAGTTTGGTACTGGTTTTGTACTTGATTGGAGGTTCATTGTATATCCATGCTGTAACTTTCATAATATTAAGTCTTTGAGACACGTCGGTTATCTTGACGGTTTTAAATGTCTATAAAATAAAATAAAATAAAAAATGTTTTTATTTTACATAGGCCTACATGGGCACTTATAAAAAGTCGAAGCTAGTGCACGGTTCCAAATTGGTCGTTTCCTATGGAGAAGAACCGGCAAGAAACTCCATGGTTACTCTTTTCAAAAAAAATGATTGGGATGTGGCGTTACTCCTCAGACTATGTCTCAATTTTCGCTTTGTGCTGCATATTCTGTCTTGTTTTTACATGAAGAACTATTTCAGTTAAGGATGTTTACGTAGTATGTTGTAAATATTAGACAAAAAAAAGATTATTTGACATCGATTCTTTCTGTTTTGCACTTTAAAAATCAAAAACGTATAGATATTTTGGTATATCTGTTTAGGTATTGCGTTGGGTTTATCTTCTGTAGAAGCGACATCTCTTTTGAGACACATCTCTGTGCTACGTCCTTGGTTTTCGACACCCTTTAAGCAAGTAACCGCTGGCTACTTTTGTTGTGTTCAGGTGCTTTGTTGATCCATCATACGCCTTATATTGGTTAGTCTCGATACCCTCGTATGATCAGTAAAATTGTAAAAAAGCTTGCCGCTGCTAATAACGTCATCCACACGAATGTAGAAAATTGATTTAAGGGAATACTCCCCGGATAAAAACTATCCTTTGTGCTATTCCAGAACATGGTCTACCCGTGAGCCAAATTTCATCCAACTCCGTACAGATGTTCGATCGTGAAGAAGTACCAAACATCAACAACCTTTACAATATTAGCATGATTCTTGTCACGCACCTCCCTTAAATGAGTTCAGAGCACACCCTCATACCTCCTCCCTTATTTAGTAGCCGGAAAGAATGATCCTCCCCATTAATATGCGTGCACAGCAAGATCAAGTTCCTGAAACAGGAAGCTGTGGCCAGGAATTCCAATATTGTAGCTTCGGAAGTGAAGCAGGTAAATATTACGGAGCAAGACACTCGAGTTTTATCAGAAAGGGTTCTTCAGATCGAGCACTTGTTCCCTTACGGCTTTGTGCCTGTTATTCTTATTTTGTTACTCGAGCCTTTTCGAGGGCTTTGAGGTTTTTATCTGGGTTATTGTTAATTCTTTGTGGTTTGGAGTATGCTTTCCTGGTTTGATTTGGTTGGTTGATTGAAAATAAATTTGGATGTTATTCTTTTTCGTTATATTCCGCTACCTTTGTATGGTTTCGAATAATATACGAGTGTTTGCATGTAATTTGATACGATATTCTATTTAAGATGTTCCACATCTTGTATGTTGCTAAGGGAATCGTTTATCTCGGTAAGTTCATGGGATGCGGATGAATGGAGAGAGACATTCAGGCCAAAGAAAACATGGATGGATTATGTGAGAAGTGATTTGAAAGAAAGTGGTAGCGTAACTGATAATAGAACAGAGTGGAATAAAACATGTAACAATGAAACAAGGGCAGAAAGATGATGATGATTGGTTATACACAATAGAAATATGTACCTGTGCTTGGTCACTAATTTAGATTTTCATCTTCATTCATTTTTATTGAGCAGGTTTACAACCATTGTCTAATCCTTTCACAGACAAGCACATTCACAATCTCTAACCCATAGAACACTGCCTATATTATGTTACTATTTTGGTATACAATAAAGTTTACTCTATTCTATTAATCAATCTGCCTTCTTTCATGCTTTTTTTTTTCAAACCGTCAAGGGTTAGGGTTGGCCCGCACACGTTATAAATTGCGCGGTAGTCACGGTGCGAACTCTTTTGTTCCGCGCCAGAGTTCAATGAATACTATATGAGTTCGTGCTGTGGCAGCCCTGCGCGGATGTCAGCCTTCTCAAGGTTTTTCGGCGTTCGTATTAACATTAGATATTAATATGAGCGGCATTTGTTTCATGTTTGAAGAGTCTGTGAGCAGATGTTTTAAGGTCATGTGTGTTTACTGTCAGTTGATGTTTTGTATTGAATTATGTCGGTTGTTTCATTTTATAATATGACTTAATCTGCCAGCGGCTTCACCCGCGTGAAAGTAGAATAAATAAATAAAAAATGTTATAAATAAATAGCCTGGTGTTACTCAGTGAAGAAGGAGCTTTCTAATGTTGAAAGAATTTTTGAAATCGGTCATGTAGTTTTTGAGTTAATTGTAACAATCAATCTTAAAATGAAAACCTTTCCTCTTTTGTTTAGATAACATGGGGATGAATTTAATTCATAAGGTACCCTTTTCTTGAAATAGATATTGACATTTTATTTTTCTTTCTCCCTGTCATGGTATCTGCATTCAAATGGGTAATGTTATGTTTATCCACACAATCTCAAACCGCAAAACTTAATAGCAGTAACTAAACAACCCCATCAACTGTATATCAAAAACACTTTTAACCGCTTGTCATAACTCGTATCCAGATAGTTTTCCCGGAAGTATTCACCCCCTACATAACTAATTCCACGAACACATTGTATCATATCACTCCGACAACAGCATCCACAATGTAACGAACTCAATCAAACTGATTAGGAGGGACATTAAAAACTCGCAACAAATGAAGCCCACCCCCTACCCCTGACGCTTTACGACCCCCAAATAAAACTGTTTCATTTTATATTTAAACTGTCTCATACACTGTTGGTGTGTAATTTAGTCGCTTTTCGAGTTTACTTTGTTGTACCCTTTTTTGGAGATAAGTACTTGGTTGTGTCACGTTTAGTACCGGGAAAAAAGTAGAATGCCATAACTGTAGGAGTCAGGTGAAACGATATGGATCATTAGTTCATGTTGTTACATGTTATTGCTTTGCCTACTTGGCGTTATTCCAAAGTTATGGTTAGTTTAAATAGTTACCCGACCTCGATTGCTGGCTACGGTAGGCGTGGGCTTGTGGACGATGAGCAATAGGTAGCTCACTATTTGGCCGTACGAACTATGCCGGAGTCATCAAAAGCGCGTAGTATTCCACGCCCGTCTTACAGAGATGTCAGCAAAACCATGGGGTCTTAGTAGGGCCGATCCAAAAGAAACCTGCGGTCCTAAAACGCAAAGTCTTACTAAAGGACACAGGTGTGGTTTATCTAGTAAAAGTCTAACATGACCTAGTTCAGGAGAAGGCATTTGATTATGTCTAACCTCAAAAAACAAACATAAAGAAATATTTCAGCTCTAGAATGTCTTTGTGCAACGAGAATGCTGTCTCTTTGTCTTTAGCTAGACTTTTCCATATTAATCCGTATAAACGTGTCGTATTTATCATGACATGTTTGTGCAGTACAACATAAAAGTGTTTCATGAATAAAATGAATATATTATTCACTATAATCAAAGTTCTCATTGCCCCAAATAATGTTCAACGTGACCCATATTTGCTTAAATAAAATAATGTAGGTAATTTTTCCGAAACATTTACTAACGAACGGTATATTTTATTTCACCGAATACAGTCCTTCGTAATAAAACCGACATTATCTGTAGACTCAGGTATTTTCATGATATATCTGTGCCTTTATAAAAATGTTATTCAATAACGGTGACCTTAAAGCGAAAAGCGCTTCAGAACAAAGTATGGGAGCAATAACAAGCGCTGGATCGCTGCACGCCTCATTTTGATTGTACTCATTAAGCCTCTGCAACTGCACATATTGCCTCCCAACCTCTCGACCTTATTTCGTGAACAATAAAGGCTGTTTTTGTGTGCTGTTACTGTGTAATTAAGTATCTTTGTATGGAGTACTATCCAAGCAGCATAAGCTTTTGTTCCGTGAATTGTATTGAGAGTATTATCGAATGTTCTGTGCGATGTTCTTCTGTTTTCAAATAGCTGCATACAGGCACGTTTGATGTATGTACACTGCAGAGAGCATTCATTGGCCGTACAATGGTAGTACTGCCAAATAAAGATCAGACTAAATATACATACTTGTAAGGAGGTATTTGCAGCCACAGCATTTGCGTTTTGAGCTGTCAACATTTCTAAAACTTCTTCGTAGTCGTGCACAGACAGAATGGTCGTGGTCATGTTTCGGTCGAATCCTGCGAAACCGCCTCTTTCGCGATATGACGCCATGCAGTTCTATTTGGCGGATTGGGAGTTATAGTTTATGCTGCAGTGTGTAACGGATTTGATGAGGTCAGTCCACCGTGTTGGAGAGCGTCCACGTGATCTTTTGCACTTAACTTTTCCTTGCACCACCAATCGATCCATCGATTCCTCGTTACGGGTGATAATGCCCGAAGAACTTGAGGATTCGTATTTGCACAGACGATGATAATTCTTGAACATCAGAGATTAAAGATAGAGATTAAGAGTTAAATCAACACGTGGAAGCTTGCCTATAGACAGTTCCACGTGTTTCTTCTTAGAGGTCACCATAGAAACAATCTTGAGACTTGCTTGTTGGCAATCAGAGCCAATTCAAAGGTTTTCTTCAGTATATAAAGAAAAATTATTACTTAGAAAAAACATCTTTTGTTCCGTATAATCTATGTTGGACGATGATTTTTATTTGTCCTAGGATTAGGTCTGTTACCAGGATTCAGGATTTATGGGACTTATTTTAAGTGTAGCCATTGTTCTTGAAGGAACTTTGTGGGGTTTTAGTCGTTAAAAACCTGACACCAGACTGGGAGAAATACGTAATTACTTAATTTCCCTCGTAAAAAAATTAAGGATTCAATCAAATCATCTTTTGTCTAACGATAAATTAAGGATTTACAACCAGCTTTCTACATTTACACAAACATTTCATATTCATAATTCATGGAATTATGTAGTTAACCTTTATACAAATGCAATATACTTTTTTAACATGAAAAGGACAAACTAATTTTTAATTAATCCAGAACTACAAAGTGCCAATCACACTGATTTCATTAAACATTAATTATGTGACAAACTTAACATAAAAATAAAACAACACAAATAAACAATAATATTAAGTCTCTCATTGAGTTTTCTCGTAAATCACTTGACAAAAATACTTCACTAGTTATTGTAAGTACGAGTATCTATTTATAAAATGTTTAATGACAAGTTCTCATGAATGAATAAGTCTATGAAAAGCGAAAGTTTCACGAGCTGTAAGACACAAACACGCAAAGTGTTAGTGTGTGAGTGTTAAAACTATGAAATTTACAAATTATTTTTTTTATTTAATTAAAACGACAAAATGCCAATTAAACTGATTAAATTAAATACAAATTATCAGACATACCTAATATAAAAAAAACAACAGAAACAATAATTAAGTGTCTCACTATGTTTTCTCGTAAATCACTAGACAAAAATACTTCACTAGTTATTGTAAGTACGAGTATCTATTAATAAAATGTTTAATGATAAGTTTTCATGAATGAATAAGTCTATGAAAAGCGAAACTTTCACGAGCTGTAAGACACACACACGCATAGTGTTAGTGTGTGCATGTTATTTATAAAGCAATTAAATGCGCTTGCGACGCAAATGAAGTGTTCGCGCGAACAACGATGTGCGGTTAATCGCGCTTTATTTTGAGACGGCATAAATACCTGTGTTGGAAGTGTTGGATGGGCTTCGAGATTTGCTCTCTTTGGGGTGATTGCAGTGTTAAAGTTAAGTGGATGTTTTGTATCCATCGCCGTCGGCTTATAGTGGCGGAGTGATGAATATAAGTTAATCTTGGGCTGTTTAAGTCGGTTTTTGGATCTTGTCTGCTGGAATCACTCAGCGTAAACGAAGATGGTCGCTCTTAATTCATGCTGTAAATATAAATAGTAGTTTTTTTTCTGTCTTAGTCCATTTGTATGGATGAGCTTTTTAACGATTTCGAAAGCACAACTCCACAACTCTCACGCTGAGCCTTGGTTTATGCTATGATCTGGAACGAGAGAGAATAGATTAAGCTTTCTTCTGTGAAGTAGTTATGCTAGCGATTGATGCGGTCGTAAGAGTGAAGGAACGTAATAGTATATCCTCACGCATCAGGGAGCGCAATCGCGATCTATGACCATCGTAATCAAGGGCTTGTGGATGATGAGTAATGAGTAACTCATCCGCAAAGGACTGAGCCCCCAGTATTCGATGGTCTTTAGTATTCCCCGCACGCCTCAAAGAAATGTCAGTAAAACCGTAGGGCAATAGGGTATTTTTGAAAAGTAAACCCATGTACAACAGAACAGAATCTGAAGGATCATAGATAAGTTTGGTCATTAAAATTCAATAAAAGTCCACCATAAAGCAGGAGAAGTTATAAAAAAACACTCCATTATGCCTTTAAAAGCCTTTTAATAAATCTCATAGGCGCCGAATACCAATAATATAATTCCACATTGTCTTCACATATCAGTTTTACAGATATCTTTCAGCTTTTCATAACAATTCCAATAATAGTCTCCGGCATCGGCACTCAATATTCCACTCATCCCATTCATTCAGAGCCGTATTGTTTGAGCTATAAAATCAGACGGTGTCCTAATTAAAACGCTGTTTAATTTCATGTTATTACAGCTGACCCATTATCTTGAGATTAGCGACGACTAAAAGCGAGTTAAAAGTCATTAACTTCACATTTTTAACTCGAAGGGTGAGAGAGTTCTAGTTAAAATGACTGGTGGCTTTTGAGATTGTCTATGTTGAGAGCTGCTAGTTCATTATCTCGAGGGTATAGTGTTCAAACCCAATAAGTGTCGAAAAATCAAAAATCGTTTTATTAGTGCATCTTAATGCATTTTTGACGCTCTTTCCAGTGGTCTAATCCAATAAGTGGAATTCGCAGTAGAAACAAAGTTACGTTAGGTAATAACCCAATAAAGTCACCGTGTTTAGCCAATACTTAAAAACTCGTACCCTATAAAGCGTGTTATCTTGTTAGATAATATTTTTATTTCACGCTTAAACCAAATAAAGCTTATTATTGGCATTGAGTGTTCAATAATTTCAACTAAAATTACCCAACGGCTTCGAGGCAATAATCACTATTTGTACTTATTGGGTTTTACCTTTAAATACGTAGATAAAAAAAAACAAACAAAACCAAAAGCTAAATCAAAACAAATGTATTTGTCGGGTTTTATTATTCGATTATATTTAAAAAGAAACAAGTTATGTTTAGTTATATGGTACTATTGTGGTATTGTCCGCGTTAAGTTCGAAAAGAGTAGTACCAATCTTTGCTTGTAATTCATACCGAAAGCATCGAAATTATTTATTTAAGTTTCATAAAAACCGTTTAAAAGGAAAAACACAAATGACCAAGAGGAAATATGTTGTGTACTCGTAATGTATTTTGTCCAGATTTACGAATGTCAATGAACAGAAAGAGTATTTTGCAAGGATCGTAGCAGTTGGCGTTTCTGCTTAACCTTAGTGAAAAGTTAGGTTAATCTATTGAGCATGCCATCATTATGGCGGTAAGTTCCCGCTTTGAGTGGTTGGAAAGACGTTACGGCGTCCTCACTTTCCTTATGACGCAGGTCCTAACCGGGCATGGTAAGTTCGGAAGGTTCCTGCACCGGATTTAAACGTAAGAAACACCAGGGTGTCACCACTGTGTGGATCACCTGGAGGACACGGTGGAACTGCTTAGGCGGAGCACCGCCGCATCCTCGTGAAGGCGATCGGCGACAGGTACCTCTCGCACTGGTTTTCTGGTTCAGGCCATGTTCCGAAGCGAGAAGGAGTGGCAGGCGATCGCCTCCTTTTGCAAAGTAGTAATGCTGGTGAAGGAGGCGGCCGCACGTGAGTAGGAATGGCCCTCCTGCCATCGCCGCCGGAATTCCAATCCCGATTTCCAACCATCATAGCGGGCTTGCGGACGGCGAGTAATGGGTAGCTAGCCGTCCGGCAGTCCGGTTATAATCTGAACCAAGCCCAAGTCGTCATCGGCACGTACTGTTCCACGCGCGAATTTAAGAGTTATCAGCAAAACTGTACTGCTGTATGCACACCAGAATCGAAGCCTCTGGGGCCATAAGTTGGCTTCTGAAAGGAAAACCCGGGACCCTGGAACAAAGGCAGAGAAGTAATGGAGTGGGTTTTAGTCAGTAATAGTCTGACACGCTCTCCTGCTCCGCCCAAAAGCGGAAAAAGACATTCTGATGATTTTCCATGTTGCCCTTTGCATTTCAAGCAAGTAAGCCACAATAGCGGCGGTAGTTTGAGTCACTTTGAGTGATTCAAAAGTTTTGTTTTGGATCCGGCTGGAAGTACTCTGATAGCAATATTATGCGGATCACCTGAAGAATACAATAAAGCATACGGTGGAAGTCTGCCCCACTTGGGCGGAACGCCGCACCGCCGTATCCTCGAGAACGCAATCGGCGGAGAAAAGTCATCCTGTCATCTCATTCGATTAATCACAAATGCGATCAAAGGAGGTGGGTGTATATGAGGGATAGGATATCCTCTCGCTCCGTGCCGCTCCGGGTGTCAAGCTTTAGGGAGATTCCCACCGCAAGCACGGGCTTGTGATGGTGCCATCGAGACGTCGAGTGAAAGCAAGCCCGAGTCGATGGCGTGACTCCAAGTGATGTCAGCAAATGGAAAGGCCCTCTACGGCCGATGTCTACTAGGACTGCCAGACTTTTAACAGAGTTACTTTCCATAAGAATTTTAGCTCCGATAATATTTCTCTGCAGAGATACATAATTTTGGCAGAAGACAATAAAAGAAAAAAATCGGGACACTAAACTTTTTTTTTATGGTAGGGGAATCATCAGAATGAGTTCTCCCACTCTTGGGCGGAGCGGGAGGGTGTGTCAGACTCTTACTGATTAAAACCCCTACCCCGTTCCTTCGTTGCCTTCGACCTGGGGGACACGGTGTTTCCCAGAGGCTTCGGCCCTACCGGGCCCCTACAATTTGCTGACATCTCCTTAAGGTGCGCGTAGAACAGAACACGCCGTCGACGACTAGGCTCGGTCTAGATTATTACCAGACCGCCGGACAGCGAGCTACCCAGTACTCGCCGTCCGCGAGCCCGCGCCTGCGGTGGTCGGAAATCGGGATCGGGATCTTGGCGACGGCGGCGTGAGTTCCGTTGCCTCACGCGCTCGCGGTCGGCAGCCTCCTTCGCTAACACCAACCTTCAGCTGGATACTGCTGGTACTGATAGCGCAAGGTCGAATTCAAAAACTACAAATATGTAGTATTTCTTTACAACAGCACTCACAAAGAATTTGAAATGAATTTCGGCGAAATAGGTAAAGTACATAATATGTTTAATTTCTTTAGATCTAAAACCCAATAAGTTGGTACCCTTTGTAACTAATATTTTTATTACGACAAAATGAACTACCTCATAAACTCAAAAATACTGTTTTACACTAATTCAACGTATTCACTTTTACCACAAATACTCATTATAATGATATTATTTGAATACCATAGGTATTTTTGTCCATAAAGCTTTAATATTGAATATCTCAAAAGTGTCAATTTCGTACTTATTGGGTTTGAGCACTATACCCTCGATCTATGCTTTTTGAAGACATATTGTGACGCGTGGTTATTAAGTTGCGTATTAATCATCATCATCATCATCTCCCTAGCCTTTTCCCAACTATATTGGGGTCGGCTTCCAGTCAAGCCGGATTTAGCTGAATACCAGTATTTTTACGAAGAGAAGAGTAACGACTGCCAAAGTTCTCCAAATGACAGCCGGGACCAACGGCTTAACGTGCTTTCCGAGGCACGGAGGAAACTCGTTATGTTAAGATGGTCACCCATCCACAGACCAACCTAGGCAAGCGTTGCTTAACCTTGAAGATCGACCTGTGCGGCTGTTATTATCTAGCCACGAGCTCCTCCTTAAGTTGCGTATGAATCATAGAATAAAATAATATGTTGGGACTTTTTTTAGGTGTGGAATAATCCAATGACTATTCCCGCTTTGGGTGGAATGGGAGAGCGTGTCAGGCTTTTACTGATTAAACCCCACTCCTGTTTCTTCTTTGTCTTCCTCGACCCTGGGGTGCAGTTTTCCATAACCCATGGTCCCAATAAGCTTCGACCCTGAACAACTGTACACCCTGTATTGATGAAATCCGTAATATATTGTTATTTTTACCTTCTAAATTTATAGAATGGTCCCGATATTAAATTGTGTATCCTTGGGCGTGTCGATTCTACACACGTTTTGCCTCATCATCATGAGTGGTCGCTTATTTGTGTCAAGTTATTGTTTTCCGTGCAATGTTGTGGATCGTACAAATATCAATTTTAGTACGGTTTCTATTTGATAACATATTCTCACTAATATTATATAAGGGAAAGTTTTGTTATGTCTATAATTATCATTTAGATATGGATACAGATAGAATATGTCCTGGAATAGCACATAGAATTTTAGTTTTCCTGTGAGTATCTTCCCTTGGGAAAATTTTCTTCTTACACGCGAGCAGAGCCACTGGTAGCAGCTAGTCTCGTTTATTGGTTATTCTATCAGTGATTACCGCATCAAAACCCGTCAAAACGCTAGTTACGTTTCCAAAGGGCTAGCAGAGCCAGAAAACAGATGCAAGAAGCGTCATTGCTTTACCGTGTGAACCTGGTCCTTCTGTATCTAAAATTTCATCTTTGCCTTCTTTATCGTAGGTGCTTCCACAAATATGTTGTTTATTATTTATTAAGAAAGAATAAAGAGCAAGTTTACAATGTAAACCCATACACAATACACCCACACCAGGAACAACTATCTGACAAATATCTGTTGCAGCGCAGCAGCCAATCGCAGCAAACATGATCTACAACCCGAGGGCAAAAAAAAAACTGTGGCCCCTTTTTCTCACGTGTGAAATTCAAAAGAAGTTTTTGCTCTGGGTTAACTGGTAACTTAAACGAGTTGCTATAATTAGTGTTTTCCATTTTATTTAGATTTCGAAGGTTTACCTCTCCCTCTGAGAATAGCATCACAATTTTTTGACTGACCGACATTTTGACAATTCAAAAGCACCTGTAAATGCTTTCGGCTGCAAAAAAAGTTATTAAAATAAAAGTTTTTGCAGCCCTTCGGTAGCTACTCTGTGGTGTCGTGCCGTGTTGTCAAAGCATCTAGTTAGTAGTTGATTATAAAACTAGATTGTAAAACTGCTAATGTACTAACTCATTCAACATCGTTTGAACCCAACAACTTCAGAACAACAATGGCTCTAATAATATCTCCGTTTCTCTCTCCACCCACATATTACAGTTCTCTATTAATACAGTTATTCGGTCCCCACTAGTTAGTGGCATATAAATCATTGGCGGTATTTCTGTGCGTCCGTCACTGCGACCGCCTGATTTATTAAGCTAATTACTAGTGTGTTCGTCTTGTTGCTTCGTCTCCTAAACCCAAACGAAAATTATTACGCGTAGATTAGTTTTATAGTCTTAATTAAGTTGAAATACTTTGACTTTGAGGTTGTTCAAATGTTTTTAAGTAAGAGAGCGATAATTTGGTTTGAATTGAGTTTGGAACTATCGACTTTTGAAAGTGCGAGGTGTTTCTGAATGATGAATTGCTGAGAAAGATTTTTATTTTACGGTTGAAGAATGGGTCGTTTTTTGCAGTTTTATTTAAATGTGCATAGACATAGACAAGACCTCTGAAAAGCAATTTGCCTTCTTTTTTAGATATTTTTTAACGACTCTTATAAAGTTTTTTTTTAATTAGGAAAAAGCAGACGATAAATTCCAACATCGGACCCCCAAGGTCCAGAATAATGTACAGTGCGTCAATGTCTAATGCTCATGATCATCATTCGTATTATTTGATATGACTAGCCTGTTGGTGTAGTGGTTACTAGTCTTGACTGCTAATTTGGAGGTCGTGGGTTCGATGCCCAGCCATGTGTGTGCGCAGATGTTTATGTGATGATAACAATCGTTTGTTTTGTGTCTGGGTGTAATATTCATCCATAATATGTATTTAGAAATACGAGTATAATTATGTACATTGTATAAGTATTTTTATCAGTTGTCTAGTACTCATAGCGAAAGCTCTGCTTAGATTGGAACTAGATGGCGTCGTGTAAAAGTTGAGAGAAAATTATTATTAAATAGCTATATAATTATTATTATTTACTTATTTGTATCTGAATAATGAAAGAATGTATCTAGTTACAACGATGTGAAAAATTCATATTAGGTACGCTAAATTTCTTCCGACACAATTATCTCTAAATACGAATTTATTTTCTTGTACAAAATTCTCAGCGGGTGACGCGACGTCTGAATCGAGACAAATTGCAGGAAATTCCGTGGCAACGACACGGCAATTAACATTCACACTGAATTGCTCTCTGTTTCTCATTGTTGCCCGTTATTGCCCATTGTTGCTTGCTCCGCGATGTATTGCCACGCTTTCTAAAGCCTTAGTGCTTATCTAAACGCTAGATTTTAATTTTAAACTATTTCATGTCTAGACTGATATCTGTTCTGTGGATAAATGAATGTTGCCATAAACGGGGTTTAGTGTGCAGTTTTAGTGTTATCTTTATTAGGTTTCTTTAGTGCTTTCACGATAATTTGGAGTAATTCGTTTTCTTTAAGAACTGTTTCTTTAAACACAGCATAGCACCTAAAAAATAACTTTTCAAGATTGGTGATTAAAAACGTTAAACTCCACGGTATCTTATTAGGATCTATGTCTACTGAAAAACATAATGTTACCCAATTTAATTTACAGTAAGTTGTGCGAAAGAAAATGCGCCCTGAAACGAAGGCAAATAAGGAATAGGAGTGAGTTTTAGTCAGTCAGAGTCTGACACGTTCTCCCGTTCCGCCCAAAAACGGGCAACCTAAGAAACCGAATTTAATTTTGTAAATAAATATGTTACTCCTGTAATCAAAGGCGACCACTTTTCAACCTTACAGCTGGAGGTATAAAACTAGCAATGTTGAAGAGAGACTTTCTCAGTGGATACCTATCTTCTTCTTATCGTGTCGATGTCTACAACTAAACTTTTAGCAACCCGTACGGCTCTATCATTGACCTCGCATAGATCTCGAAAAGTGCAGGTGGTTGTGCAGGATGGGCAGGATGGGCAGCGGTTCCACACTGGCACTGTGTTAAAGATGGGTCGAGGAAGACCCATTTGGCCAGATTGTTTTTACAGCGGCCAACCTGGGTCCGGAGTCGGTTCAGAGATTTCCAGATTGGCCACTGCAGTTCGCATCCAGGAGGAAGATGCTCTGATGGGGTGTTGAAGTGCGGGGGAGTTGGATGTTTCTGTCTCCACAGAGCGCATCTCTCATCCACTGCACTGTTGTTCGAAGAAGTCGTAAATCGGATAAAACTTCATATATAGGTAAACGATACCTATATATGTCTATATACCTATAGACCCAACTGTGAAATAACAAAATCATTTTCAAAATTCCGCCGCAATAACCGTATTTATAAAATCGCTTTTGATTATAAAAATATAATATAATTGCTGGTTCATAAAATCAAAAGTTATCGCTAATAGGTACTTAAATATTAATGGTTGTTATCGATTTCCGATATTTATGTGGCTTTAGCGAAATGTCAACTGAAAGACTATACTTAAATAATCACGGTTGGGGAGGGAGAGGTAATGAGGGGGTAGTGTGTCGTGGTGACGCTACAAGATACATTTTATAATTGAATTTTTCCTTAAATTACAGAAACTATATTTTCTTTATTAATTCATGCCTTTCACGAGTCTAATAAATCATCATCATATCAGCCGAAAGACGTCCACTATTGGACATAGGCCCCCCCTAAGCGTCTCCACAACGACCACTTCTATGCGTCTCACATCCATCGGATTCCCACGATTCTCACCAGGTCATCAATCCACCTTGAGGGAGGCCTTCCAACGCTGCGTCTTCCGGCACGTGGTCGCCACTCTGGAACCTTTGGTCCCAATTGACCATCTGTTCTACGAGCAATGTGATCTGCCCACTGCCACTTAAGTTTGATGATTCATCGGGCTATGTCGGTAATCTCAGTTCTCTTGCGGCTATCTTCATTTCTGATGTGGTCACGCAAGAAAATTCCGAGCATAGTTTTATAAATGGTTAGCTTCATTATCATCATCATCTCAGTCGAAAAATGTCCTCTGTTGGACATAGACCTTCCCCTAAGCTTTGCCACAATGACCAGTTCTGTGCGTCATGGTTAGTTTAATGTAGGAAAATTAATTATTCTGATTAGAATGTACATACCGTCTCTATTCATGTACCTCACACGCCTCTTATATTTATTCACACTACAAGCTATAATTAAAGTGGTCACTTACTAATCCTTTCAAAGGTAAGGTGTAAATCCGAGGGGTCAATTGTGTGTGTAACCCGTGTGTCCCAGCCTTACACCTTTCATTACGAGAGCCATGAATACTATTGTCATTAATTCGGCGAGTGTGCACAGGGCGCGGTCCACACACACTCTGCCTACTTTATACCGCCCTGGCAATGCTTTATGACTTTTGGCGCTTTTAAATACATTAATGAAGGTAGTAATTTGTTTAAAATGGTAATTTTGTGGAGGTTTAATTTTAGTTAGTGCTATTTTTAGAGGTTGATGAGTTGGTCTGGGATAGTGCCTACTGCAGCTACCTATGTTGGAATGGACACCAGGTTTTTGTTGTTGGATTACCAGACGATTGGACAGCAAGCTACCCATTACTCGGCGTCCGCGTCAAACATGGCTGGTAGTCAGAGTAAGAATCTCGGCGGCTGGGGCTGAGGATGTTCGTTCCCTCACGCGTGTGATGCCCACTAGCTAGAACCGCGCTTAGAGAGCTAGAATTTCTGAAAAAGAAACCCAGAGTCCTAGAACGCCAAGGGCAAGTGAAAGACACAAGTGTGGTATTAGTTAGTAAAAGTCTAACACGCCCTGCCGCTCTCTTCAAGAGCGGGGGAAATCGTTATACTTACATTTGACGTCTGTGTCGTAACTAGGTAGGTATTTTGGATCGCGTTTTAGTTAGGGTACAGGTGTAGTTCCAGATAGCAAATGAGGATTAAATAGCATGTGCAGGTACTGTAATGCGACGTTATAGTACACCTGCCACTAAATTGAACAAAGCCACGGCCAATTTTAGGTGGTACAATAAAGAATAGAATGACTATTGAGTAGGTATTGGAAATTACCTAACTATGGAAGCAGTTGGAAACGGACTGAAGTTATTTCCACTGCTGGGACTCAAGCCTCTTCTCTAAGAGCGGTGGTGGATGTCACAAGTCTCTGAATTTTTGTTCCTAGGACTTGCTAATCTCCTCACTATGCTTTCCTTCACACTTTCGAGAGCAGTGCTTATAAAATAAATTACATACACAAAGTAATACGCCTGGCTGGGTTTGAACCCAAACTACAACTCGTTAGTCGGGGCCATTACTTGTTAATGGGTTTCAATAAAACACTATTTAAATAAAACATAAGGCTTTAGAAGTCACTGACCTTTTCCAAACCCATCGAGTACCTTTCACCACTTCGATGAAGCAGTTAGTTAAACCAGGCGATATGTAAAACAACGCCGCAGCTACATAAGTAATGAGCACTTGAGCAGTCACTCGATCGCCCTCAGCCGCGGAATACATTATCCTTTACCCTTCCTCAGGCGTCCACTGTGCTGCGGAGGTTCGACAGCTGAGTCTGTGTCTCTGGACTTATTACATAAACATAAACTATCATTAATAGAGAAAATCCATCCGTATTCCTTCAGTGGCTCACTAACGCTAAACGCTATCTTTAGAGTTTCTTGCCGGTACTTCTCCATAGGAAACGACCCATTGGAACCGTGCACTAGGTTCTGGCGTTTTGTAAGTGCTCATGTAAATGTCAATAAAATCATTTTTCATTTTGATTTGGTTTTGGCTCTTTGATAATAACAGCCGCACAGGTCGATCTTCAAGGTTAAGCTACGCTTGCCAAGGTTGGTCTGTGGATGGATGACAATCTTAACATACCGAGTTTCTTTCGTGCCTCGGAAAGCACGTTAAGCCGTAGGTCTCGGCTGTCATTTGTAGATCTTTGGCAGTCGTTACGGATAGTCAGAAGCCAGTAAATCTGACTCCAGTCTTGTCATGAAGTACCGTGTTACCCTAGTTAATGGGTTGTGGAGGACTAGTAGGCAGCTGCTCCTCGTAAAATACTGGTATTCAGCTAAATCCGGCTTGACTGGAAGCGGACCCCAATATAGTTGGAAAAAGGCTAGGTTGATGATTGTTCTTTAGGTTGCTCATTCGCGTTAACTAGCAGGCATCGGTTGTAGTGAGCCCCATTCAGTTGTAACAATATCCCCGGATAACACTAGTGTCTGGTAGCAAGCTTTTGACCAACTGTAACAATGATCAAATATCCACAAAACAGCTAGAGTGCTAACTACCGTAGGCGTGCAATGAGCAATGGGTAGCTCGACGTCCGGCCGTTCGGTAACCATCATTTTTTTTTTTTTTTTCTCTTTATTTTTTTTGGGGTTTTTATCTAATTAGATATGCCAACCCCATCGTACCTTTTAACATTATATAATCTTATTACTATACTTAATTACAGGTAACCATCATATACCAAACTAGCGACCGCATCAAAATCCGTTGCGTAGTTTTAAAGAATTACGCATACATAGGGATTTAGGGACAGAGAAAGCGACTTTGTTTTATACTATGTAGTGATAATGTTCAGCGTGTCAATGACAAGTAAAAGCATACTTCGCGAAAAGGTCATACCTGGGCATAACCGCCATTAACGAAATTATGAACGTAATTACCCTTGTTAATGATCGGTTATGAAAATTGACCTTTTTGAACGAGCAATACTCGTATAACACGATCTAAACGGTATGGAGTTATAGCTTAGACATCCAACTTTTTTTTTATTACTACTCCCATTTAGGGGTGCAGCGACCCAACATAAAACACGCACTACAAAAAATACCGGTCAAGTGTGAGTCGGACTCGCTCACGAATCGTTCACGTAGGTACTGTACGTAGCGAAATGGGTAAAAAAAATCATGTTTGTTGTATGGGAGCCCTGCCTAAATGTTTATTTTATTCTGTTTTTAGTATATTTTGTTGTTATAGCTGCCACAGCAATACATCTAGCTATTACGGTTCCTGAGATACAGCTTAGTGACAGACAGTCGAGCGGACTGTGGAGTCTTAGTAATAGGCGGAACGCTATTACTAAAAGTTCGTTGTCCATTTGTCCCTCATCCCGGTACGGAACCCTAAAAACGATATACGACCATTTGCGTGCCGAGAGCAGCCGTGCTACGCTTGTTTGTTTCATACAAAATATCTTCCTTGTACGGATATCGCCTTAAGGTAGAACTACATTGCCACACGTGGACCACGTAAGCTGATCTGGGCGCGTTGGTCTCTACACAGTTTATATGCCAACTAGACTTGTAGAGCCACATTAGATTCTCGCCATGCGATGTGTTTCTACGTACAAATCACTTAAAAAAAAATATTGTATAGTTTAACATTTTAATATTTTTTTTGTAGTTATTTTATAGAGTTCAATACCCAAAGGGTAAAAACAGGAACCTATTCTAAAGACTACCCTGGCTGCCTGTCGTTTATCCCACGGTTCATGAACCGTCATGGCTAGACAGTTGATTTTTCACAAATGTTGTATTTCTGTTGCCACTATAACAACAAATACTAAAAACAGAATAAATTTTGCCGTTTTCTTGCTACGGATGGTACGGAACCTTTCGTGTGCGAGTCCGTCACGCACTTAGTTATTTTTTTATTTTTAGCGATTCTATTTATTGAAATTTCACTATTTATTGAAAGTTTATTGTTAAAATTTCGACTATAAAAAGAAAATCTAAATTTAATTCTACATTAATTTTACAATCAAAGCACTACTCTTGAAAGGCGATAGATGAATGGTTCACATATTTCAGATAATAATTTATGTGTTCTATTTGTGTTTACAATATTAAAATTATCGTACAAAAATTTGTAAGACTGTGTAGACACGTTCTAAAGACATTTTTAATACGAGTCATTAGTCACAAATTATTAGGCGTACTCTGTATTTCTATAAAAACTTCAAACAAATGCGTCTCTTCGGGGCTCTACGACTAATTTATTTCTGTTCACAGCAATTTGTTTAATAACGTTTTTTGTTCGCGCATACTTTTATGGAGCCCTAGCGGTAGGCGCGACTTCTTTCGGGATTTTTTTCGTATGTATTGAGTCATGTGTTTTCTCGGAATTTACATAGTGATGAAATCGTAACACTACGATCTTATCTTGTATACCTCCCGATGAAAATCACTGTGAAATATAACAATGTTGTTAGGTACCTGCCACGTCATTTGTCAGGTGTTACTTCCGCAAGAAATGTCATTGCCCATATGATCAGATCTACTACTGAATGTGAGAATCTTATTCCTTGTGTTAATAAACTTAAATCTTGGAACAAGATCTAATCGAAATGTCTCGGTAATAAAGACAGTCATTATTAGTTTTTCAAAACTACCCTCAAACTACAGTTTAAGGGATATTAAAGTTTTTATGAATAATCGTTCTGCGAACGTAGTCACTAGCAAAGTCCTAGTATATATTATCTACATATTTTTTTCGTCAACTCGCCACTCTGCCCAGACACGTCTATAAAAGCAATATTTAAAAAAACTGTCATTGAACTCCGAGAAATCTGCAGTGCCATAAAATAACAGTATATTAATTTCTCTCTTTTAAAATGCAAATAGTAAGTATCTATCTAAAAAGCTTTGCAAAAAAATGAGTGATGAACTTGATATGTTATCGTCTAAGCCTGTTTGTAGTCGATAATGAGATTTTTTCTTTGGCTTTTTATTTTGAATTTAAATACACATTATAGTATACAAATTGGACGAGTTGAATCTCGTTACTATAAGTTGTTCTGTAAATTGTTTTTGGTTTTAGTTTTTTATCAGTGTATTGCTTTACTCATGAATATTTAAAAGTGCTATTATAGTCTACAAAATGTTCGATAAAACTGAATTATTTTGCAGTTTCTATTTAGATTTTATTTGTAGATGAGTATCGGTTTTCTTTCGAAGACAATGCGTATTGATACTCATTATGATAAACGTACGGAAATCGAATATTCGAGTGTCTACATTTTTTTCGTGCTTATGTAGCATACAGTCGGAAGCGGATCGACTGTCAATGCCTCTTGATCGCGGTACTACCTAGATACAGACGCGATACAGCATCAAAACAGTCGTGCGCTGTGGTAGTTACCTGCCAGTACTTGTTGATCACGGTACTGTATAAATACAGACTCAATAAAGCACCGAAACAGTGGTGCGCTGTAGTGTTGATGTTGATCGCGAACCACACTTTTAAAATAATGCAAAAAGACATCATAAGTGATTTTCCTAACACTAAACAAGTATCTTCTAAAAATTAGTTATTCAAAACATTCAAATAGGATCTACTAATAAAACATTTCAACCTATCCCTCGATCTTTGATACCAGGGCGACATAAAGGTCGGGTAACACCGTCAACTCCAAAATAAATTCAAATGGCTCACAAAGTAAAGCGAGCCGGCTGAATGTTGAGCAGCATCCCCTCTCAGGCGTTATCTCCGTCACTGGATCAAGATACCCTCGCTGGAGGCACTTCCCTCAAACTCTGGCCCCCATAATTAAAATGCTTTAGTGTTTATGTTAAAGTTTGTCGTAAAAGCTGATTTAATGTTGAGAGTTATTAGCTCGAGCGCGCGCGAGGGGATCCACTTCTGTTGTGTGAAGGTGTAAGGAAGTTTATGGGAAGGTATTAAGAGTTAAGTGTAAAATCTATTAAAGGTGATGCGGTTTTGTCAAACGGTTGATGGCAACTGTTGGTTTGAATACAAATTGAAGTGATTTTCACTCAAACTTTTTTTTTAGATTTTTATTTGAGCTGATTTGTGACTAGCTACAATTATTTTGGTAAACTAAACTTTTTTTTTCTATAAGTAAGAAGTCATCTAATGACTTCTCCCACACTTCGTGTCAGACTTTTACTGACTAAAACTCACTAATTTGTTCCTTCTTTGAAGCGAACCCATGGCCTAGCAGGTTTAGAACCTGCTGGGGTCCTAGGGTATTGCTGATATCTCCTTGAGGTGCGTGTAGAATAACTAGGCACCATCATGTGATCGAGCTCAAGTCGTCACTCGGATTCAGTCCAGATGATTACTGGACGGCTGCAAGGCAAGTTACCCATTGCTCGCCGTCCTCAAGCCCATGTCTACGGTTAAATATTTATCCTAAAGTTTTAACTTATCGCTAATGAGGTGGTCGTTTTAAAGCAATAAACACAACACATGACATAACCACACATTCCTACTAATTCATTTTACAGCTTGAGCTGAATGTAATATCCGTTTCGAAATGCAACATTAATATCTCACCACGTGTAACTATTAACCGTTTCAATACCATTACTTGCGGAAGTTATCCCGTGGTTTGCGTTTCCGTTAGCGAACGTAAACGTATAAGTTTACGGTGCGGTTTATAAGCCGTGGTTACGGGTAGTTAAGACCCCGTGCTTTACGGGGTACTTTAAAACCCATGTTTTTTATCGTATCCTTTGTGTAAAGATCGATCGCTGTATTTTTTAAGTCGTGAAATGTTTGTGAGTTTCTTATAGACAATAATGTGGCGTTATCGCGTGAAATAAGTATTTAAGGATTTATTTAATGTATTATACCTAAATAATTCAGCAGCACTGCTCTCAAAATGGCAAGACTGCAATCAGATTTTACTGGCTTCTGACTATCCGTAACGACTGCCAAAGATCTGCAAATGACAGTCGGGACCTACGGCTTAAACGTGCTTTCCGAGGCGCAAAGGAAACTCGGTATGTCAAGATGGTAACCCATCCACATATCAACCTTGGCAAGCGTTGCTTAACCTTGAAGATCGACCCTTGCAGTTATTATTATCCAGCTACGAGCTCCTTCAAAAGAAAATAATTATCTACCAGACCAAAAAACAACAGTTTCAAACCCCAAATTTTTCCTCCGAAGACACAATTAAAACACAAGGAGGTTTAGCCTCGATCCCTCCCGATTGAGTCCCGTATTGGGGAGTGACGTCTCATTATAAAGGAACGTTTTTATTGCCGCCTGTACCTTTATGAGGTTCCCAGCGCCTCGTGATCGAAGCACGGGTGGAAATTGACTTTTCCGGGTGAGGAGTTCAAATTAGATGCCGCGACTTGTTATTAGGCGAATAGGGGGGAGATTGCGTTATTTATTTCGCGATGAAGTAGGAAAATTACTGAGGTTACGGTTACAGATGATTTGGTTCTAATAGAGTGTTAGGCAGTTCGTTAGACAAACACTAATGTTGTGAAGATGTAGGTATGTGTGTGTTAATACTGTACACCTAAACGAATTAACAATTTGGATGTTTGACTGACAGACAGGTAGACTATGTCCTGAAATACAGATAGAATACTTTTTATCCTGAGAGTATGTTCTTGTGTATATAATGAACTAGCTTTAGCCCGCAGCTTCGCCCGCGTACATAAAATATAGCCTATGTCACACAGGAATACAGCAGTTTTCTATTGGTGAAATTTTAGCAATCGGACCAGTACTTCCACAGATTACCTCATACAAACAAAAAAAACAAACTTTACCTCTTTATTATATTAGTGTAGATATAAATTAATTTTATACATTTTTTTTTGTTTACATTTCGGGGTGTGTGCATCGGAATAAATTGCACGATTTAATTCTCAGTCTTTTTCATCATCGAACCATCACGTTTGGTGTTACACCACCACTGGTATAAATATATGGTGGGCATTCTACTATAGGTAAAAAATGTCAACGCCACAAAATACACACATCAAAAGTGTCTAGGGATCAAGCATTTTTATGGAGGATTTCTTGAGATTGAGATGTGGCTTTGTAATAAATTTATGATTTTATAAATTTATATGGATCCTTTTTGGTGCATTTCATAATTTGAATCAGGAACTGTGAATCAAATTCGAGTACAATATGAAAATCAGCTGTCAATATTTTCCCTATAAAAACATACAACGCATTGAAGACATTATTAGTGCTACTGTTTCCCTACTACTGATTAAAACCAACGTTATTATGGAGCGGCGACGTCATTTAAGCAGGGAAGAAATGCTCAGAGCCGTGGGAATGATAGAAGCTGGTTCCCGGCAACGTACTGTGGCTTTAGCTCTGAATACAAGTCAGAGTGTTATCAGTCGACTTTGGACACGTTACCGAAGCACTGGTACCGTGGCTGAGCGCCATGGAGGACGGTATCGCTGCACCACACGGAGACAAGACCGATACATTCAAATCTTAACTCGAAGAGCTCCAACAATAACCGCCATGATGTTAGCCGTGAGGCTTCATCACTCTTCAGGGAACTTAATTAGCGACCAAACAGTCAGAAACCGCTTGCATGAAGTGAACCTTCATTCCCGAAGACCGCTACGGGTACCACCTATAGCAATGCACAACACAGAAATTGGGCAGAAGAACAATGGCGTTTCGTGTGCTTTTCTGATGAGTCTCGTTTTGGTATGAGACCGGATACAAGACGTATACGACACTGGAGAACCCCTGGACGCCAACAGCGATTAAAATCCTGCCAGGAAGTCCATCCTTATAGTGGTGGAACCATCATGGTATGGGCGGGTATTTGGGTCGGCGGAAGAACTGAGTTGATTTGGATCAGAGGCAACCTCAACGCTCAAATTTATGCTGAGACGATTGTATCAGACGTCATCGTTCCTCTACAAGTGCAAATCGGTCCCTTATTTCAGTTAATGCATGATAATGCACGACCGCACACCGCAAGAGTTGTAAGACAGACTCTCGCCGCAGCTAACATCAATGTCCTGCCCTGGCCTGCTCAGTCGCCAGACTTGAACCCGATTGAGCATGCATGGGATATGCTACAGAGAAGAGCTCTGCCGAATATGGAGGGTATCCAGTCGCAAGAAGACCTTTTTTTGTTGTTGCAACGAACATGGGCGGCCATTCCACAGCGTGATTTGGATGAACTCATTTTGAGTATGCCAAACCGATGTTCTTGTGTTGTTAGTGTTCGCGGTAGAAACACGGATTATTAATTGTTTAAGTTACCCAATAAAATTTTAAACAAAACTGTTATTTCAGTCTTTTTTTCGAACTTTAATGTTAGTGGTTCAAATGTCAAAAAATCCCTTTATTAGGAAAATGGCAAATTTCTTTATTAATGCAAAGGTGACTTGGTTTATCGTTACTGTGACAAACGAAAACACTTTATTTGATGAATCCTTAAAGAAAATTTTAATTAATATCAATCAGGAGAAAAGTTATTGCAAAAATATATGTTGATCCCTAGACACTTTTGATGTGTGTATTTTGGACAGATTCACTAATCATATTGCTAAGTTTTGAAGAGTCTGTGATTCCTGGAAGCTAGGTGACTTAAAGACCTCTAGGTTGCATTAGAAGGCTTTAAGACAAGAGTGAATAGACTATTTTCAGACAAACGAACTCTATCGTCGACACAGTATCGCAAACTATTAGGATAGTTGACAAACGCGAGCCTATCAATAATAAAAAAATTGCTTACAAATTATTGGCTTGAACAAATAGGTAGGTACTCAGTAATGTCTGTGTTTACCGCTGGACATTGGTCAGTTCTAATAGTCTTGGTAAAAGTAGGTTATTACTGTGACAGCACCCTGCGGTAATAAAAGATTTTATTATTCGGAAAGAACACGGACTTATAGAGTATTAACTCTGCGAATCTTTATTAATCTCCCGAGCCAGGTATCCTCAACAAAAATAGATGTCATCGACTCCCGAAAGTAAATTAAATTCTATTGATACTTGGCCACGGATGCTCTCATAAGCAAAAATACAGGAAAAATCTAGGCCAAGAAGAGACCCGGCTTTAAAAGCTCACTGTCCTTGGCTTTACGGACGCCAATTTTAATCTGGAGGCTTTTATTTTGTGACGTAAGCACCCTTATCTCCAGTGGAATCAAGGCTCGCGTAATATCTCGAGGATTTTTTATCTTTTCATTTTCAGTTCTAGGTTTAATTTTAGGTTGTTTTACTCAGTTATTAAAGTCGTCGACAGAAGATGATCAATCATTATCATTATGTTTGAAAAGTTTTTCTTTCGTGAGCCGAAACTTGGACAAAGATTCATTGCCCGTTGTGTGCGTAAAACGATTTTGTGATGCGATCGACGCCACAAAAGATGGGGCGAAACTTTTTAAAATTATCGTCTTGGGCACAGTTTCAGGGTTCGGGTCAGGGCTGCCGCTATAAATTGCGCGCCGATTCCGGGTGCATGCCAAATCGAATGGGATTCGATTAACGCGACGATTTCCACCGCGATTTGTCAATTAATGACGTTCTCAATGTGTTTCATGGAAATTGTGTTTCATTTATTCCTGTTTCACTTTATTTATGGATTTTTTATGAGACAAACTTAACTTATTAAGTTAATTTTTATCTTGTATATCTTCTGACGAGTTCCAAATACTCAGAAGCATTTTTGTAACATGAAATGACGACTCAACTCACAACTCCACACGTTTGTACTCAGCCTCACTTCATCCAAAGACATCGATGTCCATTAGAACTCGCAAAGTTTCGGGGTCTCAGCCCCCGTGAGTTGTGAGCCGCGATGGGGTCTTAATAGCATCGTAATGGGCCTGTAAGGGCTGTAAGCGCCGCTTTTGTGAGAGCAAAGTTGCATGCACAGGTTATAAAAGAAAAAATGAGGTCATAAAACGCAGGATTCCAATATATTTGCAGAGAGTACGTTGTATCGATGTGTTATCGAACTTGACTCGGTATATATTTTCTTTTGTTCTTTTATTTTTGACGTTAATGTTGTTTTGTGAGAGTACCGAGGCAATTTGGGGCTCTAATTGAGTGTGTCAGCAATAATTTGTATCATTTTATGCGTGTGTTGTACTGAAATTTGTGATAATGAAGTTGTGTTAGTCCTAACTTAGTGAGAGATAATGTAAGCTGATGTTTATTTGGGCTCGCTCCAGACATATTGATTAGTTCGAGGTTAACAAGTGTTAGTCAATCTCTTCGACAGGACGATGTTAGTAAGGTCTGAGGTATAATGGGTGTTAGTTTTGGCGATCCTTTTGTTATTAATCTCACTCGTTAGCGTGAACCCCGGGGCTAATAAACAGTCCGGATCAAGCCCATGTCGTCGATGGCGTGTATTGTTCTACGTGTGCCTTAAAAAGATGTCAGCAAACTATAGGGGCCGGCAGGGTCGAAGCCTACTGGGGCTCTGAGTTGACTACTTGGAACGAAAGAGAACCCTGGGACCCTGGAATGAAGGCAAAGAAGGAACAGGAGTGGGTTTTACTCAGTAAACGTCTCACACGCCCCGCCCAGACTGGGAAAATTCATTTTGATGATTTCCCATTAAAACAAACTAACTTTATCGTCGTTTGCTAAGTAGTCATCCTCTCGATATTGCACGTTTAGTATTGTAACCTTTTCCATAACATGTGAATGTTGTCCGAGCTATAAAAAATACTACACACTTTTAAAGAAAACCCTGTCATTAATCGGTGACAATCCAGCCGATCTAATTTTCCACACGATAACTCATGGAAACAAAATTGTTAATAGGATGGAACATCGTCGATCGGAAACTTTGTAAAAAATCGTTATCGGCTAACTGGGCGACACCTGGTTTTTATCAGAGTTTCCTCTGCGCGCTGCCACGTTACATTTATTAGTTTAGTCGCGAAGTGTTGCGGGGTTGCCGGCCTGTTAGGGGCGCCATTAATTGCTTACCATCTATTCTCCGATGTTTTCATTCAATTTTTCTTGCCGGTATCTATTTTGTTATCTAAAACACTGGTTCTATGGCTTAGTTAAATTAATATTTTGTAGGCGAAAGGTTTTGAGTGTTTTTTTTTTAAGTTATATAAACTAGTGCTTGACTGCGATCCCACCTGATGGTAAGCAGTGATGCAATCGTAGATGGCGAGGCGCACTAGTTTATTAAGAGCCTATTTACCCTAGCCTTGAAGACACCCAAATTATAATCGGATGGGAAGACCGCAGCAATGACCGTGTGTATATGTTTGTTACTTATTCACGCTTAAACGAATTTCCATGAAATTTCGTACACTGGTAGACCATATCTTCGAATAGCTCATTCCATTTCGTTTATCCCTTGGGAGAATTTCGCGGGTGAACCCGCTGGCAGCAGCTAGTGTAATTTAAAGGCAAAAGTAACAAACAATCGTGTGTTTGTTACGTTTTCAAAACTAAACCGCTAATCCAATTTTGTTAAATTTTAGTACAGGGATAAATAATTAATTGTACCATTGAGAAAAACGTAGGATAATTTTTATCCTGCAAGAACCTAATTTTTTTTTTAAATTTCCGTGTTGACGTCGTTAGCATTGATAAGCTCAATTCTCCTTCGCCCCCAGCCTATCTCATAACTCATTTTCAGTTTCTATGTTCGTCACACGCTAGGAATCTGCGTTCTACTAATAATCTTTTACTGCTCTGTCCTTCTCACACTTCTGATTTTATCCATTCTTCTTTCTATATCCAGTCTATCCTTCTGTGGAACGGACTTCCTCTCGAAATCAGGACGGCTGAAAGTCGATATGCGTTTAAGCGGAAGTTGCGGAATTATTTTCTCCACTGATGAGAGAATCGTCTCAATAACTTATTAATCTTACTTTGTTATATAATATTTATATATATATATATATATTCATCATATAATTATATATTATTATTATTATTTGTATGCATATATTGTTGTTACCTATATTTTTAAATAACTTTTTCTCTTTTATGCACCTACCATATTATCTCTTCACCACCCTAGGTTGACTGGTAGAGAATGCCTAAGGCATTAAGTCCGCCTATGTATATTGTGCATGAAGAATAAATAAATAAATAAATAATAAATAAATATTATGTCAAATAGAAGCGAGACCATAAGTTATTTTTTTTTCCAAACAATTTATCATTCAATTCTCAAAACAGCGTAAACAAACACACAAACACAGGTATTCCTCATCCACAGAGGCGTACACAATCACACACGCCACCCACATACAAACCTTCGACACGCAGAGCACAGCAATTAAAAAAAAAAACCACCACATCCGACTGCCGAGTCTTTGTTTGCCCTCGATTCTCTGGCGTCACATCCGCCACATCGAAAGATTAAAAACTTTATTTTGGTGAGCAACGAAATTGTTTAATCAAAGCGTCGTTTGGAGGATGAAAGGGCCGAGCGAACCCGAGTGCGCCGTATGTGCTGACTGACACAGTGCAGCTCGCGGCAGTGACTCAACTGTAACAAGCCCGCCATTTAAAATGGAGTGTACCACGTGAGATCGACAAATGGATGTGCGATTAACGCTTGTGCGACAACAAGTGCGACTCACCATAGTTCGAATGCACGCTTGTGCGACACACTGAAGCTCGATATTTTTCTAGTGCGACAGGATGAATTAACATTTGTATTTAAAACTTTAATTATATCTGATCATCTCGATAGCTCCGAAAACATAATTTTGCCTTGTATCCAATAGACAAAACATACATTTTTATTTATTTAATTCTTTATGCACACAAGAGCACAGAATGCCTTGTGGCATTCTCTTTATTATCACCTTTGGGTGATGCAGAGACAAATTGAATTGATTTGTTCTGTTTTTTTTGTCACATAAGTGAAAACAAGTGATAATCGCACATCAATTGTCAATCTCAAGTGGTTCACTCTTTAAAACGTGCCATAAATTGTGGACAAAGTAATGGGCTGTTGGTAATGCAATGCAGAAGTAAGGATTGCTCTCACTCGTGTGTTGTTGATGGCTGTTAATGTCAATTAAGTGTTAAACATTTAAATCACGTCACTTTCGTGATGTTTGTGTCGCGAGTTTGTGTTTTATATAAATGTCAACACGTTAAGTATGTTATTTAAACGGAAAAAAAGAATTAAAAGATTCCATACTCAAAGAGTAAAAGAGAGACCCTATTGCTAAGACTCCGCTGTCCGTCAGTCTGTCGTAGTAGAATTTTCACAGATAATGTATATCTGTTGCCACTATAACAACTCCTGATAAAAAGGAATTCCAATATGACAAACGCATTTTTTTTGCCGGTTTTTGCTACGGACTGGCGGTACAGAACCCTTCATGTGCGAGTCCGACTCGCACTTGTCAAATTTTTTATTGATAGAAAAAAAAAGTAACCTGTTCACTCTTGAATTAAAAATTCATAGGTTGTAGTTAACACAGACCCCAGCTGAGAATTCCACTACTTAAATATACGCACAATAAAATAATGTGTTGCCAAAACGTTTTGTAATTAAATTATCAGAACTTTTTCGAAACCTAAAAGAATTACCGACAAACCGGTTTTAGTTTTAATTGTAGAGAAAGTAAATCCTAACGTTTATTTTCCTAAATCATTGTTTCACTTGATGAATGGTAATTAAGCAACGAAATAGTTTTCTCCTTGAAATTTTCCACTCAATGATAAATTACCGTTAAAAGTATTTTTTGTTGAAAATAGCGCCGAGAATTTTAGTTTGTGATTTGTAAAGTCATTAATGTAGTGTTTTTGTCGAAGTTTTTCATAATATTTGTCAAGAATATATATTGTTTTGTGACAAATTTATGCTTTAATAAATTTATTATTCAGTCTTTATGATTAGTTTCACTAATGATTCCCATGAGACGTAATATTTTTCTACAAACTTTGAGTAAACAGGGTTAGATACTAATAAATAAAATAGACTACTACTAATTATTTTAAAGGCTTACGCCTCCACGTTTAATTGGCTTACTGTTATCCTATCTCCATGGCTTCTCAAACTAAGTAGAAGGAGTTAAAAAAGAAAATGTCTGGCGTCCAGCGTGCAGCGTAGCAATAAGCGCCATTCATCACCCCGGGGACAAGTCCAATGTGTTCCGCTGCTCCGTTCTGCACTGTGACACAAACTACCGTTTTTATTTCAAACGTACATACAATTCGAATATTTTAAATGTACGCCGTGCGGTTATGACTGCTCGTAAATATACATAAATACGGGAATTGTCTTTGCGTCTAGTTTGCGTATTTCGTTTATTGAGAACTATAAAACAGGGTCGCGTAGTGTCTGGCATTATTCATGAGGCTATAACGTTTTTAAACTGCATATAGCGACGAATTTATTGTGTCATTGTAACTTACTGTTTTCTCAGAACCTAATTTGTAAGGGCCCACACAAACTAGCAATCTTTACGAATTGGAACTCTCATAATCTCAGCAATTCCACACTTCCATTGATCCCGCTAATACTTGAGTTCTGTCGGAAAGTAAAACTTCTCTCCCACACAGGACATGTTCCTACTGATATATTTAGCTATAGCGTGTAGTTCACGAGTTTTTCTCGCGAACTTTATTGGGTCATAGTTTGGGAGCTCACTTGAAAAAGTTTCTGCATCTTTTATAGTTTCGTAGTAATCTCATTTTTTGTTGTTTTTGTTTTGGGATAAACTGGCCCGGGCGGAGGATATTAATACTTTTTTGGCGTGTATTTCTGGAGGGACAGGCTTTCTGTTATTTGTTTGAATCAGTTAGGTTGTGTAAGAGCTTGTTGTGTGAGATCTTATCACTTTATCAGTATTAGTGCTGAGACTGAGTCTTGTTGACCTTGGCATGTTGCCCGATAATTAGAGATAGGCTTGTGTCTTAGACAGCGATCCTTGTACAGTGATATCGACATCTAGTCTTGTTGTCCAAGTAATAGTTACATAAAGATTGATGAGGTATTTACAGGCGGTTGGACAAGTTGGGCACCCAAATGTGGTTGAGGTTGATCAGGTGAAATTAAAAGCTTCCTTGGAAGGCGGAAAAACTTTTGTAGCTTATTTTATTGCTCGTTAAAGATCTCGCTCGTTCATGAGTCTGGTGAAGTGTTCACTTCATAGGCTGTCACTATACTTTTCCTGCAAGATGCTACAAGGGTTGGCAATGACGAAGGAGTTTTTTTTATGTTTTTGTACCACCCCAAGGTCTACTAGTAGAACATGTCTAACGCCCGTTTTCAATAAGCTATCTATCTAGAGAATAGAATAGAATAAACTTTATTGTACACCAAAAGAAATTATAAATTGTACAGAAACTTAAATCTATGGGTACAATGGCGGTCTTATCGCTGACAGCGATATCTACCAGACAACCTTAGGATGGATCGTAAGAAAAATAATACAGGGGGTAGTCTGAGGCGCACAACGTTCAAAACAAGCAAAAATATTTAAAATAATTATAAGAAAAAAAAAATATATATATATATACACATTATATTCAGCTACACAAGAGAGACAACAAGAGAGCTACACTAGAGTTGCAGCTACTAAAGATAAATAAATCTATCCTTTTGCTCTTACTTGATTTCCTATAACCTAACGACGGATAGCATTTTCTACCAAAGTTGTGGATGGATAGACAGAATCTTACTGTTTATCGGGGATAGCTATCTATCTATGAACTGCGGTAGGTTTTTAGGAAAACGGGTGTTAGGCATTAAATCCACCTTTGTACAGTGTTCTTACTTGACATAAAGTTTTAATAAATAAATAAATAAAACGGGGTACATTATCGTCACTCATAGGTCTTTTTATTGCAACAACTACGATTGTACTTCTCTTGTCTGTTCAAAAGTTGATCTCACATCACTCTGCCACCTACCCCTATAAAACCCGTACTTCCCACATGTTCCACATGCTCCTCACTGGACCCCGCTTGCTAGTCAGATCAATATGGTTATTTAAGCGCTGTACGTCAGCGTGGCCGCTACTGGCCACCAGTGGTGACCACTGTCGGCCATAAACTGTCGCCACTGTGTGAACTTAATGGCTGCGAATATTAGTACCCCCGGAGTTTAGGAGCGAACATTTTTAATGGAGATTCTGATGTCAGCTGACGAAGAGTAAATTAAAGACCATTTATGGCATGGTTGGTGAAGTGGTTGCGCGGTTAGCTTCTGTACTGTGGGTCGCAGGTTCGATTCTCGTACGGAACAAATATTTGTATGGCTATGGCCTTCAGATATGTATTCCGGGTCTAAGACGTTACGTTGAGTGCACTTACTCACAATAAAGGAATAGTTCTTAGTGTATGTGTGTAAAAAATCAATTCATTTATGTGCTAGAAAAAGAAAAATAATAAGGTAAACGGAATCAAAAAATAAAAGAGTCTTAAAAAAGAATTCTCATAAAAGTTGTAGAACTCAAGTAAAAGAAAAAACTGTGTTTCCGTTAAAAGAAAAAGGCTGTACCGTAATCTAGCTAATAGAGCCTCCTCGGAACACACTCGATTTACCTACAAAACTGATTTATCTATAAACTGCTTACCTTTTCTGAGAAAAGTTTGAGTAAAGGAAAAAGCTTATTACGTCGTAGGTAGGCAAGAACTCGGTAACCTATCATCATTGGAGGCTGCAATTTCTACACATGGCTTCCTTATGGCAGAACCCTGTGTCACAGTGTGGTGCTATACAAAAGATCAACTACGAACTCTTCTTGGGCCAGATTTTATAATATAAGGAACTGCGTTATTAATGTGTATTGCGTAAGCCATTGATTCCGTACGTTTTTCTAGATAGATGGTATTTACTTTATTTCTTGTTGTACATCATCATCTCATCTGCCTAGCCTTTTCCCAACTATATTGGGGTCGGTTTCCAGTCAAACCGGATTGCTAGCTGAATACCAGTATTTTACGAGGAGCGGCTGTTTCTTGTTGTACACGTGTAAAATATTTTTTCTCAATATGTATTATAATATAGTTTGCTAATGGTGACAAGACAACAGAGGCTTTAGTACTGTCATGCTTCGTATTGTCTGACCCATATTTCTTTCTTTATATTTCTAAGATGGGTCAGGTAACGTAGGGCACAGACCGTAGGCACTAGGATTATACGGGTCCGAGCTAGGATGACATGAATTGAGGTTTACTGAATTATAAGTTACGTGATTTGGTCCTCTTTTATTTGACAACGTAGATACAACAAAAGAAATAAAAAACACTTAAATAATTAAAATAACTTAAAGGTACACTAAACTATAAGTTCAAATTATACCTACCGAAATTCCCATAAACAAAAGTTATTGTAAAAACTGTGACCAGTCACACAGTACCGCCGGTAGGACAAGGTTCGGAGCCAGCGTCCCACGCCCATGTTTAAATTAGTTCGCAACGTTGCCAAAGCCAATCGAAATTGTTGCGAACAATAAAAAGTAAAACGGAACAGTTTCAGACGACTGCAGGCGCAGTTTGCACTCGCTTTTGTTTCACTTGGCGGCAATAGGAGCGCGTTTTATTGCGCGTGTAGTGGGCCTACTGTTGTCTACTACTCTGTGTACTTTCCTACCTACTATTTTGCCCGTTCGCAAGGGATGGGCGAAACGTGGGCTTCGCAAATGTGCAACGTTGCTACACTACCTTTTTGTTTATATTAAAGTGTACAGGTGCTAGGCGAACAAGAGTTTTATGGGGTATTTGACATGGCACGTAATACCAAGAAACAGAAAACGACAATATATCGTCTTTCTTGTTTCATAGAATACCCATGAAGTTCCTTATTCATGGAAATATTATGTATCTACACCTGGTTACGGATTTCTTAGTAGTATGCGTAGGTACGCCTACTATAAAAAAGAAAATATTAAAGTATATTTCTATTTGGAGAGACCACTTTTATGTTGAAATAGCAGTGGTTTAAAGTGCAGGGTTTACAGTAGTTTTTAATAAACGAGTTTGAGATAATTCTAGAAATATTTATGTTACAATTACGAGTATACGCGTTCATTTCTAGTAAAAAGAAAAACTCATCGTTTGCTGGATATTACAAGACCCTTGAACCCTGTAATGGTTCTTGTTTCTGACGATAAAACTGAACTTTAAACATACGATATCCCCATTTATCTCGCGTTACATTTTCACCTATTCCCGATACTGGAAAGTTTCTTCTCGCAGGTAGCACTCAGTTTTATCAGCAGTAAAGCGGGTGTTTATACCATTAGTGGCAGTTTATCGGGCAACTTGCACATCGAACACTTTTATGATCGCGCGCAGTTTGTATCGACGCCATACTTCCCAACTTTACTTAAACTTTCTGCTTTATGATAGTGTTTTATTTATTTAAGTTCGGTTTTGCACTGGCTGTCGTAAGTACATGCTTGGTTCTTGCTGCGGTAAAAAGTTTGGCTGTTTCAGAAGGATTTTTATCGATAAAATTTATTTATCGTCTCATGTGTTAAACTCTTGTCTTTTAAAATATCTGTTATGGGATGTATCTATGGAAGCGTTGTGATGACTCAGTGTTTAAGGTACGGTAGAGGTTGCGGTCAAACTGGTCAAGTTTCAATATGAATTTTTCACAGACAATATTGACATCACGTGCCTCGGAAAGCACGGAAAGCCGATGTTTACCGTTATCATTTGAACATCTTTGACAGTCGTTAGAGGTCCCAGAAAATCTGACCATCAGTCTGTCCGTAAAGTATCGTTTTGCCCAGTAACTGGGATGTAGAGGTCTGATAGGCAGTCGTTCCATGTAAAGCCGACCCCAAACAATTCAAAAAAAAAATATAAATAATAAGGTATGATCTATCAATACTTTATTGAAGAGAGTAGCCTTTACCTAAGTTGTCTGTAGGAAAGTTTAATAACTCTCAGGGCCGATTTATCAACCAGCAGATATTTCTTAAGAAACAGAAAAAAAGAAAACTATTTTAGTTAATTGATGCTTCGACCGATTTTGTCTAGTTGCTATTGAAAAATCGATCTTAAATAAACAATTCAGCGATAGTTAGTATTTTAGTTGAAAACCGTTTTAATAGCTAACGAGTATAAGTTTCAGTTAGTTAGCAATAGTTCAAGAAAACAATGACAGCCGCTTGTAGACGAAGCGGTAAGCAAAGTGAATTATTTATCATTTGCGGCCGGATCAGCTGGGCGGCTTCTAAATGGGTCAACTTCGCTATATACTTGTATGTTATGAATCTTTTCAAAGGTAGTGGTTGGAGATTTGTTTTAGCATTATCAGCCTTGTAATGTTTCTTCTTCTTCTTCCTGCCCTTATCCCATATTATTTGGGGTCGGCGCAACATGTTTTTTTCTTCCATTCTGTCCTGTCACCCGTCATGCTATCATCTACTCCCTTTTCTTTCATACCAGTCCTCACACAATCCATCCATCTTTTCTTTGGTCTCCCTCTTCCTCTCCATCAGCCTTGTAATGTTTATTATTTATTTAATTAAACTTCATGTACAGTAGTGGTACATAGGCGGGTTTACTGCATCAAGGCATTCTCTACCAGTCAACCTTTTGGGTTAAAAAGATAACACTGTGGTAGGTCTCAGGCCTCCTCACCAGTAAAGGGAATAGGCCGTAATTCACCACGCAGGCCTATTGCGGATTTGTAGATGTCACATTAGTTCGAATTGTGCAGATTGGTGGTTGAAGATATTTTTAATTGAATCTATATTTGTGTGAATAACAGGTTTAAATATTGCTGTTGACATAATTATCATCAATATCGTCCATCTTCAGATACCCATTGTGGAGACACTTACCCAGTGATCAGTGATCAAGTGGCTGATTTGATCCGCCCAATTCCATTTTAGCCTGGCAAGCTTTTTTCCTACATCTATGATCCGTATCTTTAAGCACAGCATGGTGTTCCTCATTCTATCATCCTGAAAACTTCTAACGAAGACATTGTACCAAAGAGTTATATTATATTTATAAAATTGGGACAATTAGTAATATTGAGGACAACAAAGTGACAACGAAGCAACAATCCCCGTTGATTGGCACGAGTCCATCGTGAATAACAATCAGTTCATGTTATTGTTTCCCCAAGTTATACCTACGTGCCTCGACGACCAGCTGTTATACCAGTTTAATGTTAATATTCCCGCTCAGGCTCTGTTGGCTTAAGTCTTCATTAATAATATAGGCATAGGATAAACACGACCTGAGACCTATAAATTTTAGCTAAATAGTGATTTATCAAAGTATACAATAATATTTAGGGGAAATAGTGATTCATCGTAATGTTTAGTGGAAAACGGTACTGTTAATTTGCAAAATCTTGCCGGGTCATTGGACCTACTCAAATTGATAGGGGCCTCGCCCACGGCGACTTTTTGAAGCGATGCTGTAGCGCGTTCGCATCGATACAGTCGCGATGCAGTCGCTAGCTGCTTGCCTTCGCCCACACCACGATTCTCAGTCGCGATGCAAACGCGCGTCGGCAGCGCTACTATCGCGCTACAGTCTCGATACAAACGCGATACAGTAGCACAAAAATTAATATTTTGTATGTCGAATGTTTTTATTTTTCATTCACGCGCTATCCTACCTCCGTTCGCTCCCCGATGTCGTCTGACTCGGTCGGTCGCACGTTTGCAGCGCTAGTCGTGGTGCAGTAGCGCGTTAGTAGCGCGTTGCAAATGCGTTTATAGCGCCACACAAAGTCACCGTGAGCGAGGGCCCTTACGTATAATTTATCCAATACTCATCCACGTGATTATAATTTTCAACGCTATTCGAAGCAAATCATTTGACTGGTCAGTGAGGATCTGTTCGAGAGCAGTCAAATGATTTGATTTTTTATCATCCGTAGCATATCCGTGATCTAAATGAGCAGTCGAGTGGATGAGAGGCCCCCGGTGACCCTTGACCGTGAGGGTATGTTACACGGTCCAGGTTTATTTGAGAATTGTTTGAAAGAAAGAAAGAAAGAAAAAATATTTTATTTGGCACACATACATTATACCCACAGTGTAGTGTTTCTAAATGGCTATTTGTATTTGTCACGGAAAAGCGACAACAATTACTTATGTAACCAAGATTTATGAAATTTAAGTATTTTTTTATTAATAGGCTCGCGCTTGATCACTATCTTACCTGAAGGTAAGTGATGATGATGGAAAATGCTTGCCTGGAAGCAACCTATTCACTCTTGACTTAAAAAAAGAAAGAAAAAGGGTGTCCACGGAGTTTCTTGCTCGTTTTTCTTCATAGAGATTTTGGAACGTGCAATTATTAAGCTTCACTTTGTTTTGACTGACTGACATTTTGACAATTCAAAAGTGACTGCAAATGTTTTTTTTACGTAAACATGTTTCTGTTTCAGTACATAAGTCTAATTTTACATGTTTTGAATTTCTTAGTAACGATAGCAATATAATGCATTGTTAGATATACGTGTTAGACTGTCTTTACTCCAATATCGTCTATACTTATTTCTTTCTTTTTATCTGTCTACTTTCTCTTTTTCTGCTCAAAAACTATGTGTGAAAACGTGTAATTGGTCTTCTATCAATATAGTTTCTTCAACTATCTGTATCTTAGCTGTATGTTTTCCGAAGAAATAAAATAAAATAAAAAAATACACAGTGTACGCGAGTAATCACGCTCTATTAAGTGTACAAGTGTTAACTTTAATACTTTTTAGTGTTTCTTTATTTTGAATCCTTTCATCTACGCGACGACCCCGAACATTATATGTATAAGTACTATAAGTAGATTACCGTTTTACCACAAAACTTCAAGCAAAGTCGATTTTCATGAAGAATGGCGAAGAATTAATTAATTTCGTGCTAACTTCTTCTCCAGTTTATTTATTTTAGTGTACATGATATTAAGAACATACGGCCAAATCTAAAATTGAACCAGTGTACTAATAGTGAATGGCAATTCTTTCTCACACACACATACACAGTTGTAAATTATGATTTTTTGCTTATTCGGAAAATATTTCACTAATTTTAATTTCATATTTTTTCCGTTGCAGATCCCCGTAACCCCCAGTAAAGTAGTGCGGCGTGAGTGCAGTGCGCGAGTGTGAGTGCGACGGCGAGAGTGCGACAGTGACAGAGTGACAGTTGCGCGGGGGCGTGGCATGAGCTGGGGAGGCGCGCGGGGCCCGCCCCGCTAGCGACATGCGCGTACGCCACGCCGCGCACCTCGCCCTCTTGCTGCTGGCGCATCTAGTGCCGCCAGGTCAGTACTGCATGCTTTTCTTTACTTATGAACTCCTGGTACCAGTGCAGCCTGAAGGCCCATATAGGTGAAGCGAGTTTCTCGCACAGAATGGAATTTTAGAGTCTACCCTGATTTACTTTTTTATTTAAACAATTTTCCGCATAATTTTTTTAGGTAAAATTCTGCCGAGGTAAAAATTTACTAAATTAAAATTTTCGTACTTATAATACCAAATATTGCATTAGTATAAAAAAAAGTTTGCTAAAATTGGTTTGAGTAGTCCAATTTAAAAAAAAAAAAATCGGCAAAACGGCAGGCTGCCGAATTTTAGTATTATTCTATAGGTTTATATTTGTTATTCGGTCTACCCACTGGCCTGTGTGATTGGATCGCCGACTTCTTGAGGGATCGCTCCATCCGAGTAGTAATTGATGGTTGTACTTCCGGTCAAATGTCGATTAATGCCGGGGTCCCTCAGGGGTCGGTGCTCTCGGCAACATTGTTTTTGCTGCACATAAATGATCTACTTAAGCCCGGTACCTTTGGGTATGCAGACGACAGCACTGTTGCTGAGAGATACGTTTCCGACGCACGCGCTAGTGGGTCACAGATCCAGTCTTACCGAGAGGCTATGGTTGAGCGCTTGAACTCGTCCTTGAAGGCGGTCTCTGATTGGGGCGATGCCAATCTGGTCAAGTTCAATGCTGCTAAAACCCAGGCGTGTCTTTTTTCCGCTAAACGGAGTCAATTCCACCCGGCTCCATCTTTCCGGGGTGTAACCGTTCCGATAACCGATCGCCTTGAGCTTCTTGGAGTAACACTATCGTCTACTCTCAACTTCGGTTCATACATCGAGGCAAAAGCCCAGCTGGCTGCTAAAAAATTGGGGATCTTAGCAAAGGTGAGACGGTACTTTACGCCGGAACAGCTGCTCAACCTTTACAAAGCGCAAGTTCGATCGTGTATGGAGTACTGCTCTCATCTTTGGGATGGGTCTGCCAAATACCAGCTTGATGCACTTGAGTCGATTGAGGGGCGAGCCAAGAAGATCATCGGTAATGATGCACTTGTTGAGTCGAAACTCCAAAGTCTTGGGCATCGGCGCCGAGTTGCTGGCCTGTCGGTTTTCTATCGTTTACACTTCGGGGAGTGTGCACAGGAATTACACAATTTAATTCCGTCAAGTCCTTTCCATCATCGGACCACAAGGCGTACGGCGATGCGCCATCGGTATATGGTGAACATCCCACCCATACGCACAAAGCGTTTTGGGAACACATTTATTATGCGTACAGCTAAGGAGTGGAATTCCCTGCCGGAGTCTGTGTTTCCCGATAGCTACAACTTAGGAGTCTTCAAGTCAAGAGTGAATAGGTTACTTCTAGGCAAGCGTGCTCCATCGTCGGCCACATCATCGCTTACCATCAGGTGAGATAGTGGTCAAACGCGAGCCTATGAATAATAAAAAAAAAAAAAAAAAAAATCTTGTATTAAAATAAGGTCGAAAAAGTTTTGACATATATTGATATACGACATGTTTATAAATGTATATTTGTAACGTAACATTTAAGTAAGTACTTTGCCACCAAGCAGTTGGGTGGAAGGGTTTATTATTTTTTTTTCTCTTAATTCTTTTCGGTTTTTCAGCCAGTTCTATAATATTTAATTAACCTGTCTTTATAGGTAGACATACCAAAACGCTGACCCTCAAATAGGTAATCAATTACGAGGTTGATTTTACAGACGTATCATAGAGGAGCTTTTGTTCTCCTCGATATTTCCCTCGGAGAGGCCCCACTGCCCCAGGGGCCGCTTTTGTCAGCCCGTCATCTCTGGCTTTTTATTGATTGATTTTCCTGTCTTTTGACAATTCGCCTCTCTTTCCTTATGTGCTCACGTCGGGTTTTCTTTTGTTACATAAAGAAATAATTCACTAAGGTTCTTTTTGTGTTTATAAATAAAATTAGAAGGAGCCAGCAATATGTCAGCATTACATTATCGCAGTAAATCTATGAGTGTAATGTAGAAGATATATGTTTGTATACTGTTACGTAGAAGAGAATTATTCACAGTGATGTATAGCGCGCGACAGTTCGCACTCAGTGGCCTCCGTTTCGTCACATAATACGCGAATACCCACAAAAATAAACGAACAAAAAATATTATTCAGCCTTTTCATATTCATCGGTTTTATTTGTCGTAACGACAAAACACTCGAGCGATAAGGGTTTCATGTTCAAATTTTGCCGAGCACGGCTCTAAAATGGCCAATAAAACGCGAAATTGATGCTCAACCGGCCAAAAATTGTTTTATCTCCAAAGTTTCCTCACCGCGCCGATAGAAAGGGCGATCCTTGTTGAAATTGAAAAGCGTTCGCTAGTGGCGCCGGGCGCGGAGGGGCGCTCTATGAATAAACTTGATAAAATTTACCTAATCGTAAAAAGTTGGGGACCGTACCTTCAGATACGATGCGGCCCAGCGCCCCGGCGGCCCAGTGACCCAGCGGCCAGGCTCGCGGGCTGCCCGCTGCTCCAACTGCGGGATACTACCAAACTGAAGACTATAAAACTCATCTGATAACATCGACAAAATTCGTTATACTCTAACTTGAGAATATCATTTTGGTATTAAATCGTAAACGTGGAAATGTGATGAAGCGGCAGTAAAGGCGTTAGGTGGCGCTAGCGTCGCCGTGTGACGTCACGGGAGAGCAAGCGTTTAGCCGCGTCAGTGCGCGCTCGGGAATCTCCGCCGCGCCGAATGCCGACGATGTTGATCAATTCTATGTAGAATTCTAATAAATAAGTTATGGGGAAGTTGCTCGGCTAAAGGACGCGGCGTTTGAAAGTTATGAGGGTTTTAATGATGCAGAATCCCATCAAACGTCACAACATCAAACTGCGCCAGTTGTTCATTAGGGGAAAAGTTTCCTTCACCCGATACAGGCGATGACACGGGCTTTATGTGATTTCAGTGACCGTCCACAGGTCGGTGTGACCTCCACGGAGGTCCGCCCAGAGGGACCGGCCCTTTGATGTCCCGGTACTGAACACGCACTGACCGTAAACAAAACTATTGATTTTATTCACAAACGTCAACACATTTATACTAAAATTTATTCGTTTTTATCGATTTACAAATTCAATAAAACTGTTTCTCTGAATGTCATTAAATTAAGAAGTAAATATTATGACATCGGTTCGATATTAAATTACTTTGGTGCGTCAGGTTTCCATTGAATATTCAATTTCTTTGACATTATTTTTTTAGTGTTATTTCTTCTACTTCGTTGGGGATATTTTGCGCTGTTTCAGCAAAAGGTTTTCAAAAGTTCATTCTTTTTTATTACAAATGGTTTCAATGCATTTACACCGCTTGTAAAACCATAAAAACTTCAGTTATAAGGACAAACGTGGATGACTTCTGAAGTTGTTAAAACTAACATCAATCATGTTTTTCTTCATCCCCAAAATGGGTGTCATCCTTCTATTTTATTGTACACTTCTTAAACAAGGAAATGATGCAAACCAAAAGGCTCACTTTCACATAGTGCACATTTTTACAAAAGCTGGTAATAAAAGTGGTGCTAACTGTCAATACCTGGCACTCTCCAGTTTTGGTCTCAGCGTTAACAAAATGCAAACCGTAATGAATATTGCCCAATAGGTATTCAAGTATTATGTACCTTCACAACCTTCGGTGTTATTGGGGCCTCCGGTTAAGGGTCACTGCAACTGGAGCCCAGATTCTGTTCCTTAGTACCACAAGTGGCCCTACCGTTGACGCTCTGGGTTCGAAAGACTGACTTCCTGAACGCCGAAAAGGCCTAATTATCCTAACAAGTGCGTCGACATCCTGATTCTGGGCCTCGACGACTCCGTCACTTAGAAGGTAGTAAAAGCGTCCTGCCGAGTAGTTGGGGACGAGTGAGTCTTCTGTTCTCATTATCTACTCTGTGGTCCTATGACAAAAGAGCAAAGCATGATTGCGATTTACGATAAGCATGGTGATAGTGTTTGTGATGTTTCCACCACACATAAATAAGACTTGTGCGGTTATTCCGGCTCACGATGAAACAACAAATGAATTGTTATGAAGACGTACAAACTTGTATTTAGATGAATGTTTGTGAGAAAGAAAATTGCATTTATCTTATTGCTGCCCTTATTATGCCTTTGTTCCTAAGCCACTACCGTCATCTTTAGTAATATATCTAATACAGAAGGATATTTTCGTGTACGAAACGGTTCATAAAAAATATATTCACTTACCTACTTTTTTTTCTGTCTTATATTTTGCCGTACACCAAGAATTACTCTTGTATCGTTGTTCACAAACATGTAAACCCAGATACACAACATACCCAGACTCTGAACAACTATCATACAAATTTAGTCATACGCGGCTCAAAAGTAGGTATCGTCAACTATAATAAAATAGGTACTACTCTGTCATTCGAGTGCCATAGGCGACTTTTTGTGTACTACGACACAAAACACAGGTTTTCGGGCACTACAACAGGAACGAAACGCTAGAACAAAGCTAATCACAAATTAATATCACAATGGGCAGTAAGTAAGTCCAGTAAGTCCCTTTGAGCTTTGGCTGGAAAGATGTCACGGTGTCCTTACCTTCCGTATGACGCTGCCAAATAATATGGAATTATATGACAAGATGCATCTTACTTATTTTAATTTAGTTCTACAACTTCCTTTATAGTTTTATATTTAACATCTTCCATTTCTCGAAGTAATAAAATCCACCTTCTTCCTTCTTGCTTCGTCTACCACAATCACTGGCTTTTTCATTTCAATAACACAAGTAAAAAGTACAAAACTAAGGAGGCAGTGACCTAACACTTAAAATTAATAACCATTCATTTGTTTAATTCTTACATTTTAATTAAAATTCAAGGAGAGTTTTTCGTGGCAAAATAAATCTTTTAGAAATAAGTAGTTGAGTCTGTGTGGGCAGCGCCGCGCGTCGAACGAGACTACGACGAAATTAAGTTTACTTTCATTTTGTTAATCTAAGGGGCCTCGTTCACGGCGACTTTTTAAAGCGATGCTGTAGCGCGGCTGTCGCGCGTTCGCACCGATACAGTCGCGATGCAGTTGCTAGCGGCTTACCCCCGCTCACGCCACGATTTTCAGTTGCAATGCAAACGCGCGTCAGCAGCGCTACTATCGCGCTACAGTCGCGATGCAAACGCGATACAGTACCAAAAAAATTAAGATTTTGTATGTAGATTGTTTGTTTCATTCACATGCTACCATCCTTCCGTCTTCTCCCCGCTGTCGTCTGACACGGTCGCGCGTTAGCAGCGCTAAAGTTTCGATGCAGTAGCGAGTTAGTAGCACTGCCAACGCGCGTTTCAAATGTGACTGTAGTGCTACGAATAGACGCCGTGTGCGAGGACCCTAAGACAAATCGATGTTCCTGGAGTATGAGATGAGAGTTATTTAAAGACGATATTACAGGGAAATTCCATTGTTTTTTTTTTCAAATGATTGACTCGTCTATAAAAAGGCTAAAACGTTATTAAAAGAAAATGTGAAGATTTCTATTATAAGAACCTTATGTATCTTCTTTCGTACAGACCATCCTAAGGTAGTCTGTAAGAGATTGCCCTGTGTGATAAGACTGCCCATTGTATACTTAGTTTTAACAAATGTTTATCCTGTCTATATTGTGAAGTATACAGTACAGTATATATATATTATATAATAAATACTGGAAGAGATGTCAGTAAAACCGTAGAGGCCCAGCAGGGTTGAAGCCTCTAGAGCCATGGGCTTGGTTTCTGAAAGGAAAACCCGGGACCCTGCAACGAAGGCAAAGAAGGAACGGAGAGGATTTTAGTCAGTAAAAGTCTGACACGTAGCCTTAAAAAAAGTTTGTAATAAATAAATAACCTTCAACCTATTGTCGATACACTAAGAATGCTGCTGACACATAAAACATTGACCATCAAACATCTCTCCCCTACAACAAAGGGAATCTCGCGCAAACCACACCATTTGCCCCAATTACATATTTGCAGTGCCCTACACAACGAGCGCCGAGGCTATCCAACAAAATACCTGTCCGCCATTGTACGCCACTTTGTCATTATTTGACATAAAAAGGATCGAAGAAAGTCCTTGTCGGTAATAGTTAGCACACAAGGGCGATTTTCCCGTAGCAGTTACAATGAGGCGTAGAATGTTCAGGGTTCCTCAAAATTGACTAGGGTCTGATATGATGGGTAGGCTTTTTGGTATTGTATTGATGAATTGTAAATGGATATTGAAAAGGTTTGATCTTTTTCGTAAGGAAAGGTCGGTTTTGGTTAAGCTTTTGATTTTTGGTCATAAACAAAGAGACGAAATCATGACTGAATTTGCTACACTTAATAAATTTTTGGTTATAATGCAGTTTCATCTTCCACTTATTTACCTAATCGTTGGTGGCCGATAGCTTCTGTGAAGTGGGGTAAATATTATAATATAAGATTATGTCACCTATCAATAACATGAAACTGCAATAAAAAAGATAAGTATCCTCAAACTTATACTCATAATTTGTCAATATACATTTTTACCTTTTTTGCATGATCCTTTCAAATCTTTTGCCAATAAATAAAAAATATCTACCCACACTGATATCCTTAACAGCTCATCGTACAATGGGCCCCGAGTGTAGCCCTAGGGACACGCACAATACATTCTCGGGGCCGGCTGAGCGGCTCGGCGGGGCCCGGGGGCCCGGCGGCCCGGCGCGCCGACCTTCAGCATTCAGAGGCAGTTTGTGTTGACTGATTGTGAAGCTTTTCATAGAAATCTGCGAGGTTACGTAATATGTCTGTCAATATTCGATTTTTTTGTGTACCTATTGATATCGATTGTCGATTTGAGAAAAAAAGGGATGCTCGTGTTGTTTGTTTTCCGTTTTCTTTAATACCTGTTGTAGTATTATAGTAAGTATAATGTGATATGTGTGTAAAACTATATATACTCAGCACTCCTGAATTTTATTCTCTTCTATTTTCGAGTTCTACTTGTCTGTGTTATTGTCGTCTATATTTTCTACTTGACATATTTATGTTCTTGGAAATATAAAAACGGGCCTTACTTCATAGTCGACAAATACAATTCACGTGTAACTATGACACCGTTACCAACTGTTCACCTCGAAATGTCAATAGTGACGGAAAAACGATTAATATTATATTAGACTTGAAAAACTTTAGTAACGCCATGAAAAGTACCGAGCATTGTCACTGAACTAACAGCGGGGTCGATGGCACCATGACGGCTAACTATTAGTTAACGTTACACCAGTCACCGTTACCAGCACTATTAATTTTGTTAACCGGAGTAAGAATGGTGACGCGACACTTTGCAACACTAATCAATCTACTTGATAAAAGTAGATAATATTATTTTGTCAAATGTGTCAAGTGTCAAACGTTGATTAAGATTTGGATGCGCTGTTGTGTGGGCAGTAATTTGCTAGATTAAAGGGGCGGTTGCACCATAAATTCTCGAGTTAATCGACGCTTTCCGTAATAATTATAACTTGTTATTATCGACTGTTTAATAATGGGCTTCTACTAGAGATTAGTTAACGACCGAATTAGAATGATTGCTATCAATCACTAGTGGCCTTGAGGGCGTGGTGGCTCCGAGGTCGATTGAACTGATTTTATTAAACACCAGGTGTGGGTACCTAGACAATCTGAAAAATTGTTTCAGTTATTCAGTCAGACAGGCTTTGTCTTTCATTACATAATAACTAGCTATCAGTTAGATTGGAATCACAGTTCGTATTCAGACATAAACAGGCGGAATGCATTCAGCCACATTGAGCTATTGAAACTTGTGTATTGGTACTCTCGCCGGCAACATAACTGCAGTAGCTAGCCCAGCCTCCACCATCAGATCGATATCCCGTGCCATTCAACTCTCAGGTTCAAGCAAAAGGGTCCAACTTGTGCCTCCGTTTGAAACCTTCTTACAACTTTAATGAACCATGAATGTGGAAACTAACGAACCTTTTCACCCTTTTCGCACATACTCTAGATATTCTATGAATCTTTGCGAACTATTTTCTTGAAGTAGAATTTCACGAAATTGTTTCAATAAAATCTCAGTTTCCTGTTGCTGACGGTACCTTCACAGCCTAACTCCTAGTTAACTTGTCAAAAGTAAAAGATAAACGGTTGTTTAAGCTAAACAAGATTAAAATACAAGTAAACGTGACACTCACGTCCCTCAGCATCCATCATCAGTAAACGAGAGAATGAATTACCAATTTAATTAGCAAGTTAATTGCACGGCTCGCTAATGTTGCCAACTTTAAATTGAAATAACTTTGCCAAAGGAAAAAATACCGAAAAACTTTCTACTTGGTGTTAAGTCGCTTCTTTACAGCTTGTTTGAATATCTGGCTTTCTTTAAGTCGGTGACCGTGGCCCCCCCACAAGGGGGAGGTGTTAATTAAAGATATTTTTCGTTCGCCGTCAGCCTGTTTGTTTGTCTGTGTGCCAACGAGCTGAGCACACAAGATTAGTGGCCAGGACTTCTGTTGTTGTAAATACAATTAGACGAATTAAATTATTTGTTGAGCTCGCTCCCGTGATGTTGAGTTATTTGTTGAGCTCAGGAGTTTGGGGCGTTCATTATGCGGCTGTATTATGTTTATTACACCGGCTTTCGTTAGTAAGTCAGAACTCTGATTTGTTATTTTACGAGCTCGCTCAATGATTCACGCAAGTGTTGCTGATAAAATATTGACAAATCTAATTTGCGATTCTCTAATACATAACAGAGTGCCAAATTTTATGGCGATCCTCCCGCTTTACAACCTGTAGCGGTAATTAAAAACTGGACCTTGAACAGTGGAGGTATGCGCAATTGCGCATGGTTTATTTATAATGTCGGCAGCCCGTAAAACGGAATGCACAATCAGGTTAAGGCTGAATGGAAAACGGCTCGTTCAGCCGGCTCTTATTTCCACCCCGTGAGCAACAAACAACAAAAAAAAAACTCGTTAATTAACGCTCTATACCTTCCCCCTCTCCCGCTGCCTCAACTTGAACCCTTTAAAAACTCGCGTAAACACGGGAAAGTAAAATAAACAGAAATATTAACATCTGGCAACGGGAATAAAACCTCCTTAATGAGTAGCGGGGGGAGAGTAGGCGGGGGAGGTCGCAAGTAGGTCGGAAACGTTGACGCGTTTATTGCATACACTCGGAGCATACAGCAGGATTGTGTTACGACTGATATAAATTAGAGCGTTTTCTGTGTGGAGGTCATAAATTCAAAAACAGCCTTATCGGAAGTTATGTTCAATAAGGGTCTAATGTTTTTGCGATCCGACATTCGCTTACACGCTTATGTTACAGTATCGTTAACTGTATCGGTGGGGTTATCATGTTACAGAATTTTCTGTTTTCTTATTCTATGTTAATCATTTTCCTTTGAAAAGTTAATCGATTCACCATCAACATTCTGTAAAAGAATTTGTGAAATATGGAATCTTGCGAACTATCTTGGAGCCCTGGCGGGCATCGGCTCTACATCTGGAATCCTGCAGGAGCGCTGGCCTGATACCGGGGAACCGTACTTACGCCATAACTTACATTTCTGTCGCTTCGCCGAGCATAAGATGTTGTATAAATTCAGATTTTGAACTAATTTGTGCTTTATTAGTGTAATTACAGCAAAGAAAATAAATTTTATTTTGTTTAGGGCAATAATAATAAATTGTGGTTATACAGGTAGATAGATAAATAGATAAAAAAATACAAAATAAACATACAATGTAAAAAAAGTAATTATACAAAAATGAAACATAAACAAAAATAGAACATTGAAAGCAAACAAACAAACCAAAAAAAAAACATTAAAAAATTGTGCCAGAGGTCTTTAGCAACGAAAATTACTCCACGTATTTTTTTCGAAATTTTCCGTTTATTCTTTTCGTGTTATTTTTAGATTCAATACCTTTGTTTGTAACTAATTTTTGATAGGATCGCGTCTGACTGTTATCTCCTCTTATGGAAAGTATTGTGAACGACGATGGAGAACGCCCTATCTAGGAACAACTTAGTCAATGTTGTCTAAAAGATCACTAAGTTATAGCTATCAGGAAACACTCCGGAAGGGAATTTCACTCCTTAATTGTACACATAATGAAAGCATTCCTGAAACGGTTTTCAGACATTTAATTTATCTGTCTGGCTTTTATTTTGTAGGTGTTTGACCTTGAAGAGGTGTCAGTATCTTCAGGGAGGAGTCACGTTCGGTTGTAAAACCTGAGGTTTAAACATCACATCTCCTCTAAAGTGTGAGGACTGAGGGTTTAAACTGACACTAGATTAAGCGGGTTAGGACCGAGATGAGCTCGCTTTATAGGATCTAATTCAAGTTTGAAGTTTTTATTTGAGACAAGCTTTAACATTCGTAAACGTATTTACTGTTGGACGTGAGTTAACTGGAAGAGTAAAAGGTTTTCGAAGTGCACTTAAAAGTTAAACGACTTCAGATTTTTTTTATTTTTGTTTATTTATAATAATAATAATAATATTCCACAACTTTCACACAACGCCATCTAGTTCGAAGCTAAGCAGAGCTTGTGTTATGAATACTAAACAACTAATAAACATACTTATATATTTCTAAATACATACATAATTATCATAGACAAATTACACCCAGACACAGAACAAATGATCGTTCTCATCACAAAAATATTTGTCCTGGGTAGGAATCGAACCTACGACCTCCGGCATAGCAGTCAGGGCCCTTAGCCACTAGATCATCATCATCTGCCTAGCCTTTTCCCAACTATATTGGGGTCGGCTTCCAGTCAAGCCGGGTTTAGCTGAATACCAGTATTTTACGAGGAGTGGCTGCCTACCAGACCTCCACAACCCATTAACTGGGGTAACACGGTACTTCATGGCAAGACTGGAGTCAGATTTACTGGCTTCTGACTATCCGTAACGACTGCCAAAGATCTACAAATGACAACCGGGACCTACGGCTTAACGTGCTTTCCAAGGCACGGAGGAAACTCGTTATGTTAAGATGGTCACCCATCCACAGACCAACCTAGGCAAGCGTTGCTTAACCTTGAAGATCGACCTGTGCGGCTGTTATTATCAAGCCACGAGCTCCTCATCCTCCTCCTCCTTTAGCCACTAGATCAAAAGGCCAATAAAAAAAAAAAATTAAGAAATATTGTCCTATAACTTCTGTATTTTTGGTGTGATCACAAAAATGTAGCTACGCACATAAGATACTCATACCCAAAACAATCTTCCGTAGACCATACAAATATTTTATTCTGTACCAGAATTGAACCTGTGACACGCATCAAAGTAGCCAATCACACAAGTCAGTGCGCTAACCGTGCCGTCAATATATTAGGCATAAAGAAGTATAAATTAATCAGCTGCTGCCAGCGACTTCGTCCACGTAATAGTAGAAAATTGTACCACGGAAACATACTTCAGGGTTATAAAGTGACATAAATGCTATTCCTGGACATGGTCCACCCGTCTATTAAGTTTCATAGAAATCCATTCAACAGTTTTTGCGTGAAAGAGTAAGAAACATCCTCACGTCCATACATATAAACGTTTACGTTAATAATATTAGCAGGATAATTACAAATTAACATAATAATTCCTTTAACATTTTAATATTCATTACCACCCACTTGTATACTTAGGCCTCCGAGCAGAACGTTTAAACACGAAAATAACAAGCGTTTTTTGCGAAGATTTCAGAAACGTTGGAACTGTCCTAATGACATAATAAATGCTGAAAATGCAACTGTGAAAAGTTATAACGACTTCATTTGTCTTCCTTTTCGTTTTTTCCCACTTTCAATCTCATTTTTCCGCTTCCTTCCCTTTAAAACCATTTCATTTTTTTCATCCTAGATTTTAATTTAATCCTGTTGAGTCAAAAACCGTAAAAGCTTGTCCTAAAATTTCCATTCGTCGCTGTAAAAAACACAGGTCCTTGAACAATATGTCACTACATACGAAAAATACGACTCTACGTCCAATTAAAAAATACCGCTGCGGGATTCTCGCAGAAAAACCCTTGAAAATAACTAAAAAAGCCCACAGAGCAGGCGGGCGGCGGCTTCCGTTTATCCAGCGAGCCAAACCCAATCAAATTCGGTTTAGCGGTTATAATACTGCAGTGGTCTAACGGCTAACGGCACTTTTTCCACGGATTTGCAACTTTTTGTTCACTTTCGAAGTTTGGCCGGATTCAATGGAGTTCGGTTTTTGTTCCGATTATGTCGTCTAGTGGTTTTGTATTATGTAGTGTGCTAATACAATAATCATTTTGGACTTTCAGTATCTGTTTATTGGTGAATGATTGTCATACTTTTTCGGATAATACGAGTAGCTAATTATTGCTTAGGTTTGTTTATTTTATGTTTGTTAGTAGACTCATTACCATTTAATGGAAATGGAAGGCTCGATCGGCACAGTGGTTAAACGATTGGCTGCTGTATTGCATGTCGTTGGTTCGGTACCCTCACGGAACAAATATTTGTATGGTCTAGGTCTATAGATAGGTGTTCCAGGTCTGGGTGTCTTGTGTGTGTGAGTTTACATGTTTTTGAACGCACCTCCGATACAAGAGTTATTTCTAGTGTGGAGCAACATTTGTTTTTATAAGAAATATTACCCAGGGTCACCATCAGCGTGTACCCTTGACTTTGGCACTTTGATATATGTAGGTAATATAACGCAAACATGTATACAAAACGAAACCATAACATAAAAAATGTGACTAATATCTTCGACCCTGAATCACAAAAGCTACTGTCAAATTAGGAAAGTGCTTTAACAATGGAATCTGAAATATGTCACTTTCCAAGGAAAACAGAACTAATCCAAGGTCTGTTCAGTGTCACGCTGTCAATTAGGAGCGAGAAGGTCTGCGCCACAATGTTTTCTTTGGCTTCTATTTACCTAACCGCCAGATTTAGTAAATAGTCTAGTAACACTAAAATTAAAGTCCTATTTTAGCGTGTTAGAGCGGTAAAGTTATTCAGTGATGACTTTACCGCTCTAACACACAATGATAAAAAAATATTCTTCTGTACAAATAGCAATTATACTCTAAATAATAATGAGGTCTTTTAAATTTTAAGAACCAATGCACAATTAGTAGAAGAAGGCAGAAATAAATTGAGGAATAGTGAAATCCCATCCTTTAATCATTTCCAAAAAAAATTGGTCTTTTCCAAGCGTCGTCACAACGACCGGTCCTCTGAGTCTGGTATCCATCGAATTCCCGAAACCCTCACCAAATCATCAACAGACACACTGCAACTATTTTTTCTTTCATATTCATAATGTAATAGGGCTATGGAATCACTGTAAACACTTAATCTACTTTTTTTAAAGAATAACCTTTTAGCTTTATAAATATGCATGTTAGCCTATGAGCACTGAATTATTTCAAATGTAATTGAATTAGTGAAGGCTATTTAACACAAAAGTATTTAAAGAACCTTCTGAGTGTTTTATGCGAGGGCCGAACTATCCCTAACATGTGTTACTAAACACCATTTATCAGCTTCTTAACAGTAAATAATGCTCTCAATAACAATTTATAAAACTCGTGTAAAACACTAAGCTTTTCGGCCTCAATTTGTACAACAAATCGAAGGCTTACAGTTACATTAATCTTTATGTTTCAAAAACAATCACTTGAGCATTGGACTGCCCTTTCAATAAGTACGAGAAAAAATAAAGTATTGACTTTAAAAGGCGGATTCATAAATCTTTCAAAGAAATAGTTCTGCTGTGCTCTGGAAACGCTTGAGTTGCTTTGGTCGCAAGTTTTTGAACAAATGTTGGTGGCCTATGTTACGTTTGAGACTGTAAGTTGTGAATTACATCATAATAATAATAAATAATATTTTTTTATTCAAGTAAAATGTAAGTACAATAAAATTGTGGTTTACATGAATTACAATTGAGATTTTTTCTTAGTTCTAACTGTAACGAAGCCGGCCTGGTCTAGGTGTGTGTATCATGTAGGCTTACTGTCTGTAGACATGTAGCTTATAGACGCGTGTTCGTCATTATACAGGGTGTAAAAAGACCGATCACAAAGCCGATAACTACACATTCTGTACATGTAATTGAGCAACTTGGACCAAAAATTATTGCTGGGAAAAAACTTTTTTTTTCATCTTTAAAAAATAATTAATTAAGTAATAATAATTTCGATCAGCTGAGCGTTCGGCCGCTCTCGCTTGGTCGTTGAACCAACCGCACGCTTCTGTGTGTGAGGCGCTCGTTGTGTTTAGTTTTCGTTGCTTTTTTCTAACTTCAAATGCGTAATTTGTTATGAAAAATTGATAATTTTGATAATGTTTGTTTAGCAGAAAGTTTACTAATGATACTTGGAATACGATTATGAAAAAAAACCTTCAATATCTCCAGAACCAGTGAATTCCCAGGTATGTCCTAGAAGAAAAAAAGTATCCCAGTGATGTGTAGAATATGGGGTTTTCGTTTTCGTTAAGGGTCTTTTTACACCCTTTATAGACTTATAAAGTAGTGCGCATCACCATCAATGATTGCATCACAGCTTACCATCAGGTGGGATCGTAGTCAAGCATTAGTTTATGTTACATAATAAAAAATATGCTTGGTAAGTATATTAAGTAAGCCGTACATTACTATTAAGTAATGTACGGCTTGCATATGAAACTTTGTCGACAAAGCGTTGGCGTCGTACCGTCTTGTCGACAAACGTACTTACACAAAGCGTATAATGACAAATTTGCTTCTGTGAAACTACGCGTCCGTGAATAGTGGCTTCAAAAGATAATTTAAATTATCTTTATCGTGGTTATTAGGTGAGATCACCAGAGTTTGGCTCTCGAAATAGAGTCTTTTGATTTGTGTAAAATGTTAGCTGATTAAACCATAAATAGAATATCTTTGTTCTACAATAAACCGTCTTAGACATTTCAAAGCTCAGGAAATTACAATAGTTGGCAGAGACAAAGTTCAGAGAAGTTATATAAAATAGATTGACAAAAGACTTTTCGCCATAACTTGATTTAAAAGCTTTTACCAAATGGAAGATCGGAATCAAAACTGAACCGTTTGTTTTGCTCAGTTCTCGTATGGACCAACATAACAGTACGTCAATAAATCTTGGTAAATAAATAGCGGGTAGTTTGAGACCGCTTCAGTAGCTCAGTCGGTCTGTCGGTCTGTCCCGCTCGCGTGCAACTTTCCTAACAAATACTTGTGTGAGTTATTGCGCGTCGCCGGCCACAAGTGACACGCTGACAGCTGCGTGTTAGGACTTCTGAACACGATCAATCGTTATTGTTTTGTTGTGGAGTTTTATTGCTTCTTAATCTTAGTTAGCAAAGGTTTGATATAGTTTTTGCGTTATAAATTCAGAGACAAGGATGACAGAACGTAAAAATTGAGATTTATGACATAAAATATATCAAAATAAAATTTCACTGCATGGGATTTTGTACATAATATATTTTCCTTATGAGACTAGAAGCACGGGCGTCCCAATTTGACCTATTTTACTCCTTTCTGCTCTAGTTAATGTTTTATTATACGTAGAATCGCAATTTTTTTATGACTTTTTATGAAATCTCGTCAATAATAATATATAATACTTGTAGTACCTATATTACACAACGCCATCTAGTCCCAAGCTAAGCAGAGCTTGTGTTATGGGTACTAGACAACTGATAAACATACTTATATATTTCTAAATACATACATATTATAGATAAATTACACCTAGACACAGAACAAAATACCGTGCTAGTCGCACAAACATTTGTAATGGTCACATTTTTTGGTTGATTTTTTTTTAAACATCGAGATAGCTCAACTTTAGCACAAAATGATTTAACACTCCTCACTGAAATGTTTTAACACTATTGTTAATGTTACGATACCAAGTTATTGGTAAAGAGAAATCTAAGGACTGAAATATTTGGTATTAAATATAACAAAAAAAAAGTAACTTTCCTTTATTTTATTGATTAATTAAAAAAACGGCCGAGAAAACTTGATATTTATTTATAGATTCGCAATGATACGGTCTAGCAATGAAATGTAACATCTGATCTTTTACTCCCTCTAATAATATCTTATTTGTTCTAATATTTGACATTATTCTCACTTAGCAGCCAGTTACATAACATACCTTTTTTTTGTTTTGGAGGAAACCTGCAAAGCCGTTCGGACTTTGTGGATAAGTCCGGGTAGTGTGGGATATTTACCTCACTAAAACCACCCCGGTGATCACCATCAGCACAAAGCAGTAGATCCGTTACCTCTTAAAAGACCATTACGGAATCCCCTGCGTGCAACACCTGTTAGGGTACATCCCTGAGAGCGTAATACACCTACCATAACGTAGTATTCTTACAAAATCAACCACATCCTTAATCCCAACAAGAAAAACACAAAGCCCGTCTATCCAAACCCGCAGCTAATCTGTAGAGCAGCCAAAGCCACTAACGAAACAAGTATTGTACCGTCTTATTGCACACGAAACTTCGCAAAGCCTCTTACACACAAGTTGCAAGTCGACTTAGCGTGCTCCAAGCACGTCAGAGCATGTCGGGTGCACGTGTCTTTTGAAGCCGAAGACCTGAAATTGAATAACTTTAACAATATTTGTGAGAAAAATGTCGTCTTATCGATGTGATTTGAATTTTTGTGTACCTTGTTGTGTTGGAAACTTGGATGTGCTGTTAGAAGAGGGTTTAAGATAAACGTTTCAGTTTATGTTAGGACTATTTTTAACTTCAATATTTTTCTTTTGATTTCTTAAAGCAATGTTTTCACTTTTGGAAAAGCCATTTCCTATTTCAGATATTACACATTTTCTCTTTTTATCTTAGTTTTAATACACATTACACAGCATCTACAAATTCTACAGATGATCATATCTATCGTAAAATTTCGAAAATGTTGTGGAACTTTTGTGGCATTTATAGCCCGCTTCTACTCTTCCCTCGGACCCTCCCACAAACAGTAGTTCAATTTGCCACCGTCGGACAAGTTTTGTTTATTCGAATCACTGTGACGTCACGGCCGCCATTTTTCTGATGGTTTGATTCTCAGAATGTCTTTGATGTTCCTCTGAAGTTTGGATACTGGATCATAATACGAGGTATTCTAGTTTATAGGTCATTGTTGTTTAACTGTGCTACCGATTGTTTGACTGGTAGGTAAGGTCGCTAACAGTTAAGGCAGTTTCACACAAATTCGATCCGAGTTCGTGGCAATACGGATTTCGAAATATTGGACCAAATTCGGATAGTGTTTTCGCACTACTTTGATCTCTGATGCGTGATTACAGGCTTAGAAGGTAGACTGACTGATTGAATTCGTATGTTACTAAACCATTAGTCCGATCATTGATCCAAATCAGACAAATGAAAAACTATCCGTTGGCAAACGTCATTTACCTTGCACCACAGTACAGTATTGACGTCCTCGATCATGAGTCCTTTCAATCAGCGTCAAATTCTGATAGTCGCCAGCAAGCATCTCGGATTCGGTTCGTGCGTGAGTGTACATACAAATAAATAGTACGGCTACTTTGGTCCGTCAATAAATCTTCTTCGGCATGGTGATTCACCGAAGACGTGGAGAAATTGGGTGACGGAAGTAGAATCCAGTGAGTAAATTACTATAGAAATAATTCTACGAGTGCTTTAAACCGTATTTTCGTAGGTTCGGATCGGATTTGGATTAGACGAGTGGGTTTTACTGTAGCAGATTCTACATATAGATCTTCTACTAGCACTTGCTGTTCAAATTCTTATTACTTGCTTTCTGGGTTTTTCTATTCAAACTTTGGTCCCCCCTTTTAAATTCCCTTAAAGGGTGAACTTTCAAAAATCCTTTTTAGCGGTCGCTTACGCCATAAAAGGAAACTTTGTGGCAAAATTTCATGCTTCTTTTCCTGCCTAATTTCGGTTGTGCGTTGATATGTCAGTCAATTAGTTTCTCCTTTAATATATGTATGAAAATTTCTGTACCTTCTAAACCAGTTGACCTTGAATAACATCTCACATGTCTGTAGTCTCATTTAGTTTAAGTCTGGAATCCTAACAAGATCATAGTCGAACTCCAGCCAGAGCGTAGGGTACCTCTAACCGCAGCCACATCTCGGCTTCAAGGCAGGCACACGTCGGGCTAATTGCCTAAACTTTACAATACTGCTCGGCTCCGCACAGCTCAATCCTGATTGGAAGCTGAGCTCTGACGAACGATACTCAGTTAATCTCTCTGTTGTAGGCTTGTTGGAGGATCTATGTCTTTGGAAATTGTGCTTGGTTAGGGGCTGAAGTCTGCGTGTAGAAAATAATTGGACTTGAAATTGTACTATATATGAACAGCATGGCAAGCAATGCTATGACAAGCTATGCTGTAATTAACTAAAAATAGCTGTTTTTCCAATGATTAAGAGAAAAAATAAGAAAGAAAGAAAAAATGTTTTATTAGGCTATTCGTTAAATAATATTTTGTTTTTATTATGGTTTTCTTAATCCATATTAATATTAACCTGTGGAGCCCCGGGGCTCAAACATTTTACAGGGTTTCTAAGCTTTAGATGCGCCTATAAGCAATGGGCATGCTTATATGATTGCAAGTGGCAAGCGTTAGAAAAAAAAGACATAAAAATATAACCTTCGCCAGCTAGTAAAATTATAAATGTGAAAATTACTCCATCTATCTGTCTTTTACGCTTTCTCGATTAAACTAGTAAACCGATTTCAATTAGATTTGGTACAGAGCAAGCTTCAAGCCCTTGTTCCGTACCAAACGATGGATGAAGGCAAATTTTTATCTGTTTCCGACTTAGACTTCGCGTTTACAATAACCAACATTCACGCGGATGAAATCACTGGCAGAAGTTATTAGTAAAATAACATATCGAGAATTCTCGAAACGTATCTGGAAAAATTCTCTATCCGGAAATATATCATAAAAATATTTCGACACTCATAAACAGAAACTTCGTTCAAGGTGACTTTCCCGTTAAGTAAAAATAAAGTTACGGAAGAAAAAGAACGAGGAAACATTAAAGTGTCCTCTGCGTATCGATCCAATATTAATTTGCAAATGGATCGTTACTTTCCGAAATACGTTTTCTTAATTAATCAGTACTTTGTGAAGTTCTATTCGAAATAAACCAAGAAGAAACTTAGGGTTGTCTAGATCATTACGCAAAGGGTTCGTCGATAAGCTTACGTTTGTATTGAAATAGCCGTGAATCTCGCGGCCCGATCATTAGCCGCCCCCGCCTGCCTGGGAGGGTAGACGAATTAATTCTATCGTTTACTAACTAGACAAGTTCGGTGTGATGGCTGGCCGGGTGACAGGTATTTTGCTCTGATTAGGGTCCCCCTTTCATTTAATATTTATGGGTATTTGTTCATGGTGTCCCTGGTGGTAAGCGAAGGTCGTCAGTTTATACAAGTGTTTTGTAAGAGCTGCCTTTTTGGTACACACGCTATTATAAGGACGAAAATTTGTACGTATTTGTGTATATATGTTACGCCTTTACGCACAAACGGCTGAAAGGATAAGGATATTTTTTTTGAGTTATTAACAGTAATAAAAATAGCCAGCCGTCAATTGAGCCTACTCGCGTCTAACTACTATTTCACGTGATGGAAAGCGACAATGTGGTTGACGATGGAGCAAGTTGTCTAGAAAATAACTATTGACTCTTGATCCTAAAGATACCCAGGTTTTAGCTATCAGGAAACACAGATTCCAGCCGGGAATTCCACTCCTTAGCTGTCGAATGTGTCCCTAAAACGTTTTTTATAAAATTTTGCACACGGGAAGACATTGTTCTCGATTATCATAATATTATAGCTAGCCCGTAATGTCCCACTGCTGGGCAAAGTCCTACCTAAGGCCCACCATTCTTTCCAATGATTACAATTCCTCGCTTTCTCATTCCAATTCTTACGGAAGACACCCGCCAGCTCTTTCTGGTAGTGGTCGCGTCGCTGTGTGTGGGCGCAAATACTGTGTTTTATGGGCCCACAGCTCTTAGACATGCGGCAGAAATAGCATTATGACCACATAGTATAAAACAAAGTCGCTTCCCGCTGTCTCTTTGTTTGTCCCTATCTATGCATAGATCTTTAACACTCAACGGATTTTGATGCGGATTATTAGATGGAGTGATTCATGTTCTTCTTCCTGCCCTGGTCCCGTTTTATTTGGGGGCTTTTTCTTCCATTGTCACGCTATCACTCACTCCCTTTTCTTCCATATCACTTCTCACACAATCCATCCATCTGTTCTTTGGCCTCCCTCTCCCTCTCCATCCATCCACATGTAAACTCATAACTAAAGAAAGGTTTATGTGTATAATACAAATGCATAATATAGCACCTGTGCATAGCCGGGGTGGGTCGCTAATTATAAGATATTTTTTATCCCGGCTGTAGGTTCTCTTAGGTTACACTTTCACAAGCAAAACCGTTGGCAGAAGCTAGTAAAAAAAGACAATGACCTTCAAGTTTTTTGCGTGGGTGTAGTCAAGAGGGCTAATGGATTTTCTTAGGATAGAAGCATCGAATCCGTATTTAGATACCTGTTTAATCAGCTTAGTAAAGTAGGTCACGGTGCGTCGTAGGCACGTGAAGTGCCTCGTAAGTGAGCCTTTAAAGACGAATCTATTTATATAAGCTTTTATTTTGGCGTTAGTCATCGGCCTAACCTTTACAGGAGTCGAGTTACAGCCTTAGAAATACGCTTTTATTTTTTACATGAAATGAATGTCTTTTATAAGAAGGCTTAAATTACCCAAAGGGCAATGGAAAGGGCTATGATCGGATTTTCCTTACGTGATTCCGTCAGAAATTAAGATTTCCGCAGGAGAACCAAGGTTACTGTTTCTTGGTCCAGACCATGGACTACTAGCATTCACATCTTAATCAACTAATGACTTTTTCATATTGTATGACGCGGGAAGACGTGCTACACTTATTGACTAAAACCACATCTGTGTTCTTCAGATGCCCTTTAAGTTCTAGAACCACAGATTTCCTTTTCGAAAATTCCCATGGCTCTAACAGGTATCGGCTTGACTAGGCCACTACCACTGGTTTGCTGACATCTCGTGCAACACTACGAGCCGTTTAGCCATTGAGGCTTAATTGATTACCAAACAAACAAACAGGCTTTATCATTCACATTTAGGCATTGAACTCCATGTACTCGATACTTCGATTCTCATTATTACACGGTGTATGTGGTGTTAGTAATTCACCAGTCACCTAATTCAGTTCCCAATTCGATCCGGGAACTTACCTAACCGAATCTCACAAGTCCACACGAAGAGCCATTCAAATCGTCAAGAATTATCGAGTAGCTATAATAATTCCGCCGTTAATATGGTTGTCCCGTGATTTATGGTAAGTGCCCATGTTCGGCGGCTCCGGAAATTGAATGGGTTGATTATGGCAGCTCAAATAATACCACGCAGTTTGTAATGGCTTGCTTCAGGGATAGAAGTGTTTGAACTAATAATGATATCGAGAATTGTACTTGAAAAATACGTCTTTCATTTAACTGATTTACTCTTAGTATTTATGTTAGTCTATTACGTCCTTATTATTTAGATTTCTGTGATTATGTCCATTATGTCGCAAACTCGCAATGCTGGGCGAAGGCCTATCTCTCCCTTTTCCACACACGTCTATCATCAGCCATTGCAGGCTAGTCCTACCGGTAGTCGTCCAGCTCATCTCTTCAGCTTCGCCTTGGTCTGCCACGATGTCGCCTTGCATTTAATGGGACTCAAAATGTGGCTCTTTTAGCCAACAGCTCATCTGACATGAAGTAGACATGTCCAGCCCAATCCCACTTTAGAGTATTTATATATGCCACCAAAAACGTAAGTTTTATCTAGTTGTTTTCAATTATTTAAAATCACTTCATATTTCCCAAAATTGAGTCTTACCAGTGTGTAGTGTGTGTGTTATTTGAATGTAGTGTTGATGCTAGCAATGAATAAATCACCGTTTTTTAATGATGCACTTAAAGATATTGGATATAAATCTTTAAATCTCTGTAAACAATGAAACAGACCGAGTTCAAGCGCTGTTAGTGTCGTTGCTTGGAAACACTGACATTAATGGCTCTTGAACTCGGCTTTGATGTGCTTATCGGGTTCATAGCATAGTTCTTTACAATATTTCCACTATTGAAAATCAGGTCTACGCGAGCCCAGTATGGATGTTTTTTTTCAGGTGGAAAATCATCAGAATGACTTATTTCGTTCTTGGACGGAGCGGGAGGCCGTGTCAGACTATTGCCCAGTCGTAAGTTCCTTCTTTGCCTTTCGGTCCAGGACCTCCTGTTTTCGTTTCAGCAGCGAACCTATGGCCCAGAGGCTTCGACCCTGGAGCCCCTACGTTTTTGCTGATATGTATCTCCTTGAGGCGCGCGTAGAACACTATGCCACGTCGATGACTTGGGCTCGGTTCGGATGGTGGGTGTCACATGTTTTTGAATATTGATTCTATGATATGCCACTCCTGCGGATTCCACACGATGTTTTTCTTCACTGTTTCCAAAGCAGAGATGATGAAACAAATTATATAAAGTGAAGTGCCTCTGCTAGATCCTACAACTTACAAGTCCGTGAAGTCAACTCACGTGCTTGTCAACTAAATGAAGCACATTAGTGTCTGTCGGGATAATTGCAGCTAAGCCGCGTTGCCGCGCAGGAGCCGTCACAACTGGATTACATTAAGCACTATCTATGACGTATCAATCTCAATAGAGGCCGGTGATTAGTAACCGGGTGATTCCGGTGATTAGCTAGGAGGGGGGTGGAGGGAGGGATGTAGGTATAAGCTCACTGTTTTGCTAGTTTACATCGAGTTTGGTTTTGATAATGGTTTCCGTGGAAATTGGAAATAGGGGTGAAGTTCGTGGCTGTGTTAAGGATTCCGATAAATAACGGTAGACAGGTCTAATTAATTATTATACCTTTAGCCATTCACAGGTTTAAATCAAATAAAATAGCAAAACGTAGATGAGATGGGAAGCATCCCTTCCATATAGTCAGTTTTGGGAACACATTCATAAGTAGTGGAATTCCCTGCCGGAGTTAGTTTCCTGATAGCTACAACTTAGAAATCTTTAAGTCAATAGTGAATAGGTTACTTCTAGGTAAGCGTGCTCCATCGCCGACCACATCATTGCTTCCCATCGGTTGTAGTTGTGATAGTGGCCATACGCGAGCCTATCAATAATAACAACAACAAAAAAAGTGGAGTTTTGTTCATAAGTTGTAGTTTTTGGTCGATGAACTTAAATTCACTTGACAAAATGTTACTACATTCTTTCTTAATTCTTATTCTTAATTCTTTATTGTACACAAAAACTATATCTAAGTACAGTGTTTTTTTTTTTTTAGAGTTTTTTTTTCTTTGTTTCAAAATATTGCTAAAAAGAGACAGTTAATATGCGCCTGAATATTAAGCTAAGACAATGTATTTAAGCGCTGAAAATTCTACACGTTAAGGTACTTTGTCAAAACATAGCTTGTAGTTTTGACGAACATTAACAAACTAAGAATGAGCCATGAATTCTGTGCGCAATACTGTTGCTTGGGAGTTTATTGGACTATTTAGTCGTTCCATTTCAAATACTAAGAAGTGGTGAAAGACGAAAGTTTTGGGAACTAACTTTCGACCTTTAAAGCATGTCAATTCTCACTCTAATTTGAATAAAGTTTGAATATTTGAATTTATAATCAATTCTCTTCAGACTTCTTCAGACTAAGGCCTCTTGAACACGGCACGTTTTTTTAACCGTGCGGTGAACAAGAAGCCATAGACTGCGATACAACACTGATGAAATACGGTGACGACGGTGCCGTGCCGTAGCGCCGCTGTGTATGTCACAAGCTCTCCCAGTGATCCATACAACACTAACAACCGTGCCTACACACGATGAATTAACTGTTTTACACACGGTGAAAAAACGTACCGCGTACAAGAGGCGTTACGGTCTCTTTTACACTTGTAGAGAGCATGTTGACATACACGGCGGAGCTACGGCACCGCGACCGCCGTGTTTCATCTGTGTTGTATCGCAGACTGTTGTGTCTTTTACACAGTACGTTTTATTACGTACGTACAATTAGAAAAACGTGCCTTGTATAATCGGCCTGCGTGTTTCAAGTAGTGTTGTCACAGCAACACTAAGAGGCTCCGCTAATTACCCCTGGTTAGGCCAGTCAGGGTTTGATTAGTGGCGGCTCATATTGATATATTGAAACGCAATTAGGCAGCAACACAGGCCTGGCTGAGCCTTTGATTACCGCTCGCATGTAGCTAATTACCGCTGCTTCGACGGACGACTGATAATACCCGTTATTTTGGGATAGCTGCGTGTAAGTATGGGGTGACTTAAAGTGTGTCAACATTTTGTTGTTCGACGTGTGAATAAGTGTATAGTGTTTGGTGGTGGTTTATATTTATGACTTAAGTATCTATTGTTACCCCAGTGAAAGATTACCTGTGATTTCAAAGTCACCCTGTGTGGTCAAGATTGTTTTCCAAGCAAGGTTTTATGGGATGTTGTTTATCTTCTTGTTAGAACTATTATAAAACTGTCCTGTGAAATTATGTCAAATAATTTTGTTGATACGAGTAACTGTAGCTATAGGATAATCTAAAAATTAAAAGAGGAAAAGCTTTAGAATAAATATTCGTGAGGTGAGATTTTTTAATTATATTTAGTACCCAACATAAATAAACAGTGCCTAGAATAAGTTGAGAAACTACTTTTATATTGTTATTTTCCTTTTTTGGAGGTAGAGAGAGGAATATTAAACCACTTAAAGAAGAGACGTTATCTCCGAAAAATAACAAGATACACAAACTTCTGAATTCTGAATGTCACTGGAATATCGACATTATTTTTCTTCCATTACCTGTCGAAAAAAACGGAGACAATACATCTTGAATTGACAACATAGGGGTTGTTATGTTATCATAATTATCTGAGGAACAAACGTAAGTAATGATACGTCATTATGATAACAATACGCTGTAGGAGCGTGGCATTCGACCTGATTACCTGCCGTTAGCTTGATTACCTACTAATTATATGTGTTTTCATGAGGCGTCGTTTTTCAAGGAGCATCGCTTTTTTCTTTGAATTGATATGCCTGTCGTTTGTAAGGTTTAAAAAAATGTAGATACAGTTGTATCATCAATTGATTTTTACTTCCATTACACCTACACCTTGGGTATGCTCGGAGCCTTCTTGATCGCCTGATCACATCAGAAATGTAGATATCCGTAAGAGAACTAAGGTTACCGAGCCCAACTTTAGTGGTAGTGGGCAGTTGATAAGGGCACATTGCTTTTAGAACGGATGGTAGATAGGAACGAAGGGTTTGGGAGTGGTGACCACTTATCGGAAGACGCAGCGTTGGAAGGTCTCCAACAGGGTAGACTGATGACCTGGTGGGGGGCGCGGGAATCCGATGGATGCGTGGTGCACGGTTGTGGCGACGCTTGTGGCAGGCCATACGGCGTCGTCCAGGCTGAGATAATGATGATGATGATGAAACATCCTTAATTCTAACTTAATATACTCGTTTGGGCATCATAATCTTTTAAAATCAAATAGTCTCGATTGTAACAATTTTATCTTATAAGATCTTGAACATATTTATCATGGTTACAGCCTTAGAGCTGTCGAAACTCCGTACAAAAGTAGTGTGTTAGGCTTAGGACCTGCTTCGTGTACCCTTGGTACATTTGTGAAGCTCAGCGGGTCTGGGCTGCGGCCGCGAGGACCATTAGTATGGATTCAGCAATTTATGAGGATGCTTTACTGAAACGTCACTATGTTTCAGGTTTGACGTTAAGGTCGTAGATTTTTATGTTGGTCGGGTTAAGTGGTGTGGTGTTTTTAAAGAGTTGGAGGTTTTTTAACGAGTCAAATGTCAATCATCAAATGATATCTCTCGCTCTAGGCGGAGAGGGAAGGTATGTCAGCCTTTTACTGACTAAACCTCACCTGTGTGCTTCAGTTACTCTTACATAAAATATGTAGCAGCATCGGAAAGCTTAAAGGTTTATAGCTTTAAGCTTTTCGAGGAAGACTCACATATACATGTAATCTGGAAGATATTTCTTTAGAAATAAGCATTATTTCAGTTTTTATTTTTCTGTTCCTTTTGCCTTTTTCCTTTAGAAATGGGTACTTGCCTCAATTTTTTTATTGTTTATATCAAAAAGTAATTTATTTAAAATTGTAAATAAAATAGAATAGAATAAGCTTTATTTTACACCAAAAGAATTAACAGATTATGCAGAAACTTTAATCAAAAGAAAAAGAATTTTCCGTTTCGTTGAATGTTAATCAATTCAAACCTGGTGGAAGAAGTAACCGTCAAATGACAGTATACTCGTAAGGATGCTTTAAACTGAAATGTGACCTTTGTTAGTTTACGTAGTCTTAAAAGATATAGTGAGATAAAGATAACGCCTTCATTTTACCTCAAACTAATATTTAGAATACGAAAGCCTCGTATTCATGGTAAACATTTCTTTAACAACAGTTGATCAACGTTGTTGATGAACGGCAAGAATGTTGCTGGAAACTTTGTTTAAATCAGTATGGGTTGTCCACACGGCAGTCCGCATTAAAATGTTGCCCGAGGAAGTAGTGTTGTTGTGTTTTCTGTATCTGATGTAGGTATAGTATTTCTTATAAAAAAAAAAAAAAGATGGTGGATTCGAAACTATCTTCTGCAAAGAGAAAATTCGATGAGTGACCTCAGAATGACAGATGGATCATAAAAATTTATTAACTTTTATCATTGCTCAACACTACTGCCATGTTTATAAACTGTGGAAAATACGTCCACACACGTTAACATTTGTTGCTAAGCTGATGTTTACGCTCATCGAGCGAAAATTTGTCAACATGTTGTTGTCAACTCTGCAACACACAGTGTTGCCAGCAACATGTTGACAGCAACTCCGCAACACGTTGATTCAACTTTGTTTCTAAAAAAATGTTTGCCATGAATACGGGGCTTAAAATGACTGCTTCATTTACTAACCTCTTCTTCTTCTTCTTTCTTTTATTATTAATTGTTTAATATAAAATATTGTACAAAAATGAGCACAGACAAATACCTAATTGTGTGGGCGTCTTTGTATTCCTGAACTTAACTCAATTTGTGAATATTTCTCAAGACAATAACACATATTCCAACTCTTTCCATTAGCTATGAAGACATTAGCCTGATGATTACGAGCTTTTGATGTCTTCACGTCACGATATTAACTTATACTTGAGTGCTTCAACTAGCGCTGTGTGGAGTCAATATTTACTCAAGAAGCCACTTTTAAAGTAATGACGTCTTTCCTACTCAGTACTGGACAAGGTCAGGAAATATAATGATTGTGACATTAGTAGAAAAAGGTTTCTAATTTTATGTAGATACACATTATACACTTTCATCATCACACATTTATTGTGCGTTTTTTTTAGGTGAGAAATCAGTAAGAAATTGTCAACATGACTTCTCCCGCTCCGGGCTTCGCGGGCATGTCAGACTTTTGCTGACCAAAACCCACTCCGGCTCCTTCTTTCCCTTTGTTTCAGAGCCCCGGGGTTCTCTTTCGTACTACCCAGGGCCCGAGTAGGCTTCGACCCTGCTGGGCCCCTACAGTTTACTAAGGAGTGGTATTCCGTGTCGGGAGTCTGTACTTCCTGATAGCTACATCTTAGGGGTGTGATTAACGTTTGAATCCCCAACCGGTCCTATGAGACCGCGCTGTTATTGTTTTACTATTGTGTCTCGTTTTGCGGGTATCTGAGTAACTACCTTACTTCTAGACAAGCGTCATTCATCGTCGATCGCTTACCATCAGGTGAGACAGTGGTCCAACGCAAGCCTATCTCATCATCATCATCATCTCAGCCGAAAGACGTCCACTGCTGGACATAGGCCTCCCCAAGCGTCGCCACAGCGACCGGTTCTTTGCGTCTTGCATCCATCGAATTCCCGCGACCCTCGCCAGGTCGTCGGTCCACCTTGTGGTAGGCCTTCCATGCTGCCTCTTCCGGTACGTGGCCGCCACTCTAGAACCTTCCGTCCCCATCGACCATCTGTTCTACGAACAATGTTCCCTGCTCACTGCCACTTAAGTTTGGCAATTCTTTGAGCCTATCAATAAAAATTAAAATAGTTGTTCTAATTTTTATCACAGTCATAACTTAGGTAGCTCAAATCGTGACTATATAAAGAGTTAATAATTCGATTACGTTTTCATGTAAACCCATTGAAGCGACATAATAGTAGCTCAGAATAAAATTAAGGATTTTTCGAATCGAGCTCCGTTTATAACGCGATTTTGAAATAAAATGATCGTTCCGATTCAATTACAGTGCGAAGATTTCAGCTCAATCGGGCAGAAACAATTGTTATGGTCAGGTCGTCGAACTGTGCTTAGTGCTTTAATTATGAGAACTTAAGTCTTAAGATAATTGTGAAAAGTTTAATTTATAGCTGCTAAAGAAATTACTTGTTGAAACTTGATTAATTTTATTAGTAGGACCTAATTAGTTGCCTCTACTGATAGAATAGAATACCTACTTTTTAGGTTGTATTATACGAGTATAACTTTATACATGGATATAAGTTGTAGAAAGACAAACAAAGAAAATGATGAACCTTGAAGTTAGCTCTTACTCAAATAAAATTTGAACTTTGTAGAAGTTGCTTAAGGCGGGCGCGACGTTAGAATTATCCATACAAACGTAATACCAAAATCATTTGCAGTTTAAGCATATTTACACCATAATATGATGTTATTCGGATTCAGACAATAATTATCTAGGTTCCTACATCGTCTTTTTGTTGAAAAACTTACCCCAAACGAAATTTAAGCGAATTCAAATTTGCAATTTTTTACAGCGAAAATGTCATATTTTTATTTTCTTTTTTCTATATTATAAACAACAATATTTCAAAATATCTCTCCGTAGGAACACAGATATTATTATCAAGTTATAAATACTTGAAACAATATTGGAAATACATTAATTTTTCATTCATCATTTTTGGTATTACGGAACATCTCCCAAATTTCCAATAATTTGTATTGCTATCACAGCAAGCAACTGTCAGTGTGCTGATGATGACTTTACTCCAGTCAGTGTGTCCAAGAATGGTTTATACTATCTGGATTGATTGCATCAACCTCAAAAACGTATTTTTTTTCGTCTCAACTCGAAATAGCGCGCGGTGTCCGCAGGCCACTTAACTACGCAATTATAATGAAAAGGAAAAAAGCCGGGCAAATGCGAGTCGAATTCACCCACGAGGGGTTTAGGGGTTATCTATAAAAATGACATAAAAAAACACGTTTGCAATATGGGGGCCCTTTATATATTATTAAAAAAAAATAGTATTGTTAGCGGCTACAGAAATCATGGCATAATCTGTGAAAGTTTGAACTGTCTGACTATCACGGTTCATGAGATTCAGCCTGGTGACAGGCAGACGGACATCGGCATCTAATTAATAGGGTCCTGATTTACCTTTTGGGTGCGGAACATTACAAAAGAGCTAAAGAAGATATTTTAATTTAACTGCACCTATAGCACGACTAAATGAACTAGTTAAAACTAAAGCGAACAGTGACAAACAAAGTGAACTCGGCACGTGTAACTCGGGCGCAGGTGGGCCCGTGCAATTATACGCATGTGTCGTAAAACCTTACTACCTTACTACGGTACAGTTGCCCTATATACCTACTAACATACTTTAGTCTGCTATCCCGTTTGCTGTATATGTACTGCATATTATATCGCGTTTCTTGTACTTATAGGAGTCTTAAATGAAAGTTTGTATTGTTTGTACAAGATTTTAAAGACTTTTTTATATTATTTGTAATAAAAATACGTGATCTTATCTAAACTGGTTCATATTATTTACTTATGTAGGAATGACAGAAATTAGCTTGCCTACTGTTCACGTAAGAATCTAATAACAGGATACGTGGATGGCATTGCCGTGACCGAATACTGGGCCAGGCAAGGAATTTACCTAACTTTGCCATCGACACGCTAAGAAGAAGAAGGCAAGATAAATCTCCAGTCACCGTAGGCACGGGTTTGCGAACGACGAGCAGTGGGTAGCTTGCCGTTCGGCCGTCCGGAAAGTGTACGGTCTAAGTTGTCGACGGCGCATAGTGTTCTATCCGCACCTTTAAAAAATGTTAGTAAAACGTAGGAGCCCAGAAGAGTCGATGCTCGCTAGGACCAAGGAGAATTTCTAAAAAGAAAACCTGTAGTCCAAGAAAGCAAAAGGACAACTGAATGAAGGTTTTAGTCAGTAAAACTCTGACTATTCTTTTCACTCTACCTTAGAGTGAAAGATCATTAGTTGTGTTACTACCACACAAAAAAACGCTGTTTGAATATTGTTTATCAAATAACTCTTTGTTTTTTATTTGTAGTACACTATAAATGTGCAGCTTTACAAAATTAATATTTTTGGATATTGTTTATCAGATAACACTTTCATTTTTGTTTACAGTGCATTATAAACACTACAAAATTAATATTAACATTTCTAATAAAAGAGCACGAAATGTTAAAATATCTACTAATTTTTACTCTGCAGCAATTTATTTTAATCAGTCAGCCGCTCAAAATAAAAATTCGTTTGAACATAAATCAAAAATATAAAAATGTGTGAAATGTACATACGAGTAACTTGGCTTTTGTTACATAACACTAACTTTAAAAGCACTTTTCACGACAAGCAATATCTTGGCAGCATGTCAATACAAATTCGACATTGGCACCCCTAAAATAAAGTTCAAAACTCCATTTCCTGCATTGCGAAGGTCACTTTCAGTGATTACTTTGTCAAAACAAGTTCTGCAAATATCATTTAGCTTAACGACAAACAGAGGGAAAATAAAACTAAAGTATTAAACAGGGACTTAGTGCTATTTCGATTTTATGTGCAAAGTTTGTTTAAATGTGTCCTTTTGAACCCTTCAGCGGACTAAAGTCACTGACCTCTGTGTAAACAACTAAGTAGGTACTTTAAATATATACCTAATTACTTTTGGGGAACTGCAATATATTTTCTTTGTAGCCTCTCTGTCTAGGGCGATCACTGGCAAAGATTGCCCTGCAAACACGATTACATAGTCCAATCACTTTCGCAATGGTTGATTGTACTATAGTAATGGTATGTTAAATACCTATGTCCGATTTGTTATTGATATATTGAAATAATAGTAGTTATCTTCTGAATTCTCTCAATCACACAGCAATATAAAATTATCACATTTTATACTGATATTATAAGCTACTAACTTCTCTAATTAAAGCAAAAATCTGTATGTATGTGTGTGTTCGTTTGTAACTCCTTGACGCTCAAGCCAATAAACGGATTTGGATAAAATGTAGCACACACTTAGATGATTTCCTAGAACACCACTTAGGACGTTTTTTTATCCCGGGTATACTCCCGGATATACTTCCTTTGGGCTCACTGGTAAAAGCTTAGTGATTTCATGACACAGTAATGACACATTTACCACACAGTTGTCTGTTAGACTGACTTCTAGGAAATTCAGTCCTCCTATGTATCTGCCACTAGTTTAAATGAAGTTTAAATTAATAAATAAAAGTACCTACATATTACTTTTGAATTTTCTTCAAGATCTTAGACTTAATACTTACGCAAGTAGGCAGACAAGGTGATCACGCAGGGAGGTCACCTAGTAATCACATTCAAGCGCTCTCCACCTGTATTCCTAAATAAACGAAGCAGTATTTTTCCTCCATCAAATTAAGACACATACCCACCCAGGTATTCCACGCAAAGCTAGATTCTGGTCAGCGAGCAGTTTTATGAGAATCTCTTATGAATTATTGATCCATGCCGGTTGTAACTCAGGACTGGGCGCGGCATGTTATGTGTAATATACCTGGCGTAACGGCCTGCTCTGTGCACGGAATAAATACACATAAACCTGGACGACACTGGAATATCTTATAATTGCTGAGTAGTAGAAATATTATATTTTATTACTTTAGATATATGAGATACTAGCTTTTGCCCGTTGCTTCGCCCGCATGGAAGTCGGATAACCAAGTAAATTCAGAAAAAATAATAAAATCGTAAGTGGGTCGCATGAAATATAGCCTATAGCACTCAGGAAGAAAGCAGCTTTCTACCAATACCTATATTTTTGTTGTCTGACCAGGATCTTTAGAGATTACCCCCTACAAACAAAAAAACATCCTTTACCTCTTTATTATATTAGTATAGATTTCTTTGTACTTATAAACATTAAGGACCATTAGTTAAGTCATCCGCCTGTCATGCATGAGTACCTACCAATGTAATTTTTTCTATTCATAATTATGTACTTTTCTAAGTTTATCAAAGACTCTACTGACAGCCCGTGACTCGGAAAACTCGTAAATCCGTCGGTTTCGGTTGTCATTCGTAGATCTTTGACTAATGTTATAGGTAGTCGAGGTCAGAAAGTTTGACCATCTTCTTCTTTTTCTTCTGCCTGGCGTTAATCCCAGCCGTTGCCAGGGTCCGCCTTCCTGCTAAGCTTACTCCACTTTGCCCAATCTTCAATATCCTTTCAGAAAGTTTGACCATCAGTCTACCCAAAACACACGTTTTCAGCGGCAACCGGTTAGACTGAAAGCCGAACCCAAGCTAGTTGGGAAAATGCTAGGCAGATGATGGTTAGGGAGACAATGGGCATATTAAGATATTAGTAGACTCTTTACCAACAAACCTACAACCAGATAAGTTTTAAGAATCAGAGTTCTTGCTGACTCATGTATCTTAAGTATAATACAACTAAACAAGCTAATTTCTAAAGTTAGACTTCCCTTTCAAAACAGCCGGCACTAACCGGCGCTTACTCGCCTAATAGCCAAGCTTTCGCTTCAAGCTACATTTAAACCCCTAAGATCTTGCTTTGTTTTACTTCTACACAGTACACAAACACATTCCACGGCTACTTTTCTGCTTACCCTATTTTTAGCCTCCCTAAATAAACAATGAATGAAGTGTCAGAACTATAATTGTTCCGTTAAGCAAAAGAGATGGCGATACGTGGACCTATAGCGCTGTTTCGGTCTTGCTCGAAACTGGGATAATAATTTATGTTGCGAGACCTATTTTTAAATAACTCAAATGTTCGTACGGTAGATTGTTTAGAAGTTTTTATGCAGTTTTTATTCAGGCTATTTTTATTTTCGTTATGAATGGCATTGGGAGGAGGACAGAGTGCATCCATGCAATGCCGTGCTCATTGCTTTCAGTGCGCTTCATAGCTTACGGAATTCCCTCTCATATTATTATTGAAAAGTCTAGATAGTTTTAATGAAAAACTGTTGTTTTAGGATTCAAAAAAGTACACTTAATTTTCTTAGTAGGTACTAGGTAGGTACTTACTCGAGTAGCTGCATTGCGTAGTAGCAATATTTTGTCATAGTAAGGGTGATGGTTTTTCTAGTTTTTTTTTAGGTGTTAAATCATTCAATGTCTTCTCCCACTTTAAGGTAGAGCGAGAAAATCTACTCCTGTTGGTTTGTTCTTTGTCTTCGTTAGAAGCTTGTGTTTAACTTAGGTATTTATTTGGTAACTTTACCTACCTAGATCTATTCAAAGCTAGACTTTCGAACCAGTTCGATCCAGTATTCACACTTACCGAAGCACTAAAACTCACACATTAACCCCAATAGCTTTCCCCGGGGAATGCGATCGCCGATACAACAGCAAATACGACTGAATCTCATTTAACGGCAACATTAATTGCTGTTTCAAGTTATGCCTCTTGTCCGACCAACTTGCCGGCCCCTTTGTCTTCACGGTGAAATAATTAGCCAACTATGCTGGCCAACTATACTAGCCAACTATACTAACTAACTATACCAGCTAACTATGCTATCGTAACGATTGTATTCTATTGTTTTTAGTTTATGTACATTTTGGGCCGGGTTCGGGAATGTTTCAGTTGAATGTTTGCTCTGAAGCATTCTCGGCTTAGCTTAAGTTAAATGCTTAATTTCTGTGTTCAAAATCTTGAGCGTGAACACTTCCGCGTGTAGTGTAGAGCCTATATTCTAGTTATTTATTGTGTGTATTAAACAGTGTGTGGGATACACAAATATTAGATGGCAGAGACTTTTAGAATATGTTTAATCGCTGTTAACGATAAGAACGCCATTGTACCTATATATTTAAGTTATTGTATAAATTGTACTGTTACTTTTTGGCGTACATTATAAAGTTTATTCTATTCTATTATACATGATTATTAGCAACGATGCGGCACGCAAAATCAAACCATATTAAATTGTAAACTAGCTTCCGCCCACGACTTCGACTGCGTGGAACGGGATTCCACTCCGGGATTTTGAAACATTCTTTATTGTTGCTCCGCTCCTATTGGTCTTAGCGTGATGATACATAGCCTTAGCCTTTCTCTATAAATGGGCTATCTAACACAGAATTTTTTTTCAAATCGATCATTCGTTCCTGAGATTAGCGCGTTCAAACAAACTCTTCAGCTTTATAATATTAGAATAGATTAACTATTTAAAACATATCATATCTCCCAGAATATTCGATCAATTATTCTTTTTTAACCAACCAGTACACCAAACAAGGTTGCATGTCGCATTAAATCCTTTCAGTAGAATACGAAGATTGTGACTCGAATTAGTAGAAGATCAGAAGGTTTTATTTGTTTAGTTGAGTAGCAAACACGTCTATTGACACGCGCGGTACGGTAGAGCCTTATTTAACAAACAAACGGATTTGCGTGGCCAAACAAAAAGACAAAGTTGAAATGTCAATTTCATCAGGATCTTTCAAACTGTGGCATCATAGATGTTGTTAGTTCATCATCATCATCATTTCAGCCGAAATACGTCCACTGCTGGACATAGGCCTCCCCCAAGCATCGCCACAATGACCGGTCCTGTGCGTCTCGCATCCATCGGATTCCCGCAACCCTTGCCAGGTGGTCGGTCCACCTTGTGGGAGGTCTTCCAACGCTACGTCTTCCGGTACGTGGCCGCCACTACAGAACCTTCCGTCCCCATCGACCATCCGTTGCTAGGATACAAAGGATTAAACAGTATTCAAGTATCTTTTGTTAGTGTAAAAACTTCTTCAATTATTGGAGATCACAGCATGCATACTGCACAGGTATGGAGGTGTTTCGCTACATCAGTATGGAAGTATTCGGAACAGAGTGTAAAGTGTGAACTCCTACAAACCTCCGTTAAAAAGGAAGACTCCAACCAGACGCATGAGTTGTCTAGTTTGGACAGTTGCCCGAAATATGAATTTGAGATGTTGTAGATGTTCAAATAACGCGAAGAACTGTAATTTCGTGATGCAGGATTTCTTAGTTTAATTAATATCTGGCTAATAATAATAATACCTTCTACATACTAAAATTTCACACAAACATAATCATTTGTATCATTTTCCTACTCCATGGAAATGACAGATCTACTAAATCTTATTGTCACACAATGCTGAAATCCCCACAAGAATTCAAGAATAAATATCTATATTTCCATTTACTAGGTCACAATATTATTTCCAATATTCTATCAGAGAATGGACAGTTATTGTAAGTTGATAAACCGAAATAGCCAGACACAAATAATCTCACGGCCAGTCTGCGGCTGGGCCTGTGTTTCGGCCTGTATTTCAGCCTGTATTGCGGCCTGGATCGACCGCACTCGGAAGATGCCTTCGTGCTATTTCAGCTAGCTTATTTCTGGCTATCACGGTGAGATAAGTTCACGGTCTGAATCAATACTGGAATGTTTGTACAGGGTATCCGAACACAACTATTTTTGACGCCATTCCGATTCGTGGCCAAATTTGTCTTGAGCTGCAATTTTGTTTGGTATATTTTTAAGGCGTGAACAGCTGTTTTAGTTTCAGTTCAGTATTGTATTCTAAAGTTTGCAACATGAATTGTAAAATAAACTAATTTTTATGAAGTTGGGGCCTCCTTTCCTGAGTATATGAAGATTTATAAATTACGCGAGGTGATTTTGGCGACTTCTAACCTCCCATCCTTGGGAGATGTCGTGTTCCAATAAAATTTTATTGAGATTGTTTAAGATGCATATTTTTTACGTTACAAATACTTTACTCTATGCTAGATTGCGTTAAATTAATTTGAGAAACATATTTTATTACTGAAACACTTTAACCCATTTTTCTAAGATTTCACAATGTTACTTGCGAAAAAAGAAAATACTTACCGAGACCTCTCTTTCACGTAAGATTTAGTGACATTCGGGTTGACCGCCTCACGCAATTAATGGATGTCCCACTAAAGAATCAATTGATTTCTGAATAAGCTCTGTAGATTCTAGGTGAGGGTTTGACTGGCATGCAAAGAAAATTTTATGGAACACAGGTGGATTTTAGGTAATAAAAGTCTAACACTGATCTCGTTCTAACGTAGGCGAAGTTATTAAGCGCCTTCATAAAAAAGAAAACAAAAGCTAGATTCTCTAGAATCTATTCGACGATCCATAATTTTTTAGTAAGAATGTCTTAAGGGACGTGGCGTGATCAATCATGAACACTAAAAGTAGAATATTTGTTACGATAGAGAGACCTAATAATTTATGCGAAAATTTGATGAAAAACACGATAAAAACCTAGCATTTTTTTTTTGCTAGCAAATAAGTGAAAATATTTTTAGATTTTATCAGGCTTCGAAACACAAAATAGTGAAGCCTAAATAATAAAATTATGAAAAAATATCTAGTAATTTCCGTTTCCAAAAAATATCTAAAATCAAATTACGTTCGAGTTAATACCCTGTATTTTTTTTATTCAACCAATTTTATAGGTGGAGTAAAAAGAGAGTACCTACCTAAATATTGTTTTTCTAATGTACGAGTATGTTTATTATGTTTTATTAACAGCTTTTACTTAAATGTTACCTACCTTTAATGATATAGGTGACAGTATTCCTAAAAAGATTTCATAAGACCGTAAAAATAAATATTTATACCCTAGTCTTGGTAACATACAAGCGTAAAATATAAAGAAAAATAAATATACTTGACAGATTGTCTTGTCTTAAATTACCTCTATTTCTTTGGCTATTTTTATACAACCTTGAATAGGAAAATCCTGTAAGTGCGTAGGTAGGTATTAATCATGTATAAGTACTTCAGATACTTCTAAAATGTTTGTAAGTAAAAAATTGAATTAGTCCAAAAGATATTGATTCATATCATAATTGAATTGAGTAGATAGCTGTACTTGGTTGCTCTTGAGAGTTTCTACTAGAAGACATCTTATGTCTGGTCTCCGGGGACTAATTTATTGAAAAAGAATAAATGGCAGCCTGTATAAAAGTTATGTACAAAACTTGTTTGCTACGAGTAACTACAAGCCTTCTGGTCACTGTTAACAGCTTAGAGATGTTAGTCATCGCCTGCGCTTGTACAACAATCTGTGATGGTTCCTTATCATGATTATCGACATTTCAGCTGAATGACTTCAACTGTTGAACATAAGCTCAACTCCCGTAATTGTCACCATAATGCCAATACATGCGAGACACATAGGACCTTTCGGGCCTTGTGTGTCTCGCATCCATCGGATTCCCGCAACCCTCACCAAGTCATCGGTCCAACCTTGTAGGGCCTTTCAACGCAGCGTCTTCCGGTACGTGGTCGCCACTCTAGAACTTTTCAACCCCATACCATCTGTTTTGCGTGCGTGATGGTTCTCAATGATCAGTTAATCCAAAGGTTACGTATTACAGACGTAAGATTAATAGTTTATTTTCTTAAGCAGAATATATTATGTTCTCGTATTAGTGCTATATTTTAGATGAAAAATGATCAGTTTCGCCTAACAAACTGTTATGGGCATGTAGCGTGAGCTTGTCGCGTTAAGATGCTTCACGGCTATACCGATCGGCCTCAATTGGCGTGGCCAATCGGCCGTACCACGCCGGAGATGCGGAGAATATGTCTACTATTTTTAACAGCCCTGTAACAGCTGGGGTCGTTGTAGTTGGTAGAATGTAATAGAATGATGCCAGGGTGGGTATCTATGAAATCTAGGCCCAATTTCGGTTTAAATATCTTTAATTTTAAATATTTTTAATTGTCACTTAAATTAGGACATTAAAAATGCGAATAAAAAGAAGTCAAATCCTTCCAATAGCTACGTGGCTTACACCGTTGAATAGGTAATTTTGAGTAGAATAGTTATGTCAGATGCAAAATTGCATGGATAGTACAGGCAAAAAATCGTGTGAAGCGAGAAATGACGCGATGAGTATTTTTCGAACACTTGAACTCAAACGTTCACGGTAAAATAGACATTAAGGTATCCATGTTATTTTGCATAGTACTTTACCTGTTTTTTTTTATAAATAAATGATACGAGTAATGTACTTTTTGATTAAATGGCTAGTTTTCCACTCGTTTTTTCATAAAGGTAGAAAAGAGACAGAGTGCAGTGCAGCTCGAACGTTTCCATTTGTAGAGTTTACTCAGGACAAAAAAGTTACTACTCACGCTTGCCACCTCTACCACGCATCCGCATCACCTGCACAGAGTCAAAACGATACACTGAAAATGAAAATACGGATTTACTAACTTTTTTACGCAGCAAAACTCAACCAACGTCACTATTTATAACTGTAGGTTAGTATTTACACACTAGGTATGTGTATAAAAGACAAAATTGCAATTATTTTACATTATACATAGAATAGGCTCTTAATAAGCTAGTGCGCCTCACTATTAATGATTGCATCGCTGCTTACCATCAGGTGGGATCGCAGTCAAGCACTAATTTATAACAATTTAAAAAAAAAACATAAATAGCAGCGTTTGGTTAGCATTAGCATTATCGGCCTTTTAACCTATCACATACCCACAAAACGAGACACAATAGTAAAACAATAACACCGCGGTCTCATAGGACCGGTCGGCGATTCATTCAATCAATGTTCCCATTGCTGGGAATCAGGCCTCCTCTCTTGTAGAGGGAATGCCTTAATCTACCACACGGGCCCATTGCAGATTGGTGTATGTCACATGTCTTCGAATTTTTGGTTCTAGGACATGCCGGTTTCCTCACGATGTTTTCCTTCACCGTTTTGAGTGCAGTGGTGATGAAATAAATTACACAAAGTAATGCGCCTGGCTGGGTTTTGAACCCGCGACCTACAACTCGTAAGTCGGGGTCACCACTGCTCTAGATACTATTAGTTTTATATTATTTTAATCGGCTTGCAGTCTCAGGAGTTTCTTTTACATGGAGCGTCACAACCTCTTCTCATGTACATTTTCATTCCATAGCTTTATTGGTTCAACCTATTATTACTTTACTCTTTACGGTTTCTTATAGACGCAATATCGTTCTAGAATATAACCCACACGTGGGCTAGCCCTATTCCAGCATATTCACAGTGTAGTAGGCGGTAATCGCCCGTATGGCCTAAGCTATTAACTAGTAATGGATGAGCGAAGTTTCTCCGCCGCAGCAGGTGTTCCTCCACAACTATTGTGGTCGTGTAATTGCTAGTTTATAGTTTAATTAATTCATAATAATCTTAACTAATATTGTAACGATGAGATGTTGTTTGTTTGATTTTATGGTTAATTATTAATAGTTTATTTATTTGAAGATTTTTTTTTTTTTCAAATGGGAAATTTTCATAATGACTTCTCCTGCTTTTGGTCGGAGCGGGAGGGAGTGTTAGACTTTGACTGACTAAACCCCACTTTATTTCTTCTTTGCCTTCGTTCTGGTGTCACGAGTTTTTTTTCAGAACCCAATCCATGGCCACAGATGAAGACATAGGTTGTCGTTTGGTTAATGCTAGAAGTACTGGTATGATTACATAGTAACATACCGAGTTTCCTCCGTGCCTCAGAAAGCACGTTAAGCCGTTGGTCCCGGCTGTCATTTGTAGATCTTTGGCAGTCGCTAGGGATAGTCAGAAGCCAGTAAATCTGACTCCAGTCTTGCTATGAATTACCGTGTTACCCCAGTTAATGGGTTGTGGAGGTCTGGCAGGCAGCCGCTCCTCGTAAAATACTGGAATTCAGCTAAATCCGGTTTGACTGGAAGCCGACCCCAATATAGTTGGGAAAAGGTAGATGATGATGAAATGTATTGGTTTGGTTCCGAATTTATTTTTTGCTAGCTTGTGCTTAGTTCTATGTAATTTAGTTGTGCTTTGGTGTATGTTTTGTATTATAACGAATAAATGTTTTATCTATCAATCTGTCTCTCTAAACTGATACATTGTTAAGCTATTTGTCAAGTGGTTTTTTTTTTTCTCGAAGCGTTATTCTTGTGGGATACATACTAGACGCTACGTGATAAATATAGTATTTTTTGGCTTCTGTTTACAGTAGTTTTAAGTACATAAACAACTTAAAAAAATTGCTTCCCAGTAGTAAATACTCCTGTATTTTTTCCGCGCGGGAATGGAACCTGCGATTCAATCTCGTAGTAGCCAATCGCTCAACCACTGCGACAATTACCTACTGTGCCGTGTCGTTTTGGTGTATTACATTTCATTCCAATCTACTGCGGCAATATCAACAGAGTTCTATTTACGGCACATAAAAAATAAGTATCTAAACAAATTTAAAAAAGCCGCTTCGAATTTTATAGTATTAAAGGACCGTGATTTGTGTTGTCATCAAAGATAATTTCGTGAAACAAAACAATGGTTTTGGTAAAAGTTGGACAGTCACCATAAGCCCCCATTGACAGGGCATGGCGACAAACACGGAGAGTTTCCTACAAATTATTTTATTTACGTTAAGTTTTTATAATGAAGGGAGGAAGCCAGATAACAGGTTGGCAAAATGGTATCTGATAAAAATTTGGAAGGCAGAAGGTTAAAACATAGTAATTGAAGTACACTATACTTAAATTAGACAAGTAATTGAAATTTATATGATTTCAATGGAAATTAATTTTCGAGTAGGTATTTAACCTATCACATAACCGCAAAACGAGACACAATAGTAAAACAATAACAGCGCGGTCACATAGGACCGGTCGGGGATTCATGAACTAATTGAAATTAAAGATTCGAAAATTGAAATACAACATGACTCCTAAGGAAAGTTCTGTCTTGACCGCTATCTCACCTGATGGAAAGCGACGATGCGGTCGACGATGGAGCGCGCTTACCTAGAAGTAAACTATATACTATTCTCTTTGTATGAATGCAATGTTATACAAAGAATGGCACTGGACTTGTACGAACTAAAAGATAAAATCATACATCGCGGTATCACAGTTCTTCTCTCTAATTAGAATTTTTACAACAATCCAAAAACAGTAGTTACCTGGACCAAACACAACACCCGTCTGTAAGGAGAATTCTCCCTGATCTAAAGAGGTTCTCGAGACGTTATAAGATAAGATAAGACAGAAACACTCAACCCTTAACTTTCAATCAGAAAACACACGCCTTCGCACCGATCAAACAATTAGCAACCGAGCACATACTACACCGCAAGCAATCATCAAATAACCGGCATAACCGTCGACTGCATACAATCACAAGTTCGCAACTAACACGAGATTACAGCGATCTCCGCACCGCACAAGCAACGAGCAACGAGCAACACCAACTATTCGGAGATTGCAGACTTCGAAAATTAAGGGGAGGGGGTGGGCGTCATCTCCGCATAGCAGGATATTAAAGCGAAACTGTGGCCGCGCTTAAATTTATTATCCTATAACTAATATTTACCTGTGTGTGCCTCTCCGAATGAGTTTACTGCTTATTGTTTTTGGCGAGAATTTGTGCGGCTGCGGAGATTTTTGCGGCTGGCGCATAGTGACGTAGTGCTCGGTTTGCGGGAGTGTGGCTGCAACTCATCATTTGTATTTTCCTGTCGAAAAATGCTGTAAAAGCGCCGCCGTGTCTCTCGGGATGGATTTCGGAATTTTAAATATTTGACCCAGTAATCAACGGATGTAAGAGGAATACGTTGCACTGTGCTTTTATACCTTTGGAATTTTGCAATTACAGGCACAATATTTTTACAGTGTCTCATCTGTATTCATATTAAGGATTAAAGAAAAAATGAGAGCATTCTTATTTTACTTCACCACCTGGGGACGTTGAAGTAAACTTCAACGTCCCTATTTCCTGAAAATTTGAAACAGTTTCATGAAATAAGTACAAGTTAATTGTCATCAACGAAGCGCGAATCTAAACTCTGGGTTTCTCCTCAGCAAGCAGTAGCGTCTTGCAATCAATTCACCAACGAGACACTCAATAAACTACAGGTGCCGCATATGCAAATTGATTCAACAAAAAAAGGATAAGAGTGTGCACACAGTCGGCTACCCATGCGTCGGCCACAGTGGCTTGCGGCCGACACTTCCCCGACAATGATCGATGGGTCGCCGGCGCTTGTTTATATTTTTACTTTCAGGCGCATCGCGTCCTCCGTGATACGCGCGGGTAATGACGCGCGCTAATTACACGCGAATGTGTAATTACACTTAATTGAGGAGAAAGGGGTGCGAGAGATAAAAATGTAGGCTGGATGAGTCTCAAATTAATATGTATTTAATAAAATTTGTAATCAGTGGATGCGTTACACACAGCGGCAGTAAATGTGATCGTAAAGGAAAAATATTAAACTATTTCTCTTTTAATGATAAGAGTGACGCAAAGTGCTTCCCTTGCTGATATAAAACAATTATCTTCATAGTAGATTAGTTATGAAAGTGACTAGTGGTGCAAAGTTTATTTAACAACTGATTTGACGGCATTGGTGTCGCAGTGGTTGAGCGAATGGCTGCTGCGTGTCGTTGGTTCGATTCTCGTACGGAACAAATATTAGTTTTGCTTACAGCTGATAATGATAATTTTTACAACGAAACAGTCAGACAAAAGACGGCAGATGATTAAAGAATCCAAATTTAAACGAAACAAAACAAGGCAGGCACGTTTCAATGTCCTCCGCTCCACCGCAACAGATACTTCCACTGTTTGTTTACAAACACAAAGATTATTTAAATAGTCAAGCCAAAACTAAAAAACACACGCCTCCACAACACATTGAAATCCGTCTTTCATCCCTTATTACGCTCTCAACAAACTGTAAACACATTCACAGACACTGAACAGATAAACGGTTAACAAAAATATCCCGCGGACCCGCTCGGGGTTGCCCAAATATAAATCACGCCTAAAACAACAGATAGACAAGTTTTAAGTTACCCGCGCTAGTTGGGAGTTGGCAACACAGACTGAAACAGACGCGGAATATACGGGCGTGCGGTTGGAGCGGGCGCGCTGGGAATATGTTAGATACTGAAGTTTTTGCATGTTGGACTGTTGGTTCAAATGTACTGCTGGAATGTTGGTTCGAGAGCAGTGTTGAAGTTGGTTAATGTTCAAAAAAAAAAAAAAGAATGACTAGTGATCTTAAACTAGCATTGCACGGGTATCAGGAATTTCTGACATTTTCGACCTTTTTCTAAACTAGGACTGTAGGTATAATATAATGCATATATTATACCTACAGTCCTACACCTACACTTTCCTCATAAATTACTCTGAAAAATTTGATAAAAACCCGTTCAGTAGATTTTGAATTTATCGCGAACATGCTGGCAGATTTGTCGTGAAAGTCCATTCTATAAGTAATATGTGAGGATAAATTAATCTATGAACTGCCAAGCCGAGTTAGGTACTAAGCACACCTTTTTTTATTGGTAAAAATGTTACAAATTTTTAACCACTAAAAATATGTATTTTCTATCGAACTCTGTGTGATCTCTTCACCTAAAAGGTTTTGTGAAATTCAACACATGTTATATGTGTGTTGTACACGTGTAATAACGTTCTAAGTATTGCCGAATATATTTAAATTTACACAACCTTGCGTTTTCAGCTTTATAAGTATTTTTATTAGCTTTATAAGTTGTCACCGCTTCCATCTTCACTTGCTATCCGTACGGTTTTTTGACTTAACAGATACCAGTCTACCCATGGTGTCAGAGTTCACAACCATGAGTGTTAATGACAAACACAAGTGATGCTTATCGCCCTCACAGACGATGGGTCCGAGCTATTTTTATCTTCTTTACTCTTGTGAACTTCCACTTGACTAGTTTACTGAAAGGTTCCGAGTAAATTTGCCTCCTTAGTCTTTTTAGAGAGTATAAAGTTTATAAGATAACGTATCCTAAAATAAAAAACATGAACTGCGTTCAGTAAATTTTTAAATTGGCGGATTACTGAAATAATTTGTGGCAACTTTTGGTTTGCAATAACCGTAAATATTTTGCAAGATAACCCTATTTTATTTTAATAATTACAACAATGGACTACAGACTAAGACAATCAACACAGTTATCACGAACATACAGAACATAAATCTGAAATGCAATTATTACTGTATACACCATTTTAATTTGCTATAATTACTAAAATTAAAAAAATATATATATATAATAAATATTATAAAGTAACCTTATTTACCCGAAATTATCTAAAATGTTTATCCAATCTATTCAGAACACACTTATTTTACTAACTGCAGTAGATACCATAAAATAATAAAACACAAAATCTTGCGTGCCCTCCCCGACTCTCAACCCGTATGTTTCCGTCCCACGGCTCCGTGTAACATCAGCGCTACAGTGATGAGTGCTAATGACGACTGCAGGCGTCACGTCACCACACGACTCCACGACTATTTTTATTTCGTCCCCATCTTGTTCTCGCGTTAAACGTGTCTGTCTTTTGTCTTATGTGACGCACTAATTTGAAGTAATCGTTTTGGAGATGTGTTGTTGAAATACGACATGGAATTTCTTTTAGTAATTTTTTACGGATCATTAAATTGTTTGAGTGCAATGTTCGTTTAAAAGACGACTACCGTCTGTTTTTTTATATCCTGAGACTAAAATGATTACAACACAAAAAAACTGTCATCATTCTTATAGTAAGTTTCACATTACCTGTGTCAATTTAGTCTCCGGGTATGAAAAACAGACGATAATAAATTAATCTAGGAGAGTACATTATTTTTTGTTTTAGGTATATACTACGTTAACTCACACTAGGGAAATTATTCCTGTATCGTGGGTACGTTCACAAACATGTAAACTCTCATACACAAGACATCCAAACCCAAAACACCTACCTGTAGGGTATGAAATACTGTCTTGTTCCGTGCAGAAAACGAACCCAGGACAATCGCTCAACCACTGCATGTTTTTATGGAATTACATTGTAACAATTAATTATATTTCAATGCTATTGGGTACAGGAAGATAAATGACATATAAATATAACAAAAGACTTTTTTATATAGTTTAGAAGTTTCTCTAAAACGTTTGTATAAATTAATCATTAAATGATTACCTAATAGTACTTTCTGTAATTTTCTTAGTCAATTAGGGATATCTGTTGATTCTGCTATCAGTATTCATAAATGCGATCGTCTTTATCATGCTGAGCGCTCGGCCGTTTTGCATGGACGTGGCGCATATTTCATACCGTTTTTTTTTTTTAATGTATATATTGTACTTGATTTGTAAGTTGCCACTTGTTCATGCAAATAAAAAATTTTTCTTTCTTTCTTTTCTTTCTTTTTTTGTCCAACACGGTTCATTGAAATCGTTAGTTCTGATATCAATAAGCCTTTTGATCTTTCCGACTAAGCCTACTAGCTTGATTGTGTCAGAGGTACACTTCTATAGTCCATAGAACATCTGTCTAATACTATTACAATTTAATTGGCTTTGGTACTACTATCACAAGTCTGAAAAAGGTTTAAATAAATTCATCATCTGCCTTCCCTCTTCCCAATTTCCAACTTCTCTTCTCTTCTCTTTCCTAACAACCAACTTCCCACCCACTTCCCAACTTCTCTTTCCAACTTCCCAATTCCCGCTCTGGGCGGAGCGGGAGCGGGCGTATTAGACTTTTACTGACTAAACCCACTCCTGTTTTAATTCCGGGGTCCCTGGGATCCCTTTCGTCAACCCAGATCCCAGAAGGCATCGGCCCTACCGGGCGCCTACAGTTTGCTGACATCTCTTTGAGGTTCCCAACTGGGTTGAGGTCGGCTTCCAGTCTAACCGAATGCATGGGCACACTTCCACTGTATGCTCCACCTACTCCTACAGTCCTACACAATGGTACCTCACCGTTTCTTCCGCACGAATCACGTACCTGGAACAATTTCCTTGCTGCGGTTTTCCCGTCCGACTACAATTTAGGTATCTTCTAGGCTAGAGTGAATATGCTCTTAATAAGCTAGTGCGCCTCACCATCAACGACTGCATCACTGCTTACCATCAGGTGGGATCGCAGTCAAGCACTAGTTTATAACAAATTAAAAAAAAACCTCCCAAACTTATCACGTCCAATGGGACCTACTGCCATGATAATGACGTGCCCAAAGTTTGTATATATACGTATATGTTTGTTACTCCTTCAAGCACAAACGGCTGAATGGATTTAGGTGCAATTTGGCGCACGGGACCATAACGATGTCCTTTGCATGTTTTTTTAACATAAAAAATTACAAATGAATGTATTCCAATATGGCCGCTCGTCATCACTTCCCTGTACTTTATAATTGGTAAGAAAGAGTGGCGTAAGCGTAAATAAGTCCCTAGCAACACACCCACCTGTAAAGTTCGAAGAACTCGAATTTATACAATCGCAAATATACGAAGTAATTACATTACACTTAGTAAACATTGTAATTACCAAATGATTTCACGTGGAAGCTCGCATACTCTGATATATACATATGTATATACGAACAGGGGAATTAAAAACAAACAAACTCGTATGTAAAAAGTAAATCAAACTAAATAAGCCTCTAGGCATAAAAGGCTTCCCTGAGGTATACATACATGCCTTATATACCTACTATAGAAGCGTATACATCCCCATATAATATTTTCGTTATTTTATGAAATTATACAAAATATTGTTTAAATACTGAAGGAACAAAAGAGAGGGTTTACTCAGGAAAAGTCTGACACTCCCTTTCCCCCCACAAAGTGGGAGGAGTTATCCCTTAATTTCTTAACTCAATAAATAGAAATACGTATGATACTGAATATTACTGCACTGTAATATTATAAAAATAAAAGTTTGTTAGTGTGTGCATTGCTTTTTCGGTACTTCTACACACTAGAACGGCTGAACGGATTTTGAAGAAACTTGATAGACGGATAAATCATATCCTGGAATATCACATAGGAAAAGAGGATATTTTTTAGTTTTACCCCAATAATTGGTTACCTTGTGATAGTTTCCGATTCTAACCGGAGAGGACACGTGGTCTAATTCTGATGGCCAGCTAAAGGTTACATGAAGGATGTTATTAAACCTTCAGACGACTTTCACTGTCTGTGTTCGACTTTTATTAGAATATTATATAATAATAGAATTATTTATAGCAAGCCGAACGGTCTGCTTGCAAAAAAAAACAAGGCCCATCTGTCACCTACCCTTTTAGATTCTCATAGCTACCTATGCGGACCATACTACCTTATAAGTACCTTTATAGAGCTAAGATTATCTAGACATCTCAAAAACAGGTTTAATTTCTGCTAATTTGTTTTTATTCATCACTTCATACTTAGTATAAAACAAGGTACCTGCTACCCGCTGTATATGTGTGCACCTATGTATGCACCTATGTCCCTATCATTAAAACTACGTAACTGAGTTCGATGCGGTTTTTTCAATAGATAGAGTGATTCGAGAGAAAGGTTTATATGAATAATACATGCATAATAGTATAGGGTAGTAGAGAACACATATAATTTTGCACCTGTGCGAAGCCGGGACGGTCACCAATTTATTTATAGTTTTAAAACGGCACACTTGGTAGTCAACATAGAATTGTTAAAATATAAAATAATAATAATGAACGAAATAAATCGTATCGTATAAATAGTAATTCCTGCTTGCTTCTATTAATAATTTAATTTCATAAATCTGAAAGTTTACAAGGATAAAAATATTACAAAAAATGAGTTAATTTACATCCGATTATAAAAGAAAAGCAAACCTAAAACTAGCGATAAAAAGCATAAAGCTTTCCTTTCCTAGTACTTAACAGTTTATCTAAAAGCTTCACAAAAAACTGTGAACACATTGTCGTTCAATAAATAGGAATAGTGGCGGAACCCGCCAGCTCTAACTCCAGTAGTGACAGCTTTACAGCCGCTCTCATATCGCACGTGTACACTCTACTATAGAAAAACATTAAATAAACAAAACCACAACCCTAGCCAGGAGCGATTCCGAGAAGTTTTAATAATCGAATGAATTGGAATCGTTTAAATAAACCATCGAGTCAAGCATTGATTCGCCGTTTTATAAAATAATCGAGATGTTTTTCGAGTGTTTTGAGTCACCGGAATCGTCCGTTAGTTTTCAATTCTTAGAATCTGTCGCTCTCACTCGCAGGGTGCAAGTTTTTGGAGCCATTGGTTAGCTTCTGAAAGGAAAACATGGGACCCTGGAACGAACGCCAAGTAGTCAGTATAAATCTGACACGCCCTCCCGCTCCGCCCCAGAATGGGAGAATGAATTCTGATGATTTCCCACCTTAAAAAAAGTCACTCTCACTCGAAACTCTAAACCATCGAGAAGCAATTCGCGAATAAACGTGCAATACGCCAGTCGCAATAACAGACCGAGTCGGAGTCGAGTCAAAGTTAAAACAATCGAGAACCTTCGAGATGTTCAAACAATCGAATAAAACCTCTCGCCATCGCGCATCGCCACCCAACCCTGATTCATTCATTTATTTGTAAAAATAAACGGAAGCCGTTGAAAGTCTTTGTCTTCTGTTTCTTCTACAAGCAATTAATTAAACTTCAGTTAAAAGAAGGTCCAACCATTTCAGGTACTTGTAGATAAACAAAGTCACGGTATCAATTAATATGATTACTTTACAAAGTTAGACAAAGCGAACATTTCGAAGCAAGTTCATGCCGTCGGAAATGTTGTTCGGGAAATTTACGGAAGTTAAATACGAGAATATAAATTAATATAATGATATAGTCGACGAATACTACGGCATTAGCCTTTGTTGATAAAACTCTTATGTTGTTTCTCTTCTGTTGATTTGAATATTCTAAGGAAATCTGTTTGTACTTGCTTATTGTAATGAGAAAAGTTTTATCTTGAAAAAAATAATGGCTGAAGTTTCTGGAAGTTAAGCCGACTGAAGTAAGAAGGTGAGAGTGCATGATGCCATCGTCTAATCAGGCTTGCAGCACCAATATGCTCCATAATAGTGGAGTAACAGGTGCAAATTAGTTATTATTGTTTAGTCAAATATTGCCGGTGACGTCGGCCGCACTGCCGGTCACTTTATCATTCTCATTGGCTCGTCGGCGCCCACAATCTGTTCCTGAATTTACCGAATAATTTCACACAAACAACAGTTCTTATCTACCAAACAATAGAGGCGAAATTCGCTTGCCAACAATGCATACTGTTCCCTCTTACTTGTTGTCGAAACAAGGTTTATTTTGCGGTAAGTATACGGCTTATTATAGAGTGTTAAGGTATGTTTTCGCTTGTCGATTATGCATGTGTTGTTATCTATTCTGTTGCTTGATTAAGGGTACATCCATCACGGCCGGCCATTGATGGCTCATTGATTAAGTTTGTGTTCCATTTTTTGGTGTAGTTCTGAGATTGATTGGTTTTGTTAACGGCCATTGAAAAAACGCCATTAATTAATATTTGTTTATTGGGAACTACCGCTCCACATATTTATGTGGCTGAAACCGCACTTTTAATGAAATATAGCGTGTATTGAATTTGAATGGCAGCTAGGGAATATTTTTATTTACTTTCGTGTGTTGGCTCAACATCCGACATGCCAGTTGTGGTAGCAATTTTAACACAACAAATATGTTTTTGAAGTTACCTTTTTCAGTTGTAAATTAAACTATCATCAATGTGATCAAAATGCAAACACTAATTCCAATGAACACAATTAATATAAATTACAAAATAAATGTTATCATATTTCAACGTTCATGGACACTAACCGACTGCCGATACTAAAATAACTTATTGCATTGCAATTTAATTCATAACAATTATAGCTCAACTATGTCAATACTCGTAAAAAATTACTCTTTACGCCGTATCGTAGTATGATATGGCTGTGTTAGGAACGTTTTGGGCAAAAAATATTCTTTTTATCACTTATAATCTGAAAGTCAGTCTAAAGTTGCCTTAGGAGCGGGTTGAAAGTAATACTTTTTATCCCGAGGGAGAATAATTGATTTCAACTGACATGAATTTGTATATAAACAATCAAAGGTTATAAAAATCATGGTAATGATATGCAATGGTAAGGACGACAGTTCTTTTAAAAATCAGGTGAATTTATTTCTCCTGTATTTTTACACTGTTGACTAATGTTATACATTAGTTTGTTTACATATCCTCCTAAAAGTATTATAACTGTCACTTGTCTTGCCACTGTTATTGTTAAATTGTGTCTTGTCTATTTTTTATTTCCGATTCACTCGTGGAATTTTTGAAATACCTGTCTAGGTACCTTAAGAGTATCTCGCTTTTAGGCGCGAAAATAAAAGTGAACACCTGGCGAAAGATTGAAAACGGTTACTAAAACTGTTATGCTGGCCTAAAACACGCTGTTGATACATTCCGGTGGTCAATGTGTTCATAGTAGACCGCATCATGCTTTTTTCTTGCTTAAAACCTTCCTAGGATGGTCCTATGACCTGATTATCTTACTAATACGATGCATTCTCACTACACTAAAACATACAGTCTAAATAATTAGAAGGATCATTAATACTCTAATATCATTAAAACTCGTATCAATCATGAATCCGCCAGAGTTCCGCTCTAGCCCGGAATTGCCCGGAAGCGCAGTTCCATTACGACACAGAATAAATAGCTACAGAAGGCTAACTGCCAATAATGTTTCACGAAACCGCAAGACGCTCCATTTGACGGGGAATGGTCACTTCTGCTCGCTTTCCTGCGGCCGTGTTCAAGCTACACGGTAATTAGGACCTTATTTGGCGTTGCAGTACACCTAAAGACAAAATTGTCTCAAACAAAGATAGGTATTTGGGATGGGGTTTAGTCAGTAAGAGTCTGACACGCCCTCCCTCTCCGCCCAAGAGTGGAAGAAGTCATTCTGATGATTTCCCTTCCAAAAACAAACCTATCTTTGTTAAAGACAGGGTATTTATCCAATATCATATTGCTTTATTTATTAAAACTTAGAGATGAGAATTAGAAAAATACAGCAGTAGTTAATTTCAGCGCAGAGTTTTTATATGAAGCTAATTGTAGTAAAAAATCGTAATTGTTTCCTACGGGAGCATAAAATAAAATAGCTGTAAGGTGTGCTTAATTAAAACTGTCTGCACGAGTAATTCTCAACCCCATTACAAACTTCACTGACTTAAGGGCTCTATCTAACGTTCTTTCATACATTTACAGTTCAAATGTGTAATGTAGCATTTTTGCTATGGTAATGTTAATGTTTGTTTAAGAATTTATTATTAATTATATTTTAAATCAAGTGTAATAATATTTAATTTATTGTAAATTATCGTTTATTTTGGAATACATTTGTTTGGTGAAAACTATGTATTTATTTTTAAGTACCTACTTTAAATAGTACTTGATTTTATAATTACGAGTATGTTTATTACATTTCGTTTCGTTTGTAAATACTTAGTTCAAATCACGACGACCTCTAAAAAGTGCCATCACGCATTTTATGAAAAAAAAAACCTTTGTAATTTATACGTATGCTAACAGCTATTCAAAATATTCAAAATTCAAAGTTATCGAAGTCTTTCAATTTCTTTAGATACGAACACAAAAGTTGGCTATTTAATGCATGAATCACGGTTGAAATGACATAGGGCTTTTGATTACAATGATATTAAAATTATTAGCTAAGGTTAAGTTTTCTCGTCACGATGGCATAAGCTATTTTCAAGAAGTTGCTAAAAAGTCCTAGACAAAATAACATTCTAACAATGATAACGACTATCAAAGATTTTATGATTGACATCATCATCATTACAGCGGAAAGACGTCCACTGCTGGACATAGGCCTCCCCCAAGTATTGCCACAGTGACCGGACCTGTACGTCTCGCATCCATCAGATTCTCAGGACTATATTCAGGTCATTGGTTCACCTTTTGTGACGACTGACAAGCACTACTAAATCGTAAGAGTCAAGTCTTTTGCACCTGATCAAGAACTTTACAGATAAATTTTGACCCAAACTAATAGAAAATCAAGGATAATCGTGAGCCTTCTGCCACCAACTTACTCCATGGCATTCAAATAGCTAGGTTAGTGTGCGCATCAATCAAGTATTTAGCCGACGACGGCGGAGCTAAGCGGAATGATTTCGTCGTTGACATGGCTGCCGGTGCGCGCTCCACTCTCCTGCATAACGACGCAAGTGACCCTCTGGCTGTAGCTGTGCTCGTCATTTGTCTTTATCGCTATTTAGCATTGGCTATTTGTGCTAGTTTTCGATAGATGTATGTGCTGATGGGTTTTGATGAATTATGATATATTTTTTGTGGGATGAGATTCGTTTGTGAAAAGTTGCAAATATTATGAAGTCATAGTGTCAATTTTTTTAAAAAATGAGGTGTTCGTCTGCTTGTGGCAACCTTGGTAAATTAAAACCTCTAGCTGGGACTTACAAAAACTTAAAACTGAGTGACTACACGTTAAGGGTACACCCTGTGGGATACGAACCCAAGTTTTGCACCTTGAGGAGAAGTCAGCAAAAATTTCCAGTTTAAATACTTCTATACCACGAACGTCATGAGTATATGAGCATGAGCATATCATGTTTTTTATCCTATGAGATATTTGCTTCAGTTTGATCAGATTCCTACGGCTCTCAAGATCTTTAAGCGATTCATTTGAAAACCTAAACTGAACTGTTTCAAGGTCACGTCCTTTGTGTGTCCATCCCTCTTTCTCGCTCCCACACTTGTAATTTTAACATGCCATGGTAAGGCCCCATTCTTGAAAGATATTCCTGTCTTATCAAAAAGATAGTAGTAGGTACACTTTATTCTACCTACCCCGAGACTATCTCCGTACTTTACATCAGGAATTTACATAAAAGAGATAAACGGTGCGAAAGGCGGTCTAATCGCTAAAAGCAATTTCTGTCAGACAAAGAATCACTTAGGAAACTTTATAGTTTGCCCTTCTAGAGCATTAGGGATCTTAGCTGCTTTGATATATTAATATAGTCTTTTACCTAAAAACTAATTACATTATTTTATAATTTACAATAGAGTAAAAGGTTTTCAGGCAACCACAATGGGTTGCTTGTTAAAGACCTTGAGCTAAATATAGAACCTTTTGTTCTCTTTAAACCGTCTGGAACAACAGTCTGAGTGCGGTAGCCTGGTATTACTTTCACTCTCTTTTTTTAAATAAAATCTTGACCCTACATTATTAATTACTCCTGTATTTATTTATTTATTTCAGCTTCGAGGACTTACAGCTAAAACAAAATAAAAATAAAAACAAGCATAGACGACAGCAAGCCATGTACAAGTCCTCACGTATAGTGTCAGACTTAAAGTGAGAAGAGAGCTTAAAAGCAATTGGAAGCACCCTTTACACAATGATTTTGACTTATTAATATTTTACAGATACTTATTCAAAGTAGGGTTTATCGAAAATTAACTACAAACGCCTTGTTAGTTAAAACAAAAAAAAATGATAATTAAAACATAACAGAATTTCAGAGAAACAAAGGACTACTTAAAAAACCTAAGGCTTATGCGTCTTCTGGCCGACGACGCCACACTAGTCGTAAAGGGATCCAAATCATGCTGCTTACATTATACTATTGTAGGGGTTCACAAAATTATTAAATCACATACACAGTACAGCTGTTCGAACCGGAAAAATTATCTGTAGGCAATACAAACATTTATTCCGTGCGGGAATGGCACCCGCGATACACAAAGCAGTAGCCAATCGTTTTACTACTGCGCTAACCGTACCTTTGTCAACTAGAAAGAAGTAGGAGTGAATTTTGGTTATTAAAAGTTTGACACGCTCTGCCGTTCCGCCCAAGGATGGGAGAAGTCATGAGATCATTTCTCACCTAAAACAACATTACCAATAACACAACAACAGCATTTTCCAGGAAGACCTGATATCTCTGTGGACTATTCACACTTCCGAAAATCGCATAAGTCATCATCTACCTAACCTTTTCCAAACTATATTGGGGTCGACTTCTAGTCAAGCCGGATTTAGCTGGATACCAGTATTTTACGAGGAGCGGCTGCCTACCAGACCTCCACGACCCATTAACTGGGCTAACATGGTACTTAATGGCAAGACTGGAGTCAGATTTATTGGCTTCTGACTGCCAAAGATCTATAAATGACAGCCGGGACCTACGGCTTAACGTCCTTTCCGAGGCTCGGAGGAAACTCGGTATGTTAAGATGGTCACCCATCCTCAGACCAACCATGGTAAGCGTTGCTCAACCTTGATGATCGACACGTGCGGCTGTTATGATCTAGCCAAAAGCTCCTCCTAAAAAAAATCCTATCAGAGTTAAAAAAAACTACCCTCTTATCTCCAAAGATATTTTTCTCACACATGAAAAACTTAAAATCCCAATTAAAACAAAGACATGACGCTTACACCCAGCATAATTAACGGCGACTCCAATGGCGGCCATCTTTGTCTCACAAATAAACTCGTCACAATGGAGACGGGTTTTATTCGGCCGTAAACTTCACGAGGCTGGATGGGTTTATGATGATGTTACACGTGTTCCCATGGTGATCGCTGATGAGTAACACCCTCGATAACCATTGAATAGAAATAGGTTTGATCTGCGTAACTGTATACTTACATTTGTGATGTTTTATAGAGTGTATTTGTGTATTCCGATAGGTACTTTTCCTGAATTAGGAAGATAACGGTAAAAATCTTGATTGCCTTTTTATTTTATTGGGTTTGACCATTATTTCACCTGATAACCGATGATGTGGACGTTGATGGAGTACGCATATCTATGCATTCTTGACATAAAGACGCCTAGGTTTTAGCTATCAGGAAACACAAAAGCCGTAGAATTTCACTCCTTAGGCAGTTGTTCGCTTGAATGTGCTCCGAAAACCGTTTTGTGTGGATGGATGGGATGTTCATTATGCATGTAACCGATATACTCGTAAAATTGACAGGTCTCTGAAGGTTTTTACCGACGAGTGCATCAAGCGTCTTACAGAGAGCAACAATCTAAATACGATTAAACATGTGTTCAATAAATGTTGACCAGCCGTTACCAGGATCTTTGATCATCATCATCTCTGCCGAAAGACGTCCAATGCTGAACATAGGTCAACCCAAAACGAACTCAGCGACCTACAACTCTTAAGTCGGGGCAGTTACCACTGGGCTACCACTGCTCTCTTTCTAGAAGCCTGCTTTGCCTGCTGCGGTTTTCCCGTCCAATTATAATGTAGGTGTCTTCAAGGCTAGAGTGAATAGGCTCTTAATAAGCTAGTGCACCTCACCATCAACGATTGCATCACTGCTTACCATCAGGTGGGACCGCAGTCAAGCTCTAGTTTATAACAATAAAAAAACCGACCAAGAGCGTGTCGGGCCACGCTCAGTGTAGGGTTCCGTAGTTTCCTGTCCAACACAATAAGTGTCCCCAACTTTTCAAAAACTGTTCGTCCTATCAAGTTCAAAATAATTTTCCTAGAAAGTCTTTATAAAGCTCTACTATCCAGATTTTTTTCATATTTTCTAAACTTAAAGGTTCAAAAGTTAGAGGGGGGGGGGGACACATTGTTTTTTACTTTTGGAACGATTATTTCCGAAATTATTGATATTACCACAAAATTATCTTAGTAAACCCCTATTCATTTTTGAATACCTATCCAACAATATGAGTATATCACACGTTAAGGATGAAATTTAAAAAAAATACGCTTTTTACTTTACATGTAGGGGGGCTACCCTAATAAAACATTTTTTTCCAATTTTTATTTTTGCACTTTGTCGGCGTTATAGACATACCTATTGGTACCAAATTTTAGCTTTCTAGAGCTAACAGTCACAGAGATTAAGCGAGGACGGACGGATAGACATGGCGAAACTATAAGGGTTCCGTTTTTGCCAATTGGCTACGGAACCCTAAAAAAGAATCTTTGATGCTGAAACTGAAAGCTCTCTTCTTCCCTAGGTGCATGCGACGTCGCGGGCGGGGCGGGGTCGGTGAACTCTCTGCCGGCGGGCGGCGCGGGCGCGCGCCTGGCGCCGTCCTTCGACGCGGCCACTCCGCGCAACGTGACCGCGCTCGTGGGCAAGTCCGCCTACCTCAGCTGCCGGGTGCGCAACCTGGGCAACAGAACGGTAAGTCTTATACTATAAGAAACATGATTCTACAAGTACGTTATAAATAAAATAATAAAGAAATTAATCATTTGATTGACTGTACTTAGTAAATCAAATGATGACTTTCTCTTTATTTAACAATTGTGATATTATCTAACAACAATTATGACCTAAGTGTTACAATAATATGTACAAACGAGTAGAAAAAGAACTTACAGACTCCAAAATTTCATCCACATCGATAGCAATAGGAAAAGTGCTTAGAACGAGGGCAGCGTTGCCATGTTGGTTAGCAATGCTGTTTCGTTGACCGAAGAAAAGCCCAGCATCTTTGGTCATGCTAAGAATCGACCAGTCGTTTACTGATCCTACCTAAGTACATTTGATTTCAAATTGAATGACTGATCAGAATACTCTGTAAGTTGCTGCAGAGCACATTCAGAACAGAGGTAAGGGTTGGAGTACTGCGTAGCAAGTACCACTCAGGAAAAACGAAGATATAAAGACCAAAATTTTCCGCCGAACCAATTTTGTACACACGTGAGTACAGTATACGTTTAACCCTTTTTCAAGGTCATTCAAGTTGTGCAAATGTATGTACAATCTGCATTTGACAAGATATACACGCATAAAGCATAAATCGATCATCCACTGTTATGTAGACTGAGTTCGGAAGACCATGTGAGCACATCTCAATGGGATAGCCTTCATTCATTTGCCAGTCACGCATCCATGCATAGCTTGGTCGTTGCCACGTGGGTCGCAGTGGTCTATCCCGCCTACGTCATAAGACAAAGCAAAGCTAAATGCGAATATAGGCTGTGGGCAGCTGTGGAGTGGTGACTGAATGTTTAATGCCTTTGATATTTACATATCGATGGTGAAATACCTACCAATAACTCATATTATACTGTTTAAAATATTTTATAATACTTTAGGTAGGGAGGAACCATGAAATAGACAGGATACAAATAATAATTTTCAGGTTTTGTTGTTTTTGTAATAATTTTACATAATTACCTATACCACTCTTACTTTGAAAGTGCCTTTAGTGGGCATGATATTACAATTATTAAGCGCCATTATTTTATAAGAAGGTACATAATTTTATATAGGTGTATTTTACGTAATTATTTATTATAAACTTTAATTGTACATACAACACGATGCATGGGCAGTAATTGTGAGAACATGATATGGGGCTGTCATTAGTCTAACAATATGCAGTAATATTAATTGCAATATATTATAATATATTCAGTAATACATAGATACATATAATATGTAATAGATACATAATTACATACATATATAGCAAATATATTGACAGTAAAAATAAATAGCGAATTTCGATGATCACAGTGGCAGGTAGTTCCTTAACTTGTTTGAAAGACTTGTCTTTTGAAGACAGGCAACGATTGAGCGCTTTTTATAGGATGAAGCAATGTATTCCATAGACAAACAGCTTGGTCAGTATAGGATTTATCTAATATCTCTTTATCATTTATCATCTTAAGATCTAGAATTCGTAAATTGTTACTTTATTTTCTATTCCAATTCTGGTTTTTGTTATGTTCTAACTTGGTATTTTGCTGATAGGTCTACATATTATAAAAATAGTTTTTTAAGGAATATTTGTACGTTCTTGCCAGTTCTTCTTTATCGAAGTTTTATACGTTCCTATGTAGGCATATTATTATGTGAAATAAACATTCGTAAAAAGCTGCATAGGAACTCAAATTCGTGATTACGTACTCTTTCAAAGTACTATTTTGGAAATTAATTCCCTCTTCCTCCTAGCTATGCGAAATTCACGAAAAATCCTATGCGACTAAAATGACAATGATGAGTTAAAATTTAACAAGTTTTTAGCTTGTCGAGCGATCAGTTTTTGATTTCGAAATAGAGTACTTACATGTGAACTTTAAAAGATGAATTCAACACGCCATGTATAGCAGTTTGTATTGAAACTTTTACAAACTATTTACAAGTTGTACATTACACTTTCAAAAGGTAAATGTTCAAAAATATATGAGAAAGTTTGAAATTGTTGCGGTTACCACTGTTTCCACAGTGTGGGTAACTTCGGTTCGTGCTATAGTCATTGAAGCAGTCTAAAACAGTGTTGTTGCAATTTGTTTTGAATTTTTTTCGTTGTAACTGTAATTTTTTTTTAAAGTTATACAGGAAAAAATTTTAATCACTGCGTAAATTTTTTTTGGTGGCTCAGTGTAAGTAATAGAACACAAGTCGACTTCAAGGTTAAGCAACGCTTGCCAAGGTTGGTCTGTGGATGGATGACCATCTTAACATAATGAGTTTCCTCCGTGCCTCGGAAAGCATAGGCTGCCTACCAGACCTCCGGAAAGCATAGGCTGCCTACCAGACCTCCACAATCTAATAACTGAGGTAACAGAGTACTTCATGGCAAGACTGGAGTCAGATTTACTGGCTTCTGACTATCCGTAACGACTGTAAATGACAGCCGGGACCTACAGCTTAACGTGCATGACTGCGATCCCACCTGATGGTAAGCAGTGATGCAACCGTAGATGGTGAGGTGCACTAGTTTATTAATGTTTAACTCTAGTATAAACACTACTTATTGGTATATTTTTATCTCTAGTATTGGTCCAGTGGAAATTTGATTATTTATTTATCTGGGACAAGGTCAGATCTAATTCAATACTACTCAATCAAAACAATGAGATGGCTACTTCAGATATCTATCAATATTTTATTTTTTGCCAAGGGCGATCCATGATTGACAACGGGAATTATTTGGTAGTAATAGGTTCAATAGAGTATTCTTTTAAGGGCCGATTTTTCAATAGTCGGATAACTTTTAATTGATCAATGATAATGGCAATTTGACATCTTTTGCATAAAAAAATGTAAAACAGCCATAAATTTATTCTTCTGATAAAACGTATCCGATCAAACGATCAAAGAGTATTTGACAAAAAAAAAAATCGACCCTAAGGTATTTATTTTTATACGTAGATGCATCCACTCTGTTTGTTATTAGAGGAAATGGTACTGCGATATGGATAAAAGTGTATCATATAAAATAGATATAATACCTTCGCTTTTATAAAAGAACAACATAAAAATACAACTGAAAAATTAGTAATTATTATTATTAGTACCAGGTATTTGTAAATCCACTGTACAAACTTGGCGTAAATAAAACTAACAACGATGGTATAAAAAACTAAACTACATTGGAAATAACAAATACATGTGTTTTTTACGTTGACGTGTGTCAGAACCAGTCAGAACCGATAAAAAAGTGTCAGTCACAATTTGACAACAAATAATAAGGAAAAGTTCAACAGTATTGCGTCACAACTGTTCCATCGAACTTGTCACAAAAAGAAAATGTGTCATCCATGATATAGGGATGTCAAAATTCAAAATATTTTTACTATACATAGGCCTACATGGATACTTATAAAACGACAGAAGCTAGTGCAGTGTATATCATCAGTGACATTTTAAAATTTATGTGATATCATACTACCACCAATACTAAATCTTTCTTTCTTATCTCTCTTTCTCTCTGGTATCAGAAACAGGTTAAAGTAACAACAATTCCGGCAGCGGTAGATATAATATTTAGCGATCGTAGGTTCCAACTTGTAGCTTGTACATCATGTGTCAAAGCCAGGCAGGCACTTTACTATGTGTAATTTATTTCATCTACACCACTTTGAAAAACGGCGTGAGGAAACGGGCAAGTCCTAGGACCAAAAAAACGAAGACATAATGTGTCATCCACCACCTCGTACTGAATAAATCTTAGAAGTAACCTAGGTACTAAATTCTTGTCTACTGAAGTAAAACTGACATTGATGTGACATGACAAAAAAATATTTGATGCTTTGAAGTATCGATACTTTGTTGTGATACCTATTTTTACAAGTAGGTATGATATTTTTTTTCGATAATGTTCATGCGATCAATATAGATAATTTAATATTAATTTGTTACTCAGTCCCTAGTAGTTGTGTTCGCATATGGATCTAAGAAATGTACTTGATACATTAAAGGCTCGATATTTTCAATTCCATACAGTTTCCCTAGTTAGTGTGCGCATACCTAACGACCTCAGAAAAATACTTTGAAGTATGAATATTTTTACAAGTACGGCACATTTTTTTTTCAATAAGTACTACTTACATACTTTATAAAAATATATAAAAATTAAGGTACACATAGAATTAAGTAAAGAAAGAGAAATTATACTAACACTACATGACCTAACACTAAAATAGATTTTAAAAGTGTAAACTTTAAGTACCTACTGGAAATAAAAGGCTTTTTTATTTTATTTTATTTACTACTTAAAAGTACAGTATCGATACTTCCAATTCGATATCACATCCCTACCTACCAGTAGTCGCACCACAATTCACAAGAATCTATGAAATATCCTTCAATATTGTTCTGATAGCCAGTAGTGCTGCAGTTTGTTCTCGATATTGCAAGTCAATATCCTAAGGCCGCCGGCTTCCGACCAGCTGCTCAAAGGACCGTGAGTTACGGCTGCCTACCAGACTAGCTGCTTTCATATAAATAATGGTTTATTTATGACTAACTCCATGTTGGATTCAGTAGAAACTAAAAAGTCTGTTTCATATACTAGAACCTTTATATGTATTGATATTATAAGGGAAACATGGCAAAAGGTATGGACGCAATGCCTTTGAGGAATTAACATTATTAAACTGGAAAACTTGTATGAAATAGGACGTTCATTAAGTTTAAATTTTTAAATAAGTACTGACGTTGCTGCGTAGCTTTTCCTATTGTTCTGTCCCAACAATGTGCCCGTTAGTTTTGTTTCCTTATATTTGCATTTTTTGCGTCTTTGTTCTAAAACTCTTTCTTCGTTCTATCCTTATTTTTCATTTACGTATCTATATTAATAAATGTACCAGTGTCGCAACCCGTCTATCTCTCTTGCACCTCAGCGATATCTATCGCAATTAAAGCGTGAGGTCGCGTTATATCCGCGCCGCGCCGCGACTGCGACTAATTGTCGCGATAATTACGCGACGGTCTCCTTCCGCTCGCTCAGCTCGCTCGCTTCGCTCTTTCCGTGCCGACTGCGGTGGAGGAAAGAAAGGATGTGTTGAGGCTGCAAAAGGCAAGGATACATTTTGGTATAGATAGCGAATTCACTTTGGGTAGTATTAAACTGAAGTTTAATATAAAGACTGCAGGTTTTGGTTGGTCAAACATCAGCGATTCTCGATAGGTAGAAAGCAAACCTAGATTTATTTATGTAAGTATAGTATAGGTTAGGCTATTTCTGTGAAATGCCTTCATAATTGTAAAATATATCATTCCCTCCTAAGAACAATATTATTGTGTTATGTCGAAACTATAATTAATATTATTTCACAGAAAACTGAACACAATTCTTCTAAAATTCAATTACCTGGCTGTCAGTAGTTTTATTAATTTAATTTCGCAAAACTAATTTAACTGATCATTTATAGTAATCAAAATGTTACTGGAATAAGCTAAAGTTATTTCATTTACATTACAAATAATGTCTGTATAACTAGACATATTTAATTTGTAAAAATTGTTAAAAATGAACGCCTGAATGTATTTTATTATTATAAGCAACTTATTTATTCTGGTTGTTATTTGTTTATTATGCAAACCTACCACATGTTGTTTTTTTAAACCCAAAGTTTGACTGGTAGAGAATGCCTTGTTGCATTAAGTCCGCCTAAGTACCACCACTGTACATCAAGTTTAAATAAATAAATAAACGCCTTTGGGCCTGGCATAATAATTTATAACAACATCTTAGTAGAGAGAAGTTGAAGCGATATTTCTGAAGTGTTGTACGTTTTGGTGAATAAATGTAAAGGAATAAGTCTGGTGTTAGTGGTCTTGCATAATTGTGGAGAGGAACAGCGCCAGCCTCGTCTGGGAGCCGCGCTTTAGCGGTACACTACGCGCTACGAGAGAGCTTTATGCATACTTGAATATAATTTTGTCTTCATTATTTTTGGAAAAATATTTGGTTCCTACCTATCTTTCTTAATTTAGTTACGTTTATGCAGGAGGACAATAGTGCCGGGTGCTTGAGTATGCATTTAGATGGGAGTTTTTTTCTATCTATGATTACTTATATGCAATTTTTGACAAAAGTCTATGACCAGTGTGTGTTACCAGTGATGACATGGCTCGAAAACGTGGTCGCTCACAATGGGCCTCATCAGAAGGCTTAAAGTTACCGAAAGAGCAATGGAAAGGGCTATGCTCAGAGTTTCCTTGCGCGATCACATCAGAAATGAAGATATCCGCAAGAGAACTAAGGTTACCGACATAGCCCGAAGAATCACCAAACTTAAGTGGCAGTGGGCAGGGCATATTGCTCGTAGAACAGATGGTCGATGGGGACGGAAGGTTCTAGAGTGGCGGCCACGTACTGGAAGACGCAGCGTTGGAAGGCCTCCCACAAGGTGAACCTACGACCTGACGAGGGTCGTGGGAATCCCATGGATGCGAGACGCACAGTACCGGTTGCGGTAGCAACGCTTGAGTTGAGGGAGGTCTATGTCCAGCAGTGGACGTCTTTCGGCTGAGATGATGATGAATGTTTGATTGATTTGTTATCAATACACCGCAGACTAGCCCTTGTTATTAGCCCCCTGCCATTGTTAATTTTAATATTTTTACGGTCCATCCAAAGGTTGTCTGGTAGATATAGCTGTTAGCAATAAAACCATTGTACGATGTTAGTGCAAAATAAAGAGTATAAAGACTAAAAGGAGGGGAACTTTAAATTCGGTATAGTCTCGTAAACTGGCTTCTAGTTTGACACAGTAAATGCACTAACAATAAACTATTGATGTAGTACCTATAAAACTGCTCAAACTTATCTGAATGTACGACACTCAAGAGTTGGTTATTGCCAGTGATACAAAAATCTGCAATTCTGGATGATACGCTGTCTGCAGGACATTATGCTGAAAATGGTTCATCAAAAACCGAAATACAACAACAATTACAAATGACGACAATTAAACAAGAAATTGGTTCGATAGCGGTAAATTAAAGGATGTATACATTGACGCATAAAAAATACCATGGATCCAGTACACGATTCTGAAACCCCAGTGGTGGAATTTATCGTCGACTTTTTTTTACTCCTCTTTTAACTGTGTAAAATCGTTATCAAATAGTGCCAATACCTACTTTGTTTAGCTGTCCAAAAATAGATAAGTAATTAATCACTCTTAACTTTGTTCTAATATTAATCGTAAATCACCGCAGACCCTACAACAGGACATCGACCTCTCAACTCTCACCACGACACTAAAAAATGAAATATTCATGAAAACTTGAACATTTATGCAGAAATCCTTTGTGCATCTCTTATTGACGGTTCATTAAGCATTACTAATCAGCAAAATCTTCCCCAACGCCGTCATGAACTCCCTGAACACCGCGACCCTGCCCTCGAAATATCTCCTATAGCGTGGAACACCGAGGGTACAGGAACATGGCACCCGGGGGTATTTGCTTATGATAATGACCTGATGAATATGCAAGGACCCTGAAGCCTCACTTGCCTACCGCATTATAATTATGGCCGCGCATTAATTTTGTTTTGTTTATTGTTACCGATTTAGTTGTTGAGTGTGGAATCACTCGCATAAGCTTTTGTTTTAACAGACATGATAGCGTGTTTGTGAGCTTTAGGCCTCTTGTACACACGTTTTTCGCCGTTTGTAGGCACGGTTAGTAAAATGTACTGTGTACAAGAGCCCATAGCCTGCGATACAACACTGATGAAACACGGCGGCATATATAAAAGGAGAAACTGATTGAATGACATATCTTTTTTTTTTGCATAGCCGAAACTACAGACACTAGGAGTGTGAAATTTTACACAAGGTTTCCTTTTATAATGTAGGCGAACACTAACCACCACAGATGAACCAGGGTTCTAAAGTTTGTATGGAAAAAGTCTACTTTTACACAGGTGAAGCCGCTGGCAGAAGCTAGTCACGTTATAAAATACTTCACCAAAAATATAAATGTGAAAATTGGAGCCTAATTCAATATTATGGTATGCTTGTCAATTTCACTGACACAGGAATTGAGATTTAAGTGGGTGCCAAGTTCTGTACATAATAAATCTGATTTTTATTTATAAGCTTTTATTGTAACCTCAACATTTAACGTGGCCAATTTTTTACCAGAAAAACAAATATTTATTAGAAGAATAGAACATTATAAAAAAAAAAAAACAATAACTTACTTTGAACATAAAGATGTTAGAAGAAAGTTGATTAGCCAGATACTTAAAAGTAGTCCAAACTGCCATGTATTCGGATAACAAGATTGCCCACTCTTATGGATAAGAGCCTGATACACAGAAACTGCACCCATTGACCACTAAGCTTTCTGATAGCAATTAATTAATCATCGTCATCATCTCAACTGAAAAACGTCCACAGCTGGACATAGGCCTCCCTCAAGCGTCGCCAAAAGGATTGGCCCCGTACGTTCCGCATCCAACGAATTCCCGCGACGCTCGCCAGATCATCGGTCCACCTTGTGAGACGCGTTCCAACGCTGTCTTTTGGTACGTGGCCGCCACTCCAGAACTTTCTGTCCCCAACGGCCGTATTTCTAATAGTAAATATCTTCTAAATATTGACTTATAAATGACTAGCTGTCCCCTGCGGTTTCACCCGCATTTTTCGTTACTGCTCCGCTCCCGTGGGTTGTAGCGTAATGGTATATAGCCTATAGCATTCCTCGATAAATGAGCTATCTGACACTGAAAGAATTTTTCAAATCGGCCCAGTAGTTCCTGAGATTACCCCATACATACAAACTTACAAATTTTACCTCTTTACAATATTAGTATAGATATGTGTTAGTCTTCAGTTTGGATTGATGGTTTGAATCGGTATTTTATTTAATGACTGTATTGAAAGAATGTTGGCTGTAAACATGCAATCATTTCTTGACTATAATTTTATGTTTTGAAAGAAGTTTTTCTTTTTTCCTTGCAACCCTATCGCTTATACTTTAGTAGATAGTTTTTTAATATAAATCAAGAGGTGTAGCTTTGTTAAAACGAAAGCTAGGAATGTTTGGTTGGTTGTTCAAATATTTCACTTAAGCCAGACTCATTTAGAACGACTGTGGTGAGACGGGCGGGCCTTACTATAGTACTCACTGAGCATACGGGAAATTTTATATATTTTGTGGTGAATAGTCTAACATAATGTACGTTTTAGCTTTTTACTAGTGATACTCATTCATCTCTTTACAGTGTTCAATAGTAAAACCCGTGAATAAAAAGTTCGTAAAATTCATTTTTTTCGTTTTATGATTTAATCTATTGTTGATGGTGAAGCGCACTAGTTTATTAAGAGCCTATTCCCTATCTCGGAGTGTATACTCTAGCCTCGAAGGCACCTAAATTATATTCGGATGGGAAGACCGCAGCAGGCAAGTTGTTCCAGCCCCTCGATGTGCGCGATATAAACGACGAAACGGAACGCCTAGTTTAAACCACAACGTAAGGTTTCAACAACGTAAGGGTACAAAAGAGATGGCAGAATCAAGTCATGCAATTTCAACGCGCACTCGCCATAATGCATCCTATTTTTCCCTAGTCTTCATCTTACTCAAGGTATAAAGACAGTGTAAAGAAAACTTTTGATTATTACACTTATTTGTATTTAAAATATTCTCATTGCATGCTCAAGTTTAATCATAAAATTACCTTAATAGTTTTAAACTTTTCTATTGTTATTTGAAAGAATGAAGTTGTAAAAATGCTACACGATTTAAGAAAACATAAACTTCTGTACTTATACAAAGCAGTACATAGTTAAACAATAACAATGCACTAAAAAGGCCCAGAATACACGAATTCCACTTACTAGTAACAAACAGCAGTTCAATAGGTACAGAACTGTGGCCATTAGCACCATTTTAACGACCTTTCTTTGAAGATGATCACTCGTTGGGAGTCGGAAGCACTAGACTCCAGCTCTTTTTTGTCCAGGCTTTAAAGTAAAAGGTCTTGAACTTGAACACTTACTGAACAAATTTAAAATTCCTTTGAAAGAAACTGTCGTTGGAAGATTAAAATGTAAGTTACTGGAGTTTCTGTTTGATGAGGTACACGATGTTTTTAGATTATACTGTCCCATGGGTGGACAAAAGCCTCCCCAAATCCTTCCAGTTATAGATAGAGCTTTTTTTAATTAAGTTCTCATGACAGTGTATATTATTATAACTAGCTTCTGCCTGTGGCATAGTCCGTGTGGAAGTAGATTTCTCCATATAAAAAATGTACCCCCGTTTCATTCTCTTAGGGGATGAATTTTGAAAAATCCTCTTTTAATGTTTGCCTACAGTACAAAAGCAAATCTTATGTAAAATTACCGTTTCTAGTCCCAATAATTTTGGCTGTACGTTGATATCATTTATTTTAGTCTGTTTCTCCTTTATAAAAGGTTAATGTGATATCATAGCTTGAGGCAATTTTATCCATAGGTAAAGAAATATCAGCACAAATAAAACAATACCATTGGCCCATGTTCTGGCCACGATTTAGTCACACTCGAATAAACCTATGAGATTTATATAAGCCAGTGTTTTCGTCACAGAAAATTTATTGCAAACACGAAACACATAAAGACCTGCCCTAGTATTTATTCCACCTCCCGCTAGACAAATAGTTCAGTCATGAAGCGATGGAACATTTGATACGCAGACGTGTAAAAATTACGTTTCAGCTCCACACAATGTATCGTGCTAAATAAGTAAATATATTCCAGTCTTGTCAGGGCTATGAATACGTGTACATTCTCGACGGGAGGCTATGAATACGAGCTGGATTAGGGCGGGCCAGATAACCGACTTTGTTGTTTTAGGTATTTAGAATATTAATGCTGTTTTTGTAAAGTTTTATTGCGATAAACTTTGTCTATTTCAACATTGTTATCCCTAACTGGTTGAGCAGTTAAAATTATTCTAGTTAAAAGTTGTTTCAGAAGTTGATATAATTAAGCAGTTAATAAATTGACTATTAGCAAGTTTATAATATTGAAGTCGCCGCTTCCGTTGTTGTAGGTACGAATTTTGTTACAAAATGGTCACGCTCATTAACTCTGATACAATTTGATTGTTTGCTCCTTTGAGACTTTTTGACAGACAAAAATGTATATCGAATATCCTCTACGTACGTAGGTATGTGTTCGATATTATATAGATATATTTAAATACAAATATACTTTTTTTTCCGGTAGTCGAATCATCAGAATGACTTCTCCCACTCTTGGGCGGAGCGGGAGGGCGTGTCAGACTCTTACTGACTAAACCCCTACCCCGTTCCTTCGTTGCTATCGATCTGGGGGACACGGTGACATGACAACCTTTCGGATTCCGTGTTCCCCAGAGGCTTCGGCCCTACCGGGCCCCTACAGTTTGCTGACATCTCCTTGAGGCGCGCGTGGAACAGAACGCGCCGTCGACTAGGCTCGGTCCAGATTATTACCAGACTGCCGGACGTGAGTTCCGTTGCCTCACGCGGTCGGCAGCCTCCTTCGCTAACATTACTGCTTCGCAGAAGGAGGCGACTGCCAAATACATATTTAATACGTTATCTTTAATAATATTATAAAGAGGAACGATTAGATTTTTTGTTTGTTAGATAATTACATCTTCACTAGTAACATTGGCAGTTTATTTTCTATTCTCATACGGGTGAAGGCGCTTGCACAAGCTAGTCGAGTGAAGAAATCCGCTGGATGGCATAGGATCCAGCTGTGGGTTGATAAAGGGCGATAGTAACTAAATGATATAACACTAGCTTCAGCCAGTGGCTTTACTTGTATGAAAGAAGAACATTTTCCCGTGCTATTATAGTCTACTCTTATGCCAAATTCAGGAGTACCAAACATGCACTCACAAATATAAGCAAACTTGAAACTTTATAATATTAGCTTAGTAAGAGAATATATCTGTGAGCTTGGAGTTTCAGCCACATTCATCTTCCAATGAAGGCCACAAGTTATTTACACCACTCAATATTGCTTAGCAATCCATAGCGTTGTCGGTAAGCTTTCAGTCCAGTCCGCCAGTGACAGATGTGCGAGATAAACCGTCTCAACCAATGTTTGCGTCTCGCGTGTTTGGCCAACTTATTTGTACAAATAATTCGGTATTGTCTGCCAGGCATTAGAAGATATTGCTGTTTTTGAGATAGCGTATCTGTTGATGTTTGATTCAGTATTTATTTTATAGACAGGATGTAATGGAAATGGATGGGAAAGTTTTAGTTTGCTCTTGCTTATCGAAGTTAATGTTATTTAATAAATACTTAATATTCTAAATGTGTATAAGATATTATAAACGCGCTTGTAACGAAGAATTATCCAAGCAATCAAGTAGAATTAACTCGTTTTTAACACCATTTTTTTTTTAACTGGTATAATCTAGTGCTTAACTGCCATACCATCTGATGGTAAGCAGTGATGCAATCACCACTACTCAGAACCGAATCTAAATCTATGAGTGATGATCCAGTCATCTGAAATCACCAGCACTGTATCACAAGCTATTTTTAAAACATATTAGAGTAAATTTTACGTGAGACAAGTTACATGAGAGAAGTGGCAGGTATAAAGCTAATAAATATATCCTTAAATGTCGTGCCGCCCACGCATACTTGACATTTTCCTTAAATAACAAGGAAGGATAAAACTTAAGCTTTGTTTGAAATGTCTCTTTATATCAATCAAGTAAATTGATCTCACTAATATTATAAAGGTGAAACTTTTGTGAATGTGTGTGTGAAACTTGGAACACATTAGCATTAGCATTATCGGCCTTATAATGTTCCCACTGCTAGGAATCGGGCCTCCTCTCTTGGAGAGGGTACACACTTGTACACATTTAGTCTTTATCAGGATAACTTTATCAGGATAATGGTGTAGCATGTAAGATTATATAATCGACTTATTATCCCAGGTGTATTTTCCTTTTGACAAAGAAAAACAATTATGTTCTTTTACGCTTACGGATTTAGGTCATTACCCACACGTGTAGACCATGCCCTGTTCCTTTTGATTCCGGGAGTATATTATCTTGGAATAATTAAGAGCAGGAGATGTCATTCAAGAGTGGGAGAAGTTATTCTGATAATTTCCTACCTATAAAAAACCACAACTTGTAAGTTTTAGGTCGCGGGTTCCAACCCAGTCAATCATATTACTTTGTTTAATTTATTTTATCACCACTACTCTCAAAACGGTGAAGAAAAAGATCGGGAGGAAAACGGCATATCCTAGATTAAAAAATTCGAAGATTTGTGACGACGACCAATCCGCACTGGACCCGCGTGGTGGATTACGGCCCATTCTGTCTCCTAGAGAATCCCAATGCTAAAATGCTAAAAAAAACCTTGGATAATTTACTACTCACGCGAGCTACGCCAGTAGTAGAAACTAGATTCTAACATCTCACACTCTGTAGAAACTAGTCGATTGTAACTTTTTTCACTTTTCTTGTATTTCTCCCCTTCAGAAACTTGTGAGTGCAAGTCTACTTTATTACCACCTACAAATGAGCGCCCCCAAGTCGAATTTCAATTATAATGCTTCGTTATACTTTATGTCCGTTTGTTTGCACCCTCGGGGGTTGATAATTTGTGCTCTCCAGAACTTTAATTTGCATGAAATGCCGGTTGATTTAGGTGTTAGGGGTGACTTTCTTTAATGCGTGGCGATGTAAATTCCAAGGTTTAAGGGTAGTGAACAGGTATAATTTACAATGTGTTAGGGGGTGATATGTGAGTACGTGTTTTGTTCGTTGAGTGGGGTTTTGCCTGCTACAGTTTTATGAATATACTTTTTACTATTCACATGATTTTTGTCATATTTGTAGTTACACAAAAAGTGAATGTTTATATTGTTCGTGGAACGAATCTAACCATTTGATTTCATAGAGGAAAATATTATTTACTTTTATTCTATTTTACACGGGAGGGTTGAGTTAGTTTTTTTGGAAATAAAATACTGACTATACTGCCGTGCATGGCTTTTTGAATGGAAACATCCGGGAATTTATCTCAATTTTGTGACTATAATAAAAGTAGGAAGTCATAGCAAAGAGTACAAGATACTAGAGAAAAACTCTTGTTTTTTCCCGCTAAACTACTTCCTTTGCCATTTTCCCTGAAAAAGTTCATTTTTCCGGCAGGCTGTACTGCGACACTCGGCAATGCTGTCAATTTTCGTAATCGATCGAATCAGTAAAGTTTCTTCTTACTTTACCTTTAAAAAACAAAACAAACATTGTTTTAATCGTTTAAAGGTTATTTATGACCAGCTTCTCGCCCGCGTGAATGTAGGATTCTCTAAACAATCTTTGGACCCCCGATTCATCCCCATAAATCTTGAATTTTGGAAAAGCCTTGAGCCAAATTTCTCGCTTCTAATACCAATACTTTCGGCTGTGCGTTGATATATGTCAGTCAGTCAGAACAGTGTCGTACATTTATAATGTATGACAAGTTAAAAGCTCTCTCAAGTAACACACTTCGTAGTTCAAGCAAAGCCTAGCTCACGTCATATTTCTTGTTGCTGTAGATATGATATTTCCTCACAAGAGTCCAAGCACTTAATATTTCAGTCAGTTCACAACATTTCCCTACACACTAACTGACACACTATTAATTATGTCTGCCTACCCTCTGGGAAATTCTCCCAAAAAAGGGTGGCGACCCCATCCACTTATAGCATGTTTATCTAGAATAGTTTACCGAATAAGAGGTTTCTTTTTGCTATCTTTAGGTAAGTAAATACTCCTATTTACTCTCTGTTTACCTTCCTGACGGTGTATTATGTAGGTAAAGGTATGTTCCGACCGTTTATAGCTTCCTCATTGAGTAAACGAAGATCTGAGGGAAGATAATTGGAGGGTAGTGAGGCGGTTCAAGGGTAGCGTAGGTTGGGAAACTGGAATTATAATTTACTGTGGTTAGGATTAACAGGCTAGAAAAAAACAACCTTTTTTCACGAAATACTACGAGTATATCAAAGTAACAGAAATTAATAGTTTATCACTTTGACAACAATTTTGCCACAAAAACAAAACATGTCAGGTCTTTTTAGATTTTTGGACATTGTTTAACAATTAATTAAATTAGTAAACATAAAACACAGCTACTTTACTGAAAACAAAACATTGTAAATTACATTTGTTAAATTATAATAGGCGTAATCTTTCTAAAATAAATACAAAATTTTTAATGAGGATAGACACAAAATAAGTAAGAATTTTCCTTGTTACAAAGTTTTGTTGACCAGTTTAATGAGAGCAAAAGTGGTGGTGGCAAGCATGAGGGTGAGAAGGAGAGTTACCCATTACTCGTTGTCCTCAAGCTCGCAGGGTCGACGTTGCGTCGTTTTCTTAACAGCAAAATGTTCAGGGCCCACTAGAGCTAATGCCTGCTAGACCTGAGGGATTGGTTGACACCGTAGCCCTAGAACACGAAAGGCGACTGAAGAAACAGAGGTCAATAAAATACTGACACTCCCTTTTGGTCCTTTCAGAAAGAGAAGAGTAAAAAAAGATGAATTTCCCTGTATACTATGATAATCATGAAGTATGAAAGGACAATCTAGATGACCACTACGGTTACATAAAATTTATATAGCTTGTGTAGTATAAATAAATAGGAAAAAACCAGTTCTATCATCACCTGCATCTGCCTGGCCTTTTCCCAACTATATTGGGGTTGGCTTCCAGTCAAGCCGGATTTAGCTGAATACCAGTATTTTACGAGGAACGGCTGCTTACCAGACCTCCACAACCCATAAGCTGGGGTAACACGGTATGGGGTATACAAAAAACCAGTTCTAATTTATCATCAATATTTTTTCCATTTTCTTTTACGACGTCACGCATTTCAATATCATTTTAAGATCATCATGAAATTATATGAAAATATTGTTCAAAACATCGCGCCCCGGTAAACGTAAAATAAAATATCGTTGTTGCCATATTGAATATCGTGAAATTGTCGCTTGTCATGGAAATTGGATGGCCCGCGGAAAAACGTCGCTCATACAATATTATTCATACACGTGATTGATTTAAAGATTCTGCTCTGAATTATTTTAGTGATTGCGTAGTGTCTACCTGACTTGAATATCTGCGGTTCATAGTTTAAAAGTATTTTTTAATTAAAAGAATGTCGATATAAAGAAATTACATTTTTAAGAGTAGATAATGATTTATGAACTCATCTCTTCTTTTCTTTGAAGTCGGTAAAAACTGATTTTAAATCCTATCTTTAAAGTAAGCTAGAATTAGGAATATCACAACTCCAAAGACTGCAGTTTACCTATACATAATTTTTCTCTAGTTCGCTCAGGTACAATGCGTCTTCGCGCCTAGCTCTACAGTACTTCGCTCGGGTACGATGCACCCCTAGTTCTACACGCCGCGGGTGCTGCGCTATGCGTTACGTACGATATACCTGGACGCTAGGTATATTTTTCTAGGTTCATAATTACTCTTATAGATTTTTAATGAATATTGTCATTCAGTCGCCTCAACGACCGAAGTCATCAAGCCAGATAGACCGAGAAAACTAAACACATTTCATATTGTCAAGCGTTTTATCTCTTCACTATCTACTTTACGAATATAGGCTAAAACTCAATAATCGTTTCAAAGAACGCTATCTCGTCTTCTAAATGCGATTACACAATTAGTGTCGGCGTAAAGCCTAAGCTCTGGATCCAGACTAAACTTATTAAGCAGCGTACGCAGATCTTAAGTCATGCATAAGTTAGACTGTAGTACGCTACGTAGGTATGTGAGGCGCACGATATGACGGAACGTTTATTATATTCGGAGCTCAGAATTAATACCACGTTTTGTACTTATGGAATTATATTAAACGTGTGAAGTGCTGAGAGTTTCTAATATAGATATGTAAGTGTAATAAGAAATATGAGTATTTTGTGTCGTTGAGCTCCATAGTAACAGTAGAGCTTTGCGAATACTGACAAACGCTTGCCACTGACTGGTGGTCCACTCAAATCTGTATGGTTCTTACCTCAAAACGCCATCTCTGACATTAATCTGCATGGTTATCTTGTGACTTGACCATTATATATTTTGTATGGACTTTAAAAGAGACTGTGACTCCTGAGTTCGTTTCGGTGTTTATTCTCAGGGCACTCAGCTAAGAAACACCCGACCTCGTCTAGTTTAAACTGAAGAAAAAAACATGATGTGTAAAAGCGTTTTTTAAAACCTATTCTCAAAATAAATATAATTTATCATTTAACGAAACTGTTTGTCTGACGCTATTCTAAAAGTTAATCAGTTTTCGTAACTTAGTTAATACTTAAAGTATAGGCTGGAATGATGATGGACCATAGCCACAGTGGTGTTGTGTTGTCGGAGAATTCATCAAACCACATCTTCTTCATGAACAAAAACATTCTATCTTAACCCATCTTTTCTATCCTATCTGTTCTATTGATTTTATAATTCGCAAGATAATTTATAAGTTGAGTTTGCTTTTGTATAATTATAGCTAAGACTACACGGATCAAGCAAGCCACAAGTTTAAACAATGAAGAGGGAAGAAACTTGAATGAGCGCAAAACGCTTCTTACGTCATTCTTGGAAAAACACGGGATAGCCTATTGTTAAAGGATCCCTGGGGGCAATAACTTAGTAGATTTCAATTATTAATTAATTTCTAGTCTAATTTCGTGATGTAGTTGTCTGGCTCCCACGCGCGATCCGGTTGCGGAGACTCACTTGTTTGGTTTAAAATAATTAATAGTAACACTTCACGGGGGCTGTTGCCACAGGCTCTGGTGTAAATATTGAGGTTACTAGTTACTATATGCGATCGTTTAACGTTACGTTACAACTAACCTATTCATTTGAGTGCACCTTGTAAATATTTGAGTTTAAAGCTATAAAATATGTGTTTTTGAGCACGACTGTTACTGCTATTGTATGTATATATAAGAGTATTTTTAAATAAGAACGTTTTTGTTTGTAATTTTCTAAATAAAAACAAAATTTTCTTTTTTAAAGAGTGACTTTGCTGTTTATTTCCTGTTTTTGTCCGTAGAAAATTACTAATTGGAACCGTGCTCTTACAATTTACAAGGGCGCATGTAAGTCTATGTAAAATATTATGAATTGAATCGTATAAAGATTGTTTACCCGCCTTTCATTTTCTGAATATAAAATCATGAGGATCCCCAACCAAAATCGAACATTCAATACCCATAGGATCTCACGAGAAAGCTGTTAGGAGGAACAAAAGAAAACATCTGCAGTCTTATTGTTATCCGATATTGACCGCAGCACTTCGGCCGTCGCCATACTACTTGAATAATTCATAGAAAACGCTTCCAAATTAATTTATAGAGTGGATAATTACACGGCTACGGGGAACATTCCATTTGAATAATGTAATTATGACCGTATGCCGTTAGAATAAAGCCAAATTGTGATAAATTGTAGGAAATGGGCAAATGTATTAAATGGGCGTTGGTTATTAATGTTTTTTCTGAGCTGGTTTATTTCCTAGATTAGGGCATTAATCAAAGGTTAGCGATTAGTGCACAATAGCGGTGGCGCCGGCCGCTGAATGCCAATAGCCGAATGTGCTCGGTGTGTATAGAGCCTGCGGCGTTGTGCCATTACAATGCTGCCTGCTGCTATTTCGGGCGCTAGTTCGTTTAGTGTTAAATTTTATATCAAATAACATACATGTAGTGAGTTTCCTATTATATTGTAGCTACGTGTGCGGTGAAATGAACATACATTTGTAAATCATTTACAGAATGAATACAAATCGTCCATTTATCTTCTCTTCAGATTTATATGTAGACTGACTGATTAAATTTATTTCCTTAGAAATGGCTCGAATGACAGAAGGTTATTAAAATACAAACAAACTAAAAGTCCTTGAAATACTTGACTTGAAAACTTTAAAACCGCCAAAGCCTATTCCTAATAAGACTTAATTGTAGTGTATCACATATAAACTTGTGTTGCTCGGTTTTGCGAGCCCAGTTTAATGGGTCGAGATCAAAGGCCCTCCAGGCTGAAATCCCTTTGTTCGGCGGACGCAAACGCGTGCGTTCACGTCGGAGCTAACCACGAACGCGGCGGTTAGCGTTAAGCCGCCGCACAAAGCTCCCACTTACATAATGTGAGGCAAAAAGTTGGACACTAGGCCGTATTTATGAGCAGTGTATTAATGTTCATAATAGATGATGAGCTGGATAAATAATGCACGATACGTGAAGGTGTCCACATGATAAAAGTAGGAAATCCAGCCGAGCTAGGAACAGAAATTTTTTAAAAAATATTATTGGAGTACAAATCACAAAAGATCTTTTGTATCACCTTTTTTTAACATCTATAAAATGGTGACATTTTTAGGCAGAAGACAAGATAAAGAATCCCTTATATTTTGATTTTATGACAATGTATGGTACTTTCACACAGTATTTGATAAAGGAATAGAATAAACTTTATTTTACACCAAAATACTAACATGACTTCTACAAACTCAAATCCTTAGGTACAATGGCGATGTTGATAATTTAAGATATATTAAATAGATCACCCGCACACAAGTCCTGGGTAACATCTTCGTACGTTACCAACATGACAATAATACCTCACAATCTTGGTACTTAGGGCTTCTATTCTATAAGAAAAGTATCAAATATTTTGACAATAGACCGTCGTACAATAGGCTTTTCTTTATAAATTACTGAATAGAGGTGTTTTTGCCGTTTAATATAAATTAAGACGTAGCACTTATTGTGAAACAGAAAAAAAAGACTTTTCCAGAGAAAATTTAAAATTGAGCAATTTTGTGTGAGTTTTATTTACAAACGTCGGAGATTGCTGCCATTTCGTGTCTTATAGAATTTGTAGACAGTGCAATATTGTTTGAGAGCCTACCTTTATTAAATTACGCCTTTTTGTCATAAATGTAGGCAGGTGCTGGAGACGACCTGGCTTCAGTGTGCTTACGATCTGTTTTTCCTCTCACGTGACTTTTCCTTACTGCGTGCAAGAATTAATCAGCTCACTCACAGCAACACACACAACATCTTTCAGGATTTTTCCTCCATCACCTTTCCTTCCCATTTTACAACAAATTAATTTCCATTCGTGGCCAAAAATTTTACTCCATAACTAGAAATTTTCTTTTTAACCGCAAAAAACCCCGAAACGCTATACATGGCGAAAAAAGAAGCGTAATTTTTTCGTAGAACATAATCACGTCATTAACTGTGAGGGCTGGTATTATGTAATTGGCTCTTTGTGCTGGAAGCGGCACTCGCTGTACTTTGAAGTGTACTTATTTAGGACTCGTGCATTCTTCGGCGGTGGAGCCGCGGAATTTACATTAGCTAGCCAAGGGGCTTTATCAAACAGCTGCTGCCCCCGGATTAACCTCTCCGTAATTTGACGGAATTTCGCCAGTTTACGAGATATTCCAGTAGCTTGAGTTCCGTGTAAAGTGAGCTGTGGTTTTGTTGTTCGTATTTCCTCGCATTTTAACAGATATTCTATGTTAAATTTTATTACCAGTTATTGAAATCGTCATATTCGCATTGGCCATAACTTATCGAGCTCCATTAGTCCCGGTTCTATTTCACAGGATGTCAGTAACATACGTATAGGTAACTATTTATAGTTTATGTTTACGATTGAAAGCTTACGGCCCGCCATCGTAATGTTTTATTTAGTTCAATACTTCTATACCGGCCGTTATCCAGTCCTTTGTGTGAATACCGTGACACTCAGTGTTTCCTTTAGAACAGTCGTAAAACTTTACTTGTACGGCTTACTACTTGCGTGAACAGATAACATTCTATCTCTGGCTTTTGTTTGCACACTATATTATTTTCCTCGTTGGTTTATTACTCTGACAGTACTCTGTAACATTGAAGATTTATTTACTCAAATGAAGCAATGTTGCAGAATCACAAAGTGTTCCATATATCACATATGTCGTGAGCAATTGTCACTCGAATTCTATTATAATACAAACAAACAGATCGTTTCTGAACTAATCCCATTCCGTGCAGCCAATGGCAATAAAAACAAAGGGACATCAGAATCAATGGCTACCCTTGAAACTGTGTGTAAAACAATAATATCTCCATGCTCCCGACTCGCTGGAGGGTCAGTAAATCTGTGCGAGCTGGTCAGTTCCCTTGGAAGCTGGCCAGAGGTCCTCCCTCCCGCAGATCGATACGGCCGCCCTCTTGCCTCTATCGCTGAGTTATCGCCTCTCCTTCGTTTACACGGCACACTGGATCGCCTCTTTTCTAAAGTTTATGTGAGGATGATGTCGGTAGTTCGTGAAGTGTGAATTGTTGTTGCTTTAGAACTTAATGTTATTTCAACTGTTCTGTCGTTGGGTTTGGTACGAGTAGGACATTTTGCTTGTCACTTATTTCTTGCATTAGGCACGCCTTTCTGTAGGATTTTCTTACTTCGTATTATTGCACTAATATTAGAAAGGCTTAAGGTTGTGAGTCTGTGTGTGTATAGATATATGTTTGTTACTTATTCACGCTTGAACGGATTATGGTGAAACTTGGTACACGGGTAGATCCTGTTATGAAATTATATTTTGGGTATCTTCAATATGAATAGGCTCATAATAAACTAGTGTCACCATCAACCATTGCATCACTGCTTGCCATCAGGTGGGATTTCAGTTAAGCACTAGTTTATATATAATATTTTTTTTATTTAAATAACACACAGGATGCTTTTACCCCGGGTGTATGTTTTCTTGGGATAATTTTCTTCTATAATGAAGGCGAAGCCGCTGGTTGCACATAGTTAAATTCATAGTTTCATCCATGTTTTATTAGTAACTGTGAGTACCACATTGTGTTCGTTTATATCGTCAATTTATTTTATTTTATTATTCAAGCTGTTTAAACTTTACTGTAGCGCAGTTTGTTGTGTTTAAAATAAACCAACTTCGACTATATTTTCATGATATTATTGATATTGTGTATTCAATCCGATTAGTTAACTATTTATTTTATTTTGTGGTTTTCCGTGTGCAAATCACAAATATTTTTTTTCTTTCAATGTGAAATACGATGTTTCTTCGTTATTTAAAAATGAAGTCGTTAAATTAAAGGTATTATTGATTTTAAATGTTCCTTTGATATTATTTTTTTAGTTTTGGGACTTCCCAAAGCTGTGTGCAAACATTTATAGCCCAATTGCATCTCATGACTCCATAAGCCATAACTCTTTGTATCATCAAAGTATCACTTAACTATCTTAATATTTAATCGAGATAGGTAAGTACCTGTTTATTCGTGAATTTTCATTGGTCGTCTGTGGTTTTGTTCACCAGTGCCACTTTATCAAGTTGCTGCTTCTGAATGTTTTGGATGCAAATGCTTCAACCCTTAATGAAACTATCTAAATCCTTATTTAGGAGTATGTGCCCAGAGTATTTTAGAATTTTATTTAAAGCAAGTTTTGATGATTGATGACATATAATTGGTTCTTAAATGATGAGGTAATTCCGGAGAAAACTCCTCCTTTTTGAAGCTGGTTAATTAACCAGTTACACCCTTATAAAAATCCTTATCCATAATTGTTACAGTTCCGGTTAGCTGAAGGATTCAGTATCAGTATACTTATTTTTTTTTTGCTCACCGCATTGTGTAAAATTCGCGGGCAATTTTCACACTCAAATGGTGTCAATTCAATGTATCACAATTTTACAGATATCATAAATCGTTACGAAGCCAACCTATAAAAGTTTTAAACATTTTTGCGAATGTTCGAACATATTTTCGCGAGAGTAAAATAAAGTTGGGCGGAGTTCCAGGTCGATGACACGGGGCCTGGCACTAAAACCTCTCTTAGCTTTGTGCATAAACAAGCTTAAATATAAGTGCTGTTAAAGCTTTGGCATCCATATTTAAAGGGGAAGTATGTTTATACGCGAACACACGTATGTGCACGAGGGTGTGTACTGTGTACTGTGTAGTATGTAGTGTGTACCCAGACCTATTTGTGTATGCTGATGTGTCTCACGTTACAAAACAAGCGCCGTAAGTGAGAAGACAAATTGAATGCTTCCAAATCCTCCAAATGGAAATATCGGATTCCTACGAGGAAGATACTTGTATTGTGTCATATTCATTGTTTTATTTGTAAATCTCTGACGATATTTAAGGCTGAAAGTGATATTTTTGTTATTAAAACTGTGGTATAAATGGATCACATCATCCCGGTAGCCAATATTATAGTTTACATTTAAAACAAATTGTTAATTTTCATTAAAATTATTTACTATGTCATAAAACTGTTTTATTAAAAGTTTTACTGCCATTTTAATCAAAAATAGACCCAAACACAGAGCGCTTTTCCATTCCGTCGAATGTTTACCTGATAATATCCTCTTCCCGACTCAATAATCGTTATTCAGGAGAAAAACTTTAGTTTTTTTTTCTTATTTCCTTCCGCATCAACTCACATTTAGTTGACAAATTCTCGAAACACTCGCTATATTGTTACTGTGTGGAACTCGAGTGTACCTATTCCAATATTCGCAGTCCCTAAAGTATCTTATAACTGTTTACTTAGTTGAATTTATGTTCCGCATCTCGCTGCGAGGTTCCGGATTCAATTCCGTGAGTGTTTGTCGCGTGTTCATGTTTACTCTTGAGTTAACTTTCATATGAGCTATTTACTTTACTAAATAAATATCCGTGATTTCAACTTTACTGTTAATTTCCAATCAGAACGTAGTATTTGGTAGTGAGTCAGATGAATTCAGTTTGATAATATTTTGGTTTTTTGAGTCCAATTTTATTTTGATGATTTGTGATGATATTAGCACATTAGTTGCAGAACAGATGGCCATTGGGGCTAAAAGGTTCTGGAGTGGCGACCATGTACCAGAAGATACAGCGTAGGAAGGCCTCCTACAAGGTGAACCGATGACCTGAGAAGGGTTGCGGGAATCCGATGGATGCGAGACGCACAGGTCCGTTCATTGTGGCGACACTTGGGGAGGGCTAAATACAATTGTGGAAGTCTTTCGGCTGAAATGATAGAGATATGATGATATCAAAACAGAAAGATTTTGAAATTAAACTTTAAAAAATTACATGTTATGGTTATTGGTTATTTTAAAGTAATGCATTATGCTTTTAAGTGAATTGAAAATTAATGTTTTACCTAAACCAGCACGTGAGTCGCGTTCTTCATTATTAATTTTTCGTTTGACCGAGTAAAGGCGGTCGCCTGCATGAATTTTACAATATAATTACCCTGAAATACCTCGAGGTGTACAACGGCACATGCTTTATGACCATAACTTGAAAGTAAATTGGTCAAAAACTTCAAATCGACTCGCTCATTAGAAGAACGAACAGGGAAAGAAATTAATAGTATAAAGTTTTAACTATAGTAAGTCCGTGTTATGTCGAAAACACCTTAAAAAATGACAAAAACATTTTTAACAAAATCAAAAGTCAAATCATATAGTACATTACGATATTAGTGCGTAATGATGGTTATAACATGCGAGGCGGAATTTCAGCCCGAGCCGAAGGCGAGGGCGTAACTGAGCCGAGCATGTTATAACCAATACGCACGTATATCGTACGACGTTTTTTAACACATTTGCGAGGAAACAGAAAAAAAAAAAACATTTAACATCTTAGTGTTTAGCGCCAAAGAAATCGAACGCAAATATTGTTTGGTAAAATGACAAAATGACAAAAATTACAAAAAATGACGAAAATGACAAAAAATGACTGAAATGACAAAGAGTGACAAAAAATGACAGAAAATCACAAAAAATGACAAAAAGTGTCAAAAAGTGACAAAAATGACAAAAAGTGACAAAAAATGACAAAAAATTACAGAAAATCACAACAAATCACAAAAATGACAAAAAATGACAAAAAGTAACAAAAAATGACAAAAAAATGACAGAAAATCACAATAAATCACAAAAAATGACAAAAATGACACAAAGTAACAAAAAGGGACTGAAATGATAATAAATCACAAAAAGTAACAAAAAATGACAAAAATGACAAAGAGTGACAAAAATGACAGAAAATCACAGAAAATCACAAAAATTACAAAAAATGACAAAAAGTGACAAAAAATTACAAATATCACAAAAAATGACTAAAAACCACAAATAATCACAAAAAATGACAAAAAGTGACAAAAAGTGACAAAAAGTGACAAAAAGTGACAAAAAGTGACAAAAAGTGACAAAAAGTGACAAAAAGTGACAAAAAGTGGCAAAAAATTACAAAAAATTACAAAAAAAGACAAAAAATTACAAGAAATGACAAAAAATGATAAAATATGACAAATGATAAAATGATGAGGCTATTCAAAATTTCGAACTAATCGCCGCGCGCGAAATGGCAAATAATGCTGTTATGGAATTTGTATGGGCTATAACTTAACTATTTGCTTTGGTATAACACACGCGTTTTTTATGACCCGCTTTACATATCTAAAACCGGTGGAATTACATCAGCTTTACGAGCAACTGTGTTAAAAATGTTTTTATTTCATATAGGACTACATGAGCAATTATCAAACGTCAAAGTGCGCGGTTCCAATTGATCGTTTCCCATGGAGAAGAAGCAAAAGAAACTCCATGGTTATAGATGTTTTATCTCACGAAAGCGGGTGACCCATACTTGTGTGTGTAAGTGTACATGCACACTGTCTTTGTGTGCGTAAGCTCGGGAGCGCTCAGTCGCGGCCGGGTCGCCGGCTAAGTCAGTAGTGCTTCTTGGTTCGCGTCAAAATAATTTATCGAGTACCGTCAGCATGCAAGGTACGAAGAAACGGAGAAAAGTTGCTCGTAGTGCGATAAGGCAACTTAATGTTAATGTTTGGTGTGTATTTATGTTGTGTGTAATATATGAATGTATTTATTTATTTTAATTACTAGCTATACTTACAGTATGCATCAAAGCGTATAGCTAGCCAACAACTTACGAACTAGAGAATTTTACACAGATATTGATCATTTCTTTACTGCTATATAAAAAAAAACGAATTTCGGTTCCTGAGCAATCAGGGCGTTCAGCAGATTATTTATGTGGCGTAACCATGGTAACCATAAAAACCATCGAAGGAGCATCCACGCGCGCACCAGCGCCTGTCAGTCCGCTTAGCTCACAGATGACAGACGCCACGCTCTTAGTTTTGCCATAGGTTTTGCTGTGTTAACAATATTGTGGTGAGAATAAACTATTGAAAAAGAATCTGGGCCGTTTGATTGTGTTCCACCACCACAACACATCAACATGTTAAACGATTTTATAACTGTATTGTTTATTTAGGCTCATCAAATGATTGCAAATATTTATAATTTGTTCAAAGAAGAATATTAATTCACGGAACTTCATCGAGAACCAAATTGTGATTTATCATATTTGCGTAATATTACAACAGAACAGTGCAAAAAACTAATAAAAGAAGGAAGAGATGTCGCAAGTACATCTTCGAATTTTAGGTCACCCATGATAAACCGAAGAAAGAGAGAAAATAAAGATGGATTTACAGGTGATGTTTTTTTTTTTTTTTTTTTTTTTTTAAATTGTATAAGCTAGTGCTTGACTGCGATCCCACCTGATGGTAAGCAGTGATGCAATCTTAGATGGTGAGGCGCACTAGTTTATTAAGAGCCTATTCACTCTAGCCTTGAAGACACCCAAATTATAATTGGACGGGAAGACCGCAGCAGGCAAACTATTCCAGTCCTTCGATGTACGCGGTATAAACGACGAAGCGAAGCGCTTAGTCCGGACCGTAGAGGTTTCCACAACAAAAGGATGGACATTCGCCGTACGACGGTTTGTCCGATGGAAAAAACGGGATGGCGGAATCAATTCGTGCAATTCCTGCGCACACTCTCCGAAATGCATCCTGTAGAATACCGAAAGGCTGGCTACCCTACGCCTGTGCGCAAGGCTTTGTAGGTTGGAGTTAACTAGATCTGGGTCTCCAATTAGCCTCTTCGCACGCCTTTCCACTGAGTCCAAAGTTGCCAGGTGGCATTTTGCAGCTCCAGCCCATATGTGGCTGCAGTACTCCACACACGATCGGACCTGTGCTTTGTATAACATAAGAAGCTGTCCCGGTGTGAAGTACTGCCGGACCTTTGCAAGAACGCCGAGTTTCCTAGCAGCTACTTTAGCTTTGGACTCAATGAACCGCCCAAAGTTCAGGTCGGAGGAAATTTCAACTCCCAAGAGCTGAAGGCGATCGGTGCAGTCCAGGGATACATCCCGGAAAGCAGGAGCCAAGGTGAACGGGCTCCTTTTAGCGGTGAACAGACACGCTTGTGTTTTGGCGGCGTTGAATCCCACCAGATTGGCTTCGCCCCACTTGGAGACTGCCTGAAGTGAGTCATTCGCACGCTCTACCATAGCCTCTCTTTCGGACTGGATTAGCTCCTTACTAGCCCGAGTACTTGGCAGGTATCTCTCTACAACTGTGCTATCATCTGCATACCCATAGATACCGGGTATCAGCAGATCGTTGATGTGGAGCAGGAAGAGAGTTGCAGAGAGTACAGACCCCTGAGGAACTCCGGCATTAGTCATCATGGGCTCTGAAGAGCATCCGTCGGCAACAACTCGGAGAGACCGTTCACTCAGGAAGTCTTTTATCCAGTTAATCAGGCCAGGGGAGATGCCGTACGCTGGGAGCTTACTTAAAAGGCAAGCGTGCCATACCCTGTCGAAGGCCTTCGAGACGTCTAAGGAGACTGCAAGTCCTTCCCCATTCTTCTCGAGGGCCTCGCCCCACAAGTGAGTGACATACACTAGAAGGTCCCCAGTAGACCGATTGCGGCGAAACCCGTACTGTCGGTCACTGAGGAGATCGTTACCTTCCAGGTATGTCAAGAGGCGCGAGTTCAACACACGCTCCATAATCTTGCAGAGTATGGAGGTTATCGAAATCGGCCGATAGTTGGTGGGATCGGCACGACTGCCCTTTTTGGGCACGGGCTGCACGTTAGCAAGCTTCCAGGACTTGGGCACTATACCAGTCCTATATGAGAGGCGATACAAGCGTGTCAGAACAGGAGACAACTCGGGCGCACATGCCTTGAGAACAATCGCTGGAATACCATCTGGTCCACTAGCTTTATTCACGTCTAGACGACACAGCGCTCTCAGAACTTCTTTGTTCCTTATACGGACCTCGGGCATCGAGGTGCCGCAGTGAGATAGAGTCGGTGGAATAGAACTGCCAGTGTCAAGACGTGAATTGTTGGCGAAGAGAGATGCAAAGAGACCTGCTTTCTCTCTCGCCGTGTGAGCCAGTGTTCCATCTGGCCGAACCAGCGGAGGCAATGTGGGCCGACAGAAGTTCGCTTCGACCGACTTGGCAAGGGACCAGAACGCTCTGCTACCGGACGGTTGTGCAGAGAGCTTCTGGCCAATGTGGGAAATGCGATCGAAGCGGGCCTTCCTTAGTGCCTTTTTATAGGACTTGGCAGCATGGTTGAAGGCTCTCTTCTTTGAGCTCAGGTCCGGAGCTTTGCGGTCACGAGCATCCACCCAGGCAAGAAATGCCGAGTGCTTTCGCTTTTCAGCTACAGCACAATCGGCGTTGAACCATGGGCGAGCTGAGCTTCCGACGGGTACGTCACTATATGGGATGTAATACTCCATAGCTTGACGCACCACATCGGAAATTGCCTCCGCACAGCTCGACGGATTTTCCGAAGAGAAGCAGACCTGCTGCCAAGGATAAGACGCAAAGAAGTGCCGCATCTCATCCCAATCTGCTGACTTGTAACGCCATATTCGCCGTTCCCCTCGTGAGTCGCAGTCAGGTGGCGAGAAGGACGTTACAGACTTCACCAGACAATGATCTGAAGTTCCAAGTGGTGAGGAAACTGTTACGACACATCTGTCCGGATCGGTTGTCAGCAGAAGGTCCAGACAATTGGCAGTATGACCAGCGATGTCAGGCACCCTTGTCGCTTGCTTTACCAACTGGGAGAGCCCCATCGAAACTGCAAAGTTTCGCGCCTCTCTCCCAGCGTGGTCAGTCCTCTGGTATGGAAAAAGCCAGTCCTGATGACAGGCGTTAAAGTCCCCCAGAGCAACGAACTGCGCATCAGGGTGCCGATGCAGGGCCGTATCGGCGGCTATACCAAGGTGGTCAAATAGCCGAGTTGTCTCCTGATCACCGCTATGCGAACGGTAGACACAGGCATAGACAATTTTGTCCATACCAGTGTCCACCATCATCCATAAGGTAGATAAATCAGGGTCTTCAAGGTGACGGAGACGCTGGCAGCAGATGTCATTGCGGACGTACACACAGACCCCGGCACGCTGCATGAAGTGATACTCCAATGAGTATCCCGGGTAGTTGAGGTACGCCGCATCTGACGGACATCTAATCTGCGTCTCCGTCAAGAAAAGCAAGTGAGGCTTGACAGTCTCGAGATGGTGATGGACCGCAAGGAGATTTGAGTGCAGCCCTCGAATATTCGAGAGATGCACTTGAAATGGGAGGTAGTGCATCCGCTGTCGACACTTGCCTTTCTTTTTGGTACCTTTCATAATGGGTTGGAGTGAATAGGAGTGGTGGAAAGTGGCAGTTGAGCGAGGTGATGCGATGCTTAACCCAATAATACAACCAGAGATGCAGCGCCAATGGAGGTTTGATCTGGAGACTGCGGGGACGCCCGAACCCCCCCAGGGATCGCCATCGGGACCTCCCATCCGGTCGCCAGCCGGCACGATGGGGCCACCCTGGGATTTTTCGCAGCTGGCGGGGCAGCCTTTCGTGTGTGGCTGGCACACTACTTGGGCCCCCAACTATCTGCGGTCGGCCAGCGGAAAACCGTGCTTCGGATCCCGCTACCCTCCACGACCAAACATCCGACACAACAACACTGGTGCATCATATCCGGTATACACCGCATCACAACTGCTCAGACCCATCCTCCACCGTACGGCTTCACCAGACATCATGCCGGAACACGACGAATCGTTTGGCGGAATGGCTTTGTCTGGCGGGTGGTAACCTTTTAAGCCGGCAGCCGATACAATGGCCTACCACCGGATTTACTGCTCGTTTAGCACTACCCAGGGGACACGTGTAGGGTGATCAGAATTCAAGTAAATCCTACGGACGCAAGCAGTTCATCCCCCAAAAATGTTGTACGGAGCGCTGATGTTGTACGGAGCATAATACAAAATTTTCATATCGTACTAAAACAAATTCGAACAATAAATCAAATAAAATAAATAAATTGTTTATTTGGGCTCAAAAGGTTACATTACAAGTGTTAATGAAACAGCCCCAGTAAGTTATTATTAATACTTGTGTTAGGGTTATTTCGTTCCTTCCCTTAATTGTATAACATTGGCAAAGCTAAGATCAGTTTTGAATGAAAAAGTTGGTTTCGATGGATGTCTCGTAATGCTGCGTAAGTTATTAAATAAATTGGGCAACAAGTAGCAACTTTATTATTTTGTTCAATAGCGATGAGCTTGCTAACGCTACCTGTAGTTACGCACACAAGAGCGAGTGTCTATACACATCACAACTACAAGTATGGCTCACCCGCTTTCGTGAAATAAAACAACTATACTCTTTAAAAAAATACTTGATTAATTTTATGATTTTTTTGTTAGGTTGATAAAAAATTGGTTGACTTTATACAAATATTAAATTACATACAAATATTGTATATAATATAATATTTCCAAATTACAATTCTAATAGATGTTACTCGTATGTGAGGACAGTGTAACAAAACAAAAGCTAAATACAATACGAAAGTTAAATAGCAAGATGCGACGCAGCACCAACCGGCATTCATCTCAGTACAGAGGAAGTTAATACAAGATTAAACCAACAATTACAACTCCCGACAAATCCCCATTGTGTTATTGTTTTTAATGGAAAAGTTGAAGTGTTTACGTGAGCGTTAGTGCTCCAACTTGCATGATTTACGTGCGAAAGTTGCGTAAGAGATTGCGGCGTGCGTTCGCTTTTATCTTCGACGACATTATCCTATTACTCTTGTGTCGTGTTATAATTCAATTGTCGGTGTTTGGCCAAGGCCGGTGGCTGTGAGTCAGAGGCGACGTGTTGGTAAACAGCGTGATGGGTTGCTTCGTGAATATATTTGACGTTTCAAGTGTTTGTTGTGACGTCAATGGAAGATTATGTCATGCTATATTTTCTTGTATTGTCACGGAAATTCTGAGCTCTCTTTGACAACTTTTGTGGTATGTGTAGCTGGGAGAAATAATATTTCTATTAACCAGATTTCGGATTAACCAGTAAACTTGTGCTGTATTTTGCAGCGTGCTTCTAAAACTGATCTATTCGTAATTTGCCTCGGTAAAACTAACAACCAAAAGCTATCAGAAAGAGCTATAACAAAGATCTGATACACGCGTCACCGCCCACTTAAGCCCGTATAAAGCAACATCCGCGCTCGGCTTACATATCCGAATATTCGAATATCCGAGTATCCGAACCGGTACGGCAATAAATCTGCCAGTTTATCGGGGCCAGCGTGACGCGGGTCCTACTCCCGTCCAACGCACGGATAAGAAGCATAATAGAAGAATTCATTATTCACTATTAAACAAACAATACTGAATGCGCTTCAATTGTTTATTCAGCAACAAAATAGCCTTTTACAGCAGCCTGCGCCCCTGAAAGAGATCGTTTGGGTGTTTCCGCACCATAATTTTTAAGACAGCGCAGTATTAGTGGTTAAAAATGCACAGACGCTTTTGAATTTCCTCTTTTGTGGTCTGTGAAGGAGTTACTTAAATCGTTATTGTCTACTTTGTAATTAGGAATAAAGTTAAATTTGACTTGCGCAACTGCACCTAGCTGTAGCATGTAACTATATGCTACGGTCTCTATGACTTCAATTCAGAGAGTTTTATTTTTTATTATGCATATGCTCGCGTTCGACCACTACTTCACCTGAGAGTAAGCCGTGATGTGACCGAAGATGGAGCACACTTGCCAAGAACTAGCCTATCCACTCTAGACTTAAAGACCCCTGTTTCAATTCAAGGACAGTAACAGCCATTGAAAATATTAAAACAAAGCTGGACTCAAACATACAGAATCTGAGATATAAGTCACGTCAACTAATAAAATAGAAATCTGAATCTCCGAATGTAGACTAATGAAAAAAGATGAGCGTAATCACAGCATTACTGCTCATCCATTAGGTAACGAGCTCCTGATGTCAAAGCTGACATTCGTCCGCTAATGGCGGCAAAGGCCGAAAACTTCAAATATTAAGATCTTATTTCCTTTCCGTGAAAGTCGTTTTGAAACGAGATTAACTCAAGTCTATCAGTCGGCCATCGCGACTCATCACAACTTCCAAATTATCTTGTTCGGTGCTATGTACTAGCGGCGATGAAACGATCCAAACTTTACAACTCTATGGGGGGCACCCAAGTTTGATGCCAACCATTCCTTTTTACATGATATAACACAATTACCTATACATAAGTTTATTTCATGATTGCGATTATTTTTTAGAGAGCCAAACTGTTTATAGAAACATTGAAAAATAGTTTTAAGTGATCTAAAGAATACACGTGGTTTGAAAAAGCGTATTCTGATAGATGTTTCATGTAAATTCTAAACACATTCTGAATCTGTGTTTCACCATAACATTTTGCAAAGTACCATGAATCGTGTAACACATAAGCCAGCTTTATGCAAATCTCAAAATTAATGGAGAATCTGCGTTATATTAAATTTTCACTTAATTTACAGTATAATGATATCTTAGTCGATGCTTATCATTAGGGCGCGAGATGAAAGGGCATGATTGATGATGGCTTGCCACCCTGAAAACACTGAATCACTGTTGTCTGTCGGTTTCACTTAAACCCTTTTCAGTTTCTAAAAGGGTTCATATTTTTTCAGCATGGAAAACATGACGTCATTTTGAGCCGCCATTTTATATAATAATATAATGAATTTCGTTTTATTCTTTCGGTAAATAAATTAAGTTGGGTAAAGTTTGCTGAAATATAAAATTTCTCGGTAGTAGATGTTGAGTTAATATTTACTTTGGTGCTGAAGTTTTCTTGAAATAAAAAGCGTTGTTTTAAGTTTTTTGTTAATAATTACGAATGTATCTTGAAAGAGCACGTGGAAATGTATAAGCCGTCTCGTTTGGAGTTCTTATAAGTGGGAATCATATTTTATTTACTGTAATAAAGTACAATAATAAGCCGTTGTTCCACGTAGATGGTCTTACAATTATTACAGAAAATGTTATTATCATTATATTTCTCAGTATTTTCGTTTTGAGATTGAAAAGGTTACGTCGTTCAGAATAAGTATGTCCAAAGAATAGATAAAGGAATATCTTGAACCCTTATCAGGCATCCATCATCAGAATGTCGCTGTATAGATAACCTTTGATACAAACAGTACGGTGACAGACAATGTCTTCTACAAACGTGTAAATGATTTTTACAGAGGAACAAATTTCTTAAACCAAATATACGATTTAGTCAGACGCTAATTTTAGATGTAATATACATGAGACACACTTCAAAATTAACATGAAAATCTAATAAAACGAACGACTACGAAACTTGTATCTAATATCGTCGCACCTAAAATACAAGTAGGTAATATAAGTTAAGACAATTCTGTGAAGGAAGTATTCCCGTTTAGGCACCAAAGATTTTGCCACCAAAGCTATTCCTGTTTTGGCACCCATAGGTATTTTAGATTGGTAGTAACCAATAGAAAATACTAATCATCCTCATCATCATTTCTGCCGAAAGACGTCCTCTGCTGGACATAGGCCTCGCCCAAGCGTCGTCACAGCGACCGGTTCTGTGCGTCTCGCATCCATCAGATTCCCGCAACCCTCGCCAGGTCGTCGGTCCACCTTGTGCGAGGATCAAAACTAAATTCTTATATAAAATATCAATCCAAAATACCTTTTGCTGCCAAAACAGGAATAGCTTTGGTGCCAAAGTCTTTGGTGCCGAAAAACTCGATGTCGAAACAGGGAAGTATTCCTGTGAAAAGTTAGAGAAGCACATAGGTACATGGAAATATTAAGCGAAGGCATTCCGTCACAAATTACAGGAGATGTGAGGGAAACGTTGACAACGGGTCATTACGAGGAGGCTTCATGCTCCAGGAATTATGGCCACTTAGCTTAACGGGCGCCGCCGTGACAAGCGCTCACTTGCGCGATACGCCTCCTGTTGTGTACGATGTACATGTGCCTCAAATGACAACGGTGCCTGCTTTTGTTACAGCAACCGTTACACTAAATGTTTCTAGACAATTTGATTTTTGAGTAGCTGGAGTGAATAGGGTCTTAATAAACTAGTGCGCTTCAGCATCTACGATTGCATTACTGCTTACCATTAGGAAATCGCATTCTAGTATCATTATTATTACACCTAGCCTATACTGTCCCACTGCTGGGCAAAGGCCTCCCTCCATTCCTTCCATCGTTCCCGGCACTCAAGTACCTATATACAATTTAAAGAAAACAATGAAATCCTTTTCAATTGTTTATTAGAAACTCTAGGTATATGATATTGTATCGGTTTCCTCTATTTCGTAAAAATCGAAATATATACGATTTCCTATCCGAGTAAGAATGTAAGAAGATTTTTATTATTTGAAGCCTGACCCTCGATAAGTAATACTTAACCTTTTTCTTTTACGAGTAACAGTCCTTATAAATGATTATAACCATAACTGTCGGAGCCACGAACAGGAAAGTCTATTACGTTCTTGAATGTACATTAAATATTTCACCGAATTATAATATGATACATAACAAAAGAACTTTTGTGAGTCCATTAAGGCCTTTTGACTAACATAATGTTTAGTAAATTAAGGTCAATATTACACCAGTATTTAAGAGAATAAGTTACGTAATAATACCCGAAACAATATGATTGACGCGCACAAAACTCCAGAATAAAATAAAGTTGAGGAATAATCCAAAGCCCCTGTGAATCGTATCCAATAAGTAATATAAACGAGATGGTCCAGTCTGGCGGATCACGTTTTCAAATCAACACTTTAGACGGTGTAAACGTGTATGGAGAAATGAAGGGGGCAGTAACGCCGGCCCGGCTAAATTGGCGTAGATTGAATGTACAATAGTGCGGCTCGGCCCGCCAGGGCTGGCAGGCTGCAGGGACGGCGCGGAGGGCTCGGGACACAAACGTTTTGGGAAACCGTCACAAGTATTTCGCGGTCATCCAAACGCCGTAATGTTCAAAGCGATGTTTGCCACCGACTGGATTGTTGAGTCCCAACATTTTTCGGACGACTCGAGAGCAACCGGACGGAACGGCAGCCCTAAACGCACTCTAGGCTTTTTGTGGGCCACCTCATTATCTGGCGCGGACGTGGATAGCATCGAACGCGAGCCGCTGCGAATTTCTATCCGCATTTTTACACCCCAACAACCAATAAAAGGCCTCAAATGAAACAAAGCCCTCTCGAGATAAAACTGAACAATGCTCGAGTTTGACGCAGCGCTATCTCGCGTCGTCAGCGCGAGCCCCTTTTTAATTGAATGCTGTTTTATTTCGGATGTGTGTTCGTTTTCTGTAACGGAACATCGGCGCATCTTCACGCCGACGATAATAGTGAGTAACGCGATGATAGCTGTGATGAACGGCCCTATGTATCACTGACTCTTAAGAGAGAAAACAGAATGATTCATACCATGTTGATTGACTTGTAACATAATATATTGCATTGTACGCTATTGTGCGTTAAGGAAAATATGTGAGTTACTAATCCGGCGCGTTACGGCGTGAGGGCGCGCGGCATATTGTTGTAAGATTTGGAATGAGATTCCGAGCGCGTAGAGGAGGCATAAATGTGGGATATTACACGCTCCGAGCAATTTACTGGCGTTAGTATACAATTCATAGGCCCTGTGTTGTGTCGGCCAATGAAAGTAAATCAGAAAAATAATGAATAAATCATAAAAAATAAATGAACTTGTCTTCACGCGCTTTTTCTGCTAAACGAAGCCATAAAATATGTCTATGTTGGGCGCTGGCTGTATGAAAATGGTAAATGCCGTATAAAAATATGTTGATAGCTTATTATAATTTCCCTTACGACTCGTGTTTTCGTTACTCTTATTTTTGGATGTTTCAATAATGTTTCAATATTTTATATCCTTCCTTATGATGGAATAAGAATATACATATTCATAAATTATTTTGCGATTTATGTTTAATACGTCTCATTACTTCTACCTTTCTATCTATTAATATGTCAGCAAACTTAGCTTCTCATTCAATCTTAACCCGTTTACTGTCAAGCCCAGTAAAGCCTGTGACGTATGAACCCGAGAATGCAATAACAACAACATATTTGTCACTCAAAGCTTGTCACACAAATCACACCTGCAAATCGCTGGGCGCCATAGATCAGGCCATATTCATGAGTCGGCAATAATCGGCGGTGCGGCACGCGTAAATCAATTGTCGCGCGGCGACGTCACGCGGTCGTCGCGCGACAGACGCGCGTCACGCGTGCGTCAGCCGCGCGACTGTGTCACGGTGTTTGTGATACGGTGAATGACTTATCGAGGGGGGCATTTTGGTACATGGTTTTAAGTGCCAAGCAGGTTTTGTATTTTAATTTGTTAATAATACTTAGTTTGTCAAATATATAAGAGCTATTGTATACGTAAGATATCAGACACAATTGAGAATTCTCACAAAAATAACAACGTAGAATCCTATAGTCTCTATATCTATTAATAGTACAGTTGTTTTCAAATTCACAAAGTTATTACACAAATAAACTAGCCAAAGTAGTTTTCAAAACCCTATCCCAAATTCAAATACACAAACTGACAATTTGTGTCAATAGCCATTCCCAAGCCCATTCACGGCGAACTTTATAGCAAAACAAATGAGGTCACTAGTCGGATAGCCAACACACTCGGCTACATTGAAATTAAGCTCTTATGCGCAGTTGTAGCGTATTACCGGCGGTTCTAGCGCATTACCGCCCGCGCCCGCCCGTCAAACACTGTAGTCTGAAATCTCAGCGGAGTCGTAAATGCAAAGGCACCTATTAAGTTGTGCCGTAGTGCCGCGGTGCCGCCGCGCCGCTGGGCCAATATCTGCCGTAACGTAGCTACTTTGTGTACGAGTGTTGGCTTAGCAACAGTTATCGATCGTATTACCTTCAAAGTAGATAGGGTTGTTTTAAGACTAGTCTCAATTGGCTGTTAAGATTATACGATAAAACGCGTGATTTTCTAAAATACTTTAGATGTAAAGATGACAGACACTAGGCTTAGAGTCTTCTTACATTTAAAGGTTTAGCGTATACCGAAACGACTCCCAAATCTAACTTCAATCCCATTAACTGTCAATGTCATACTATTTGCGTCTTCATCTTGTGTCAACAAATATCATGTTTCCTCCCTCCCCGGCTCCCCCCCCCCCCCGCCCCGCCCCGCGCAGTGTAAACTCGCAGTGTACACACATAATGAGTTCTAAATCGCGCCTCCCACCACTCCGCTAAGTAAACACTCGAGCGTATTGTCCAAAATGTTTACAGCAAATTTCGTAGCTTTTAAACAAAAACATCTCTTCCCTAAACAATCCGCTGGCCCATTTCGCAGAGTGATAAATTTCTCACTTATCTGGCTTCGTTTAGCTTAATTGTACACATAGTAGGCATCCTATTGTCGTTGTTTAAGGCGCGGCTTTTTTCCTTTTCAATGGATTTTTCAGGTAGTTCCCCTCTCCCGGCCTGGCCCTCCCCCAGATAATGTATTTCCTTTGTCTATTGTGTACAGTGATTCATCTAAATCACTTGGGTTTACGGTTCCCCGTGCCACCAGGCGAGGCCCTCGTTTCAGCGCCGGCCGACGCCATGCCTGTCATAATGTCTTCTAATAAATCCCTCTGCAATTATTAGCTGAGAAACTCTACGGTGTAATCCCATCTGCTAAGTTCCGTTATTATACATTTGCAAATGAGATTGGTTGGAATGTAAACCCATGTTGGGTTGTGACTGACATGTCATTTATATTCGTTAGTCGGTTGTATTGCACATTAAGCTGTCACTTCTGATATTGGACATTTCGCTTTTGTTTCGTAATTTTTGGTTTAATCCTAAATCAGCATCAATGTATTGGTTGCAGTCAGATTTACAAATGAATTACTACTTCACTTTGTATTTATCTAAACCAACAATATTAATTGTTATTTTTACTTTGTAACAGGAAAAATTTACTCCTGTAATTACCTTCTTCTGGCATGACAAATTAGATTTCTAACGGTGCTTTCCTTTTTATTTTAATTAAGGCATTATCATATAACTTCTTCTACCTTTCTTTAAAGCCAGAGGGGGTGTCAGACTTTGCCTGATAAACACCCATCTGTGTTCCATTTGTTTTTCATCCGTGAGCTAATGATTGCACTACATCTACAAACCCACGCCTAGGGTAAACCTGGAGTTTCCTCGCAGCTGCAACAGGGGCGTGAAGTTGTTCTCTCCCACACAGCCTCCGTAGCGAGAGGGAAATACGAGCTAACGAGGTGGCGTTAGCTCGTATTTCCCTCTCGCTACGGGCCATGGCCTGAACCAGGGTCAGCGCCTGCAGTGATGAGTCTCTGCATTTTGAAGAATTGACTTTGTCATCATACTGTAATGGCGCCTCCTTCTCATTGTAATACGAACCATCTTTAGAATTCAAAGATACCAAACAGATACACTACAACCTGATCATATACATCGACAGGTAACTATTTATGAAATATGGGTACCAACTTTCATATAAAAATAACATTTCTATATTTAATGTCAAAACTTTTTTATATATCTGTAATGAAGTTGACATTGTTATTGAAATAGAGTGCTATCTTAATATTAAGTAGACGACCATCGGTAGTTATAAAATAAATATTCTTAATGCTCTTTATTACTTTTACTTGTTGACCTAACCTACATTTCTTTAGAACGAAATCTTCAAAATCAGTTTGTATAACTCGGTTCATCTCAAGATAGCATTTTGAATGACATGCATACTCATCAGAAGATTAAAGCACATGATGTTGAAGCAGATGCACATTGTTGCAGAGAAACTTGTTCCTAATGCACCACAACAAACAACCATCCATCTGCGACAATCCCTCCTCTTGTAGAAATATTTGCAGACTCATAAGTTTTTCTTTAAGTCTTCGCCAGCTTTAAGCTAAGACGGTTCTTAATACAAAGTGCCGAGATTTATACAACACGTATGCACATAGTAAGCGACTGCGCAATAATTCCAGCGTATATTTGTAGCAGAGTGCAAGGTTTCTCTGCCGTTTGTAGCAGCTAGGGCTGTGCAGTGCCGCATATTTCACAAAACTTCGCTACTTCTGCTGCAACTAAATCATGCCGCTGTAGAAACTGTTCTCAAGCGTATTTTGCTGTTTGTAGTTTCGGCTAAGTCTTGGACTAAACACAAAGCAATTTCTGTGGACGCTATACGATTGTCGTTTGATATTTCCTCTTTATATTTCTCTTGTATTGAAATTAAAGACACCATGGCAGTTAAAAGCTGTCAACAACAATTCATAAAACCGATTTCTCTCCTTTGTATTTTCGCTAGCCTTTTCCTTTTGTCTCTTCATTCATGTCCTCGACCTTGACTTCCAAACCATCGTTACCTCCTCCTTCAAGTCCACTTCTACAAACAAACGTTTCTGCACCACCTCTCAAACGTAAAGTCCAAATATTTGAGACGTCCAATATTTCCGGATCAGCCCTGCGGGTCGTGTCAAGTGCTGGCGCGCCCACCAGCCCCCTGGCCGGGTGGTCCGCGGTAATTAAAACGAAGCTCGGGCTCTCCGCAAGTAGGTCAGGTATCAATCGGCCGCTGATGGCATAACAAGCGATACTGCCTACAACTCTGCCGGTGACTCTTCACTTCGAGGGCAGTAATTCTATTGTGTGACACGTTTTTGTTGCTGACGGTACTTCAGCGTGAGAGAATGGACTTGTATTGTTACAGGTGTTTTCATTTTTTTGGGATTTATCTTTTCGTGCTTGCAAAGAGGAGCCTGTATAACTTGAAATATATTTTAAATCCTTTCACAACTTTCCTTTATATTCTGACCTTCTGCCCAATAAACTTTGAGCCACTTTTCATTTAGTTCTCTAACTTCCTCGTCTGTCAGATCTTTCGCTTCATTGTACTGGACTAAGTGTACTGAAAATGCAATTAACTTATTCTTCCACACTTTACTTAAGACTGGCCACGTTCCAACTTAGTCTACTAACTTCAGTTACTTTAGTTAGTGGCCTAAAGTAGCTTGGAACTTCAATTACACATCAAAGCTGACATGTCCTTGAAAAGTCCTTTACGGTACTCGTTGAAAACTCAATAATGTAATTTTCTGTGTAACTAACTACATTGTAGTCTCGTCTTTTTGTTCAGAATGACATTCATATGTAACTGCCACTCCACATTGACTTCAAAATACATCATTCAATGTGAACGTGCGTCTAGCAATTTATCTAATAAATGTTTTCGACTTCGATTCTGTCAGCAATCCAATTTGTTTCGTAGATTCAAAGTGGATTGATAGCAAAAACGAATTCTTATTTTAAAGAAATTTTCGAGATAGATAAACAATCCTAGAATATAATTTACATGAAAAGCATCAAACATGTAGGTAATATTTTTTCAATAAATCATAAATTTTCTTGCAGCAGATCTGACTGCTTTACCAATTAAGCCGTCAAAGAGCAGTGTGAGTTAAAGTTAACGTTACAGTTAAGTTAATGTAGCTTGTAAGCTACACGCACGCGCAAACTGTTACTGTACAACTTTAAACTCCGCTATTTCTTGGAAGGCTGCCTCGCAAACAAAAACTCTTGCTCCTTGTTAAAGAGTTCCTGGCTCTAGTTATGGATAATTAAACTTATATCTTAGAACAGGGTCTTATCTGAGTGTTTCTTGGACAATTATCCAGATGCCAGTAAGAAGGAAGCTTTTCCGACCACAGTAGGCGCGGGCATGTGGACGGGTGCACTGGGTAGCTCGCCATCTGGCAGTTCGGTAATAACCCGGACCGAGCCTAGTCGACAACGGCGTGTTCTGTTCCACGCGAGCCTCAAGGAGAAGTCACCAAACTGTAGGGGCCCGGCAGGGCTGAAGCCTCTGGGGTACACTGAAATTCCGAAAGGTGAGCCCGTGTCCCTAAAAAAAAAGTAACAAGTAAACTGAACCTCAGTGACCTTAATGGAATATCTGTCAGAAAGATATTAACGGTCCAAAGACTTTGTTGAGGCCCGAATCTATTTTCAAACACCTCACATTCATAAATAAAATCTACTTACAATCGTGAATAAAAATATCTAGAGTAGTATCTCTTGGTTTTATAAAGGCAGGATTTGTATCGGAAATAGAAAACTTATTTTTTAAAATAGAAAAGATTTATTGTACCTAAACTTATTTCCATATCTGAGGAAATACGATATTCAGAGAAACTACGAGTACACACTGGCATGTGGGCGGTTGTGGGTGATAGTGGTGACTGACGTCATGGGTCCTTTGTGAGCGTAAACCATGTAGGTGCACTTGAAATGAGGTTTATTTTTAGTCCCTACTCTCACCAAAAAGACAATTGCATAGACGATAAGTGACAGCTAAAACAAGTTCAAAACTAGAAAGAAAATAACGTTATTTTGTTATGATCATAGACCACTTTTGCTAGAAGCACATTTCTTGCGTGGGTGTATGTGAGCAAATATAAACAGTCCACTCATACCCACGCAAAAAATGCGTTGTAGTACTTACTAGGTTTATCAAATAACTTAGAATAATAGTAGCAATTTATACTGCCATTGAGGCACAGTTGGGTACTACTGCGAAATGTCTTCTGTCTTCTCCCACATAACAGTAACTATGAAGTGACCTTCTTCCAACAAAAGTCTTCGTAAAAAACACTAATAGCGCCCAAAATTATGTTCGTTTGCGAATGAAATTTAGTGTAGCGAAGAATTCTGCGGCTGTAGATAATTGTCACGTCTAGACGAGTCTTTACGAAGGCTCGTTTTGACGAACACTAGGCCTGCTTAATATTGTTCGACTCACGAAACACTGTCTGACTTCTTGACTATCGTAATGGCGGCTGGATGTTTTGTTCTGGAGAATATTTTGCTAGCTCTATCGTCATTATTTTGGAGGCAAGAGAGATTTCAAAGAGGCCATGGGTTTATTTCTGAAAGAAAAACCTTGGAACGCAAGGCAAAAAAGGAAACAAGAGTAGGTTTTAGTCAGTAACAAGTCTTCCCGCTCCACCTATGAATGGGAGAAGCCCTTGAATGATTTCCTGGAACCTAATAAAAAGCTCTTAAATGCTTTAACGTCCCCAGCCTATTTAAAAAGCTTTGAAGTCGTGGTAAACAAGATTTTTCTGTCAAAAGAGGCATCATCATGAAAATATTAATATAAAAAACTAGCCAAAGCATCGATATGCATACCAATACTTGAAATGTCAATAAATACACGTTTCCTTTAGACAGTTGTCACAGTTATGTTGTCTCTCGTATACGGGTACGTGTGTACCTTGTGGTTTTGTACGTTTTTGCGGAGCTTTTCGAACGGTGAGCCTTTTGCAATCAGCGCCCGTGGACGATTTGTAGGACCGTGTTAATTTGGTAGCGAAGAGTGCGCAAATATTGAATCACTGCCGTTCGAGGCTCGATCGAAGAAATATTGCGATAAATAGCCTGAGGATACAGCAGGGAATGGCCAAAAAATGGATGAATGTCCAGTTTTGTTGACGGTTTTAAATTTTTTATCTTTTTACTCTTATTTTGAATATCCATGTGACAAATTAAAGAGATATTATATTCTTTAGTAGCACTATTTTAAATAAGTCCGATGGATGCGAAACGCACAGGACCGGTCGTCGTTGCGATGCTTGAGGGAGGCCTATGTCCAACAGTCGCCATCTTTCGGCTGTAATGATGATCCCTAGAAGCTCTTTGTCTCCTCTTCAATTTGTCTCCAAAGCTATTTCCATCATCCTAGTTTACTTTAATTTCTTCTACAGCCTTAGAATAACAAATGATTGCTGTTAATCTTCAGCTTAAAATAGAGCTAGGACTAAATTAAGGTAAAACTAATTTAGGTCCCTCTTAAGATTCATAGCGTGTTCTGATAAAGATAGTTGCTATCTCGCGATCTGTGCTGACTGAGTCTCAGGTCTGTGTAGTTACGGTTTGACAAGTAAAATTTTGCTTTTCGTATATAAAGACAAATAATAATTATCTGCTCCTGAAAATATAAATAGGTATTTTACGCTTCTGATTATATTATCAAATTGTTTGATAAGTTATTGTAAATAAAATTATTTTGTGATTTTACAATACTTTCATGAAACTAATTTAGTTCCATTCACCTACATACTCGTATTACACAATCATTTTAAACTAGTACATATTTTCAGTCGAGGTCAATCATAAAACAACGTCATCATAACATTATAATTTACATCAAAACAAAAAAAAATATCGCAAAACATACGAACAATTTGAAAAGTTCCACTCACAACGATCCTGAACATTCCCAAAAACAAATAACAGAAAAAAAAACATTCGACAACATGAATTGCAGAGTTGCAGAGTCACGGCGTGTGTCCGGACGCCACTGCGGCACCACAGGGCAAGTAGGCACAGAAAGCCAGGTCCGGACAACGAGGAGAAAAGACACGTTGATATATAGATACGTACATACAACAGCGATGTCAAACAGTGGCCGGTCATGAGTACGTTTGTGCTCTTTGTGCCTAAAGGGATTGATCAAGGAGCGAGTAAAACTGCGGTCTTATGGGTCGTCGGTAAAGCTCAAGGTGAATCATTGCAATACCGGCCACGGGCCTGGCTAGCGACTCGTTATGTTTGCTTTGTTTTTTACGATGCAACTGCGTTACTTGCCAGTCGATCAGATCGCGAGTAGAACCGAAATCCTTATAGAGTCGTATGTCAATCACTCACTTTAGTGAAGCATATCTATAGGCATTTTCACTCGTCGCTACAAACCGATCTTCTGTACATATCTGTCGAGTGGCGTGCCAGTGTCCCACCGTGCCACGTAATTGGCGAGCCGGGCACGTCCCTGCGAGGCCGCTTGGCACTAATTAAGCGAGCAACGGAGGACACTTTCTAAATGGCACACCTATCAATCCCATCTTACGCCTCCATTTTGGAGAAAAATTGGCCACCAGGTGTCGCAGTTAGCCGCTAGATGGATGCACGCGCCCGGACGTGATCGTTTTTCTAGTTTTTTGCTGGTTGTATACTGAATTGTTTATAGTGTACTGGGAAATGAAAATTGATTAGTTTTTGTGCGGCTTAACATGTGTGCCTAGTAATTTATTGGTTGTCTTTCGGAATGTAGGTTATGTGGACGGAAAATCAAATTAAAAATGTTATCTGTAATTGATTTAACTCTAATGTTTAACGATGTATGCTAAGGGTCTGGTTTCAGAGTAATAGTACGGAATTAATAGCCACTATCTTTCGATTGCCTTGACCAACCGATTTTAATTCCATTCCTCCTAAAACTAAAACTACAAATTTCTTCTTAGCCACAGATTTATAGGCCACATTAATAACAATCACTTAAAAGCCGAAAGCTCTGATAGAGCGCGGTGCGGCGGCGCGATGGCGGCGAAAAATGTTATTAGTACGTATCGACGAGCGATATGAATTATTTTCTAGTAATTGGATTTTAGATTGTGCAATTTATGAAGCACATATTTCGTGATATTAGTGCCAAACGTCGCGTGAAACTCATAATAACTGTGATGAAATATATTCCGCGAATCGTATGGATATCATATTTTATTGAAACTTTATAAACGAATCATTTTCGATGTGGTTGTGAGGTCGCGGGCGTGATTCCGTGGTCGTGTAACGTGGAAATCTGCGGTAAATTATTATAAATGGGAAAGTGATTTTATTGGGAATTTACTAGCTTTAACGCAGAAACCGATTACCTATAGTATTTTTAACAAACATGGTCTGTTTTCAGAGAAACAGGTAAATGTGGGAGAGACCACCGAGTAAAATCAACTGCGGAACCCAGTTCCTGTTATGATATTGTGTGGCGCTGTGTTGTACAAACCGGTGGATTATTTCGATTTCCGCGTACCCCACGCATTATTGAGTGACGGTCATTATTATAGTTTTACAAAATTCAATAATTATTAAATTAAAATCTGCTTTTGGTGATATATTTGCAAAATTTAAGCTTTCATCGAAAATCCCATAATAATATAATGCCAACACGATACCACAACAGTTTTGGTTTGGACTAGTATAAATAATTCATGTTTCACCAATGTTGTTGGTGACAATTCATCCAAATTAAAATGTACGTTGTATTTTGATCAGTGGTTTGAAGGATTACGTTGGGGAGCAATATTTTTGGTTGAAAGGGGAGCGGAGCGGAGCTATCGGCAGTTCTTTGTCGGAAGAGCACCGCTCGCTGTCGCGATCAAAGGCGCTCGATCTCTGAATTACCGTTGATCAATCAACGTCAATTAAACTTCAAGTTATACACGAGTTCATTAGAACTGATTTACAGACGAAACGTAGCGAGGTTAACTCAGCATGTTCGAAATTAATAGAAATTAACAGTTACGAGCAGGCTGATTGTGAACCAACGTCTTAAATGAATTACGAGTAGGTACGAATCCGAAATCTGTGTCACCGAAATACTAATGTAAATACATAATCTAATTAACTATATATAGTAGAATTCAATTAAGTCAAGAAAGCGCGAAATCGAAACATGAATACAACATTGTTATTCCTAAATAAATAAACGGTAGGTAAACACATAAAGCGCGCTCCAGCCAGGTCGAGCTCTAAGAAAAGTTTCGATCTCACAAATAAACTCATTTCATCAGAATTGTCTTTCTTTAAAAGAATGAAAACCTTCAACTCCATTCCCGTAAGAATACCTTTCGTTTTAACTTTTAAAAATTCAACGAACAGCTGAATAAAGTCTAAGATCTGTTACCTCATTTCACAGTGAGATTTTTAACGTGAGTTTGCGAGACAGTACCTGCGCGGATCTCGGGGCCGAGCTGGGAGCGCGGAGCTCGGAGCTCGGGCCCGGTCGGGTCCAACCAAGTTTCCTCGTAAATAACTGGAAGAAACGTTCCCGGGATCCAGCATTGTTCGTTACAAACTTACAATTGCGACCGATCCGATCCAATCTGAACTTTAAACACTGCGGAATAGTGTTCTCCGACCGGAAAAGCACCCGCCCCGAGGTAATGGGATACATTTGTTATTGAATACACGTCTGCATTTGTTCGTTAGGTCTTACCGGAGTACGTACTGCACCCGGCTCTGTCTAACTAATAATTACTTTATTACAGTTCAACTTTACTTTGTATACCGCTGCAATTTACTAATGTTACTATTTAATTATTGAGAAATAATTGTTACCTTGCCAACAACTTTCCATGCAGTTATGTTAATTCCAAAATATAATTTTTCTAACTACGAGTATTCTAGGATTTTTTTACGTTTCTAGTTTTTAACAATGAGTGTAGTATAATCTTTCAAATTAGCTCTAATAACTCCATGCATACTCTATGCTAATAACTTTAAATATAAAACTGTGGGCTATTATGTGCGCGTTCACGAATCAGGTCAAGTCTACCGCCTGTAAGTTTCCCAGTCAGCTGTCTGTCAAGCTCGCTTGCACTGATTACGTTAATTTCTTTCATAGCCAACCCACTTTGTTGAAGACGTAAGATTATAATGTTTGATATACTTAACTATAAAGTTATAATTTGCAAACTGTACGATGGTTGATACGGGTCACGAACGTATCGCGGTTCTGAATTACCAACTGTTTTTATAAAATAATTCAAGAAATAAAATGTTTTTGCCAACCAAGTCACGGACTAGAACAACCAAAATCACGAACAGTAGTCCTTCGAGCCGGATACACCTAACTGAATCAAACTGCGCTTAACAAGCGCAAACATGTAAAGCAATAGTTGAATCAATGCACATGTACAGAAAAACATCCCAATCGTGTCATGAGCGCGTAACCAGCACGAATTTACAGTTTTATTGTGGAACATTGCGAGTTTATGGCCGCCATCGATAACGATAGAACGGGAGCCAATTTTCAGTTGCACCGTTTGCACGGAACCCGTTCTGTATGCACGCTAAATGTGCTGTCGATATTGCCGAATGTTTAGACGAAAAGTGAATTTGTATCGGACGTATTTGTCTGTGTCGGCCGAAAAATGGTACGGAGTGATTGAGGGGCCCCGGCCTGTGTGCTTTTTGTTTCTACGAAAAAGTTCGATATTAAATTTTTACTAAAATTGAACTATGTTAGCGGAGTATTGATTTTTAGAGTGGCTGAGTAGTTTCGTTGGAAATATTCTGATTAGAAATATTGCCGAACTTAAAATCGATAGGTAATGTAATGACAGAATGTACGCTAAGCAGGTAGTAAATATAAAACTGATACACTTAAAACAAGCCAGTTTCCACCTCATAACGGACTCTTCCGCAGAACTAACCAGGTAGATTGTGTGTTACATCTCGCATAGTTTTTGGAAGGCTTCCAACTCCTCCATGGATGTAGTAATGATGTACAGTGTTACGGCTGCCAGGCTCAGCTGTTTAGGATAGGAACACGGGCTGACTCGTTAAAATTTCAGTTCTTAATGCATTGGCTTTTTGCTAACTTTACTAACTTAAATTTCCAACTGTAAAATAGATCCATTTTAAAATATAGCTTAATATTGTTATGTAATTTACTATAGCAACAAGGGTTCTCATGATACAACAACCTTTGTGTAATCACGATTCAATTTTATGTAAAACTGGAGTGGAGTGGCGATCCTTTCATTCTATTTTTATTTCAGAACTTGAACAAACAAAAACAGGAATATCGTCTTTTGGAATTACTGTTATTCGTGTTTGTGTGAAAAATCTTCTTTTTTTTTTGTAAAACCAAAAGGCTAAATCTTAATTTATATACGAGTACATATACTTTTTATGGTAAGGTACCTGTAGAGATTAAATATTAAAACTATGTATATCCTGAGTGCAATCATCATAATATTTCCAGTAAGCCGAAACCTGGTTCCAGCTTCATAATATTAAATCAGTTCGATAGTACTTTATAATAAAAATACATTTCATGACAATAATTCTATTAAGACCAAATATAGCTAGCAAACATATTTTAAATATAATTACGAAGTTACGGTGTCAATTTTTTTTTGCCATCACCATTTGTATTTTATTTAATAAAAAATACTTAGATATTTTCTTCGATATATCTGTATGTTTGTAGTGTTCCTTGATTTTCTTCATTAGTGTGAAACTACATTTTCACACTAATGAAGAAAATCAAGTATTGAGATTGAGAGAATTCATCTATTGAGAATCCCCTCCTTTTTTGTAGTTGGTTAGTAATATAAATAAATGCTTAGAGCAAATGCTAGAACATTCCGTGGCACCATGAACATTTTGCCAAGCATTTGTCTCCGAAACGCGACTATAAGCGGCTTCTACACGGAGTAAAGAGCACCTAAAAGTTCGTTTATTTTGTCGCCGAGCACAGTGTGAATCACACACACAGTGTACCGACACAGTGCATCTATGTGCGCTAGTGTGACGTACATGTGTGTAGTTCCACAATCTTTCCTCCTTGTGCACTTTACAGCTCCCATTTTATCATTTTATAGGCGGTGTAGAAGTTGCCAGATTTTTTGTCTATTTTTATTCTTGCCCTATAAAAAGAAGTTACGAAATGTTTTGAGGTGATATAAAATTGTTTGTGTAAAGCGAATCTGTCAAACTTGTGTGCAAAGGTCTCTTTTAAGTCCTCCGGAAACAACCATATTGGAAGTATTGTACGAATCTGATTACCGCTAGGGAAATGACCTATTATAAAAAGTTATTAATCATAATTATTTATTCTTCATCCTTCATATCTGTGGTGTCAAGGAGATAAGTCTTAAATCAGTAAAATGAGACCTACACTACCCTTCTACACCTTTTTACTTTTTTTAGTATATTCTACTATGACTAGACTTGTTTTGTTCTTTGACCGCCACCAAATAAAATACATTCTATTGAATCTTTTGCCCTATAAGTGCGATCGAGCCTGCGCTCAAGCTGTTGTCATGTGCAGTCATGTACCGCACTCTTATGAGCACTGCATGCTCACCACATCAAATATTTAGTCTCAGCTTTAATACAGAGGTTGGCGTATAAAGATTTTATTAGATTTAACAACGACAGGGAATCATTTTTCTTAGTAAAGTCATATGAAGAAGAGATTAGAAATGCATGTTATTAACCGAGTTATGAGTTAGAGAGAGAGAAAAAAAGTTGGATGAATTATGAAAGAAGTGATATAAAAGAAAAGGGAGTTAGTGATAGCATAACGGGTGACAGGACAGAATGGAAGTAAAAACGTGTTCCACCCAAACGTGGTACACTAAGTAACATGGGACAACAGCAAGAAAATAATGAGGTATAAAAACAAGAGGTATTGTTTTAGCTCGTTCTAAAATGTCGAATATTCAGACATACAAGACGTAATTATTGAAACTATAAAAATCTGAAATTTTGCGAAAAGTTAACCCATTTTGTAATGTAAATATTTAGATACAAGTAATCTAAATATTTACACGACATAAGAGGTTGGATGTGTGTGCTGTTTCCCGATATAATTAAGTTAAATCCATTTAACACATCTAGAAGGAAGAAAAGAACCTAAAAAATAGTTGCATTTTTTAGTTTCTTTTCTTCCTTCTACCTTCGCCATAACGTGACGCAAACAAAGTAAAAACAAAGTTAAGCAACATATTATGCTTTATTCTACGAATTACATTTAGTATAAGAACGAAACCTTGATACCCTCACATAAGAACAAAACTGTAATTAAACCAAAGTGCCAACTAACATCGTTCAGAAAATTGCTGAACATGTTCACAATTTGGTGCGTCGTCTGCCGCGGTTGCGGTTGCGTGCAACTCCAGTCAGTTGCAGTTGCTTCTTATGTGCTCAGCAACTGCTAAAGCGAGCATCAAACGGAATACACCCTCTTAGATGCAGAGTGTGCGATACACACTTTGCTGAATATTATATTTCGGAAATGTTTTTGAAGTCTCTTTGACTGCGCGTGTTGAATAGAAGCTCGGATTGCCTTTTCGTTTAGCTGAAGATTTTAGTTCGAATATTGAGAATGATGAAAGGTGAAATATATCTACTCATCTGGCATTAATGAATATGTTTTTAGAGATGCAGTCTTCGTTCAATCCAATGGCTTTTCAATGCCAATATTTTGCTGATAGGTTATATTTTCAGTAAATACATACTACATATTAATTACACAGGTTGATATAAAGCTAAACTCGCAACATTTGCTACGGAGCTACGGCGTAGCTTTGCTACGAAGCTACGACGTAGCAAAGCTACGTAATTTATGGTAAAGCGACGGTTTCTTGTTCGTATTTTCTTTGAATAGTTCGAATAGTGTGACACACACATTACTGCTATTTCTGAGAACTATTTCGTACAATAGGCCGCACTACGTAAATACTACAGCTAGCACAAGATCAAAGTGTTACCGCACAAGTTCAGATTAACCACAAATATACCTCAATCATCTATTGCGCAGTCAATTTATTAACTACCAATTAAATAAGTTTGAGTTACTCAATATAGAATACCAATTTCACCTTGTTTAACTAGTGGCCGACCTCGTCGTGACAGATATTCTAATAAACTATTAGAGTAGTGAGCATAATTTGTGAATGGGATCCTCTCTGACGTCACTCCGGTCCTCCGCTGACTCAGCCTCAGGCCGCTGCCCTCTGTCCAAAGAGGCAGGTAGCAAGTTTTAATTAAACCACCTTCGTTAGCCGATAGTTTTTAATCTGGCCGATCGTTTCGGCAAACTTTTCTAGGAAACTCTAGAAGTTGCCGGAGCCCACCCCCTGCCCCGGGACTCCGGAACTCCCAACTCCGGATATTTGTATTGAGTTTTTTTGGAGTTCTTTTTAAAATGCGATTTACGTGACTTTGTGCCCGCCGCGGAGTTTCGGAGATAGTTTTTAAGCTTCTAAATGTTGGTTCTGCGAGTTTTATGCAGATGTTGAGCTGCAGCTTGTTTATTTTGTTTTAAGGAGCTGCGGCTTCGTCCGCGTGTTCACGAGATGTAGTTTGGCTTTAAAAAGGGAATGGGAATAGTTACGGAATGTGTTGATGGATATTTATTTTTGTAGTACTCTTACCAAATAAATACCGCCTCAAAATATTTTGTAAACAGAAGCTTGTACATAATTATGTAAAGACATATGTTGCGAAATACCCACAAAGCAAAATCCCCATAATTTCCTGGAAGTACATAATATCTCTGCTAGAAATAACGTACAGTAAATGTCCTCAAGTTAGGCAACTTGAGGACATTTACTGTATAATTATTATATAATTATTATAACGTTGGCAAAAATACGACTTAAGGCTCTTAAACAAACGGAAAGGGTTCGAAAACCAATTAAAAGCAAAGACCCAAACAAAAGGGGCTTTTCATAATAAATCAATTTCAATCGGAGACTTTTTTCACGAAAATTTAAACGAACGTAAAATATAGCTGAAGCCGCTTATCACGGAAATAAAGAAAGGAAACGATTGATTCCAAAAGTAATGAGCACACTTTTTATTTTGTTTCATTCAGATTTTCGTAGAAGGGCCTCTTATTTATGGTGCCGACTGTACTTAGCCGGCTTATTAATGAAAATACGGGCGAGGCTTTCAAGCAAAATGGACGCCACTAATGTCAGCTTCTCGGAAAATGTAACGAAGGAAATCCGTTTAAAATTCCGCTCATTATAGCCATAGAAAAGCAAACACGTATTTTCCATAACATTCGTACAGAAACTAGGACTATAAAATATGAGAACGGTTTGAAGCTAAAAGCTAAAGTGTCCCTTACTCGCTATCAGCGTCTCGCTCTCCATAAAATCTCTACACTTTACACGGCCCATTTACTGCTAAAAATCCATCCAGTCTGAATTAGGTTTTCGTTTTTGGTAAAGCCTGAGTGGTTTTATCCGCGGCTAACGCACGTAGGTCCCGAAGGAAGCATATCTGCTCCTACACTGCGATAAATTCACTGCAAACAAAGAAAAAAGGCGGACTTGGCCCCAAATATATCATTTGAAGTGATATCAGGGCGGGCCGGGCGCCGGCGGGAGGGAAAGGGGGGGGGGACAGAGTGCCTGAACAGGGGGGGGGGAGCGGATAATGCACCAGTATAAACTTTGGTCCTTCCACTCCATTATTATGTGGCGACAGTCGCACGCTCGCGTCGCCACGCTCGCGGTACATTACATGCCGCGTATGGTAATCGTATCGATGCTTTATTGGACAGTTTAGCGAGGCGGCAGTGTATATGATGCAATTGAGCGCACATGTTCCGTTGAATATTTTATTTGGCAAATTGTGCAAAACTATTTGATAAACCGTTGAGTGACGGAAAAATGGATTCGGCGATTCGATTATAAAGCATATCTGGTATTTTTAATAAACCGATCGGTAAAGTTAAAACAAAAATCTGTTTTAAACTTTAAAAAATCACTGGCCTGCTTTTAAAAGGTTGGCAAACATCGCGTTTGTGCAGGAGTTAGTTGAACTATGGCTATTCGGGCTAATTCAAAGCTCGATAAGGATCGCTGACATGAAAATCATGTTATATAAAAGCGTTGCATGCGCCATTTCTATTTAGCGCACAATTTATCATCGCGGCTTGCAATTTCCCCTTCATCGTCCTGGATTAACATGAGGTTGACATGGACGTGAGTAGGGCTGCCATGGACGATGGACTGCGGTTTCAGAAACTGTTACCATGAGTAGTGCTGAACTTTCTAATTAGAGATAATAGGCCTCCGTGGTTTGTATCACGTTCATATCACGGTGCGTGGTTTGTGTCATAACTAGCTTTTGCCAGCGGCGTTGCTCGCGTAATAGTAGGTTTCTCCATACAAACTTTGAACACCCGTTTCATCTCTTTAGGGGGCGGATTTTGGAAAATCTTCTTTTAGTGCTTCCCTACGTCATACAAAGAAACTCGTTCCAGTAGTTTCGACTGTGCGTTAATATATCAGTCAGTATGTTTCTCCTTGTATATGTTATATAGATAATTTAATATGATATTCAAGAAAATTAAAGTGGTGGTCAAATAGTTTAATGTGCTACCTTAATTAATTATTGAACCAGTTTTCAACTAAACGGGTTTTTCTATGGGATCCGTTATCCTGTATGCATCATACGATTACAATATCATAGCGTTTTAAGCTGTTTTAATCAAGTTCAACGATTTTCAACCTACTACTGAAACTATTAAAGTATCCATAACTCTTTTAATTACCTAGCTTTAAGAAAGTTCTTCCTCTCTTCTCCATCCATACGGCATTGTGCCCCCACCGGCCGTTGATTACGGCGACCGAGCAATTTCCACGGCGGCGGCGTCAAGACGCGACGTCAAAGGAGCGCACATTTCACCGCGCTGTTTGATGCCATCTTGGGGCTTGTTAAAATAATGCACCTTCTGTGCCGCAGTTATTAATGATAATATACAAGGATTAGGTTCGGGTAAATGAAGTAGGAAAAGGTTTTTAAAAAGAAATGAAATGTAAAGAAATATTTTAATGAATAAACTTTTCTTTATGTAACCTTAAATCAAAATTTACACTCGTCTTGCTTCAATCATTCTGCCGCCTTTTTAGCTATATTTGAGCCGGCTTTCAGTTTCATTATCAAAATCATCATCTCAGCCGAAAGACGTCCACTGCTGGACATTGGCCTCCCCCAAGCGTCGCCATAGCGACCGGTCCTGTTTCCTGTTTTACTGGATGCAACTTTGCTGAGTACCTGTACTAGCATCTGTTAGCGGCTTCGTCCACGTTAGAAAGAGTCTGTTATGTCTTGTCTTGTTTGTTGTGTTTGTTTGTCTGTTTGTCTGTGTGTTGTCTTTGACACACATTACGATTATATTCAACCAATGTAGACTGACTGCAGTAGCTTCACAGAAAACAGTTCTTGTATATGCCAATAGCGACTGTAGTTTACCTATAAATGTTATACGATAGCTGTCAGAATATAGCCAGTAAATCTGACTCCAGTCTTGCCATGAAGTACCGTGTTACCCCAGTTAATGGGTTTGAAGGTCTGGTAGGCAGCCGCTTTTCGTAAAATACTGGTATTCAGCTAAATTCGGCTTGACTGGAAGCCGACCCCAATATAGTTGGGAAAAGGCTAATCAGATAATGATGATAGCTGTCAGAATAGCATCGCCTTGTGAAGGCTTGTGGTGGCGATCGATGGTCTCGAAATGCTTACAGATAAAGACAATATTTTATCTAAATGTGTAGAAATGTCTTTAATATTTCATATTTTTACTTTTAACGTTTGAATCCCCAACCGGTCCTATGAGACCGCGTTGTTATTGTTTTACTATTGTGTCTCGTTTCGCGGGTATCTGAGTAATTAAGGTTGACTGTAAATGCAGTCTATAGCAGATAGGAATGACGACAAAATGACGTCACTAGTCATGTGCCATAAATGTAAAACAAAGGTAGACATAAAAAGTACTGCGTTGTGCTCAGTCTGCAATAACAGGTACGAATTTGAGTGCGATGGATACCCAGAACACACATATCGCCTCAAAGATAAAGAAGCCAAACTTAAATGGAGGTGTAAGCTGTGCGCGATATTTGATCTCTTAAAAGTGATAATGAACAATGTGGATAAAAAAAATCCTGTATGCGCAATATTCACAGACATGACGAAAGCATTCGATTATGTAAAACATGACATCCTCTTAAATAAGCTAAATCAATATGGGATAAGGGGCAATGTCCTAAATTTAATAAAGTCCTATCTCACGGATCGAAAACAATTTACAGAAATATCGAGAATATGTCCTAAAACTAAACGCGAACTAAAATATCTATCCCAGGGTAGAATTATTAAATTCGGAGTCCCGCAGGGTAGCGTACTTGGCCCATTGTTGTTTTTACTTTATATTAACGACCTACCTTGTCAAATACATCATCCTATGACTTTATTTGCTGACGACAGTACAGCTATAATTGAATGTAAAAATAATAATCAATATGAAAGAGACATAAATGATACACTTGAAAAAATAATAGATTGGCTTAATAAAAATAATCTTGTGTTAAATCTACAAAAAACCAAAGTAATGCATTTCTTCCAACGACTGAGGCCAAACTATATTGTAACTAAATATAAAGACGAAATAGTAGATACCACTTCAGTTACAAAATTTTTGGGAGTACATATTGATGACAAATTGACCTGGAAGGACCATGCTGAAATTGTGTGCCAAAAATTAAGCAAAACTGCATATATTCTATACAATCTCTCAAAAAAGTTAAATATGAACACGTTAGTGACAGCATATCATGGTTTGGTTGCTTCATTACTAAGGTTCGGTGTTATATTCTGGGGAAACTGTAGTGAGAGAGAAAGAATATTTAGGGCCCAAAAACGTTGTCTTCGATCAATGACAGGGCTTAAACCTATAGAAAGCTGTAAACCAATTTTTAAATCTCTGAAGATTCTAACACTACCTTCTTTGTACATTCTTGAAGTTGCCCTATTTGTTAAGATGAACAGTAATTTGTTTACATCAATGATTGATAAAAGAATACGCAAAGGACCAATGAGGTCTCAATATAAAAGTCAACTTTATACAGGTGGTTACAAAACATCCTTACTGAAAAAAAATATTTTTTCCATGGGTCCTCTAATCTATAATCAATTACCAATAAATCTAAAAGTATTACCCATCTCAGTTTTCAAAAAACAGTTGACAAAGTTATTATTAGAAAAATGTTACTATTCAGTTAAGGATTTTTTTGATGATAAAAGTTTTTCCTAACCCCTTAAGAAAACTCCCCAGTTTTGATTGTATTGTAATTAATATAAATTTGTGTTATTTTTTTTTTTTTATTATAATTTATTTGATGTTTGTCATTGATTTTCGACATTTACATTCTTTGACATTTTGATTTTTGACATTTGTATTCTTGACATTTTGATTTTTGACATTTATATTCTTGACATTTTCATTTTTGACATTTTGATATTTGACATTATATTTTGATTTTTGTCATTTGAATTGTAATAATAGTATCAAATTGGTAATTGTAATGACATGTCAAATATTCTAATGTAAATAATTTATATCTTTTCTTTTACTACACATATTTAATTGTTTTTTTAAATTAATTTAATTAATGATAATAATTCAATAATTATAAATTGATCCACTTAATTGGGATAATGATATATTATAATCTAAAAATTTTGCATGCCGATTGGTAAAATGTGGCTGAGCTATAATTATGTACTTAATCTTAAGACCTGTATGTATTACCCATATTTGCGAAATAAACATTCTATTCTATTCTATTCTATTCTATTCTATTCTATTCTATTCTAGGCTGATTAAACATAATCACTTTGTGGTAGGATAACGTAAGTAAAAAAAATATTGACTAATAAAGACAATAGTTTGACAGGCCTGTAGGTCTAGTGGTTAGTGGCCCTGACTGCTATGCCAGAGGTCGTGGGTTCGATTCCCACCCAGGACAAATGTTTGTGTGATGAGCACGATCATTTGTTCTGTGTCTGGGTGTAATTTATTTTTTAAAATGTATGTATTTGGAAATATGTAAGTATTTTTATCAGTGGTCTAGTACCCATAATACAAGCTCTGCTTAGCTTGGGACTAGACAGTGTTGTGTGAAAATACGTGGAGTATATACATATATTTATCAATAACCATCATATATCTGTCCATATTCCTGCTGCCCATTCTAACTACAAGCGAAACTCACACATAGTGCAAGTGAGTAAGGACTATAATGTTCTTCGTAAAGAGTTCTCATTTGACCCATTTACCACTAAAACCTATTCTGCACGCACTCGACTGAATGTTGACTTTTTTAAAGTCCGTAGTGCTAATCGTACTTAAGTGTTACTTAATCATATTCCTTATTTATCGTGTTTGTTAGTGATCCTAAGTTTACTACTTCTTACTTCAACTTTCCATACGTCCTTTTCTTTTCTCATTCGTCTCCATCATGTTCCCATACCAATTAACCAGTTTCCTCACCATTTCTTTGATACTTCTACCTTCTGTTAGTCTACTTCATACATGTAGGTACCTACACCTACATGCTCATTTACTATTCTCTATCTAAATCATAATCCCGATATCAATACTGTAGGTATTACCTTTGCTAATCAGGTACTGTAATCAGTTCACGGTATAACTCCACAAAGTTACATTGAATTATCAGCGTGGCGAATGTAAATAGGCCATTTGCTTCTGATTAATCCGAACTGAACCTTCATTAGATATTCTTACAATTCAAGGTTTTGTTATTAGCTCTGACAGTTCCAGATAGCGAACGAATACATTGGTTTTTGTATAAAATTTGTAAGTAAAAGTATGCTTCGGACCTAAAATAATACGGTTATTTTATTAGATACAAAACTTTTGAGTGATGTTTCTGCAATGTTGTAAAAATTCGGTTTACCTCTTGAGTTTTTATGAAATAACTGTTTCTGAATGTATTGTATTTCTTACCTTAGATATTCTACATTGTTACTGGTTTAAAACACAGTAAAATTGACAAACGTGGTATGTAACCTAATTAAAATCATCAAACCGATTTCCGATTACTCCACACGTAAGGTACGTTGCAAAATAGCATGGATACCTTAATGTTTATTTTCCGTGAAAGTTTGAGTTCAAATGTTCGAAAAATACTCATCGCGTCATTTCTCGCTTCACACGATTTTTTTCCTAAACTATCCATGCGATTTTGCATCTGACTGTACTTTCAGTTCAAACGATGTATGTATGTGTGTGTAACTTTGGGTGTGTGAGTTTGTAACTTCGTGTGTCAAGTCAAACACTATTGAAGTGCTTCAATTTAGGATTGGCATTCCTTTCAAAACAGTCTCTTCACATCGTCACGTCCACTAACAACTAGATCACTGTATCTCCCCTTCATCAAAACTGCTCTATCAAGTTATCAGTCTCAAACTCTCGCCTTCCTCCGCTGCAGTCCATAATTATCCGAAGTCCATCGTGAGTCGTCACCCTGCAGCCGGCGGGCGGCGGGGCGTGCAATCAGAGCCGGCGCATTGAAACTAACGACGTGACCCATCTTGTTGACTACAATCAGCCTGTATCCGCCGCGCCGCCTCCCCGCACGGGTTAATTCAATCCCTATTCATTGGCATTCCATGTTTATAACTGATTATGATCAAAGGACCGACCAAGGCGGTGGATGGAAGCTTTATTTCCTTTGTGTTTTTCATTTGTTGTGGGTAGTTATGGTATTTTGAAAAGGTTGGTTTGGAATGTTGGGTTTGGAAAATGAAAATGATCATGGAGTTATTTTGCTGTTTTATTTTTTAAAACAAATTGTGCACAGTTAATATGCGAAAGTATACCATCATTTTAAATAATGTTTACAATTAACTACTATGTATTAATATTCAAAACAAAATGTTATTAGTTTTATTCATTAATATGCAAGCCTAAACGCTAGTCTGCCCTTGAAATAACAAATCACACAATACTAACGATATCATTAAAAATCTTAACGATACGTACAATTAAAGAGATGGCGGCATCAAAATACCAGAGCAGTTCACCTTGGCTGGCGGCGCGTCAATTATTTTTCCACGAAATATTCGTAATGCTGCAAGATCGACGAGCGGCATTGTCGCGCGACAACGAAGCCCACGATAATTGTTTCAGGTGACGCGAGACAAATGTCGCGTTTGTTTCTACCAACCCTTATTTATTCGAGGAGCCATTCATTGCCGACAAACAATTTCGGAGAACGCTGAAATATTCGATCTGGATCGAAGAGCTGAGTTACTGCTGTTGTGTTTTGGCCAGGGTCGGGTCGGCTTACTTCACAACATTTTGAAGCAGCTATTTTTAGCTTCGAAGGAATTAAAAGATGTTTGAACTTCCTTTGACAAAGAACTTACTGTCAGAAAGTGAAAAGGATTATGAAAAATAAAGGCCCAAATAATTTCTGCTACCTCTTTAGAAGTACGGCCCAGTTTCAAAGGTTAAAAGTTAATAATGAAAGTAAACTAATTCCACAAAATGATATTTCGACGAACATCAAACACGAACCTTTAAAACTAGTTACGGGAGCGGTAAGGGATAAGGAAATGAAAGTGTAATTTTAGGAACAAAAGAAATGAGAGGCCCTCGGAGCCACATCCAGTGTACCGTTATTTTATTGTACAATGTAAATATTTTACAAAGGCTAACAAGAAAACATAACGCCATTGACGTGCAAGATTAATGCGACTTTACCACGTGAACAATATTAAAAGCTTCGACCAATGTATATATTTCCTGGAAACTTTACTTGGCTAGATGATAAATTTTACGAGACACTGAGACCTACTTTAAAATATTGATAGTAGGATACGAACAAGAGATATAGGTAGATACATTACTTTTAAAGTAAGATATAAAATTTAAAGCTACTCAATCGAAGTGGAAATGCTCTAGAAGTTATTGAACTATAGGTATTAAAATTAAACCCAAAAATGCTATTTCAATTAAAAGTAAAATTGGGAATCAGTGTCCCGAAAAGTTTCAAAGGATTGATTATAAATTAAGCTAGATACCCTAATGAGATTGGAGATTTTGAATTCAATGTTTAACATGAAAATGCTTTTAAATCTGATTGTTTTAGTCCTTTTATTATATTAGAAGTAAGAGCAGCAGTAATAACAGTAGAATAGAATAGAATAAACTAACAAGTAACAATACAGTTTATACAATAACTTTAATATATGGGTACAATGGCGGTCTTATCGCTGACATCGATATCTACTAGACAACCTTAGGATGGATCGTAAGAACTTAAAATAGTACAGAGGATAGTCTGCGGTGTACACTATAAATAAGCAGACTGATATACATATAAAATACACAATTATATTGGAAAAAGGGAAAAGGATAGAGTTGGTGGAAGAAATATATCAACAAGAACCGTCAAATCAGTAGGTAGGTTTTGTTTACCGCAACTAGTGATGTAGGTACTTGTTCAGAATCTATGTGAGGTCGGTTGTGGAGCCAGAGCCGGGACATGGACCCTACTTAGGGCTCATTACCGCACTCGAGTGGCAGCTTCCTTATTTAATATGTGGAACGAAAGGATCTGCCCGGTCATGTGTGTAAGCAGCCATCGCTCCTATGTTGGGATCGACAAATTCAGGTAAAACGGAATTGTTTGACATACTCTTGTCAAACAATTCTGATTTGCTTCAATCGAGTCGACGAATTTGTTCTCATGGTGTGATGTGATTACATATAATGAAGTTGTAATTTACAAATGTGGAATATTGCCTACTTCTCTTGATACCCTATATTTGCATCAAACTAAAACTATATATTGGCTACAAAGTGTTTTGGGTGTTCATTTATTATGCGTACAGCTAAAGAGTGGAATTCCCTGCCGGGGTCTGTGTTTCCTGATAGCTACAACCTAGGGGTCTTTAAGTCAAGAGTGAATAGGTTGCTTCTAGGCAAGCGTGCTCCATTGTCGACCACATGATCGCTTACCATCAGGTGAGCTTCGGTCAAGCGCGAGCCTATCAATAATAAAAAAAAAATCATTAACTTTCACAATTTTACGTTATCATTGACTCGGCTTTTAAATATTTAAATATTTCCCTTTTTAGCTCGTTAAAATCTGTCCGTATTTTCTCATGAAATCATTTGTTTAAAAATAATGTTAGGACCATTAAATCTTCAACACTAAATATCAGATATTTTCCATCTTTATAAAAGGGAACGCTTTACGGAACAATTGTCAAATGGTTCGGAGTTTTTACCGCTGTGGAACAAATGAAGGTCACAACAAGGAAAGTCAACAGGAACGAATGTATTTGATGGCTCACGATTAACTATAATGATCTGATCGATTAATCTTTTCCTTTCCCTTTATTTCCTTTCCTCTAATGTATTATGTATGTTGGGCAGTACGATATGTATTTGAAAATAATTGTTTATTCACCATTAATTTGTGTCGGATGAAATTTGGGTTTTCTGGAAAAGCTATTTGTGTTCGTTTCGTAGATTCAAATAACATTTATAAAAATGATAATATAAAATATTTTGTTTTTGGGGGTCTTCTATTGGCTTTTTTATTATTATTTTATGCTCACATTTCTAATCTCTCAGCTGATGGTAGCGTCAGTTTTAGGAGTATCACACTTTTACTGATTAAAACAAATCTATATATCGTCAGTTGCTCTTTGTCAAACTCCTTCGTAGAATCCCATTGTTTTTCCAGGTTTTGTCCCTTCATTTACTTTTGAGAAACGAGCCACATTCAATTTATTTCCGTCGCCAAAATTTAAAAAGGTCACAACAAAAAGATATTATTTTTTAAATAACTATTGACTGAGCTTTTAAAGTTCAAGCACAATATTCTCGTTGTAATGGACGTCCAGACCTGAAAAGCAGGCATTTTTCAACGCTTTAATGTGAAAAATGTCGGCTTAATGTTTGGCACAATTAGTGTGTACTTTGAAAAGATTCGCTCCTTTACAAACGTTACCGACACTAATACGGGTTTTTTAAGGTGGGATGTCATCGACATGACTTCTTTGGTTCTGGGTGGAGCAGGAGGGCGTGTCAGACTTCTACTGACTAAAACCCACTCCTGTTCCTTGTCTGCCTTAATTCCAGATTCCAGGGCTTTTCTTTCGTTCAACCAAGGGCCCCAGTAGGTTTTGACCTTGCTGGGCCCCTATAATTTGCTGACATATCCTTGAGACGACGCTCCGTGGTATAATTGCATAGAATGCACATCGAAAAGAGTCGCTCCGTCCGTCGTTAAGAAGGGGATCGTTCACACGACATGAGCTAATAGGGGTTAAATGGGTACATAATTGTGTTGCACTACCTACTAAGTTCCTATTTTCTAACAATTATACGTTGTACCTATACATAATATTATGTCAAGTACTAACTGATGAACTATAGAAATATCATACGTATTTTTAATGCTCATTAATTGTTATTTTTAAGTATTTATTTGTTTGAAATACATATGTTTTCTATTATTATAAGCAACTTAATTTAACTTTATTTTGTTTTGAAATATCTATTAATATAGTGCACACCAACTACAATGTAGGTTTCTAAACCCAAAAGTTGTCCAGTAGAGAATGTCTTGTTGCATTAAGTCCGCCTATGTACCACTATTGTACATGAAGTTTAAATAAATATATTGTAAATATTTATTTAAACTTTAAATAGGTACAACGCCCCACACTAAGCGTTACTACTGCATTTTAGGTGCATTCGCAAACATATCATCATCATCATGAACTCACTTAAACAAAACACTAAAACCCGGAACACAAATCTTTAGGTCATACGGTACTTCCATGCGGGTAACAAACCCGCGACTTGCAGCGCTGCAGCCAATCGCTCAACCACTGTGCCAACCGCACCAAAATGTGTACCTATATTAAATTTACTGTTAAATAAACTGTCATACTTAAAACAAGTATAAGACATAAAATGAGAGACGTTATTTCACGAGTAAGTTGCCATTAAGGTTTACTACATCTCTAAAATCCTCACAAAACTCTTAAAGTATGTCAAGTATATAATATTTACTAACAGTATATATTAGTTTAGCACACTTATAACATCGCAGGTCCTCTAAAAATAAATCTTAAGGTAGAAAATAAACTGAGATTATCTGAGCGCACCATTCGGGTATAAAAAGTGCGCGTAGAATTTTTCAATTTCTCTACGTTCAATTTTTCATTCCGTCGTAGTAAATGAAAGTTCTAAGGAGTCCTGAGTAGGTAACAGGTGTTCTTGGTCGCAGCTCTTCATGAGCTCGTATAGGTGGGTTTAAAAACAATTTGCCACAGTTAAGCGGTAGGTACGTACTTTAGGTTTCTTTACAAGGCCCTTTTGTCGTCTCTGATAAAAGATATTATGAAAACATAAAGAAACGACGTGTAAGTATATTGTTATCGTTATGTAGTACAAGATTGTGGTGTGCGTGTTAGGTATATAAGCATCTAAATATTACGAGTACTTCAGTAGGTAAGGTTTCTTGGTAACTGATTGCTTTTAACATTAATTTAATTTTTGGTACTTTATATTGATAAAAATATAGGCTAGGCAATTACTACTTAAATGTTGTAAAAATCTAGGGCAGTTTACTAGGTTTTAGGGTTCCGTAGTCCTAAAAAGAAACTTACAGTTTACATATATTAAATAAACAATATTTCTGAATCACGGCGACTAATTGGTAATTATAATATCCTTTAAAAAAATATTTCTTACAATGATTGTGGATTGTGTACATGATATGATACAAGTTAAACTGTGGGTTAAAAAAATTTGAAAAAAACATGATTGTACGGGAAAATTATATCGTTAATCTAAACGGAAAGGTATCGCGGGTTAGCTCTATTAATTTAAGAGTAATAGTCGCTCAACAAGTATACCTAGTTTCCCTACTAGGAAAATTTCGAACAAAGTACCTATAATATATCTTGAGATAGTCCAGTCAAAATAGACATTCCAGTTTGCATTAATTCCCATCAAGCTGAATTTTTGTGCAGGCCTTGAATACGTCATTACGAATGATATGTCAAAAGTCCCCATCGATCCCGTTTGTGCGTTGTTTTTTATTCGAGGTCAAAGGTCACAAAATAGTGTTTTTTGCGTATATCTCTGAAACAACGAGAGGTATCGAAAAATGGTTCAGGCAAAGTTTGTAGATCGTAAAATTGTCTACAAAAAAGATTTAACACTTTTTCTTCTACGGTGCACTGTTCTCGAATTATGGCTATTTTAAACATAGAAAATACCAATATGCACTCATACTAAGGAATGATGGGTACGATGAATATTTGAAAGACAAACCATCTGTAACGATACATAAGCAGTGTAGTAAAGCATACACCCGGAAGAGCAGCATCGCTGCAGCTAAAAGACAGCGTGATTCGGAGATAGCTACCACATCTGGGATTAGTCCTCCTCGTACTAGCACGAGGTAATGAATCGTCTTTTTGACGAAATACAGTTTGTTCTGTGGCAATGAAGCAGATAAAATGGCTGAAATAAAAAAAAGCGCAGCATCTTCGACCAAGAATGTCCTCAACTTTCAACCCTTGACTTCGAGAAAACCATCTTTAATGAAGCTCAGACTCGTTCTCATGAGCTAGCAAGTAGTGTCATTGCCCGCATTCAGTATGAATATGACTTAGTTGCTGCTGACGCTAAGTACTACCAGTGATTGTTACACTTAAAATACGACTTTCCTGAGGTCTAAAGTCACGATAACTCGAAAGCGATGCTTTATAGAAGAAAAGTGTCGAGATCTTTTTTGTAGACAATTTTACGATCTACAAACTTTGCCTGAACCATTTTTCGATAGCTCTAGTTGTTTCAGAGATATACGCAAAAAACGCTAATTTGTGACCTTTGACCTCGAATAAAAAACAACGCACAAGCGGGATCGATGGGGACTTTTGACATATCATTTGCAATGATGTATTCAAGGCCTGCACAAAAATCCAGCTTGTTGGGAGTTAATGCAAACTTGAATAATAATTTAGTCTATTTTGACTAGACTAAGAATAATAAATACTTAATTGAAGTTAAGTATTACTTGTTTTTAGGCGTATGGTAAACTTGTATATTTTTAGGAAAATAAAATCATAACCTACATACGTAGCATCACGAAGGGCTACCCCAGAGACGGGTTTTGGTCATAATATAAACTAGTGCTTGACTGTAATCCCACCTGATGGTAAGCAGTGATGACGCACTAGTTTATTAAGACCTTAATCACTCTAGCCTTGAAGACATCTAAATTATAATCAGATATCCCAAATATAAGTACACAGCATTCATATTTCACCTTTTAGATCGTACAGAAATGCATATGTCATAGGAATAAGACTTTAAACGTGCAAATGAAATAATTTTATTTAGAATTCCGCATTCGCTTTTACGACATCCACTGGAAGAGATGGGTTTGCTCGGTTCTTTTTACATGCCATAAACTCAGGAAACCACAATCTATTAAACGTTATTGCCCGTTAAACCATTATAATTCAATAAACACAATTATTTTTTACCGTTTTTGGGGGCCATTTATTGAGTGTGCAATTCACACCCTGCATTTTTTTAATCAATGGATATAAATAACATTTTTCTGGCAAGAGCATAGTCTTAACATAGTTCCTGGTAACCATTCCACTTAACCCTTCTAACTAACTATAACCTTTGGCTTAACCATAGCCTTTGTTTTCCATGTGTCGCAGTAGCTTGCCACTAACCGTGGTTTATCCTTGGGTGCACTAGCATAGCGCGTACAGAGATAACCGACGGTTGTTACCACTTCCACGAAAATTGTCTAAAGGGTCTCTGTGAGTTGGTTTCCCCTTGTATGCCTTCAAAAGGCCTAGGATTCTGAGAAATACTAAGCCATAACATAATGCGGTAAAGTTAAGCCCGCATGATGTGTCGGGCCACTACGGAACGTTACAAAGCGCATGGCCAGCTCACACTTGACAGGATTTACTCCTTAATATTTTCCTTTGAGCAAAAATAATAAAACATTTCTTCTACTAACTATTTTCCCAAGTACTCGGTCCTCCGGTACGCTTTATTTTACTCGCTGTAAAAATCCGTTGAAGCGTTTTTAATTTATTATCAATTAATTATGATACTTGACGTTAATTTCCCTTCCTGAGATAATTTATTATCTTATTTTGTTTAATATTCGTCGGAGTATTAATGTAATAATGTATTTAGTGAGGATTTGAAGTATTCGTTAATGGTGCTAATAGCGGCTCGATTGAGAACAGATGGTAATTAGGCAAATGAGGATGTAACTCTAAATGTTGTGCTTTTAATGGAAAATAGCTGGGATAGACCGCAGAATTTGTATATAATACAACGATTTCAGGTTTGGTTCCATACTAAAAGTTGTTCATAATGATAAGTACAATGACCCCCCAAGAGAATGTGCGTTAATTATGTTACATGTCGTATATATACAGAATTATAGCTGTGGGGTTGTATTGATGATGTTATTAACATGAACCTTGTAGAGCAGTGGTGGCCCGGTGATAACTTCCTCGTCTTGCAAGTTTTAGGCCGTGGGTACAGACCCAGCCAGGATCATTACTTAATGTAATTTATTTTATCACCGCTGCTCGCAAAACGGTGAAGGAAAACATCGAGAGGAAACTGGCATGTCCTAGAACCAAACATTCGAAGAGACCACCAACCCGCAGTGGGCCTGTGAGGTGGCTCTCCTAGTGAGAAGGCCTGAGTCCCATTAATGATGTTAATGATATAAATATATATAATTAACCCTCTCGGTTCGTCGTATTTCACGAATAAGTATTACGTCCGCAAATCACATTTAAATCCACATAAAACTAGATTCTGACCTGAAAAGCGTCTGAAAACTTGTACTTTGCGCTTTGAGCATCCTCCGTAATATATCAGCAAGAAATGTAAAATACTAACCAAGTAACGATTCATATTTCATAGAGATATTGAGACTCGTATCCACGATATAAATTATTATTTACTTATCCTGAGATCCATTTCCGATATATAATCTATACATTACCGGTAACCTACATTTATTATTTGTGTAATATTTGGCCTCCAAAAGGTAAGTGAAATCCCGAAATGGGTATCTGCCTAAGATAAAGATGATGTCGAGATAAAGTACATGTAATCGAAATATATTGAAAATACTTCACTAGTAGCAACTATTTATAGAATGCTTTTAAGAGTAGGGAGTACCTATTAATGCGAATCAAAAAATCGGACGACGAATATTCTGTTACTTACATCATGACTACATAGTATAAAACAAAGTCGCTTCCCGCTGACTGGCTTAGATCTTTTAAACTACGCAACGGCTTATGATGCGGTTTGTTTTTAATTGATAAGATGATTCAAGGGGAAGGTTTATAAATGTATAATACATGTATAATATAGTACCCGTGCGAAGCCGGGCGGGTCGCTAGTAAGTACTATGAATGTAGTCTTCTATGAGAATAAATTAATTACTCAGATACCCGCGAAACGAGACACAATAGTAAAACAATAACAGCGCGGTCTCATAGGACCTGTTGGGGATTCAAACGTTAATTTAAACAAAGATTATCTTTAAGAAAACATTGTGCATCATTTTTGCATCCCGAATTATTGAAAACTTTAATCAAAGTTTTAAGGTAAAGCAAGAAAGTTTTACGTCCAACGATCCATCAATACAGTTTGCTATTACCTTAGTCACATACCACAGGATGTCCTTTCCCCCCTCACTTACAGGGTGTTCACGTTTAAACTCGCACATTCATCTGTGCCAGCGAGCCTGTTTGCCTCCTTCCTCACGTCAACTCAAATCAAATCATTTTGTTTACCGAGCGAATGTATTGCTTACATCTCTCGGTAGGAGTCCTTGTGAGCAATGTGTGTCACTCTGGCGGTTGACACCCGTAACTTATGTATTGGTAAACAAACCAGGCTCTTGTTTACCCCACTTGAATCTGTATGCAGAAATATTAGAGATTATATTCGTGTGGCTTTGGTGCAAATAAACATTATGTAAATAAAGTGCCTTGTATGCTACAGTATTGTAAGTGACAATATGAAGGTCTTTTAAGATGAAATAACGTGTAAAAATTAACAACTCGTTAAGCTCAATTGACTGTAAAATGGTCATTTACAAAATATATCAATAGATCTACATCAATCTTTGGATCTTTCTATAGAACGCTAATTTGTTGAATTTATTAAGGAACAGTGGAAAAGACATTTGAGAAGAGGGGTGATTGGGGTCCGTTTACATCTTAAGGACCCAAGCCAACCTCACCTGCTAGCGGTGCACCCTGCTGTTCAACGGACGAGGCTCTGGCGATCCTGGTTTCCCTCTCGCAGGGTTGTGGGGGTCAGACGGCTGGTCGCCCCACGTAAAACCAACTTCAGTCACATATTCATGGATAAGGCAAAGAATAATGTGGGTACTTGGACTAGGGCGTCGCCGAACAACGACGCGCAGGCACATCGCCTTAAACCTGCGATAAGTGGGCTAGGGCTACCGTGTCAAGTACGGGCACGGCTAAAGAAGTTAGTACCCAAAAAGAAGCTCCGCTTTGCCACCTGGAACATTGGCTCTCTAACTGGACGTTGCAGAGAACTCGCGGACGTACTTGCGAAACGTCGGGTCCAGTGCGCCTTCCTTCAGGAGACGCGCTGGAAGGGGAATAAGTCCCGTGACATCGGGCAGGGGTACCGGCTAATGTACACCGGATCACCATCGGGCAGGAACGGAGTAGCCGTAGTACTGTCTAAGGACCTTCAGGATGGACTTCTTGAAGTAGACCGATACAGCGACCGGTTGATGCGAGTTAAGGTGCTGATCGAAGGGTCGGTAACGAACTTAGTCAGCGCCTATGCTCCTCAAACTGGCTGCTGTGAGTCTGAAAAGGAGGCCTTCTGGGATGAGTTCGAGGACGTAATGCGCGCTATTCCGAATTCTGAAGATATTTTGGTTGGGGGGGATCTCAACGGTCACGTAGGTCAGCGTGCTGGAGAGTACGGACGTGTTCACGGTGGTTTTGGCTATGGCCAACTAAATGCAGAGGGAGTCAGCATACTCAGGACCTGCGCTGTGTCGGACCTAGCCATCGCGAATACGTTCTTTCAGAAGAAGCCCCAGCATCTTATTACGTACCGTGGTGGCTCATACTCAACCCAAATTGATTACCTGCTGGTGCGACGGTGCAACATTGGCAAGGTTACCAACTGTAAGGTTATCCCAGGCGAAAGCTTAACGGCTCAACATCGCCTCCTTGTCATGGACCTGGCGATCGTATCAAGGAAAAAAGTGACCCAGAAACGCAATCCCCGCACCAAGTGGTGGTTGCTTAATGGTCCTAGGCTGTCAGAATTCATCGCGGAGGTCGAGCACCTCGAGATCAGTTCTCCGCATGAGTCCGCTCAAGAGATATGGAGTAGGATTCATTCAGCAATCACCGCCGCGGGTAAGCGCGTCCTTGGCACTTCTCGTGGTGGTCGCACCATGGACAGGGAGACGTGGTGGTGGGATGACGGGGTGCAGGAGGCGACCCGGAAGAAGAAGGTATTATTTAAGAAGTGGCAGGGGTCCAACTCTCCGGAGGACAGGGAGGCATATGGAGCGGCTAAGCGCGCTTGCCGACAGAGCCCGCAGCAAAAGTTTGGCGCCCTTGTACGACAAGCTGGAAACTGCGGAGGGGCAAAAGCTTATTTTTAAGCTGGCGCGTGCCCGGGAAAAAGCTACACGGGACATTAGCAAATGCCTCTGTGTAAGGGACGCCCAGGGTAAGCTGCTCTATGATGCCCCCTCTGTTAAGGAGAGATGGTGCACATACTTCGAGGAGCTGTCTAACAAACAGCATCCCCATAACCTTCCTCCCGAACCGCCTCCTAACCTTGGTCTTATTTCCCCTATTTCCCCCGACGAAACTCGCATTGCTCTTCGCCACATGAAGAACCGGAAATCGGTCGGGCCTGACAATGTGCCAATCGAAGTGTGGAAGGCCATGGGCTCACATGGTGTGGACCTTCTGACGGATCTTTACAACCGCATCCTGACCACCAAGGAAATGCCGAACCAGTGGCGATCAAGCCTCATTATTCCTATTTATAAAGGCAAAGGTAGCGTACAGGATTGTAGTAACTACCGCGGTATTAAGATCATGTGCCACACCATGAAGCTCTTCGAGCGCATAATTGACACAAGGCTCCGTAGCGAGTGCACTGTCTCTGAGTGTCAATATGGATTTCGGGCGGGCAACAGCACCATGGACGCAGTGTTCGCCTTGCGGACTCTGACTGAGGCCTACAGGGAGAGAAGGAGAGCTCTGCATATGGCCTTTTTAGACCTGCAGAAGGCCTTCGACTGTGTTCCTCGGCAGTCCATCTGGTGGGCACTTCGCTTCAAGGGTGTGCCCGAGGCCTATATTGACATTATCAGAGACATGTATCGCGATTCCGTGTCCTCTGTCCAGACCGCTGTTGGCGAATCCAAAGTCTTTCCAATATCTGTTGGCGTTCACCAAGGATCGGCTCTCAGCCCGTTCTTGTTTAACGTTGTGCTCGATGTAGTTACGGCATGCATCCAAGATCAGCCTCCATGGCTAATGATGTATGCCGATGACATCGCCCTCGTTAGCCAGAACAAAGCCCAACTTGAGCGGAAGGTCAACATTTGGAAGGACACGCTGGAAAACGGCGGTCTGAGACTAAATGTGGCGAAGACTGAGTACATGTCCTGCGGCAGCACGGATTCAAATACCATCCGAATAGGTTCGGACCGGATCAGAAGCTCGGATAAGTTCAGGTACCTTGGATCCGTGCTGCACGAGTCTGGCAACGTGGACGACGATGTCCAAGCACGTATAGGCGCGGCTTGGTCGAAATGGCGAGAGGTAACTGGCGTTGTATGCGACCGCAAAATGCCTCCGAAGCTTAAGGGACAGATATATAAATGCATCATACGTCCTGTCCTCCTGTACGGTGGCGAGTGTTGGCCAGCACTAGGCAGACACACCCAGGAGCTTCGCGTCACGGAGATGAAGATGCTGAGGTGGATGAGCGGCGTAACGCGATCTGATCGCATGCGCAACTCATTCATCCGAGGTAGTCTTGGTGTCCGTGACGTGGGGGAAAAACTGCAAGAGTGTCGTCTGCGATGGTATGGCCACATCATGCGCCGCCCTATGGAGTACGTTGGCCGGAGATGCATGAATATGGCTGTCCTTGGCGGCAGGTCGCGTGGTCGCCCTCGCAAGCGCTGGCTGGACGTCGTCAAGTCCGACATGAGAGCCAATGGTCTTACTGCCAAGGATGTAGAAGATCGGGCAAAGTGGAGCAAGCTAAGCCGGAAGGCGGACCCTGGCAAAAGCCGGGACTAACGCCTAGTAGAAGTAAGTAAGTAAGTGGAAAAGACATTTAACAGAAAGCACACTTATAATATTCTAAGGGTAAAAGTTTGTAAGTATGTGTGTATATTTGTTACTTCTTCACGCTTAAATGGCTGACTGAATTTGAATTACATTGAAACACATAATAGACCATGTTCTGAAATAGCACATAGGACTATAGGATACTTTTTACCCCGATAATTTGTTCCCTCGAAACAATTTCCGATTTTAACCTGAGAGTAACCGTAGTCTAAGGGCCTGTTTCACCACCTATGATTAAGTTTCGAGTATCTTACTTGACAGATAATTTCATACGAATTCTGTCACATTTTTGAATTTATTCAGTGAGTAGTGCCTACTCGGACATTGTGAAACAGGCCCTAATTCTGTTGTCCAACTAAAGGTTACGTGAAGGGTGTTATCAAACCTTGAGACGACTTTTACTGTCTGAACTAGGCTTTCACTATAATATTCCTAGCAAGCAGAAACACAAAGATCTATCTGCCACCCACAGCACCCTTTTAGATTCTCACGACAACCTATACGTCCCCTACCTTAGCGATACTTAAAATTAGGATGCAACTAGTTCTATAATACATTATGAAATGTACATATATTTTTATAAGGAAACGGAAACGAATGTAAATATAACCTCGACTCACCTCTGAAGTTTGAACGGAACAGAACTCGTTGGAAACACACAAACAGTTGTCAAACAGACAACAAACTAGTCAGTATCTACAGCTGTACAGCGAGTGATAACAGAGATGGCTACGCTATATTATTATTATACTGTGGTTAGTGTTCACTGTTAGCATTATTTCATACTGGTTCTTGATTGCTACTGGCGGTTCATCATCACCATTTCAGCTGAAAGACGTCCACTGCTGGACAAAGGCCTCCTCCAAGTGTCGCCACAATGACCGGTACCATGCAGAGAAATTAAAACATTTTTTTTAATAGGTTTTATTGTACTCGCCTATTTTATTTTTACATTTTTTAATCAAAATTTAAAAGTATTTTTAGACTTTTAACAAGGAGGAGGTTTTGACTGGCTTGTTTTCCTGTTTTTTACCTCATCATTTTGTTAATAATAAATGTGAATTGATTTGGAAAATACATTTTTTTATTTGAAAGGATTTGAAAGGTATTTCCTATTTCTATAAAAATTCAGTTCAGATGATGAGATCCATTAGGACTTAAGGGACCTTCTCAAATATTATAGGTATATACTATTATATTTGAGAAGTTCCTAAAAGTCAAAAAAGACACGCCGTCTTACACGGACTCATATTGATGATATCCCACCTAAAAAAAAACGTCCCATACTGAACTGTTGTTAACGTAAGCGAGTATGTAATTTACCTTACATAAATAAATTACTTACCTACCTCTACGATGTCTGGCCATTTTTAGCAGCCCATTAATATCTGCGACCTTTCCTAACTTTCTTGTTCATACACAAATAATAACCTTAGCATTGTTATCCCTATCCACCCCACCCCCCAGTGACCACCTCTGTAATTACCACGTCATAGACAATAATATGACTGTCTACATTGACACCACCATAGTGTGCCATTGTCTCTTGGCTGACTAGTGATGGACCTAGGTCTACGTTCTACGAGTATGTAATGTTAGAACAAAAGAGGTTTGACCTAGCGATGTCTGTCAAGGGTAATAACACTGACCTTTAACTAGAAAGGAAAGAACGGAGTTCGTATATGACGTCAAAAAAGTTGACACTCACGGCCAGTTTCTTCATAAAAGCTTAAACTATCACTAAAGGTATTAACTTTTCTTTGACCATTACTGTTGTCAATAGCAAATGTCATCTTGCAAATGTCATCCAAGTGACAGCTAAATTAAAAGTCGACTAAAATAAAATGTAGGGATAAACGCAGTGAAACCTGTATAATTTTGTCAAAATGACAGTAACTTTGGATTTAACAGCCTTTCAATGAGCAGCAAAAGTTAAGGGCAAAAGTAACAGCAAAACCAACGGTTAAAATTGTGAAGTAACGAATTTAACCGTTATTATTACTTTATGACGTTACTTTGGCTTTTACCTTAGATAAAGAAACTGGCTGTAAAAGAAACAAGTTAGTAGTATTTTAGAAAACCCGTGAAAAATGCACTGTGATGAAATATCAAAGGTATGAAATGAATGAAAATCTGCCACGTTCACCGTTGACAAAATTCTCAAAAGTTTGTCTACAAGTTTTGTCCAATTTATTTAATTTCAGTATTACATTCTGCATTTAGTTTATTTCAGTGCTTTGATAGACAACCTAATTTAATGTTTTGAAAGCGACGGCAACTTAACTTTTTGTCCCGTTAGAAACAAGCTTGGCTTCCCGTATTTTTATCCATTTTATTTGGATAAACAATTTTAAATTAGACTACCATTCCATTGACAGTGGCGAACAGCGCAAAAACTAAATTAAAAGTTTCTTTGCGTCGTTCCGCGTAACTTCCGCAATCAGAGGCGCGGCTTAACTTAATGAGCAACTCTTGCCAAACCAACTTAGCGATACTAAAAACATTTTAAAATGAATCTCTGTAAGAAAATGCATATATATTACGGGAGAGATGTCTTACCCTTCTACAGGGAGTGGGGGATCATAAAATCTCCATAATATATCGCGGGGCATCGCGGTAGCGTAGCCTTGTCAGTGGAGGCACAACTTTAAGCCGTCCAAATTCCCTTTGTTAAGTATGCCGTTTCACTGACTTTTCAGTGAGGATTATTTTCAGCGGATGGATGGTGGTGAGGCGCGGGGGGGGGGGGGGGTAAAAGTTTTATTGCGGGTAGTTAGTTATCGCAGCGAGACGGTTCCGCTTTATGTGTTTGCCTAGGAGCAGGCTATTGTGCCGGTGATCCGATATTCTAATGTTATTCGTTATAATCGTAACAGAGAGACGCGGCAAGTTCTGAAGTTGTATTGCGGACAGGTATATTTTATAAGTTACTAGCTTCACCCAGCGGCTTCGCCCTCGTGAAATTAGGTTTCTCTATACAAACTGTGGAGTCCCGTTTCATCCTCTTAGGTGATGAATTTTGGTAAATCCTCTCTTAGTGCTCGCCTAAGTTACAAAACGAAACCTCTCCTAGTCTGAAAAGTTTTGGCTGTGCGTTGATGTATCAGTCAGTTTCTCCTTTCATATAGATTGTTTCTAAAAATAGGCTGTTGATTTTGCTAAAGAGCCAATTTGCCCAACAAAACCATAAGACTCAACCCATAGATGCGACAGTAATTGTCTAGAGAAAAGTGTCGATCATACAGATACAACAGCTCAATGTGTGCGACCGAGTTCGATAAAGTGCGACCAGTTGCGTAATAGTGCGATTGCGGTCGCACTACTAGTTGCGCAGTTGTCCAACACCGTAGTTCAACACCGCTGGCTCCGGGTACTTCCACATAGTTGATCAACTACAGACACTGGTTGGAATTTTATGACTTCGTATAGTTTGGGATTTCAAAGCCTTGTTTAAATCGTTTGCCGACACTGTTAACTTTGATCTAAAGATATGGTCATGTTATAAATAAGTGCTTACCTTTATAGTAGTTTAACAGATTATTACCAATGGACTAACGACTGGCTAGGACAGATAAAGTACAAGCAAACAATTAGGTTCAAGGGAAGCGTTATGAAAACTTATTCAAAGAATAATACATACTCTAAAATAATACACCTGTTCATGTCAGATAGTCACACTGGTTCTTAATAATTATTAGTAGCTACTAAATATAGACTGTAAAGTAGGTAAACTTATATAGTCGCTACAAGAATGTACGTCTGAAACAGTCCAGACCGACTGACAATCCTACGCCTAGTCTTTATTCTCTCCCCCCTTTTCATATCTATCTATCTATTGCGGTCTGGTTTTCGCACTTAGTCCTTAGTTGACCATTGTGCGTGGACCATACCAATCTTCAATTCAACCAGCCCACCTCACTCCAGAAGCAGATATTTCTTTTCAGTTTGCTCGAGGTGTTTGTGAGTAAAAGTTCGGTGCTCCCAAGGTTCGTGTTCTTAATTCACTGACGGCTGTGCACTCGAGGAGCACATGTGCGACAGTTTCCAGGAATCTTTAAGTCAAGAGTGAATAGGTCACTTCTAGGTACGCGCACTCCATCGTCGATCGCATCGTCGTCGTCATGAGATAGCGGTCAAGCACGAACCTATCAACAATTTAAAAAAAAAGTTTCCTCTGACTCCTTACTTTTTCTGCACTTGGACTATCCGTGATATGATGAAGTCTTTGTTCAGTGAGCAGTGTCCGCTGAAAGTCCTCGCCACCAGACGCAGGCTATCTATCCAATCACAGCAGGTGGTTAAATAGGGTTCTATCTAAACATGGATTCTTTATATTTTTGAAAACCGCTATTTAAACTATTCCTATTAGCGCTCTCAAATGAATCTAAATATTGCCACGCAAAATAAGCTTGTAAATAAAATCAAATAGATAGGCTTTTAATGTAACCTAATACCTTCATACCAATTTTCCGGGAAATAAAAAATAAAACCTGTAAACTCGAATGAACTCAATTATAAGCGCTGTTCACCCGAACCTAAACAACATGAACACCACAATTATAAAGCCTGGGATCTCATAAAACAGATTTATATTTTAAAAAAAGTATCCCACAAAATCGTATGGCACCTTTTTTGCGAGAATTTCTTTTTTCGTGAATTTATTGCGTACGGCCTGTGCGTGCATAGACTGTTATTGGACAATATTTTCCGCGCGCGGACCAATGAGCTGGCTCGTCGATATTAAACTCAAATAGCGCACACATGACTGATGAAACAAACGCTCCGCCGAGCGGACTTGAGGCGAATTATTCATAAGTGGCTGTTATGAGAGATTCGTATAAGGTTATCTGGTTTTATCAAATATCAATACTTTTTCTATGTTTTCTAGGATAAAGTTGTTCGAATCTGCTATTGGGATTCAAAGTCAAACCATTTATTTCAAATAGATCATTTACAGGCACTTTTAAATAGTCAGAATGTCGGTCACTCAGAAAAAGAAAGTGAAGTAGATCTCTATCGATAAGAATGAGCTACAAACTCCATACATTGGACACTCTTTTAGAATCATATTGTAACATATAACCTTGGTTGCATATTTCTCGTCGATTACAACATCAACTAATATTGTCAGGCCAGTGATGGCTCCATTACTTTATTACAATTATTAACTTTAATTTACAAAAGCTGTCACTATAAACGCAGCTATCCCTATTCCATAATCCATCATATTCCGTCGCAGGATTTAATTAACGCGTATCATCCCCGTCGTCCCCCTCTCTGTCCCCTATCCCCCCGGCTATCCACCTGTCCGTCCGCGCCTTATATTTCAATCAGGCCATGTTAACGATGGCCCCGGCATCAATCTTACTCATTTACATTTTATTTCGGAATAGAACATCTTTATTAAAGTTCGTGTTCTTTTTGGGATGACGTGATTATTGATCTTGAAGTTTCTTTCTTTTTTGGTACTGAAAGTAATTTTGTTCTGATTTAATGTGGTTTTTATTCTCAAGGACAGAACAATGTCCTTACAAAATTTACCCGATCTCAATAGCAATCAAAGTAAGGTTTGATTTTTTCATTTTGTATGGTAAAGTACAAATCGTCTTGAGTGTATTTCGTTTCCAATAGTGCAGGCACGAAAGAAAGTTGAATATGCTAAATATGTAAAAGGACCGCATTGAGTTATACGGTACACTCAATGCTTTGAATGTTTTGAACTCAGAAAAGCATACAGGTTGTAACTCTGAATGTTACCAGGAGGTTTATTGGTTGGAGGACACCCCCATGCTTCAAAACTATGCACAGAATGCGGTCCTCATATTTTGCACACTCAACTTTTTCCGGAGCCCGGTCTAATAGTTCTTTTTTGTCCAATGTTACTATATACAACGTGTTCAGGCTCATTATAATCGTACAGTTGGGTACTTTTCTCTGCGTTTGGTAACATCAGAAAACCACTAGATAATTGAACACCAGACATCCATCCATTGGACACCAGAAAATTAAATGTTTAGGTAATGTACCCTAACACGATGGGCAAACGATAATTAGTCGAATTACCTTTAGACTACTTTTTAATGTCAATTCCAATTTTGTCGAAGTGTGAGTCTGAATTAACCTAAGTTTTTCCTTCCAAAATGATACGCCTCTTTCTAGTCTAGAAACCAAAACTTGTAAAAGTCAGCGCGGTACCCAAAATAAAACTAGGCCAGCCAATCCCCTTACGATTGTTGCTGCTCCACTAATGCCACAATAACCTTTACCTATTCGCAAAAGATTTCTGCGATGCCTCTATTATCAGATTATTCTATCTTTTACTCGAAAAGGGAAAAAAGAAAAGTTCTCCTAATAAGTACTTGTAAAGGTTTAGTAATTTTTGAAGGGCCGGGCCTTATTCTCGGTTCGTTGGAGATAAAAATAATCCTGATCGAGCGGAGCGTGATTGGATAGATGCGCTGTAGCCGAGAGCTTATCGTAATTCATTAAAACGATATTTGATTGGATGGCGAGTATCGGGATCGGAAACGGTTTTAGATCACTTCGTATAAAAGGCCTTTTTGTAAAACAAACACAAATATTTGAAATGTAGTATATGTGGTGAACCGTATGAAAATAATATGAAATAAAATCGTTTTTTTAATAAAAGTAGTTGTTAGTGGAACTGAACCAGTTATAAATAAATTCGTCAGTTATGTTACTATCAAAAATAGCCGCAATTTTAGACCAATAATATATCAGTGTTACTCGACCATATTATACATGTATTATACATATAAACCTTCCTCTTGAATCACTATCTATTAAAAAACCGCATTAAAATCCGTTGCGTTGTTTTAAATATTTAAGCATACATAGGGATATTCGCTCCGTGCACGATTACAGCGCCAACTAGCGTCAATGTGACAGAGCCCACAACTTTGTGGGCTCTGTCACATTGACATTTAGGTCGTGTATTTGTGAAAAAATATCGAAATGAAAAAATAACAAATATTTTCGACTCATAAATTGTTGTGATACCACGATTTGGGTGGAAAAAGGGTTTTTAAATCATTTTGGTCATTCAAATCAAATGAGGTAAGTCCAAAAAGTGTGTTTAATTTTGATTGTGTCAGGGTTTGTTTACTTCATTTATAGTTGTAGTTTTACAGTAAAACAAAAAGAAAAAGCTACTTTAATGGTTTCATTATATAACAGTAAATATATTTAAATGTTCCTGTATCGCTAGTAATAAATTAAATATCGTTTTCAGATCGAAATGAGTATTGTTTTGAAGACCGGGTTTGTGAGTGTTACTCACAATATCAAATTCCAACCACAAACCGTATTTAAAGGAAAGTTGTTGGTATTGGCTGGACATGTCCGAGATGTAGAAGAATTAAGAACAAAACAAGGGCAGAGTTCAATAATTCACGCTCTCATCATAAGGCAAACATCTATAACTTAGACAGAGCTTACATTATTTCTACTTTTGACCACCATGAGCGCTGCGATAGATTATGTTACCCCCACCTAGTACTTCGCACCCAGCGAATAGGGACAGAGAAAGCGACTTTGTTTTATACTATGTAGTGATAAAATAATATTTATATCTTTATTCCTCTTAAACTAAAAATAATGTGTACAAACTGAAAATGACTGAAACTGAAATTAAAAAACTTGGAAAACGTAAGTAGGTATAAGATTTAAACAATGACTTATGAGATTATAACTCATAAGTTATAAACTCATAAGTCTTGTTTAAATATAATATGTATAATCATTTTCTCTCCACTTGCGGTTCAAGTAGTAAAAAATACAGTAATATTTAACCTTATTACGAACCTAACTAAGAAGCCTATTTAATTTCAAAGGTGCTTGAAAATCCTACAAAACATATTGAAAAACACACTCGTGTGTCATAACTACACGTGTAAAGGCTTACTTTATTTTGTTTTATTAATAAACATTGAAAACAGCGAAAATAACAACCTGAGGCAGGTTGGGAACATACAAAGGAATCATACCACCATATATAAAACACCATACATATATAAATAACATGACAATATCACTGTGCCTGTCTCTCCCTTACTACGTTAAGGTCGACTCCGGTCAAACCATACAATAGGTACAGTATTTTACATGAAATAACTGCCTATATGACCTCCACATCCCAGTATCTGGTTAACACGATATTATTTGACAAGACTGCTGTCAGATTTTATGACTTCTAACTGCCAAAAATAACATAACATTACCTACCAATGACGTTTGTTTGGGAAAACATCAAATGGTTTCTGCCGCTTTAGGGTGGAGCAAGATGGCGTTTCAGATTTTTACTGGCTTAACCCCACCTGTGTCCTTTAGTTGCTTTTTGCTTTCTAGAGCCATGGGAACTTTAACAAAAATTACCGCGGCCTCAATGGGCATCGGCCGTGCTGGGTTACTACATAACAGTTTTGTTGACATTTCATTGAGGCGCTTTCACGCGTGTCTACACTATATTTTCGGGCTTGGTCCTTACCGGACGGTTGTCATACGGCCAGATTTATCCACTAATCCAGTCTAATAATCATAAAGAGTGAAATAATGAATCAAGTTTCCTAAACGTTCGAACTTCGAACTCAAACGCCCCGCACTGATCATACGACCCGATGCCATCGCCCTACTCTGCAGTATTCACAGGACAAATACCAGTGCCATTTGCGAAGAAATAAAAATTTCGAGCGCACGCAACGACCGGGCAATGCGGGTCCAGGCCGGGTAATGTAGGCAATTCCCGGGGAATGTGGGCAGCGCACGTCCGCACGCTCCGTTATACGCGATGGAGTAGCATCTTGCCTATTTATCAGTTCGTTTGTAATTCGATTTGTACGCTTTTTGATCGTTTTTAAGGTTCGTAGGGATTGTTGAATAATTGACTCGTAATACTATGCTCACGGGATGGATGTTTTACTCTTACACTCGCACATACAATCTAAAAAATAAACTATTTAAACAGGACATCTGATGTAGGTACACAGGTGAGATTATTGTAAGGGCACAAAAAAACTTACTGAATTACCTGGGAATGCCGGGATACGGAGCCAGGAAATCTATACTAATATTATAAAGAGGTAAAATTTGTAAGTTTGTAAGTTTGTAGGTTTGTAAGTTTGTATGTAGGGGGTAATCTCTGGAACTACTGGTCCGATTTGAAAAATTCTTTCAGTGTTAGATAGCCCATTTATCGAGGAATGCTATAGGCTATATACCATCACGCTACGACCCACGGGAGCGGAGCAGTAACGAAAAATGCGGGTGAAACCGCAGGGGACAGCTAGTAAAATCTAAATGTGGAAAAATAAACTAAACAAATACGCGTACAGTATACAATACATAAACCACTATATTATACAAGTAAGAAAGAACGGAAGAATACATGTCTTATACAACAAATAAAAATCTACACATACATAATCTTTATGTCATGTTGACAGGAATGTTGTTTTTTTATATTCGATATCATGAAAACAGTTTTTTGTTACCTAATTATTGATCATATATTTATCAAGCAGATGTGGAAAGCATCGTGAAGAAATACATGACATGTTCTGTAACTCAAAATGACAGCGGTCAGTTTGTGAGTATGTGTGCAATTGTGCATGTATACGTTTTTTACTTAAAAGAGTTGAACGAATTCAGACGAAATTCGACTCATAGTTAGACCAAGTCCTAGAAAAGTACACAGGATACTTTTTATCTCGAGTGTATGTTCCTTTAGGACGGTTTTTTACTTTCACGCAGACAAAGCCGATGACAACAGCTAGTATTAAATAAATTACCAATATTTGCCATTCATCGTTAATATCATCACAAAACCCCAAACACAGAACACCAAAAAGGGCCGTTTTAATAAAAAGCTTCACTCTCCGAAGCCACAAAAGAAAATCTCGTAAGACGCGATCGAACGCTTGAGGCTGTCACAGGAAACAATCGCGCCTTAATGATTAGTGCCTACTGGCCGCCAGATGACGTTAATTCTCGGCTCGACAATCAGCTGGGATTAGAGAGCGAGAATAAAAACAAACAAAGCCACGGAGCGTGACGAGGGTAGGCCCGCCCTTATCTCGACCGCCAAACCTTGACTCGCTCTCAGAGGGAAAAACTGTTTAGGTACAGAAAAAACGACTTCTTAGCGGCTAATTGTTTGGTCTTGGATACGGTTTCGTAATTTATAATGGTTTGGGAAGTCAATTTTCTGATTCAAGGATTAAAAGTTCTGTTTTACTTTCTTTCATCATTATCAACGATCTCTTGTACTTATCTGAGTTTATATTTAGATTTGTGTATTTTCTTACTCGTCTCTTTTAGTAATGGTCTTTTCATTTAGAGTCGTCATCATCATCACAATCATTTCAGCTAAAAATAAGCCGTCCACTGTTGGATATAGGCGGACCCCAAGTGCATTAGGGCATCCATTAGATTCCCGCAATCCTTTCCAGGTCATCGGTCCACCTTGTAGCAGACCAATTTTCCAATAATTCAAAGTGGCTACCTAATTCTCGTTTACCAACATTTACCTCGTGATAACTTACGTACATACAATTCCAAATCTAATTCAGACCTTCCATTTTAAATTGGGTAAAAAGCCGGGGCGAGCTGAATGCAACCCGCTCCTAATACAAACTCGATAAATAAAGTAGGTGTTACGCTTCAGGTGTGAAAACAAAGGAACGCGTTGATAAATTGTGTAAGAAATTTTGTGGGAGCGAGGCAAAGGTTTCCTTTAAATCGACTTCGGTGCACGGCGGTGTAAAATTGTACGATTGTTGGTTCTGAGAGCGAGAAATGAAAAGAAAAGTATGCAGTTCATTAACTGAGTGAGGGTTCCCTTCTCATGTAAGCTGGTGGTTCTTGTGCCAATGGGGAGTAAATTATAGCACTATATTATTAACACTGATTGCTGTGAGAGTGGTGTTCTTTATTAAATGACGAGACTTTGCCCCCGTGAATGTAGGTTTCTAAATTGATATTTCGAACCGACGTTTCATCCCGTTAAGGTCTTCTTTTAAGATGGGAAACCATTACAATGACTTCTATCAATCTTGGGCAAACAGAGAAGACGTATGGGACTTTTACTGACTAAAACCCACTTTTATATTCCTTCTTTGCCTTTGTTCCAGGAATTCCAGAAAATACTTTCTTAGTGCTTGCCTACGTTATAAAAGGAAGCGTTGTGCAAAATTTTACTCTTTTAGTCGCAGTAGTTTTGGCTGTGCGTTGACATGTCAGTCAGGAAGTTATTCCTTTTATTTCATGAATCCCCGAGTGGTAACCGGCGACCGCGCTGTCATTGTCTTACTGTTGTGTCTCGTTTTGCGGGTATCTGATAGGTTAAATAATTATGTAGAAAAAGAAAAGTTCAACAGACTCAATAAACAAGAAAATAATTCATACCTTGAAGACTCCGATTATCACGTCATGTACAATTGAAAGGTATGGGACCGGTAATTTCTGAAGAAAACTTATTAATTCCTTCCGCGAATCATTTACCGTGTTTCCTTGACACGACGTTATGGTGTTACTCAAGTATTTGCTTCCAACGAAGAAATTATTTATTCAATGTTTTATTTTAAAACATTTTCCAAGAGCCTTTTTTTTAATCAAACAGGAAAATTAATCAGTTTATTTATAAATAGCTTCTTACGATGTTTTTTTTTTTAATTGGGAGTTTATCAAAATCACTTCACTAGAGCTCCCGATGTCAGACTTTTATTGGCTAAAACCTATTCCTGTCGGGGTTATCTTTTATTGAACCTCAGTAAGCTTCAACCCTGTTCGAACTCTACATTTTGCTGACATCTCTCGAGTGTAGCCGCCTCCTTCGCTAGCAGCACTGCTTCTCAGAAGGAGGCAACCGCCTGCCACTTCTCCTCGCTCCGGACCATGGCCTGTGCCTACCAAGGTCCGACGCGAAAGGTCGTTGCCACCAATCGCCCCCACGAGGACACGGCGCGATGTTCCGCCCAAAGAGTTCTTACGGTGTGAGTAGTAAATATTCAACCATTCTATGAGACTGGACAAACATAAATACGAAAACATAAATATTTGTAAGTCTGAGTTATGCCACGACATTTACAAACTAATAAAACTTTATGGCTTGTAGAATTATAGTTTTATGCATTTTTTATATTTTCTATTTTATTTTTGGAAGCTTAACAGACATGTGACATGAGAGCTGTCCCCAAAGTGTCACAACTATCGTAAAGTTACTGTGTCTAGTCTAAAATAATCGAGTCTGTCGAAACTTCATGAAAACTTATCTGATATCTCATAAATATCTTTGTAAAATATTTGGAGACTTTTATAAAAACCCGCCGACTAAATAAGTAAGTGAAAAACTAACTTTTTTTATTTATGGACGATAAAAATATACACTAAAAAAACCAGTACAAAAGAGCATTCACAATATTGCAGCTCACTGTATTATCCGCACATAATAATATTCCACAACTTTCATACAACGTCATCTAGTCCCAAACAACTAAGCAGAGCTAGTACTGTGAGTACTAGACAACTGATAAACATACTTATATATTTCTAAATACATACATAAGATATTTTTTTTATGTATTTTATTTATTATGCAGAGAATAAAATAAATTAAACCCAAACATCGTGCTCATCACACAAACAATTGTCCTGAGTGGGAATCCTACCCACGACTTCCGGCATAGCAGTCAGGACCACTAACCACTAGGGCAACGGGCCTGGTTATAAAGCAAACAAGAATTCAGATATTACACAAAAACACATACACATACTCGTATATCACATACTACTATCACGTACTACGTAACACTAGGCACTTACCTATAAGTCATAATAACATAGTCTCCTTCAGTCATAATATTCGTGAAGCTTCAACCGCTTGTGACATTTACGACAGTTTAACTAGATATCTATTATTAGCAAAATTCGAGAGTCTCGACGTACTTATTGGATTTCTAGCACAATTAAATCATAAGCATGTCGCCACGAACCATTCTGCATATTTCAGGTGAATAATTATATCAATAAAATGTAGTTAATGTACGTTCTTCCCCTTATAACTATATTAGCCGGTTGCTTCAAAGAATCGCCGGCGCACATAGTCGGCGCCGGGCGGTGCTTAACCGCTTAATGCCATTATTATGGTTCGCTAGTGCCATATATTTAGTACGTTAGCGTGTCTCCCGGAATAATAATTGTATACCTTTCATAATAAATGTTGGCTACTTTATATTATAATTCGTCGTAACAGTTTTATTGGTTCTTTTAATATGATAATAACTCTATGTTGAAGTGTTTTAGTTACAAAATACGTCATGCCGGTTAAGCGTTCGTCTTTACAGTTGCGAATTGAGTGACCTTCGCTTTTGACCTTCTTATTGAGCTCAGAACACATTTACACTATTGCCTAAAGGGTTGTCTTTCAATTCTCTTTCTTACCATGTGAATTTATTATCAGCAGTTCATTTTTAAAACTTTTTAGTACCGTGTTACCCCAGTTAATGGGTTGTGGAGGTATGGTAGGCAGCCGTTCCTCGTAAAATGCTGGTATTCACCTAAATTCAGCTTGACTGGAAGCCGACCCCAATATAGTTGAGAAAAAGGCTAGGCAGATGATGATGATTTTTAAAACTTTTAGGTATGAATGGGAAACATATTTTTTAAATTATGCTAAAATCATGAACAGAGTTATCTACATTCAAAAAGCAAAAAACTTTAGTATTAAAATATTGGACTGCATCGCTACCACTGGAAGATATGCTGAAAAGACTTTATTATTGATAAGCTCGCGTTCTCATCTGATCGTACATGATGACGTGGTCGACGATGGAGCATGTTTGCCTAGAAGTAAACTATTCATTCTGCTATCGGTAAGCACAGACTCCAGTAGGAAATGTTACAGCTTAGCTATACTCTCGAAATATAAGCAACAGAAATATTTTACCTCAAAAGGCTGACATTAACAGATGGTCACGAGATAATATGGCCAACTGGTGATGACTTTGGTGATGTCTTGAAAAACAAAGCGTGCATTTAGCAGCATGGTCTCTCAACCCAAAACGGCTCGAATCAATACCTGCCGATGATACCATTTACGCCATTCGATTTTATCGGCACCAGCAATCTATTCATTATTTACCAGCACCTCCACTCTACTCTTCCAATCTACCAGGTGTTAGATTTAGGAGAGCTTATTTAACGCCTAACTTTAATCTCATTATTTATTTAATCAAGCAGGAACTCCGCTCGGCTCGTTATAAGGATTAACCGGCGAAATCTCAGGCTCATACAACACGCTAGTTTAACTGCCAGTCACTTCGCATATTAACCAGAGTAATGGCTACTTTACATAGTAATTTCCTTTAGATTAAAACTGTTACTACACGAGCAAACATTAGTTGTTTGTGTGCTCAGCGCTAAAATGTTGACTTTGCTGATACGAGGGTAAGGACACGCCTCTGCCAAATACAAGCAGATCCGTTAGAAAGGGGTGAAGTAATATTTTAGATATTTTGGTAATATTGTTTGTGGCTATAGAGCTACTAAAGAAAATCGGCTAGTCGGTCTAAAGAGATCGATTAACAATTTTTTTGTGAAACTAATTATTATTTGCCAACACCTTAAGGCCTTCGTTGTATACCCTTAATCGAATAGAAAAATTATTAGACTCAAGAATGAGTGTCGAAAACAATTAAACAAACCTAAAAACATACGGAGATATTCTTCGTAAAAGTATGCAGAACAGAGTGTAAATTCCCGAAAACCTTCCTTGAAAACCTTAGACTGTTGACGCGCAGATACCTATCTCTTAAACCGAGATGCAGGATTTTGCATTTTTATGCGCCTTTATAGATGCCGCTAGAACCTGTAATAAAATCTATACAAAATCTGTATTTCTCTGAAGATTGCGTAGAAGTGTACTTACAGTACTCCCAAGTTAATCCCAAAATAGAAACCATTCTGCAATCACTATAAATATAGGTATATCGAAGATGACCTTTTCCTAAATCTGATTCTCGATAATTACAAATTCCAAATTACATTGTGTTTGGCTAGGGACCTAGTGATAGTCTTACCTCTACATTTGCAGTTATTTTAGTGACCACCTAGTATCAATGAAGTTATACTTATAGCGCTTGAATCTAAAGGGGTCCAAAATCTACATTGCCTTCTAAATTACTAAGGGCCATGTCCACCGACATAAGTTTAAGATAACCATCTGATTAACGTCAATAACCGACGATAAGGAACAGGAAATATTGCTAAAACAGCCGTTTTAATATTAAAACAGTCGATTTGGTGTCGGTGAACATCGCCCTAAGTCGCTCACAGTTAACGGGCGTCTGAATGACACTACATATTTTAGACACTAGTTATCTTCTATGTAAGCCACTTTCTGGGTGGTTATAAAAAAATCAGGGCGCCTTCTCCAAAACCGAGCTCGCTCTTAGACTAAGAATATTTAGTCGTTTTGTAAAAAAGACAAATTATGATTAGTTTACTAAAGACTATCTCAGTGTCCTTTTGATTAATTCTAAAATGAGAAGTTTGATCACATGGCCTATAAGAAATGTGTGGCTTGAGTTATAATTTCTCAATCTAAACCGATAATACGTGGTTTGTTACTTTATTTATGTCTGTTTATAAAAATCATCTGTACCTTCACTATTATGTTATTATTGCTATTTATTTATGAAAACAAATGCACAGTTTTTATGGATTAGGTCACAGAAAGTCATGTTTATGTATCTATATAGTTTTAATATAAAAGATATTTCATTAGTTTACTAGCAGTAGACCAAAGACAATCCACTATTTATTTTGTATAGATTGTCTAGAGTGCGTCTAATGAAAGTGCGACCTGGAGTTCTTTTTTAAATTTTATTGACAACATTATTTAGCCGCAATTGTAGGAAATAAAATAGTCGTGAAGTGTCAAGACACTATTCTCCTACTAGTTAGTAATACCACATACAAAATTTTTGGATTTAACCTCTTTGTATCAGGTCGCGCTTTCATTAGACGGACTATAGTAAATATCACTGTCAGTGTTAAGGCCGCCATTATAAACATAGATTTCGTTTTAGCTTAAAATAAAATTTATGCTACTTTATTCACGAATAAAAGCTTATAAGAGAGAAGAAAGACTATGTAATCACAATTAAAGTACAATATTTCATTGACATCAATAATTCAGTCGTCATTCCCTTTTTCCCTCTCCCCCTATCATGAGAAACATATTAGGATATTCTCAGTATTACTCATGGAATAGCGCGAGTTTTACGCGGAATATTTCTATTATTAATATCTCATTTTCGCGTATTCCATGCCGTGCAGTCCCTGACTGTAGTTACAGCCATACTTATGTTTTCCTATAACTGTCATCCTAAGATATTTATGACTGTAAACCTACGTATACTCGTAGTTGTATAATTATACTACGCAAATGAAGTTTCATTTTGTATGACTTTACAGAACGTTTCATAACATTAGGGTAAAATATTTTCATTAAATTGGTATCTCTTATAGTTCAACAACTGGAAGAGTTTTTATTTAAGCGTTGATTTATTTTTTAGGTACAGAAAGATTTTTAAATATTCGGTATTCTTCATTAGAATTAAGTAATATTTGTGTCATATCATAAAAAGTTATAGGCCCTACAGAAGCACGTCCGCGATTTTATTCTCAATTAAGAACACTTTACAACCCATTCCATGTACCCGCACGTGTGCGAACACTTTCCTTATCTCACTTCGCACGTTACCACACTCGCCCTCGCGCCGCTCGCGACGTCTCCATCGCGTCTCTCTCCGCGGCTCGGCTCTCCGTCGCCCTCAATAAATATTTAAATTCAAAAGGCCCCGCTTCACATTACAAGTTACTCGGATCACTTTTAATTAAAGTTGCAAGTTTGATCGCGCTCACGACGCCGCCAGACTAATGACTTATCACGACTTGATTAATTTGTGATAACCCGCGTGTCGTGTTAACCAAGTTTTTACTAACTACATTGTTTCTGGCGCATGTGAGACTGTGGTACATGTTTTATGATCCTGTATTAAAAGCTTTTTGCAGCTTTAGGTTTTGACACAGATAAATCTTAATCTAAGAAAGTAAGATAATGAATACTAATTGTAATGAGCCCGTCATTAATCTGATGTCTGTTATATTCGTACACAACGTTAATCTTAATGTTTATTTCAATTTTCTCTTTATTCATTCGCTTTCATCACATGTAGGTATCGACTGCCATTCTTTGTCTTGGTAATACCAGTTAGGTAGTATTATCAGCGAGCTCGCCAGCCTGTCTGCCCAGTGCGTTATCTCAAAAGGATGAAGTTTCCTTGTTATCTTTTATTAGCTTCTCAACTTTGAACATCTAACAACAACGTGCTAACTTCTAAAATTGTAATAATAACTAAGCACCCCAGTATAAAGCCGATAAGCCGACATAAAAGAAGCACAAAACCCATTTTCTTTATTTAACTTTCTACTTTTACAGGCAGACGAATGAGTAAAGCCAAATAAAAATCTAAACTTAAAAGCAACATCATTCAGCTTCCATAAAAAATAAGCAGATTTCAGTATGACTAAAGAAAATAATATGCAGTGTAATAATGAAACAACATATATTCCCCCTGATAAAATCCAATGTGAATGCGATAAAACCGCACGCGTGCTACATAATATCTAAAAGCATTTCGCTATCCTATTTATTGAAAATCCTATATTCTTGCGGGAATGATAATTCAATTTCTTTTACAATACTGAATATATGAAGAGCAAGTCATATTTCAGGACCTCTCTTTGTCTTTCTACTTTTGCGAGAATTCTGCTCCGTTCCTTTGCAGATTATTTTATTTTGCTTGTTCCTGCTTGATTACACTAGAAAGTTTTATTTGTTTGTTTTGTATGCCGTCATTTCCTTTTTACGGTGAACTAGATTCTGAGATAATAATGCCGCATTATTTAATATTTTTGACGACAAAAAACATTAGTGCATTGTAAAATTACGTCATTATACTTTGTTTTTAATAGGTGTTCCACAAGGTTCTACACTTTGTCCGATCTTTTAAACTCCATATCGTATTCATCGATAGATGAAAATATCCAAAGATATAACATTCCTAGCTCTCCTAGATAGCTGAATAACTTATACACATAACTTATTCAAGCTAAATCTTATGTATGAAGCGCTGAGAGACGGTAAATAATAGATATCTCTGGACAGAGCATAGTGCGGCTAGTGATAAGTATGTTGTGTAGGTGACCACAGTCATTATAAAGTTTGTTAAATACGGCTTGCTGCGCGTATATAAGCCGTTGTTGGAGGGAGGTGGGGGCCTCTCCAACTAACCACATGAAAGGTAGTTTACTGGGCATCCGCAGAGCGCGGTTTCATTATATTTTTAACTTTATGAACGTAAGTTCTGTGTAACTGTGTCGGCTGTTTCATTATATTTTAGGAGTTTTGGCGGTCGATTTCATTAGCTTTGGGTTTGTTTTATTTTATTTATGAAATTATAATAGCAGACTTTGGAAGTTTTGAAATCATTTTTTTTTACTAATTGTATATGAAAGGTATATTGGATACCTAAAAATGCAAGTTTTTTAAAAGTTTTAGTCGGTCTTTCCGTGTCTTTCTGTTTGTTTGACATTTTGCTTTCGACTTGTTAAATCATTTATCATCTAATTAAGTGTGAGACGTGAGTACGTAAGACACCTTGACACAGATTAGGCCACAGTAGTCTCTCTGCATCAAATTGTCACCAGTAGAAGAATCCTTAATAATACGCCCATACCCTCTTCTGTAAATTTTCCAGGAAAACTCCTAAAAAGAATACCCAGAGAAAATGAAAAAAATAGACAATACAATACGAGTAATACATACTCGTACGTAACAAATATATTAAACAATAAAAAGTAAATAGGTAATAATATGCAAACACAAAAACTTCCTTTGTCATTCCATAATAGAAGTTATATTCATCATAGAGCATAAAAATGTTTATTACTAGGCATCCCTTAAATTAAATGTTGCCAGCGAAATGAAATACTTTTAACGTAGGCCGTTACTGAGTAACACCTCATTTGTCAAATTCGTAATAAAGAGAAACAGACAAATGTACATTTAAACGTCCATATTTTGTGACTTGAAGCACCAAAGCGTTCAAATAAAAGGATTATGACAATTTCATGAGGCAATCTTTGCGAAGGCTTATGTATGAAATTGATTCACTTTTAAATTGTTGAAAATGTTGAATTGAACGATGTATAAAGCCTGACTCGAAATCAGCTTTTGCATGAACTAATCAGTAAAAGGTCTCAACGTAATAAGTTTATATTAATGTACTTGTTTATTGTATATTTTTAACTCGTGTTTTATAAATAATCCTTTTTCATACAGCTACCATATAGTCTTTTCACCACCCTAGGTAGAGAATGCCAAAGGTATTAAGTCCGCCTTTGTACTTTGTGCTGCAACAAAATTAAATAAATAAATATAAAAACTTACATTGTAGCTACACAAGGTATAATTTGTTTTCAAATTAAACAAAAACCTTTTTGTTATATATCCAAAGTTTGATAGTTTTTCTAAGTATGTTCCAGTGTTAATTCTTCTCAGGTTAGATAGCTAGGTGTTTTCTAGAGCTATCTAATCTGCCAGCCTAACTGATCAAACTGATAAAAAAGATATCGTACTATTTATATCTTATTTACAGTATATACATAATAATAATAAATAAAAAAAATATAATCAAAAACATATTCCAGAATCTTTTGACGAAATAAATGAAAAAGGCAAATAAATATTAAAATATTTCTCTTTTCAATGCATCACCTTTATTTATGAAATAGTTGTTTTTTTTTAATATTCCCTGCTTTTTTGTGAAGAGATACTGTTGTAGACAGATGCAATTCAAATAAGATATGTCAGTAAATGTAAATATACTGACAAAAATGAAACGTGCTTCACTTCGACATAACACAACTGACATATTGTATCTTTTACGTTCATTTTATTTTCGTAGCAATTCGTTTTGTTCAATATATCATAGTACGTGTAATTCATCGAAACAGGATCGCTCATTCTATTAATGTTTTGTTGTAAAGACAAATTACTTGAAAAAGAAATAACATTTTCCTGTCCGGCTCCTCATTCGAGCTCCCTGGCCCTTTTGTTTTAAATCCGCTGCTATTCCACTCTCATTAATTTGTGAAGCTACAGAAAATGTTATATAAATAAAAGAGAAAATAAAAGAAATATTTAAAAAGCAATACTTACGATGTTATTAATGTGTAATTTTATTTTGTTTCAGGTAAGTTCCTCTCACACACGCAAGCTCCAAGCCCGCCCAGGTACATAGTCTTCATCTGCAACATAAAGCCGTGACTCCGGCGTCTTATCAACTGTGCCATTTGCTTGCAGACCACATCATCTGACGTCACGCTCGTAAACTTTAATTGCACCGCTTTTACTGCGCTATAAAAACAAGGTGCGCTATTTATAGGCGCGCGACGCCGCGTGACGCCGCGCGGCGCACGCCGGTCGCACGCTCGTCATGCCGTGAGGAGCCCGCGTGCTACGCCCGGCTCATAAATCGTGGGCTCATGCCTTCACATTATTTAACGCCGGTGTCACGCGAGCGCTGCATACCCGACGTCATTTGTCGGCACATTTTTATTTACACGATATAAATAGGTTGCGATATTGCGTAGCGTCGCCCGAGTATGTGATCGCTTTTTGCGATGTTTTGTAAGGAATTTCTTTAGTTTCAAAAGTTTTAAAATTTAAATAAAAAGTGCCTAACTTTAGTTCACGGCATCAATGTAGTCGATGCATGAATTTATTTCTTAAAACTGAAATTTATTTTGTAGTTCGCAATCCAGTGAATAACGATGTTACAGATTACAAAAACAAACTAAAACCAGCCATTGTTTTGCCATTCCATTCTTTACTTCTCACAGAAACAGCAGTAACCACAACAAACATAACTCATTCACAGAACAGTTCTCCATTCAAATTCAATTAAAGCCCTTATTTGTCGAGCGGTGTTCAAACATAATTTCCTAGTTACACCAAAAAATTGCAGTCAACCACACATCCCGCACGCGTCCACTTTCTAACACAGAGTAATAAACCAGCTGGAAAATATAATTAAACCGCGCACTACCAGTGGCGTGGCACATGTTGAAGTGAAGCCTGGCTTGCCCGCCGGCGCCGCCCGCCGCCCCCAGATTTTATTTCAGATAGTCTGTGACATATAGGATGTAACTAATCGTAGGGTTAATTGTGAAAGTTGGCTGACTGCTGGTTATTATGCGGCCAGGACCTGTCACTGCTTACTAACACGCTCGGAATTCAGCGACAATTTTAATAGCAGCTCTGGGTTTAGTTTTTGCGTCTATTTTGTAGGTAACATTGCCAACATTGGGAGTTTATAGTGAAAGTAATTAATCAGTCTAGAAATATTTATCTATAGCGGTGGATAGAAATGTCTATTGAGATATTGAAATGCAAATCTTAAGGCAGTTGTTTAGGACATGGCCCTTTGAAGTTTGGATTAAGAATAATTTCGTACTATGTACTATTCAGCAATATTATTATTACCCTTTGCTGGAGTTGAATAGAAATGGCAAGGTTTTTTGTCAAAGAAGATTAACCACAAGTTGTCAGTGCGAATGAATTTTTGAATCCCATCCCAACGTGTTAACCAGTTACTACATATCGCGTGGCTTTTTATGTGAAAGAGAAAATTAAAGTATTTTGTAAATCCTGCGACAAAATGTGTAAATAGGCTGAGTTATTTCCATGGAATGTTGGCAGCTGTTGCGCGACTGTGGCGCGACGTGGCAGAATGCGGTTATCAAAGAACATAACTTACGTTGTGGTTTTTCATAAAGCTTTAAACTGGTTAAAAAAATACCGTTGTTTTAACACGAACTAAAATGTCATCACGTTTGTGCAATATGGTTCATCGAGATAACACTTCGGGGCTTCCACATGACACGGATGCAGCGACATCTCAGTATTAGACTATTAATCATGCTGGAGACACGCAAACGCGCAACTTCATAAACAATCCACATATATAACGAGTGTCTAACACTGCTCATAAGAACAGTTCACGAACAGGCGTCAAAAACGAAATTGCTTCCGTTGGGCCCGCTGACACCGCTTGATATGTCCCTATAATAACTTCACTGCAAACTGAATTACTACCCACCTTCCCACCTTGGGTGTCGCCACCTTATGTCGGGGCAGTAAGGTTGAATGTCCCGTGCGGGCGGCAGTGGGTCGCGCGACCACAGTTGGCGCTCCTGACAACTGTCGCACTCCACTGGCAGAGTGACAAGCTCAGTTTCGGCTCAGTGTTTTGAAGTTCGGGATTCGAGTTTGTAATAACGAGTAAATATTTTGTCGGGAAGCTGTCAGGAACTGAGCTAGTATTTTGAGATGCTATTCCGGGAACTGGGTTTTCAATTTTAGAACATGATTCACTGCTGCGTTTGAAATGATTCATAGTTTAACTATTTTTCATTTGCTACTTTGAACACAAATAGTTTTTAACAAGGAACAGTGATTCTGATCTTTTATTTGTATTAGCTTGGTACAGATTCCTTTGTTCAGATCCATGTCTCAATTAGACAAGGAGAATTCAAAATATAGTTTGTTTTTTAAACAGTATCAAATAGCACTTGACTTCAATCCCACTTGAAGATGAGCAGTAATGCCGTCGTCGATGGTGAGGCGCACTAGTTTATTTAAGAGCCTATTCACTATAGCTTTAAAGATACCCAAATTATAATCAGACGGTAAGGCTAAAGTGAATACTAGCCTTGAAGACACCCAAATTATAAATATATGCAAAGAAAATCAAACATCAAGTGGAAGGAAAAAAAAGAAAGAAATCCACTTCTCAACCAACCTACGTATGACCACTCGAGCCAGCCAAGCCGGGCTTTCAGGCAATGTTTCAGCATGTCGAGCGCGACGCGAACACAGCCTGTTATCGCGCCACGCAACTCCAACTCAAACGCCAACTGGATTATGAGTATAATGGTGCTCGATGCGATAAGCTACAAACTATTATAACTTAAGCGATACAGCAATCTTTAACGCCTAAGCTCGGTTCACTTTGTCGGCCCATCAGGACAAGTTTGCTGAGGGTAACCAGCATGTCTATAATATATTGACAGAGAGTGAGACAGAGATTTGAAATTTGGGTCAAATAATCAATGAGTACAAAGATTGAGTGTGAGAAAACAGATACATCAAAATCATAGGATCAAGGTCTTAAGGCCTTTGAGGCCATAGGTTTGCTTCTAAAATGAAAGCCCGGGGTCCTGGAACGAAAGGCAAAGAAGAAACATACTAGTGGGTTTTAGTCACTAATAGTCTCACATGCCCTCGGGCTCCGCCCACGAGCGAGAGAAGTAATAAGCAGATTTCCCAATTGAAAAAATATCTAGATGATACCTATAGAGTATATACCTAGACCCAGTGTGAGATGGCAATAGGCTCACCGTAAACAAAGAATTCTCCACTAGATACTTTACCTAGACCGTAATAATCATCGTATAACAAAATAAAAAATTGTGAACGATAAAGAGGAATAAAAAAAGTCGTTATAAAGATGTTGATAATCTTGTAAAGCACTCCAGATAAACAAAAGGACATTAAAAGACAGGTAGTTACTTACGCAACCCAAGAAAAGAGATCAGAAAAAACTTATAATGATAAATACCGTCCTGAAATTGTGTTTACCGCGTACGAAGCGTGAGCTATCTCCAACTTAGATTTATGTGTTGTCGCAACTTCTGCCCAAAGACTTTACATTTCTGAGAGGAATCTGTTTTGAAGCAATCTTCGTCTTGATCTAACCGAGTTTGTTGACGCCTCGCGAACGCTAAGTTATTGAACTGTCTCGGGCGTCATATTCAAGTTTTTTGTGGAAGACGCAGATGGCTATTTCAGGTCGCCCTTATTTTTTTCTCAACTTCTAAATGAATATTGATCAAATACTGGCGAAATATGTAGCCGTCACCAGCGGCGTAGATGGGTGTCTAACGGCTCTGGGGCAAAATATCCTGGGGCCCCTTTTTACGTCTAAAACTCCTTGTGTTAGACTTTAACTAATTAATCTATCACATACCCGCGAAACGAGACACAATAGTAAAACAATAACAGCGCGGTCTCGTAGAACCGGTCGGGGATTCAAACATTAAAACAAGTAGCCATGATAAGTAAAAAAGTAGTGTTGCAAACTATTTTCTTTAGATCTGGAAGGCGCGTCAATTTTTTGCTAGTTCAATAAGAGGTTTACTTATCTGGTGGCCCCCCGCGATTCAGGGCACCGGAGCACTGTCCTGCCAAGCCATTTGGTACCTACGCCAATGGCCGCCACTCTCATCATAGATAGACAAGTTAATGTACAAACTTTTCCTGTAGCCACTAATAAACTTTCAACCTTAACGACATTACTTAACCACACTCAAAGCGATGCCAACGACTCGAACTCAAAATAACTTACATCAACTCTTAAAATTCCATGAATAAATAAGTTATTTTCAACACAGTCTGATAAAAGTTAAAATTGAATCCAGCATAATTGCATACATCGTCGCTCGCTAGGCACGCACGCCCCTCGAGCCTATTCAATTTGATTATTTTCTAAAGCAATTTCAGCTGCGATATCGCGGTGTCAAGCAAACTGTCTCGGATCACGAATGCATTTCTATTCGTGAGAACATGTCGTTACGAAATACAGATTATATTTTTACAGTGTATGACGGCATAGTAGTTTTATGTAGAACACAAGGTGGGGTAGCTACTCTTATCTCTTAGCTATAAAGTTATTTACACGGTAAAATAGCTACACCTAGAGTTGTCTTCATGTGGGTAATTTTTTACTTCACGCTATTACATGAATACAAAAATGTTCGAGTATTATTGCCGCTAAGTGCTGTAACATCAAGATCACGACTGTGCATTAATGTGACATGTTATTAGCATATCATCTACATACACTTAACCTATGGCTAGGTTGTTGATGCTAAGCTTAATCCATTGTTGGTAGTATTATCAAATTAGCCGGATCATATTCAGCTAACTTGCACTAAGCAAAGTTGCAAGAAAGCGGTTCTAGCGACACTCGTAGCTAGTAACGTCATGGTTGTTTTGCGCTCACTTGAGCGAGAATTCACGGGACATTACTGCCGCTGAGGAACTCAATTTTCAACGTAGACAAAAGTGAAGTGTCACGAACAAAGCCAGTGACAATGCAAAAAGTAGGAATGCAGCTCTCTCAGCTCAATGGAGACACAAAGAAAATTGTACAGTAAAATGTTCAGTCAATTTGCGCGCTGCAGGCCGCTGGCCCCGGCTGATTGATTCGATCTCGCGCCCTTTGCATGCGGGTTTTTGTTCATGTTTTTATGAGATCATCTGTTTTCTCTTTGATTGATCGGTAATTAACAAAGGGAGCTTTGCTTGTCAAGTGCTCACAAAAACTGATTATTGGGAGCTAACGATATTTAAAGGATCTCTTGACCTCAGATATTAGTCTGTCTCCTTAAAAAGAAATATTATAATTCTAAGAACTGCTTACATTTTCTGCATAAAATGTGTAATGTTAGCTAGCATGTTGTCCAGGTCAAGAGGTGCTTAGTGCAAGATCATTTTCTCGGCGGGATGGTGGAGAGGCTATTAATAGCCTGTTACACTCGTGTTAAGTAACCAAAGGACCTTCTAGATTGTCATTAGTTCCAGGTGCTCGAGCTCGCTGTAGCTTCTATACAATTTTAAGTTAGCTATTGTGTAATAATTTTATTTTTGAAACAATTGTTTAAAACATAAAGCAAAAACATCATCCCAATATTTACTACAGTTTATATTTACAATATTTATTTACAGTATACTAAAAAACTAAACTAATTGAACTAACTAAAAACTAACTAAAGTATGGCGTCAAAAAACTCTTCCACATCGCTGTCGACCGGTAATAAGCCCAAAAGACTGGCGGCATTGCCACGCTGTATGGCAATGTTTATCTTCTGTCCGTGGTAAAACCAGCCCAGCATATTTCGTTGTTAAAATCATGGATGGATGCGAGACGCACAGGACTGTACCTTGTGGCAACGCTTGGGGTCCTTTGCCTATGTCGAGCCGCGGACGTCTTTCGGCTGAAATAATGATGAATAAAATTATAATAAAGCCATCATCACCAGAGTTTCATATATTATTTTTGATTTTCGTCTATACATTCGTGTAAGCCAAACAGTTACATTTAAATCCATCAATCAAAATTTAAAAACAACAAACATCATATATTGAGTAGGTATGTTTATCACATAAAATTTTATTAGCACGTTTTTCTGTAAAAAGATACCAAAATTCATCCCAATTCAATTCAAAAATGTTTTATAATTAATAAACCTATACTTATTAACGACATATTCTGACGAGTCGTCAAGCTTTAGTCCTAAAGTATTTTTATTAGAACAATGTAGGCAGCCAGGCAGTGACGTCACAGCGTTATAATGAAGATGTGGGTCACAAGGTGTTGCGTGCCCGTTCTGTCGTCAATCAGCTATGATCTTAACGAGCGCGATGCCATCGGCGATGTGTGGCGAGTGCTGGTGCATGGTGGTGCATTGCGGTGCATGGTGTGCTGTTAACATCGATACTGTTGCGTAGGTTTTATGGCGAGTTTGCCTATCAACGGTATGTGCTTTTACTAAGCGAGTTATTGACTACGATTTTCGTTCCAATTGCATAAAATTATTCTGATTGGTGAAGATGCCATTATTTTGTATGTGGGAAGTCTTCAGACTTTAACTGACCAAAACTTAAATCACTGGTGAGAATCTGCGTCAAACAGAATGTGAGGACACCACGACGCCACTTTAGCTATTTTTCAAAGAAGGCAGTAAGACGCCACAACCGTGACGTACCTATAATAAACAGTGGTTGTGACGCTAAATCTTTATACGACGTTGGTTTTCGATATGTAACTCTCGTTTTGGATTGTAAAACCTTACCATTTATATCTGTGGATATTGCCTAATGGTTTGTTTGAACCAAACATATTTGTACAGTTTGTAAATACTACAAGACTTCATTCGTTTCATATTTCGGTCCAAAGCAAGCGTTTGATTGAAAATCCTAGTTTGTGTTATCTCTAACTTTGGTCGGTACTGCTGAAGACCTAATCAAATATTGGCAAAGCATGTTTCTGTTAGGAGCATAAGATAAAGGTGTTCGCCTGTCAGACGCAACACTGCGCGTAATTAGTTCATTGTTCGCTTGAAGTAGTAGTTTCCAACTATTGATACGGCCGTAGGTACGGGGTCCCTCAGGGCACCTACCTAGGCGTCAACTTACTTAAACTTGTTCTTTGTTAAGGTATACCTAACCTAAGTTCTGACGTAGTAATCATAAAGTTTAAACTTAGAATATTATTATATGCCTTGTTTTTATAAAATTGCTTTCGTAGATCAAAGCAGTTTCTAGCAAAACGATTTACTTGGATTTTAAACATCAATGGATGGGGTGGCATGAATAATTTGATTCGTTTACCGATGAAAACTTGAAGAAAATGCACGGGAGTGGAATCGCTTGACATAAATTAAATGAATAATTTCTGATAGGTTTTAAGGCTATCGTAGAACGACGAGACATAACTAGACGACAACTGTACGAAAACACTTTTTAAAGTAAATTCTTTTAGAGGTCTAAAATTTCAAAACGGCATTTATAAGAAAAAATCATGTCCAATATTAGGGACCTAGTAGAGCATTTCTAAATAATTCCTAAATGTGGATTTTTTCACAAATTCTCTAGAAGATCAAGAATCAACCATCATATATTTATATGATGGTTATCCATCAAAGTATCACGATCAACACAGCGATATTGACCAACATGTTGAGGAGAGTGGGTGCATCGGGCCCATTTCCCGTGGACATGATCCGCGCGGCCCCTCTCTCCCCGCCGCTGTGACAACACGGCAAGAATACATGTTAGAGCTATCGGTAGTAGGGTTAAAACTGAGAAGGGATTAGAACTAGTAGATTATTATAAAACAGGCGTCAATGAAAGGTTACCAGGAATACTAGTATGGAAACTAATAGTACAAAATTAAATGCAGTAAAACTAACAATCGACCTGAATTGACTGATTGGCCAATGGCCACATTCTCCAAATTTATAGGAGTCACTTTTTTATCGAATACCTTCAAATAACTTTTCCAGCTCTAGTTGAAGCGGGTGCTTTCAGATGCCATTTTTTATAGTGTTGCAGTAACCCCTTTGAATATATCCGCAGCTCTGGCAGCCGTCAGCCCTAACTAGCCACGTCAATATTGCTAATATCTGTTTGAGGCGCGTGTGGACCACAACTCGCCGTCATCCCGGGCTCCTAAATGGACAGCTGAACGGCGAGCTACGCCATGGCTTGCCATCTGTAAACCCAGATTTATATCTAAGATGGTGCTGGAGGCAAACTGGAACGCTTTTCACACTAACGCTTCTATCCTGAAAATGTTCTGCATCAAATACGCGTTACACTATCAACAATTGTATCACTGTACCACAGTTGAGATGGGTGGGATCACAGTCAAGCAAATGTTTATATGATTAAAAAAACCACTGTAATTCTTGTATAATAGGACAGTCTACATTATATTCGTATTGTTATGTTATTATTACTTTAGTATCCTTCTCTCGATAATACAATGTTTGTTAACCCTATCCATGTATCCGCGGTCTGTTAGTACAGCGGATGACATCTCCTGAAGTGGTCCCTGATTGGCCGAGCTCACTGCTGACTGCACTTATTGGCTATTCGTGTATTCTGCACTGAAACTCCAGCTTTCCGGTCCATTTCTGTAGATAACGGTGAACATGAAGTGGATTGCATAAAAGATTGGAAGTGTATCTTCGATACGCTTGCTTGGTATGTTCAGAGTAGTTTAAAATTTTATCGGATGTAAGGAAGGAAATGGTGTTCACATAATTTCATGGTTTAATAAACAAATATTATACGCATAAAAAATTATTGCTTCTCTAGCCAGATTTATCAATAAATATACTGAAACTAACATCAACATTGATAGAAAAGTAATCAAGATGTAATCATTTTCAAACAAATACATCTGTCTCTCTCGCCAAGACCCCGATTTCTAATGCGTTACAGGCGTGACATGAATATGACTTTTGACGTCAGAAGTCTACGAATATGTCAAACTTGTCTTTCTTATTAGCTGCTTTAAAGTATTTTATTGAATTTATAACTTATTTGATAAAGAAGACATTTTCAAATCAAATCAAATCAAAATATTTATTTGCTAGAATATGGTACAAAAGGTGTTACAATACATTTGTTTCAGCATATCCTGCCATCTGTTCTGTGGTCAGTGTTGTCAATAACTATAACTTACAAATTATACATTCTATTGACTTGTCTTCTAAATAGTCCTTAACAGTATAATATCTTTTAAATAACAACAGATTAAAAATATTTTTTTTAAACATTCTTGTATATTTATTTGTTAGAGCCAATTTTTTTTTATTTAGCTTATTCTCATATGAGTAGAGACAAGATAAATATAACATTGTCATTAAGATATCCCGTATATCATTAATATTATCTACGACACAAATGCTAACAATAACATACAATAGAAAAGCGAAACAATTTGACTGCGTATAATGTTCAATCATTTACTTATTACGTCCCGGAAGTTTGACGCCGGAAGCGCCGCCATGACAGCCCCGTCATGACAATGCGACGTGACTTGACAACAGTCAATGTTTGGTTCGAATGTTTATTAATGTGTATAGGAAACTAAGTCAATTATTGCTACAAATCGTGTTATTGCCCCTTGTGGGTTGTATCTATGAATTCTAACCCAATTAAGTAGACATGTTTGGTAGATAAATAATTATGAAGACATCCGTCGAAAACAATAATTTTGACAAACCCAGTATTATAATAAAATCTTTCAGAGAGACGAAACTAAAGGCACAGCTAAAACTACAAGGATTAGAAGCGTGAAATTTTGCACAAGGTTTCCTTTTATAACGTAGACAGGCACTGATAAAGGAATTTTGGAAATTCAGGGATTTGATTTTGGAAATGGGGGTTTAAAGTGTGTATGGGGAAACTCTTTGATGCAGGTGAAGCCGTTGGCAGAAACTAGTCTAAAATATACCAGTAGCTGATAAGTAGTATCGTAAATATAACGGATTTTTTTTAAAACAATTTTAAAACTTTTAAATTCTTTGGTGCAGCCACCAAATAGTACCTGCGGTCACATCAATGACTTTCCATGATATTGCTATTTTAATATAAAATTGTTGGAGACTACCTGTTGTCAGTAAGGTATCCAAAATATTAAAATGGCGGCAGGTTTGCGGGTCTGCCATACATTAGCCTGCTTATTATGCCTGCCTACATAAACCCGACTACTTGTATTAAGCAGAACCGTATGTTAAGAGTTCTCACAATTTTATAATATACATTGTTTTTGTTTACTTTTGGACGACGTTTTTTTAACTGCACTTATGTATTTTATTATTCCAAGTCAGCTCAGCCTCTAGCTTAGGGCTTTCAGATGATGTAGGCTTCTATATCGGACGAACTCAGTAGTTAAATATTACAAACTAATAATTGATCTCTATCACTTTACATGCATCATGCAATACCTAGTCTACCTATTCCATGTACAACAGAACTGGTCCCTTGTGGATCCTACTAAAAATAATGTAGACGAAAGAGACCAATTGGCAATTCCATACAATAGGAATGAAGGGGCAAGGTTATGTTATATCCTTTGTTAACGACGACTGAGGACCTGGTCCGTTCGTCTCGTGAGTTCCAAGAGGCTCCCTCAATACCTCATTGTCGTAAGCATGCCAATTTATGTTAGCAAACAATTTTCCAGAGAGAGAACAAATGAGCGAAAATTCGGCGTTTCTTTCTTTCCTGCCTCAATTAATTTTCTTCTTATATATGTAGCTATATTTATTTAACCTTCAGTTACTTTTGTCGTACAATTTATGCCTTCGTCTTAATAAATTGTGTGTTTTGTTGCCTAAAATATAAATCACAAAAACATTTTTGAATTTACTTTTCTTTGCTATTACATTACGCAACTATACACTCAACTGAAATACCCATACATAACAGCTACTAATACCGCCATTTTCTTTCAGTAAACGTTTCGATCGTGCGACAAAGCGACAATAGAAAAGGATCATAAAATTGAGCGACATACACTTTTATTTGACTACCCGCAAAACGTGTCAAGGTCTCCGGGTATAAAAGTGCAGTGTTATTATAGTGTGTCGTAACAAATTCGGTATCTAACGCGGTCGTAAAATGGCCATGTTATTGGAACCGCCATGCCCATACTCGTAAGACTAGCATCTGAACTTTGACAGTTATACGAGTGAAGTTTCTTTATGGCACGAGTGACGTATGTGTGTGCTTGCTGGCTTGTTTTGAATGAGTTTTCGAAATTACCTTCGTTATATATCTTTTTTGTTCTTTGGTGGTGTTCCTAGTTACCGCGGGTATACGAGGGTCAGATAAAGTGGCTTCTGATTTAGTTTGTTCGGTAGTTAAAGAAAAGTTTAATGGTGTTGCACAAAATTTGACTTTAGTGCTACCACATTAAAATGCTGAAACCTTTTTTGACCTCGCTTATACCTACTAAGCGAATGGTCAAACAAAGACAGTATTTTAAGAAGAGTAAAACGGATAAAAAAGTCTATAGACATTTTTTTTTCTGGTAGGGGAATCATCAGAATGACTTCTCTCGCTCTTAGGCGGACCTGGAGGGCGTGTCAGACTCTTACTGACTAAACCCCTACCCCGTTCCTTCGTTGCCTTTGATCTAGGGGGACTCGGTGTCAACCTTTCGGAATACCACGTGTTCCCCCAGAGGCTTCGGCCCTACCGGGCCCCTACAGTTTGCTGACATCTCCTTGAGGCGCGCGTGGAACAGAACGCGCCGTTGACGACTGGGCTCGGTCCAGGTTATTTCCAGACTGCCGGACAGCGAGCTACCCAGTGCTCGCCGTCCGCGAACGCGCGCCTACGGTGATCGGAAATCGGGATCGGGATCTCGGCGGCGGCGGCGTGAGGACCGTTCCCTCACGCGCTCGCGGTCAGCAGCCTCCTTCACGAGCATTACTGCTTCGCAGAAGGAGGCGACCGCATGCCACCCCTCCTCGCTCCGGATCATGGCCTAAGTCCAAAGACATGTGTATTTATAGAGCAAGGGCAGAGGTAATGTTTGAAAGAGTCACTGGAGTCTTGGAAGAAGGATTTCAGCCAGTAAAAGTATGTTACTACCGACCTACTCACGACCGATATCTTACAAATTTATCAAATGATTTTCTCATATCTAAGTAGAAATATTATTTTTCCATTACCTAAAATACGTTAAGTACCTTGTGTAACTTGCGCTCCTACAGTCACATTCCTATGTATGAGAATATCAGTGGCTATCAACTTATTCAATCAATCAGAGCACTTCCAATTGATTACCTAACATTTTTACTCCACCACTGCCTGCAAGCCTGGTAGATCAGTTACTAAGACAATCACTGCGGCAGTGACCAGGACGGCAGATTCCTCCGGGCAGATTTATGACAAGCCATGTGAATTCATGAGGCTGGCTTGTGCATTATGTGATTGCTTGCATTACTCCTGACTACTTGTGTGTGTACAACTTCGCCCTCTTAGTCTAATACATAGCAACCATACACTTTTGGGAATAAAATATGTCTGCCACAAAAGCTTAGACCGTGCTAGCGAATCAATCAACTAAATTAAGTTTATTATGATAAAAAAAAATTCCAATATTTACGAGAAGAAAGTTTCTATTCAAAACTGAAAACAAAAAAAATACAAAATATAAAACCAACTTCAAAAACAAACTAAAAATACAAACTAACATAAATTATAAGTTGGTTATATTTTTTCGTAATAAAGTTTATTTTTAATTTTTTGGTTGTGTATTTCACAGTTAAACTAAATACTGAGCCAGTTCTCTGATTAAGTAACTTTTTTATGGTGGAAAATCGTTAAATAACTTCTAACACTCTAGGGTAAAGCGAGATGTCACACTTTTACTGAATATCCATGTTCCTAGTAATGGAATTACAACAGAGTTGTAACAACATCTAAACAAAAGCAAAATGATTCATCAATATTACTTCGTAAATCAAAGATATCCGCGAATATTAATAGCCCTAATAACATGTAATTTTAATATAACTGATGAACTTTATAGCGTATTGGCGAAATGTTATGTTACGAAATGGCGTAAATGATATCGAAAAGATTTTCTATCATTTTTAAAGAGTTCCATGGTCTATCTCCGTAGTTTTTCATCAGATCTTCACCAAACTTTAATGAAACCACCTTTTTTCGGTAGAGGAATAATCAGAATGACTTCTCCTACTCTTGGGCTGAGCGGGAGGGCGTGTCAGTCTCTTACTGACTAACCCCCACCCGATCCTTCGTTGCCTTCGATCTGAGGGACACGGTGACAACCTTTCGGATTTTCCATGTTCCCCAGAGGCTTCGGCCCTACCGGGCCCCTACAGTTAATGGAACCACCTGACAGACAAACTCTCTGAACAAAAACTTTCATCGTCAAAATTGGTTTACATTAGGCAAAGATATCGCTGAACAAGACACCATTTTTTTTTGACGAATTGAGATCCTCCTCTGTTTTTTTGAAAGTCGGTTAAAGAGGAAACTCCAGCTTTATCTCTCTGCAAGCTATAAACAGGACAGCATCGTCACCATAAATTATACTAAAACACAAGCAAAAACACGTTTTAATAACCTTCTGTATTCATAGACCATAAACAAGTATGGCGGCAGAACAAACTTTTAACGAGCGGTCGAGGGGGTAAGGCTGGCGATACATGCAGCTCATTTGCATGTGCCCGCGACCCCCGCCGTGTGACTCCGCTTAATACGCAGTACTTATGCCCCGTCTTATGGTATCAGGCACGGTTCAGGGTACTTGGATCCTTTAAGGATGACGAAAATTGATGTTGTTTATTTTTAATGGAGGGAAAACGAGCGAAAATTTTAATGTTTTTTTTCGTTGAAAAAGTTTTTTGCTTTATGTTATCTGTTTGAAAAGATGTTATGGACATGTGATGAGATGTAGCAAAGACCATGTGGTAAAAACAGCCTAAAATTTATCCAAAAAGAAAAGAGAGGGAGAGGCCGCCCACCATTAACCTGGTGGTCTAATATTGGAGAGACCTCAAGAAAGCCCAATTACCAAAATCGATAACCCAGGACAGACTGTCCCGGCGCAGAATTGTGAGGAGATCAGACCCCAGATAATGGGAGCAGAGACGGATGAAGAAGAAGATTATCTGGTTGAAAACATAATTATAAACTTACGAGTTATTCCACCAAAATACTACTACTATCGGTGGTTGTCTGTACACTACCACCTTTCCTTATGTCGTGATTACTTTGTCTTCTTTTTTCGCATAAGACCAGGAAGAACCTGCCAATCCATTTCTCGGAAACTGCATGTAAACACGCAAGAACATCAGTATGTTAAGTTAATCCAAAGAATTTCCCGACACAGAGTCTTAGCAAGGAATAAAGAGGTCGGCGACTCCACGTCGTTAAGTATCCAACTACATAGTTACACATAACTTGTAAACTTGTAACACGTTAGTCACATACATAGTTACCTAATTACCCAGAAAGTTGCGACTTCTGCCGCTAGGGGGCGCGCCTCAAAGGCTTCGTGCGGCTTCGAGCGGCTTCCAGCGAGCTCGCCAGAAGTTCCACTCAAAGCCGGCGACTTCCGCCATTCTGATGTTTATTCATTAAGAATTAAATTAGGTTTACCAAGCTGTATTTTTATCATCATAAATTTTATTACATGTGTTTTTTTATGTGCAAACATTAATTTTGCGGAGGCGTAAAAAGGTTATGTATCTTTGCCAAGTTCTCAAGGCGTGGGTGGTACGTAAATAACTTTAATATTTCTTCGGCTACAGTTTTTAAGGCTTTAGTAGAAAAGTATGAGGTTTTACTGTCTACAGTACATTCGTTTTGTACTTTGTGGTAATTATTGTGTAATTAAGTGCGCAATTTGCTGAAAGATATTGCTTCAGTTTTATGGGAATAGCACAGTAGGTTTCTAACCATTGGAGCACTTTTGTACAAAAATACTCAAACGCACAACAATAATAATGACAGCGGAACGTGACCAGTCTCCAATAGCTACCCACCATAAAAATTAACAGTAAACATCCATACAATATTTCGTAAAAATATTCACGGAGAGCGTACCAATTCCAGCAGTAAGTGTAACAGCTCTCGTATCGGACGGTAGTACGCAAATACGCGGCTTCAAATAAAAACGACATACCCAATAAAAAGTAAAGGGCGGTAAAATAAAAGGTAAATTCGACGGCCTCGCCTTTCGCGTACTTGCGTAATTTTATTTCTAATGCGGTAAAATGTGATGGCGAAGTGAATGAGATATACTGTGCTGTACACAAACTCTTGATGAATTCTGACAGCCTGGTACCTCCAAATATATAGCGGTGGAACTTTGACCTTGCAATGTAATCATCATCTTAGGCAGCCTTATTCTTTCAACTTACCTCTCAACGTAAGCCTTCTCCTCTGCTTCTATCTGACTTGCTATCCTCCTTTCTTTTATTATCTCCTGGTACATTTAGTAATCCTATATCCTAGACTATTCTAATTCGCTCTTATGATACAATTATGGCTAACTAATATCAGATATCCCGCCATTTTCCTTTGCAAAATTCGAGGTAAGGTAACTTAGTACATTACTACGAATTCCTAGATTATATCCTATACTAATTCAATTCGGGTAATTTACTTCTGTATATTAGTTCTCTTCATACTATGTGACTAGCTGCATATGTATGTGAGCTATGTATGTATATACATAGCTCACATACATATGCAGCTAGACATACTATATAATTCAGTATAATATTACCACCTTGATGAGGACTTGATTAGGACTTCCACGTAACTGGAAACTATCAGGATTATTTGGTGATGCACATAGTTGTGGGTTTTAATACCGTTCTTTGGCAAAGAACTGCGTCTATGCTGTGTGCAGAATGCGAGGGAGCTTTCATGACATTCTGAAAGTGAGCATCGCAGCACATTAGGCACAAAAAATATTATCTTAGTATGTATTGTGTCTGTGACTAACATAGCTTATAGGTGGTCTGTACGTTACTGATATCAATTTAGACCAAGATGAATTAAAGTTGTTTTTATCAACGCAATAAGCGTTTAGTCTTTCGCTATTTGTGTTAACCTCTTTTAAGGGAAAGCAGTGCCAGTTTTGGTGCAATAATATGTTGTGTAGATACCACTTTATCCCCATTCTACAAGGTTAATGCAGCGCTAAACCCTCAGCCCATTTGAAAAGGGCCTTGAATATAAGATTTTCAGACAATTGGGTTAATAGAATAGCTCTGTTGCAAGTTGCATGCCAGACTAGTGTATCGAATGTACACGGAGTTCATAGGATGCGAGGAGCGTGCAACAAAATGGGGAACGATTTTGTCTGTTTAACGCGCGAAAGATACGGCGGGATATTCTGATCAGCGCGGATAAAACTACGAGATCACGCGGAATTTTAAAATGTTTTGTTTTTTCTGTAGTCAGGTATTGTTGTTTGTAAACCGGGCTAATGGAGGTAGTTCTTTTAGGACGGCTTAGTGAGAAAAATCGCAGCGTACAATCCGAGACGTAAACCTTATATTTCTTTTATGTCTATGTAAAGTGCTCGTTAGATTGTGCTCTTTTTTAAAAAACTGGGAAGCTCGTAAATAAAAAAGGGGGCAAAAGACCGTATCCAATGGGAGTTTTGTATAATTAGCTTGGACGTTGTGGCCAGATGACCAAGACGCTTAACACAAGGACTAGGTTCGAGATAGCTCGAGATAAGAATACTTGGAAGGATTGGGGGAGGCCTTAACAAAGCAGTAGAAACGAGAAATATTGTTGTGTACCTACTCGTATGTAATGTGTTATTAATATAGAGTTCGTAATCGTTTCACTGCGGGAGTACTGGGTCTGCAGCCAAAACCTTAAAAAAAACAGCTCTATAAACCTCCCTCTCGATATCACATAACATTATTATGATAACAACATAATAAGTCCATCAAAAGCCTCCAGCGAAGTATATACAGTTAAACCTGCAAGATCAGAGAAATAAAATGTGTGACGCAACGCCTCGCCCGCGGCATACGCTTATCAGCCGGCGCCGCCCGCCTTATGCACCCATAAACATGCGGCAATCATAAAAATAACTTAGCCGCCCGACTTCGAACACTTACACTTGAAAAATATGCTTTTTTGTATACGAAAAGGGTTAGGGTACAAGGATTTATCGAGTGTCCAAAATGTTATGTGGTTGGGACGGCGTGGGCGTGGATTCTATGCTTTAAAAGGTTCTTGAATAATTTGGGCTTGTGTCCAAATGAAACGTAGAATTGAAAGCGCTTTGAATGTACAGGTACAGAATGGTAAGCACTTGCCTTTCTGCTGGAAATATTGAAATAGTTTTTTTCTATGGCAATTTTATGAACTTTTTGGTTACGTGAAATTGTCGGCTACACTATTCTGTAAAATGTCACTATCAAGTTCACTTCACCTGTGTCATTGTGAATTTTATCTGTTATCATTCACTTCACATTAATGTCAGTGTTAACAGCGAATTCTGAGTTTTGACAAAACAGTGTTATGTTACTAAACTGTTAATTCTCGCTAAATACTCTTCAGCGTTTGACGGCTTATTAACAGTTCGCACGTGTTATTGGTAAAATTGTGGTGGGCCCTTCCACAAATGCCATTAATCAAGAAAACAGTGCTCTTCCTGTAATCGTACTGAAACAATTTGCCTGCCGCTGCCTTTTTGTCCGATTATAATGTGGGTGTTTTCAAGGAGTAAATAGGCTTTTAATAAACTACTTTGCCTTACTATCAACGATTATATCACTGCTTATACATATAACTGATTATTATGCATATCCTATAAATAAACCTCTGAAATTCAGGTTCTTTTCATCAGTCCAGCTGCTTAGTGCATAAACTTATCCACTTACATACTCTTATGTCTATATGTACTTTTATTTAGATATACGAAACCACACCCATGTATTGTGTAATGCAACAGTATAAAGTGGGGTCCACACGGCATTATTTACAACTCGTCTCGTTCGTTTTGGGCGAGTGCGGCAAACGGCTCGGTACACACATTCGTCACCATCTAATGGGCGCATTATCGACGCGCCGCGGCGGTCAGACCCTGGCCTAACCCCAGAATCATCATTAACCTATATATATGTCCACAGATCTCCTGAATTTATGGGTAGACTGGTAATTTTTAGGTATTTTGATGATGAGGTGTGCACTGTTTTAAAAGTTTCCTATTTGATGCTGTGTGACAAGCGGAAACAGCAAATATTTGGTCCTGAAAAGAGTTTTATCTGCAATTCTGTCTTGATTATATATCAAGGAAAGGTTTTATAGTACGGTACACAATGTGACGTTGAGAACCGAATGCTACCTTTTATTGTGATATGTAAACAATTGCGAATTTAGTTCAAAGCGCAAACAATACTTAATTATATTTCTCATCCTAAAAGATTGGGTGGTGGTTACTACAATCGGTCAATCACGAGCCTATCAATAATAATAACCTTTGGACGTAGATATACAATTATTATTTTTGATGCTAAAAATTCTTATGTTCTTTTGTAATCATTTATTGTAATTTTTTTTTATTTTGACAGTGGACCATAACCTCCCACTTGCGCTCGCGCGTCCCAACATTTATCTACGTCTTAAAAGTATTCGGGCGTTTGTCAGTTCTTAATTTATTTCTACTATTTGTGTAAAAGTTTTGTTACTATTTTGGTGTACAATATTTTATTCGTTGAATGTTTCTGTTTTTTTATTTGTATTTACCCGTAGGTACCTACTGAATACATAAATTCTCGGTTTTTGTGTAAATTATATTTTTTATGTATTTTGTTTAGTTTGTGTTCAGAATAATGCCTGTGGTGTCACACACGTTATCAAAATAACACCACTTTTTTATTTTTTTAAATAATATCACACGTTATGTTTGTTTAGAATTGCATTTTTACCTTGTTAGTTAATTAGTTTGTAAGTTATTATTGTTACTAAGGCCTGATTTTTCAATAGTCCGTTAAAATTATGAAAAAAATATTAATATTTAAACACATTAAGCTTGGTACCACATAGTCCGAGGAACCCTCGGACTATGTTGGTAACTTTGGTTTTCCAGTAGAAATCTTCATTTCTGATGCGATTACGCAAATAAACTCTGAGCATAGCCTTTTCATTGCCCCGTGGGTGACATTGCTTGCAGAACAGTCGACAGGGTCGAAAGATTCTGATGAATGACCGCGTACAAAAAGTCGTGGCTTTGGAAGGGCTCTCGCAAGTTGCACCGTTGAATTGGTGAGGGTCATAGGAATTCGATGGAAGCGAGGCGTATAAGACCGGTCGCCTTGTTAATATGCCGTCTACCGGCTGAGACGATGATGATGATGATGACAACAAGTAGTAGATTGAGACAAAGTCTTATTCCAGAATATATCTCTCAACTAAATAGATGATACACTCATTAAACCAGTTGGTAACGTTTATAATTTCCACAAACATCACGGAAACGTTGTACAAAGTAATTTGATACAGTTTACAGCGCAAACATAGTTGTATTCACATTAAGTCGCGGAGACCAGCGTACGCTCCGCTATGCCACAGTATAAATACCAAACAGTATGGAAACCAAGCCTACTGGACAAAATAATTACCTACGCTCCATTGAAGCAATAGGTCGTCACTTTTAATGTTTTAGATATTGTTCTTTTTTATGCGAAAAAAAAAATGTGTTCTGTAGTGATCAATTAATAAAATAAACATAAATAAATACATTTATTCTTTATAAATTACAAATTATTTACTGAAAAACTCTCATTCTTATCTATAAAAATCAGAAAAAAGTTTCCACAACTATAGCACCGGCTTAGATGGAGCCGAGTTCAAACAGCTGTATACTACGCTATCTGCTCGTGGTATTTTTAAAAAGATCGCAACAATAAACTTGGCTGCTTAACACTCAATACTGACGGCACCGCGACATGCCCAGGCGTCTCGTCGATGAGCATATCTGTGTGAGTGTGCCATTTCGAACGTTCGTCAGTAGTTTTCATACTGTTCTATTATTTATACTGTGACTATGTACCTCATAAATAATGTTTGTTAGCTAGCTATCCAATTCATTCACTTCACAATGGAAATGTCCTATCTTTTCTCTGCGTGGAGCCTTTTTAAAGTCAACTAGTGTTTGTGTAATAACACTAAGATTTCTATTATACTCGTACCTGCTCTTTATAGTAAGTGACTTTGTAAGGCAACTTTATGATTTTCTAGTAGCTTGCACTTTGACTTTGTTTCGTATCTACGTGCGAAAATGTTTACTGGTTTAGAGATATTCGTAACAGAGTGTAAAGTTTCGCAAACCTCCGTTGAAAAGGGAGAATTCTCCGACCAGATTAATTTTCTGGTCTGATCTGAGCAACTGCCCATTGATGATTTGGGGCTGTTGTGTGTATTTAAATTACGCGGAGAAGTCTAATTGCGCGAAACAGGATTTCGTAGTTTACTTGATATATGGCGCCATAGACATCGATACACTGTCAATTTACCCTTCACGCTTAGAAAACGATAATGTCTTACTTGTATTTGTACAGACTAGCTTCTGCTAGCGACTTCACCAGCGTGAAAGTAGGTTTTTTCATACAAACTATGAACTCCAATTTTATCCCCTTAGGGGGTAAATTTGTAAAATCGTTTCTTATTATTTGTATACAACATAAATTAACCTACCTGTAAAATTTTAGCTTTCAAGGTTTAAGGGGTTCGGCTGGACGTTGATGAGTCAGGAGGGTATTATAATATACAGATTACACAACATAGGTAAAATAGTTTAGTACGGCCATTTTTCTCAGGATTGTTGCTGAATTATACATTTTCAATTCATCAGTGTACATACCTAGTGAAATCCCCCCCACACACTCTCCCCAAAGTAGTTTCAGGAAAGTGCTCATTTCGCGACACGGACGCACGAAGCGTGACATATAATCGGCTCGGCAATTAGCCGGCACTGACACGTTTTAGATGCGTAGAGAAGGCTCAATTTTCATAAAAAGCTTCTTGATAAGAAGTACTTCAAGACAAAGATATACCATTTATCTTTTGACTTTTATCTTACCTAATCTTAAGCGATAATGTGGTCGACGATGAACCACGTTTACTTAGAAGAATTCTATTTGACTTAAAGACCTTAGGTTGTAGCTATTAGGTCTATTCGCCTAAAATCACAACTTCAGGTGAATTGTGCAATTAGTACCTAGTAGTAGTAGTATTGGCGTCATATTCTGGCGTCGCGTCTTATAGCGGGGAGGTTCGATAATCCTCTGTTAGGTGATGTTGTTCATAGATGTATCATGAACAACCACCTTGTGTTAAAATATATAAATAGGTTGTAAGTTTACTAATATAGGTTTAAATTTTTCTATATTGTTTACTAACCCATATGGATGTCACTTATCAGAATTAAAGATTATTTTATTTTATTTATTTATATCCAATGTAATCTTGTAGCACACAGTTGCTTCGAGAAATTGAATTATTGGCTATGATTTGCACTAAACTCATCTGTGGTATTTAATAACAGTACCATGCTAGTACCCCTGCTTTAGCACAATAGAACCATCAGGAGGGATTGCAGATAACAACAAGTTAAAAAAACTGTGGTTTCTTTACACCTAAACCTACAAATGTCCCTGAGTTTAATCAATTGTCTTCTCCCCACATTAACATTTGTAACGATCTCTTTCCGAAAGCCTTTAATGAAAATTTTACGGAACAACTATAAAATTTTATTGGCTTATATCTCGAAAATTGGTAAAAGGGACAACACGATGAAAATGTCGGTAGTGAGTTGTTAGTGCTACATGAATGTTCAATGAAAATTGGGCCCAAGTTATTTTTAGGAGTGTGGCCCAGATAGTAGAGTACAAGGAAATAGGCCGACACCAATGGAGGCCCCTTACATACTGAATGACCTTTTATTTTTACCTATATACTTATAGACACACATAATAATATACTTGTACATATGTAATTATACACCAAATTAAACATATACGTTTTTACATTAGTAATGAATTCCGTGAAATGCTACTTATCCCTCTTCCTCCCTCTTAATTTTGCTGACATGCTCGACAGGGTCCATATTGATTTTGACAATATTTTTATACCATCTATGTTCATAATATAGAGTTCAATAAAGTATTGAGTAAAATAAAAACGGAGCAATACAGAAAGCAAACAAAAGGTATTTAAATTGGTGTGGCTAAAAATAAAATGTAAAAACACAATCAATAAAATGTCCAACAAAAACAATCATGGAACAGGAATCACATTTTTCTATCGGCAGAACATTTTAATAATCTATCCGCTCATTCCGCATAATTGCCGTCAGTAATAATACACAAAGGAGGATTCGTTAGCGCACATTTCCCGACGAAGCGAAATTTGAAACGATCACAAAAAAACTCTGTTAACAAGCGTCCGGGAATTACGAAGCAAATACAATTTTTCCCTGACGCACAGCGAGCCACGGGTAATTCTGAGAACACCGGGTAGTCCCCGCACTAGCCAGGCCCGGGCGGGTACCTCACTTTTTGCTAAACGTAGTTATTTTTCTGCTCGCGCGGGTGAAAGATGCATGTTTTGTTTGCGGGTAATGCGGTGTGAGATGAAAAATGTGCGCGGTTTAAGAATGTCCTTATTAAAAATGTAACTTCATTTTTTTTCCATGAATTTTATACATCTAACAGTTAGGTGCATAGTTCGTCCGCAACATTAACCTAACACCACACCCAACTAAAATTACACTTACATAATTATATAGGTGGGCACCACAGTGCCTCACTCAAGACGAAAGTCTATGACCAGTGTGTGTTGCTAGTGATGTCACATGGTTCCGAAACGTGTTCGCTTACAATAGGCCTCATAAGAAGGCTTAAAATCACCCAAAGGGCAATGCTCGGATTTCCTTACGAGATCACATCCGAAAAGAAGATATCCGCAAGAGAACCAAGATTATCAACATAGCTCGAAGAATGGCCAAACTTAACTGGCAGTGGATAGGACTCATTGCTCGTAGATCAGAGGGTCGATAGGGACAAAAGAGTCTGAAGTGGCAACCACGTACCGAAAGATGTAGCGTTGGAAGGCCTCTCAAAAAGTGGATCGAGGACCTGGTAAGGGTCGCGGTAATCCGATGGATGCAAGGCGCACAGGACTGGTCGATGTGGTGACGCTTGAGGCAGGTCTTTCGGCTGAATTGATGATGATGATGAGGTGGTTACTGTATTTAATCACTAATGATCCACCAATTGAGAACTGCTGGTTCCACTAATGTCGTCGTAGACGTCTGAAATGTGACAACTTGGGATGGGGTTCTCATCAATTCTGTAGGCAAATATTTGTTGATCTTACTCTCAGTTATTATGACATGATAAAAATTAAAAATATTTTTATTTCAATAATTACTTACTTAACCTGTATCGCATGTTTCTAAGTTCGGCAAGTTGATGTATCAACAGCTAAAGTAGACGTAAGTAGTTGTTAACGAGTAAAATATTAGTTCCATGTGTCATTAAAACACGAACACACACACTTGAACGCAAAAATTTGCCAACGAATTCTTCATTTGACATATTCAAAATTAGCAATTTCGTCACATTATAAGACTTTGCCTATGACTCAGTCCGGCGTGCCAAGCGGCGGTGTACTTGGCCGGCCACTCCCCCCTCGCACCCCCCTCCAATGGCCGCGTGACGCTACCAACACGTTGCTAATGTTGCCAACAGCTTGTCAAACAACCAGTACAGTACATTGAACTATATTATTTTGGGCTTCGGAGTATTTCGCCTTCGGACCTCACAGAATAGGAGAAACAAATTGTTCTCTTTGGTATAAAATAAATTGTAGAAATTGAACAACTTGTGTTACATGGCTAGGAGTCATCGATCTGACTCCTTTGTCTCAAATAGTTGGCTACGTATTTCCATGAACGTTTCAATATAAAACTCTTGATATGAAGTAGATGGGTATAGTTTGCGATGGTTTACGGTTATACGCTATAAAGGCGGGTATGTCACTTTGTCGAGAATATCCCGAGAGTAAACCCCGAACCGAAAACCTCGATGCTCGATTTTTTTTATTCCGCATGGAATATATTTGATAGTTTGCCATTCAGCCTTTGATGTGGTGTTTTTTTTCTAGAATAAACAATTTTTGACCGACTTCATAAAAGACGTTATTTTCACAGATTTTTCGATTAATAGTGGATCGATTTTGAAAATTATTTTTTGATTGGAAGATTTTTCCTTTTTGTTAAATAACAAAGAGATGAAACTAATATAGAAACATCAACTTCCGAAATTAAAGTTATTTTCCACTTTTAAGAGTGTTTTTTTTACATTAAAGTTGGTTGTATTTTTTCCTCACACCATTCGACCTTCCAACAAGAAAGACTCTGTTGACATGTCGTAAGGACTTAAGCAGGTACTAGAGAATATCTCGCACCGTGATGACAAGATAAGCCCTGCTATTTTCGGAAAGGTAATAATATTCAGTTTCAAAAGAATGTTTGATAAAACAAGTGAATTCTGTCGGATGAAATACTAGTCTTTCAATCTGCTCAAAAGATAGGTATTTCATCAACCGCATGCCGAGGAGCCGGCAGTGAATGAGCCCCTTTGTGCAGCATCTCGCCGGGAACCACCACGCTGTAGCAATTTGCACCGCTAAGCAGAATTTGCTGTATTTGAACCCGTTATATATTACTCTTCGATATAAATTGAATTCGCTACTTCGGATGTACAGACCACACAATATCTGGTCATGGAGCTGGTCTTATACCATGATGTAAACAGGGGAAAGCCACTTAAGTTTAATCTGCAGTTTGAGCTACAATGTCTTAATTCATGAATCCCCGACCGGTCCTATGAGACCGCGCTGTTATTATTTTACTATTGTGTCTCGTTTTGTGGGTATGTGATAGGATATTAAAGACTAGCTCTTGACCGTGGTTCCGCACGCGTGCTATAATTATGGCTAATGCCAATCAGTAATAAAAAAACTTTCTAACACTGAAAAATATTTTAGCAATCGGAGATTATCTTCTACAAACAAAAACAAACTTTATCTCTTTATAGATTAGATTTTATTAATCGTGGCGACCGCTTACCATTTATCGTCGGCCTTGGACAACAACAAGGACACGGCGGTGCTCCGCCCAAGCGAGGCACACCTCCACCGTATCATATTCTCCACCGTGTCCTCCAGGTGGTCATCACAATGATGACGGCCGGACTTTTCCGCTGCATGAATTCGATGCAGGAACCTCTCGAACTTAGCGTAACTGGTGAGGACCTGCGTCATGCGGAAGGTAAGGAGTTGAGGATGCTGAGACGTGTTGCCAACCTCATGGCGTGGTGAATACGGCTCATTTCCTCTCCAAGAAAGAAGGCCTGAGTGAATATTATAAGCTTGATTACCCTAGCTTTCCTCCAGGTTGTTAACCTCAAAAATCCTTTACGTAACACCTAACCAATAGTATCAGAAGCAATATAAACAATGTTCTCGCCATAGTTCTCTCACGCACGATTAGCGGCCTCCTGTTGGAGCCGCGCCAGCCGCGGCACTATTACTGACACCCGCGAACTTTGAGCACTTCTGAAGTGTCCGTCAGGAGTAGGTAGATGTATGTCGAGAAAATATTGGATGAGATACCGATTCGTCTCGATGTGTTCGTAGGCGGCAGTGGGAAGGTATGTTTATTTTTATGGAGTGTGTTTATTTAGATTTATCATGAACATATTTACTTAGTAACAAAAACGTGCTGTATCTGATATTGATGTTTTTTTTCACTTTTAGCCTAAATTTAGCTACTAAAAACTAATAGTAATAATAAACAAGTGCAACTAGGATTTCATCACGAAGGGATGCGTACCGCAAAAAAATCACGTTTGTGGCTAAAATAAGTATGGTTGTAAACAAAGTTTGTTACAAAGGCAACAGAGATATATAATCTGTGAAAATTTCAACTGTCTAACTATCACGGTTCAACAGATGGAAAGTCAACAGACAGACAGACTAACGGACAGCGGATTCTTAGTAATAGGATCCTATTTTACCCTTTGGGCACAGAACCCAAAAAAGGTACTAATAACTAAATTCGCTGGTCAAACCTCCAATTTCCCAACACTCATGGTTACCGACATCAATTCGAAAGTAATTAAAGTTCGGACACTATTTATACCCTTATGAACCCCAGTTCCCAAAATTAAGTTAAATTAAGTCAATAATATCGTGTATTTGTTCGCTGTTTGTTCGTGTGTACACGTTCACTCGCGTGGAACGCGTGTGCTAATCAGAACCCTTTCGCCAAGGAGTGGAAATTCTATTAAAACTCACTCGCGTAGTTTTATGGGACGCGAACCCATAACTCGTGAATATGGTTTATGTCCTGCACTTTTTACTTACTCGCTGAAATATTTTTCATGCATGTGTATTAGTACCGCGAACTAGGGGTGGGAAGCATTAGAGTTGGATTTTTTGTTTACATTGGATAGCATTAGAAATACTTCTCCAGCTTTTAGGCAAAGCAAAAGCAAGAGAGCGTGTCAGACTTTTACTGAATAAAACCGACTCCTGTTCTTTCTTTGCCTTCCTTCTAGGTTCTCTTTCATACAACCTAGGGTCCCAATCAGGGTTGACTTACGGAGATACGGGACGCACTGCAGTAGCAGCCCTGAAAATTATATAAGTAGGACAATTGGACAAATGGAAAAGCCCCATAGTGGAGCATTGAAGACGCCTACATACCAGTGTGGAGTAAAACAACTTTTTTTTCTGATAATAATATAACTGATAACTGAGCTATTAATTATAGACTTTTCCGGAAATACATTTACTTTATGAAGATTCTCTAACAGGGTTAATTAATATTCGAGGAAAAATGAAAGCTGATCATAATCTTCTATTATAAAAATATCTAAAGTAATAACGCTCATTTAAAAATATAATTTAGCCTAGGAACGACCTTTTATTTTACGTTTTTCTTGCTCTGTAGTAATCCTTAGTCGCGGTTCGTGTAGTCCACAGTAATTGTGCTCAGTAAAACGCTTTTAAGTACTATAATCCTGATTTATTACTTGTTTATTTTCATAAATTAAAGCACAAAGACTCACACACAGCAGAAGACAGGCGAGTTGGTCGGCCAGTACTTACGCGCGGTATAAATAAAGAGCGGCTTTCCTCACTCGTCAGCTAGTGATGTACTAATTGTGACGGAATTGCATGGCAGATTCTAAACCAAAATCGTTTGCACAGGGTTTCATCGTCTTAACCTATCACATACCCGCAAAACGAGACACAATAATGTCAACTGTTCTGTGGCCTTAATAATATGTCTTTTATGACATAGATGGCGCTAGTATAGTAGTAGGATTGGAAAATATACATATCTCTTTAAAGAACATTACTTTGTTTTTTGCTATTTACAAAATTATTTAATCTTAACACAAAGTCTCCTACGACATTACAAACCTTATAAAGCAAAGCACGTAATAACTGGGATTCGAACTCGGTGGCATAAAATTTACCGATTCCATTAGCCACTAGACCATCGAGTCATTACGCAATGAGTTGAAATTATCCTACTCTTTATTATATTGAAGTTGTTTAGCGACTTTAGCCCGTATCATAAATCTCAAAAGAATTGAGGGTAGTTTAATATTAACTGTATAAAAATTAAATCTTTTTGTTCAATCATAACGTTCATTACAATCTTTGAGTGAGTTTAGTTACGATTGCGTTTAACAAGTTTTTAACATTTATTTTATCATGAGTTCGCGATCAAATATTGATATGGCTACGAGGGCCCAAATAATACCATTGCATAATCAAGACTTAAACGTAAGTAATATTTTAAAGTCACGGTTCGTTATTTATTTTATTATCCACGATTAACGATACACGAAAATAATAAATAATATATTATTATTTCCTTTATAGGTAAAGACTGTCACTTTTGGATAAAGCGGTTTCAAGAAGAGGGTTCGTTGGAACATCGTAGTAGATCTGGTAGAAGACGCCATATTGACTCAGACCAGCGTCAGGTTATGGTGCAAGGTTATGAGGGAAATGGCTTTACACCAACCAGATATTACGCAGAGTTGTTTGATACATCTTTGTGGACGGTGTATCGTGCTCTTTATAGTGAAGGGATTCATTATCATCGACATGCTACTAAGCCATTGCTAACCGAAGCTCATAAAAGAGTACGATTGGAGTTCGCTAAATACAGAAATTTCGACTAGAGCAACGTCATCTTCAGTGATGAAATACTTTCAAATCCAGCACGGGCAAGTTAGGTTGTGGCGTAGGAATAAAACGCGTTATGACAGTGATCACGTTGTGCCTACCTCTGGATCCGGTCGTGTAACAGTGAACATGTGGAAAATGGATGAGTGCTGACCAGGAGAACTTACTGTAATACTCAGTCGTGCAAATAGTGCAAACTACATAGATGTGCTGAATGACGTCATGCTGCCAACCGTGCGGAATTTTTTTTCCTGTAGAAGAAATGCCTGTAGTGATAACGTTCGTGCAAGACCATAAAATTGTCCTATACACCGTTCCATAATTGTGCAAGAGTGTGTAATGTTCAGGGTTCCTGTTAAACCGAATAAAAGACGAACACGGTCAGTACAACCATTTATGCACAAACTCTCAACTAGATTAAGTTTAACAATCAATCCGCATAAAATAAACAAAGAAGCGCAATTCTTGTAACAAAAAGGTTATGTCCGTATGAGTCCGGATCGAACCAGCGGCATGTGTCCGCCAGACCACCGGCTGTGCCTCGAAACCAATCGCTCCGTTATAACTGCGGCGATTATGACGATGACTAGTTTGACAGACGGACATCAAATCTGTTTAGCCAGCAATCGGATATACGGATCATTTCTTGGCCTGTGAGATTACCAGATTTAGGGTCCGTTCACACAGACCGGCTCGGAGACGAGAGCAGATTTTTTGTCAAGTTGAAAATAAAGTTTTAAGTATTTGTAGTAAGGTTTATTTTTGCATGTGCACTGCGCGTTCAAGCATTCTTTATGACAAAACAGTGCACATGCAAAAATAAACCTTACTACAAATAGTTAAAACTCAGTTTTCAACGTGATAAAAAATCTGCTCTCCTCTCCGAGCCGGTCTGTGTGAACAGACCCTTAAACCCCATTGAAAGTTTATGGGGCGTTATAGTTCAAAGGTGGGACAATAGGAACGAAAGGACTTAGGAATCACTGACTTTACGGGGTCAAAGCTTATATGAATAATTAATAAACGGCGGACATACGAAATATTAAAAAGAGAATATAAAGTGTTGACTATTGGATTGAGTAATAACAAAGACCGGGGTAGCTATAATTTATTTGATAAATTACAGTGATCAAACTTAGTGTAAGTGGGATTTTAATCACTACTTTATAACAACAAAATGTTATTACACTAATGATTTTGATTTCTTATATAATATAAGAAATTAAAATAAAAACAATATAATCTATATTTATATTGTATTCCTTTCCAATATAAAAAAAATATTTATTAAAAATATATTTTATATATTATACAAATCAAATAAAAAAACAAGTTAAATTAATAATAAAGAAAGTCTACTCAAACAACAATAAATATGAAATAAATCAAATTATTAAACAAAACAAAATCAAAATTATATGCACAAATAATAAACCGAAACAATTGTATTAAATCGCTTATATTCTGCACTGTGGCGTAGGCCTTATAGGCACGCAGTAATCATTCAATTGCAACCTACCCTCATAAGTCAAATTGTTTTGCGGTTCCTTGTGTGAAACCTACCTTCTTATTTTTGGGAAATAAATACCTTAACCGTAAGTAGAAAACTAGTTAAATACACACGCACGCACACACCACGCATACACTATACATAAATTATTATGCACACCATACTTTTAATGCACAAACCTTCGCGCTAAGAGGCAAATTAGCGTTTAGATACTAAATTAATATCTTGCCACAACAATTTTTTTGTTTTTAAATACATGTTATTTATATTCCTCGTTATGTTATACCTGATTCCGTGGGGTGAGGACCTGGTGATCTGTAATACAGGTTTACACCTATAATAGACACCAGCTCCGCACACTAGACTGAATTTGTTTTGTTATGTTAGTTAATTTTAATCATGTAAGTCTTGTTTTTGTGGGTGAAATAATGATATTATTATAAACTACTCGATCCCAAAATTACAGCTATAACCCGGTCTTACAATTTATTATTGTTATTGATTTGAGGTCAAGCTTCAATTTCTTCCTCGTTCTGGAACGAATACTTAAGCTATGAACCTTAGTCATAACATAATGCACAAATCAATCATTATAGTCAATACCACTAACCATAATCATGCAAAACGTAATATTTTTATAATTTATGAGTGGGTAAGATATTTACAGAACTACCGTCTAATGACATTACAACACAAAAGAACTGGCATCATTCCTATAGTAAGTTTGACACTAATGTGTCAATTTAGTCTCAGGGTATAAACAACAGACGATAAGGTTGCATATTTATAGGGAAGGGTATTGTAACATTATGAATCAAACTAAATAATAGGAGAATGGCACAATACAGTTTTCATTTAGAATACTTATAATATCTACTACTAGTTTTATTTTTTTAATGTCTTCCATTTTGTAATAGAGTTATTCAGTTATAAATTTTGCTTGTATTTCTCATAACAAGTGAATTAAATAATTGTTAATTGGGTGTAAAACTGTTAAGTTAGGTTATACACTGTATAAATAAGAAAGAAGTAAAAATTGTATTCTTCTTTGAGAATTAAATGTCTTAAACTATAATATCACTAAAATAGTTTCATTTCTTATCCTTTACTAATTCTCGTAACTTAGTAAATCTTAATCTGTAAGAAAACTATTACTAATAATGCTAATACTTACCACTATTTATGAAAGTAATTTATGTATATATATTTATATAGTGTTAATATATAGTAGTATATGTATACTTGTGTATTATGCCTTTATTACATCTTATACCTCATATTTTTATATTATTTATAACAAAAAATAAAATAAAAAACGTTTAAAAATATAAAAAAGAGAATATAAATTATATTATACAATAATTACATTTTAAAAAAGTCGACTTAGAACTGGGATTTGAACCTGTGCCCTGAGGAACTAGCTATGATATTCTGCCATGCTAATCCACCTGAGCTACCGATCTAATTATTAGAATATGCGAAAATGAGAGCTACTTTGTGAATGTAGGGATTTTATTATTTATGATCTACGCCATCTGTTGTCGAATTAAATAATATACCAATTGGCTTTTTTGCTTTAGTATAGATGGCGCTGTATTAAGTACTCGGAAATAAGAAAATAAAATCATTTATGTTTGTTTTTTATTATATTATTATTACTTAGTAATTATTTTAGGTATTAAAAACCATATTAAGTGCCACTGCGTAATAAGATTTTTAAGCTATGCTGTGTTTTTTAAATGTTTGAACAGCGCCATCTAGCCGTCTCATGAAAGTCATGAAAGGTTTTGCAAAACCTCACAGTCAAATGTCGACCTAAGGTCTGCCATGCAGCTTTGTCAATGTTAGTACGAGCCAGGTCCGGGATCCCGGGCCCGGGAAGCGCGCCCCGTTTTATTGCTACGACACACGGAAACGTTTCGTGTAATGCGCCTTTTTAAAATGCAATTTGTTTCGTTTTAATATATTCATTGTTTGGACTTATCTAGATTTACTAGCGTGCCGAGGACATCGTTCTAAGGGGCCGCCGCCGCCGCGACTACTTACCACAACGATGTCATGTTGGATTTTGTTTTATTTATTTTCATGTCTTTTTAATGAAATACTCTATTCATTATCTTTCTCTAGATCTCTCTACCCTATTTTAGGAGCAAATATTTCATGTAGATAAATGGCAGGTAGGTACTTAACATTTTTTGTGATGTTATAAAAGTTCTTTGTTTCAAATGAAATATAAAGGTCTGTTTTTAAACGTTTTATTGTTAGTCTTTGTAGCAATTTTGTAAGTAACTCACTTACTTTGTACGTAAATGGAGAAAAGCTCTCCATTAAAATCTTGGCACAGCGCATAAGACGTGATGGCCGCGATACTTCTCCACACAAAGGGAGGGTCAGTCTGCCGGCCACGTCTTCCGTGCGCGAGTGATGCATGGCGGACGGCGGCGACCGCGGGAACTCGCCGCGTTTTATAGTCGCCACGCACGGAAATGTTTCGTATAATTCCGCTGTTTCACCTTTTTACGGAGCTCGCCACTACGACGCTTTGTTCTGCCAAACGATTTAATGTATTTGTGGTTTAGCTCGACGGTTCAGGTTATAACTGAATCAAGTACATTGAATTGAGAGAAAACTGTTAGATTTTCATTGAAATTTAAGTAAGGATAAAGGTATTTTGTATTAAAGATAGATTGTAACGTAACTTTTAATACCGTAGGCCACGGTAGAGCATACTAGGTGGTGTTCCCCGTTTGAGTGGAGACACCTCCTTCTGCGAAGCATTACTGCTTCACGTTAAGAAGAAATAGCTAGTATAGAAATAGCTAGTGAATGAGATGGCCGCAACTGTTAGGCAACGGGCATCCTTACATCGTAGCTTCAACCATAAGGCGTCGGGAGTCGCAGAGCAACTCCCGCCTACTATAGCCTATGGAATTGGCCATTGACGGGACGTTGAAGAGTTGTTATCAAAACCCTACGGTTACGGTACGGTCCCTACGGGCCCAGAGGGTTCGATGTTCGCTAGGACCATGGGAAAATCTAAAAGAGATATTGTGTTCTGGAGCTCCTAGGGCAATTGAAGTTGAGGGTTGGCTTTTAGTGAGTAGAATTCTAACACACCCTCTCAACCCAATCTGGAGCAGGAGGAGCTAGTGGATAATATTCCACTTCAACAATAAAAAAAACAGAACTTTAAATAAACTCACTATCTGATCAGTTGGTCTGTTTCTATTAAACAACAATTGTTTTTGTTTACTAATAACTATTATTGAAACTACTTAGCGTTAATTTGCGGGCGGCACTCCAAGCACACAGTTCCGTGATTTCCCGGAACTTTTATTGTAGTCCCGCACTAACCGAGTGACCGCGTCCCATCGATGTGGGCGCGACGAGATCGTGGAGATGCGGGGTATTCTCCTAATTTAATTGTTTATGCGAAGTAGTGCCACAAAATAGATAGTTACAGAAGGCAATCTAATGGATGTACCTACTTCACTTTTCATGCCTACGCTCGGCGTCACTGCTTACCATCAAGCGGGATTGCAGTCAAGCACTAGTTTATGTTATATAAAAAAAAGTAGACGCTGGCTGCTCAGTCCGAGCAAAGCCCAAGCGCACAAGGTCCGAGATGTCGTGTATGTGAGCGGTGTCTACATGTGCGTCGCTCGAACGCGCATTATAGATTGCCTTCTGTACCTATCTTATGGTCCAAGCACGTATGGTTTATTCCAAGCAAGAGTGAACAATTGTTTTTTAATTAAAAACAATTCATTAAGTAGCAATGATGAAATACAAATTGGCTCAGTCTTTTTATTGTAGTTTTTATTCCAAAACATTGCTCAAAAAGTACACGATAACGGAACGAGTGGGAAATAAAAAGTTCCAATCATCACCACAGGGGAGGAACGAAACTTTTTTTCCCACTCGTCACCATGGGGACTACCGGGAATAAACCGCGCGTATGATCCGAGAAACCATGACTGTGAGTGGTCTCTGTGTGCGTTCCTCGAGCGCGCTTCGTATGTAGATTACCTTCTGTACCTATCTCTGTTGTGGCCTAGTGCTGTGCCGTGCGTGCTTTTAATTGTTTATCGAGTCGGCGCCAGAGAGTTTGCGCAGTGATTCGGTTTCGTCTGTTTGTTGAGCTTTGTTTATTCGGCTTTTAAAGGGGACGATAATTACGCTCTTTTCGGGCTTAATCGGTTTTTAATTGATTTTTTTGAGTATGTGAAACGCATTGTTTACGTGGAATATGAAGTATGGTTAATCGTTGTTATAGAGAAGTAATTTGATGTAGGTATATCTACATTTTTATAATAGCATAGCATCGAATCAGCCTTCTAATGTTGCCATTGCTGGGACTTAAGCCTCCTCTCTAGGAGCAGATGGGCTGTAATCCACTACGCGGTCCCAGTGCGGGTTGGTGGATGTCACATGTCTTCGAATTATTAGTTCTAGGACATGCCGGATTTTTATAATATTAGTATAACGATGTAATTAAATAGATACTATTTTGGTAAATAAGATTTTGTTACAACGCATTCTTCATGTTTATTTAATTTAAATAAAACCCCATTAAATCCTTACAAAAACTCGTAATACTGGTGGCAATAAAGCAAAAGCACTTAACATCGTTTTCAAGGAACAGATAAATCCTCACAAATAGCGGCGTGTAACAACACCGCCACAAGAGCCCACACTGCCTCATTGTATCATAACGCGGCGCCAACAAAGCAGTAAGCCTCGCAAATCTCTAAACTGATTCCGATTCGACCGGCTAACAGTATAAATACGGCAAAAACATTAAGTACAATGCGCCCTATATCTTTATAAAGGCGGTGTGTATGCCACTTGAATTGCAAGTAGTCCGGGATCCATAAATCGGGCAATGGGCCTTTCCCGCGCCCGTCCCGCGCCCCGCCCTTATCCCCGCCAATCCCGCTCGGCATTTGTCACAGCACTAAATTTGCGCACACGCCTAAAATGCTGGTTATGGCTTCGTAATGTGGTGGCAAGTGGTGATTCTCTCCCTTTCAGACGTACTGAGAGACTGAGCGTGGGATTGTGAAATATACGTATGAGCTGGGTGCTACGTGCGAGTTCTAATCAAGGGCATCTTGGCTGTGGGACTGTACCTACTTACTGTTAGTGTTTATAGGAGGACATCAAAAGATATACTGATTTCAATAAGAACTGTTTATTATCCTTTTCTTTATATACTGGAAGGGGTTTAGTAATATTACGTGCAACGTATAGGTACTCGTAAGCAAGACTAAAAGAATACAGTAACTGTAACCATACCTACTAGAGATTATAATTTCAAGCTCAAGTGGTGACAAAGGGGCTCAGACCAGTAAATACAATTATAAAGACCACAGTGTTGAAATAGGTGTTGTTTTTATCATACTCCAACTCTTACTTAGCTAAGTTTAATGACTGAACCTTGGACGGAACATCAGATCAGATCTGATCGTAATCTTTTTTCAAGTTAGTGCTTTCGTTACTGAACAATACATTTATTGTTAAGGAAATGTTTCCAATGTAATCAGTAACTTAGATTTATCAGCACAAAACTTTTATTCGGTCCCAATAAATCACTGACTTATCAAGGCTAACTAACTATCCAACCTTTATACCTAAATGTAGGTCTAAAACCGAAACCAGAACCGCAAAGTCACCGCCAAAGTCTTCTATAAGTGCGAAGTGAAAAACAGTAAAAGCGCTCTCGATTAAAATCTCACAATCTTCAATTAAAAAGTAATTACGAAGTGGAATTACCCCTTAAAGTGTAAACAACTCTCGTAATAGCTGAATATTATCAAACGCTACACTTTTATCTAAACTCGCGCCTATTAACATTTTAGTATTGCAATAAGTCGCCATCATTAAAGGCTTTTGTTTAAATTACTGACTGATGTGGAGGTTACGAGAACTAACTGCTTTAAGATGACTTAGTTACAGAATTTAAAACGAAAAACGTCGCATTAAAATAGAACACACTTATTTTATGCTTTAGTAAGATTAGTGAAGTAACGGAACCGACTTACGAGTTGTAGGTCGCGGAATCAAATCCAGCCAGTCGCATTACTTTGTGTAATTTATTTCATTACCACTGCTCTCAAAACGGTCACGGAAAACTCTTAAAATTTTGAGGAAACTGGCATGTCCTAGAACCGAAAATTCGAAGACATGTGACATCCACCAATCCGCACTGGGCCCGCGTGGTGGATTATAGCCCATTTCCCCTCCTAGAGAGGAGGCCTGAGTCCTAGCAGTAGGCTCATTCTAAAGCTTATGCTATGCTTAGTAAGTTTAGTACCTAAGTTCATATAAAACGAACCTACCTACTTCGTTATTGTTCACAGGCATTCACGAATGACCTGCCACTACACATGCTACTAATGACGCAAGATATTGTCCGCATAGTTAATCAAAACCTAACACCGGCCGCAACATGCACACAACATCACATAATCGCGCATTATCGAACATTACCGAACATTGCCGAGCATCGCCGAACGGTTCAGACATGGCCGCCACGTGGCGCGGTCATAACGCTCCGATTAATAAACCGTGGCTACACGAGCGATCGCGACCGAACCTTTGTATCCATTTACGACATAATTACCGCTACCTACGTAGCTGTGGATGCTATTTGTCACATGTCCACTCACACCTTTGTTTATGAAGGTTTGTTCAGAAGGTATACTCTCAACAAGCCTGTTAATATGCCTGAAAACATAACACAAGTGATTTTGTTCTGAGAAAGAAATATTTCAGTAAAAGGAAATGAATATGATATTAAAAACACGTCTTTCTCAGATAGGATCAATAAAGATGGCGGAAATGAATGTAGAATGTGGCAAGGAGAGATTATAGTGACTGTAAGAAGGGATGAAGATTTAACAAACCAGAACGTGGATTTTTTTTTGCTATGCATAGGCTCATGTTTGACCACTATCTCACCTGATGGAACGCGACGATGTGGCCGACGCTGGAGCACGCTTGCCCAGAAGTAACCTATTCACTATTGACTTATAGACCCCTAGGTTGTAGCTATCGGAAGACACAAATTGCGGTAGGAAGGAGGGCGAAATTGACGTGTGATGATGTTCGGCCTACAAGAAAGCGGAGCTGGCCTTCCTTCCAGAACCCTCTTTGTTTATGAAACCACTGCAACCTCACATTTATTTACAATTGTTGTCGTGTTTCTGTCATAATTGTCGTGGGTCGCACCTTCTGTTTCTTATTTACTGTTTATGGGGCTGCCGCATAAAATGTTACAAAAGTTATAAATTGTTGCGCGCCCCCGTACTCGGATAAACGTCGGAATTTATTTCACGCGTCCCTTTGTTCTCGCGGTGAATAGGAACCACCTGAATGTGGATGTAGCTACATAATTCCCTCACAGAAATCAAAGGGCTCCTCAAATCAAAACTCGGTGGAAATGTGAAAATGTATGTTACATAAACTCGAAAAGCAAATATCAAAAGAAAGAGTTTCGTTTCTGTATTTCAAAGGTTAATACCTAATTATTTCGCTCTCAGAAACTAAATACATTTGAATTATAATGAATAGTGAGTTTTCATTGATACTAATATTCACACGCTATTCAAAAAGTATTCGGTTTTGAATATTTCAAGATGGCTGCTAGGTTAGCCACCCCGGGTTATTATCATCCGGTCAACGTTTGGCGGTTGTTTTGGCGTTGTTTCCAAACTAATTATCCGGGCACAAAGTTCAGGTGGTGCCATTCAAATTGTATCATTAATAAAGTAGTCATTGGTTTCTTGACCTCGCTGCTCGGTGAAAGTTAGCTTGTTATGTTATAGATAAGTTACAGTAACGCCCCCTGTGTATTGTTTACTCAAATAATTGATTAATTGGACTACCTTAAACAGAACACAGGTAACTCTTGCTGTCGTGACAGCCCAACAAGGTCAAAGCCTGTGTGGCCATGGGTTGACTCCTGAACGGAAAACCTGGGGCCTCGAACGAAAGCATGGAAGGAACAAAGGAGTGGGTTTTAGTCACTTAAAGTCTGGCACGCCCTCCCACCTCGCTTAAGAGCAGGGGAAGTCCTTCTAATGATTTTCCACCTTAAAAAAAGGTAACTCTTGCTGTGTCATCTAATAGAGTTTTCGAGATGCACTGAAAAAAACCGGGCAAGTGCGAGTCGGACTCGCGCACTGAGGGTTCCGTAGTAACTTACCTATAAAAACAGTTCAATCGAACAATTCGAAAGTCTCGAAATGTACGTTTTTTGCAGTATAAACGGACGAATCTTTTTTTCCCGTCACTTTACCAATTGAATTGAAAATTGATTTTTGCACAGCTTCAAGGGACCACGGACCCAATTATATGGTGTTAATTTCAACTCAATACCTCTAACTTACCTATGAATAAAGTTCTATTCTCGAATCGAGCGTTGAAGATTTTTCAAAAAAATAATTCTTGTGACGTAACAACAAATTTTCAGTTTTCAGACTTTTCCCTATACGAGTGCTATAAAACGTTGCTTCATGCCAAATTTCAAGATTCTAGGTCGACTGGAAGTACCCTTTAGGTTTTGATTCCCTTGCGAGTACTTGCGAGTTTCAAAATATGCAGCTTAAATTGCTGTTTCTTTTGATTGCGTTGACATAGAAGTTTGATTTTGTTACAGCTTAAAGGTATTATAGACCTGAGTATTTGGTATGAATTTCAATTTAATACCTCTACGCGTTTATGAGGAAATGGGTAGTAAGTTTAAAATTATTAAAAAAATATATATTATGTGATGTAACTAAAAATTTATGGTTTTCGTAATTTTTCCTTTATCTATGCTATAAGACGTTGCTTCGTACCAAATTTCAAGATTCTGAATTCACGGGAAGTACCCTGTAGGTTTTGATTCCCTTGCAAGTGTCGAAAATTTGCGGCATAAACGGCTGTATCTTTTGATTGCGTTGGCTTAGAAGTTTGATTTTTTCACAGCTTCAAGGGACAGTAGACCTGAGTAATTGATATAATTTTCAGCTTCATACCTCCACGCGTTCCTGAGAAAAAGGGTCTTGACAGACGGACGGACAGACGGACAACAAAGTGATCCTATAAGGGTTCCGTTTTTTCCTTTTGAGGTACGGAACCCTAAAAAGTGCAGTTCTATTTTCACACGATATTTGCAAGAGAATTCACAGTTCATACTAACACATAAGATAATATTTAAAGCGATTCTCTTCGCATTATCCGCACACATCCCGCCGCAACAGTATGAAAGGATTTCGGCAATTCTTTTAGTGCTTGAATACTTGAGAGCCATTCACATGAGATTACGTGCTTAAGAGACAAAGCTTCGCGTTAAATCTGCCTACGTAAGAGCCTGGAATGCCAGCGTATATGACACTGTGGAATGTCACCTTTATGCCCGAACTTGCAGCGGCTGCGTACATTAGATAGGCTTCACAAACTAAGCTGTCTGCAAACTGGTTTAACTCGGCTATTATGATAAGTAATTGTAATTGGTGCGCCACGAATTTCTGATTGATGTGGTTTTGTAATTACTGAAAGTCATTCTTAAGGTCGTGGTTGAATTTGGATATCTGATGGAAAATAGGTCTCACAAATGTACGCATGATGGTAGCTCTGTTTGGGATTGTGTAAGAGTCACTACGATCCTGAAACGCAAAGATCAAATGAAGGAATACAAGTAAATTTTGGTCAGTAAAAGTACCTATATCATTCGCTTTAGCATCCCAGTGCAGTAAAAACTTTATTTGATGATTTCCCAATCAAGAACTAGGTTTAAGCTAGGGTAGGGTAGAGTCATAACTAGGTTTCGTTTTCGTTATAGAGGAGGAATTAATAACTTCAAATCAACTCAAAACCATTTATTTCGATTAAATAATTTACAGGCACTTTTGAATTGTGAATGTATTGGTCAGTCAAAATAGTTAAATAAAATTGCTAAATATAAAACATCAATAATATAATTATCAATTTATAATTATTGTAATCACCTCTTTATTATTTATCTCTTTATTTAATCTTCATGCAACTAAAGGTACTCGTACAAATGCAACAGCATCAAGACCGATGCTGTTCTTTCTGGGATAATTGACTATTAATAATTGATTTATTTTCAAAACTATCTAAAGCAATACTCTTTAGTCATCAAAGAAACTCAAACGCACCTACCTAAAGGCCCGTAAATAAACAGATGATGTACTAACGTGAACTAAATCACGTTGAGCGAGCGTGTCAATCTTTCCTTGCGTCCATTTATTAAGAGTTGTGACATCGTTTCTCAGAAACAGTCGTCACCGCGTCAACGGGTAAACTAAATTATTTTTGTATTGGTGTTGGAAGTTGTTTTTAGGGTTCCGTACCTCAATGAGGAAAAATCGGAACACTTATAGGATCACTTTGTCGTCCGTCTGTCTCTAGTACCTCTATCTCGGGAACGCGTGAAGGTATTGAGTTCAAACTAAAACTATATACCTACTTATGTCAGGGACCCCTTGCAGTTGTGCAAAAATCAAACATATGTAATTAACCAAAAAAAAGCTACAATTTATGTTGCAAAATACGTACATTTCGACACTCTTTAGTGAATCAAAATTCATAGGGTAGGTTACATCCCGTTGACGTAGAATCCTGAAATTTGGCATAAGGAAAGGTTTTATGGTACATATTATACAGGAAAAAGTCTGAAAACTGAAAATTTGTAGTTACATGACATTCGGGAATGAAACTGTTTTCATAGGTAAGTAGGTACCTACGGAACCCTCAGCGCGTGAGTCCGACTCGAACTTTCTTGATTTTTCTGAACAAATCAGCTCAATGAACGGTACACACATTTCTATTGCTTAATTCAGTCATCGTGTTTCTTATAGAGACAGAAATATCTGGTTCTCGCAATTACAGTCGTCGTGTGAACGATTGCGTCGTATTAATAGTAGCTTCATGAAGCGTCCCGAATTAACCCGTAGCATGCCGCCGTGCCGCCCACTGTTCAGATGTGGTCTCGGAGACCGCGCTCTTCTATTTCACTTCAACGTTTATCATACAATTGTGACAAAATCACAAGCGCTATAGGTCATCATCATCATTTCAGCCGACAAACGTCTACGGCTGTACAGAGGCCTCCACCAAGCATCGCCACAAAGACCGGTCTTATGCATCTTGCATCCATCGACCTTTACCAGGTCATCGGTCCACCTTCTGGGAGGTCTACACTGTCGAAAGGTTCAGGAGAGCCAACCACTTTCGTACCCATCGACCATCTGTTCTACGAGCTATGTGCCCAGCCCACTTCAAGCGTCATAGGTACACTTATTAGAAGCCATCTTAATGATTCAATAACAACATCAACATAATTAGGACTAATTAGTTATGCTTCTATGGCATACCATTATCTGAAAAATCTTTGAGGCGTAATCAGACGTCGCGATTCAACGAAATTCAAAACACGTTCACAGATTCAAAGGTATCGTAATGACGAGTTACCTGGGTACTTACACGCCGTAATTAATGTCACAAGCGCGACAGCCTGGGAACCAGCAGCTGACACACACATTATATTTGCACACACACTACATTAGCACACACGCAACCGCTCATACATACGCAATAATCATATTATTGGGCGGCGAGTAGTGCGGGAATGGAGTGTTAATGTGCGGAGTAACGGCGACCGTGGCGGTTGTGTATTGCATCCGATCCCAGTAAATATGTTGCGAGAGGGTAATGGTAAGTTGTAGTACCATTTGCTGCAACTGATTCGAATTTCATACAGCTCGCGCCAAAAGTTCTGGGGTTGTGCTTTTGATTCTGCCTCGCAGCTTCGTAATTGCACCCACTGAGTCGTTGAAGATTGTTTGTGGCTACTACGACATTGAACTTTGCTTATGACCGCTATAAAATATCCATCTGGTCGGAGGATCCTCCATTTTCAACGGAGGTTTGCGGGTTTTTACACGTTGTTCCGCATCCCCCATAACTACGATAACCAAAATTGCAAGCGACCATTAGGATAACGAAAATTGCTTGTGACCACTACGACGCTAAAAGTTTCTTGTGACCACTATTACGCCGAAAGTTGCTTGTGGCCGCTACGACGTAGAAGACCCATTGATTTTAAAAAAAATATGGTTGTGAGGATATTATAACACACCTGACTATTTGGTAATGTAGATCTTCATTGTGTTACGAATTAGAGAAAACTTGATTGAATCTTGTTATTTAATTAAGTTTTCTCTTATTTGTAACTCGCAACATAAACTCTCAAATTAATCACATACATCGACAGTGATCACGACGGAAATCTGGCACCATAAATATTTAACGTAATAGCGGTCTTAAATACAATATTAACAATTCAAGCAGTACTGCGCGAATTTACGCGCGCTGCGAACGTTCCTTGTAATAATTTAATTATATAATTAAACGTAACGCGTGTTTACGTAACTTGGTAACGACTATCGCCATTTGCGCGGTATTCCGCCCTCGTAGCTCATTTATAAAATCTGTGTCGTCGGTGCGTCGTGTCGGTATTATGTTATGAATAGTAGGGTTATCCTAAATACGAGGTACAGGCTTGAATATTGATATACTAAATAGACGGTATCTCTCCAGGTGTAGTTGTAAATATGAGCGGAATTTCTGTGTTAGCAGGTGAAGGATACCAGGTGTGCTTGAAGCAATTCTATGGGAAATGGCATGTGATTCGAAGGTAAACTTCGCACCGTTTGTTAAGCTTATCGACCGAGCCTACATTTAATTCAATAGCCAGTAACGTATAGAATCTGTAAGTGCTATTCTACAGGCTTTATTTTGAACGCGTTTTAGGTAGTGCCGTCAAGTTTAGGGCAAGGTTAATAGTAAGTTGGTTATAACACAGGTAGGCCGCGGCCGCTGCCTGGCCAAGCAGCAAATTTTAGAGCCTCCTAACGATACTCCAGGGAGTCGAGAGGGAGCATTGATATATACCAGGGTATTTGTATGGGGAATACTTTAATACTTTATTTTGAACTGAGATTGTATAACTAGGGAATTCAATGATGTTTTGTTTGTAAAAGGTGCCTGAAACTAATTACGTTTGCGGCAGCACTGAGGGCGAAGCAAAAACAAAATTATCTTAAATATAAATTTAATTACTAAAACTAATTCCTCAAGTTAACCCTATTGAAAAATCGGCTCACTTCAAAGTAGGAATATGGAATGATAGAAGAACAAAAAAAATAGATATAATAACAAAAAAAAAACTGTGTATAGCAAGTATGCTATCTTTGTCGATATCATTATTGTGTTAGCAGTTTGATTGATTTAAATACGTGCAGATATAAAATCATGTGCTTTTATCAGCGGGCCTTATAGAAAACATTGGACACGTTATTAACTTCACTGAAATGTATATATTTTTCTAGTAACAACGCTTACTAATATCTGCAATTTCTGAGATTTTGTAGCAGCTAAATCTAATTCACTAACACTTGGAAAAACATATGTAATTTATGACTCAGATTATGCGACTATCTATTGAATTTTTAACTTATGGTGCTGAACCGAGAACTGATAATAAAATCGAACAGACCGCTTCTATTTCAGAATTTATTTTGATGACGCATTATGTTACTGCAAACTGATATTAGAGTATTATAATATTTCAATCAATCAATCAAAATTATTTTATTTTACATACGCCTACGCACTTATAAAACGTCAAAAACTAGTGCACGGTTCCAAATTGCCAGTAACTGTCTTTGCCTAGTCTTACTCCATTATTTGACATCGGTTCTCCTCGTTTTTCTTCGCCAGACGTGTCTGTCTACGCTGGATCATCAAGATATTTAAATTGTCTGCGTTCAAGTCGCTAGTTATGACCAACATCTAGAGTAAATTAGGTAGGGGCTTTTTCATACATATTCGGGACAGATTAAAATGCTCAAGACTCGACCAGATTTGGTTGTCATCTTCGTATCTTCAGAAAAACATTTAAATTTTTACCATGCACAACAACTTACGAATATTCAAACAAAATAATAAACAGTAGCAATACCCAAGTCTTTACTGTTATTTCCCTATATTTTTCAGCATAATTACGTTTTCCGATCGATAATACTGGATGCAACGACTCGTAGAAGCAAGGCCACTATGCAGTTTAAACCAGTTTGAACCAGTTCGAACCGGACCGAGCCGGTTAATACGTGGAGTTAACCGTTCCGTTCAATTTACTTTTTAACCGGCACTCGACTGAAACTGTTCACTCTGATTTATTTTCCTATTAACTTCTATTGTTTGTCGTTTATGTTTAAAAGTGTGTTTATACTTTTGAAAATAAACGCTTTAGATGCTATAGAAGATTTTGAAACCAGGGATTTGAAAAAAGCATTAGTTTTACTTGTTTTTCCTTACTTTTTTAGAAATCTTTTTTCATCGGGTACTGAAACATTTAAAAAATTAAATGGTTTAGTTTTTTTTCGTCAATAAGGTATTCGTAGTAGAAAGTAAATCGTTTAGCTTTTCCAAAGACGATTTTTCATTTCCTTTTACCTAATGAAAATATCTAAAATATCTTAGTGATATTTTAGTAGGTACGATGATTTCATCAATTTTTATTGTGTCGTGTCTTACCTAGTTTTGCTAAAGCACATTACTGACTGGGGCACGTATACCTGGTTTACCCAACAATACCATCATCATCTGCCTAGCCTTTTCCCAACTATATTGGGGTCGGCTTCCAATCAAGCCAGATTTTAGCTGAATACCAGTATTTTACGAGGAGCGGCTGCTTACCAGACCTCCACAACCCATTAACTGGGTTTATTAACTGGGTTTACCCTACAATAACAAAAATGTATAAAAACAATCAGCACTAAAATAAAAGCCGATGGCCAACACGTCACCGCCACTAGCTCCGCGGCCACTCGCCGTCACCACTGTACGGAGAGCGGCTGCTGTGTCGTCTGTCACGGCACAAGATTGATCGTCAGCCGCGCTGCTGTCCCCAACAAAAGATTTCTTTATATTAGTATACCTAGCCTATGCTGTCCCACTGCTGGGCAAAGGCCCCCCCCCATTCCTTCCATCGTTCCTGGCTTTGAGCCACTTCTTGCCAATTCTCACAGAAGACATCCAAGTCGTCCCGCTATCTTCTTATTGGTCTGAAAGCACAGATCATTGACGTGGCTCAGAAGGCTGCCCAGCTTAAGTGGGACTGGGCCGGACATATCTGCCGCATGTAGATTGAACGGTGGGCCAGTCAAACACAAGGTGTGTACCCTGAAATCGCACCTGAAACGCGCACCAAACATTGTAATATACGAATTCAAAGTGTATTAATTACTCTACTAAAATAAAAGCCGATGCCAACCACAACTCTCTCACTAGCTCCTTGTCCACTCGCGGTACGAGAGCGGCTGCCGTGTCGTCTGTCACACAAGATTGATCGTCAGCCGCGCTGCTGCAGACACCTCGCGTATTGTCACTAAAACTGTCCCCACCGAAGATTTCTTTAAATCACAAAAACATTGTAAATGATGGCTCCTGCAATTAGAGGCTAAATATTTCAAGCTAGGTTGGTTTTTTATAGTCTTTGGTCTAAATAATATTATTATTTTGCATTTTACTCTTTTGTTGGTCAACACAACACAAAAAGTCGAATAATAAAATGACAAGTTCATTTTGCTGAAAATTCATAGTTTTACTCAAGCTTACTCAACACTAAATGCTTTATTTGCATTCCATAGTAGTACATACAAGTGGTATAAATAATATTGTCTTCGGAATGTGTGCACTGGCAAATATGTATTTAAATTCCATACGCTGTTGATACGCTGCTGGTAAATAGTGAACATCCTATCTATACCTACAAAGCGTTTTTGGAATACATTTTTTGTGCATTTTGATTGAGTCTGTGTCCTGGTAGCGACTACTTCGGAGTCTTTAAGTCAGGAATGAATAGGTTACTTCTAGGTCCCCCTCCTTGCGACGTATTCCTCAATGCTGAGGGTCGTGACCTCACTGCTTCATCACCTTAGCCCTTATGATGTTCCTCCATCTGTTTCTATCTTTGGCGTTGAAAAGGGCATCGTACATCGTGGAGTTAAGTGCGGCGCGGATCTGGTCGGACCAACGTATTGGGCTGCGCTCGCGAGGCCTTTTACCATCTATTTTACCGGTCACAATGAGCCTTTCGAGGTTGCCACCGTCTTTCCTTGCAATGTGACCGAAGTACTTCTAGGTAAGTGTGCTCCATCGTCGACCGTATCGTCACTTTCCATCAGGTGAGATAGCGGTCAAGTGCGAACCTATCAACAATAAAAAAGTATTATTACAGCAGTACTTATTTTCCTTTGGACTTTCATGCGCTATTCTTTCGGTTAGTTTAACATAATCATCATGAATATTTTCGTCCTTCCAATTGAATTTTTTACCATAAATTAAACGTAGACAATATTTTATTGCCATACAATGTTTCCGGCGGAAGTGATTCATTACAACATTCACTTAGTATTCTTCAGGCGCCTCGCGTAGTTCTCCGTAACAACACATTATATTATTACACACGAACGGCGCGGCGCACTAATTAACTAAAATAATATCGTCATTTATTCGCGTCCGCCCACCGGGCCGCTAGCACCCGCGCACACCTACCACTGAGCGGCAGGAGACGGATTCATTGTTTTTGTTAGTGATATTAATTACCTATAGTCCTTATAATAGTAGTCCTTTATACGCATTAGTGACATCAAACAGTCGTGCACGCTAGAGTAAATAGGCTCTTAACCTATCATATACCCGCATAACGAGACAGAATAGTAAAACAATAACAGCGCGGTCTCATAGGACCGGTCGGGGATTCATGAATTAATACCTACATCACTGCTTAACATCAGGTGGAATCACGGTTAAGCACTAAGAATTATATATCAATTTAAAAAAGAGTATTTTTAAGATAGAGCAATATTTGTATTTTTTTGCTCTTTTTTTTGGAAAAAATCATATTTTATTTATTTAAACTTTATGCACAAGTAAGCACTATACGTGAACTTAATGTCCTAGGAATCTACCCGTCAACCTTAACCAATTTGCAAAATAAAATATTATAAATATCATTTATAACCATATCTCCGTGTATCTTCCAAAATAATAACCGTTGCCTCCTACAACAAATCTAAATACATATTTACACAGTAAAAACACGTGGAAGGGAATGTCGTTTATGTTTGACAAACATCCCACTTTTTCCCCGTTGACAATCACTTACTCTAAGGTAAGGCACGTGTACGCTAACCTTATGAGCGTCGCGTCATCAATCTAGTGCGACAAGCGACGGCGACAGGCAGCGACACCGCCCAGGAAGCGTCGTGTCGCGCGCGCGTCGCAAGTGTGCGGCCGGCGTTAGCGTAATCGCCTACATCGTAACTAAGTGGTTTAAGCATTACAAACGACATCTCAGTAGAGTTAACTCGCCGGTAAAGCTGAAACTAAAACAATGTAACAGAAGGGCTAGATGTAATCTGTAACGGTCGGTAATTAGCATCCAGGTGATTTATAAAAACGAAAACCTAAGTTGCTTAAGATTAGTACCGATTAAAAAATGTGATAAAAATATAACATTTTTTACATTTTGTCGTGAGTATTAACTACTATTTCGTTTTTCATATTTATCTTTTCTGTGTGCTTTATTTTTATTGCAATTTGACATTATTATTTTATTACTTATACTTAATGTTTTAATCATTAATGCTGTAATACTAACATAGTTTTTGAGACCTTTTTTATTAAACATTATACGGGTATCGTTTTAATCTAAAATAAATGTATTTTATTTATTTATACTTAACTAGAAGATGATCAGAAAAAAGGGCTACTTCAAAGAACACTATATTATAAGTAATCTGGTTGATCTTAAAAATACAAAGATTTTTCATCAAGAAAAATAAGTTTCGCTATCGTGATTAGAAAAATAAGAATATCTTGAACCTTCTCAGAATCCTGCTAAAGTCACGGCGAACTCGAGTTAACTGACATTTACAAATATTATCGAGATTCTTGTTAGAATTTAAATTAAACCAACTTCATTATTGATCTTTAATACATTACTTTGTCTGTTTAGGAAGCTTCGAGAATAATCCTTGTCTTTTTAATATGAATGTAGTTTATAATTAGTCGGTATGCTAACATATGGAAATTAAACAAAAACAAGGAATGTTATGCTGTGCCCACTAATTGTGATAGTTAATTGGAATGCTCGTGGTGTTGGACGGGATAACTACTGCGTAGCTAGATGTAGGTACATCTCGGAGTAGGTGGTCCATATAATGTACGACCCAGAAGTGTGCATAATATATAGAAGAAAGAATGGAAAATATTCATTTGTACCTTACACAATAAATACACAATAGTACACAATAAATAGCGCAGGTATTCTGCACATTGAAGAATTTTTGGGACAATTTTTCTTATTTTCTATAATTTTTTTAATGTTCTAGAGTTTTCTTAACCCGACTCAACGAATCTGGTTTTGCTTGAGTCGGACTAATGTTAATTCCAACTTGATTCATTTCAACTCAATTCATTAATTTAATTCTTGTACCGTTCTCAAAGTTAACCAACTGTAGCATCCTTATAATGTACGCTTCACCATCTACGTTTGCATCACTACTTACCATCAGGTGGGATAGCAGTCAAGCACTATTTTATACCAAAACAAAAAAAAAAATGTCTAAGTTTTTATTGAACACCCATTCGCTAACCCACAACTACCGCCAAATCTTACAAGCACCGCACACGAATTCCTTTATTCAGTCGCCGCCAAATCGGTCAGTAACGAGGTTTCCCCGTAAGTGTCGCCGCAAAAAGACCTGGTGCCGCCGAGACAAAGCGAGGCCGCTAACGAGCGCATTGTACTGACCACTTCCCCCTCCCCCTGCGTCCCTCACAACCCCCGGTGAGGCCCGGCGCCCTTCACCCAGTCCGAATGAGAAGCATCACAAAGACAGCCCGCTCTAGCTGACAAGTGAACTGAGAAGTGTGTCAAGTTTGGTCAGTTGAGGAAAAATTAAGAGGAATAGAAATAGTGCCGGTATTGGGATGAACTTGTTATGATTTTTTGTGTAAATTTTAGAAAAGTAACATCAAATATAGGAAGGAAATTACCTGCATAATTTCCTTTGTCAATATTAAAAAATTAAGATCTAGCGAACACTGCACTACCTACTTACTCATAAATACTATAATAGGTATACCTCTTCTACGTAGGTATGTAATAGCCTGAGTTTCCGTATAAAATAATGTTAGCTGCGTACAAAACCACTGGGACACAGGCCTCCCCTCAGCGAGCGGCAGTGGGCCGCAATACATCACGCGGGCCCAGAGCAGGCTTGTAATATTTCCCGCTCATTGAACGCAACACAAAGCACACACACTTTCCCGCACAGCAACTATATCAGGGCGAACGCTCTAACCTTGAAACATTAACGAAGACGGATCGCAGCCGTCTACAAACTCGCTGAAAACGGCTGAAACTCATAAACGTTTACACAAACAAAGGGCCGGTTACCACGATAATTTTCTTTTTTACAACCACAGTTGTTGGCCTGTATTTTTTCAACAAAACATTGCGACCTTTTCAAAGTTTAAGCAGAACAATAAAAAGTCGGTTTCGCCGTTTCCGGCGCACGTTGTGGGCACGTTTTGTAAAAAGAATAATGTGTTTCACGTAGGTCTTCTGTTGTGCTGTCGTCCTCAGACGAGGCTTGCGAATAGACTCGACTCGTTTTGTTTGATCTTCGCCAAACAACGTTTTGAGCTGTTCATAGTAGGCGTCTGTTTGTTTTCTGTGTCAACGACAGGTTCTTTTGAAATGTCACAATTGATAGCAATCAATTCATGATATACAGTATTATAGACCAACAAAGAAATGCAATGCCCTAATAAAAGTACAAGTACCGAGACGTTTAAACTATACCTACACACACTTACCTAGCTTTTTTTAGGTGGGAAATCATCTAATGACTTCTTCCGCCCTTAGGCGAAGCGGGAGGGCGTATCAGACTTACAGACTAGAACCCACTCGTATGTTCCTTCTTTGTCTTGCGTTCCAGCCACTTGCCTAGTTGTTATTATTTTTAACTAACTTTCATCATATTACTTCTTCTGTCTTAAAGATAAGCGAAAGGTCGTATTAGACTTTAACTAACCAATACCCACCTATGTCCTTTAGTTACGCTTTTGCGTTCCTCGGCCCCAGAAACTCTTCCAAACGTTCCCAAAAACGGCTAACACTTCAACATAGCCAGAACATTAAACCGTTGATATTTTTTAGTCTTCTTTAAAGAAGCGTTGTATGTTGTATCATAAAGACGCGCTCACAGCCGGCTGCGGATATTACTGCAACAAAACTACACTGTGTTCTCTTTGGCTCGCCTCTGCACAACTTTGGGATACACTCTGTGCTGTACGTAGCACATACTGATGCTCGTTCTTTTGAAACAGACTCAAGTGAACATGCTTGAGTTTGGAATTTAAGATTTTAATTCACGAAGTAAGTAACCAATCGAAGTTTCGTATAGCGTTTGCTTAGTTAAGGACCTACTTTAAAATAAATGTTTGTAAGCAATATCTTTGTTCGACAAGCATTTTTTATAACAAATTAGCTCCTGCCTGCGGCTTCACCCGCGTGTAAGAGCGTTTCTCCAGACAAACTTTGGACCCCGTTTCATCTCCTCGGGAGGTTTCTGGAAATTGGTAAATCCTCTCTTAGCGCTCACTAAAGTCGTAAAAGGAAACCTTGTGCAAAACTTCAAGCTCCTCCTATTCCTAGTAATTAGTTTCGGCTGTGCGCTGATATGTCAGTCAGTCAGTTTCTCCTTTTATATTTTAAAGATAATAATCGTCGAATGTTGTAACTGTCCATTTTGAAGTCTAGACGAATGAGCTACATAGTTCTCGTGGGTAAGCTTAAAGCAAAAAAAAGTAGCCACTGGCATTGACTGCAGTTTCTATGAGTCAAGAGTTTTCACAATCTATTCGGTACTTTCAAAGACAACAGTTTACACAAACATATAAATATACAATTTGATAGCTTATGCACTCCAGTTGGAGGTTTCATACGATTAGCTGACGGGCCCCACGGATGTTTTCGCGCACTCCAGCGCCACAGACCAGGTAATAAATCCAAGATGAGCAGCAATTCCCTTCCCTAATTCCTAAATCAGCTTCCAAAAGTCAAAGCTAAAACTACCATAAAATGTTATCCGTGCCCCTCTGTTAGTTTGCACCGCGGTTACATGGAGTAACTTTCTCAATTTAAATCCCCAGAGTAAACAGGACTTTACGGCTATTTACTTAGAGTTTAGTTTGCCGTATCTGTTTACAGAGGAGGGGCTAGTTTGCGAATAAGTTATGTACTGTACACAGGACCCAATAATATTGTTTTTAATAAAGGAAGCTGTGGTTGTTGGTATTGTTGAGGCCCCCGGCTGTTGTGGATGGGCTAAAATATCACGACGGTACCGAATCAATTACATAATAGAAGGTAGAATAATATCTTAATACCTTGTTGCTTATGTAATCACGAAACTATCGAGAAGATAGGAGTGACCTCCCCTCAGGCGAGGTTCACGCAACACAATCAAAGTTTCCACCAAACTTTAGAACTTACTTAAAAAGATAAATACCAAATATTCGTTTGCATTCAATCAATTCGCTCTGTTTGATAGGGTAATAAAACACAGATTGAATCGTAACATTCTCCCTTCTGCAGAAACTATCAAAAACTTTTCTAAAATCAATGTAGTTAATTTGAGTAGACACACGCCTCACATGTAAACCTGTGCTGGTGGAGCACGCAACCTGTCGTGTCTCTCGACACTGTCCATCAATACTACTGCGACACAGAATTGATAGTACCTACAGAATGCCAGCCTCATAAATCGCACGCACAACGAGCGCAAATGTAACTGCGACTGAAAAATGTTTGAGATGTTTGTTGGATTTTTAAGGTGGAAAATCATCTACTGACTTCTTTTGCTCTAAAGTGGAACGAGATGGCTTGCCAAACTTTTACTGAATAAAACCATACCAATGCTTCTTCTGTTTCGATAAAAATCCCTGTCATACTTTTCTCAATGTCTTTAGCAGGCATCGCATCGATCATCCTGCTTGGCCCCTATGGTTTGCTAACATCTCTTTGAGGCGCGTGGTAATCACTACACGTCGTTGACGACTCGGGCTCATTCCTTATAAAACAAGCAGACCTATCGCTCGTCGGGCAGCATACATATTGGGAAATATGTTTTATGTTTCTCAAAAATTCAATGTGCGTTATAATTAAACTTACGTCGATATTTTTTTAAGAAAAATGAGCGTGAATCACTACTTGTCGTTGAGAACTCGGGCTCAGTCCTTATATGACGGGTCCGCTCGTATGTAAGGCTCGTATGCGTATTGGGAAATACGTTTTTTGTTTTCCAAAAATTCAATATGCGTTATAATTGAGCTTACGTCGATAATTTTTTAAGAAAAATGAACATTACAAAAAAAAATTGGGAATATGTATCTAACAAACAAATGTCTTATTCGCTTGCTCCGCGTGCTCCTGTCACCAAGCTAGCATTTTGTCCTACTATCTATTCTGTGTCCGAACTACCCGTGTAACGACTATATTATCGCGAATGTTGGCGAATGGGGCCAATGGGGGACGCCACATTACTGACCTTGTGTCGTTGGGGCATTTACACGGAACTTGATGGGGCGGCGGTGCCATCGCCGAACTAATGGTGTGATTGCCACTACGACTGCAGTGGGATTGCTGGAAAGATTTATGATGAAATAAATCTAATCTATTTAATTATGTAAAAGGAGAAATTTACTCACTGAGATATCACACGGCCCTAGCCAATATAGAAGGTATCCAGCTTCTTATGTTTCAAAAGCAGTGGAACAGCAATTGATCAGTAATGGCCCAGGGATAACGGGACTTGACGTTGTAGGTCGCGGGTTCAAACCCAGTCAGGTGCATTACTTTGTGTAATTTATTTCCTGTCTTCATTACTGCTCTCAGAATGCTGAAGGAAAACATCGTGAGGAAACCAAAAATTCGAAGACATGTGACATCCACCAATCTGCACTGGGCTCTTGTGGTGGATTACGGCCCATTCTCTTTCCTACAGAGGAGGCCTGATTACAAGGCTGATATTCAAATATGTAAAAGGAAAAATTGACTGACTGACATATTAACACACAGCTTTAATTCATGAATCCCCGACCGGTCCTATGAGACCGCGCTGTTATTGTTTTACTATTGTGTCTCGTTTTGCGGGTATGTGATAGGTTAAATATAGAAGATATGCAGCTTCTTCAGATTCAAAGTGGTGCAGCTGAGAGCACCAAAGGTTACTTATAATCGAGGAAACCTTCCCGGCTTTCTCAAAATTACTTTATCTCTCGAATTCGCGGTGTATTCCCGTTCGTCCCCCTGACTTCGCCCCCCTGGTGGGACGAACGGGAATTTGTTATTTTTTTTCCCGATCGTCCCCCTACCTTTGTTGGTGGGACGAACGGGAATAATTTATTAATTATATTTTTAGTCCTCTTAGTCCCACCAAATAATTTCAGACGGGTTGTGGTAAAATAAAAATCTGCATCAGAAAAATCATCAGAATGACTTCTCCTTGGGTGGAGCGGGAGGGCGTGTCAGACTCTTACTGACTAAACCCCTACCCCGTTCCTTCGTTATCTTCGATCTGGGGGGGACTCGGTACGTCCGTCCGCCAACCCGCGCCCACGGTGGTCGGAAATCAGGATCGAGATCTCGGTGGCGGCGGCGTGAGGACCGTTCCTTCACGCGCTCGCAGTTAGCAGCCTCCTTCACGAGCATTACTGCTTCGCAGAAGGAGGCGACCGCATGCCACCCCTCCTCGCTCCGGACCATAGCCTGAACCAGAGCTCGGCGAAAGGTCGCCGCCTCCGATAGCCTCCACAAGGACACGGCGGTACTCCGCCCAAGCGGGGCACACCTCTACCGTGCGCTCCACCGTGTCCTCCGGGCGGTCCACATCCACACAATGGCGACACCCGGGCGTCTTCTTCTGCTTGATCCGATGCAGGAACCGGTGAGGACCTGTGTCATACGGAACGAAAGGACGCCGTGACCTCTTCCCAACCACTCCACAAAGAGGTGACTTACCGCCTCAATGACGGCGTGCCCAGCACTGGGTTGCAACAGTTGCAGTCGCCATGCCACCCTGAGATCCCGCCGGAACTCTGTCCGCCATGCCGCGACTTGTCGTGGCAGCGGAATTTCGCCCCGGCGTTGCATCTCCACGCGCAAATCGTGCATGCGTGCAAGGACAGTCCTCGCTGGCCTCCAGATCCCACGGTGGCAGGCCAGCGAGGAGGCTCACTGCTTCGCGGGAGATCGTGCGGTATCCCCGCACCATCCGGATGGCCATGACCCTCTGGCAAGCGTTCAGCTTGGCCGCCGGTCGCTTACCTAGCAACGGCGCCCAAACCGGCGCCCCGTAAAGGGCCACGGACCGAACGATCCCCGCGTAGAGCCTCCGGCAGGGGGCGTCTGGATCCCCTAGGTTGGGCAGGAGCCGCTTCAGAGCGGCCCCAGACCTGTCCAGTTTGGGGGCCGAACGTCGGAAATGCTCCTCGAAAGTCCACCGGCTGTCAAGGACGAGTCCCAGGTACTTCATCGTCGACCCGACGCCGATGTGAACCCCCCCTACCGTTATTTGGGAACCCGGTGGTGGCACGGTCCGAGGGCCATGAAAGCACATAGCCTTGGACTTGTGCAATGCCACCTTGAGTCCCAGTTGCTGGATCCTCTCCACGACTGTCGCAACCCCGCGTGTCGCTGTTTCGGCCGCCGCCTGGTACGATTCTCCCCGCGCCAGGACCAGCGTGTCCACCGGGTGACCACGCTGACCCCATCGAGGAGGTCGCCGCGCAGCACGTAGTCGTATCCGGTGTTCCACAGGGGCGGTCCTAGTACCGATCCCTGCGGTACACCGCACGACATCTCTCGCCGTCTCCACTCTCCCTGGTGACCGGGATAGATGATGAACCTATCCGACAGGTAGGCCTCGATCACTCGACGGGGATAGGCGGGCACCTCATGGTACCGAAGTGCCGCCCCGATGCAACTCCAGGGCAGAGAGTTGAAGCCATTGGCGATGTCCAAAGACACCGCCAAGACGATCCTGCCCCGGACCACCGTATCCACCGTCGTGAGGGCCCTCACGCGCATGATGGCGTCCACCGTGGAACGCCCCCTGCGAAAGCCCAACTGACCGTCCGAAAGATCCGGCCACGTAGATCAGTCCTTGCGTATGCCAGAAAACGGTGGCCATCACATTTCCGGCCGATAGGACAGTCTCGCCTTCTTCCAAGCACATTCGTCGGGTAAAATCCACTGTTTCAACTGTTTTTGGTCTCCAGTGGTTTCATGTTTCCCTGACAGTCACAAAATGATGCAAAATCTCCTCCGTATTGTGCTTAAACAGCACTGCAAACACTGCTCTGAAGTGTTCTTACGGTTGCGGCTATTGTCTGAAATGAACAAACGCGGCAGCCATCACGCAGACAGCTTTTTCATATCTAATAATATATTCCCATTCGTCCCCCTAAAATCCTTAAGGGGACGATCGGGAACAAATTTAATATTATTTTTGTCTATTCCCGTTCGTCCCACCAGGGGGGCGAAGTCAGGGGGACGAACGGGAATACACCGAATTCGCAGTCCAGAAGTTAATTAGATTAATTTACTTACTTTGTGCCTCTATAGTGCTCCAGTGAATAAATTATTGAGGCACTTATACAAACAAACGATTAGACGCCTGATAAATTATTAGGTTATTTAAATGTTCTTTTACTACCTTAGCTTAGCCCGAGTGATAGTAGATTTTTGTGCTAGAGGAACATACTTCCGGGATAATAAGTGTCCTATGAGTCATTTTAATAATAATAATGACATTCTTATTCCTGATACTGGTGGGCTCATAATTCATTATATTTTTTTTATTGAAATATAATTTATTTATAAATGACTAGCTGTCCCCTGCGGTTTCACCCGCATTTTTCGTTACTGCTCCGCTCCCGTGGGTCGTAGCGTGATGGTATATAGCCTATAGCATTCCTTGATAAATGAGCTATCTAACACTGAAATAATTTTTCAAATCAGACCAGTAGTTCCAGAGATTACCCCCTACATACAAACTTACAAACTTACAAAGAATCTTGGCGAATTCATAGCTGAAATTTATTGGAGTGTCTTAAAGTGACTTATATACGAAGGCATTTCTATTATTTTTCTACGTTTTTTCAAAGTATCACATTAACTAGTTATAGCCGGATAAAAAAGATATTTGAAATTAAAGTTATTTATATTTATTCTGCCAAATGACAGTAATTAATGACGGGCAAAAAGACTATTATCCCAAATAAAAAAAACATAACTTGGTTTGACTTTGTCAATTGTTGATTGGTTTTACTCATGTCACAGACGCCTATCATTTATGCATATAAAGCAACTGACGCTGAAATTATGTCCGGTCTATTTTCTTCTGGCAGTGCTTTAAGATCATATTTCAGAGAAGATGATGTGTTCATTCTGGATAGGGGTTTTAGGGACGGTATAAGTTAACTAGAGAACGTGATTTTAAAGTTTTTAGGCAAGATTATTTTCATCGCTCTCTACCACACATGATGCAAACATTTCAAATCGCGACAGCTCTTTTGAACAAGTTTGGTGTTCGCTTTCAAAATGATGAATATGCTGATGAAATACTTGAAATAATTATACGTTTCCACGGTGGGTACAGAATCGAAGTTTCCAGTGAAAACATTGATTCCTCTGAATATAATCTTAGGGGCACTGGCGTGACAACACCAACAACCTAAGGTCGACTGGTAGTAAATGCCTAAGGCATTAAGTCTGCCTTTGTACAATGTTTTGTGCATAAAGCTTTAATAAATAAATAATTAGAGGAAAAATAAAGTCACTTCACGTATCCAGGAAGCAATATTATGTTTATATTGTTATAGAAAATGATATTCCTGGTAGGACAGGAATCAGCGAGTATTGTTGTAATTGTTTAGTTGGTCAGCGCACAGTAGGATGTTGTGCTCATGTCATGACGCTAGTCTGGTATTTGGGATGGGCCAGACATCAGCAAAATATTTCAGCACCTGCAGAATTTCTGGATGAAATAGTTATAAGAGAGGATTACGAAGAATAAACAATAATATAAAAAAACTTGTTTTATTGATTCTTATGAACATACTCAATATATTCCATACGCATTCAAGGATTTTGTGTTTGTTTTTATTTATCTGAAAAGTTAGCAAGTATATATAAAATCCCGGAATGCTATTATAGTCCTATTGCTTCAATATCTACCTAAAACAATGCCGATGGTGACTGGCAGCCTCAGTCCTATTGTACACAGCCACGTAGTAGGTACGTTATAGTTTAGAAGTATACCTAAATAAGTTAACCTATCAATACCCGCGAAACGAGACACAATAGTAAGACAATAACAACGCGGTCCTATGAGACCGGTCGGGGATTCATGAATTAAGGCCAAAGAGTAAGTATTTACACCTTTTACAAAGCATTGCATGCTAAAATAACGGGGTCAGGAAAATAATAATGTAATATTGCCCTTTTAACTTCCTCGAATTGAAATTACCGTAGACATAACCTACAAAACTTCATGACTGAATTTCTATTAATTCCGGCCTTTTCGAACAAAAATTCTTGCACCAGCTAATTCAGAAGTTGACGCCGAATTTAATAAGATATTTTTCATTTAAAGACGCTAGAATTTAATCTCAGCTAATTTAATGTATAGGCGGCTGCCATTGTTCTTTTACCTCTTTATAATATTAGTATAGATAAATAGTAAATATTTTGGAAATATGAATGAATAAACGTAATAATAATATGATTTATTTGCCAGAAAAAGAAACAAGAGATCCAAAGTGAGATTACCAAAAATGGAATGGTTTTAGGACATGGTTTACTCATGTACCAAGTTTCATAGAGAATTGACATTTCGTGTTAGCCAAGTTAATCAATAGCAATAATATTAGCTTAAAGCGGATTTGTTTCTACGATACCATCTTGTGCCAGTGATTAATTGCTAAGTCAAGGTAATTACTAACTTTTAATCAATTTGTACGTATCCAATATTTTTATTACCGCAAATAAAACCCATTTCAGCATAAATCACAATAATTCCTCCACATTTCCACAAACAATCAAAGTCTGTTTATCACAGAACCCAGTTTAATTATAACAACAAAACGAATTACGGAATATGAGTTAATGTTGATACAATTCAGCTTACGAGCTTACACCCCTCCCCCCCCCGCGACACCCGGCTTCACCCCCTGTCACACCCTTCTCGTAGCAACTTAATTAGTGAAAACTTTATGTTTTTAATAGGTTCCCCGCGTTCCATTATGATGTTAGTAGAATGAGATGAATCTTCCAAGTTTTAATTACTGATTGATTCGCGCCCGCGATAATGTTGCCGTGGCGCTTGTTGCGTATTTGTTCTACAATTGTTTGATTGATGTTTTGTTTATTTGCGCTTAATTGAAAGTGGCTGGTTTGATGGTTGTGCTTTAGGAGAGACTGTGAATTGGTTAATGATTTATTATTGGAAGAAAGGTTTGTTAACCCGAAACTTACTAAAAACAGGTTATATTTTCTGAATGCGGTTATTTTTAAATATTTATTTTTATATTCAGTTTAAAAATCGCCTTAACCGCCAAAACACTAGAACTTTGAAAGCTAGCTCCCCTTTATACTCGGTCCCACATTATTGCTACACGCGGATTCCACTCAAATAGCAGATTGAAAGCCGATCGCCTCCACCCCGAGCCTGAAAATATTAACACGTATGTTTTAAAACAATATCCCCTCGCTGCACGCTAAAACCACTCACATCCCTGCCCATCCTGCTGGGGAAATGGGGCGTAATGATTTAATTAAGCTTCGGCGTAGGATTTACGGACATTATCCATTGAAACACATCAGTCCGGACAGCCACGGACGAAGGGTATACATTTATATTTAACGTCACACGCATAGATAGACACTTCATCAAATTGATGAAAAATATTAAAATTACGTTCTGAAAGTATAATGCTCGAATCAGAATTCATATATCGGTTCTGAGTGTTTGAATATTACGATTTAAAAATATAAATGTGAGTGAAAAAAATGAAGTCAAATTTTTTAAAGTTTAATGATCCGCATAAGTAGGAGTCCTTATGTCTTGTCAACGCGAATGATTATATAAGAGTAAAAAGAAAATACAGTAACGGTACAAATAACATGCACGATTCGAGTACATAATAAAAAACCTAGTAAGTATAAGTATCCTAGTAGTATGTATCGTAAAACTAGTAAGTCTAAGTAAATGCCTCATGGCTGCACTATGAAGGGCTGGTACTGTCTGACGCTGATGCTCTAAAGAATTCTTCAAAAAATGAGTGGTGGCATTAATAGAAATACAAACAAATAACACAGAGTAACCAGTAGTAACGATATCCACTAAGGCCGCGGGAACGTTTGAAAGAGTTACCGGGGCTCTAGGAGGCAAAGGGGAAACAGAAGGACACTGTTGTAGTTTTAGTCAGTAAAAATCTGTCACGCCCTTTCGCTATATAGGCCTGGAGTGAGAGAAAACATCGAATGATTTCTCACTTAAAAAAAGTCCTTCTGTGTTGCAGCAAATCTGATAAATGTGCGTTCTTATGTCTGTTAATCTACATAGTTAGGCATGAAGATCGCCAGTGTTTAATTAACGAAGAAACAAAACCAGAAAGACCGACTTCTCAAAAGTAAAGTTATTTTGAACTTTTTTTTTTGTTTTGAAGTCGGTTGTATTTTTTCGTCCAAATAAAGTTACCACGGTTTCAAGAAACTTCTGTAGGCAAAGCTCAAATTCATCGTTATATTTGTATATCTTGATCTTATGACAGATTCATATTGCTGGGACATCGTAGCAACAAAGATTTCATTCCTTGAGTAATTTGCAGAAGCATCTACAAGTGAGTGACGTCATATCCGGCGGAAGGAACCATCTATTTCAGCCGTTGACCTCTCCATTGCGAGGGTCAACAAGGAAAAAGATTTCTTTATAGTGCTGCATGGGACGTCGTGGCCCAACATGGGCCATGCAGGGACCGATATGGGGCTTATCTGCGCAGAGGAAAGCGAATAATACGCATTTTACTATTGGGGTCGTTTTTATTTGAAGCTAAGAAAAAGCAAATTGCGCAATTCTTAATTCCTGTGAGAAATACGGTAGTTTTGCAATTTTTCCATAACTTAGTAAGCTAAGTTTCAGCCAGGCTGTACATCAAGTTTTCAGTAGGTTAGATTGGCGCAGTATGACGTCACAAACACATTATTTAAGCATGAAAGCCTTCAAACAAGATTTTCTTGGTCTTTTTATTTCGCTGAAACTACTTAAAGAGTTTTCTCGGGGCTGCCATCACGGGGCTTGTTTACTAGCCGGCTTGTTCTCTAATCTAGGTAAGCTCAGGCGGAGTTAGTTCGCCGGCTGGGACGCTTGCCCAACGCTGGGATTACGGCGAAGCAGCCGGGATATAGCGTCCCACTAAACTTAATTCTGTCCGTGGTCAAGCGTTGAATTCTAGTCGAGCTTGTGTTTACTTTGTACCGAGAGCAAATATAAATATATAGCGCTCGAGGATACGTTCTAACTGTCTAGTTTACGACGGCCGCGCGTAAAACTCGAGGTGGGCGAAGTATGGACGGTTTATAGCCACTTCTTACGTCGAGGTCGCGGTACTACGTGGCTTACCTTACCTCAGTCTTTGACTCAAGCAGACGATGTTTAAAACATATCATTTAAATGCATTTGGGTGAGGATTTGCATGAAGATTGAAGGACTGTCACCAGGATTAAATGCATCCTCTGGGAGAACACAGAGATAGAACGATAGATGTTTTAAAGTGAACAGATGTATCTTGTACCTGAGATAAACTGAAGAGTAAATAACAAGCGTTTACTTTAGAATGCTTGGCGTTGCGAATCGGGAAGTACTCTTCATTCTGATTGGAAATTCAAATGGACTGCAAGCGTTGTTAAAACAGATTCAAATTTATTTTATTTATAAAATAAAATATCTTCAACGCTGAAATTACTAGCTATCAAGTTTGGCCAGTAAATTACGTATTCGTGGAAAAGTAAATTTAACATAAACTATGTAAGCCACGGTCTGGCCGCGGCGTAACGACGCATTGATGGACCGCGCTCATCACGCGCTGGCGTTTAATTAAAGTTTATCTGCTGCGCTGTTCCACACGACAATGTAACCAGACAGTCTCCTGACACTGCGCCTGCAATGGCGACAGGCTTCATTATTATTCATATATTTATTTAAAAATAAAATAAGCCCTTTGTTCGTTTTATCGTATTTTTTGAAGTTATCGAGAGGCGCCGTAAAATAATCTTAATTTGTATTCATCCTCCAGTTTTTCATATAAGAATTCGCCATTAAATATCTGCACAATCGAGGCCTAGATCATGGGAACGCCATCAAAAACTCAACCAAACCCAATTGTGTGTTGAACTCGCCTGTGTACATCACCTTCTTCTACCTGGCGTTAATCCCGGCCATTGCCAGGGTCCGCCTTCCGACTAAGTTTTCTCCACTTTGCCCGATCTTTAATATCCTTCTCAGTAAGGTCATTGGCTCTCATGTCGGACTTGACGACGTCCAGCCAGCGCTTGCGAGGGCGACCACGGGACCTAGCCCCAAGGACAGCCATATCCATGCATCTCCGACCAACGTACTCCCTAGGGCGGCGCATGATCTGGCCATACCATCGCAGACGACACTCTTGCAGTTTTTCCCCCACGTCACGGACACCAAGACTACCTCGGATGAATGAGTTGCGTATGCGATCGGATCGCGTTACGCCGCTCATCCACCTCAGCATCTTCATCTCCGTGACGCGAAGCTCCTGGGTGTGTCTGCTTAGTGCTGGCCAACATTCGCCGCCGTACAGGAAGACAGGCCGTATGATGCATTTATATATCTGCCTTTTGAGCCTCGGAGGCATTTTACGGTCACATAAAACGCCCGTTACCTCGCGCCATTTTGCCCAAGCCGCGCCTATACGTGCTTGGACGTCATCATCCACGCTGCCAGACTCGTGCAGCACGGATCCAAGGTACCGGAACTTATCGGAATTAGTGACCAAATCCTACCCTATCCGGATAGTGCTTGAATCCGTGCCACCACAGGACATGTACTCAGTCTTCGCCACATTTAGTCTCAGACCGCCGTTTTCCAGCGTGTCTTTCCAAATGTTGACCCTGCGCTTAAGATGGGCTTTGTTCTGGTTAACGAGGGCGATGTCATCGGCATACATCATTAGCCATGGAGGCTGATCCTGGATGTTTGCCGTAACTACATCAAACACAACGTTAAACAAGAACGGGCTTAGAGCCGAACCTTGGTGAACGCCAACAGATATTGGAAAGACATTGGATTCGCCAACAGCGGTCTGGACACATCACCTGTCCTATTTTTATTTCTTACAATAAAGAATTAAATAATGAAAACCATGACAGCGCTAAAAACTACCAAATCGGGGGTGCTCAGGAGTTTCACTAGAAGTAAATAGGTGTCTGATCACGTAACTTCTTTTTTGAAGTGAGAAAATTTAAGGTATCCTAGGCAAAGTGCGAAATCTATCTAACTGTCTACTGCATTCTTGTTTATTTAGACTTTATTCGTTTGTTAACCAAGTTACTAAATGTGTTTTGTATGAATTAAAACCAACCTGTCCGAGGCGTACTAGGTTTCCTCGCTCATGCATTCTTTTTCTATTTCTGCTCTTATCGATAACTCGATCTAGCAGAGCTTCAATTTTCGAGATCACCTTGCTGGCTCTAAGAAAATACACCAATCAATAAAATGCCTTCAAAAAAAATAGTTTTCTCTTTTTTCTATTAGCCCAAAATGCCAAATCTCTCAAACCAATCATTATAAACAAGTCACCAAATGGGCATAAACTGAGCACCTACGAGGTATTTCTGAAAGCTCTGACATCGCCTACTTCCCGAACTCATCAGGCAGACAATAGGAGCACGCCACAACTACACAATAACTTGCTCCTCACACGCGCGCGACGATTTCACGTCGGCCGACTAATTAGCCCGTGACTCATTTACTGAACAATCACGGTCGGGTCCCCAGCCACATAATAGATAAATACAGAAGGCTGACTTCATACAACGTGCGAAATTATACACACAGACAGTTGACGTACGTGTACTTTTTTGATAGGCTAGCGCTTGACCACATCTCACCTGATGGTAAGCGATCATGTGGTCGAAGATGGAGCAGGCTTGCCTAGAAGCAACCTATTCACTCTTGACTTAAAGACTCCTAGGTTGTAGCTATCAGGAAACACACACTTCCTCCTCGTTGCGTCGTATTCCTCTAGTCTTCAATGCTCGTTATCTTCCTGTTTCATTACTTTTACTGGTATGATATTCCTCCATCTGTTTCTGTCTCTGGAAGTATGCAGGGCATGACAGTCGATTGTCGAGAGTTCGTTTGTATTCGCTGTACGTGAAGCAAGTCTTTGTGCGTGCCTTTTACCTCCATTAGTTTCCTTGTGTTCACTATCTATTCTGTGCCACTGACGTCGTCTATTTCCTCTTCGGCCCAAACAAGTAGCACAGGTGTTATTAGTGTCAGACTTCCTAAATATTATTCAGTATGTAGTACTCGTAAGTTTTTCGATTGATGACATAACTTTGGAAAGCATCGGGTATGACGATTGACGACGGTCTTTTGTGGTTTAAATGTAGCTGAATGAGTCACGTCAGCCGGTCGTACAGTGATCGCAGCGCAAGAGTCGCCACGCAGTAAGTTGAAGCACCACCAGTGGGACAGCAATGGCGAGGAAATATATAATACATATACTTGCAATTATGTTCACCTGAAACCAAAAATAACCGTGCTTCATTGAATCAGCACATCCATTAAAGTAGCCTATCCTCTGTCAACAAAATTACTATTAAATGCTCTCATACGAGATGACTAGACCTTTTTCCTTTTGCCTTATTCACAAATCAATCTCACAAACCATAATATAGGTAATCAGAGCTGGTGAGCCTTCCTCGATGTCCGTGACGAGTCACCAGAGTACTCCACTAGGGCATAGTGCGGCATTCGTGATTACGAGCTCGGCTTCGAACGAGAGCCTCCTCATTCATAAATATTTGAGTGAGCGAGACAAAAGGCCAGCAGTACTACAATGTATTGGCACACAGCCCTTTGATCCATGGCGATGTACCGCCGTGTTTGCGCTCAAATATTTATGATATTTCTCGAGCCTTCAGAAAGGTCCAGAATGGATGTGTTTGTCCACTTTGCGAGATGAGCTTGATTGAAATATTGTAGCTAGTTTGTTATCGCTGCGTAAGACACCGAGATCTTATCGTTACTGCTTTCTCTACAAAAATATGTAGAACGCAGATTGTTTTTACGCCATTTCACGGCGAATGACATTAATAAAATTCGCTTCATCATTCACGTAGAATGGAACTCCACTTTCTTATGGAACTTGAGCCTTGAACTACAGCTGGATAAAGAAAGTAATTTATTGCTGTTCTTTATTTGATTTGTTAAATGGACCGTTCAACAATATACATTATGTTTTACTTTGAGAGCTTTTAAATATTTTAGCGCGTTTTATGAAGATTTAGCACATTAGCACTTAGTACTATTCATCTTGTAGAAACACTAATTTATGAGTAGATATGCAAAACTCTTGCTCGTTGTGATAAAGGATCTGAAGTGAGCAGCGGACGGCGCTCATAAATAATTTAATCAACACTTTGGAAGTGTTTCATAAAACAAAGCTTTCTTATCGTATTTCTTTACTCAACGGGTTGCGCAGCAATCGATTAGTGAAATTAGCCGAGATTTAATTAAACAAATTGTTTTTGGCCATTTATTGCGTTCACTCTAAATAATTGTTATTCGAATATAGTATCGACTGGAAAGTGGACTAGCGGCTCGCCCCGGTTTTGCCCAGGTGTAATTTTTATTTGATATTTCGCAAAATTCTTTCTAATGAACCATGCTATTTTTCTAACTTTTTTAGTTTGTTTTAATTGATCTACATCAGTGGTCATTTATTCTCAAAGGTCCATTCAGTATCATCATCACTTCAGTCGAAAGATGTCCACTACTGGACATAGACCTCCCCTAAGCTTCGCCACTACCACAAAGTCTTGTGCTTCTCGTATCCATCGGATTCCCACAACCCTCGCCAGGTCATCGTCCAATCTTGTGAGAGGTCTTCTAATGCTGCGTTTTTCAGCACGTGGTCACCACTTCAGAACCTTTCGTCCCCATCGACCATCTCCTACGAGCAAAGTATCCTGCCCACTTAACAAAAAATGTTTGTTTGTCGTACCTTTGTTGCCCAAACGCCCATTATCTAGGAACAATGTGTAGTCGTGATGAGCACGTGTAGCTCACCCTCATCAGTATTCGCGGCGCGCGGCCGATCCCCTCGCTACCAGCTCGCGCCACAAAGTTGTAGCTCGCGCGCTCGCTGTACTCCGGCGCGTTATTACTTACCCAACTAGTTTTAATGCTTCCCCTACAATAAGCCCGCAACAGTTTCTGTTAGGGCTGCTAAGCTTAGGCTGATACACTGTGATATTTCTCCAAAGGATTTGTTTGAAAAAGGGGAAACAAAGGACAATTTGCCCTGCAGGACAGAACATGCTTGAAATAAATAAGACGTCCTATATTTCCTAAGTTTCTTTAATTGAGAAAATGAACAATAAGAACAAGGGTTTTAATACAATCCAGTCCAGTTCGTGAGGCAAAATTGGTCAAAAATTGCCCAGGAGAGAAGAGTTTGGAAGGAAAAACGAAAGAAAGAAAATGTGTTTATTTTGCCCGAATGGACGCACAATAAAATACATTCAACTCATTTTTGTGTGGCCCGAAAAGAGGCTTTAGAAGGCCTTTCCCTAGCAGTAGGAGTCAATGTATGCAAAAAAATACAGTAAATTATCTAATAAATAAATAAATAAAAATAATAATTAAGATACAAGCAAAGCAGTGTAACAATCAAAACAGCTTTTCAAAAAATTGTCAACAAATATACAACAATTAAAATTTACTCAAGAGACAAGGTATATCATTAAATTGACAAATTTCCCTCCGTAGCAACCCTGTACACATAACATATTCAATTAGGGCCCGGGGTGATGCATTGCGTACGCCCCTATTTGTTGAGGCGGCCGTACCGCGCTAACAACGGCCCGTAATTACTCGTCATCGCGACTTCGCTACAACTTTCTTCTTCGTAAGTTCGCGCGATCACACGAGTATTAAATACGAGAGACGTTTGTCTTTTGTTTTCTGTTGATTTTGTACGACGATGAGAGGAGTTGGGTAAGTTGAGATTAATTTTTAACTGGGTTTTTGGATGTTAATGTCGACATTTTATTTGATTACAAATAATTATAATAATTTCATATGCAGATACTTAACAAAGATTTATTAGGTGAGTAACATTAACTATTTTTATCTTATGTTATTACCTACTTTATAACAAAATGATCAAGACAATTGCCCTCCGGCCACAACACGTAGAATGCTGTTGGGGCTACCACGGAGTCTGTTCAGCAGTGAGGCAAGTGAGGGGCAAGTACCAAAGATATTACAGTTCAAAGTAACCCGTTTACTGCATCACTGTTTACCATCAGGGGGATCGCGGTCAAGCACTGGTTTATACTAATTAAAAAAAAGATTACCAAAACCATTTCATTGGCATAGATATTAAAATACTTTATGCAACTTCAATGTCACATTATGGAAGTTTGAGTTACTGGTTACAAGTATTATAGTCCACTGTGTTCAATTCTATGAAATCAAAATAATTGTAGATTTTGAACAAAATAGATTGTCCTCCGAGCGATGCTACGAGTGTTATATATTTCTAAGAACAATTTGACACTTAGTTATGAAATAATTTAGGCTTTAGTTCTTCGAATCGTGATTATTCAATTAAGTTCAAAGCAATACATTGTAAATAGCAGCGATATAAGTAATTAATTATACACGAGAAGCGTTTGACTCGCGCGCGGCCGCGGGGGATCTGTAAACATATTAAACACTCAATTCCCATTAGACGCCGACAATTACAATACAGTTAGGTAACTAGTTAGTTGTGACGTAAATGTACTAGTACCACATAAAGAATAGGTACGATGTATATACGAGATATTTATTTTAGTGCCCCAGCCCAGATTTGCAGTCATCGTCATCATTTTAGCCGAAAGACGTCCACTGCTGGACGTAGGTCTCCCCCAAGCTTCGCCACAACGACCTGTTCTGTGCGCCTCGCAACTATTGGATTCCCGGGACCCTTACTAGGTCCTCAGTCCACCCTGTGGGGGTCCTACCAGATTTGTACTGCCGTAAATTATTAACGCAAACTTATTTCGTTTATTGCTCTTTAGATTAGTGAAAACCAAACCAAAATTCCATGCGTTTAGGAGGAGTTAAAAACAAATAGACAGACTGGAAAGCCTTATAAGCCGTAATGTACCTAATACTCGTATAAAGAAGATTTAATTTAATTATCTAGAGACTCAAAGATTTCTAGTGATAACAAAACGAGAAACTTCTCAATTTTCTTCAGCGAAAAATCATGGTAGTTTGCCTATAGTAACCCATTAAAACTATAATCCCAATTGTTGTAGCAAAAGTATGAGATGAACACCGTAAAGATGAATTTATTATGTCACTACGTAAACCCTTTAACATATTTAAATCAGCAGAAACATTCCATATTATCAAAATAAAATCCACTTCCATACCATCAATATCGTAATCCGTTAACTTCAACGACATGACAAAAAGAACAATACAAACATTTTCCCTCTACAAGGATAATACTAAAATCAAAGCGACGTCAACACGAATCGCGGTCCAATGATAAATACAGCGACAGAGGTAAGACGAATGGTTGCGATCGCGGCGTATCGAGCGCGGCGACGGCGGCGCTAGTGTCGCAGGGCTGACAGCGCCAACAGTGACCATGCTCGCGATACGTCAATGTTACAGTTTGAATACATTAGAATATTATTTGGTTTATCATTGCTTTGAACTTTATGGATTGAATAACACTTTGAATGCTAATTAAGCTTTCATATACAACGTAATAATAGTTCATAAGTTAACATAATTTTTATTATTATCATATCTACCTTGTACTGGCCCACTGCTGAGTAAGTCTCTGTTAATTCGTTTCATTATTAGCAGCACTTAGTTTAGATTATAAGAAGACCGGGGTACGATCTGTCTCTCTGTTTAGCGTTGTTGGATTCCTAGAAAACCTTTGATTCAATCAAGATTAAAGTTGTGCGACTCGCAGGATTAGACTTTGAAACCTATCCTCCTACAGCTGGGTGTGAGGCAGGGAGATATCATTCTTCCTTGACTGTTACGGCTGAAATGGAGGATGTCTTCAAGGTTTTGGACTGGAAAGGGATAGGCATTAATGTCAAAGGCTAGTACACCTAAGTATGGCTGAGACTACGGAGGAGCTCAGAATAATGCTTGATGACTTTAGTGGTTTTCAAAAGACCCACTCTTTTTATGAACATGGACAAAACCAAAGTCATGGTAAACAACCATATATTACCAGCTCTTATCAATATCAGAGACTCGAAGTTGTGGACGATTACTTTTACCTAGGGCAGATAGTCTAGTTGGCTAGATCTAATTTCGAGAAAGAGGTCAACCGTTAAATCTGACTCGGCTGGGCAGCGTGCAGTTGCACTGTGTCTCAAGACGAAAGTCTATTACCAGTGCGTTTTCATTACGTTCTGAAACATGGTTGCTCACAATAGGCCTCATCAGAAGGCTTTTAGTCACCCAAAAGACATGGATGGGTAGGGCTTTGCCCGGATTTTTTTTGAGTGATCGCGATTAAGTTTGAAAATTTTGCAGAATAACCTAGGTTAAAGATAGCTATATTAAACTACAATAAAGTAAGTAAGATACTTAAAAGTTATAAACTAGGCAACAATAGTTCGATATTACAATGCAACCTATCATGTGTGTTCAGGCCACTAATATTGCTCCTATATTCCGATACTTAAGTGTGTCTAAAATATAAACATAAGCACATATAGCAGAGCAGTTTTCCTAAATATACAAGAGAATAAACTCATTAACATGAACGAAATGTGGGTATGTTCACGCACCGATGTGTTGGGCCCGAGGCCCCGGGCTGGGGGCCCGGGGGCCTTGTTTACAACACTTGAACTAAATCTGTTGTTTAATCGACTATCACCTACTGAGCGCGTGGAACATGCGCGAGTGTGCGCCTACTCTTATGTACTCGTGGAGTATGGAGCTAATTGGGTCGTATATTGCGCAATTGCGTGCCGAGGCTTAGGCACGTGAAATGTAAATTCCTGAAAAGTTTTATTAAAAGCTGTCTAGCCAGGTTTGATAGGTCTATATTTAGTATTGGACCGGTTATTGTAGTGGCACGTGGGGGATGCTTACGTTTAGCAATGGACGTCTTTCGGCTAAAATGATGATGATATTTTACATCAGAGATATTATTTGCGTTTCATTACCAGGCTAAATGAATAAACAAATCACACTAATATTATAAAGGCGAAAGCTTGTACCTTAGTGCGTGAGTATTACTATTCACGCTGAAACTACTCATGGAATTAGAATGTTTGGCACACGGAACGATATCCTACTATACGTATGTACATGTATAATACATGTCAAAGTCATACTATACTTTTTATTCCGGGAGTATGTTCGCTTTGGATATTTTTTCAATAAATTCCTACTGTCACGCAGGCGAAGCCGCTGGCAGTAAATAGCATAACTTTTATTTTTACTTTAACGTTTGAATCTCCGACCGGTCTCATGAGACCGCGCTGTCATTGTCTTACTATTGTGTCTCGTTTTGCGGGTAAGTGAAAGGTTAAAGCTTGAAAGTGACAGAGAAGCCACTTTCACTTTTACTTTTGGTGTATGACATATCAACAAATGCTCACTGTATACCACACCATCACCAGCCCTTTCGACATCGGCAATCCATTTCGTTCGTAGCAACCCTGACCTCAAACCGCAAATTGATGGTGGTATTAGAGCATAAGACAACGCGTCCGGATACACTGGCGCGGCGGTTACAGCTGATATAAAAACATCATTTATCTACCAGATAACATCCTGATATATCGCCGGCTGCTCAGGGATGCTGAGCGGAGATTGACTTGGATTGATAGGCATACGTACCGGGAGATCCTTAGACCGTTTTCACATCTTCCGATCCGATATCGGTATCGGACGCCGATACGATATCGGGGTAAGTAAAATGTATGAAAAGCTGTGCTCCGATATCCGATATCGGGTCGGACAATATGAAAGACAGGTACATATCTCATACATTTACCTTACCCCGATATCGTATCGGCGTCCGATACCGATATCGGATCGGAAGATGTGAAAACGGTCTTATAGTCCGGTCAAAATAGACTAATTAATTGGGGTGAGGTTACAATAATTCGCACTTGGCTGAAAATTGGTAGGTTTGTTCAATACACTATTATAAAGGAAATGTGAAAAGTCCTCATCGATCCGGCACGTGCAAAAAAATATACACGCGGTCAAAGGTCACAAAAATGGGTTTTTCGCGTTATTAAGCAAAATGGTAAGTTTTATCAAAAAAAAAACTCAGACAAAAATTATAGATCAGACAATTATCTATAAATATGTCTAAATACTTTTTTCCTAAGAGCCACCGTTTTTGAGATATAACGATTCAAAATATTGAAAGAGTTGTAATCGTCAAAATATGAATAAGTACACCACGTATATACTCGTACATCACTGAAGCCGTAATACAAGCAAAAATCGTATCGTATCGTTCTATCGGTCAGTGTGACTAACACATATAAAATATGAAAATTTGGGGTAAAAAAAAACCCATTCCCTTATCTTCTACGCCAGTGTAACCTTCAGCAACATCTGCCTCCCATTCAATTGTCTGCGTGGCTAGGGTCGTATACCTGCTTTATTTTACTATGCCGAATACATTCAATGCTATTAGAGTGCGTCTAATGATAGAACGACCTGGAGTTTTTGATTTAATGGGCCACATTATTCAGTCACAATTGTCCGAAATAAAAAAAGTTGTGAAGTGTCAAGACATGAAGAATCATGTCTTGACACTTCACAACTACTAGTTAGTAATACCACATACAAAATTTTTGGATTCAACCTCTTTTTCTCAGGTTGCGCTTGCTACTGTTTCAACTTTTTGAATCGTTATATCTCAAAAACGGTAGCTCTTAGGAAAAAAAGTAGTTAGACATTTTTATAGATAATTGTCCGATCTACAATTTTTGTCTGAGCTAATTTTATAATAAAACTTACCATTTTGCTGAAAATCGCGAAAAACCCATTTTTGTGACCTTTGACCACGTGTATTTTTTTTTGCACGTGCCGGATCGATGAGGACTTTTCACATTTCCTTTATAATAGTGTATTGAACAATCCTACCAATTTTCAGCCAAGTGCGAATTATTGTAACCTTGGATGTCTAAATTGACCGGACTATTAGTGTAGCAATAAAATAGCTAGTGTTCAAATGGCTGCTACGGCGTAGTGCTGCTGCTACGCTTGCTACGGCGTAGCAGATTTTGTAGCACGACGCTACGCATTGTTTAATAAATTGATGTTTCTACACGGAAAACATATAGTTTCACTACAAATTATTAAATAAATAACTTTAAAAAAATGTGTGTAGGAGTAAATACAATACTTTACGTTACTATATTTTTATCTATTTGAATTAAAAAGTAGTGGTTTATAAATCTTCTCTGTAAGGGTTCAAATTCTAGGCCAACGCTAGGTCAACGCCGTTTTAAGCCATTATCACTAGAATTATTATAGTGTGACTATCCCAGAACCTATTTTCATATTCATAAACGCTCCATAAATTGCTCACAACAGAATCGCCGGTCCCTCTTTAATTAGTTAATTACTTTACCAGTTCAGAAGGTTCTAGAACTTGTACGAATTCCCATTTTAATTAAAACCGATATCCTTTCCAATGCCTATTTATTGTTACACGAGTCAATATTAACAACAGGCTTAGCACTAAAGTAATAAATATGATTCTAATTTGGTCCTTTGTCAAGCAGAACTGTGCGAGCCTTTGATCTGGCCCGTGCGGCGCCGCAGCGCTGTCGTGCGCTAGACGGGGCCCCGACAAAGCGCTGCAGCGGGCCGCAAACAGCGCGCCGCTGAATTATAAAGTTGTAGTTGTACGGAGTTGCCGCCCGGCCCCGAGATACCCGCTATTGCAATATTTTGGCAACCGAGAGTATTGTTGTTTCTGTCTGTGTGTTTTATTATTGATGGCAGCGAAATGAAATAATGTTACCGGTGTGCAGTCGAGCTAGTTTAACTTTAAGCTTTATTTTATGGTTTGCCAATTTTTGCAATTTCGGTTTTAGGAAACTCTGTAATATTATTTGGTGAGACACACTAGCAGCTATTAGCTGATGCGTGTGTTTCATATATGTAGTTTGGAGACGCTTAGTCTGTCCAACCGATGTCTAAAGAAGTTCAATGTGGGAGCTTTTACAACACTTTCCGGGAGCCTGTTCTATGCTGTTACAGCTCAGTTAGGTTAAAATTGCTACATAATCTGCTTTTTTCTAATGTGGGAAATCGTTAATGTGACTTCTCCCGCTCAAGGCGGAGCGGGAGGGTGTATCAGACTTTGAATGACTAAATCCCATTTCTGTCCCATGTTTGCCTTCATTCTCGGCTACCGGAGTTCCTTTTCGTTTAAACCCGGGTGCTTAAAAACAAAAGGTTGTAAATCTAAAATACATTCGGTTATAGCGTTATTTAATTTTGACATAATTTAACTACAATTTCGTTGTCATCAATATCACTGACATGATAGCAAGACGTAGTCACAGAGGGGTCGAACCCCACTAGTAATATTTCTAACCCGTTACAACCACGTTATTCAAAAACTTATCACATTTTATGAGATCGGATCTCGCTGAGCATGAATTAGCCGGGATCGAAGTTTGCCGATTAAACGTGTCCCGATAAGGTTCAATAACTCCGCCGACTTCGCCTGCAGCCCGGTGCCGAACGGACCGGTAATGGCGCCGGATCGCTCGCACTCACTCGAGCATGCCGTCATGACGACGCACTCAACTCTCACCGAATATTATTATTGGGTATCCTTTAGAATACGATTACTGAATTATGTACAGATTTACAAATGACAGGATAAAGGTGGCTTCTTACCTTTTATCCTATTATTTGTTAATCTTTGACAGTCATTACTAGCAACGACACTTTTTGATTAAAAACCAGAAAGTACTAAGAAGTCTGAAAATTAAGGTATTACTACGTTTATTTTCATGGATAGACATTCAAATGAGCGAATTAGATTTTTTCATGTATTGCAATACACAGTCATATTTCATGAAATTATAATTTTGGATATGGAAGAAAGAATTGGAATACAAGAATTTTATTATTCGTCCGTTGCTGGTTTTCTCAAGAATTATTAATTTTTTCTATACTCACGCCTTATTTCACGTTCCATTACGAGTGGTTACACTAAAACATAACCACTACAAAAAAAATAGAAAACCGACCCTCACACTCGTAAGTCCTGCTACACATCACCATTACCCCTCCCTCTTCCGGTACATCAGTTTCCTCCCCTACCCTCCTCACTAGTGCAGCCAAGCGTCACTTCCCTGACCTTGACTTAGTTGCACCCCTCGCTGGAGTGGTGGTCTCCAGCCGGCGCTGAAGGACGCCCTTCAGATCATGTGGGAATCGCTGACTGCAGCGGTACGGAATAGGGGCAAGGTTTCTGATGAAGTGGAATTTTAATCCAATATTAATATGTATGTGTTGGAATTTATTAGGTCATTCGGCTGTAAGAATTTAGTCCGCTGGGCTGGATGTGGAAATAATTGGTGTCTCGGCGATCGGAGTCGTAAATTCGTTCGACCTTTGAACGAATTTATGTTGTGACACTCAGGGGTTATTATCGGAAGGTGTGTCTCATTAGTGCTTTTTTACCTTCTTTCGCTTTCCGTATCTAATGTATTGGATTACGTATCGTACAATTTGCCTACAAATTATCTAAGCTTTTATTACTTAAATCAATTAAACTAACAAACATAGATCACGTCATCTCTTTAATTAAAATAATCTAAGTAGGTACATAGTAATTATGCACCTACATAAGAAACATGAAAAATATTTAACAATAGCTGTCCTCTGCGGTTTCATCCGCATTTTTTGTTACTGCTCCGCTCCCGTGGGTCGTAGCGTGATGGTATATAGCCTATAGCATTCCTCGATAAATAGGCTATCTAACACTGAAAGAATTTTTCAAATCGAACCAGTACTTCCAGAGATTACCCCCTACATACAAACTTACAAACATACAAACTTACAAATTTTACCTCTTTATAATATTAGTACAGGACCGGTCGCTGTGGCGGCGCTTGGGGGAGGCCTATATCCAGCAGTGGACGTCTTTCGGCTGAGATGATGATGATGATAATATTAGTATAGATTTAATAACCATAATATCCCACTGCTGGGAATACTCCCCTTTCACTTTGCTACCAACTGGTCAGTCCATATCTCTTCTTAACCGTTTTTCTCATTAAAAACTCAATCAGCAATCGAACTCGGCCCACAGCCTCACTCTAAAAGCACTAATTATTTCATAGTTGAGACCGGCAGCATTCGCTCCAGTCCGTTCAACTTGTACATAGTACATGCTAATAAACGCTTGTTTGAGCTGGCAACACACGGGCGGCGGTGCGGGCGCGGACACACGCCCGGCAATGTGTCCGACCCAAGTTTTGAGTACTAAGTGCCGAAGTTAGCGAGCCATTGTAGTGTTCTATTGATTTATTGGTTAAAGTAATTACTGTTCGAGGACAAACAAGGCCTTGATTTATTGATATAATAATAAAGGTAATTTACTCCCACGTTCGTAAAACGACCCATCAAAATAAATTGACCGTGATTTCAATTGAACAGAAAACTATGATAGTGTATTTAGTAGTATTTATTACGTGAATTACTGGTCTCAGTCTATCAGTTTTCACGATTATTTCTTGAACGGCTACAAAATGGATGAACTCTGAATTAAATTCACGATAATATACCTAACGGTAACCGCATTCAAAATTCTATTACCGACCTCACAATCTTGCCGAAGCGTCTAAACGGCCCATCTAACCGGGATATCAATAAAAACAATTGGAGTCGAACGCGATAGAGATCCACACTTCCACAGTGCTTCGTATTAGAGCTACCTGATTAACTTAATTAAAATTCCGGATTCGAATGTAAATCGAAATTCAACATCCGTAAGTAATTTGATATTGAAACCGAATATCATTCGCGGGATTTAAATGAATGAAATTAGTATTAAATGAATTAAATGATTGTCGGCTAACACATCGGCTGAGCGGTGATCGAGGCCATTAGTTAATGAGCAAACGTTAAACCTCTTTTGATAATGCCGCCATGTTAATTAGCTGAACTGTCCGCCGCTTATTAACTGATTAATTTAATGTTTCACTGTGTTTTATAATTAGATTTGGTGCTTTTTGATTTGGTGAATTAGTGTAGCCAGTAATCTGCCGCTCGTGACTGCTAATACGAATGTTTATGAATATTATCCGTCACGACACGAATCATAGATTTGTTGCGATTAAACGAATAACTAATTTTCTTTATTTACAACATCGATAGTTATTTAGATTGATAATTATACATAACAGTATACTTAGTAACGTATTAACTGTTTAATTAAACTTCATATAATCAATCAGTTACATTTTTGAATGATATTACATTTCATACTACCTACTACTTATGGAGGTAATAACAGCCCGTGGCTAGATAATAACAGCCACACGGGTCGATCTTCAAGGCAAAGCAACGCTTGCCAAGGTTGGTTTGTGTTACCCCAGTTAATGGGTTGTGGAGTTCTGGTAGGCAGCCGCTCCACGCAAAATACTGGTATTCAGCTAAATCCGGCTTGACTGGAAGCCGACCCCAATATACAATACATAGTTGGGAAAAGGCTATGTAGATGATGATAACTACCTGCTACCTATACAAAATCTTGAATATTTTTATGACCAGGATTTATGTCATTTACGAGTTGTTTAATTACTCTAGTAGTTTCGATGAGTGTAGATAAATGATAACGTCAGAACCGGTACTAACAAAACACTATTAAACCACATAGTTTTAAAAGTTACGCAATGTTGATTTTGCAATATTTTTAATTTAGACTTTTCGTTCTGAGATAGAGTCGCTTAACATAATCTTCAATTGAATTCTTTTTGAATGATTAAAGCGTTACACTTTTCCACAATGCTGACGGAATTTGAAAACACTAGTGACCGAAATAGCGAAACAAATACCACCGAGGGACATGACAGATACAACGACTAATATTTAATGTCACAAACCGTTTTATTATTAATTCTAATCGGTTATCAATCCCCAATCGAATTAAAACCGCGCGTTAATCACCTAGCTCTGCATTAATACACGTCCGTCACGCGAGGCGACAGCGTTGCCCACCCCGCCGTGCACCGCAACCAAACACACAGCCGACATTATTGACGGAACCAATGACACGGACAACTAATAGATAAACAATACCCAACAATATTTATCTAGACAAACAATTACGATTACACAAAACAAAACATTTGATATTTATCCAAACGACAACAATCCCAAACACTATTTGCTCTGTATTTAATATTAATTCAGTCCATAAAAATGGGAGTAATATTGTGAATTGTTTTGTAGATGACCCAAATGGCTCATTGCCGGAGAGCGCCAGCTGTGTCCCGGGTTCGATCGGTTTGGGATCGAGACAAGTATTTTATGGGCTATGAACGGTGGAGATGGCATAAGAGCCTCCTTTCGGCTAGTAAGTGTAGCTCGATGTCGAAGCCATGTGTGAGCTACATTATTTTATTCTTGTCTTGTACCTCTTCAGGGTCAGTTTGTGGCTGAGTGCTTATTTTACTTGCTCTTGCATGTGGTAATACTACTTTCCTGTACTATAATATTCCACAACTTTCACTTGATGTCATCTAGTCCCAAACTATGAGTACTAGACAACTGATAAGCATGCTTTTATACTTCAAAAGACATACTCGTACATTATAATTACAGATAAATTACACCCAGACACAGAACAAATTATATCGTAGTCATCACTCAAACATTGATTCTTAGTGGGACTTGAACCAACTACACTCAGAACCACTGACCACTAGACCAACATGCCTGTCAGACTATAATAACATATTCAAAAGTTGGCTCATAATTTTACCAGGCGCAGTATAATGCCATTGCACTGCCTAGCTACTGTACGATCCCTGTAGGGAAGACTGCTTGTCTCACATAATATGGCAAGATCTGTCAACAACCGGACCAATGCTCTAACTAATCTTAGGCGAATGACTAACGAAAACTCGGGACCCTAGAACGAAGGCAAAGAAGAAACAAAGGAGTAAATAAAAGTCTGACACGCCCTCCCGCTCTGCCCGAAAGCAGAAGAAATCATTCTGATGATTTCGCACCTCAAAAAAAGGCGAATGACTAAGGAGACCAATGGAATGGCTTAACATCAGGCGGGATTGCAGTCAAGCACTGGTTTATGTTAGACTAGCTGTCCCCTGCGGTTTCACCCGCATTTTTCGTTACTGCTCCGCTCCCGTAGGTTGTAGCGTGATGGTATATAGCCTATAGCATTCCTCGATAAATGGGCTATCTAACACTGCAAGAATTTTTCAAATCGGACCAGTAGTTCCAGAGATTACCCCCTACATACAAACTTACAAACCTACAAACTTACCGTTTGCGAGGCCGGTCGAGGAGGCGCAGTGAGTCGCTGTGTGGAGGACGATCCCTTTATGTAAATGTGCATGTTACGGCTTTGGAATTCGGCCCGTAGCGTTGGTGATGTAAGTTATAAGCGAATAGCGGAAGATATGAGTAACTCGAGAATGGCCATACATCAATACGAAGAAATAAGATTGAAGTTTATGATTGTAGTATCAAAATAACATTTTGTTACTTAATGCATATGATCATTTCAAACTTTGAATGATGATGATAATGGTAGTGGTACTTCCATATGCATTACTTAAAAAAAAATAGAAATTAGAAATATTTTTGTCTAGCTGGCTGTACGTTTGTATCAGCTTATTTCCGAAATAGTTGGAGTACCATAGGCTACTTTTACTGTAGAAAAAGGTTAAGGTTCCAGACAAAAAACTTCTTTAAATTGTGACTTAGTCGGAAAATTATATTTAGATTAGGACGAAGTTGCGGTCATCAGTTAACGTTAGTCAATAGTAAAAAACGAAAACACATATTATAAGTAATGAAAGATGACCTTATGTAAGTCTTCTTTTTAAAGCACCCCCACCATCTCGTATGCCTTTATTCTTACACAGAAATGGCATCAAATGACTAACGGTAACCCCAAAATTCCTCAGAACCCTGTAACAAAGCATTACTTAACTAAACAAATTACCTTAAACTGGTCTCAAAACTGACCACAACATACCGACAATCACTTGAACTTTTAACTTGGTCCTTATGACCTTAATTCGTCCTTCCGCCCCCAAACGAGTGTAAGCCGAGGTCTGATACAGGTCAACTTATCAAGTTGACCGCCTCAAGGATGAGCCTACCCGCGAGGGTGTTGCGCCCTTCCGCTCCACTGCCTCGCGAGGTAACAATGTGTTACAATGCTAACTCAAATAAACTTATGCTTGAATTGAGTTAAGGATCTGCAGGGTGTTGGATATATCTGACACTCTTATAGAAAAGAATACGGGATTCCTGGAAAGAAAAACTGTGGCCCTGGAATGTAAAGAGGATTTTACGTAAAGGTGAAATTCAGATACTCCCTCTCGGAGCGGGATAATTTTTTTAATTTCTCATCCAAGAAAATGGTCGTTGGTTACACACGCTGGTTTTATGCAATAGATATTCAATACACACACTGGCATACGACTTTACCATTTTACTCAATCCGAGGATCAAACCCTCCCGATTCCTACTCACGCTCAACACTCTTGCTGGCAATAACTAGACTAACAAAGCAGTCAGTTACAAAATTCAGAAAGATAGATTATATAGAGTGTACACTCACCTTGCTTCTTTTGCAGTAACTCTTCACAAGTAATTCTACAAAAACGCACACAAAAACACACACACAATGGGACAATATTACTAAGTAAGTACATTTTATTTACAATTTTTAATATTCTCATGTTAGTGGCAATTAAATGAGAATAAAAATATTAAAACCGAAAAACAGAACAAACAATTCTAAATCTTTATTCTCTTACACCAAATCTCAGATCTTCAAACAAACCACATAATTCCTTCCCACAACTATTGCCCCATGGACCGGGTACATTCTCAGAGGGTCCAATATCCCTCGATACACCAATGACTCACTAGAGGGCGCCAGTGTCTTGCATAACTCAGATGTAACTCAATATAAACACCGCACTGGACGCAATCGACGAGCGAACGAACCGAACTGAAATATGCGATTGAATGCTGGACTGATATTGCGAAATTTGAATTTTCGCTACCTACCTACTTGGTATGTAACGTAACTGATTTTGAGTAAGAAATATTTTATGAAAAACATGGTTGCTTAGTAAAACTGAATTTAAAAAAAAGTCGTTATAAGCGAGCTATACGTATAGCAGCATTAATAGATATATCTAAAAACACACTTTAAAAAAGGAATTACAGTCAAACATAGAACCTCTTCTTTTAAAACCTACAATATGAGTATAAAGGAGCGTAAAAATATTTCTAGGTAAATGATAAAAAGTAGGTTTTCTTTTTTCTAAACCAAGGATTTCAGCTACCTTAAACAACAGCGCTCAAAAATTTACCCGTTGGAATACAGAAAGATTTCCAGGAACTACTCCAGTAAAATGACGTACTAACTAGTGTAAAATGATATATCGCGTTCATATTCACTTAGTCCTTCACTTTTTCCTGGAACACACACGAGCAGATTAAACAGGGCACAGGTGAGAACAAGTCACTCGGCCTCCGCCTGTGAGCACCATTAGACAGACCCTTCAAGCCATATAACTGCTGTAGGATAAACGAATTGTCTCCCGAATCACCTGAGCTCACAATGTTGTTGTTGTCAACCTCAAATTTATATAAACTAGTTAGGCACGTCCCTGAAAATGTCTCTGAAAATAAAGCACTAATTTTATGCTACTTTAGAAACACTGCATTTTCCTCCGTTGGTTTCCCAACATTTTGCAGCACTTACAAATGTTGTCGCTTAGCATAAATAAATGAGGAAAAGTTCCAGCGATATGTCAATGTAATTTCAGAGTAGTTGCAGACGTCCGAACACCTTCAGCATTAAATATCGACGACGCTACATCGGGCGAGCATGAAATATTCAGCGGCGAGCGACGACGCCGCCCCGCGCCCCGCGCCCGCGCCGCCCGCCAGCACATAGCGCCGTCACTATTCATTGCTCTCTCGAGCCTTGAATTCTGTAGTAGCGAATCTAAAAAGCAATGTACAGTCAGGTGGCGCGCAACTCGATTCGTCTCCGAATATTTGATGCGAGCGCAGTAAGAGCGCCTGATTGTCAGCCGTCAAGTGCGACCGCCGTATTTCTTACACTTTAGCGCGCGACGCCTCGCCCACCGCGCCGCGCGCCGCCCCTTGTAAGCGCGCTGTAGTTTATAGTCCGCAAAGGGTCCCCTATATTGACAACCTTTTGTGGGAACTGTCTCCACGAGATATACGAAGAGGTTCGACGGCGCACTGAAATAAAGGGGCCGTTGTGCGAACGGATCGGAACGAAATCTTGGTCGGAAGCCAAATTTTTTCACTAAGCCTCCATCATCCTGTTACGGCGCGTTGCCTATTACGCTCCTCGCTCGCGACAGGGGAGATTATCATTTTATCCCGCAGGAAAATGCTTAACTGAAATGAATTTAAATATCACTTCCGGGTACATACAAATTCATTGTCGGTTCATGAACTGACTGAGTCCACGTGTCGCCGAACTTTACCTATTATAAAATTTTCGGGAGCTCAAGGGATTTCGATAATCCTTATCATAAAAGCGTCGCAAAGTGAAGTCGAAGTTGGAAACCTTTGGTGAGATCGTATTATACGCAAATCTAATAGAAGACGATTGTGTCGGCGCTCGGGCGCGGGGCGGCGCCCCGTGCTCGCACAAACACGGTTAGGGGCTGAGGCGCATGATCGTGGCTATTGCGCTAATTTGGCGTCCATTACCTAAGGCGGCCGCTCCAGACGTGTAATCGTATTATTCTTTTGTGTTTGCTCACCCTGCGTTACATGTTAGTGAATGTGGTTAGGGGAATGCTTTATGTCTCACTAGCTGGCGGGGATTCATTAAAGTAATTAATTTGTTCTCAAAACATCTCGGTGCTCACTCTCCCGTGTTTACTCTCAACATTCGTACATTACACTTTGTTTTACATCTGTTTTAACAGACACATTTCCCACGAACAAGTCGTGACAAGTTAACTTCATAAAATCAACACGTTCGTTTACTTGAACATCACATTTCTCCAAAACGCGTTTGTCGACAAGTGTGAGTGTTTCCGGTGCATTACGAGGAATTAGCATAATATTCGCAAGTTGGTGCTGCATACAAATCTTAATAAATTAAGTCTTGCTGAAAGGAGGCTTTCTTATAGGCTGTGAATAATTTGTGGCAGCCGGCGAGCGCTCGCCGACTTGTCGACGTGAAATATTGCACAAGTGCTGAAAATTTAACTTTTCTTTTGTTTTGTCTTGGCTGAACTTTGAGGTTGAAGTTACAGGTGTTGAAACTACAATCTGCTAATGATATTACGAAATACTAACCTAAGAAAATTATAATAATAAATGAGAACTAGAGTATGTAAATCTCTTTTCCTTAAACCTGGAACTATGATAGCAACACATTTATGATTGCTTAGAAGGTATAACAACCTAAACAGAAGCCCGAAAGTACAATTTACGCTGCGAATAATAACATACGTATAGTATTAATAAGACAAAGAAATGATGCCACATTAACGTCACAAATAAAATCTAGGAACTAAATAAAACGCTATAAAAAAAAGTCACTAGCTTCGTCTACACTTAACGTAATTAAATGAGATAATTTCGAGTTCAAAGCAAAAGCTAGAACAACTCCCTTTTAACATTTACCTGCCGATGAATTGTAACTTACAGTTTATTTAATTTTATTTCCACAAATTATTAAATCTTTCGTTAGTGTTTCTCTTCCCGTCCTTTGGAGCAGAAGTCTTACAAAATGTCACAGAAAAGATCCTTTGTGACTATTTACTTCCAGGAACTTACTTGTTTAAAAATCGTTCCGTCCCCATTATAATAATTTAAAAGCAAAATTTTCATGCAAAGTTGTAAAGTCAGATACTGTTTTTAAATGACTTTGAGAAAAGATGGAATGGAATTCGGTTGTATTTTTATTTATGTGCGTTATCTTAGAACTTCGTTCTTTATGTGCCGATTTGGAGTAAGATATAGATTACTTCCAGATTGATCCTATTTTATAAAATTCCAATTCTGATAATACGATTCAAACGGAAATCCTACAATATTATAGGCATACAGATACGCGAATTTGGTATTTTTATAAAGAAGTCGATAAATTGCAGTCAGAAAGAAAACGAAAGTGAAAGAAGAAAGATAAGTGAAGAGTGTAAAAGTGGAACTGATGAAGTGGGCACGAAACTTCACAAACCATATCTCGATTAGGATAGGAGACACTGTAGGGCACAAATGTTAATGTAAACACAAGTACATTTTCTATTCTTTCACTTTCATACTGCGATGAGCAGTAGTAGCAGTAGAGCAGTGGTGGCCCAGTGGTAACCGCCCCGACTTGCAAGTTGTAGGTCGCGGGTTCAAACCCAGTCAGGCGCACTACTTTGTGTAATTTATTTCATCACCATTGTTCTCAAAACGGTGAAGGAAAACATCGTGAGGAAACCGGCATGTTCTAGAACCAAAAATGCGAAGATATGTGACATCCACCTCTCCGCAATGGGCCCGCGCGGTGGATTATGGCCCATTTCCTCTCCAAGAGAGGAGGCCTGAGTCCCAGCAGTAGGAACATTATAAGGCCGATTATGCTAATACTGCGATAAACGGCAATCCAACACGACAGGAAGTTGTCACACCACCAACTTCCAAAGTCCGAGCAGCTACAGAGTAATTTTTATTAGAAAAATCCTACCCAATAAATCGAACCTAGGACTACGCTCAACAACCAATGAGGCAGTGGTATTTATCTCACACTATTTCTTTACCCTACACTAGTGTATAAATAAACGTTACTTTCTGCCACGCTACCCTGCAGTTGTGTATGTGCTCAGTAAATAAGACGATTCAAAGGCGTCCCGCGGCTGGAGTTGTTTAGCTGCTCGTGACGTCACCACATCACGGCGCCGTGAATGCGCTGCACTCAATGAGACGGTGGTGCGGTGCCTTAATGCGGATCCGTTTAGTGACCGGTTGTAGTTTCAATGTGGATGGCTTGAACTGAAAAACTTGGCAAGTGCAAGTCGGATTCACGCACTGAGAATTGCATACCAACTTACCTATGAAAATTTCCGAAATGGGGACTTGAAGAGACTCTACAAATTTTCAGTTTTCACATTTTTTCCTATATTCATACCATGAGAATTTTCTTTAAACTCAATTTCATGGTTTTAAATCAACGGAAAGTACCCTTGATTTCTTGAGTACACGGTAGAAGTGTGCCCCGCTTGGGCGGAGCACCGCCGTGTCCTCGTGGAGACTATCGGGAGCGGCGACCTCTCGCGCCGGGCCCTGGTTCAGGCCATGGTCCGGAGCGAGGAGGGTTGGCATGCGGTCGCCTCCTTCTGCGAAGCAGTAATGCTCGTGAAGGAGGCTGCTGACCGCGAGCGCGTGAGGGAACGGTCCTCACGCCGCCGCCGCCGAGATCCCGATCCCGATTTCCGACCACCGTAGGCGCGGGTTCGCGGACGGCGAGCACTGGGTAGCTCGCCGTCCGGCAGTCTGGAAATAATCTGGACCGAGCCCAGTCGTCAACGGCGCGTTCTGTTCCACGCGCGCCTCAAGGAGATGTCAGCAAACTGTAGGGGCCCGGTAGGGCCGAAGCCTCTGGGGGGAACATGTGGTATTCCTAACGGTTGACACCGAGTCCCCCCCAGAACGAAGGCAACGAAGGAACGGGGTAGGGGTTTAGTCAGTAAAAGTCTGACAAGCCCTCCCGCTCCGCCCAAGAGCGGGGGAAGTCATTCTGATGACTCCCCTACCATAAAAAAAAAACCCTTGATTTCTTGAGAGTGACGAAATGTACGTTTCTTGCGACATAAATGACGATATCTTTTTTTTTTCGTTAACTTACAAGTTTCATTTTTGCACAGCTTCGAGAGAATGCAGATCTGAGTATATGGTTTTATTTTCAATTCGATAACTCCACCCGTTGTTTAAATTAAAAGTCTTGACAGATAGACCTTCAACAAAGTGATCCTATAAGGATTCCATTCCTTCCTTTTTCAATACGCAATCCTAAAAAAAGAGAACAAATAAAAACACAGGTTTTACTTCCATTTTTTTCGTTTGGAAAACAAAAGACAAACATTCCAGGTAAAAAAATATGTTGATAAACAAACGTAAAAATCAGTTCTATGACACGTAACTGCGCACCCACGAATAATAATGTTAGCTATGTTTTACTAACTGCACAACTGTCGGCCTAAAGCCGTTTTGTATTTTTGTTAAACGTTAAAAATACAATAGTGGGTGTATGCAAATGATATGGATAAACCTTGCTTTATCTCCCTTTGTGCTCCATTTTGTGCCCAATAGGATTTTATTTGAATACATCGCTTCAAAAATATGGATTTGATTGTTTTTTTTTATTCAGAAATATATTCAATATTCTAAGTCTTTGATATTTTAAAACTTGCGACTGGTTAAATCCATTGGGATATTACAGTGCTCAGTGCTTCACTCTTTTCTTGAGATTTCGTTTTGATAATTCAAAGTATCTATAACTAATGTAATGTCCTAATATTAGGTTATACTATGGTATTCTTCAAATTCCTGTAAACTGGTTGTTCTGTTAATTTTAGTTGACGCCCCAGTTGGCGCAGTGGTTGAACGATGGGCTGCTGCACTGTGGTTCACTGGTATGATTTCCGCACGGAATAAATATTGTATGGGTCTGGGTGTCCTGTCTATGTGACTTCCTTGTAGGAATATAAATTCTAAGGAAGGTCAACTTAAAAAAAATATTGTACAATTTTTAATTCTCTAACGTCTAAAAACTTACTAATATACAAATTCATAATAATCTGTAACTAGATCAATACGAATCATTATTAGTCGGTCCCTAACCATTATTAATAGGACTTTGTTAACTTTGTTCAACAAAAATATGATTAATACTCGAAACTAACTTAATGATTAATGAGACTCATTATTATCGTTAATCTCGTTTTATGAGAAATCATCACTAATTTTTGTTCTAACTCGTAAAGTCTAGCCTTTGGTTCGAACTTTATTTTTGTGGTAACTAAGTGTTATAAATGGGAGATTATGTGGTGAAGACATTACAGACAGGCCTGCTAATGAACGCACGTCAGTTTACTTTCAAACCCATGTTGCGTTAAATTGAAACTAGATTTACCAATTGAACTTGTTTCAAATTCGTGTTTTCAGCATATGCCTATATTTTTGACAAGCCTATGCTACGATACACTTTTCTATCAATATTTTTCCACATGCAATTAATATTTTTTGTCGACAGATACCTATACAACTTTTCGATGTGTAGATTTCAATGCAGCATGTATTTTTAGGTCTAGCTCCCAGTTTTTTTTTGAGGTGTGAAATAATCAAATCCTACAAACTACCACTACATAATATCTTTCAGTCATTTATTTATTTATTAAAAACTTTATGCACACAGAAGTACAGAAGTGGACTTAATATACCTTAGGCATTTTCTACCAGTCCACCTTTATGAAAGGTAACTGAAAAATGTTGTGCCAGGGCCATAGTAATTCTTTCAATGTTCTCGTAGTCTCACAGTCCCACATTAACACCTAGGCTGAAGTTTTGCTGTAATATATTACAATCCCCACTCATGCTGTTCAAAATATAATAATGAAACCTCTAAGACAAAAATGTACGTAAATATAAAATAATCTTAATTACTCAGATACCCGCGAAACGAGACACAATAGTAAAACAATAACAGCGCGGTCTCATAGGACCGGTCGGGGATTCAAACGTTAAATGTCGTCTGTTTATTCAACTTTGGTAAAGGGCTCCTCCATTTAATTCTACCGTATTCTGTTCACCATTTTCCCAGTTTATGTTTTCTTCTCTGTCCATAAAGCTTTTTTCTAATATCGAAAGCTATATCAATTTAACATTTTGACAGATCCGATAGCTCAGTTCAAACGCCAGCAGGTCTGTTCATCCCCTCAGTTCAGTGAAGGTGTGTTGCCCTCCCGACCTCTCCCCGATGTCGTCTGCAGCCTCTCCACCGATTACTTTCTATTGTTTTCATGTGCACAATCACTTTCGTGTACACTACTGTTTTTTGACATCTCGTGATGTATTAACGTTGGAGTGCGATGTTTTTCGGTGTTAAAATAAATATAATGTATTAATGTTCTTTATTTTTATTGTTTCAGGTAAGCGCGTTTCTTCACTACTCTGCTAGCAGCTTCAAGTTAAGTTAAATTAGAAGTAAACACCTAGATTGGTTGTTATATTTTCGAGCCGTTTGGAGCTCTCGGATCGTGGGGCCCGAGTGCTCACAAATGTTTTAAAGAACTTTTGAAACGCCTTGTTTTTTTGTAATATGTAAAGTGACAGTTCACTATATTTAAATAAGTAAATAAACACTTAGCTAAGTTAATTTGTCAACGATTCGTTCAGGACTCTAGAAATAAAATGTACATCTTCATAATATAAATTTAACTCAATATTCTTGTGTTAACATAAACGTTATTCTCGGAGCAAAACACTAATACAGACGAAAGATGATTTACTGTTCAATTTTATTTTGCATTTGAAACTCGACAGTAACGAGCTTCCATTTTCATTCAATTTTCGACTCAAACTCTATTATATATAGGAGCCATGTTGCAATAACGAGTACCATGCTCTGTAGTTGTCAGCCCGTGAAACAATAGTGACAATTCTATAAAATAATTTTGAGCTTGTTAACGATAACAGTATTTTCTTATTGTAAAAATAAATCATTTTTTTCAGTTGTAGCGAATATAAATAATTTTGTTTCGTAATCAACTACAGCTGTAGTTAGTTGTTCTGTTAGTTTTGATTATTTTATATTTATGAAAAAAGTGCTTAATACTATCCTGGAACTAGCAGTACTGATAACACGTAATGATAAATAGCTGCCGCAATTCTCGGACATCATATCTTCTACGAAATCTGTTGTAGTGATCTTCCATTTCTTCGAGATCTAACAATTAAGTATTTTCTTGTAAATTAACTTAATATTCAGGTATTAATACCACAGATTAACACAGACACAGTTTGCGCACTGGTTGAGTGATTGGTTGTCGCGGGTTCGATTCTTGCATGAACAAATACACAATACAAAGACAAAATTGTAGTGTGTAACGTTTTTTATAAAAAAAATCAATACACTTAAAAAGGTTAAAAGTTAGTTATTATTCCGTTATAAAAATTAGTATAAAGCTAACAAGAAATGAACATATTTTCATTAATATATTTACAAGAAGTACCTTTTCCATACTAATTAATTGTAAAATAAATTGAAAATTTAGAAATAATTAATTAACCTTAAAAGACGTCTTAATTCTCTTTAGGAAATTAATAAATATATTTTTGATGTTAATTATTTAAAGTGATGAGATACCTCTCACTTAGTTGAGTTACTTTCGTGAATACTAAGGAAACTTCAAGATGTTGTACTAAGGGGGTTGACAGAGATAATAATTTGTAAGATTGGAGTCGCTTCTACGTTTGTATGTTGTGAAATAAAGCTACAAAACTGTCAAGTCAATACTTCAGGGCATAGAGAACAACTTGGAAGATTGTCACAAAGTTCAGAGCTCGACTCTTTTATTCAGGGAATATTGTAAGTGACAATACCGGCTGCTTTGTATTTAAATTCATATTTCAGTTGGGTAAGTATAACATGGCAGTTGATATTTAAACGACATCCATTCCTAGATAAAAACTAAAAATGTGGCACAGTACGACATTAAAAGTAATGATAATATTGGATTCTTAAAGCCTAATAGCTTTTCATAGTTTTAAGTTTTAATCTACATTTTAATTCTTGTGTTATCATCACGATAATTTCAGACGAAAGATGTCTGCTATAAGTATGTAGGACAAGTGTCGCCACAATGAATGGTCCTGCGCATCTCGCATCCACTGGATTCCGGCAACCCTTACCAGGCCATCTGTTCACCTTGTTGGAGGCCTTCCAACGCTGCGTCTTCCAATACGCGGTCGCACCCATCGGTTCTGCGAGCAATTCTCGTGTCATTCCATCAATAGTCCCCTTACGTTTCAGTGAAACACCGACATACCGAAGTACAATAGTGCACAATGTCTGCTATAGTCATATTCACAATCGTCCATCACGGCGTAGATAAAGGAATCCGAAGTAAGGACCAATACATACGCAGTCATGCATGCGCCGGCCATTCACGAGCCAATCGGCCCGCATACCGGCGCCGCTCGCTTAGGGCCCCCACACACGCCGATACAAAACTGCAATCAGCGCTCGCTAAATATTTATGTGTGTCGTGATACGTACCTACAATCAATTTATTGTCGCTCCTCGTGATTGACGAGCCGTCAATGCGTTCGCTTCTAGCGACAAATGATCGAGGAACAATCCAATGTTTTTGTTCAATCCGAAGAACTGATGGACGGCCGAATCAGTCAGGATCAATCGACATTGATGCTATTGTAGCCGCCGGAGTGACGGCCCGAGATATGAGGAGGCTGCCCACAGATCTGCATTTGAATGTCTCGAAGAGATCGTTACGGTTGGTTATGGAAATGTATCGGTAGTAAGATTAGCCGAAGATTGCCCTCGAACGAACCAACTCTATTATTACAAGGCCGCTATTTTCTGAGACAAAACAAAAAGTAAGGCTCATGAATTCATGTATTATGTATGCGGCGCTAGCGTTTTTACGTAAACTGCTAAGCTGATTTTGATAAACGAAATGCCATTCGATCTGTCTCATTGGGAAACGTAAAAATGTCGAAGTGAAACGTTACATTAACATTTTGTTTATTTACTTTTTCATAAAGCGTTCCATTAGGTCTAAGTCAACATTTAGCACTTAGGAGTTTCTACGCTTCAGAAAATTGAAATTAGGTCTTTTTGTGTGAACTACTTCGCTGTTCAGGATAATTTGAAGTTGAAATAATATTGTAATAAGTTTGAATAATGTTTAGTTTGAAGTAGCCGTACTTATAAACTACTTAACATGGAAAATCCATATTTTTAGCTACTCAATCATGCTGGAACAACATTGTAAGTAGTAAGTACGAGGTATATACTTAGTACCTAGTGTGTATTTGTAGTTAACAATATCACAGCTTCCGAGTACGTAACATTTCAATTAATATTAAGCAAATTCGTGGTGTTGCTTCTACTCGTAGTTTACACAATTATGAAGTACCTGTGCTCGTAGGTACTTCACGATTGTGGCAACTAGCAGGTGGCGCAGACTTATTTGTAGAACTTTTTGTGGGAAACCTTTTCACTAATTTAACTTTAACTGTTTACGCGAAGCACAAACTTTTCCAACTATCGCCATCATAATTCAGGCAATTTGCACAAAACCTCAAATTATACTCGTACATGTAAACCTTTCTCATTAATCACTACGCCCATTAGTGGAAACCGTATGAAAATCCCTTCGGCGGTATTTGAGGTACAGGTAAACTGACAGTGGGTACAGGTAAACAGACAGTTAGGCGGGGCAGGGTGTGTGTCTTGTTTTGTAATATAGTGATATTGAAGTGATACTTATATTTGCTTTTATTGAACATAGTAAGTTTAGTAGGCGGTGTATCATTGAATAAATAATATTTATAGTCCAGTCAAAATAGACATTCTAGTTTGCATTAATTCCCAACAAGCTGGATTTTTGTGCAGGCCTTAAATATGTCATTACGAATGTTATGTCAAAAGTCCCCATCGATCCCGCTTGTGCGTTGTTTTTTATTCGAGGTCAAAGGTCACAAATTAGCGTTTTTTGCGTATATCTCTGAAACAACGAGAGCTATTGAAAAATGGTTCAGGCAAAGTTTGTAGATCGTAAAATTGTCTACAAAAAGATCCAACACTTTTTCTTCTACGATGCACTGTTCTCGAATTATGGCTATTTTAAACATAGAAAATACGAATATGCACTCATGCTAAGGGATGATGAGTTCGATGAATATTTGAAGAACAAACCATCTGTAACGATACATAAGCAGTGCCGTAAAGCATACACCTGGAAGAGCAGCATCGCTGCAGCTAAAAGACAGTGTGAGGCGGAGATAGCTACCACATCTGGGATTAGTCCTCCTCGTACTAGCACGAGGTAATGAATCGTCTTTTTGACGAAATACTGTTTGTTCTGTGGCAATGAAGCAGATAAAACGGCTCAAATAAAAAAAAAATCTGCTGAGGCTACGTACTACAGTGATAAGTTACACTTAAAATACGACTTTCCTGCGGTCTAAAGTCACGATATCTCGAAAGCGATGCTTTATAGAAGAAAAGTGTCCACATCTTTTTTTTAGACAATTTTACGATCTAGCAATGACACTACTTGCTAGCTCATGAGAACGAGTCTGAGCTTCCTTAAAGATGGTTTTCTTGAAGTCAAGGGTTGAAAGTTTAGGACACTCTAGGTCGAAGATGCTGCGCTTTTTTTTATTTCAGCCGTTTTATTTGCTTCATTGCCACTGAACAAACAGTATTTCGTCAAAAAGACGATTCATTTCCTCGTGCTAGTACGAGGAGGACTAATCCCAGATGTGGTAGCTATCTCCGCCTCACGCTGTCTTTTAGCTGCAGCGATGCTGCTCTTCTGGGTGTATGCTTTACGACACTGCTTATGTATCGTTACAGATGGTTTGTTCTTCAAATATTCATCGAACCCATCATCCCTTAGCATGAGTGCATATTCGTATTTTCTATGTTTAAAATAGCCATAATTCGAGAACAGTGCATCGTAGAAGAAAAAGTGTTGGACCTTTTTGTAGACAATTTTACGATCTACAAACTTTGCCTGAACCATTTTTCGATAGGTCTCGTTGTTTCAGAGATATACGCAAAAAACGCTAATTTGTGACCTTTGACCTCGAATAAAAAACAACGCACAAGCGGGATCGATGGGGACTTTTGACATATCATTCGTAATGACGTATTCAAGGCCTGCACAAAAATCCAGCTTGTTGGGAATTAATGCAAACTTGAATAATAATTTAGTCTATTTTGACTGGACTATTATAAATAATATACATTATCTAGATACCTATCAAAAGGAGAAATTGACTGACTAATAAATTAGCATAAGTTTTTTTTTATAACGTAGATGAGCACTAAGAGAGGATTTCCCAAAATTAATTTCATCAATTTGTATGAAAAATGCCACTTTCAAACTGGTGAAGCTAGTATAATATAGGTAGTGATATGGAAGTGATGCTGATATTACTTTTTATTGAACATACTAGTTGACATATCATTAAACAAATAACATTTGTAAATAATATACGTTATGTATAATTACGTGACTAATTGCAGATAAAGTCATTTTAGTAGCTCAAAATAATAATATTTATTTAATTGAGTTACATTCAACATATAATTATGTATGCACTTGTAATAGATACCTACTGACCTGATTAATAAACAAGTATGTTGATAAAACTAAAATTGAGTATTTCATGATATCAGCCTAGCTGCAAACGTGCTTAATGATATTGAAAGCTACCCAAATAGCCTTTATATAGCGTACAAGGCACTATTCAGCTTTTATTTCATTAAACACTAGCTCCAACCAGGGTTTTCCCTCGTGTGGCAACTGGAATTATCTTAAGAGCTGGTACTACTAAGGATATAAAATTTTAATCTTCGCGATTTTATGTGCTTTTCTAAAGTTAATTTATCTATGCAACAAAATTCATCAAGATAAGTTTAAGGGTGTAGACGCACATGGTGGTGTCAATGCAAAATTCCACTACAGTGACCAATCGCGGTATAGTGGACCGAGTTCTGGAATCTAATGGCAGTATGGAGACTCCTAGCGTTGATCCCCGGGACCCCGGAATCGATCCCCGGGACTCCGAAATTGGGGCAGGGAAGGAACAGGAGTAGGTTTTAGTCAGTAAAAGTCTGACACGCCCTCACGCTCCGCCCAGAGCGGGAGAAGTCATTTAAATGATTCCCCACCTAAAAAAAGACACCTAGCGCTGAGGACGCCATATATGTGGTGGTGCTACAAGGAAATAGGGATAAGAAAATCAAGAGAAAAACCATTCACATACATCTTAATACCGTAAAAGCTCATAGTATTGTAGCACAATAGGAGACCAATATACGTTTACGATCGCATAGAGTCGAGTTATCATAACGCACAGCCACTTGCACAGTGATATCAAGCTCAGGCGTAGGTATAGTATGGCACTAAGGATACCCCCTACAGCTTTATACACTAAAAGAAGTCGCAGAAAATTACAGACTATTAGAAAATCATAAGGAAAACGTAAGACGACATAACGACTGTATTTCTAGAAGGATTATTTAAGCGTATGTGTAGCAAATATTACATCCACATTTTACAAGTTACTTATATGTTACGACTTCCGAGTAACTCAAAAAAACCTGTGACTATCAACTGGACTCTAACTAAAACTCAGAGTTCATCATCATTTCAGCCGAAAGACGTCCAGTGTTGGGCATAGACGTCCCCCAAGTGTCGCCATAACGACTGGTGCTGTGCGTCTCGCATCCATTGTATTCCTGATTCCTGCGACCCTCACGCGGTCTCCATCGACCATCTGTTCTGCCAGCAATGTGCCCTGCCCACTCGATACTTAAATCTAGGGTTTTTTCTCGGCTCTGAGTTGTTACTGGATTCTAGGTGGAAAAAACTTTGTAACTTTTTAAAAGCTTTCAAACTTTTTCGCTTATCAAATTAAGACCACCTGGTGGCCTGGTTTTTATATTACTCATCGCGATGAAACAAAATCATCAAAATCAATTATTATTGTGTGAAAATATCGCTGAACACGATACACCTAAAAACCTCCAGTTGACTGTAGAACCTCCTCTTTTTATGGGGATCGGTAAAAGATTCAATAACGCTTTACCCGATCGAGGAATAGAATACTAGATCTCAGCAGTGGCGAAATATTCAAAAGTGAATGCAATATACCTTACGGAAATCCTAACTTCTATACGCTGGTAGCATTGCGGGCCGGTTTGGCCGAGAGTGAACCTTTGTCCCAATCTCTTCTATACGCATAGAATATCCATACGTATTCCAACTACAAGCTCAGTGTTCCCAGAAAATATCATGTCAGAAAGGGTCTCTTAGGGAACTCTTTACAAAACAACTGAGCGGCTACTTATTGAATTGATATGGAAGAAAGTTTCTATGTGAAATGTATCCCTTCCATAATACGTTTTGTATTTGTTCGGCAGTTCGTCGGCGAGTCGGCGGCGCGTGTTGTGCGGACCCAGGCGTCGTTTCAACTGAGGAAATATTGGCTTTCGTACTTTATTGAAATCGATCACAATTGGACGCCATTGTGATTGGGATTGGCTCGTAAAAACTTTTCTAATATAATTTCTCTGCTGAAATTGTACAGACGTAAAACTTTATAATCCTTAAGCATAATTCCAGATTAATTTATTGTATCATAAATTAAGTAAAATACAAATTAAGCCTACAGCATTTTATTTTTATTTTTTTCTAAAAGATGGCCGAACGTCTATTATTCGTACACAAAACTGGCGCACGAGCCAAACATAAATTCAGCAGGATTAAACCCGTGATTCAAGCCGCACCGCACGTTGACATAGAGCCCACAACTCGACCCCAAATAATAAGAGAATAAAAACAACCCGTAAAAAGTGCCATTACAGTTCCTACGAGTGCACTGTAGTGTTGTGCGATTGCGGCCTCAAAAAATGTAACGGCCGCCCGCACTCCATGGCCGCCGGCCGCCCGCACTCGCGACCTCCCGCACTCCACGCCGCGGCCGCCGGTCCACGCCGCGTAAAAACTAACGCCCGCCTTATTTAGACAGCTTTGCGTGATAATCTTTATTAATAGAGCAATCTCCTGGACTTTTTGTTGGGATATAGTTTGAGGCTGTGTTAAGCTTCGCAGACTTATGTTGTGGGCTCAAATTGCTGGATAATTCCGCCCTTAAATGTCGGCGAATGCAAAGTTAAGAAGGATGTCCGTGAAAGTTTTTCTTTGTTTAATTTAAGCAATAGATTAAACTTGTTTAATTAAGCTTGTCGAGAAGACCTGGACAAGATTGAGGACAGTAAGTAATGGCGCAAAATGTAAGGGAGAGGGGATGGAAAAACATTTATGAAAAGTTTCTACTAAGTATACAGTGAACTGAATGAACACAGGTACCATATTGAAAATTCATTACCTTACATTTATACTAAACTGAATTCGGAGCACCTTAATTTTAAAGCCATTATCGAAAGTTGAGCACACTGACCCGTTTCCGGCGCGACCCTAAAAACAAATGTCCCACTTAACTGAATCGGCACAAGTTGCGCCGCTCATTCCATTAGGGCGCACATTTGCATAACATCTCGCCTAGCGTATGCGTGTCGCGTAGCCTTGTTTTACCGAGATTCGTCCGGCCAAGCCGCCTGCCTGTCCGGCCCGGTCAAGCCGCCTGGCTGTCCGGCCCAGCCGCTGTCCGGCAGGTGGAACTTTTAAACGGCGGTCGAGCGTTGCGTTGTGCAAAACTTTTAACGAGCTTCCGGCAAGCCGTGCCGAGCTATTTAATCATAGTTTTAAATTGCAGTACGAAGGGCTCGCGAGTACACACTACTTTGTATGCGATGTTGTAGGGGAACAGATGCGTGAGACTTATTGCGAGCTGCCGGAGTCAGTGGGACACAGAGACGTCGCTATGTATATCAGCTACTTGTCATTCGCACGGAATACTGAAGTCAATGGAGAGAAAAGGGTTTTTCGAAGCACGTAGCCGATAGCCTGCGACCTATCTCACCGAACGTATCTCAGACACGCCTCTAACCCCGGTTCACTGGCTGCTCGCAGTCGGCACAGACAGATAACAATTAACACTTCACTTCAGTCCAGTCTGTTTTCCTTCCATTCCCTTGACTAAACAGATGATAACCAGTTAAGTGCCAGGCGCGTCGACTGACAAAGTACACGAGAATTTCATAAACAAACTTATGCAAATACGGCCACTGAAGTAGCTCCCCTTAAACATAAACCTGTGCGCCGACCAGAGAGACAAATGCGTCCCTCGGCGTCGATTCAATATCAATTTTATTGCGTGGTGGCAGGATTGATTTTAGTTTGTCAGTTGATATGGAGATGGGATGCGGGGTTGGCGATAGAGCACAGTGTTTACGTGGCGGCGAAAGTCGAGTTGTTTGTTTTTTGTTCGGCAATAATTTCCGGATCGATGGTAATGTGTGAGCGTTATAAATGGCGGTGCGCGGTGCTTGCGAACAGGCGACGGAGACGGAGCCGGGCGCGGGGCTCTAGTGTAGCGCTGTTCGTTCAAGAGAACAGAAGGACCACTTGACAATCAAATGAAACTTTAATCCGTTCTAATTTAATATACCGCTAATGTAACGCTGCGTGACGCGTAAAGCTGTCGCATCACGAGAATGTATCGTAAAGTGTTGGAGGGCAGATTGTGGGACACCGGGCAACGAGGAAAGCATCACGTTAATTGAGCGTTGCGTGTCATATTCGGGGTCATTGTTTCTTCTAATGTTGTCCCCTAATGTATGTGAGGCTTTAGGGTTAAACTTCAAAAACTTCATTAAAATACCCGTTCTAAATCTATAGGTATTCAATATAGGTGTCTTCGATGCTAGAGTGACTAGGCTCCTGAAGTCCTGATAAACTAGCGCACTTCACCATCAACGATTGCAATACCAGATGAGATCGCCTAGCGCTAGTTTATATCATTAAAAAAAGGTATTATTTGCCGCTTGTTTCAGTTTACTTTAGTGCGTATTGCGTAAACTGCTCCTTCTGCATGACGCCTCGTCGCGTGACGGACCTGAACTAATATATGTTCTGCATGTTTCCCTCACTCCAGATGACAGTATCGCATGTTGACGTGACCCCGCGCCCTTGAGCCCTGATGGAGATGTAACATAAAAGCGAACGGCCCAGATAACCTCACGGCTCTGATGTTGCCGTTTGTAATGTAATCTACGGGGAAAGATATTTAATGGGAAACTGTAACAATAGATAAACGTCATGCTTGTCGTTCTTGATATGTTTTGTAACAAAACCACAACTCAATGTTGTGGTTTTTTGTCGTAATTTGGCAATAATAAGAAGACACTTGTGCATTTTCATCACACTATTATAAATATAAAATTCATGTTTTGTACACCAAACTTAACATTAATACAATGAATTGACAATTCATGTGCAAATATGAGCTTAACTCAACTACAAGCAAACCTGGTGAACGGATTTGGATGTATATATGACATACGGGCATTCAACGTCCTGGAATAGCACATGCCTCTTTTTATCCCGAGAGTATGTTCCCTTGTGACCATTTACTACTTTCACGCGGGCGAAGTCGCTGACAGCAGCAAGTTATGTTACGAACTAAGGTCTAGCACACAACATCTTCTGAGCACCAAACCCCTGGAATAGTCAGAAAGGTCCTCGCATGTTAATAATTTCTTCTTCTTATTTCTATTTGTTTAGTATTACTACCTATCGACCACTTACATATAAATTAATTCAACTAACGTCAGTGTCCCTCCAGCCACCTCTATCCATCTCTGGGGCGCCGCAGCAGTTTGTCCCGTGTCGCCGCTCTCATCGCCGGCAGGGTTCGCGTGAACCCTTCATCACGCGCCCGGGGCAGGCGGTGGGCGCCAATTACAACCGCCATGGATATAATTCCTTTGATATTATCGTAAAGATAACATATGGATTTCATTTCACGCTTGCGTAGAAATAACCTATTCACTCTTGACTTAAAGACCCCTTAATTCTAGCTATCAGGAAACACACACGGCATGGAATCTCACTCCTTAGCTGTGTGCACAATAAATGTGTGTCCAAAACAAGGCGATATAAGGTCTCAAAAATTAAACTACATATAGACACAGACTGGGTAAGCAAACATCATCTTCTGAACACCAATCCCCTGGACAAGACCTCGAATGTTATTTGTTCCTTCTTCATCTTTCTATTTGTTTATTTTAATAACCTATCGAGCACTTACATAAAGTAATTCAAGTGTCAGTGTCCCTTCAGCCACCCACATCCATCTCTGGGGCGCCGCAGCAGTTTGTCCCGTGTCGCCGCGCTCATCGCAAGCAGGGTTCGTGTTAACCCTTCGTCACGCGCCCGGGGCAGGCGGTGGGCGCCAATTACAACCGTCACGGGTTTCATTGGCTATAATTCCTTTGATAATACCTTAAAAATAATAAATCAAAAAACATCTTCTGAGCACCAATCCCCTGGACAAGACCTCAAAAGCTATTTATTTCTTCTTCCTCTTTCTATTTGTTTAGTTTAACCGCTACCTATCTACCACTTACACATACACAAGGTAATTCACCTAACGTCAGTGTCCCTCCAGCCACCTCCATCCATCTCTGGAACGCCGCAGCAGTTTGTCCCGTGTCGCCGCACTCATCGGCGGCAGGGTTCGCGTGAACCCTTCATCACTCGCCCGGGGCAGACGGTGGGCGCCAATTACAACCGTCACGGGTATAATTGGCCATACATTCCTTTGTTAATACTATAAATATAAGTTGATTAGCCAAGTATAAGATGAGCAGTATGTAAAAATTAGCTAAGTCAAATGCCTCAACATTAGACTTAGCAAATTTTGAGATCTTCCAATTTTTATAAGAACAAAATAACACTAGAAAACTTGAACTCATTATATAATCTAGCTTTTTCCATTGGCCTCACCCGCGTGGATGTCCCTCCATATAAACTAGACCCCTGTTTCATCATCTTCTCTTAGTGCTCGCCTATGGTATAAAAGTAAACCTTGTACAAAATTTCGCGCTCCTAGTCTTAGTAGTTTCGGCTGTGCGTTGAAATGTCAGCCAGCCAGTTTCTCCTTTTATATTATAGATATGCAAACATAGAATATGAAAATAATACGAAAATCAGTATAAAGGCAAACAAGATGTTTCAGTTTTAAACAAATACGTCGGTCTGAACGGGCGTGATGAACTTTGACGTCAAATTCCATACCGTCCGATATGGAATTTCTCTTTTTTTTCTTTTGCTTTGCTTTGACACTTTATAGCTTCGTAGTTGAAAAATGTATCTTAAAAATTCGTTAAATGAACGTAAAATAAAACAATGCTTTGATTTTCCTTATTCTTTTATTGTTCAAGTCGACAACCACACCACAATATTAAACTTGTCTTCTATTTTCTCATTTATGCTTTTAAAAAGATTCATTTTTCAAGTAAAGTTTTCAATAAAAACCAGTACCTATCAATCATTCCAATGTTCGCTTAAAATGAGTCTCCGAACGCTCACAGATAATTGTGCTGAACAGTCGAGCGAAAATCATTCCTCAGGCAAAAAATGAGCCAATTTGCAAAATTAAGAACAGAACTGATAACATGTTTACGGAACGCATTTGCATTTCATATCGGCATTAATAACGAAAGCATGAATGCTCCCCTTTCATTGGCAACGACGTCAACCCATGTCCATCCTTATCGTTTCCATTCTTATCAGTAGTTGGCAGTCGACCCCTCGATTATCAGCTGGATACCATAAGCACCCGCCATCAGCCATCACGCGTAGCTCACATAACCGCGCCGCGACATTACAGATAAAGTTGAACTTACCCCGGCGTGTGACTAACGGAAAACGAGGATCCAACCTTACAATAATAAAAACGTTTGTGAAATGGACTGAAAAGTCAAAGCACTGCATTAGACAACTCTACACTTGCGCCTGAATCATACGATTGTACACTTTATTACGTGAACGTTAAGGCAGGTAAAAGTAGCAAGTAGTTTTTCGAGGGCGGGTAGAAAGGGCGTTTCGGAGTCCGGCAGAAGCAATTCATTCCACATTAGAAGGACGAAGGGCTTTTTTATATTAATTGCGGATGCCATCACAAGGTCACCGCCTGGATCCTGTAATATATGTAAATGCCCCGGTTCTGCTCCGTGTCGATGCTCGTATAAGCGCTCTTTATGGCTCGAGCACTGATTCCCTGCAGCCATCAATTTAAATTGATCGCTGTAAGTTATGGCAGATTTAAATAATCTATTAGTTGGAGCTCACACTCCCTGCTGGCATTAAATGCAGTGTGAAGCTGATAATATTATAAGCGGTAGCGATGAAGGGTCTTATTCCTGGGGGGCTGTAGTTTTATTTATTTTCTTTAGGTTCTAAAGTTTCATTTATACCAGTTACTATTTGGCCAAGTCTATACTTACTATCTATTTAAACAACGTCGTTATACGGAATAGATTAACCAACCTCTTGTCTCACTTAGTGCTCAAATCACAGTAATCACACTAATATTATGATGGTGAAAGTGTGTGTATGTTTATTACTTTTTCACACCCGAACGGCTGAAATTCGGCACAGGAGTAGAGTATCCCCTAAAATAGCACATAGAATACATTTTATCAAAAGATTATTCCCTTGGTATACATTTCTACCACGTGGACAAAACCGCTGTCAGCAGCTAGTAAAGCAAAAGAAACGTAAAAAGGAATCCTACAGAGCCCCGTTCTTTAACTTAACCTCAAAATAACTTTTCATGGCACACACTAAAAAAAGGTGGTGTCCATTCTCGCGTCGTAAATCCCCGCTTTCAAGTCCTGTAAACCGCTGGAGTGGATCCTTGACCTTTAGGAGTACGCGTGGTAACCGGCCGATGAGCCGTGAGTCCGGAACATGTATTATGTACACGCGCCAACTGTGCGCCGCGCTCCAGGAGTCTGCCCTTACATGAATCATCGCGCGCCTCATCAATATCTATTAGTCTCTTAATTGACTCGTTCTGATCAACTTTGTTGTTCACTTTTATTTATAATAACTACGTAGAAACAAGCGTAGGTGTTATGTAAAATACGCTTTGTTCACGAATCATTCCTTTGTGTAATACATAATGTGTTTTGAACCGAAATAAGTCTTTAGAGATTGAATCCTTACATTTTCTTGATCCGTAATGGTTGCCCAAAGAAGTTGAAAAATACTCGGAAACGTTGTAACAATACGTAGATAGTTACATTGATTCAATAACGTTTCTTACTTATACTTTTATGTATCAGAAATGTTTGAACTACCTTTCTCTACACATCTTTCATAAAAATATTATTAAGAGCTCTATATACGTGGAGCGTTTCCCTCGCGTCGAATATATTTTTTCCGCGACGGTTGAGTCGCATTCAGCGCCGCGCTTCCTGCGCTCCACAGCGTTTTCTTCGCTTGCTCCGCTTCGCTGCAGGGCTGCCACGCTTCGGCTTCACTTGGCTAGTTAAAAGTAGATCGTCTTGAAGTGACGGCTCCACTTTCCGGCTTTTTGAATAGCTACTGCTGTGAACTTGTAACTTATGATGAAATATGTTGTACGATTTATTTTATTGCTACTTTTAGAACATAATATTAAAAGTAGCAGTGCGCACTGCTTGCCGAATAAAAATGTTATAACTCGTTATAATTCATTGAACGACGATAGAAACATACCTACAAAATAAAAAGAAAAAACTTTTTTTTGCGGGAGTGATGCAATCTTAGGTCTAGTTAATAAATTACACAATTTAAAAAAACCGGGCAAGTGCGAGTCGGACTCGCGCACTGAGACTGTTTTCACATTATCCGATCCGATATCGGTATCGGACGCCGATCCGATATCGGGGTAAGTAAAATGTATGAAATATGTACCTATCTTTCATATTGTCCGACCCGATATCGGATATCGGAGCACGGCATTTCATACATTTTACTTACCCCGATATCGGATCAGCGTCCGATACCGATATCGGATCGGATAATGTGAAAACGTTCTGAGGGTTTCGTACCATTAGTTTAATTCTCGAATCGAGTCTTGAAGACTTTGCAATTTTTTTTTCTTGTGACGTAACTAAAAATTTTCAGTTTTCAGACTTTTCCCGATATTAGTGCTATAATACCTTGCTTCGTGCCAAATTTCAAGATTCTAGGTCAACGGGAAGCACCCTATGAGTTTTGATTCCTTTGACAGTGTCGAAATGTACGTTTTTTGCAACATAAACGGGCGTATCTTTTTTTCCCGTCAACTTGCAAGTTTGATTTTTGCACAACTTCAAGGGACCGCGGATTTCAATATATGGTTTTAATTTCAACTTGATACATTCACGCGTTCCTGAGAAAAAGGGTCTTGACAGACGGACGGACGGACAGACGGACAACAAAGTGATCCTATAAGGGTTCCGTTTTTTCCTTTTGAGGTACGGAACCCTAAAAATATGTCGGTAGTCTTCAGTTTAAGTTTTTTGTCAACGATGCGTCGTTTGTCAGCCCTACTGAGTCAGATCCTGGTATCCGGAAGCCTCGCGTCGAATATATGATTGTTAATCTGATTCATCGTATCTACAGCATGCCAGTCAGGACATGCCTTTATATTCGACTGTGATACAATCCATAGTAGTAGTTGCCAACTTTATCTTTTGAACAGATTAACAAGTAGCGGCATAATGGAAAACAGAAATATAGAACTATGCTTTTGGGAGGATTGGATTACCAAAGTATGTAAGAACTATGGCCCCTACCTGAACAATGTTGAACATTTATAAAAAGGTACATACCTAATGACTTGCACACTCAATAACTAGGCCCCAAAGATCGCTAGCACGAAGTGATGTAGCAACAAGAGGGCAACAATCTTGAAGTGCTCAAGCCACTGCTTGCCACTGCTTTCCACTGAAAGGTATGCTACAGTTATCAGAACAATCCGGGCAATATCTGATCCTATCAGCATATAACTGGATACATCCTTCTAACGAGCACGTTACAATTGTTTTTGTTGCATTTGCGTTTTTGGGACTTTACTCTCTGTTTCACATACCTCCATTGAAAAAAGAGGATCCTCTGACCAGACGCGTGTAATGTTTGGTGTGGGTATCTGCCCGTTACATGATTTTGGGCCATGGTATCTGTTCAAATCGCGCGAAGAACTTTAATTATGCGATCTAGCAGTTTCTATTTGACGCTATAGAGGTCGTTACACCTTATTATTATTTGAACCATTACCTAATTATTCATCTAATCAATACAATTTGACGAAGTTAATTATCATTTCGTTTATAGATAACACGGCTTTAATATATATTATTGATTCAGTGGATTACTCGTCGTGGCAGTTGTAACTACGAAATTGGTATCTACGACATAACTTAGTCAGGTCCTTGACTTGTGAACCCAAGTTAGTTCTAAAATGCTTCTTCACTTACATAAACACGAAAGAGCTCATTGAAATGCAATTGTTAATCACCATATTATACTTACTCAAGCTGCACCGTCATTTTCGTTTTGAAACGAGAAGTAAAATATGAAATGTATTTACAAAAACTCCGTAACTTTATCCCTCCGAACTAAAATTGAGTTATCTGGCAGCGTCTAGCTTCATCGCAGTCTAGCAGCAAGTACTGCAGTCGTCAGCAGTCCCAAGGGAAGCGAAGCCAGGACCGAGACACTGTCTACAAGATACATGCAAAATTGTACCGACAACTTCATGAAATTGACCATTTATAACACGTTACTAGAAGAATTATGGGTTTACATATAGACAGATGGAGAGGTAGAGGGAGGCCAAAGAAAAAATGGATAGATTTTGTGGGACTTATAGAAAAGAAAAGGGAGTTAGTGATAGTATAACGGGTGACAGGACAGACTGGAAGAAAAAAACGTGTTGCGCCGACCCCAAGTAATATGGGATCAAGAAGAAGAAGACCATTTAATTTAATTACACTTTGGATTTGGTTAAACCTTTTGGCTCGTAGTTTCTTTGTGCTCATATATTATTTAAAGTTTTATCCAAATGCCAGTGAACACTGACTTTTACATCGACCAGAAATAAAGCATTACCATACAACGCGGCAATGCCACCAGTCTTTTGGACACATTGACAAACTGAGAGTTGTATTTATTTTAATGAGTACAGTGACAGACTACAGACTAAGACAATCAGAATATTTAAAACAGCATAGGTACATTACATGAATCTGAAGTCCAGTTACTACTTAACTGGTCACAGCATTCAATGTTTAATGTTTCACTAGTGACAGTAGTGATGAAGCAATGTGTAATCAAATGACGCTGTTAAGTATGGAGAAACATAAGTACAGTGCCAGATATTATATATAGGTATATAATGGCGATATTTACTTAGGAGTTTATATTTAAAGTGGCTACCTAGCGTAGGAGTTAGGGGCTCACTCCACTTATAAATGTTTTTCTGCTAATATTACCTATCTATCTTATTCTGTAGCGGAGATTTTTAATAAAATGTATTTGTTTACATTCTGTTTTTATTAAAAACATAATAATTGTTTTCATGTTCCAATATTCTGTTCTTAGAATATTTTTAGGGTTCCGTACTTCAAACTGGAACCCATACAGAATCACTTTGTTGGTTATACCAGCCAAAAGTTAACGTACTTGTATTTTTTTTTGTTCTGAAAGTTAGTTGTTGTAGTTGAATTTAGTTAACACAAAACTGAATTTAGTTAACACAAGACTAATGTCGTTGCTTGCTTTTAGTAATAAATTCATGTTATTTTTTAGTTGTGATTCTAGTCCTTAGAGACGAGAGTGAACACCGAGCCAGGGCTGAACTTTTATTACATTAACAATGTTTGTTGAACTTACAGTGTCAAAATAATATTTTATGTGCGTAGGAGACGAGTAATTTTTAGCAAAATACTAGTGTGTGTGTTCAATTTTCCACTGTAGGAGATTCAAGATTATATCTCGCACAAAAACTTTATTACGTACTTGATACTGTCAGCGGCTTCGCCCACGTGATAGTAGAAATTTGACCCAAGGGAACAAGGAGGAACAAGGGAATACGCCCAGGACAAAAGTATCTTATATGCTATACCAACATATTTCATCCAAATCTGTTCAGCCGTTCGAGCTTGAAGAAGAAACAAACACACTCTCCTTTACAATAGTGTGATTTTTCTTTTGGACTTTATATTCTAATCTAATTCGTACGATGTACGACGATGCGCCACCGGTACAAGGTGAACATACCACCCATACGTTCTAAGCTTTTTGAGAATACATTTAGCATACGTACAGCAAAAAAGTGGAATCAACTACTTGGTAGAATCTGTGTTTCCTAATAACTACAACCTAGGTTACTTTAAGTCAAGAATAAATAGGTTACTTTTAGGCAAGCGTGTTCCATCATCGCCTACTATCAGGTGAGATAGAGGTCAAAGGCAAGCCTAAAAATGTTTACTTTACAAAACACATCAAACAAAATAGCAGGCTGTCTACCAAACTAAAAATATCCGTCCAATACACCGGCATCATGTCAGGGCGCCGTCGCCAAATCCGGATCCAGTAACGTTATAGTAACGTTATTTCCTGCCATCGGAGAGCGGCGACACGTGAGCAGCCTTGTCGTGTCGCCGACAGATTTATCTGATGCAGCCTCCAGTAACAAGCATCCATCATACAGCCAGGCTTCAGGGAATACGCGATGCCTTCCCTGCCTGTAATCCCTAAGAGGAATAGTGACTATAGGAAGAGACAGCAGGATTATGAAGTTTGAACTTTAAGCGATATTGTTTAAGATATTGTTGAACTGCAGTTGACAAAGTCCGTGCTGTCTGTACCAGCAAGGACTTTGACTTGCAGAGTTTTTTCTTATATTTATTTTAAACTGAATAGAGGTACCTGATACAATAACAAAAATATTAATTACTAGCATCTAGGTAGTTAATAATTTCGCCCGTATACATAAGCAACATTTTTGTGTGATGAGCACGATCATTTGTTCTGTGTTTGGGTGTAATTTATCTATAACTAATATGTATGTATTTAGAAATATATAAGTATGTTTATCAGTTGTTTAGTACCCATAACACAAGCTCTGCTTAGCTTGGGACTAGATGGTATTGTGTGAAAGTTGTGGAATATTATATTATTTTGTGGAATATTTTATAATGTAGACTTCTATTTTTTTAAACACTCCGTGAAGATGGTGAAGATGTGGCTATCTAATGGTAAAAGAATTTTTGAAATCCATCGAAGTGGTTTTTGAGATAAATCTTAACAAACAAACCAAAAAATATTACCTCTTTATATTATTAATTTAGATTAGCTGCTGTATACAGCTAAAACCAAGTTTATCGAATCACTTTGTGTTAATATCGATAATTTATGTACTATAACCGAGTTAGACCGTTTCCACATTATCCGATCCGATATCGGTATCGGACTCCGATACGATATCGGAGTAAGTAAAATGTATGAAATGCGTTGCACCGATATGCGATATCGGGCCGGACAATATGAAAGACAGGTACATATTTCATACATTTACCTCACCCCGATATCGTATCGGCGTCGGATACCGATATCGGATCGGAATATGTGAAAACGGTCTTAATGACTAGCTGCCGAACTCCCCTCCATGGGTACGCGCTAATAAAAGACTAAATTACTTTAATCGAACATTATTTCCTAAAATACAGCTACAACAAAATATGAATCGTCGTACATTTACGAGAACTCGCTTCAATACGCGATGCCTTTACGAATCTTGTTATATCTAATTACTGGGGGTCCTCACCACGTGTGCTTCCCTCCTCGAAATATTAATAAAACCGTCTTTTTCTCAACTAACGTTTATATTTATTTGTTTATAAAAGTAACGTTGTCGTTATTGCGTGTAAAAGTTTATTGCACATAAAGCGGCGTGGAGTGTGAGGGCGGAGTGCCCACACACACCGGTATTAGTCCACAATGCATATTCATGAGTTCTTTGAATGGTGTGAGTGGTGTTCAGGGACGCTCTAAAGAAGTTATTTTTAATTTGTTTATTTATGGACACTTAAAGTTTTATGTGGTAATCGACGTCATATGCTCGTAGTATTGACGTCACATGCTTGCAGTATCATTTTAACAGTCTACGAGTACGAGTATGTATGTCGGAACAGTTATTGGTATGGTCTGCAGATAGCTGTTCCGGGTCTGGGTCTGTTGTATATCCCGCTTGTATATCCCGCTTGGGCGGAGCACCGCTGTGTAAGCGGTCGAGCGCTCGTGTAAAATCAAGGTGACACTTTGAATTTGTACGCCTAAAGGTTTCAAGACTCGCAACCGCGAGTATGATTTGTACGGCGATCGTGCGTCGCACTAGCTTGGTTTGTTTACTACTCTTTACAAATCCATTCTAATCAGTGGGTTGCGGGACCTAATTGCGGTCGCGGATTGCAGCGCTAAGAACCGAACGCTACCTGTGCATTCGGTCACCCGGAAGGATTAGAAAAAATTACCTGCTGCGGTCTTCTCGTCCATTTTTAATTTAAGTGTCTTCAAGGCTAAAATGTAGGCTCTTAGTAAACTAGTGCGTTTCACCATCAACAATTGCATCAATGCCTACCATCAGGGCGGATCGCAGTCAAGCACTAGTTTATATCATACAAAAAAAACCTTCTTCGGCGTGACTATCAATGTGCAAGCGAGATGATAGGGCAGTAACACGCTCGCAACATAAACAGTCTACGTGCGACGCAGTACGCTCGCTCGGCTGCGTCGGGTAATGATCACGCATGACGGGCGTGCGCGCGGCGGCGCAGCAGCGTGGCGGCGGCAGGCTGTCGGCGACGCAGCGCCGTAATTGGACGTACATGTCTTATGGGAACTACGGGAGGTAATCGCATGCTTTCTGATGCACGTACCTATTATAATAAAATCAGAAAAATATATGTTATTATTCAGAATAAATCTAAATCTACCTATATCATATGACTGATGGTAAACAGTGATGCAATCGCGTACTAGTTTATTAAGAACCTATTCACACTAGCCTTGAAGTCATCCTTATTAAAATAAGATGGAGATACCATAGCGTCTTTCGGTGTACGCGGTGTAAACGTCGATTTCAGCTGAAAGACGTCCACTGACTGGACGTAGGCCTCCCCAAGCGTAGCCAGAATGAAAAGTCCCGTGCATCTCGCATCCATCGGATTCACGCGACTTTCAGTGTGCGTGGGAGGCCTTCCAACGCTGCGTCTTCCAGTACATGGTCACCACTCCAGAACCTTCGTCCCCATTGACTGTGTTTCGTATTAACTTTACAAAAAAGATTTTCTTAAAAGGGCCCTTCCTGATCCATCAATCGTTAACATGAATATGGTTTAAAAGCTTGTTGTTTCATCCAACGCAATCCAATGCTATGTGTGATAAAGAGAGACAGTGAAAAAATAGAGATATCACCTGAACGCTCTGTTGACATTCAGTCATTTCTCACTCGAATATTTCACAAAACTTGTTCCAGAAAATAATTACGTTATTTATTTAAATTTCTAGCATTTTGAAAAAAAAGTCTGTCGTTTGGAATGTCGATTAAACGTGCACGGTCTCTGTAAGCATATTTTATTTATTTATAAGTAAATTATGAAAGGCCAAAGTCCACGCTAAATAATAATTATTCAGAGGCTTTTACTGGATTAGTTTCACATAAATATAAGTTATCAATTTAATAGAAACCTATATAATATCCACAACATATCTGTGTTTTAATAATATCTTAAAGAAGATGTGTAAAAACGTCGCGATCATAACTGTGAGAGCGTTTGTATGGGAATGTGTCTCGGGTTGGACGCTGTAATTTTTTTTTATAGGTAATATAAGCTAGTGCTGGACTGCGTTCCCGCGGCCCGCCTGATGATAAGCAATCGTTGATGGTGAAGTGCACTAGTTTATTAAGAGCCTTATTCACTCTAACCTTTTGAACAATTGGGAATTTCCACATATCATGATTCTATCAACAACATTGCTCAATTGTTATTTTCCATACCATGCTCGGGGCGTTACCACTGGCATAAAACAATCATAGACGAGATGATGACCTCTGCGGAGGGCTCGTTTAATTAGCGCGACTCAAGACAAGTTTATTGTCCGCGAGGGAGCGACGCCGGCGGCCTCCGTGCGTCGCGCAGCTCGGGACTCGCCGAGACTTGTTGCCGCAAGAATGTGTAGGCACAACACAAGTGTATGATTTAATAATTATTATTATTTATTTATTTTCTCGCTACAATATTATAACAATTATAAAATCAAAGACAATTACAATCATTGGCATTTATACTGTGGGAGACTGAAGCCTAAGCTAGACTTTGGCCTAGACGAGTATTTCAGGCCACCAGGTTTTACCCTTGGACGCCATTTGCCTACTGCGGTTTTCCTGCAATCAAGTACTAGTTTATGTCAAATAAAAAAATCAATTTCGACATTCACGTGAGCGATGCTGCTGACAATAAGAGATTAGAATCAAGAAGAGTTTCATGTAACCTAACTTGATAGCAGCCGTCAAGACGTGCCATTTACCGAGATAAACTTTTATTCTGACCTTCCCTGTGTCTTAATCCAGATTACAAACTGTCTGTGCCAAATTTCATTCAATAAGTTCAGCTCTTTTTGCGTGATTAACAAAAACCCGTGACAAAAACCTAAAAAAATTCTAGTTTGTACTACAAACACAACAAAACGTCACTTCGGCCGCAGGCAGCTGATCTTCAATGTACTAGCCCAGCAAATAGAATCCGCAAGATTTAACCGCTAATTAAGTTTCGCCTGCATATCGTAAACTTTACTTCTTCCAGATTATTGCCTCCATTAATACATACTCGTATATTAATTACTTGCACATTTTGCATTTCTCCTGAAACCCAATACTGAAACTTACGTAGATAAAGTCTCGGACATAAGCTGTCAACAATAATACTACTGAATAATGTGCAATTTAAAACCACTACTAAAATTTTACTTTAACATGCTGTAGTTTAAAATTTACGCACTGACCAATAAAGAGACATAATATCTGTATATGCTGGTATCATAAACCGTGTTGGAACAGGACATTAATCCGCGCAGGCGTATTTAGGTAAAGAGCTAATAAAAGTAACCGTAAAGATGAAACTATCTCGAAGCCATCCCGAAGCCATCTCGTCCAGTTATGATAACAGTAACGTTCTAAACTTTCAACTTTATTAAAATTGCTTTAATGAAACTGAAATACACGCCAAGAATCTTTAATTTTTGTCGTAATTTTCGAAAGTTATAAAATACTGCAGCTTGCAGCATACAGCAACTCAATAAAGCTCTGGTTGACCTATACTTAACTAATAAAATAATGAAGTATATTCTTTTAATGAATTTGATGCCAAAGTTAAGTTTGACGAACCAGATAGTTTTAGTACCTACCGATATGCAGATACTAGCTGGTAAAGCTAGAACACAGCACAACATTTCACAAGGACAAATTAGTAAACAAATCATACTGGATCAGCTCACAGGCGCCATGCAATGATCCCGTTTTTTATTCTCTTATCTGATACTCCACACCCTTTTACTCACGGCCCTCCTTTCATACAAGCTACATTCCGATAAAATGGCGGACGCAGTAAACAATCAAACGAATCTTATCGCCGAGTGTAACAGCTCTCAGCCCTAAACAGAACTAATTCGGATCGCATCGCCGATACATCGCTCATAGCCGTCACTGCTTACCTGCTCCTCGCTCCACTGCCACCCTGGTACCCACGTTTATTGTTTCGTTTTATTCGAACATAAAGATTAGGCATAAGAGGTGCGCGGCTATTCGGCCTGGTGTCGTAAACCAGCCCTCAATTCGCCAAATGAGCAATGAAACTTAACTCAGTTGAGCTCCGAGCGCAGCCGAACATGACCGAATATCGACGAATAGCGCCGAGCTTAGCCGAATTGGGGCGAGCCGGACGCTGAGCTTAATTTTTAATTTATGATCGAGTAATGGTGTGTTGCGAGTGGAGCCGCTCGCCACCAAACTGTGCAATTAACCAGTATTGTGTGCATCGACGCGGAACCGATTTACTTCCTATTGTTCTACTACATTATCTTGTCAAAATAATCGAGCATTTTTAACCTGTAAGGGGTTTCAGTCAAATTAGTGACAATCACTCATTCATACAGTAAAATTGTTCGTCACAATAGAATAATCATTTATTCAAATCGGACATAGAAGATATTTAAATGCCAATGGAACTCAACGACCACAGTACATGCCAAATAGGCGCAATTTAGACGAAAAATAATTGTAACATAAACAGTAATTGTACAATATTGTTGTCTGTGTTATCGGTATTGCTTTATTATTCGCGTTCCGTGTGTGTAACACAAACACGGCCACGTAACAGAACACGCTGAAGCTCTGCAAATCTTTTAATTGCGTTAGTGGAGAGAGCGAATAAAGCGGGATTCTTTGCTTTTTGCTCAGCGGCTGTTAATTGCTATAAGTAAACAGCTGCGTTGAGACACGCCGCCTCGCAGGACCGTAGGGCTGGCGGGAACACATCCAAAGAAATAAGGCTTTCTGGTTACCACGACCAACCTCGACATTAGTGAGGATGTAATCGGCTGATCTGTTTAAAGAAAATAAATTAAGAATTAAAAGGGTAGCTAACGAATTACCTCAAGTTATAATTAAGAGCCAAGAAGCACAAAGGATTAATACTGAAATAATAAATGATGGAACTCCCGAATTTCGCACGGTAACCCTAGCAGCAAGGCTCCATTTGCGAATTTAATTTTGTATTTGCTCTGTCGAAGGAATTCCTGCGCGGGCCGTCATATTTCAGGAGAGTAGCTCCAGCACGCGGCCAGTACTCGAGCCAGTCACTTTACCGAACACTGGCGCATCGACAGTCGACACGTTCGGCAAACAAAACCAAATGTAACAAATTACACTAAAACTGTGGCTGTAATTACTAAAGTACCATTTGCCTCTACATTATGTAAGTTCAGCTAATCCGCTGAAATTCCCCGCACGTACTAGAAAGCTTTCAGTTCAACTTGGTCGTCAACTTTATTTGCCTAATTAATCCAATTTCAGTTTTTATTTGGCGAAGCTGCATGCATAAATTGAATTCGCAAGAATCCCGCTGCCATTCGAGAACTTATTTAATTAAAACTTATCAAGTAGGTTGGAGCAGTCGAGTAGTGGGTCGAGTAAGGCGCGGTGTGAACGGGCCTCCAAACATAAGTTTGTGCCAAACCAATAAGTTGTTCAAGTTGTGTGCCGAGTCGACTCGCCCAGTCCGACTGCGACCCACTGACGAAATTGCAATTTGTATCGACTCAACAAATTATAAATCCGAGACAATGTGACGTTTATTATTTTTTGACAAATTACTGTAGAGTACCGAGCTGCCGAACTGGCGCGGCCCACGCGCTCCCGCGGGGAAGTTTTGCTTTAAAATAGCTTCTCGTGTTCGGCGTTACTTGGACTCGGTTTTCCGGCATCGCAACTGAAGTGCAAAATTCCCTCTACAATTTCCAATACGTACGACTAGAATCTAATATTTGCGAAGTGTTCGCTGCGTTGACGTTACATCGCATTTCCATTTATAATTTCACGTACTTCGTGACGTGTCGCAGGATGCACAGGTCTAGTATTATATACTACGCGTGTGTGCTCCGTGTCGTTTCTACTCGAATAATGTGACGTCAGTGTTGCACGTGCGAGTGACGTCATAATCGCCGCCGAGCAACGCGGAGCAATTCAATTTGTGGCGTTACAACGGTTTATGGGGTGGAAAGATATTCAAGCAGAGAGCGGCATGACGGCGCGGGAACATCACGCGCGCTAATGTCGCGCGGAGAGCGCTGCGACGCGGCGTGAGCGCGCGCTGTGACGTCATCTTAATGCGAGAAAATTAATCTAAACGGGCCGTTAAAACAAGCGACAAATGTGCGCCGATTTATGAGAGGAGGGCCTGAGGCTGTACGTCTTCAGTACAAATCGTGAGATGTACTCTTAACTTAGAATAAAATTAAAAGGTGAACGCTCTGTTTCGTGAAAGACGTTCGCAAGATAAACAAGTTTACTATCAAGATTAATTATGAATTGTAAATTAATTTCTAGTTCAAATGCTGTCCTTTTAGAATGCTATAAATTCTAAAATCAAGATGAAAAATCAAAGAACTCTGATTGGTTGATAGGATTAGTCGCGACAGTCGCGCGAGTTTTGACAAACGCAATTATTAAACATCGGGTGTTATTTCAAAACGAAAAGAAATGAGTTTAGTTTTAAGAACAACTTCAACAACAGGGTCCAAACAAAAGAAGACCTGCCAGTTAGATGAAAGTAAAAAATATATATTTTTTAATTGAAATTAAGTTTTTGAAGTTAAACTCACTTAGTGATTTGTGAATAGATTACATACCTATATTATCGTCTTAAAGACGATAATATAGGTATGTAACACCGATTGCTCCCTATCCATATGGTTGTATTGTGTTTATGCAATAAAGATTTTGACTTTGACTTTGTTGGAGAGGGAGTAATCGATAGAAAAGTGATAATGGTACGTGACGTCTTTTACATTTCGGTGCATTGAAATCTATTTAATTCCGCCAAGTCCGTTTCTGGAAAAGGGAGAGGAAGGCCTTCGCCCAGCAGTAGAACACAATGGGCTAACTAAGTCCGTTTCAACGTTAGACCACTACACGTACGGCGTTACGCCACTGGTATATGGTGGACATCCCACCCATACGCACAAAGTGTTCTTTAATTCAAGAATGCATAGGTTACTTCCAAGCAAGCTCAAACACGAGCCTATGCATAATAAAAAACCCACTACTACCAGTTTTCCACCCCGTTGCAAAATATCCAATTAAAAAAAAAGCTGTGGCGTATCTGTTATGTCCACCACCTCCTAAATTGTATTTATTTATTTAACACTTTTTGCACAAAAAGTTACAAAGGCGGACTTAATGGCTTAGGCATTTTCTACCAGTCAACCCTAGGGTAATGCAGAGAATATTAGTATGTAGAATCAGTTCCTCATTTCCTAGCAGCACATGAAAACATTGGCATTCTAGCACCTCGATTAGCTGCACATGGAAGACGCAACTGCACAATATTAATATCCGGCTCCGGGACAATTATTACCTCCCGGACACCCGGGAGTTCGAGCCAGCGGCGGGTCCCCAGGGGCCCGGGCACTCGGGGCCCCCGATCTCCAGCGCCCGGGACACTCACGTATGTGTAACTGCCGTTATTGCATTCACGTCGTGATCTCGTGAATGTGAAAATTGCAGCTAGTGCAGTGAGATTTTCTTTCTGAAATAATATTCGTGAGCTGTGAGGGTGAGATGTGAGGAGATTGCATGAAGAGAACAGTCTTTACTAAGCTCTTGATATTCTATGTGGATATGTTCTTGTATTTGCATAATCTAGGAACTTCTATCTTCAAAATCAAGTATTAGAGAGTGGCACTATGCTTAGATGATCATGTGTAGATAGTATTCTCATCAAGGATCACGAGATCGCAACGCTACAGCGGAAGCTACAATATACCGACGCACACGTGGGCGGTACCTGAGTTATACGCAGCGTCACGTCGCGTGGCGCGGCTCTAATGTAGCTCTACAAGTCTAGTTGCCGTATAAAATGTATGGAGACCGACGCGCCCAGATCAGCTTACGTGACCCACATGGACCCTTACTACCTACTGTGCTTTAAGATTTCTGGGCTGAGCAAAATACTAATCAGTTTTAAGTTTCTGAAATTTCTTAGACAAAGATACGGCCTTGTAATATTCCCACTATTGGGACTCAGGCCTCATATCTAGGAGAGGGAATGGGCTGTAATCCATCACACGGGCCCAGTGCGGATTGGTGGATGTCACATGTCTTCGAATTTTTGGTTCTAGGATATGCCGGTTTCCTCGCGATGTTTTCCTTCACCGTTTTGAGAGCAGTGGTGATGAAATAAATTACACAAAGTAACACGCCTGGCTAGGTTTGAACTCACGACCTACAACTCGTAAGTCGGGGCCGTTACCACTGGGCCACCACTGCTCCAAAGGTACTGAGTTGTGGGTAATAGGCTCGCCCGCCAGTGACTACATGCCTCAGCCCTATGTAATAAATATTGGTGTACTACAGTTGCACCTCTGCCTATAACCTCTGGGAATACAGACGTTGTATGATGTGCATATCCTCAAAACTAGAAAAATACACATAGGAAATAGTTTCTATAGCGAAATAAGCATCTCCCTGACACGGGCTGCAAGGAATACGCGCAAGTTTTAGTTAAGTAAAATCTGACACTGCCTCTAGCTCCTCTCAGATTGGCAGCAGTACCTAATTTGTTGCAAAAAAAAAACCTCCTGTTGTCAAACTTCCATTACTTAAAGTATCAGATCAATATCTCCAAAATATCTGAACGCATTCGGCTCCTCGCCCGAAGGTATATGTAGTTTACTATAAATAGTTGCATACAATTGACGCGGCACCAACTGAAGCGGCTTGGCTCTAATAGCTGACCGTGTACATGCCTGTCTGTTCGCTTAATACCTCAGTATATTTAATCGTAACTCTACTCAAAACAACTCCTAATCAACAAGTTTGTATTGATCAGCTGTTCAAAACATGAGCCACACGTTGGAGTGCCCCAAGTGCCCATACACCTGCACTTTGGAAGATTACTGGGCACAAACAATTTACTTACGAGTTTACCATCGATTCGAAAAGAAGAAGCTGTTCATCAATAGACTCCTCGCCGAACTGATGACACAGTGTGTGTCCGCCACACTTGTTCCCTGCGCAAGGCTCCGTTTATCGAAAATGCACTGAAATTAATTTCCCCGCTCTAGAAAACGAAGAACTCCACTAATGTGAAGTTACGAACTAGATTTATATGAATGTGGAAGTGAAATGGAAAGTTAAAGCGCGGCTTCACCGAGGATCAGCTGAAGAAAATGTTTTATTACTGAAGTTGGGAACAGCATGCATTTGTAAGCGTCCGCGTAGTGCACCGCAATCACAAGAACATAGCGCTTGCAGCGTAGTTACAGCTCGCTGTTTACGCAGCGCAGTCTCTAACTACTAATCCCTGCGCGAACAATTCATACATCTCAAATTGAATGTTAAATTCAAATGAAGTTCAGAATCAATTTGACATAAGTTCCGTCGCCATCGCAGCCTGTACTCAGACGACATCCCCCTCGCACCCCGCAGCCCGCAGTCGGACGGCGGACGGGGCCACTCGACGAGTAATCGACACTAGAAACATTCGATTCAGATGCAAATCGAGTGCCGGCCTTACATTCGAACTTAATTTTATTTCATCTTACACCGGCGCGCCGGCCCGCTCGCCGCGACGTCCGCACACAATCACTTTACATCACCCTCCCGATTCAACATGATCGGACCTCTCAAATATGAATCGTCTATTACGTTATACATTGCGCGTTTAGTAACAGATTGGCGGAGCGAGCGCGGCGGGCACGGCGCGGTGGAGCCGTCGCCGGCGAGAGCGTCGCGCGGGCTGCGCGCGCCGCCAATCGATACGGCCGCAGAGTCTGTGTCGACCTGGTTCCCTGCACACATGCACTCGCCTTGTAACCTATATCAGTGGCCAGGTCTCGCCTGTCCCGCCGCCCAGCCTCCCAGCCACCAGGCGTCACGGCCGCCCAGCGTCACGCCGCCAGCCGGAGCGTTCGGTCGCGAGCTGTCAATGCCAACATTCACCGAATACTTTTAATGGTGGAACATGAAAGTTTGGATGAAGGAAATTGTGAAGTAGCAAGTGACATTTTAAAAAGAAATTTTCCTTAGGTGCGACGATGTTGCGGAATTTAAAATGTTACTTTGTAACTTCTGTGTAGTTTTTATGGTCGTCTGGGGGTGACGCCGGAACAATTAATTGTGCCGAGCAGGCGGGCGAGGCGAGCGCTCAATATTCAGTTATGCGAGGCTCGCGTTATCTGATATTGTGAACGTACTTCATATTATTTAAATAGGCACACACCATATTTTACACATTTTATCTGCAATATCGATGAGCAGTTAATAATCGAGTAGTACGCTCATTTTATAATTAAAACCTTATAATATCTAGTATCACTGCAACCTCGCCTCTAATGTAGTAGTTGGTTGGGTTACCGGTACTCGATACAGTCTGCTATATTCTATTCATGCTTGGTTCAAAATTTGTCACTGATAGCCACAGGCAGCGCTCTGCCTGAGGGCTACTATGCTAAATCACATTTTTCTCATGGCTTAGGTAGAGACCTAAGCAAGGCACACCTTCATCGTATGCTCAACTGTGTCAGAAACCTCCCGAACTTACCATGTTCGTTGAGGACCAGCGTCACGTGGAAGGTGAGGACTCTGTTACGTCTCTCTAGCCACTCCTCTAAGAGGTGCCACGATTATGGCGTTACAACATTATCCGTAATATTAGAACTCAAACCTAATTGCTTATATCAGTTAGATTAAGAGCAAGTTGGTCCTGCATTACACCACTAAACACAAATAACAATGGACGAGAGTGTAATAATGAAGAAGATGAAGACGAAGGCATACAGGAAAATTGACTTTTCATTGACGAAACCCCGTACCGTATTCTAAACTAATGTTTAGAATACGGTACCTAATAATATATTTTTGGAGCTAGTTAGTACTATTAAACTTCATTGCCTAAAAGCGTTTTCACATACTTGTAAACCGTATACTATAACCAAATAATATCCAGTTTTCTAAGTGAACGCAAACTTTTTATGATATGTTTCTTCGACCCAAATGCATTGCTTCTTGAATCACAAGCTAAATGCATTTGATTATTTGACATGTAGTCGATTTATTACATAGATCTTGACGTCATTCTCTACTCTAAAACGTTCGTTCTTCCCTCACATCCATTTCAAACGTTCCATCTTTACATTTAAATGTGGAACTCGATCACGCATCGCACATACATCTCGCTTCTAACTCACTTAGCCAATCCTAACATAATATTTTCTCTGCTCTCGATATATTACAGCGGCGCTACTTTTTCAGCGAATAAACTAAATGTAGTGCCGACTGTGCCAGCAGCAGCGATACGACGCGAATTGATATTAGATACAATTTTTATTTTATGGATGGATTTTATGAGTTGATTGATTCAATATATTACTATCAAAAAATAATTCGTGAATGTCATTTTTTATTTTTTTGTTCGAATAAAAATGATATCACACGTACCTACATAAACCATCAACGATTGCATCACTGCTTACCATCAGGTAGGATCACATCAGGTAGGCAGTCAATCAATAGGTTATGTTACGTTATCAACATTAAGATATGGCATTATGTTTTGGGGAAACGCCACGGGTAAAGATGTGGTGTTTAAGTGTCAGAAAAGGTGTATTAGAGCGATCTGTAACCTGCAAACCACTGACAGCTGTAAACAATATTTTAAAAGTATGAAAATCTTAACAGTGCCCTCAATGTACATATACCAGACATCTATGTTTGTCAAAAATAATATGCATAAATTTGACCGAGTAGGTAGTCAGCGTCGAGCAGACCGGCTACAAACTGTTGGTTCTAAAACTGCTTTACACAAGAACAGTATTTTCGTAATGGCTCCAAAATTATACAATAAATTGCCAAAGTGTATCAGAAGTGAGGAAAATGTCAGCCATTTTAAAAAGAAGTTGTTCCTGTTTCTAGTTGAAAAGACGTATTACTCTATTGAAGATTTTTTAAATGACAAATTATGACTAAATTTATTTATTTTTTTGACATTTTTAATAATCAATAATGACATTCAATTACTTTATTTTATGCGGCTCATGACATTTTTCAAGTGCTTAATTTATTTTATCCTAGACTTTATTAATTATGATAGTAAAATAACCAGCTTACTAATACTATATTTATATTTGTATGCCGATTATTGGCCGAACATACAGATCAGCCAAAATGTATAAATAACACCTTTTTGTACTTATGTTCACAAATAAAGATTGATTGATTGATTAAAAAAATATGAGCATTCCTATATACGACAGAATTTAAAAAAATCATAAAATTTTTGCTTCCTATTGTAAGAAGAGTAGCTAGACACTGCAATGTCTTAACAACCAATTTTGTATATACTTTTGGTGCTATACCTAACATGTCTCTCCGTCACTCTGTACCTACTATACGCTGAAGTGACCCCAGCTAGGGCAAAATTACTTTATAGAATTAAGGTCCAAATAATAAAGATAAAACAGCTATTACGTAAAATGGATGAGTCAGTTATTCATCATCATAACTTTACGAGTGAAGGGACTCAATTCCGCTTGCTATAAATCTTTTTTATAATTTTTTTTTATTAAATTTCAAAGTGAGTCTACAAAATTTCGATCTTTTACTGACAGATAAGGACAATTGGATTATGCATGAGATCTGAATCTGTAATACAAAGCTTCAGCAAGAAAAAGTGAATTACAAAGTAGAATACGACTCCAGTCTACCATTACATTACGTACTGCTCAAAAACAAACAGTATGTATAGATTTAAACTATTGAAACTGCGTATAACTCACGTGGAGCATTAATCCCTGTAGACCTCTAAGAAATATAAAGGACAAGAGCGAACAAATGATCAGTCCCCCGGCGAACAAACACGAGAAAGAAATAAGCCACTTTTATTTAAGAGCTAAACTTCCAACTGCTTTTGCAAATAGAGGAATATTTTTCTGAACGATATATGGATATTCTGGCTGGCTCGAAGTCTGGCTTACGCGGGTAACGCCTAGGAATATCCGCGTGAAACCATTTCGCTCGGATCCCGCCGGTTTCGCCGGCGGTCGCGGTACTCGCGCCGCTCGCGATACTTTTAGCGTCAGTGATCGGGAATTGGTTTTTAAAGCAGCATGCAGCTGTGCTAGCGAATGTAAAGGACTTTGCCCATTACACCTTACTATATAAAATTATACCATGACCTTATTAGGAACGTGGCACGCAAAAAATGTTTGTATCGACATTTAAGAGAAATGGAGTTAATGAACTTACTTATCCAGGATGAGATTAACAGCCAAGCTATTATAGTCATTTATGTAAGTACAGCTATCATCTATGTATCAAATTCTTTCTGGTTATCTCTTCTTTACTTCTGAGTTCTTTTGATATTCGTCGATACAGCAAATCTCCCCTTTGATCAAGATCCTCGATCAGAAGGCTAATAGCCGCCCGCTAGCGCCGTGTGTGCGCAGTAAATACAATCAAATACAGTAGTGTTCAGGCGAGGATCCACGTAGTCAAAACCGAAGCGATATCGTAGCGACTTAGTCGTTTAGACTATTATCGTATTCACATCCAGTAATCGAGCTTGAAGGACAACGATTTTAAAGACGTTCTATCGAAGTGTCGTTGACGCGTGTTATACCATTATACGCCTGATAGAATACATATTAATGTAACTGTTAATAAGCCGTTGATAGTTCGTTGTTGTAATTGTCATTCTATCGAATCCTCTTTAAAGAACACGTGAATACCGATTTTGAACCGAATGACTAAAAAACTACAACGATATTTGACTTGTTAGATGTAACGTGAATCAAGCTACAGATTTCACGGCGCGGCTCACATCTCTTCGTTATCTCCCGCCGCAGTCAAACCGACTGTTGCCCAATTTCACAACACACTACACTCTCTCTAAATAAATGTCTAGCAATGTGTAAAATTGTCAACGGAGACTGAATCCGTTCGCTCAAGTATTCAACTTATTATTTATGGTTGAAGGCATTTGTATTTGAACTAACGTCATTTTCAGATCTAGTTAATTTAAATTGCAAGCAGAGTTAAAGTGTAAACTGAATTACTAGAGAACTTGTAACTTGTTTCAGTTTTAATAATCTGTCGCTTTCAAATAGAATTAGAGATTAAAGAGAAAACAGAAAGTTGTATTTATGTTATGCGATCATTTTTAATTGACGGCGCAGTTGGCACAGTGGTTGAACAATTGGCTGCTGCACTGCAAGTACAATAATCGGGTTCCATTCCTACACGGAACAAATATTTGCATAGCCTTTAGGTGTCCCGAGTCTGCGTGTCTTGTTGAGAGTTTACATGTTTGTGAACGCACTTACGATACTTACAGGAGTAATCCCTAGTGTAGGCAAAGTTTGAAAATCATCACACTAATATTAGTTGAACGGATTTTCAGATATCTGCACTGAGTCTACGTGGTAGATTATGGCCCATTTCCTCTCTTAGAGAAGAGGCCAAAATCCTAAAGGTGGGCTTTTTTTGCAAGTGGGGAATCATCAGAATGACCTCCTCCGCTTTTACTGACTAAACCAACATAAGGCTGAATATGCAATTATGCTATGGATTTCGAAGAAACTTGATATAGATTAGATCATGTCCTGGTATAGCACATAGGCTATTTTCTACTTTTACACGAAAGAAGCCGCTGGCACAAGCTAGTCACTCATATGCTCGAATGTTGATTGCATAATTTAGAGTTAGTCAACAACCTACCCATGCATGAGTTCATTCCGTCATCTCCTTTCTACCATCGGACGAATCGTCGTACGGCGGGTATCCATCCTTACGTTGTCGAAACCTGCACGGTCTGGAATAAGCGCTTTGGCTCGTCGTTTATACCGCGTACATCGAGAGACTGGAACAATTAGCCTGCTGCGGTCTTTCCGTCCGATTACAATTTGGGTGTCTTCAAGACTAGAGTGAATAGGCTCTTAATAAACTAGTGTGCCTCACCATCAACGACTGCATCACTGCTTACCATCAGGTGGGATTGATATCAAGCACTGGTGTATGTAATATAAAAAAAAATACTCGAATATCCAGGTGATGGCAACATATAAACAATGGAAGCCACAATACAGCCACATGTTACTCCATTAAAGGCTTACGCGGGTGCACAAAGAAGGCATTAGCAGATTACCGCACAATGCACACGGCCAGATTACTCGCGACCTCCACACTTAAATATGGAGATTATGGCTGTAATCACAGGTTTTTACTGTCAAAAATAGTAGAAAGTTGTAAATAAAACAAACAAGTATATCGGTAATTAAGACCTTTTTCATACTGGTATTCAGCTAAATCCGGCTTGACTCGAAGCCGACCCCAATATAGTTGGGAAAAGGCTAGGTAGATAATGATGAAGAGCTTCTTTTATAATATAATATATGTGACGTATAGTAGTAGTAGTGTTACATGTCGTACAAAAAGTAGCACCTACGTACGACTATGTGACATTCAAACATGAATTTATTGCAGAGTATTAAAAAAATGTTACTTAGGGCCTGTTTCACAATGTCCGAGTAGGCACTACCCACTGAATAAATTCAAAAATTTGACAGAATTTGTATGAAATTATCTGCCAAGTAAGATACTCGAAACTTAATCATAGGTGGTGAAATAGGCCCTTAATGTATAGTTACATAATAAGAAGTTAATCTTCACAACAGATCTTGCTTCTCATCGCTCATAACATGTTTTATTTATTTACAAAACTTTATGCACTAGTAAGTAACACTGTTACATAAAGGCGGACTTAATACCTAAATTCATTTGAAATGGGGCATCTCAGATGAATTTATGTGGACTAAGCTAGGAGAACCGACGTTTTTTTTATTTCATATTTGTAATGGAACAGCAAACAGCTACAATATGAAACTTGGGTAAACAGGTAGTCAGATACTACACACAAAACATATTAAATAAACAATATTGTAGCCCACAACGCAGTAATCTGTGAAGATTAGTTGTGGGCTGTTCGACTAACTATTACAGACCGGTTCATTTCCATCTCGATTTTACTATTCGACAATCATTTTTAGTACGAAAATCATTAAAGCCGATTGTATTTTTTGATGATCCTACGAGGAGTTCTGTTCTCTGAAGGTCTTGCAGTGCTATTAGCGATCCCACCTTCCGTGGAATATTATTATTATTTCTTTCTTATTTTATTTAAGTTTTCAACAACATTTTCTTTATGACAATAGGTACAAGGTATTTACAGTATAATAAAAACTAACTCTAAACTAACTTAAAACAAACTAAAATATATAATTTTCTTTCTTTTTATGTAATCGCTGTTGCTGAGGTGCACTAGTTAATTAAAAGCCTATTCATTATAGCCTTGAAGATTAGCCACTTAAAATATAATCGGACGGAAAGATACAGAAAATAATAAAAGAAATAACCAATGTTTAACTTCGTAACTGACCCTAGACCTGTATAGAACCAAATCACAATGAGTTGCCACGATCGAACACTTAATTCAACAGATTTTTACACAACTCATCTTATATCTAAAAAGATTATAAGCCGTCTACAATTTTGATCAGCACCGATCTGGAGCATTAATGCTTTATCGAGGCAAACCCTCGGGAAATAACTGAAGCGGATGAACTCCGTACCCACGTAATTAAAACGACTAATGTCCGACATTATTGGCAATGGCGCGGAATTGCCCAATGTTGGTGCGGAAAATGATGGTGGCGTTTGGCAAATATTGACGTGATTCGGCGTCTGTTCTGTCGGCAAAGTTGCTTTCTTTAAACGGTTACTTACCTAAATTTCGAATAACAAGGTTGGTTCTTTTTGGTCATAGCAGATCGAACAATGTTATATTTTAGACTGCTACTTTCAATTAAGTATACTCAAAACAATGTAGCACGATACCGCTATATACTACCTGCGAACCTTTTAAAACAGTTGCCAAAACAGTGGCGAATTTGATCAAACTTTGTAACCAACAAACAATAGTCTGATTACCACAACACTAAAAGCCGATAACAGTTTAGTTGTCCAATTTTATGGATGAAGCATCCAGTATTGTGTGAACGTGTCGGCTTACACGTGTGGGTAACCACACGTGTCTACTGTTTTGTACAATGATGGTATATAGAGGCAACCTCACAGAAATCCTCGAGGAATGCGGTCCGCGTCAGACGCACACGTCGGGGTACTCTATCGGAATAGGGGTGGTTTATACAAGTTATCTTGGAGACTGTTTGCTCAACGGTGGCGTCAGAGGTGACTTGGGTTGTAGCGAGTAAATAGCAGAGGTATCTGTAAAGGTATTACACAGATACCGCTGTTTTACAGAGAGCGCGCTTTCAATCCGTTTAGTGTGGTATTGGTATTATTTAGAATACCCATCTAAGATAGAGACATTCTCAGAATAAAGTAACTATGTACCTCAGAGTGACTGCTTCGGAACTACAACGTGACCTCTCTAAGCGTGCCATTTAATCACTCCACTGGAAGACGTCCACTGCTGGAAATAACAAACGACAAAATAAACATTTTTTTTTTCAGGACTCTATTTTGGTAATAGATATCATTTCTAATATTATAAACACAACTCAAGCCAGTTTACAATATAAAAACTAAATGCTTATCTACTTTTAAATAAGACTGGCGCCATGCTATTAACTCGATTCGTACCTACTACGTGTAACAATCTTCTTTTTTACCCACAATTAATTACAATGTACAAAAAAGAGTGATGGAGGTGTATTTCAATCGCTTCATCTCACTGAAAATAAAGTAAATTAGACATTATAAAAAAAAATCTAATTTAAAACCCTTGAATAATAGTGTGTATTTTATGAATCTTAAAATAAATGAAATTTATACTATTTTTCGAAGGAAAAGAAACAAACAATTATCGAAAAAAAAAGAAAGAGTAAAAACCTTTGGCAAATATTAAGAAAGCTATAGAGAATACCTCAACAAAAACCCCTCAAACATTCATCTGCCCAGGAGTCAAACTTGAACCCTCGCTGTTGGCAGCTACACATTCTACCACTCTACATCTACACTGAGCAACAAAACACTATCTCCAACACTTGTCGCTTTCTTTTCACTTTGGTTACTTGACACTCTTTGCTATCCTCGAGAACAAGTGTGCCAATAAATTCATCGTCTTTCTTTTTCTTTAACGAAACAAGCAAGCACTGACGATGTTGCTCTTCAATTCCACCGAGACAAAGAAGAACAGTTACACGAACAAACACACATCGTACATGTTTATGTACGTACATAGCACATGTGTGGTTGAGGCAAACAATCTCGAAAACCAATATACCCATTCTGTTTGAATTTTATTTTCCAACTCAGCATTCTGTGGAGATATGTAATTTAAAATTGAAATGTAAAATATGTACAAGTGTCGACGACAGTTCGGGTTCAACAATCTCAACTCAAGTAGTATGTAACTGACGTTTAATATATTCAAACGATAGAAAAAAATAGCGTATGGAAATATTGTGAGTCTATGAATACTTATGGCTCAATCCGAAATTGCTTGTTGATTCTATAAGTATAAACGTGGATCATATCGGCAAAACGCTTTTTGCCAATTTCATTTGATGCTATCGTTTTTTAATCGACTTCAAAAAAGAGGAGGTTGTATATAACCATCCGCATCATTATTATGTGTTCGAGAGGAACCTACCACATGATCTACCGAGGGTCTGCCCACAGATTGTATTAGTAACGTTATTGCTTAGTAAGGCAATTATCAGGTTAGTAACAATTTTTCTTTTTTCAGGTGAGTAACGATTCAGTCCATACATTAATTTATTTATCATTCTTTTACTTATGTATTTATTTTATTTAGTCTACATCCGCTACATGAATACAATGTATTCCGTAAGTAGGTATGTCAGTGGCATCCTATCGACATTTTAAATAACACAGCAGGTTGTTTAAACGTATTATTACTTTTAATATGTTACTCCCTGACAGACACAAATAAAAGTTTTCTTTCTTTCTTTTGCCTTCCGATCGGATGAGATGGCCACAACGTATTATCTTGTTTTACATATCCTCATTGTCAAGGTCACATCACCAAAACATTCCGCCCCCGCTCATCAGGCCCGCCTGCCACCCCTTCTCACATGACACCGTATTATTTACTACCCATTCCATAGCATCGTCTTTTTTACGGCCGCCTTATTTATGTGGCCCCGAGCGGCTGGGCCCCTGAGCAGCGCCCCGGCTGGGCCCCTGAGCAGGCCCCGGCTGGGCCCCGTATCTGCGGCGATCCATCACGAGAACGAGCGATATCGAGACACAGCGCATGACAAACGAGCCATGTTTCACGCAAATGTATCGCACGCCAATGTATTGCACGCCAATGTACGCCGTGACAATAATAGCGACCACTTAACGTGTCATGTGAACCCCGCGGGGTGCAAATGTACTGGAATTAGATGCCATGTAGAATTGAAATCTATTTGTAGATTTCGGACTGGCGACTGAATTTAACTAATAAATGCGGAATGCGGTGCATGTCCGGGGAATAGTAGCTGTTGGTTACGGGCACGCCAATACATGTAAATGTCTATGCAATTATAATTGACAGTACCATATAATGGCATACATAGAAATAGAAATGGCAACTATTTACAGCTCATTAATTTGTCCTCGTCCTAAAAACTATTCCACTCTTTTTTTAGGTGCGAAATTATTATAGTGACTTCTCGAGCTCTTGGATGGAGCGGGAGGGCGTGCCAGACTCTACTGACTAGAACTCAGTCTTTCGCTGAAGCCGATTGCCTCCATTAGGACACGTTGGTACTCCGCCCAAGCGGGGCATACCTCTACCGTATGTTCCACCGTGTCCTCCGGGCGATTCACACAATGGTACCGGACTAAAAAAAATTGTTCTCATTGACGCAAAGTAAGACCCATTACTCAAATGACCTTAATTCATGAATCCCCGACCGGTCCTATGAGACCGCGCTGTTATTGTTTTACTATTGTGTCTCGTTTTGTGAGTATGTGATAGGTTAAAGAATGCCACCTTACTTCTTATTTCAGAAGTAGGCATTTTACATAACTCCAAGTATATATGTGAGAACAGTGCGGAACTGCCACCAAACACTTCGTGTCACGACCGTCCTATTGAATCACGTCTTCTTTTAACTCGCTCCACATTATCGCGCGTTCGATCTGCAGACACGCGCCGACTCCTTACGCTGCCTGTCTTCGACGAAATCAAATTACATTCAAAAATTCTAGTCATAGCCCTACTATTTGTTCTTTAGAAACTCATTCACATATCACTTACGGAGGTAACAGAAAATAGCAATTGATGTCTTCGGCTGTTGAAACCTCTAAGGTCCGGATCAAACGTTTTGCCTCGTCGTTTACACCGCGTCGACGGACTGGAACAATAAGCCTGGTGCGGTCTTCCCGTTCGATCATAATTTAGGTGTCTTCAAGGCTAAAGTGAATAATCTAGTGCACCTCACCATCAACGATTGCATCACTACTTACCATCAGGTGGGATCGCGGTCAAGCACTAGTTTATACCAATTTAAAAAAAAAACATCTCTTAGCTCATAACATTCAATCAGTAATCATGATTCGCTATTCATGGTTTGTTAATTGTAGGACCGAAAACCTTCAACGCTAAAGCGATAAAGATGGTTGAAAGAGATTTCACCGTCATAACGCTTATTCAATGACTTTTGCCCCCAAAAATGTCTGCCATAACTAAAAAGATTTTCTAACTGTCGTGTGGCCACGTCCTGCCAATTAGTGAGTGGAGAGGGCCGGACTTTTATCGAGTGGCGTGTATGTGTGGCCATGCTGGGGCCATGTGTGGGTGCGTGAGCCATGCTGGTGGAAATTGTGCCGACGTGCCGCGATGGCCGGCTCGATATAATTGACTAAACGGCTCTGTCTGTGAATACACGGAGCTTGTCGCTTGCTTAATGAGTTTTGGTAGCCGTGTTGATTTGAATGGCAATTGATTGTACACTGAAATACTGTTTTTCTGTCTACCCTTTTTCACTTGCACTTTTACTTTTATAAGGTTCTTGAAAGAACTGGAACCATCTGCCTGCTGCGGTATCTCTGATTATAGTTTTGGTTTCTTCAAGGCCAGAGTGAATAGGCTCTTAATAATAATAACATCTTAGTGCACCACACCACCAATGATTGCATCACTGCTTACCTTCAAGTGGGATCGCCGTCAAAAACTAGATTATGGTTGACTGGTAAAGAATGCCCAAGGCATTAAGTCCGCCTTTGTACCATTATGTTGCATGAAGTTTAAATGAACAAATTATGTAACATAAAAAAAAATATTAACTAGTCGACTTGGAAACAAAAATAAAGAGACGTAATACCTAATGACTAATGCGCAAACTTCCTCTAGTTCAGTGGTTACACTGGCAGGCTAGGAGTGTGGTGAAGCGGGCTCGCTCGTCTGGTGCGCGAGTGTTTCATCTCGCGCAGAGCTCGAATCGGAAACGAGTCAATTTGTCCTTTGTGCGCGTCCCACTCCAGATTATTTCTGCATTAAAACTCCGGCGTTTTAATGCAAATGTTGGATGTAAAGCAGTCCGGGCCGGCGCTCAGCCGCCGTCACCGGATCGAAGCCCGCACAAATAAGTAACGGCGCCGTTCAATTAGTCTGAAGTATCGCTGCAGCGCTTCTGTTATGTATTTCCATTTTTCATTCTGCTTACGTACGAGTGACCCATTTTAACTAACGATTAGAGCGTGGAAATCAAGAATTCTGACATTAAAAGGTTGAACAGCACTTGGATGCGGTCCAAAGGGGGTGAATGAAATAAAAAGTATCTATTGCTGGTGTGGGTGTTTATCGACGGAGTATCTGTGCCGGTGAGACGCTGCGAGGCGGGGTGCATCTTGCTCACGTGCACTGGCGATAGGCGATTTCGAGATATTTTAACAATTGAAAAAATCGGAGTCATCAAAATAAAACATCAACTCGCCGTTCTACAAAATAATCGAGTTATTTTTCGATGGTTTCGAGTCAATGGAATCGATTTAGTTTTTGATTGTTCGAATCAGTCACTCTTACTCTGAACCATCGAGGAACAACTCGCGAATGAACGCGCCATGCGTCAGTCACAATAACAGAACGAGTTGGACTCGATTCAAAATTGAGACAATCGAGAACCATCGAGATCTTCGAACAATGGAAACAATCGAATAAAACCTCTCGCCATCGCGCATCGCAATCGTGCACACTGGCACGGTCATGTGCATGTCGTGCGCACGTGTCACACGTACGTGCATGTCGTGTGCACGCCTCACACGTACTGCTTCCTCGCTGCCAGACGACTGCCATCATTACGATGACGCGCCGCTCTCGGCATGCACAACTAGCTTGTTGCACTTTACTTTCCTTCTCACGTTCTACATTCTAGCGATCTGCTTTGGTAGCCTTACGATATTACTATTGGCTTTATTTTCTGTAACAAGACAGAGATAACAAAATAAGTTTTGATGTTTGTACCCTCCTTTTGGTCGGATATCCTCAAATGATAGGCGGAGTGGCAGGGAGTGTCAGAATTTAAATTACTAAATCTCATATAATTATATTTTTGGTAGTATGCGTCGTAAGCCAACTCTTTTGAACTATTTCGCAACTCTGGACGTCTGACCCCCTGATTCGTAAAGGACAATAAAAAACGGCACTTGATTGGGGCTGAGACACTAAAAAATCATATAAAACCTCTTATACCATATAAGTATGACAAACCCATTATTGTGCATTGTACTAACTTTTTCTTAAATTGTTTCAGGTAAGCAAACCCATCCAGTTTCGAAGTAACAAAGTCATCAGGTAAAAACGCATGCAATAATAATATTGTTATGATCACAATAAACAGTTTTCAAAAGTTCTACAAAAACAAGAGTTTCTCTATAGTTACGCAATAAAAACTCTACTTACACAAAAAGAAATCCCTCCGATGGAAAACTTTTAAGATGCAGATTCGGTGTTATTGGCCCTCTCAGCTAGTTCGCGCGAACTTGCGGATCAAAGGTATCACAAATATTGGCAAACATATTGGTTACCAACATGAAAGGCCGCCAACTATTCCTGGCCACACAAAGGCCCCGGGAACAAGGTAACTGCGTTTATTTTTACTTGCCCCTCTTTATCTTTAGTAAAAACATGTTTTTTTATTATTATGGAAAGATTACCCTTTTTGTTGTAGGCTCCGTCGATAATGTTCATCGTTTAGGGTTTGCGAAAACGATTAACTGAACTGTTTTGGGATAAAACGTCAGTTTTAGGGATCAAATCGTTTGCTTAGGCCTATGTAGAGTACATTATTTTTTATCACGTTCAAAAGGTTTTCTGCCAGCTATAAGTTTTTGACACAGCTAAAACACTAGTAGGATAACCATTTTAGACGGTTTAAGCTTAATATACCTATGTCAGTTTTTCTTCGTCATAATTTTGAAACACTAAATATTTTTTTCACGTGAGACTAAAATATTCAGAGCTGTCCTCAAAGTTCCCTGCTCACAGAGTCTGCAAGTCAATATTAGTCGTAAGCTGTTTGCCTAACGTATGTGACCCACATCCTGATGGGAAGGATTTTATTGAAAAACTACGCTAAGAGGCGAACTCGGAGAACAAATCAATGACAAACTTGTATTTACTGAGCCCGCAGCCCGCAGCCAGCCCCGGACGTCTTAGCTGGGGCTTGGGACACAGCCAGTTCCCATAAGCTATGGGCTTGCTAAAATTCACCAACGAAATTGTGGTAAAGCTTGAGTATACTTTTACGTGATTTTAAATTTCATAAGATGTACGTGTAGACCTTTATGTAATGCGTTGTAAAACATAGAACAAGAAAAATAAACGCACTTAACCAATTAAAGCTTCATATACACTAAAGACTCTTACCTAATATGTATATGGCGTGAAAAAAGTTTTTCCACATCGCTGTCGATTGGAAGAGGGCTCAAAAGAATGATTGATTGAGATTATAAAATCTTCTACCTCTGATTAAATCAAGAAAGTCTGATCCCGTAATTACTAATAATCATCTCAGCAACAACAGCTAACCTCCGCGGAGATGGTAAGACATCATTATTAGTAAGTACGTACAATAGAAAACAAAAGCCAGCCCCGCCTCTCCGGGCCCGTCCAAAGAACTCGATTACTTAAAATTTCCGTCGTCCGGAAACTAATAATCACTTTAGATTTCTATCGGCGTCGCGTCGTTCGGTAAAAAGATGAAGTAAGGCGAGATAGTCCCGAGCCCGCTCAACACTGAACTATTCCAGAGGCGCGGAACAAAAGCTTTGTCCTCCGAGACTGTTGAAGTAATTGATGGTATCTGGGATACGGATGTTTTTCTCCATAAACAGAAGATGTGGAAGTGCAGAAGGACCACTGACCGGTGATACTTACATGTTTTATGGTTAGTGAACTGTACATAACATACACGATTCTGATTAGCATTAGCGGCCTTGTAATTGTTCCCACTGTTGGGACTCTCTAAGAGCCAATGGGCCGATTTTGATTACAGCTGAAATAAAGAAAAGTGTTACCTACTTGCATGTAAGACGCAGCATTAATCACATCACTCTAGGTCCACCCAGGAAGTCAAACCTGCAGATGAAGTAAGTCCACTCAAAAAACGCGTGAATGATGCGAATTAGAGTCGAAAAGCAAGCCCAATACTTACTACTACGTAGTGGTCTGGCATTATGCTGAACTAGACCTATTCGGCGTACCCGTGAGGCACATTGTTGTTGTTGTTTTTATTTTAGTTAATTTTTTTATGTTTATTTCAAGTCTTCCTTTTTATTATGACTAAGCTCATATCTGACCGCTATCTCACCTGATGTTGAGCGTTGATGTAACTTACTTGCTTGACTTATTTCCAAAACTTGTTTATTCGTTGTGTGCCAAATGAATAATAAGTACTTTACTTTACAATCTTACTTCATTTATGAAACTCTTCAAGCTTGGTCTTTCTGTACTTCCCTGTGCTACGGCATCGCTGACTGGTTGACAAGCGCTTTGTGCAGCCGGATAGATTCTGCTATTGTTTCTGAGCGCGATTTGCATTGATTGCCGAGAGCGGCGGGCGGCGGACGAGCTCAGTAAACACCTAATGGTCCACGCTCCACAATGGCGACGGTGATGTAGATTCAACTAGCTGCTAGGCACGTCGTTTTTAATTGGTAGTTTTAACTTATGTTGCCTTTGACCCAGTATCGTGTCAATAAGTTTCACAATTTGGAGAAGGTAGGCTATCCCGTTCCTGAGATGTCTGATGAATTTCGTGAAAATTGGCAATAAAATGAAAATAGAATCACGTACAAATGAAAAAAAAAGGATTGTCGGGAAAACAAAGATGATATTTGTTTGATTTCGCATTATACCTACCTAATTATTGTGAAAAGACAATGAGCACTTTCGAAAAAAAAAAAAAAAGCTAATCTGTTTATTAAACACTGACTCAACAAAACCCAGCCAAGCTCTTGGAAACAGAATGCCGAAATTTAGAACAGGGAACCTTTTATAATGTATATAAAGAATTTAGAAAAGTTTTTCCAAATTTCGGGGATCCAAATGTATGTGTATGGAGAACTTTACTTTTAGGCGGGCATAAATGCTAGTAGAATGTAGTCTTCGTATATACGAGTGTCGAGTATATTGGTACATAGATGACCCTCCTGCATGAATAGATTGATTAACAATTCTTTCGCTGCACAAATCACATGCGTTCATGTGTGTGTGTCGCGCACGCTAATTGAGTTCGCCCTAAATGCACACGTTACAATTAATTAATTAATTTAATCACAGTAATTAGATAATATAGTATTGCAGTATTCCGGGAATAGCGAAAGGCCTCGCCTCTCGGTATCGCGAGTAATTACTGCCTATTAATTAGGTAACCACAGTTTATCTGACCAACCCGCACTGGGCACGCGTGGGGGATTTCGGGCCATTCCCTTTCCTGGAGGCTTGGATCCCAGTAGTGGGATAGTCACGTCGTAATCTTGGTGGTAAGTCCACTCTTTGAGGAGTGGCTGGAGCGGCAACATAGCGTTATCACTTTCCGCGCGAAATGGCAAGTTCGGGAGGTTCCTGCATCGGATTCTGGCGGAAGAAACAACCGGGTGGCACCATGTGACGACCGCCCGGAAGACACGATGGAGCATTCGGAGGAGGTGTACCCCACTTGAGCTGGGCACCGCCGTGTACTCGCGGAGGCACTCGGTGGTAGTGTCCTCTCGTGCCGGGCCCTGGTTCAGGTTATGATCCGGAGCGAAAAGGAATGTCAGGCTGTCGCATCCTTCGGAGAAGCAGTAATACTAGCGAAGGACGAGGCTGCACGCTTAAACAATGTCCCAGTAGGTAGTGGAAACATTATAAGCCGACTATAATGCTATTTTTATCCGCCAACACCCGATACCCCGGCGAATGCCTCTCCCACTCGTGTTTATACACTCGTGTTTATAAGTTTATACTTATAAACTAAAAAAACAGTCTAAAATAAAACAAGATCAAAAAACGTACTCAATTCGCTGAAAATACAATACATTGTCCATACACTCTGACAAATAGGTAACGCTTTACGAGATAAAGTTCGATGACCCGCCCGCCTGTTACCTGAACTCTGAATAGTGTTACATACCGGCAGTTTACAGAAGATCCACTTAGAAATTTCGAAAACTTAAGATAAAACCTCTTTTTTTTTTCAAGACAAAACTTGACTAGTGTGTTTTCTTTTCTCACACTACAACAGCAAGCAGGTCTAGCCAAGTTACACCCGTTTCGTGTTGAATCTACTGCCTACAACGGGGAACGCCTCGGAGCGCGGCGCAACCAATTAAAATAAAACTGCAAGTTGGTAATTCTGTTAGTCAAAATTGTAACTAGGCTACCTTTTACAAAATAATAGTAGGTACAGGATGTAGCGATAAACATTGTAGAAACGATTACATTTCATTCTATAATTTTGAACAATGTGAACTTGGCTACAAATTATATATTCGTTTGAGCTAACCACGTGACTTAACTTTGAGAAAAGACATTCTAAATAGCGTTAATGGTCATAGATTATCAACTTAACTAAGCCTGCTAGAGTCCTAAAATAATGATTTACGAGAAATTCAACATATACCATATGAGTTTATTATTTGAGGTATAAATTCAACATACACGTTTTAGACTTCAATTCAGTTTTAATGAATGGAACTGCTGATATTCTTGCTTGGTGGACTTTTTGTATAATTGTGTTTGTATTGTGTAGTACCTCTGTTCGCAAACGGAGCGCGAATTAAATTCCAGCAGAATTACAGAGAGCATCAACAGTGCTGTTGATTGCGGGAGGGAGTATCAGGCGAAGCAAACACGATTCGTTTCAACCCTATCGCTTTTTAAAACGATACCTCACTGCTAGTACGTACACAATGTTTGTTAATGTCTCTTCATGTGATTGTATTCTAGGTTTGCACATATATTCTAGTTTTTGAATGGTTCTTTAATATAAAGAATCTTGAAGAGTGCGCGAAATTGTATTATTGTACTCATAAGTTATTTACGCTTAACACGTTAAAGTAGAAAAAAAAACATTATTATAAATAGGCTCGTGTTTGACCACTCTCTCACCTGATGGTAAGCGATGATTTGATCGGCGATGGAGCACGCCTGTCTAGAAGTAACCTATTCACTCTTGACTTAAAGACCTAGGTTTTAGTTATCAGGAAACACAGTCTCCGGCAGGGAATTCCATTCTTTAGCTGCACTTAATAAATGTATTCCCATAATGTTTTTTTACGTATGGGTGGGATTTTCACCTACACATCGCCGCATCACCGTACGTCTAGTGATCCAATGAGGAAACGGGCTTAGAATAATCAAATTATGCAATTCCAGTGCACACTATTTTGGAGAGTGTAAACAAAAGAAAACTGGCAGGCTAACAACTCGTCGTTGATACTCAAAACTATGAAGCTTCGACTCGGCGAGCACATCTTTACCGAAGATCTTCTTGCTTCGCTTTTCAATCGACTCCAGTGCCTAAAGCTGATATTTAGCAGATCCATCCCAAAGATGACAGCAGTACCCCATACACGATCGAACTTTAAGAACACTTTACTAAAATAATGAGATTATCTCTAGGCACTTTTCTTGAGAACAAAATAAAAAAATATCCCATAACAGATAACCCTGAGAGCCGACCCTCCAACTCTTTATAAAGTGCTAGACTGATAACGATAATTAGATGAGCGCGAAACAAAAACAATAGCAAACAGGCAAGCGGGTGTAAATGGGCAATAAGAGGGAGGGGTCGAGGGGGGGCTATTATGTTCTGACGTAGAACTCTTAATGCCGGTGATGAGCGCCGCTAATGCTGTGGATGCCTACTTAAGATGAGCAGTAAAGGGGAGAGGCCGAACTATGCGATGGGCAACTCATCTTACTTAATATGTGGGTCAGGGGAACGGTGGCATTACTGTTGCAATGCTCATATTAGTTGAGTAGCCATTTTATGAGCATTTTATTATTAGTACCTACCTACCTAGTGGTCTAGTGGTACAGTGAGGGGTCAAAAATGCAACCTGCCAAGTATTTACACAAAGGTAATTATTAATTACCTTTGTGTAAATACTTGGCAGGTTGTTTGAGTTGCATGAACAGTCTTTATAATTATTGATAGGGTCGTGCTTGACCACTGTCTCACCTGATGGTAAGCGATGGAGCACGCTAACCTAGAAGTAACCTTTTCTCTTGACTTAAAGACCCTAAGTTGTAACTTGGTTGTAGCCATCAGGAAACAGAAAATAGGGAATTCTGCTTATGTATTGTCACAGCTTTTTTTTTATTTTATTTAAAAAAGGAACGTTGCCCCACACTTGGAATTACTCCTGTATCGTGGGTGCATTTGCAAACATAAAAACTCACATACACAAGACACCCAGACCCGGAACAACTATCTGTAGATCATACCTGTGTTTCCTGATAGCTACAACCTAGGGGTCTTTAAGTCAAGAGTGAATAGGTTGCTTCTAGGCAAGCGTGCTCCATCGTCGACCACATGATCGCTTACCATCAGGTGGAATGTGGTCAAGCGCAAGCCTATCAATAATTAAAAAAAAAAAAAAAAAAAAAAATACAAATACATATTTGTTCCGTACGGGAATCGAACCGTTCGGAACAAATATGTATTTGTATGACACGCAGCACAACAGTCAATCGCTTAACCACTGCGCTAACCGTGCCGTCAAACGCAGCTAAGTGATGCTCTAAGATATTTTTCCGCAACGCTATAGTCTACTGATACAATCTACTCCATCTAGATCTATTAGAACTATCTGTTTTGTGAAAGTTTGAAGCCAACACCAAATTGTGGACCATCCCATAAAATTATAAGGTTCCTTCAGAAAGTTCTTATCGCTCGCCTCAGAGCGGGAGAGACCGCTGCGATACTGTTATTACTACATTACGTAATCATGTTCAATTTCCGCCACGTTTTGAATCGGCTGAGTTAGGAATCCGTTCAGCGATACGACCAGTCCCTTCATAATCCGACTTGTTTTTTGGATAGCAAGAGTTTCGTCATAACGTTATCTTTGCTTCTTATAGCACAAATGAAAACTTTGCAATATTACTCATCTTTTGAGCGCCATAGGACAACACAACTGAACAACTTAAGACATTAAACTGATGATCATTTTTATGTCAGTTATCATAAAAATATTTCAATTTAATTTAATTTCAGTACATTTATTTCAATTCAATTTCGCTTAGGTAGATTCAATTGTATTATTTATAATTATTTAACAACTAACATTAAATATTAAGTGATTTGTTACTACTAATATTATGGACTTTGTCTGAGAATATAAGTTTAAATATTAGTTTTTAAAATTACGGAGGACCAAGAACAAATAAATAAAATTACCGTTACGCACGTATTACACGCTGGTATTTCCAAGAGCCCTTTGAATGTAGCTACCTAGTTACGGCTGTCACCTTCAAGCTCCTTACGATTGACATAAATCGCGGCGAGTACATCCGACCGTCAGCGAACCGCTCCCGGGCGACACATTCACCTACATTCTTAACAGAGTCGACCTTCCAGCCGACTGCTTAATGTCAGGACAGGGGCTCAGGGTGTCAGGGATAGATGTCAGCAAACTGTAGGGGCCTAGCAGAGTCGAAGTTTCTGCCATGGGTGGGCTTCCGAAAGGAAAACTCGGGACAGGGTCCCGAGTACGAAAGCAAAGAAGGAACGGGATGGGGTTTAGTCAGTAGAAGTCTGACATCTCCCGCTCTTGGGAGGAGTGGGAGGGCACTCCTCCCAAGAGCGGGAGAAGTCGTTCTAATAATTATCCACCTCAAAATAAAAACCGGGCAATTGTGAGTCGAACTCGCGCACTGAGAGTTCCGTACTAACTTACTTAAGAAAACAGCTCAATTCGAATGAGTCATTTCAATGTTTCCGTTAAGAGTCATTCGAGTCGTCGAGCATTCGATAGTTAAAGCGGTTCACAGAATACATCTACTTACCAAGTTTTAACAGTATAGGTTCTTATAGTTTTGGAAAAAAGTGTCTGTGACATATGGACGGACAGACAGACAGACATGACGAATTCATAAGGGTTTCGTTTTTTGCCATTAGGCTACGGAACCCTAAAAAAGGTATTATGGATAATATTTACAATCGTACTACGGATTAGTACCGTGATCCGTATATTGTTCGAGTCAGATGACATAATAACTGGCTCGTTCTGGAGCCGGATTAGCAGCCTCAGTGGAAGTCGACACGATCAGCCGCTAATACTAATTGCTTTCATTTCATATTACAACTTAGACAATAGGGACTTGCATCGAGTCTAGTTGCTAATGTTAAGTCTGGTTGCTAAAGTACCTTTTTAGATTTTAGTTTAAATCATTACTCGTATCTTCGATTGAGCACAATAATATAGCTGGTAAATCTTATAAAGTCGACAAACCTTTAGATATTCTATAACATCACTATTAATTCATGAATCCCCGACCGGTCTCATAGGACCGCGCTGTTAATGTCAATAATATATAGGTTAAAAACAAAATATTGTAATAATACAGTAGGGAATATGCATGTATTTTTTTATTTGCTTAATTCATATCCTTTTTGGACAAAAGCCCCTAAATTAAAAGTGGAATAAAAAAATAAATACCCTTTCAGCTCTAGTAAATATGAAAGAATTTTTAAAATGGCTTTATCGACAACGATGTTATACCTACAGTTTCAAACCTGCTCATAAGAAAGAGAAGTCCGAATGTAATATGACGTCATATTACATTTCGCCCCTTCGAGTGCCATAGAAAATGGCATTTTGCCGAGAGGGACAGATATGTTTGTTTAAAATGCTTTTATATTTATTCATAAAAAAATATTTTTCCATGCATATTTCCTATTCGGCAATCTCTAGGTTAGGGCAAAGCTAAAACTGTACCAAGTTCCCCACAATACAAAGCTTGTTATTTGAAAGCTTTCCGTATCCGACTGACAAAATCCAATCGAGATAACAATCGAACTTACTCGATTGCCAATTTGCAAATGAAAGCGAAACAAAGTGAAGTATGTTTTACAAAGTTCGCGTCAACTCCACACGGTCGGTGCGACTTGTACTCAGAACAATATGGCCGCCAGCCGACGACTGTGCTAAGGTCTCTTGTATATGGCTCGCCGTGCGTATACAGGGTTAATTCGTTGTGCATAGACATGGTTACTTCACCGTGCATAGACACGGTTGTCAGTGTTGTATGGATTACTAAGGGAGATTGTTGATATACACGGCGGTGCCGTGCCGTACACGGCACCGCCGCCGTATTTCACAAGTGTTGTATCGCAGTCTATGGCCTCTTGTACACGGTACGTTATATTAACAGTCCCTGAACATGGCGAAAAACATATCGTGTCCAAAAAGAGGCTGTGTTATTATCGCGGTAATTGCAACCGTGTGTCGCTGTAGAAAGCGTTTCATAGTCAGCCGTGATTATTGACGACTTATTTCAGTTACAATGAATAGTCTCTGTGCTGTCCTATAAAAGATTCATATAATTTATAGGACAGCACTTAAGCGATAGAAATGTGCACGCGTTCATAGCTCCAAGCCACAATTTTGTAGGACTGTTTCGTGTCAGAAACAAAAGTCAAAATAAAAGGTGAGAATAGTCTCTAATACTTGCGCGTAATACTGTCGGGCGCCGGACAGTGCCAGACAGCGCCGGACAGTGGCGGACGGGCCGGACGGGGCGGACGTCGCCGGAATTTCATTAGCAGTGTCCACCTGAGATATAGCCGCACACGCCACACACTTGCGGATGCTAATTCGAATACGGTGGTAAGGGTTTGATATTAGGACTGTCTCTGTTTGTACTTGTGTAGTTTTCCGCCTGTGGTATATACTCGTACATAGATGATAAGAAAGGTTAGCATATCATCAGCCATTTTTCGCTCCCGTTGCTAGGACTCTGGGCCCCCCTCTAGGAGAGGAAATGGGCCGCAATGCCACACAGGCTCAGTGCAGGAAAAGAAAGGTTACAGATATCTATAGCAATGTTATGTATTTAGAGATCTTATTTGTATTTTTACCTCTGCCTAACCACTGGGAAACACAGGTTCGTTCTACTGGGGCCCTGCATTGTACGCATGAGAACTCCGGGGCTAGAAAAAGGCAAAGTAGGAACAAAAGTGGGTTTTAGTTAGTTAAAGTAAGATACACCCTCCCGCTCCACCCAGAGCGCAACAAGTCATATTGATGATTTCCCACCTAAAAAAAAGGTTAGCTTGTTAAGTTAGTTATTTGAGGCTTATGCTAACATACGAAGTACATAACTTTTTTTTACATATAAATGTATGTTGTGAGAGTGATAGTCTAGTGCTGATCGTTACAAAAATCTGCGCACATATACAAGTCACCAGACATAATAATGTCTTATACAAATTCAAGCCTCACCCAGAGAAATCTTAACTGATTCAGAGCTGAACCAAGCACAGATACTTGCAAACGCCCACTTTAGGACTGCTTTCTGAATCAATTCACTCACACTAATTCACATTATAGTGCAATACCAACCGAATGATGTCCGAGATAGGGCGTCCGGGCGAGTGTGCGGACACTGCGGCGGACGGCCGGACAGCGCGCCCGGCCGGGAATCCATTTCCGTGTGCACTACACCTGAGAAGCGGCCACTAATACCCTGCCAGTTGGCGACGTACTCGTAACTCGGTGGTTCACACCAGAGTTTTACCAATTCAGTGGCGTAGAACTATTTCTCCTATGCCCTTGCCTACAAGAGGGCGTAATAGTAGATTATGTGACTAGGGAATAAAGCAGTGTCTTTAAGGCGAGGGCGGCATGTTGTAGTAGATCGCAATGCTCGGGAGTTAATTGTATAAATCCCTCACTGACGTTCTGGATTAAAATTTTGCAACCTTCCTTTTGTTCGGAATTCAGCATACACCTAAATAGATATCTAAAAATTGTGCTTTCAAAAAACAATCTCAGTTGTTAAACCTACGAGTACACTTCAATCATTTGAAAAACAATATTGAAATTGTCGAAGTTTTACTCGAATGAGTAACACTAATTAAACTGCGGAAGGTTGTTAACTTCACGTACTTGTAGCAAGTACAGTAAACTAATAGCCATCGGCAAATGGTGGCCATTGAAAAGAACCAATTTGATATTGAATTAATAAGTTCAAAAAAACATAATACTACAGTATATTATTGTAACAGCGGCTCTTCAAGAATTAACTAACCGGCCTAGTTGGAGGCTAGCAAAGAATATCCAGCTGAATTCAAGAGCTTAACTATAATACCTACTTGTGCAACCATCACCACTTTGAGAGCAAGTTGTTATTACGAGAATTCAATAAATTTGCTTGAACTTTTAATTATTTTTAACTGGAATCAGAAATTAAAGTAAGGTAAATAAATGAAATTTCTGTAAGCAGCATTAATTTTCATGAAAACATTATTTATCAATAAATATAAGACTATAATTAAATTGGAGCCGTTACTGCCTGATTGAAATTATATTCAACCTTTACCATTTTTGCAGAATAAATTCATTCGTAAATCATCAGACGCACTCAACCAAAATATGAAATCGTTAAATTTCTTTCAGTGTGTACAAATTGATTTTCATCTTTCGGTTGAGGCAATTTAATATTTCTCAAAATTGGAAGCATTTCGACGAAATAAAGTAATACAAAGTGTTTATAATAACCGTTTCAAACTTGTATTTTATAACATGCGGCGACTGACGACGCTTTGCTTTCAAGGAAAGAGTCGTAATTTTATGTAAGTGATGTGATTTTATTTTATTTTTACTTTATTTTATTTATAAAGTAGTAAAGTGCTCCGATAAAATGAAACAGTTCAAACAGGAATACATAGTATAAACCCGTTATTCTTTGCAAATCTGACCGTATTTACCCGACTAACTAAATAATAAGTAGTGCAGAGTAAACTTTTGTTAAAATGCAAAACTATGGACAGCCACATTTTGTGAATGTAGTTTACTAAATCTATCAGTAATCCGTACAAAAGTAAAGAAAAATCAAAATCCAGCAGCTTTAGTCTAAAACATAGAAAACAAATCTTTCATAACCTTAGTATGGTGAAAATAGGTAGGTACAATCTGCTCGACCACTAGCACCATCTAAAGCATTCTATCGATATCTCCTCTAGATCCGATATATCTTCAGATTAAATTTATCAGAACCTAAATTGGAATCGAAGGTGCAAAATCAATCAGAAGTTCCGACCTTTCGTAATCACAATCGAACCTCGGTAACTTCATTGATACACGCCGCCTGTCTAGTCGGTTACGAATTCAGGGACATCTTGCCGATACAGAAGTTCTTGGGATCTGGAATCCAGAAACAAATATTTGAAGTAAAGTCAAAGAGCTGACTATTCTCGGGAAACCCACAACACTTAAATAAAATGACAAAGGATCTGCACTAAGTGACCGAGCCAGTACGCAAGTTGGATTGAAAACGAATATCGACAAAACAAAGTTATCACTATTCTCCTAACGACAGCCATCTTGGTTAATAACGTACTATCGAGAATAAGACTATGTTACCACCAGTTACTCCAAAGAAAGAAGTTTAGGAAACGAAGACAGAAGAATTGCACCCTAAAGAAGTTACTGGTGCCGTAAGGATGCATTCAACTCACGGCTTCTACTTCTTCTTCTTCCTACCCTTGTCCCATATTACTTGGGGTCGCCGTAACATGTAATTTTCTTCCATTCTGTCCGACCACTCATCATACTATTACTAGCTCCCTTTTCTTTCGAATCGCAGTTTCAACTATCGACTTAAAAAAAAAAATGTGGGTTTTCCGATATACCACCATATCTCTTTTACGGTTGCGAAAATTGGACGTTTGAATAGAAAATTTTGAACAGAAACTAGAATGCTCAAAGAAGAATGAATATTAGTTACGTAGGTATAAAAATATGAGTAATAGACAGGGAGGAATAATAGACATTTTGAAACTCGCAAGACAACAATAAATTCAGATAGGCATTTGTTTGGGCTTCTCGTTTCTAAGACAATTTTAGTGAGCAGGTGACCGGGCTTAAAGATGACAGATGGACGGGGAGAGTAATAAAATGAAGTTGAGAACGAGGCAATAGCAGCAGAGGCAGGCCTTGCACTAGGTGGGCAGTTGAACAAAGACTTTAACTTCATCTAATAGCTCGAAGGTAGGAGTAGATATGAGCTGGTACCACAAAGTGATCTTATAATATAACACTGGTTCTTACCTCAGGTAGTGTCACTTGCCGAGGTGCAAACGGGTTGAGGGGGGCGTGAAGGTGTCGCGGGTGAGGCAGGGAGGGGGGGTTGTCACCGCAACATGTAGCAAAGGCTTAAGCGGACGATTTCCATTTGCGACCCTTCGCTATCAGCGAGAGGCGGTATTGATTTATGTAACACATTTATATCGCGGTCTTTATATACAGTCAACCGCACTAGCACTACGAAAATTACCCTTACCACTACGACACAAGGCGTTGTTAGCACCATTGTGCAGTCGACTGTACTGGACCGTAATAGTGCTTATGGCTGGCGGCAGGTACTTACCGTAAGTGAGACATAAGCACTGGTTCGAGGAAATTTCATGGAGCTTCGTGCAGATTCTGCTGCGTACGAAACAACTGTATCAGCTACATGTCTTTATAACTGTCTGTGTGAAAATGAGGCACTTTGTTTACGGACTGTATATCGAACGAACGTTTTATAAGTGCCCATGTAGACCTATGTGAAATAAAAAGACTTTGACTTTTTTGACTTGATATCATTGAAGACATTTAAAGCACGTTAGGCCGTTGATCTCAATTCCACTGATTACAGCCAACTAAAGTAACCAATAGAAGCAAGTGGATAGATCATTGTTAGCAAGATCTTCATGCTGAGGCACAATAGCTCTTTGTGTGGTACAAAAGAGCGTGTTTTCAAAAGCTGCGTAACAAGCCCACGTAATTAGGGTCACAAGAGTTTCACGCTCTGACGGAAATCAATTTCGTTCTTCTGAGAAAGTAAATCCACGAAATTGATCAAGATTTCCTTGTCAACTTGGAACGGGAGATACCAGGAATAGAGAATCTTTGGACAAGCTGTTCTAAAAATGGCATTTGATTTTGTATATTTAAGTTAGGGATTGTTTTAAATAGAATCGTATTCAAGTCAAGAGTGAATAGGTTACTTCTAGGCAAGCGTGCTCCATCGTCGGCCACATCATCGCTTACCATCAGGTGAGATAGTGGTCAAACGCGAGCCTATGTATAATAAAAAAAAATATATATATTTTATTATTTATTCATGCTTAGGAAATGAATTGAGTATGATTCGGCTAATTTGTGCAACTATTTTACGAATATTTGAAGTATTGCTTATGATTTGCCAGGAATTCGCGATATGATTGGTTTTTAGATGAATTGCTCAATGTGAAATTTTTAGGCCAGCAGAATAAATTGATTAGAAATAAACGGTAATAAAGTGACACTTACTGTTGCTCTTTTGAATTTCTGGTCTGTTGGTTCAGTGGTTAGCGGTGCTATCCCAGAGGTCGTGGGTTCAATTCCCACAACAATAATTGACACAAGCACAAGCACTCTTTATTCTATTCTAAGCAGAGTTTTGCTTTTTCACAGTACAGTTTATACAATAACTTTAATCTATGGGCACAATGGCGGTCTTATCGCTGACAGCGATATCTACCAGACAACCTTAGGATGGATCGTAAGAACTTCAAATAGTACAGGGGACTGGATGGCGTCTTGTGAAAGTTGTAAAAAAAATGTATATTAAACCAGTCAAGCTAAACCCAAATTCTCGCTAATTAGACAAACAAATAGGTAGGAAAGTTAGTCTAAATCTAATTAGGGCGCGTTCGGCTGAAGTTTACCTTCTTATTGGATTGAGATGAAACTTAGACGTAACTGGATGAACCGCAGGCTCAGCCATGTTCCAACTAGGTAACTACGAGCATCGCGTGGGTTCAGGCGCTTGTTCGGCAAAATGTAGGTTGATACTGACAGGCCGAGAATACTTCAATGTATTCTCATAATTTGATTGATAGAGCTAAAGCTTTATTATCTTCTCATAAAATTAAAATTGGATGTGTTTTTGGATAACTCAGTTGTTTTTATTTTACACTTTTACTTGTGATAACTCAGCCAGCGAAATAGAAACAATGTGTAAGTTCTATGACAAGATATGTAGTAGGCCTTTAGAATATAACTTTTAATGGTTATCTATTTATATCAAAAGCAGGTGCTTTTGATATGTACATTAACATTTAAAGACAATCCCAATACGCCAAAACACTTCTAGATTTAGAAATAAAAATCCACATCGGTCCATAAATGACGGGGCACGGGGATAACAAACCTGAAAAAAAAAACACCTAACTAACCTCTTCTTTTTTTGAAGTTAATAATGAACTCTGTAGTCGCAAACAAAACTGTTAAAATGCTAATGATATCAGTACCCACCATGTGCACTTATTTTTTCTACAACTGTACTCGCAAACGTCGTTTAGATCGGAATAGCACCATTGGAGCACAGTAGCAGAACTATTCCTTAAGTGGATTCCTTATATTTCACGAAGTTTTCATAATAAAACGGAGCTACTGACCCGAAACAGAATGAGCGAGTAATTTCAATCTACCGTACAATCTCTAGCTGGACAGAAAACAACGGGTTACAAAGTCACAATCTAGCGAGAGCGTCTCAAACTAAATATTGTGGAAAACTACATCTCGGGAATGAGATTGATTCTGTGTAGTTATAGAAATAGCGACCTTTGGAACGAAAACCCAATCATATGAGCCCATTGTACCGGCAAGCTAAACCATTTATCCCTGGAAACACATTCAAACCATGTTTTCATTTTCATTTTTAAACTAATAGTATCCTTTAGAGGCACGTCGTATATCGTCGTGTATGCACACGCGACGCAAATTGCAGTTATTTATCAGCTACCGGTCTTCCCATTTCTTTGAAGTATTCGAATTAGTGTCCCGTTCGCGTGAATAGTGAATAGGTGAGAAAAATCGGAAACGGTTCCTCTGCTGAGTAAACTAATGACCTAGTGGACGGTGCAGGGGCGATTCAAGAAATGAAAGACTGGTCTAACATTGTAGAAATGCTGCAATTAGATTTTCCTTTCTGAAAAACTCAATAAACATCAATCATCAAAAATATTCAACTTATTTCTGAAGCGTTTGATAAAATTTTATTTTAGTATCGGACACAAACGTAGGTATTTATTTTTTGAAACATTCAAGAATTTACGATAACATTTTGCTAGCATGGATCATGTGAGATCAAACGCAATATATGTTATTGGGAACAAGACCGCGACATTACTATGCGCGGGTAGAGGGCAGACGATCGACCGGCTCTCACTCACATCACGACAGACGTACTCACATCTCACGCCCTCACTAATTGTCGGCACAAACTATATACCTACCATATGCATGAAAAGAATGCTATTAACTCCTCATGTGTAGCGCATGTCAGCAAAATATTTCAGCTGATAAAAGAGATAGTAATTTAATGCTCTGTGATCAAATATTTAATAGTAAGCACAGACAGCAGAATAATTTCGCATAGAGAACAAGCCGTTTTCTTGCGAGTGTGCACACAAAAGAAATAAATATGACTAGCTTCGTTCAAAACGCAAATGGATATTTGCTTTTTTAGTTTTTATGATAACTTTTAAAAGCCAAATCTGTATGAGAGTGAGGGAAAGTGGTGTGGTGTGTGGCCAGCTCTGCGTCGACACTAATGCCCACGTACTCGTAGAAGCTGCGTTCACTAAAAATGTAAAACTATGCGGAGCAGGGCATCCGTTTATCCAATTTGTCGTGGAATCGCAGGAGACTTCCCTCTATTTTACTTTGCCGCCACAATTTTCAATTTTGTTTTCGCACGGCATCCAAAACGGCAGTTTAAATTTCGTTTTCCGAATAGGATTTTTATTTTTTAAAATACGCCCAAGGAAATCCGAGGTGCGAAATCAGGGATTCGCTTTGAAATGCTCGAGTGTATTTGGCGAGTGGCTTGGGCGCGCGGCGGGGGTTCGCGGGATGGGGTTCGAGGTGCGGGCTGGGAGGGGCAGGTGTCGAGCAGACGGAGGGGGGGGGGGGGGCATGCAATGGCGCGTGCTGTCTGGTCGCCGGAGGCCTGGCTCCTGAAGCGCGAGCTACAGCATTGTGGGCGACGTCGCCTGGCGCGGTCACAACTCAAGCATCGCCTTTTCAACAGCTGATTGTCGGGATCCGTTCGTATTTTAGAACTCTACTTTGATTGTTGTTGCAGACTAAGAGGTGACATGAATGGATAAAAGGCGTAATTGATCAAGAAAACATGTTATTCGGATAATGCACCTTTATTTAGACATGGCTTGTGTTGCGAAGAGGTTCCTCTCTTTGCAGTCTTTACCACCGACGTCTTGAACACTGTTCTCGGTGGGCTAATACATTTTATATTTTATAATCTGGCTTACATCAAAATAATATTTCTTATTTAAGAACAAAAATGATGTGTTAAAAATCAATCATTTCTATTTGAATAATAATTGCGGTAATGGTTGAAATACAAATAATATTTCTATCACCACTTACCATACCCATCATCTCAAGTCCTCAAATAAAATCACCTCTAAAGACACCTAATTTCTCTCTCTATTCCTATTCCTGAGAGGACCACATTTAAGAATCATCAACAAAGGGCAATCTGACAGACGTTGGCATAATCTGGCACCATTAGTGGAGAGACACAGTAAACCAGGCGGAGACGCGCGGCGAGCTAGCATGTGTCGACTTAAGCACGGTGGACACGGCTTTGTCTCGGCTGTGACGTTGGTGCAAGGATTATGCGCCACTGTTATACTGTTCATTAGAAAATTGTCCGTGCTTAAGCGGGAAAATGCTGGTCACAAGTTACGTAAAAGAGCTCCTAACAGAAATTATGATCACACTCGTAATACTGCGTTTTACAGTACCAGCAGTTTCCATAATTATTTTAACAACTCTAGAAATACGAGTATATTCTAGAAATGAAAACCGATATGAATAATTATCGTATAATTATTAGAACTTCAGCAAAATAACTGTTACTATATCAGTATTATGCTCAACTTTTATTCTATAAATAAACGGCTACAGACAAAGCTCCAAAAACGTTTTGCTTTTGTTTTGCCAATTTGCGTATAGGTAAAGATCCGAACTAGAAACAACCTTCACTAAGTCTGAGATCCAAAATTTGATTTTATAAAATAGTCAATTATTTATGAAGTTAAATAAAATGTAACATATTGTAAGTGAGTGTGTTTGAGTACAGATCAGAACATTACAGTCACAAACATTGTATTACGCGTCTCGCTTGACTCACGAGTCTTGTATCGCCGCGGGACGCCACTATAGCTTGTCTAAGTAACTCAGTGACTGTACTCCAAACGTCGCGACCGACACAAAAACCAGCCTCCGAACACAGCTCCGTGTGTACACTCCCAACCTCCCTCGGGACACATCTCCGCACTCCGCACCACTCCTCTCCCGATATGACGGAACATCTCGATGTGTGGCACAAATCAAAGATATGTGCTCCGATGACCACTTTGTGAGAAAGAAATTATTGCCCCATTGTGACCGCTTTGTATGAGCTTTTTGCTCGTAACCAATATGATAGATAGAGGTCGCCCTCAGATAAACGTCCGATCTCTGAGGGCGATGAGTGCGGAGGATTAGTGGCGGGAATTGAACGGAGGACTTACGGACGGGCACTAATTAGATATCTACGGAGCTGACCTCGCCTGGGCACGGACAAAGCAACACAATCCAGCTATCTGTGGAGATGTCGAAGCGTATGATAGTCCTAAATCCCTGAAAGAAAATTGGACACTTCTGGAATGAATTCAGGAACAAAAACACAGCGGAAAGCGAGTTGAGTCGGCTGCCTCCGAGCAACGAGGGAAATCCCTAATTAGCAAGCACAGTGTCGCTCTTAGATCTTACAGCTCGTGTGTTTGGGTTGTGGACTTCTGTCACCTTACTACTACGCTTGAGGTCGTTTTACATTTCGTTCATAAGCTCAAAATACATTGCTCATCATTTTTAATCTCTGAAAAGGCAAATTCTGGTGGATTTTTGCATTTGCACACGATGTGACTACTCATGCTCTATCAAGTTTCAAAATAGAGCAAATATACTCTTGCCGTATCCACGTCTCTTCGTAAAAAGGAAAAACAAAGAAATAAACATTGAATTTATAATGAAATAATACTTTAAGCTAATAGGTATTGATGAACTATCTTCTAATATTTGAGACCTATCACGGATGAATCCTAGACCATCCCTCTCGACTTAATAACTTTTAAGAAACGAGTACTAATCCACACTAATATAATAAAGAGGTAAAGTTTGTTTTTTGTTTGTATGGGGTAATCCATGGAAGTACTGGTCCGATTGCTAAACTTTTTTCACCAATAGAAAGCTGCTGTATTCCTGAGTGACATAGACTATAATTATTTAATTTGTATGTACGCGGGCGAAGCTGCGGGCAAAAGCTAGTGTTTAATATATTCATCATATCCCATTTGCTCTGCAGTCGTATCGACGTACCTGCAAGACGTATCACATCAGAGATCTGCGGATAAGCTCCGAGTGGCGCGTACAACCGGACTAACGAACTATTAGCATAACAAAACACTTCGCTTTCCATTGCGGGGCGAGTGCGGGCGGCGCGCGCGGGCGGGAGGGCCGGCGCGCAGTGCACGTCAAGACGCGCCTCTATTGTTGCCCAATTGTATTCACGGTAATGGGTGTGGGAATCTGAGCTGCATTGCTGGCATACTTGTTCGCACAAACATCGCAGATTTGTCGGTAGAGCTGCGCCCTGCGCTGTCTTACAAGTATCGATAACGATACCTAGATGAGAAGATTAGGTACGAGTAGGGCTCGTATTGTATTGAAAACTAAATTGTGTCACAAAGACGTTAATTTATTTTTTAGGTAATAGTATACAGAAGAAAATTGTTGTTGGAAGTTGTTGGTGTAGTAAGTTGTTTTTGGAAGTTGTTGCGTGTTGTATTGTTGTATTAAAGTTTTGATCCGTTTTTGGTGTAGGTACAATAATGTTTATTCAATTCTGTTCTACTATTTTAGCTAGGACTTCTATGTATGTTAAGAACAGAGAGTTACAACTTCTCCACTAGACTATAACTTTCCCAAAGTGATTGTATATTTAGATTGACGCAGCTCCGTGTGTTAGCTTTAGTTCAATAACGATAAAGTTAGTTTTTGGTTAGAATCGATATCAATTTTCAAAGCAAAGTTAACCGAGAAATTAATACAGTCATCAGATTGAAGTTAGTTTATGTTTCAATTGATATTATCTGCACACGTCGTCCAGTTGTCGCAGATACAATCGTGTTTGTATCCACATTGAATGGCGTCCTCCACACATCCTGCTGCATTGTCCTCGCAGTCCTCTCATAGTTAGCACGTACGGCCGTGCGCGTATTGTCACCGTCCGATTATCGATGACCGACGATGTGCAGCGATTGTTAATACGAACTATCAAGCGTATGAAATGACATTTACCGTCCGATATTCGCTTAACAATTAGGTATCAAATACCCGCTTATTGATATGGTTAACAATTATACCGAATAGGTTTCTATTTGATATTCTAATTTGTATAAATTGGCATTTTACAGAATAATTTACGGGCAATAGGAATTTGTTGAATTCCCAATTGCAATTACCTAGCCGTAGGCATGAATATTGTGTAGGGTAAGTAATTGTTTGTTTTGTATCAATTATTACTGGTTTGTTGTACCTATCTATGTATATAATTATTTTGTTAAATATTCGTTTAAAGAAAACAGTGCGACTGATTTTTGAGCATCATATTTTTAACATGTTGCCACATCAAAAATTGCTACTTAAAGTATCGAGCACTTATCGACAACAGCACGTCCCTATTAACAAGCAAATGGGATTCTTGCTCTTGCACTCAGTGGCGGCACAGTCGACACGGACACGGCTCTAGCGATGCGGCAATGGTTTATTCGATTGTTTCAACATCTCGATGATTCTCGATTGTTTCAACTTCGACTCGAGTCTGACTCGGTCTGTTATTGCGACTGGCGCATGACACGTTCATTAGCGAGTTGTTCCTCGATGGTTTAGAGTTTCGGACTGATTCGAACAATCGTTACCATTGCGTTGACTCGAAACAATTGAAATAAATCTCGGTTAGTTTTGTTGGACGGCGGTCACTCGATAGTTTTTTTAAAATTTGTTATAAACTAGTGCTTGACCGCGATCCCACCTAATGGTAAGCTAGCTTATTAAGAGCCTATTCACTCTAGCCTTGAAGACACCTAAATTGTAGTCAGACGGGAAAACCGCAGCAGGCAGATTGTTCCAGTCCCTCGATGTATGCGGTTATTTTAAGTACTCCGATTCTTTCGATTGTTACATTTAGGAGTCGTCCATCGCTACCCGGCTCACGGCGGGAGTCACCGCTCAGCTGTTTACGGCAGATCGCAGACTAACCGGCGAGCACTCATGCGGGCGGCTGTTTGTGCAGCGGCAAATGTTGCGCAAACACACCGCGCAACTCATACCCACGTGAAGGATACACTGGCTATTTACTAAAGTACTACCTTTGTGGTATTGTATTTAAGTTTCCGACAAGATATATAATAATATGTGCAAAAAGAATGAAGGCAGTTATTTTTATTAGCATTCATTGGATGTTTTTGAAATGGATTCATGATATTAGACAGTTTAACTGAAGGCAGCATTGCTCTGCTCAGTATGGAGTTGTATAGCACCAGTCGCATGACGAGGTCTTACTGAGGCTTAGAACCGAATGCTACCTTCAATCACTGTCTAATGCCATGAATGCTACCTATAGAAGTTAGGTGCTATACTTACTGTCTGAAGGTTAATATTATTCCAGCTAACTTTTTCAATATGAGCAGAATGTCTTTTTAGCATAGGCAATCTAAAACCTAAATCAACATTTACGAGTAGAATATAGCTTTGAGAAATCTTCTTCATCTTTTAATAACTTCACAAATATCAATCAATCACAAACAAATCCGATTGTTCGAATCGACTCTTCCTCTCTCGTTTGCATCAGTAGTAACTGACTGAGATAAGACACCAGCTGTCACAGCGACGTCCACACGGGAGTAGGGGGGTTGGAGCGGGTGCACCGACAACACAGCCGCCTGGCCGTGCCCCGCTGATACGAGGAAGCGTGCCCAGAGAGCTGGTGATGGCTGGTGATGGCTCTTCACGTTAAAGTATTTTTAACTCGTAGAATACTTAAAGGTGAAGAATCTTTACCAGTTGTATGCCTAAGAGGTTGCCAGTGTCTTATTATTTGTAAGACACTGGCAACCTCTTAGGACTATGTTACTATCATTATAAACAACAACTATTGTTCTATGACTTTTACAAAACATAATACGCTTTCCATCTGTCTATCTCTCTTTTACGGTAAGGTAAGGTAGGCAATAAGTTGACGGGAGCGAAGCTGCGGGTAGAAAACCGGAGCTTCTGAAGCTAGTATATTATAATAATTTTTAATAGGTAAAGTACGCAAATATCACAAAGAAATAGGAAAACTCTTTTAAAACAAAAATCTCCAAAAAGGTCCTAAAAAATTCATATGTAGGCAACGAGGTGACGAGGACAGGCGAGCTCACGATGGAGACAAATTAGGTCATGATGAGGACTGACGACCTCATGATGAGAATAGATGAGATTATGAAGAGGACACAAAAACTCTCGTGAAGATAAACATCATCACCATGTCAGCCGAAAGACGTCCATTCCTGGACATTGACGTCCCCCAAGCGTCGCCACAATGACCGTTCCCTTGTGTCTCATTTCCGTGAAGATAATACTTGAAATTAATGAACAAACAAGCTATTACACCTGTGAGCCACCTCGTACTGTTATTTCAATTAATGTCCGCAGTACTGTGTTTACTCTCCGGCAATAGAAGCAACATTCCACAAATTCTCGCTGAAATTGCATTTCTTAACTCAACAAAACACACGTGAGAAATCGCGCCATTTCCAACCGCATATAAATTGAAAATTGTTACCTTCGAGTTACGACAAGCGTGCTTGTGAGCTGTGACGTCACGCCGATGATACACAGTTTAACACAACGCGTTTTATCTATTGTTTGTGGACGTCACCCGCTGCCCTCTGATTCATACAGTTTTAGCTGAACGCTCACAGCGTGGCAGCGCCAACCGCTTGCCCGTATGTTTCCACCCGTGAAGAATAGCGCCAGTTTAAACTACATAAATTCAAATTGTTACCTCGCAGCGCCGAGCACTCGCTAGCGATAGTTTCGCGGCAATACATTACTTCTGTGACAGATAGTTTAGCTGGTGTCCGCTGTTGATTTATTTTATTTGGTGTTTAGTGCGAGTGTAACTACGTGTCGGTACCGCGCGCGTCCCCGTGTGTTTCTAGTTTAACTCACGCGGTCAGGCGTGGCGACTGAAAAATTGCACTATTTTATATAACGTCGGTTCAAATAGTTGTTTTGTGTGTCGCGATAGATATTTCGTGTTTTATCTGTGATCAATGAGTTGCCACATTTTTTTTACGTGTGTAACTGAAATGGTTTACATGTGACAAATAGTTTATATTTTCAATTAGCATAAAAACACAATTATACACACAACTCGTGACTTATTCATTCCACCCTCACTTTAAAGATTTATTAGGTGACATACTTGCTACGACGTAGCCGATTGCTACGCCAGCTACTACGTCGTAGCAACTGCCCGCTACGCATAATGTTTTGAACTTAAATTATGGTAGTTGAAGCTAATAAAACAATTATAGTATTGTTTAATTTATCAGTATTTCTATAGATGTACATATTTGCGCATTAAGCCCCAAAGACCGCTCAAGACAAAGTGTAAATAAGTAGCGAACAGTTTCCTGGCGAGGGCGGTGGTGGGGGAGCGCGCTGGAGACAAACAAAGTGCAGTCATGCCGAGTGGCGTAGAGGATAGTGACGTTGCGTGCACGCAGGGCTGCCACGCACAGCTTGTGGAGTGAAGGACTTCAGAAAAAAATGCAATAAGGAGAGATTTTATTTTTGGATCTCATTTTTTTGCTGCTAAACGGAATGTTTAGTAACAAAATTGGATTAAGCAAACAACTCCGTTATTCAAAATTAAAGAAATAAATAAAATAAAACGTTAAACGAAGTTGAATACCAACCAACCAAACCAATTTTTCATGTGCTACAATTATACAATTGAAAGCTGTCGATATTCTTGAAAATGTTATTTATGACTAGGTACGCATGTACCTTAACATATATAACTTTTATGATAATAATATAACGTATATCACATAACGTTTTGAAACTAACAAAGTTATCAAAGCGAATGGAATGTCAAACTTTTATTGGCTAACACCAACATGTGATTCTTCAGTAGCCCTTTACGTTCCAGGGCTGCGGGAACTCTTTTGAAGTATCCCACAACAATGGCAGGAAGTGTGGCACCCCTACGGCGGCGGTCGCGTGCCGCCCGGTAATCTGAGTCGGAAGCGCGGCGCGCGCGAGCGAGCGCACTCCATCGCCGCGCATACATCGCTCGCTCGCCTCGCGGGCGCGCTCCACGGCGCCAACACGCCCCGCAGTGTACGCCGAACTTCAGCTTCTACGACTCACTTCCGACTCGTTATGTAAAACTATTCGTTGTTTTTGCTTCAGTATTTATTGCAGCGGTTCGTGTTTACTTTACTCTTGCTTAAAGTTTTATTGTTATTTCTAATTTTTCACTTTACCATTATACACTGGATTTGCATAAAGTGCTATATTTAAACTGAAAGCTTTCAGTTTTCTCTATATCGTTCAAGAATGCCTGGGTTATTTAGAACATAACACTATGATTTATAGTATAATTACTTTCTTATAATTAATTATTTTTTGACATGCACTATCGTCTAGCAAGAATAAACAGCGTTGAAGTGCATACTCGTATATGTATATCAGGCGAAGAAAAGCGTCGTAACGTTCACCTCTTATACCTCCTCACAGAATATAATAAAACACAATAACATCGGTTTACGTGCCGATTCAATCCACTGATAATGGTAAAAGGTTATGACGTCACAGTTATGGGAGAAGGAAGGGCAAGTAACAAACATGAACATAAAACAAAGGTAATGGTCATATCACCAATCGATGGTAAACTAAATCTTTACCTCTCCTGATTTAGTTCACCCATTCATAGGTTTAAGTACGAAAGTGATTTACCAAGTCATTCATCGAAGTTTTTTGATGAGCACCATAAGTTTACTTACTCAATTCTGTGTACGATTTCAATAACAAAAAAGTCGATCAAGTGCGAGTCGGACCCACGCACGGAGGTTTCCGTACAAACATACCTATATAAATAGCTCGATTCCCGAAATAAGTCTCTAAGATTTTTTCGAATTACATAAAGGTGTGTTATTTTTGTGATGTAACTACATAATTACAGTTTACAGACTTTTTCCTTTACTTGAGCTTACCTCTTATTTATTTATTTATTATTTATTTTCACGTTTTAGGAAAGCTTACAGACTAATAACAACATAATGACTATAGTAGGTAATAACATTGCTAATTACAAGCTTCCACATGTATGTAGTTATAATGACTACAATAAAGAAACCAAAGTTGGTCCCGCATAAAGTTAACACACAGCTGGTTAGCTCTTGTCAAATTTAAGGATGCTAGGTCAACTTTAAATAGTTTATAAGTTTTGATTTCTTTGCGAGTGTCAAAACATGCGCCTAAATGGAGCATAAAGCATTTAGATTGCATCGACGTAGAAGTTTGATTTTTTAACTGCTCCAAGAAGTAGCAGACTTATTTCTCCATACGTTTATAAGAAAAAGGGTCTTGACCGACAAACAACATGCTGATTTTACAGAGGTTTTTCTTTACCAATTGCGGTACGGAATCTTATTAAAGTGTATATAGAATTTAAAAAACATGGTTTAGCCATGTTTGCCACATTCGCCATCAGCATGTATGCATCATAACACGCGCAAACGTGCACCATATCGTAATTCAAAGACAAATATGGATAATTTATCGTACAAATATAACAACTAATTTACGAAATTGTAAATGTATATAATTAGTAAGTAATGCACTGTATAATGCATGCAGGGCCAGGGTCCATGTGTGCATTAAATAAGTAAATAATAAGCGATATTAAATTACATGTGGCCGGTAAATTAAATAGATCAACAAGTAAACAACACACGATGGATAGACATTCTAAATAACAAAGTAATTCTGTGTGATTACAAAGTTATAATAATTGCAAATTGACTTTGAGTTCAGAAAGTTGAGACACTATTCTGAGTAGTTGGTAGTGGTTCCAAGGAAACTAGTATAATAAAGCAAATGAAAAAAATAAAAAAGAAACGTTTCATTCGAAGGACTATTAGATGCGACCTAGAGATCGAGCCTGCCTCGAATAGCCTCCCATCATAATAATATCGCAGCTCAAATATTCAAGCGATATATCAGACACAATCTACATACTTTATTTAAAGTTAGTCATTATTTTCAGATTGAACCATAATATAAATAAAGTAATATGACCTTTAAATACATCAGCATACATACATATTTATTAGATATTTGCTGTTCCCGCGGCTGCCCACGTATCACGAAATATTTTATAGGTTACTTCAGAAAAAACTTTTGTTTGTGTTACAGAAATGACGAATGCATGTATGTTTTTATTAACTTGGTAAGATTATCTTACTCTATAAACTTTAAGTTTGTGTTTGCGGGTGTGTGTTTTGTATGTGTGTGTTTGTGTGTGTGTGTGTTCATTAGGTACTTGTATATGTACTACTAGTTTATCTGACATTGGTTGACCCGTCTAGTTATCAACTGTCGAAAGCGCAAAAGTTAAATAACTTAAATAGCCGTGGTTTTCGTAATGTGTTCTTACCATACGAACCTTCTCTAAAGTATTATACGTTTTCAAAAAACGGTCAATGAAATCGGTAAGTCGTTCTCAAGTTATGGCTTAACGGACGAAAATAGGGATTTGTTTTTATTAATATGCATTTTTATATATGCATTGGTTACTTCTAGTTAAGCGAGCGCCATCGTCAACCTCATCATCGCTTTCCATTAGGTGAGATAGTGGTCAAGCACAAAAGCGTATTACTCGTATAGATAAGTACTCAGACGAACTGCTCGACACAGTCATCTTGACGTATAGAAAAGGTATAGTTGATAAGACTAAAAAAAAATACATTTTTGACAAAATAATGTTTTGCATGAGGTATGTCTTAAAGCCTCCATAAGCATCACCTCTCGGAGGACAAAGGGAAAAGTATCGTAACTGAGAGGCATCCCTCCGGCGCCGCGGCGGAGGGCGGAGGTCCGAGGGCCGTCATTGTGTGCTCTTAACCTCCTCTTGTTATTTATTGCTCGCTGACGACCCGCAGTTAAGTAAACGTCTCGAAACATGATCGATTCTGTATCCAACAATACTATAACAAATATTGACGCAGATGTGGGGCAGTAGGCAGCTGCGCTACGTGTCTTAGGTTCAATTCTCATAATGAATATATATTTGTATGGTCTATATCTAGTGCGCAATGCATGTGATTTTAAATATTTGTGATTGCACATACGACTTAGAACTTATCTTACTTATCTCCAATGGTGCGGAACAAAGCTTTAAAAAGTTTAGTTTATCTTCTGTATAATTTATATAAAAGGCAGAATCCTGAATCACAGTCTCATCAACGCCCAAACCACACCCTTGGACGCTGCAATTTTGCGCAGAGGTACAGAGGTTATTTTTATGATATACACAAAGAGTAAGAAAGAATTTTTCAAAATGTAATCTTTAAAGGAATGAAATGGGGTCCAAAGTTTGTATGGGTGAAGCCGCTGGCAGAAGTTAATATAGAATTTTTGTATAACACTTAATTAATAAATATAAGTTTGAGCATATAAACCTCTTGTTTGTTAACCATCTCGTTTTAGTTAACGCTAAGTCTACAGTACAGTTCAGTACAGTAGGTAAGGTATTATGTAGATATTGGTAGACTTCGACCTCGCGACCTCTGCCAGATCATCTGTCCATTCCTATTCTACTTATCTGACATCTTTATAGGTCAATAAATGTCACTTTTTGCTGAAAATAGCTTGACAAAAGATTCGTTCAGAGTCACCGACACTATTACACTTGAAGCCTGTCTCTTTCACGATTTAAGGTCATAAACTAAAATGTGTTACTAACTTTTCCTTTGTGCCTATGTACGAGTATGTATTTACGAAATAGCTCTCTGACTTTTGAAACTCATATCAAACGCTATAAAAACTAAAATGATCCCAAACTTTTAGAATGGCTGTAATGTTGCGGAGAGCAAAGTTTCAATTGTCTTTATGTTGTCACTAGAAAGGGTTTTGTAATACATATCATGTGCCTTCCAGACTGAAACTGATGAAATAAATTATGTTATCGAAAATTCTGTAGTTAAAGGTTGTTACAGTAGGTACTTACTACTTTTAAAAATCGCAATGACTCAATACGATTATTACTTTTAACATGAATGTCCAAACATTTAAAGCTTTTTAAAATCGAGCAGTAAGTAGCAAAAGCAGATTGGCTTATAGGTATAACTAATTTAATTTTAAATCGATTTCACCAATTTATTCTCACTAGAATATCAGTGTAACCATATTACAATCAGCAATGTTTCTAAAAACGTTCCTGACAGCTTTTTTGTCATCGCTACCACGGTCCAAAGCCAAACTGATCAAACACAAGCCGACCGCCGACGTGTCAGCGAGCACTCCCACGCTTTCACGCCGCGGACACGCCGCCGACACGCCGCTCACACGTCGCGGACACGCTGCACGCTCGCACGCTTCACATGTGACTAATTCACTTTTTGCGTGGGGTTTGCACCTACTGGGGTAGGGCACATGTGTTGGTCGTTGACTGGGGCATGTGTCGCTAAAGGCTCCTAAAGTAATTGAATTTACTCATTTATCATGTTTCTGCATTGGTTTTGCTTCAAACCTTTACTGTAATACGATTATATTTCAATTAATTCAAGCATGCATTTTGTTCGAGCGGACAGGAGGATTAGAAAAATGCTTCTACAAAAACGGTTAGTTACCTAGTGGCTCGAGAGGAAATAAAAGGAATCTTTTCCGTTTACCTTTTTAATTAAAAATGGGAATTAAAAGTCTATTAATTTTTGCACGTTCATTTGAACTGGCTTCCTTTATGAAGACCGCTCCGGTTTATTGATCTGTGCCTCTCTGACCGTTATTTATTTATTTAAACTTCATGTACAGTAGTGGTACATAAGCGTATTTAATGCATCAAGGTATTCCGTACCAGTCAATCTTTGGGTTAAGAAACAACATTGTGGTAGGTCTCCACAATAAATAAATAACAGACATTTCAAATAGATGTTTTGTCGTTAAACTAAGTTATCGATATCACCTACCATACTACCTACCTACCATTTTGGCTCTTCACTACCCTGTTGACTGGTAGAAAATGCGTAAGGCATTAAGTCTGCCTTTGTACTTTGTGTTGCATAGCTCATCTAATGGTAAACAACGTTGCCGCACGCTTTCCTAGACACCTATTGTCTCTAGATTTAAAGACACCTAAAGAATACATAAATAAATAATAACAAAAATTTGTCGTTTGCTTACTCATTTAAAAATTGATATTTTTTACACACGCACGTATCACGCATACACATCACAAGGTCCACGCAAATACAAGTACACAGTATAGTAGTGTAGCTGTACCCATCCATATACTATCTGAGCGTTGTGTGTGTTCTCACTTACGCTGAGTTACGGCTGAGATAGCCGATCAGTCTTAAATAAAGGACCCGTGATAAGTTGTTAGCATGTAGTTGTGTTAGCTTGGCCCAACTTAGTTTACTTTAAGCAATAAAGACGTGAGATATTGTGTAGTATTTCTTTACAAAAAGTAGGCCGTTGAGGTAATAAAGCTCGATATACGACGAGTACGTATTATATTTCTTTGTGTCGTTATATTCCAAGGGTTGCTACAAAAAATACAATCCATAATGGAATTCCAAGTAAGCTATTCCTGGGAATAAAATCACTTGAACTCATTACTAATGAACCAACAATTAAAATTATTACAATCATTTTAATGAACAGTAAAGAAAAACAACATTCCAGGAATTTTATTACACTTTTAATTTAACTGAATGAGGAACTAGAAATTGAAATCGAGCGACATTTCTCACAATAAGATAAGGAAGTGAATGCAACAGTTACGTCTCTCGCGGTGCTCGGGCCCATAAATATGAGCGAGTCGCGTGTCTGTCATTCACTCACTCACTCACACACTCTAACCTATTTACTTCGGTCGCGCGCGTCATGTGACGGCTCCAAGTTAATCACTTTCTATTTATTACTCGAGGCCGTAAGTCACCGTGACTGTCGACAGAAATAGTATTGAAACAAGGCCTATAATTAAAGGAAACATCAACGTAAAGGTCGCTAACTACTAGATAACTACTAGATAAAAGGACTTCAAGTAGGACATTCTAGTGCTTAGGATTCTAGTAACGGGCCTAAATCTGATAGTTTAAATAACTCCCCAGAACTTCTAACATGATAATAATCTTAAATCTTCTTTAAGCCCCTTCTGAGTGGATCTAAGTTACTCTCCTTCGCAGACATTCGTGAGGTGATAGTTATACCGACAGGCGATCTTTCTAGATCGATAGAACAAGTCGAAATCATCTCACGGGCAGTTGCCCAAACCTGACATAACACCCACCTGGTCAAATGATCCTCCCTTTTCAACGGAGGTGTGCGGGACTTCACGGTCTGTTCCGCATACCTCCACAGACATTAACGTTTGAATCCCCGACCGGTCCTATGAGACCGCGCTGTTATTGTTTTACTATTGTATCTCGTTTCGCGGGTATCTGAGTAATTAATATTCACAATTCTCATAGAAAATTCTTTATAAAAAACAACACAAAAAGCTCTAAATAAGTTCTGTATATTATTTACGGCCCAGAGTTCATAGCAGGGTGTATACACGTGCCTCGTCCGGACAGAGCGACGTCCTCGGATATGATCGTAATACCGCGCTGTAGGCGTAGGCATCGTCGTCACGTCCTCGCAGGAACGTCGCCAGGCCGCCTCGTATTCCAACTGAGCTTCACCTGATATCGGCTGTCGACGGCAAATTACCGAATATCTTTCAGATACCTACGCACACGTATGGTTTTAGAGATCCTTTGGGCGAAGTGGCTTATTTATTTTATTTTATTTTTTTATTATGCTTATGCCATTTTGCAGCAAGCTTGCCTAGAAGTAACTTATTCACTTTTGACTTAAAGATCCCTAAGTTATAGCTATCAGGAAACACAGCTATTCGTTTATTTATGTTTACTTGCTATACTCCTAACGACAAATAGGAAAGCAGGCAATTATAAAGTACGCACCACTATCAAACCATCAAATAAACTAAACCACTAAAATGTCAACCATACAGAAAGATGGTATACCGCAGACAGTTACCAAATATCAATACACATGAACAGAGCCAATACGTGCATTATACGGATAAACTGCCTCGACACCTCAGCAACCACGACCTAAGACTGGCTTCAGATGCAGGACGTAAGAGGAGGTACAACTGTACCTCCTCGGTATAGTGTTGCGGTCACCGACACGTGTTGCCGATAGCTAGGTCTCGGTCTAGCCGCACTAGGCAAGTCCTAAGTACACACCTCTTACAGATGACCTCATGTTCCGGGAATTGATACACGGGTTATGAATATATAATATGCCTTTGGTCCGACGGGGACTTGCCGTTGTTTATATTGAGTGTTTCGGTAAAATGCGGTTTTATATATAATAGTTTAATTTGGACTGTGATATCTTCAGACTGATTTGGAATTAAAGTTCTAAAAACTTTTTAAATACTAAATTTTTAAGACGCGTTTTTCCCGCTACTACATAAGCTGATCACATTTTTTCCTTTTTAATATAAAGCGATGATGTCATAGGTAAATATTTATTATATAAATATGTAGCTGGAACAAACAAATAGAAATATTATTAAGTTTTATATTTAATTTATACAATTTTGTAATGTCTGTGCAATTATTTCTGTGAATAAAGTATTATTATTATAGAAGAACGAAGCAAGCTCTCAGATCTGCCTTCACTTAGAATGTCTTCATTTTTGAGAACTATTCATCATCATCTGCCTAGCCTTTTCCCAACTATATTGGGGTCGGCTTCCAGTCAAGCCGGATTTAGCTGAATATCAGTATTTTACGAGGAGCGGCTGCCTACCAGACCTCCACAACCCATTAACTGGGGTAACACGGTACTTCATGGCAAGACTGGAGTCAGATTTACTGGCTTCTGTTTATCCGTAACGACTGCCAAAGATCTCCAAATGACAGCCGGGACCAACGGCTTAACGTGCTTTCCGAGGCATAAGATATATAAAAACAAAATCCTTCACTCCGTCGTCTGTTCCCGATAAACTCAAAAACCACGGAACGAAACCGGATTTGAATGCAATTTCCACCAAAAGACTGTATGACTCAATAGAAAGGTTTAGGTTTATAATACATGCATACTAAAGTAGAGAAAAGCCGGGTAGACAGCCGTGTGTAGCTGGGCCGCCGGGTCACTTCTCTATAAATAACATACCTACTGAAGGCCCTTTCATTGATCGGCCTGCTGAACTTCGATTTACTTATAATTCCTCAATACATGAATCTGTAATTCTCTTGAGAAATATGTTTAAAATAAAATAAAATTATTATTATACTAAGAAATGCTGTCGTACAAATAAATTCATCATAGTAGGTAGGGCATAAAGCCACAAAAATAAGGAGTGATACAATTTATATTAAAAATGTAGACCTAGATTGTAAGGCCAAAACTAACACAATACGCATAACCATAGAATATACAGATATTGTGAATAAAGTCAATAAAATAATTTTGAAGTTTTTTGGCTTCAAACTTACTCTGATGTATATCTATAACGTTCTCTAGATCTTAAAAAACCGAGCAAGATCGAGCCGGACTCGGGCACTGAGGGTTTCGTATCAACTTACCTATGAAAACAGTTAAATTCTCTAATCGAGTCGCGAAGATTTTTCCGAGTCACAACTTTTTTTTCTTGTGACTTTACTAGAAATGTTTTAGTTTTCAGACATTCCCTCTATTTTGGACATGAGACCTTGCTTTTTTTTCTAAATTTCAAGATTCTAGGTCAACGGGAAGTACTCTATGAATTTTAATACCCTTGAGAGTGTCGATATTTATGTATACAATTTTTCGCAAAAATTGTACATAAAATTGTCATAAAAGGCCGTATCTTGTTTTCATTAACTTAGAAGTTTGATTTGTGCGCAGCATTAAGGGACCGCAAACCTGATAAACCTATATGGTTATAATTTCAACTCAATATCTCCGTGCATTCTCAAGATAAAGGGTCTTAACTGACAGACGTACAACAAAGTGATCCTATAAGAGTTCCGTTTTTCCCTTTTGAGGTACGGAACCCTAACAAACGACATCCTGTCAGTAATGTTCAAGGACACGCGAGTTTCATCCGAAAATATATAAATAGTCTCACAGGTGAGGCAACGTGCAAAACTAGTCATAGTAAGTAATACAGCCTCTTTGAAGGGCGGCACATTAGGCCTCCTTTGAGGAACTACTCGAAGATCTCGTTATGTGAATACATTGCCAGTCGCTCTACTTATTGCTCAACTAATATAAATAACTTCACTACTTACTTTATGTATGTGGAATATGTAAATACGTAATGTAGCTATTTATATCCTATATTGTTCAAATATAGTTTTCTATATAGTATTCTATTTTTAACATTTTTTTGAGGTAGGAAATCATTTAATATATTATCCTCCCACTGAGTGAAGCGACAGTGAGAGTGTGTGTCTGTGTGTGTGACTGTGACTGTGTGTGCAAGTGGAACTTTTACTGATTAAAATCCCCACGTGTTCCCTTTGCGTTTCAGGAATATGGGTCGTGCTAGAGAGAACCCTGGGCCTTGCAACGAAGGCATATAAGGAACAGGAGTGGGTTTTATTCAGTAAAAGTCCGACACGCCCTCTCGCTCTGTCTAGAGCAGGAAAAAGCATTGTATGATCTCCCCCTAAAAAAAAGGCATTAACCTGCATTTATATATTTTAGTATGATATTTTCGTCACCACCCACGCTCTAGAATTTATTCTCTGTTAGTATTATTACTGTGGCAGGCGTTTTGTACGATTTGTCTGTATATCTGCGTCGTCTATTTGCGCATCGCATATCGAATAGTAAAAAGGCATGGAAGCAAAGAATATGAGGTTATTCGGAAAATAAAAAGGTTAGAGTTCATGAAAACTGACGATTGATAAACTGCGGTGGAGTAGAGCTCGTGTGAATGTGAATGACTGATGGCTATTTTAAGTACATAGTTTCAATTTAAACAAATATCATAAGTAGTTAATGTCACTACAAAGAGCTGACGACGGTCGTGAGCAAGCTAACCGACGGCACCCCGCAGCGCTAGACTCATATTTCTGTCTGCAGGATGTAAAGGAACCATGGTTCAATGTGAAGCATGGAGTGAGGGTGGGTCTGCTCGCCTTGTGAACTTACCTCACTCCATTTTCCCTGACGAATCTCATCTGTCCGTATCAGCAACATTTGACCAAACAATAAACTGGTTTTAGAACTATTTAATTTGCAAACGTAATTTATACACTGTTTTAAGCTATCACGGTTTATTTCACAATTTAAAATGTCACTTACGGGATATATTCCGTGATTATTCATTGTTTTGAGTTCCCGATATTTCGACGCTGTTGCAAGCGCCATGATCGCGATCATGGCGCTTGCCTAATCACGGAAGATATCCCGTAAGTGACATTTTAAATAACGTAATTTATGTAACATTAACCATGCTGACCACATTATGTAGTTATCTTCTAATAATCCATGACTAAGCTGCTGATCTGGTATCGCTAATGGTTTTTTATTTCGGCTTATAAAATGTATTATGCTTTCAATAGTAATTTTTGCTGATTTTTCTTGTAATCAAACATTTAAAAAACCATTTCATTTATCCTTTGATTTTGGTTAACGTAACGTGTAACTCCTGACAAAAAAATGCAAAGCGTCCTAGACTTTATACATTACGCCAACAGTGTGCAGGCAGACGATGCTATATGTATAAAAACGTATTATACAAAACGCTTGTAACATAACCAGGAAACTCACTATGACTTTGTTTCAATAAACAGATAGTGACTACAGCCCATCCACAAGACACAAAGGCTTCGTCACGTTCACGACTGGCCGCGTGGGCGTGGCCGTCTATTTGTCTGCTAGTAGACAGCTGAAACGCTGCATAAACCAAGCGAAGCCTACACTCAATTATCAGTCCGTTTGAAACCGGAAAGCGCACGATTACCCGCGAGCCGGCCGCCAACATCCGCAGAATGGAGTGCTCCACAAAAAGCGATACTTCCTGCATGCGAGGCTATAATTAAGCGATAACTAACAAGCGCGCGCGGCGCCGCCCGCCATTTGTCACGCGCACAAAAACGCGCGCTAATCGCGCCGCTCCGTCTTCGAGGGAATTCTTCATTAAGTTGGAATATGGGCGGCGGGCGGCCGGTCGTGTTCTGACCGCTAGTTAACATACCGAGCCACGGTTTCCGTTGTACATTAGACGGGATCGTTTGTCTTTCGTTGTTGTGGTCGGCGCCAGTACCTACACAATTTGCTTTTGCTCTGAAATCAACGCCAAAGTCGCCAACGTGCGCTAATGTAACTCTATAATATTTTCCAGGTCATCTTTCAAGTAGAAAACAGAAATATATTGCTTAAGTATAAATAGAGCACCAACTATAATTAAACACTTGACTGAAATAAAATTAGCCGCAAGGGTTTATATCCTAGGTTAAGCAACGCTAAAATGACTAGAAGGCAATAGGTGGGTAGACAGTACACAAACTAAAATATTTACTTTAGCTTATAGGAAAATAAATGTCGAACGGAATGAACAGAAATATCCTGGCTATTTAAGTTGCGCACTAATGAAGGCTCTCATAATAAAGTTGTCACTATATATGTATGCATATTTAATAATATTATGTGCATTTTAACGTGCCATTTATATGCATATCATGGCGACGCAAACGAGGCAAATTAAAGTGGGTTTCAGACGAGCTGACCGCGTCACTGTGACGTACTCACTGAGCTCAGTCCCGGGGTCCCGGGAAAACTAGACCCCGACTAAACACGGCCCCAGATGTCGCGACACTAATCCCGGGAACATTTGGGTGACAACAGCCAGACGGGCAGAAGGTACCTAACAACGTGTTGTAAGATGTAACTGTCGCAAATTCCAAATGAAGTAGGAATTTTAATAGGAACAAACAGTTCCATACTACCGAGATTGATAATTGCCGAACACCTTATGATACAAGAGCTGACAAATTAACTATGTAGCCCTTCTACATTTATTTATTTAGGTACTTATTAAAACTTTATGCAACACAGGCAGACTTAAAACCTTAGGCATTCTCTACCAGTCAACCAAAGGTGGTTATCCCTTGGCTGGATCAGAGAAAAAAATACACATTTGTTTTTATTCCTAGTTATATAGCGTGTCACACACTCCTGATGTACAAGGAAAGGAATTCGAGTCTGGAGTCTCCCCCGAGCTACTCGGTGATATTTAAGCTGCGCTGCAGTTGGCGAACACCTTCATAATTTCGTCGCGAACGTAATAATGTTTACCGGCATTAGCATAGCGCTGCGAGCTGCTAGTTAGAGCTGACTTCACACAGCCACCAGCAAGTGTTTCAGCATTACTATGGTAATTTACAAAATGCTACAGCTAAGTTGTTGCGACGTTTCTTTGGAAACTGTTTTAACGTTTGAATCCCCAACCGGTCCTATGAGACCGCGCTGTTATTGTTTTACTATTGTGTCTCGTTTCGCGGGTATCTGAGTAATTAAAGAGCCGTGTTCTATAAAAAATGATGTTTTTATAAACACTTTGGTAAACAAAACCGTTCTCGGAATCATTACGATAACAATTCCACATGAAACTGAACGAAATTCGGAATAAAACCAATTGTTTCGAAATGTAAACAAAACTCAACAAGCAACATGGACGCTACGACAAATTAAACTGGTAAATTGTAAATAATATCGTTATTTTACGTCGTGGTAAACAAAGCGGAAGCCGGGGGCCGGAGCTGGGGGGGGGGGGGGCAGCCGCACAAAACAAGTTAAAAACTTTGGTTTTTTGTGGCGACATCACGAGCAGGCGCGTCATTGTCGCCGACATAACAACTGACTCACGCGTACGGAACGCACAGAAAGACTACTCTTACAAAGAATCTCGCTTCAATTTTCCAGACGATTACTCGCAACTCAGGTAAATCAGCGCTTCCAGTCATACAATACTAACGTATTATGCTCATCACGATTCGTGCCTTTTTCTAATTTATTCGATTCTTTACTAGGTGTAGATTCACATTTTTTTATTGTTTGATGGATTATTATCAATAGTAACACGTCACGTTCTGTCACACCACCATTAGGTTGCCTGTCTAATACCATAGCCGCTGCAACTAATGCCACTTCAAAATCAGGCTGTATGTATTTCAACTAAACGTACGGCTTTGCGCATAAAACGTTTTTCCAGAGTCTGTGTTTCCTTCTATCGACACCACAGTCGCTTGCCATCAGGTGAGCTAATGGTCAAACGCGAGCCTATCAATCTTCTTCTTCCTGCCCTTATCTCATATTACTTGGGGTCGGCGCAACATGTTTTTTTCTTTCATTCCGTCCTATCGCCCGTCGTACTATCAATAACAATTAAAAAAATACAAACTAGAATAGTGACAGACCTTCTGCTCATCTTATGTTCCTGTTGACCTTCACTCTGTAACGTTTTCCTTATCCCCCCCTCCCTGACCCTCTTGGTGTTTGTCGTTCCGTCATTACGCTCCGCGACTTGAGGCGGATTAAATACTTTTGCGAGTGTTAGCCGCTGAGATTTGATGGCGCCGCCGAGGTTTTCCTCTATCTTAGTGTTCGTTTAAGATTGAATATGTGAGTACAAGAGGAACTTTCACTATGTTACGACTTCATTAGATAAGGCTTCTTTAGATTCGGCAAGAAGAAATGCCCCAGTGTTACCGTTGTGCAGATCAACCGGAAAATACTTCTATGGAGCATCCGGCGAAGGTCTGTCCTATTTGCGCGTGAATAGCGTGAAGCGACTCCCCGCTGTTAGTGTGGGCTTGCAGGTGGCGAGTGTTGGGTAGCTTGCCGTCCGATAACACTTGACCGTTGTATTCTACGCGTGCTTCTAGGATATATCAGCAAAACCGTAGGGGCCCAGCATGGTCGATGTTTACTGTGGCCATGGCATTGCTTCTAAAAGAAAAACCTCTGGAACGCAAGGCAAATAAGGAACATCAGAATGGATTTTAGTCAGTAAACAACTGACCTGTCTTCCTACTCCACCCAGAGCGGGAGAAGTCACTTCATTTTCATTGATAGCAACATGGGTCTACCAGGCTATAGGCACAATTCTGCCTACCTCTTCGACATCAGTGTAATATGAGATATTATATTTACTAAATAATGTTGACGTATTTGAGTCGTAAATGAAATTGGAATTACCGTGGAATTACCATTAATCTGTTGTGTACGAAGCCGTCAAGTTTTATAAAAGCCAATATAATAATTTAAATCCATAGAAAGCCTTCATAAACAAAGTGTTTTGAATTCCTCTGATCACAAACGAAAGCTCAACAATGTAAGTGAGCGCTCTCCTTCCGTCTTTGACGACCCTAAATAGTGATGGTTGCGCATTTAGCGAGAGAAGCCACGAGCCCCGACCACGGGCAATATCTCCGCAGCTCACTGATTAATCCTTCAGCAGCGCTCCATTACCGCCCCAAGCACAGATCAACTCATATTTTAATCATAATTAGCAGACCACCCCAACACAAACCAATTTCGACCCTATCCTCACAGCTCCAAAGCCTCTTCTCCCACTACGCGTCAACTCGATTGAGTGATTGTATAATCCTTCCGAGTGCTTACCTTAGACGCAAACAGATACGTAGGATTAAGTCCTGTCACGCGATAATGGACACTAACTACTTCAATTAGGAGTGATAACTGCGTGAATAGTTTATGGTGTGGTGACTTGACCACTGGTGGTAACTTTTAATTTATGTGATTGACGATAGCTATGAAACGTAAGTGAAACGTTATTTCTTAACGTTCAGTTATACATTTTATTTCAAGAGACGAACTGTAGCGGGCTGTTCATAAGTTTAAGTCTTCATTTGAAATATTACTTTACAAACGTCTCGAACTGTTCTCAGAAGTGTAAATAAAGCGAAACTTCAAGTTAATATGAGTGAAGCAATAGAAAATCTGTATTACTTTATGCTGCGTTAACATCTTGACAACTTTGATATTAATCATATTTGAAAAAAACTCAACACCAATCAGTGAATGAATGATATTAAAAACATCAAGTTTGATATTAAAATGTTCATTGTCCACGCAATACTCTGATATGTGTTCGAAATGTTTTCACGAATATTTTTACTAGCTCCTGCGAGTGGTTTCACACTAGGGATTAATATTCCCCTGCTATAATGATATAGAAGCTATATAACTGTATTGTTATATTTGGATGTAACAACACATCTGCACGATTATGTTTACGTGCAGATTTAAGCATAAACGAGTAATCAACATCCATAGCCATACGCATACATACATAATCAGCCTTATAATGACGCGATGAAGTGCTGGGAGTCTACGAGAGGAGATGGGCCGGAATCTACCACGTGGGCCCGGGGCGAGTTGCGAATATTTAGTTCTAGGACATGCCGGTTTCGTCTCGATGTTTTCCTTCACCATTTTGAGCAGTGGTCATAAAATAAATTACACAAATTAAGGCACCTGGGTAGGTTCGACCCTGCGACCTACAACTCTTTTGTCAGAGCCATGCATACAACTTTCATTTTTTAATATAATACAATATTGGTATGATTAATAAAACTCCCACATAAGTATTAACAAACAGTTTTCCAGCCGACTGGCGGCGCGGCGTGCGTGCTCGCACAATTTCCACAATTTTCCCCGCCGGTGCGCCGTCGCCGGCTCCTTTGAGCGCCAACAGTCAAGGACTTAACTTTCCGCGGATGTCATCGTGTCATCAATTGATACGACTTATCACGCTACGTTTGCGTCACGCCGGGACCCACCGTGCTCCCATTTTTGAAGGTTTACAGTCATGTCGACATGAAGCTCTTCATTAAACGGTTGAATGGTTCTTACTTTAGAGGAAGATTTGGTATTCGCCATTTAAAGAGTGCTCTTACACAGGTTTCGTTTTCCCTTTAATGTACAAAAGTAAAGTATTGTATAAAGTACACCAAAAGTACTTTTTGTATTTGCTAGTATACTATGCTAAGACAATAAGTACATGTAACCGAGATGTTTGTAAATACATAACGTGATTGAAAAGAGTGTCCATGGACTTTCTTGCACGGTCTTCTCCATCAGATCTTCGCTTTGGAATGTGCAAATAGCATCATTTTTAGGGTTCCGTACCTCAAAAGGAAAAAACGGAACCCTTATAGGATCACTTTGTTGTCCGTCTGTCCGTCCGTCTGTCAAGACCCTTTTTCTCAGGAACGCGTGGAGGTATGAAGCTGAAAATTATATCAATTACTCAGGTCTACTGTCCCTTGAAGCTGTGAAAAAATCAAACTTCTAAGCCAACGCAATCAAAAGATACAGCCGTTTATGCCGCAAATTTTCGACACTTGCAAGGGAATCAAAACCTACAGGGTACTTCCCGTGAACTCAGAATCTTGAAATTTGGTACGAAGCAACTTCTTATAGCATAGATAAAGGAAAAATTACAAAAACCATAAATTTTTAGTTACATCACATAATATATTTTTTTTTAATAATTTTAAACTTACTACCCATTTCCTCATAAACGCGTAGAGGTATTAAATTGAAATTCATACCAAATACTCAGGTCTATAATACCTTTAAGCTGTAACAAAATCAAACTTCTATGTCAACGCAATCAAAAGAAACAGCAATTTAAGCTGCATATTTTGAAACTCGCAAGTACTCGCAAGGGAATCAAAACCTAAAGGGTACTTCCAGTCGACCTAGAATCTTGAAATTTGGCATGAAGCAACGTTTTATAGCACTCATATAGGAAAAAGTCTGAAAACTGAAAATTTGTTGTTACGTCACAAGAATTATTATATACATCTTCAACGCTCGATTCGAGAATAGAACTTTATTCATAGGTAAGTTAGAGGTATTGAGTTGAAATTAACACCATATAATTGGGTCCGTGGTCCCTTGAAGCTGTGCAAAAATCAATTTTCAATTCAATTGGTAAAGTGACGGGAAAAAAAGATTCGTCCGTTTATACTGCAAAAAACGTACATTTCGAGACTGTCGAATTGTTCGATTGAACTGTTTTTATAGGTAAGTTACTACGGAACCCTCAGTGCGCGAGTCCGACTCGCACTTGCCCGGTTTTCTGACTGATGTCAGTCAGTGACATTTCAAAAGTGACTGTAAATGGTTTATTTGAAATTATATTTTTTTGCTCACAGCACGCCATTTCGCCTTGATCAAGCATCGTGGTCAAGGGTCGTGTCTTTACAGTTTACTGTCTGAGAAGAAGCATATTGGCTCTAAAATGGGACAGGCTGATATAATTATTAAATAGTTTATCTATATCTTCACAGCCAATCACTATTTCATTTATCTTGCGCACATGACTGATCCGCGTTGAACTCAATACTGTGTAAGTTTTAACCGAAATCCGTCATTTAACGTAAAAAGCGCTTGATGTGATGAAGAGACGCAATTTTCGACGCGATGCCGAGATTCCGTATCTTTTTGTGAGGACCGGAGGAAGGAGGAGTAGTGAGGTGAGGGGGGGGGGAGGTTAGGAGATTAGGATGCCTCTAGTTTAGTAAAAAAGGTGAACATTCATCGAGATATCTGGAGTTTAAGAGGAAGACACTATCAACTAGGTCTATCTATTTTAGTTGAATTATAAATACGAATTGCTTATTAGAAACAACAAAATAAACGTTTATTATGCATGGTATTTATATTGATAGTTTACCACAGGGCGGTCACAAAACACATTTTCAATTAGTTCATCCGAAGCTCAATGTAACTTAATACGTTAACGAGCGTCAATTAATCTAACGTCAACGCGTCGGCGGTTATTTGACACGTCAGTTAGAACGACTGCCGCGGAACATTACCGCGCTTTTGTTGCTACGGCGCTACGGGCTACGTAGTGCGTAGCTGCACGCTACGACGTAGCAAGAGCTACGGCGTAGCAAAGCTTTGCGCACACACTAATTAATCCCCCAGTTATTCATCTCGGAATCAGGCCAGCAGTTTTATAAGTTACGACTCGGAAATAAAACGTTAACTATTCGTTGTATTTATATTCATGACGCGCCTCAAATATTCATAGCGTTTCACTCGGTACACTTAATTTTGAGAACAGTTTTCTGAGACGCGCGTCTGCGTTTGTAGTAGTAGTTTGTATACGCGGTACAGTCAGCCGCGCACATGTGCCGCCGTGATATCGCGACCAATTAATCTTGTTGACACGCGCGCCGAGCGTACAAAAAGCGATCCGTTGACCTCCGCGACACAGATAACTTATCTGGGGTCGCCGGGACCCCGAAATTTGAGATGAATTACATGTTAAGGTTAGATGAGGAGGCTGCGAGCAGACGCGTGCCATGTTTACATCTCGCATGAAGGGAGTGTGCGTGATCCTCGCTTATGGCCGCGACATGTTCATACGTGCTGATACACACGCCTCCATATTAACACACAACATGCCATACACACACACAAACACAAAAACGCGTCATTGCAAGCAGCTGTTTCTGCTGCCTCATAACGTTACTCCACACAAAAATATCTCTTCAAATTCAAAGTAAAGTTAATTATGGTAAAAGGAATAGAATACAAACAGAATTGTATATGACTTACTCGCATCACAAGATGACTTAAGATGGCGATACAAGCAATGCTTTGATAACTAGTAACAAAACGAATCCTTTTTAGTGCACTAACAATAGGAGTCCCGCTCCGCACTCAAAGGGTTAAGTAGAGTTTAAAGAAAAAAAGGAAATGGTAGGAATGTTAGCATTATGTGGTGTACAACAATAGAGGCCCCCCGCGGCCCCCGGCCCGCCGGCAGGCCGCCGCGATGACCTGCCCACTATTTACATAAAATATTGTACTGTTCTCAATGAAGAACGTTCACCTCACTTTTAATACACAGATATGCATTGTGATGGGAGAAGTAAATAAAAGGCTTCTTTGTGATTATTAAACTGTATTGTTAGAAGGTCAAATTAAATAATATTTTTATTTAAAATTACGACCTAACATTTTAACATTCTCCGAACAATCTTTTCTTCAAATTCAACACCTATGCTACATTTACATATTAACCATCAACCTTTAAAAGTATAATTATCTTGCCAGTAGTAAATACGATTTATACGACCTCTTCAGATCACAGTATCTACATACATATGGAATTCACAACCCGATGCGACCAGATTACGATTAGAAACGCCCTATTCATAATACCTTTCTTGTTATTACGTTAATTAAATACGCAGGTAAAGGAGATATGGTTAAGTCAGTCGATTGTTATAACTGTATCCGACATCCCTTCCAATTATGAACGGATTAATACCACAGCACATTGTACACCCGTGTGTTTACCATAAAAGCGTACAAAGCTATAGTGGTCCAGCATTACTCATCCAGCATCACAAATGAAGACGGATCTCATCTTGGCTCATGAGCTGGACGTATCATTAATCCGTGCGTTAGCCTACATAGGCGGGGGGAGCGGGGGTCGGGGAGCGGGGGGACGGCAGTTTTTGTAGCTGACAAATGACGTCCGCGCACCGCGTGATTATGAGGTAATCGAGCCAGCCATGCTGGAAGGCCGCACACCATAGGAATAACGATTACACAGATGGTATAGGAATTATTTAGAACATCAATAAAGAGAAAAAGAGGGGCGAAACTGCAGTTAAAAGTAATGGTGTTAGTTCAGCAGTTGAGCATGGGCCAAACGAGGTGTCTGCGGCTATGTTAATGATAATGAAAATAAAAAACTAAGAGTGATTTGTAGCAACACTTATTTATCAAGAGCACTTCAGACAACAGTTTCAATAGAGACATTTGAACCGAGCTCAGTCAAGAATTTGTTAATGAGTGAGCGATCTTAAAACAAAGCGTTCGTTGACCTGAATACCTCAAAAGATAAAGAAGCCGAATAAACATCTTTGATAAACCACTGTTTTACAAAAAGCCTTTGTTTACAGGAATAGGGTTAAAGCAGTCAGTGTTCCCGAAAAACGGAAAATAATATCATAAGTCTGAAACAAATCGCACGTCATCAATATTTCACGCGTTCCGGAGTGAGCGGATACATAACATAATACCTTCTTTACCCGACGCTGACAAACTACAGCACATAATATAACAAACTGAAATATGTACAATATGTTCCATTGAATATCGAGGGCCTATTTATTAAGCCCTGTCTCGGAGCTCTTGAAGGCAACAGTCGCTTAGGTCGTTTCACCTTTTCTGTTTCGGGAGTTACCGTTGAAAATGCCTAGGCAGGTACAAGAGAAAAAGAGCGTAAGGACCTGAGCGGTTTAAGGCTTGTTTCGCGGATCAAGGTAACACAAAAATAATGGACGAAGGATCGCTGTATACTCTCGTACGGAGATAGTAAACACTGTTTTATCAACTACGCTAGAGTGATATTTTTTGTGAACAGGATATAGCTAACACTATGATAATATTTTGAATGTTTACAGCAATATGCACTTTTATTATTGTTGCCAATGCTGCCAACACTATTTGATACTTATAATAGATTTTTTAAATAATAATATATACTAGTACTTGACTGCGATCCCACCTAATGGTAAGTAGTGATGCAATCGTTAATGTTGCAGCGCACTAATTTATGAAGAGCCTATTCAGTTTTTTTAGATTGTTGATATGTAGATTCGGTATCGTATCCACCGTACCAAGTAATCATGATTCTATAACCAAGTAAAAAAGAGCAAACCGCCCGGCGGATGTCGCGAGGGCGCTAATGAATAATTTCCCCGGCGAGTGATCAGCGGCGCCTCACAGCTCCTCTCTCGGGGACATTACTCACTTTGTTTTGTTCGCTGGTAATAATATTATCTCATGACCTCATTACACCTGATGTCTTTACGGAGGACTGCAAAAAGGTGCGCTCATAAATAAACCACTCTTAAGATTTTGAATTCTAATGTATTTTGTTACTATTTGAAATGTTTTTTATCTGTATGGGTTAAAGATGAAAACATGAAATATGGGTTAAATCAAATTCTTTATCACGGAATAAATTATTGGATAAGGTTGTCTGGTAGATGAGCTATAAGATGGATATTGCAACCATAACTTTAAATTTGTTACTATTCTGGTGTACAATAAAGTTTATTCTATAAATATATCTCTGGTTTACAGCTTATGAAAACATAAATCATAAAAATATTTGGATTTCAGGAGCTTTAAATCTTGAAACAGTCAAATATTCGAGTTCATTTCCACGTAGATAGGTTTTTTTAGGAAGGGAAATCATCAGAATGACTTCTCCCACTCTTGGGCGGAGCGGAAGGCCGTTTCTTCGTTGCCTTCGATCTGGGGGACACGGTGAGCACCTTTTGGATCCGTGTTCCCCAGAGGCTTCGGCCCTGCCGGGCCCCTACAGTTTGCTGCCTCGTAGATAGGTACTGTTCTGATCTCGTAGACGCTATTATATTATGCGAAGTTTAATTGAATCTACACCTTGAATCATTCAGTTACGTAACTAATCCACCTTCTGAGTGATTACGTTAGGTAATATGTTATCGGGTCGTGCGTCTCTGTGCCGTGTAACCTCCAGTTAGATCGTTACGTCGCGATTGTGACGTCTGGTCTAGACACACTCTGACCGTCTCCTAGTCTACCTACTGATGTTATAACTAAATATCATGCCGTTTGATTGGCTGAACGGTTACCAACAGGAGAGACCCGAACTTTTAGACAAAGGCTTTGAAATTTGAACGCGGTTATGGAGCGGGAAGTTATGGCGTGTCAGTGTAGTTTCAGGGTAAAGTATAGTAAAATGAACTTTTAAACTTTACGTTTTCAAAGAACTTTGTTATTATGAATGTTGGCTAGTAGCAAAAGCATAACTTTTAAATTCATTAATCTGTTAAAAGGGAATTAGGCACACGACTCATACTAATATAGTGTTAAAACTATCTGAGCAACCACATTATCGCTTTCCATCAGGTGAGATAGTTGTCAAGTAAAAAAAATGCAGCATAGGAAGCGAACTTGGTAGAGCCCTGATGGTGCAACTGAGATTGACTTCATTGCGTCAACGAAGAAGCAAATATATTCGTTGATAATCACACGCTGTGGCAGGTACTAGTATACTGAACACCTAAAAGTATAATTTACCTCTCTAATTAGAATTTGTGGCCCATGGGACATTGCTATGTTCAAAAGGACAGTGGACGTCTTTTTTTTAATGATGATGATAATGAAAAACTATTGAAGAATATTCATTTAAACTTTGGTAAAAGCAAAAACAACAAGATTCTCCGCCTCCTGAGTATTACGTAAGAAATTCGGTGGCTTTACGAGAAAACTACAAATTGAAATGTTCCAGTGTTCCGAAAATAAAAGCTAGTAAGCGCTATTTTATGTTTATTAGTCGCAGTATTTTTTAGCTTCAGCCTTGAGCATGTTTGTACAGTTTACTCGTTCATATATTTCAAACAGCGCAGTAGGTAGGTACAGTACCTGTTAAGTAATAAAACTCTAGGTATTTTAGTGTTATTTCAGTGGATCAGGCAGTTTCTCGATATTAGTTTGCTGTACTAAAATATTTCTGAAGCAAGCAATATGAACAGCCTCGCGACGGCGGCGGCACTGGAGCTACTTGTGCAATATATTGAGTGAGGCTACGAGCGCGACTACAGGCGGAGCCTGAAGTTACACGAAGTGCGCCAATCTACCTTATTGTAAGATAAAAAGTTACTACCTTAAATGTATGTTTCTATGAACGAGTGATGTTACTCACTAATCCTCCGAAGTATGTGGGGATGATACTCGAGGGATTGCGTGGTGACACTTCACGTTTGCGTCATTCTGTTTTTATCTGTAACTAGCTTTTGCCAGCAGCTTCATCCGCGTGAAAGTGTGTTTCTCTATAAAAATTTTGGACTCCTGGTTTAATCTAAAGAAAATCTTCTCTTAATGCACGCCCATATCATAAAAAAAAAACACTTGGATTGTGCAGATTGCTGAGTGTTTTGCTTGTGCACTATGGTTCGCGGGTTCGATTCTCTTTCTCGACTCGTACCTACTTAGACGACTGGTAGATCGGTAATGCTAATGACATGCTTGTTTACTCTCTTCATAAAATAAATTGTTTAATGGTAAAATATGAGAACGGTTAACATAAAAGACATTTTAAACACCACTAAACACGTATTCAGTTACATTCCACGCAAATAATAATGGTCCCCTCGTCCCTGATCCTTCAGAGCCACACAAATAGGTACGTACTTATTTACTCAGATACCCGCGAAACGAGACACAATAGTAAAACAATAACAGCGCGGTCTCATAGGACCGGTTGGGGATTCAAACGTTAAAAACTTAAACCTGTTCGTATCCATTTTTCTTATTCAACACTTTTATAACTCTTTTCACACGAAATATCGTCGATTTATTACTTTTTGAAAAGATTTCTCACCTTACACTATGGAGAGTGTGTGAAAAAAATCGTTGTCTCGAGAGAGGGATAGTTGTCGAAGTACGGAGTAGTGATGTGATCGCGCGTGTCCCGCGGGACCGGTCGGGATCAGCGGCGCTAGTGCTGAGACAAACGTCCCCTACACGTGCGTCATATAACCTCTATCGGAGCTATGAACATGACAAATTTGCGTCAAAGGGCAACGAACTTTATGCCTCGTGCGTGTTCACTTTACTCCAAATAAGGCAGGAAACGTTTTTATACGCAATACATTGGACGGATAATGTAAATAATCTTATGTTAGTGCTTGTGCTTTAATAGATTGGTCCAAATATTGGTGAGTTCATTTGTCAATATTGGAACTACGAGTTATTTAAAGACGAGTAGTGTGAAAGGCAATAAAACTAATCTGTTGCTTGTATAGTAAAGCAAGGAATGTTGGTGAAATAAGTAATCTGGAGATATTGTTTTCAAAACAGAATAACCACACAGTTCCATGCAACCACATTCATGAGCCAGTACTAGCGGATTGTTACAAGTGTGAGGAGGATAAATATCCTCATACTAGTAACACGTTATGCATAGGGAACCGTATGGAGTTGTGTTTAAAAAATATCACTAAATTACTTATATCACCAATATATCTCCCTGTACCCTATTATTATAAATCTGAGTGCGATAAACGTTTTCATATCTCTGTGGTTGCAAACAGAGTTCCTGACTGCTGAAGAAGAGGCTCAAACTATAAACACACAGTTTCCGCCACAAAACTTCCACAAACTACTTTATTTGACGACACATACATACTTATTACGTATAGAATTGTATTACATATCTGTATAGATTACCCACCAGAGCTCTTATTTCAACCACTTCGAGGAAAAACCGCTCGCCTTCAGATTTATATTCAATGTAGTTTGATTCTTTGGTAAATTCCAAGAACAGGATACAAACTATTAAAGCTCCAATGTTCCTTTGGAAATCAAGTTTGAGTAACAAACGTACTTACAACATGAGACTTAAAGCCGCTGAAAAACAATATTTCAGTTCTGTAAGAGTATATTTTTTGCGGCCACAAAGTACTCGTAACAGAATAGAGGAGAGAGTTATTTGTCAAAAGCTTAGAGAGAGAATTATGAACGTTACGTTGAAGGTGCACTCTTTCAGCACTTACAACGTCTCAATTTGAATAAAACTCTTGAAATACTTAACCTTTGTTCACTTACAGACAGTAACTTCAAGAAAATTGGAACGGGTTTTTTTGAGAAATAAAATACTAGAGACCTGTTAACAGAACCTATGCAAAGTACCTAGACTAGGTAAACCTAGGGTTTTAGACAGTCATCTTAATTATATTAAGTCGTCCTTTCCAAATGCTTTAACAAGAGGTATTAAAATTAATGTTGCAACATTAAAATACATACGTACAAGTTTTAAAACGTTGCCGTTATAAACAAGAGTCTGTAATTACTGAAAAATGTGAGGCCACAAGTTGCCAACACGTGCCGTCTATAACCGGAGCCCTTCCGCGGGAGCCTTCGAGAAAACTTCAGAGTTTCCACAGACGAGGGGGGCAGGGCGGGGGGGGGGGGCGCGGTGCACGTACAGGAAATAATTAAGAAAAACACGCAATTAGTAGAAAGTAAGTTTAACTTGAGTTTCGTAATTGGAAACATGAGTTAACGTAAATGTTTCTTATTTCGATAATATTTTGTTATTTGTCTGGCGTGTATTGAATAGCGATCCTAATGTAGGTGCTGTTCACTGTGTACGAAATGGTTTTACTTTACGTTAAAAATACCAAAAAATATCAATAGGTTTACTCATTTAAATGAACGAAATTTAAATGATATTTTGATGGCAGTAGATGAAGAATATTTCTTTTTCATCCCAATGGATGCGAGACGCACAGGACTGGTCGTTGTGGTAACACTTCACCCAAGTGTGTGTGAGTGCCCTATGTCCAGAAGTGAACGTCTTTAGGCTGAAATGATGATGAGAAGAAGAGCAGGTTATTTTCAGAATAGATTTCTTCCTCATATAGATCATGGAAAAACTAAACGGTCAATCTGATTCCGCTCTGTAGGTATCAATCAACATTATATGTGCAGATATGTTATAGGTAACTCAGAGCTCTTTGCCCAGCAGTCAGCCCGCGCCTACCGCCTCATTACGGCCGCTTGTAGTTGGCGCTGAACTTGGTCACAGTCGTCAGTGAGTCAGTTGGTCCACGCGTCAGTTTGTCAGAGTTGCCAGACGCCGCTAACGACTGCACGCGCCCACAACTTATCTAATTCCAGCAACTCGCTCACAGATGGCGCAACATGTGGCGACACAAACTACATGATCGTCAATGTAAACTAGATATGTAATACCTAAGAAATATTGTTCCTAATGTGCGTCTCTTTCGTGTAAATGGAATAAGATTTTTCACTTGTATCGTTAGGTTGTAGATAGACTTTTGAAGTTGGGAGTAATGCCCAGTAACTGACAATAATATTTTGTCTTTTCTTCTTTACCTTGGCAAAGAATCCAAACTTATATGGCAGTGGGGAGGCCAGATTGCCCGTATAACAGATGGTCGATGGGGACGAAAAGTTCATGCAGTGCCGACCGCGTATCGGATAAACGCATTGTTGGAAGGCCTCCTACAAGGTACACTGATATCCTGGTGAGGGTTGCGGTAATCCGATGGATGCGAGACGCACAGGACCGGTCGTTGTGGTGATACTTGGGGGAGGCATATGTCCAGCAGAGGACGTCTTTCAGCTAAAATCCATCAATCAATTCTTTATAATAAAAGCCATGTGTTATTTTATTTATTTATAAAGAGTTATCAGTTTTAATTCCCAGAGCTTTCAATTTAAAGATTCCGGGAATGTTAATAATGCAAAGTTTAATATACTTTACAATATAACGTACATTTAACAATTGTTTTGGGCTCGTAAATGGGCAGCGATTAAGAACGTATTCCAAAAATGAGAGTTAAATATTTCAGGCTCGTAAATATTAAAGCTTCGATTAAAAAGGGAAATGGCTCGTCTCGCGGTGGCCGCCTTTGTGTGCCTCTTTATCTCTTCACGTTGCTACACAGATATTTATATTGTAATTTCCCTGAAAATGGGAACATTTTCCTGGTTATGTTTTTCCAGTTCGCTATAGCGAGCACTTTGCCCGGAAAATATTTGACCTTTTATACAAAATGCCAAACAAAAAACCATCAAAACCCAACTCCATCCTTTGCTCATAAAATCTTGTCACTTAATAATCCTTAAAAATCTACGACGTGCTCGTCGACGAAAAATTGGTTTGTCTTTGTTGTTTACAGAAAAAATATGAACACATACTGTGACATCGAAAGAGCTGGCAAGATAATGATATGTTTTATGGTTTATGCTTTATAATTATACTATAAGTATTTGTATTTGATAGAAAAACGAGAAGATAATTTTGATATGACTATAAATTAGTTGGAACACAAAAGTCTTTCAATGTATTTCCGCTCATACACGTCACAGTACTTAGTATTATAGTAAGTGGACCTCACTTAACCTCTGAACTGTGGCGGCTTTGCTGCCCCTCATCGCAACTTCTGTTGAAAACTTAATACTATTGACATTGAAACGTGCGCCTGCGACTGACTTTGACCTACTAACATGACCATTCACATGACTGCTTCCAGCTCCTCCCACGGTACATCCTTATGGCTTAGCCCATTGTCTAAACTAGTCTAAACGATCTTCGAATGTTACTTCGTTATTAGAGTTTACGATTTTATATGGGTTTTGATTGATATGGTGATCTAGTTACAGGTATATAAAATATCAAGAATGGAATTATGAATATCTATATTCAAATGTTTTAGTTTGAGCTTGGCTATCGTTTTATATTTTTGTTGAATATACAACTCATCACGCCTAAAATTAATGTCTTATTATTAAGCACACGAACGCTATTAATGATTGTTTAATATGGTGTCCTTATAGGTTTACGTCCAGCAGTGGACGTCTTTCGGCTGAGATGATGATGATAGGTTTAAGTCAAAGTATTGTATGAAGACTATTATCATCAAACTTCATACCTCCGGAAATAGGTCACGGCACCAAAACAACAGCGACCTCCAATGTAGCTAAATTATCACAACGTCAGTTGTCGCCTCAATCTCATCCGCACAACGCTTCCTTGTCACCGGACATCACTCACGATTAAAATGCTTCCACTACAAAGGGATGGAGATTAATGTCCTCTGACCACTACTCCCCCTCCCTCACCCCCCCCCCCCCCCCGCAAGGTCAGTAGTAACTCAACATCAGAGGGGAAAGGGGGGGCTGTTAAAAGTTGTAACTACTCTGTCTTCGCACGTGGGGGGGGCAGATGAGGGTCACTAATTAAAGGGGATTACTGACGTATTATTACAAGTAGTGGGATGTCGCGAGAAGTGACGAGGTTCGGAAGTCAGCACTCATTCATATGTATGAGCACACGTAGTTACTATTCATCTGACAAACTGTTGCTATAACTAGTCGCCGACTATATGCATATGCAAATGTATGAAACGCTATTTTGTAGCGTGATTCCAGGATATTCTAGTATATTTATATTAATAGTGCTTATTTCAGTAGTCAAATATGTCATTCATATTGTAAATATACGGCAACAGTAGAGTCAGTCTTGAATAGAATCTTGGATAAATATAATCCAGGCTATTTTAAAATTAAAATTTTGCTTTGTATAACGGATACTACAAAGCAAATAGAATTCTACAAAGATTTATGTGAGTTATTTGTTATTATGATAATGTGAAAATAAGCGAGTACTCAATAATAAATAGTATTTTCATCCTTTCTAGCGCCTTTTTCTGGTACCGAATAAACTTTTGGAATCAGATTTGCGCGCCTGTTATGACATCTAAAAATAGTTCAAATTCCGACGTGAAAAAGAGAGAGTCACTCAATGCAAGGGCAATGGAAAAGGCTATGCTCGGAATTTTCTCGCATGATCGAATCATGAATGAAGATATCTGCAAAAGACATAGCCCGAAGAATCGCCAAAATTAAGTGGCAGTGGCGATCGCGTATCGGAAGACGCAGTGTTTGAAGGCCTCCTAGTAGGTGAACTGATAAGCCGGTAAGGGTTGCGGGAATTGAGACGCACAGGTTCACTGAGAAGACCGTTCATTGAGAAGACACTTGGGCAAGGCCTATGTGCAACAGTAGACATCTATCAGCTAATGGTGATGACTATTCGTCCCGTATAGCGCCGTCTCTCTCACGCAGATTTCATGATCATTTTAAGAAGTCATAGTAGAGCTCAGAGATTGCCCTATACAAGCGAAGAAGTAAAAATAAACAGACCAAGGTAGGCCTCGTCTTAGTATAGTATAGATCATCATTTGCTGAAACCGTGTAGACTGTAGGATATATCCGTAGCAATGAACCGTTTAGCTTGGGTAGCATATGACCGAATATTACCTAAACGGCTTATCCCAAAGGATTAATACGATGTTTCAATTAGAATTTCATTAAAAACACTCGAAACAATATCTGACTCAGTAATAACCGAGTCTTCAACATGAAAGTAATGAGCTCAACAGCTGAGGCGGACGAATCACTGCTGATAACGGATAGATAACACGCGATCTGCTTCGTTAGGCGAGCCAGTCGCGCGCACTCTCGCGCACAGAGGAAGCTCAGGACTGACTCAATCACGTTAGATTTGTTGTCAAGAAACAAAACTCAAATGTTTTATCACTTTTCAGGCAAATCACTTGAAATTGTAATTTAAATCCATACCTAACCGGTGCTACAGGAGATATGATTTTCTTATTTAGCCTTTTGTGATCTACCTCGTCCTAAAAGAGTTAATATCGCTGAAATTAAGTATACACTTACATCAGTTTTTAACAATTAACTGTCACTTTGGAAGACTAAAATATATGAATTATTTGAACAAAACTGCAGTATACCATCAAATTGCTTCCGTGTTAGGGGCCTGTACAGTGTACACACCAAGTTTTTTAAAATACGTATTGCATCTACGTCCGTTTGTTGCGATATATGTAGATGCAATACGCACGCGAGTCAGACACAGCCTGTAGACCTTCTGTAGGGCGCGGCGTCGACGCCCGTTTCGAAAACGTGGTGTGCACAGGCCGTAACTATAATCAAATAAACCCCAAAATATGAGGGAAATAATTATGTCACACTCTAGTCAAGGTTGAGAGACGACAATATGACAATGATAACCCTCGCATTAGAAATAACGAGGCGCCTATTTAATGTGGCGCGCTCTGGTGGCCGCGCGGGGAGACGCGGCGTCATGATAACATGCGAGCTTGAACCTCACTAACTGCTTCATTTGACGAGGTTCACTCGCTCGAGCTCGGGGACCTGCGACGGCAAGTGACGCAACGTTAGCATTAAAATAAATCGTAAAGCTATTATTTTAAAATGAAATGGCACTCGTCAAATCCTCCTCGAATGCCGCGTTCTTGCGTTCGCTATTTATTCGAAAATGCGGGTGCACACTCACAAACAACGACACATTAATCAATCTAAAAAAATCTTGTTTCTGTAAGAAACTTGATACAACAATGCTAACAACTGATTAGCTACTAAAGTAAACCTATAACTTAGTTTTTTGCTTGATGCTATTTCAATTCCATCTGTTTTATCATCCTGGTTTAACTTTTACATCAATCTAAATTATGATTATATGAATTATTAGAATTTGCTACTTATTCAATCGAATGCTGTTTCTCGTAAATATCAGTACTTTATATTCTTTAACTTGTTTACTACTTAGACCTGCTTGAAAGCCTGAAGTGTATAGTGCGTGCGCGGGAGAAGGGTGACATTTAGCGTCAATGGTGGCCGGCCCCCCGCGGCGCGCGCTGTGTTGGACTTTAAAGCTTTTTATCCGGCTCGGGACCGCCGAGATCTCACACATATTTTCAAAGGGCACAGACGTATGGCTAGGTATATATCTCATGGTTGAAAGGCTACATACTTTGGCTCTGAGTCGATGGCTATATAGTTCTAGGTTTGAAGTTGTAGCCTCGTTTATACCAGAGATGTTGTAGATATGTCATTTCTGATCCGATATTGGAATAATATTGTAACGGTTTTAGTTACAGTTACGGGCATGAAATTGTTTCGGATTATCCGCTAGTTTCGGATAGTTTCGGTTACGGAAATCAGAATTTTTAAATTATATAAATCAAATATAAATAACAAAAAAATGCTTTTTAAGTCAAGACTACCATTTGTTTCACAGGAAAAAACAATCCAGTCATACCCTGTCATTAAAGAATTCGTTTTTATTTGAAACTTCCATATCGGTTACGGTTATGTAACTTTATATTCTTTTTTTATCTGTACCAAACAAACCTGACGTCACACTCAATCTTATATCACACAAAGTTCTCCGCGCTTTAGCATATAGAAAAACTCGACAACAACAGCTGCCTAGCAGACACAACTCGCGTCTGGTCGCAACATCCTCCACAGCAATGGACAATGCATATCTTTCCATCATGTTCCCTTTACCTCTTTTAATGCAATATCCACAATTTTGTGCAAAGTATTAAAAATGTGCTTAGTCTTAAAGTTTTGTCTTACGTTCATTTATTCATTAGCTTTTTCATGTTTCAGTGCTCATCAGTTTCATGAGTAAAGGGAACGTTAACAAAACGAAGAGTGCACGATGCGCTGATTAGTAGGTGCCCGCCGCGCGCCGTGAGCCGTCACTTGATACAGTTTGTTAAACAAGTGCTTGCTGTAGGTTCTGTAGCGCGCAACTTCTATAGAAGAATACTTCAATCGGATAAGTGCAGATTCAAAACAGCGACTATTAAGAGCACGAAGTCATCATCATCTCAGCCGAAAGACGTCCACTGCTGGACATAGGCCTCCCCCAAGCATCACCACAGTGACCGGTCCTGTGCGTCTCGCATCCATCGGATTCCAGCGAACATCACCAGGTCGTCTGTCCACATTGTGGGAGGCCTTCCAACGCTGCGTTTTCCGGTACGTGGCCGCCACTCTAGAACCTCTAGACAGTAATATATATATAGTATATAGCACGAAGTAATAATTTTTTTTTTTTTTATTATACATAGGCTCGCGTTTGACCACAATCTCACCTGATGGTAAGCGATGATGTGGCCGACGATGGAGCACGCTTGCCTAGAAGTAACCTATTCACTCTTGACTTGAAGACTCCTAAGTTGTAGCTATCAGGAAACACAAAAATAAATTTGTGTTGAGGAGCTCGTGGCTAGATAATAACAGCCGCACAGATCGATTTTCAAGGTTAAGCAACGCTTGCCTAGGTTGGTCTGTGGATGGGTGACCATCTTAACATAACGAGTTTCCTCCGTGCCTCGGAAAGCATGTTAAGCCGTTGGTCCCGGCTGTCATTTGGAGATCTTTGGCAGTCGTTACGGATAGTCAGAAGCCAGTAAATCTGACTCCAGTCTTTCCATGAAGTACCGTGTTACCCCAGTTAATGGGTTGTGGAGGCCTGGTAGGCAGCCGCTCCTCGTAAGATACTGGTATTCAGCTAAATCCGGCTTGACTGGAAACCGACCCCAATATAGTTGGGAAAAGGCTAGGCAGATGATGATGTGGTAGCCACTTCGTCAAAAGATTGACTGTAGCGCTACGCCCCCCGCTCTTGCGTGTGAAGCTCTTAATTACCATCATCATCATCTCTACGCTGTCTCGTATCAATTAGGGTCGGCGCAAGAGGTTTTTTTAATCGAATCTGTCCAGTCACTAGTCACACTACCACTGCCTTTTCTTTCATATCACTTCTCACACAATTCCATTCACATTTAATTCATGAATCTCCGAGCGGTAGCCGGTGACCGCGCTGTCATTGTCTTACTATTGTGTCTCGTTTTGCGGGTAACTGATTCATAACTCTCTTAGTTACATGCATTTCCTCCTCTTCACATGGCCGTACCTAAACAAAATCGAAGTAACAAAGCATCAAATATCCTTGTATTTCAAGCCAAAGTTCCAAACGTTCGCTGTTAAAACGTAATTCATTAAAAAACACAATTATATTAGTGTTACATTAAGATCGGCTTGTGTCCACGACTTCCACGAAACAGGGTCGGGTTACTACGGGACCACAACGTAGTACCGGAATCTAAGAGACGTCACATGTAACATGGTACATGTATCCACACACACACATGTATGTGTTCGTGTGTGTGACACGCACTCGTCCACCGCTCAATAACAGTTGAAATAACAATTGTGTAATGAGACTGAAATTAGAAGGCATTAGGTTAAACAATATTTAAAGGCTTTTGTGTGTGATTTACAAAACAAATTAACTTTTACTTAATTTACATACAACTTTAATGTAATTCTATTGCAAATATCTCTTTGAAAACTAATTAATGATTCAGCATAATTCTTAAACTTAATGAAAAGTCGAATAATAAATAATTCGCTCGCAATTATATCGAAGACGATTACAATATGTTTCGCGTAACTGATGGACTATTCACTTTTATCTTTAACTAATATTTCTACTTTACCCTTATTTAAATTGCGCACTCAGTTTAATTTATATTACCATAACTAGCTGTTGCCCGCGACTTCGTCCGCGTTAAGTTCGTTAAACTGCACAAAAGTAACCAATAATTCTACACTTGCGAATAATTCCGAAAGCATCCAATTCATTCATTTTACTTTCACATAAAACAGTTTAACTTCATTCCTTTTTTTAGTTGGGAAATAATCGAATGACTTCTCCCGCTCTTAGCTAACGCGTCAGGGCGTGTCAGACTTTTACTGACCAAAACCCACTCCTATGTTCTTTCTTTGCCTTGCGTTCCAGGGCCCCAGGAATGCCTTTCAGAAGCCAACCCATGACCCCAGTAGGCTTGGCGACCCTGATAGTTCTCTATGATCTTGCTGACATCTCAATGAGGCACGCTTGGAACACTACCCGCCGTCGACTCGGTCTCGGTGTAGATATTTGGTTACCGAACGGTCGGACGGTGCCCCATTGCTCGCCGTCCGCAAGTCCACTTCTACGGTGGCTGGAAATCGGGGTCGGGATCTTATTTCCTCAATGCTGGGGCGTGAAGGCCATTTCCTCATCCATGCGACCGCCACCTTGGCTGGATTACTGCTTCTCAGAAGGAGGCAACCGCCTGCCACTCCACCCTGCTCTGGACCAGGGCCCGGCGCGAGAGGTCGCTGCAACCGATGACCCCCACAAAGGGAGGACACGGTGGCGCAAAGACACGGCGGAGCGCCGCCGCGCCGTGTCTTTGTAGAGTCTATCGGCGGCGGCGACCTCTCTGGGCCCTGTTACAGGCCATGGTCTAGAGCGAGGAGGGGTGGTGAGCGGTCGCCTCCTTCTGCGAAGCAGTAATGCTAGCGAAGGAGGCTGCCGACCGCGAGCGCCGCCGCCGAGATCTCGATCCCGATTTCTGACCACCGTAGGCGCGGGCTCGCGGACGGCGAGCAGCACGCCGTCCGGCAGTCTGGTAATAATCTGGACCAAGCCTAGTCGTCAACGGCGTGTTCTGTTTCACGCGCGCCTCAAGGAGATGTCAGCAAACTGTAGGGGCCCGGTAGGGCCAAAGCCTCTGGGGAACACGGAAAATCCGAAAGGTTCTCACCGTGCCCCCCAGATCGAAGGAACGAAGGGGAACGGGGTGGGGTTTAGTCAGTAAGAGTCTGAAACGCCCTCCCGCTTCGCCCAAGAGCGTGAGAAATCAGTCTGATGATTCTCCTTCCAATAAAAGCACCACTAAGTAAGTGTAAATAGCACTTATATAGGCTGAAAAAAAGTGCATAAACTAGTTTTTAGTTGTCAAAATATATGAATGGTCAGCACAAAGCTGATCCTGAAGTCAATAGAAGGTTTAGTATTTGCCTCTTTTTTATTTGAGATAGTTATCCAGCTCTAGGTGGAGCAAGTGGTCTTTTGCGGACTAAATTCCACCATGTTCCCTCAGTTGCTATTTACGTATCAGGGCCACTAACTTTTGCACGCCTCAGTTATTAGGTACTTCGGTATATTCTCTCTTTAAAGAGTAACTATATAGGCGTCATGGCGTTCTCACTTTCTGCATTATGCAAGTACTAACCGAACATGAGTGTTTCGAGAGGTAAATATTTTGGATTCGGCGGGAAGAAAAGGCCAAGTCACCATTCTGCGGAACGCCCGGAAAACACGGCAGACGTTACGGTCGAAGTCTACTCCGCTAGGCGGAGCACCGCCATACTGTTTTGGCGTCAGAATCTGAATCCTAATGCCCTAGTTTGGGTCAATGTATGGGGCAAGACCTCCTCTTGCCCTGCCAATGGAATAAACCTGCTATCGTGAGAAAGACATTCTTAAGCCTCCTATTGTCGTGTAGACATTTCTTAGGTGTCATTAGTCACAAAGCGATTCCCGACGTTTTTAGTTATTGAAATTACTCGTTTATTTAGGCAGATTTTTTACTTGGGGTGATATTTGACTGATGCCTTGATACATCATACGGTGTTTTTTTTTCAGCGGGTACTACTTTCTTTATCGAGAGTTAACTATGCAATTTATGAATTAAGTTAACTCTTGAGTGCGTGCATTTTTACTCAGCAGACTTCACATTATTGATGGTCAAACATGGTCAAACGCAACCTGTGGTGCGATTTTAAACGGGTACAGTTTGCAGAGCTGTAAAAAAACCCACCATGTTCCTTCAGATGCCCTTTGTAAACAATTTCTCAAATCAATTCTACCTACCTATACTATGATAGCACAATTCATAAGAAAGAGACTTCGCAACAGACCGTGCAGCAGGAATCGTAATATTTTAATTTCGCCATAACTTCAAAACCAAACGTCCAATTTTAATCATTCAAAGACCAAATATTATCTACATAAACTGTACTTAGTGATAAAATAATTTATTTTGATAAGGGTTAATAGCATGAGTAAAATAAATGCGTTTAAATGTAGTCCAAAAAAATTCAAGATTTTTAGATTAAAAAAATGGTTGTTGTGCATCACTCGACATAGATAGGTATAGTGTTTCGCGGACTTTTTTGTAGATATTTATAAGATCTACAATTAATTAGAACATTTTATGGTTCTATCTTTTACAGTTAAGGCAGCGTACGCAAAATAAGTAACTTTTCTGGTTGATTTTTTACACCTAAACCTAAATATCTTACGGAACCCTATTTTTTTCAGAATAAAATTTAGCCTATGTTATTCGTGGATAATGTAGCTTTCGAATGGTGACATTATTTTTAAAATCGGTCCAGTAGTTTTTGAGCCTATTCATTACAATCAAACAAACAAAGTTTTCCTCTTTATAATATTAGTATAGATTACAGTCTGAAAATATCATCGACTAGCAGAAATTAATTTATTTTCTTACCAGTATTTGAATAAATATTACAATTTCTATGATAAACTCCCCCAAGCAACTTCCTAGAATACCAAGAGACAAACAAACAAAAACCTTGTGAATTGCTAAACATTGCTAGCAATTCACAAGGTTGCTCAATCTCGTAGCGTCACGACTTTCGTAGCGGCTACGCGGTTACGCCGTAGCAGCCGCTACGCCGTAGACATGCTACGAGTCGCAATCAAGCGCGTTGCGGTCGCTCCGCTCAGCGCCGCGTGACGTCACTACAATCTCGTGACGTTTCCCGCGACATTCCGGGATTGTTCCGACACTACTTCATTATAGTTTAATGAATCCCGCACTGCTTTCGCACAGTTTCTGTTAATTTTGCGGGACTTTACAAATGGTGTGCACCTGGGACTTTCGCTCGCAAATAATAATTTGTACTAAGTTTTAGACCATTTTAAAGTGTTTCAGGTTTTATTATTGCCAAATTTCATAAAACCTAGACTTTAAATCTTACATCTAATAAAAAATATTTTAAATCTCAATATCCCTGATTTCTGTTACCACAATCCTGGCAGATATTTCGCGTATAATGCCAGGCCCCGGCGTGGCGCGCCGCGGTCCCTCGCGCTGTATCGTCTACTATTTGCATCACAATTGCGGGCCTCTCATTTAATTTATTGCTGAAACGCTGAAGCTTCAGGGCTTAAGGGCTGAAACATACGACCAGTGTCGTCCAATCCCGCGGGATTGCTCGGAACTCAACGGCTTTTTGAGATGAACAAACTGCGCTCATCTCGATTACAAGTGCCGACATCCGGCTACTTACTGATGGTGTCCCGAGCGTTTGTTGACAGAAGCGCAGATTTCGAATGTGAAGCTGTGAATTTGATTCCCATAGTTTTTTTATATAACAAACTAGTGCTTAACTTCAATCCCGCCTGATGATAAGCAGTGATGCAACTGTTGGTGGTGAGGCGCACTAGTTTATTAAGAGCCTATTCACTCTAGCCTTGAAGACATCCAAATTATAATCGGACGGTAAGACCGCAGCAGGCAAATTCTTCCAGTCCTTCAAAGTACGCGGTATAAACAACGAGGTGAAACGCCTAGTCCGGACCGTATAGGTCTCAACAACGTAAGGGTGGATACCCGCCGTACGTCGGAATGTCCGATGGTAGAAAGGTGACTTCAAATGTGTGTGTGTGTGTGTTCCCATAGTTTTCAATGTTATTATGATTTTATGATATTGATGTTGTTTTTATACAAAGCGCATTAGTGCCATAAGGACAGCTCTGTAGGATGGACCTTAGGAACAATATTTTCATATTATATGCGTTAATGTTAATCCCGTCAGCTTTGTCTGGATTTATTTTTGAGCGGCTGTCAGCGAGTCGGCGTCCAGTCACGCCGTGCGGTGCTAATCCCGCGCCACCGGCAAGCACGCGTTTAATTATTTTGTATTGTGATACCAAAACGAATGTTAGAAGAAATGATATTGATAGTTAACGGTACCACTGTTCCTGTGGGCTTGGAGCCCTGATCACATCATGAACTGACAGATAGCCACACGAGCATGGAGTGTGGATTGTTACACTCCATGGTCGCGTGACGGTAAGAGGTTTTATTCGATGTTCAAACATTTTTTTTTATTGTTATAATCTAGTGCTTGACTGCGATCCCACCTGATGGTAAGCAGTGATGCAATCGTCGATGGTGAGGCGCACTAGTTACATTTCGATGGTTCTCGATTGTTTCAACTTTGACTCGAATTCGAATCGGTCTGTTATTGTGAGTGACGTGTGGCGCGTTTATTGGTGAGTTGTTCCTCGATAGTTTAGAGTTTCGAGAGAGAGTGACTGATTCGTACAATTAAAACCGTCTATTAAAACGGTCGATTCTGTGACTCGAAACAATCGAAAAACACCTCGATTATTTAGTAGAATGGTGAGTCAATGGTTGGCTAGATGGTTTATTTTATGTTATATAGACTAGAGCTTGATTGCGATCCCAGTTGATGGTAAGCAGTGATGCTTACCGCGATTTGCAGTGGTGCTGGTGATGGTAATGGTTTATTTTACTCCGATTTTATCGACAGTTAAAACATCTCGGAATCGCCCATCGCTGCCGTGGAGCGCCACAGTCTGTGGGCGTCATCCGGAATATACCCGGCACAACCAGGGGGTAGCGGGATAACCCAGTTGTAGATAAATGAAAATAATTCAAGCAAAGGTCTGTCTTTAAGGAAATTCTTAGAACTAGTAGCTTCTGTGGAAAAGCAAAGAAATATATCTTAAGTCACTGGCTTTGTTTCGGGCACTTAAATTAATCACTTTTCCGACAACATCTTAGTTGCTAACTAATAAATTGGAAACTGTTTCTATGTCTAGATTTATTACTCATTCCTGGCATATTCCATAGCGCCACCCCGCTTCCCTTCCCGCAACCCCCCCCCCCCCTCCCGCCAACCTCAGCAGGCTCTTGTCTTACACAACAAACTAGCGATCCATTCCGGCTCCGCACTGTTCATGGTTTGTTTATAACGGTCGACTCTTTGCGTGATCAGAGGGCTGGGCTTGTCTTCACTCCACGAATCAGCCTTGCCATTCTAAGTAGCAACACTGCCACCGTTCTATGCACTTTTCGCATTGACTTCGATGTGGATAATTTGATTGATGTCCTATGAGGTATTTTTCTACACGTTTGTACAGATTACTATTTTCAGTAGCTAGAATATTTATGAGTTAAGATGTTTATGCATAAAGTATAAAAAACTTAACGAAACATCAAGATTTTAGGAGTTCTTCTCCTATTATAAATAGAAGCATTTTCTGACAAAGTTGACAAAGCCCCGCCTGACGTCGTCACCTCTCAAGCGTCAGGTGACATTTAAACCATGATGAGAACTTACGTACACAACGTTACTATATTATAATTTTAGTTTTTATTCAATGATACATACACATTGATATGTGTAAAACAGTAAAGAGAAAAATCTCTTGAGGTATTTTTAAACTATTATTACGATTGAAATTTTTTAACACTAAGGTTGTGTTCTTGAAATTATCGGGCGATTTGTTCTAGTGATGATTGAATGCAAATCCTATAATTTTGAATTGTAACCCCTCAGGCAAAAGGTTTACCAATGATGCATATCAGTGTTTTACGATTTGATATTTTTAAAATAAATCCCTTAAATAATGCTACATTTTTTTTTTTTTTTTTTAATATACCATAAACTAATGCTAATACTTCATAAAAATCTGTTAGAAGAATAATGTCTTCGTCTGATGAGAGCTATAGATTACATATCTTACTATAGCCCGCCTTACTACATGTAGCAGTAACATAACACTACAAAACCAAGACAAATGTTTGACCCCAATAATGTGAAATGTGCCATCTCTGTAGATTACAGCACATCTTACGTCCATGGAGACACTTCCACGACTTTACGACTTTAGGATTAATTGCTCACTCGTAAATACGACATAACTGCGTCCTAGTCGTGCTACGGCGTAGCGGCGCTACGGCGTAGCAGGGCTGCGTCGTAGCCGCGCGGCCATCTTACCGCGCGTCACATGCAAACGAGGCAGTAAACTATTCAGTGATGTGTTTACAGAACATTTTGCTCCGCAAACATAACTCTCGGTACATTGACGCTTAACTGAGGTCACAATGGATCGTTCAATCCAAAGCTCCCATTTGCTTTTCATGCTGTTTGTATTAGATAGTAAATATTTCTATTGGACTAGCAAAGTCATTAATTGGTATCTGTATACGTGGTTCAAATATTTAGTGTGTAAATTCGTATTACAACTCATAGTTTGAAGTAATGACTGTTTTATTAAATGTAGGCCAATGATACGTTACGAAATATTTACTCGACATATTCAACATACAAATTACATGGCCAAAGTAACATAAAGATGAAGACATCAGCGCCGGCCGCTCAGCAGCTACCTCTAGATCCGCGCCATCAAGCAGAGCGGAAGCGGAAGTAAGTCGATTACCTCGCAGCACGCTGCCCCCTCCCCCCCGCACCCCCGACTACCCTTTGTTTCGGGGTTTTTCTCATTAAAACACAAAACCTCAAGCTCGCAATTTTCTTAAAGAGCTTTTTGAGTGACAATTTGCGTGGATATTTTTAATAAAAGGAAAATAGTCTCATTTGGAAAAAAATAAGAATTTATTTAAACAAGAATTAGAAGAATTTGCGTTGGCAGTGAGCAGCCGTCATTTGTTTATAATGGAGCCTGCAAGTGTCACGTAGTGGCCGCTTGCAAAACTTTCGACTCAGAATCTGTTAATGATGTATTATATCCTCATGTTAGTGTACACTGCCCCCGTAACTCACACAGGAGAGAGTCAGATCTCTCTTGCTTAATTACTGATATAAAAGCGCATGTTTAAATTACTACTAACTATCGGATCGGAACATCGGATATATCTGACAAACAGTCTTGCATTTATTACGCTAACGTCACACATTCACGTCCCAATACTCCATTTCGTCAGCTCTTCTATCACCTATGGGGGATTGAAGATCTAAATGAGATGGAATTGTAAGTCGCAAATACACTACCCTGGCGAATAGGACAGGAAAACACTTATTAGACTTATCCGATACAAGCGGTTAAAGCGTAGGCAGTAGAAACAAGGCTAAGTAGTAAGAACTATGAGTTTTTCTTATTTTACTCTTATACAAAGTTATGTTGTTACCGGTAATAATAGATCTAGTGAAATAAACACGTCATTGTCTACTTCTGTTCAAAGGATAATGTTCGCAACTGTTGGCAGACAGGTCGGAGGCACCCCGCGAACACCGGAGGAAAGTACTAACACCTCCCTTGTTAGTATTTTAGCGAACACTCGAAGGATCGATCACACTTTACAGTTGGTGCCCTCAACTTGACTAATTAATTCCGCGAATATATCGCTTTTGTGATATATCTATCACAAAAGCGCTATTTATAACTTTAAAGTGGCAGTGGGTGGCGTATATTGCTCTTAGAACGTATGGTCTGTGGAGCTGAAAGTTTTCTTGAGTGGTGATCGCGCACCGGGAGATACAGCGGAAGGCCTCCCAAGCCAAGGCAAGGTGGGCCGATGACCTGGTGACATTTGCGGGAATGCGATTGATGCGAGACGCACGGGGACGTTCGTTGTGGCGATACTTGGAGGAGGCCTATGTCTAACAATGGAAGTCTTGAAACAATGTCTGAAATGATGATGACAATAATGACTTTTAAGTACTTACCTACCATGTCTGTATATTATGTAGTGTTGACTCGACATTTCCATAAAGACATATTTAAGCAGATGACAGTTCTAGAAGTCCACATTACAGAACCAAATCAAGCCATAATATTAGAATTGCTACAAGTTATAGTGGTTATCAGTATTCTAATTTAAAATACGACACTTTTATGTGTCCACAAATGTTAGTAATACTTGATATCTTTGCCACATGATGGCTGCCCGACCAGACCGTCACAAACCGCGCGAATAAATTGAAAGTGTTCGGACAGATGGCAGATACGCGCGGGCAGACGAGACGAGAGCGAGGCCTATCGGAGCCTTGCTTATCAGCCGTCGAGCCGCGTCCACCGACCACTCGTAGCAATTCACAACTTTTAATCTTTTAAGATTTGTATATGTTTCGGTTCCAAACTGCCCTATTGCATCCACTATGTAGTTTGTTCAAAGTTGAATGAAGCTCTGAAGTAATAGATATGTATAAAACTAAATATTCGCGGGTGCGATCATCGCCTTCCTGACTTGTCCCATGTTGTGGTTGCAAATGCGGGACGGGGGTGTAAAGCACGTGGGCTTGGCGGGTTCGGAGCAGTTGCTAAGTATACGGTCTACGGTTAGTGTCTACTAACCGCTCACTCAATGCAACATTATCTGCGCTTTTGTTAACTTGAGATTGTTCATCTATTACAAAAACACAAAATACATTCAGGCGTCGAAGTACTCCTCCACATCGCTGTCAGCCGGAAATGTGTCCAGAAGACTAGCAGCATTGCCACGTTGAATGGCAATACTAATTCTTTAGGTGATGAACGAGCCAGCCCTCTGGTCACGCAAAATACTCGTATCGATTGAGATGACATTTAAAATAGAAGTTACGAGTATAATGCTTAGTATGAGCCTCTCACGTCGTCGCCACATTTCTCACTAAGCGTAGCTTTTCACAACAAAATGTAAATACAATTTGTTGAGTTCATTATTTTCGTTATTGACCTTTAGAACGAGGACGACTTTATTCTGTACCCTTTGATCTTGGAGATTGTATTTGTGTTTTATTCATTAATCATTTATTTGTGTGACTTTTAGTGATGTACTCATATTAAAATATAAAAGCAAACAAATTGTACCCGTTGGGCTTGTACACTTAATTACATTTTATTTGAAAAATAAGTGTAAATATATTATAAATACTACAGTCGTTATAAAGCACAAATTAACAACAAACAAAGTCGCTTTTGCGTCTGTCTGTTTGTCCGGTAACTCCTGTTAAACTAGGCAACTTCTTTTGATACGGTTTTTACTACTAGAAAGAACAATAAATGTTTGTGTGTTTACGTCGTATAATTTGATCCCGCGTGAAGCTGAGGATGGAGCAATAGCCATAAACAAAAACAATCACAAATAAAGTAAAAAAAACAAAAATACAAACCAAAATAATTAATATTTTCTTCTTTTTATGCACCTGCCGTATTATCGCTCCACCACCGCAGGTAGACTGGTAGAGAATACCTGAGGCATTAAGCCCACCTTTGTACCTTTTGGTTACATGAAGATAAATAAATAATAAATGATCTAAATAAACAAATAATTATTAAAATATACGATTTCAAATAAAGTCAACAGCGTTGTTGTCATAATGTCTATAATGAGACACGCACGCAACAGCTCGTCTGCGTCCATTATCACCAGTTAGCAGATCGACGCGGCGCCCAGTTAGCCTCCACTAATGACGTCACGCATACTTCTCAACCTTTACCGCGGCGCTCTCCGAGGAGCGGGGGCACGAGCGGGGGGAGCGGGGGGGCACGTAATCACTGTCGGCAACTCGGGAATGTCATGCAAATAGTTGGACCTTTATGACGCCAGGAATTACCGGCATGTAAACTAAATGAAAGCGGTGCGGTGTCCGGTGCGGTGCGGCGCGGTGCGGTGCGGGGGGGGGGCTGGGTGCTCCACTCGCAGTAATCCAGTTTGTCATGTGCCACTCAATTTACAAGGCTATCAACGTTCTGCCAAGTCGCAAGTATGCGGGAGGACCAAAGGTTAACTTATAAGATGATCTTAATGTTTCGAGGGTGTAATGTAATATAGCAGCCTTCAGACCCTTGTTCACGGACCGTGTTTTGAAATACAACGACGTGGAAATCAAAAGTCCTTCAATGAAAACAATCTACAAGGAGTGTAATTCCTTGCTGGAGTTTGTGTTTTCTGATGGCTACAACCTGGGAATCTTTGAGTCAAGAGTAAATAGATTAGTTCTAGGTAAGCGCGGTCCATTGTTGACCGCAGCGTCGCTTTCCATCAGATGATATTTGTCAAGCGCAAACCTATCAACAATATTTAAAAAAAATCTCACATCCCCCATCAGTCTACACTGTCATCTCACTCTCCTGTTGCCAGTCTGCTAGAAGAAATTGCTTTAGAAATAAGCACCTTTGTTTATCTGTATTTGCAATTTACGTTGTTAGTGTTTGTGACATAAAAAAATAATTAAAAATGTAAATTTACAAACGGTTTTTTAAATCGAAATCACAGTTATTGAGGTTTAAAAATGTAACCCATCAAGCGAAACTAAATTGTTCATGAAAATCAATCTATGGCGAGAGCTGTTAACAGAATACTGTATGTTCGGCACTACTCCATACTCCATACAGTGTAACAACAACAGCGGGTCAAGTACGCCGGTCACGTGCACTGCACTACAATTGTGAAAAAACAGTCAAATTGATTTATTTCATAGTCCACACGTTACGTTACCATTTACGTTACGGTTTTGTAGGAAACGGTTATCCGTAAAGTTAGATTCCCAGCTGTATTTGGTACCCAAGTCGTCGACGCCGCGCCGCGTAAAGTTCCACGTGCTCTACAAAGATATGTCTGCATAACCAAAGGGACCCAGCGGGGTCGAAACCGCTGTAGTCATGGATTCGCTTCTGAAAGGAAACCCGGGGCTATGGAAAGAAAGGCAAAGAAGGGACATACGAGTGGATTTAAGTCAGTAAGTCTGACACGCCCTCCCAGTCCGATTCCCAAGAACAAAAGTCAATCTGATTATTTCGCAACTAAAAAAAACTGTATGTGGAAAACTGTATGTATGTAGGTATCTTATCTAAACTGTAGGTATCATATTTATCAATCCACATTAATGTTTGGTCAAACTTATAAAAGTACCCAGTTTTGCTCCTTTGAAACTATAGAACATGTAGGTAAGTATAATATGTTAGAAAAATACAAAATCACTACTTTATTAATTTAATTCTTAGGAAACAAACAGTTACACTAAGATACACTTTGAACATATTTGCACCGAGATATTTGTAATACATAACATGATTGAAAAGAGTGTCCATGGAGTTTCTTGCACATTCTTCTCCATAGAGATCTACGCTTTGGAATGTGCAATTAGCATCTGTTATCTGACTGAATGATTTCTTGACATTTCAAAAATGCCCGTAAACGGATTATTTGAAATTAAATGCTTTGAATCTTTTAATCTCCGCGACGGGGGAACGGCTTGTCTTTCATGAAAGCGGATATCTATGGTTAAGTGGAGGTGTTCCTGGGGCAAGTTCAAGGAAATTCTCAGTACTCGTGTGCTCTTAGGGAGCGTAGTTATTGTATACCTATCTACCTCACTGACATTTGAACTAGATAGTCGACCGATACAAGATCCATCCGTCCGAATGTTGCCTGTATATCTCCAAACAAGGCGCCAGATAAACTTGAAATAAAATACACTGACCTTTTCCTAATATCTTTATAGAGGAAGTTAGGAAAAACAAACAATGAACTATTTTTCATTACTAGAAAATGTAAAGGATCGCGATAGATGTCGATTTAAGACAGCTTTTTGAGTTTATTACCGTTTTTGAAAATTAGAATGTAGCTAAATATAGAAAGGTTAATGACCGTTATTTTTATGTGGCAACTCCTTTAGCTATATATTTGTAACACACTTTTAGTCACGGTTAAATCAATAAGTTCAAACTGGGAGGTGCTGGAATTTAATCTAATCGTGATTGTGATCTTCTTCGGCACGAACATCTCAGAAGACTTGTCAAAGCTAGGCTATAAACAAACTCGTCCGTGATTCGTATATAAAAAAACAGGGCAAGTGCGAGTCGGACTCGCGCACTGAGGGTTCCGTACCAACTGACCTATGAAAACAGTTCATTCTCGAATCGAGTCTTGAAGACTTTTCCTTTTTTTTTCTGGTGACGTGACTAAAAATTTACAGTTTTCAGACTTTTCCCTATGTTAGTGCTATAATACCTAGCTTCGTGCCAAATTTCAAGATTCTAGGTCGACTGGAAGTACCCTTTAGGTTTTGATTCCCTTGCGAGTACTTGCGAGTTTCAAAATATGCAGCTTAAATTGCTGTTTCTTTTGATTGCGTTGACATAGAAGTTTGATTTTGTTACAGCTTAAAGGTATTATGACCTGAGTATTTGGTATGAATTTCAATTTAATACCTCTACGCGTTTATGAGGAAATGGGTAGTAAGTTTAAAATTATTAAAAAAATATATATTATGTGATGTAACTAAAAATTTATGGTTTTCGTAATTTTTCCTTTATCTATGCTATAAGACGTTGCTTCGTACCAAATTTCAAGATTCTGAGTTCACGGGAAGCACCCTGTAGGTTTTGATTCCCTTGCAAGTGTCGAACATTTGCGGCATAAACGGCTGTATCTTTTGATTGCGTTGGCTTAGAAGTTTGATTTTATCACAGCTTCAAGGGACAATAGACCTGAATAATTGATATAAATTTCAGCTTCATACCTCCACGCGTTCCTGAGAAAAAGGGTCTTGACAGACGGACGGACAGACGGACAACAAAGTGATCCTATAAGGGTTCCGTTTTTTCCTTTTGAGGTACGGAACCCTAAAAATAGTATTTATATTCACAGTAAGTTTATTTTTTACCAACACTACACTTACTATATTTATATTTCATTCTTGAGCCCTGTCACGTAGCGCGGGAGACCTACACATATCCGACAAACTTTCGATCCTGTCTATACCTGTCACTTGTAATGTCCTGTCAAACGTGTCACTTTATGACAAAGGTCATGTCACGTGACAGTTTTAGAAAAGTTACGACTTGTCACACCTTTTACAGTTTGTGAAATACTTATTTAGTTAGAAAATAAATGTTACATTTCTAAATAAAAAGACCATGAATATTTTTTTATGGTTTTATACGTTTATTACAATAACAGTTTATTTATTTAGGAATAACTAACAGTTATCTAATGTGTAACCGTTATTCCTAAATAAATAAAAAAAATGTTCATATTTGATAGGTGCAATGTTCATTGTACAAACTGTAGCGAGCTATCAGCCACGCGCGCAACACAGCCGGCCATTCTTTGTTATTTACATACATTTTACTATAAACAAATACGCATCGCGAACATACAATACAACTCTAACATAACGGCTGCGATTGCTCCATATTGACTTAGGCTTATGCACAACCTACTAGTATTTCATGTTTTTCCGTATGAAATAAAGATTGTTTCATAAAACGTCAAACCACCATTAAAATAATCGTTTGAGATTATAACAATAATATTCTACAACTTTCATACCACGCTATCTAGTCCCAGACTAAGCAGAGCTTGTGCTATGAGTACTAAACGACTATTTATTAGTCGTTTAGTACATCATCATCATCTACCTAGCCTTTTCCCAACTATATTGGGGTAGGCTTCCAGTCAAGCCGGATTTAGCTGAATACCAGAATTTTACGAGGAGCGGCTGCCTGCCAGACCTCTATAACCCATTAACTTGGGTAACACTGGCAAGACTGGAGTCAGATTTACTGGTTTCTGACTATCCGTAACGACTGCCAAAGATCTACAAATGACAGCTGGGACCTACGGCTTAACATGCTTTCCGAGGCACGTAGGAAACTCGATATGTTAAGATGGTCACCCATCCACAGACCAACCTTTGCTAGCGTTGCTTAACCATGAAGATCGACCCATGCGGCTATTATTATCTAGCCACGAGCTCCTCACTAATAAACATACCTACTTATATTTTTCTAAATCATATTATCGATCATAATTATTATAGATAAATTACACCCAAACACAGTAAAAATGATCATGCTCATCGAACAAACTTTTGTCTTGGATGGGAATCGAGTCCACCAACTCAAGCGAGTACATAGCAGTCACGGTCATTAACCACTAGACCAACAGGCCAGTCGAATCGATTACAACAGAACGACATCTTGGTGAACAAGTCAAGCACAATGTTTCACTCGTCCGGATTACCACTTTATATTTTACCTTTATAACATTGTCAAGTGAAAGACAGCAGCGTCACAAACATAGTTTAGCACGCAGCAAACGTGGAAGAGTATACACACAGTGCTTTATCAAGTGGCGTCGTCTCCGGCGTGAATAACAAGCGGCGGGGAGTAAATACGGGACACACGTACATCGTACACGCGAGCTGTGCACGTTAGTATTCAGAGCCGCGTGCTCAACGTGCGCGCTCACCGCGACGCGCCCGCGGCTCAGGACTTATTGTGTTATGTCCAGCTATAAAGTGTTGCCTCAAGCTTTTATTGCTTCTTTGCTGCATAGCTGAAGAGCGTCTTTATATTCACGCTGAATGTATGAAATGCAGCGCGACTTTTTCTCTCGGACTTTTAGACCCATACAAAGATGGAGTTGGAAAAACTTACAAACGTGAATCGTCAGAGCCGTATAAAGAATTCGATTGCAAGTCTATAAATAGAACTGCCCGGTAAGATCCACAGTTCAATCATGACATCAGTATGACGGACACTATAGCATGCAAGTCGATTTGTTCTTTTAGTTCTTTTAGGGTTCTTCTCCAATAGAAACGACCAATTTGGAACCGTGCACTAGTTTTTGACGTTTTATAAGTGCCCGTGTAGGCCTATGTATAATAAAATCATTTTGAATTTTTTTTTGTCGTTTTTGGCTGTACTTTTTATTTCGAGTCTGTAGATAAAACAAGTTTTTTTAACATACTTATACAAACCTGACATAACGCCCGTCCCGCCAACGCCGAATAATACACAAGTTTGCAATCTAAGCACAGGGCTACTCCGAAATTGTATATGAAAAACCCAATAACACATCAAACCTAAGACCACACGCTCAAAAGTAGCGCTAGCCGCCACTAGACCAGTCCAGGTTCTTTACCTAAAACATGTTTAATGACACTTTCAGTTGTCTCTCTGTGAGTGTATCTACTCTTTGTTTCCACCGGCGACAACCGCGAGCTGTCACTCTTTGAGGACGAATGAATTTGAATAAATCTGACCGCCTTTCTGACACAAAATTAAAATATTTAATTTAAATCAGAATTCGCGAAAAAAGTCTACTGTTCAGTTAATTTATGTTCGTCTACTAACCGGTCAACATTACTGAATTGCTATTTTATTTCGTAATTTCACGTTTGTTCCCGTATTAAAAAGTGTTTGTTGTCAAGAGTACAATCACGTGTTTAAGCATTGGTCACTAATTACCAGGCACCCTGTATACCTATAATTGATATCTTCGCTAAATTCTAACACCACGTAACTCAAAATCGGGAACTTTTCAGGATAGTAAATAAACTGTTTAGCAACACGTAACACGGTTTTGAGAAAAACTGAGTTACTCACTGTTGGTGCGGGAGAAAAACCGAGTTACGCGGTTTTGCTGTAGCTTTTTTGTTAAACACTGACGTACGTATTGTTTCTTTTCACATTCTTTTAAATATTTTGTTTTAATACCTTCTTATATTTGGTTGGTTCTGAAATCTTTAAGTAAAGAACGATGTTCTGTTTTTTTTTAGTTTCATGCTCATGACTTTTTACTTATTTTTATTTATTATTTTTTACTTTTTAATTATTTATTAAGTGGATCACATGGAACCATATGAATGATTGTGACTTAATTTTTTATGAGTTCTTCAAAAGTGGTTTCATAATCGAAGTGACTTACTACAGATGTTACATAAACATCTTTGACACTCACTGGTGTCCGGACGAGGTCCGAGCTTTCGTTCGTGTACAACACGGGTCGTCGCCGCATCTGTCCGGCCCGGACACCGCCGCTCAGCAGCGGTTACTCGCCCAACACAACCTTTTGATAGATCCGACATAAGTCTAGCTCAATTTGTAGCTACTTCGTAACACAGGATAAGAGACTGGGCTGATTATAACTTTGAAACAACATGCTAATAGATCAGTTCGCGTTTCTGATGGGACTATTGAGTAGTAAAGAATAATTTGAAGGTATTCCTACTTGTATCCCTTTTCCTTGCCTCATACTCCTCAATACTGAGGGTCGTGACCTCCCGCTTCATTCAGTTTGTACGATATTCCTCCATCTGTTTCTGTCTCTGGCGATGTGAAGCGCATTGTATACCGTAGAGTCAAGAGCGGTGCGGATCTGGTCAGCCCGACATAATGTACTTGCATAACACTGTTTTTTTTACCAAATACAAACAAATACCTAAATTGTAATACTTCTTTCTTTATGAGATGTATTGAGTTTAATGTAACAACCGCCCACACCCAACACGTGGCCTCATCCATCATCCAAACTTCCAAACTAATATTATAAATGCGAAAGTAACTCTGTCTGTCTGTCTGTCTGTCTTTGCTTCACGCCTAAACTACTGAACCGATTTGTGTGAAATTTGGTACAGACATAGTTTGGAACTTGAGAATGGACATAGGATAGTTTTTATTACAAAAAATATAATAAAAATTAAAATAAAAAATAAAATTTATTCCGGACATACAGCGCCATCTATTGGTCAAGAGTCGGCATCAATTCAGTACTGAAAATTCATCGGAAAAATGTAAATAAATAGTAAAAAGGTATGAAAATATAATATAATACAACTTTTAGTACAAAGAAAATGCTCTAACGGAGTATAGATAATTCTATAAGTACTATATGTCGAGTTGGTGATCGCGCAATGGTGTCGATCGTTACACGAGTTCGGTTCATGCTATTGTTTTAATTCATCGGAAAAAAGTAACTAAACAGTAAAAAGGTATGAAAAAAATAATATCAATACACTAAAACTTTTAGTACAAAGAAAATGCCCGAACGGAGTATAGATAAACTCCACTCAGTTCTGAAATTGCCACTAAATTTAGCTCATGAGGAAATGCCAGTTAGTAACATAAGTAAAATCCTAGGAACACCAAGATCAATGATAGACGCCCTGAACAAGCCCAAGAAGATAGTTTGCTTCTGGAAGGAGGTGGGCTGGTTGGAGTGAAGGCCGGACGGCCCACGCACAATGGTCCAACGGGACTAAGTGCGGAAACCGGAAAGCAAGATAAGATAAGATAACATAAGTAAAAGTAATGAGCGTGGAAGAATGTTGCAAAAATGTAAACTGCTGGTTTGGGATGAATGTACGATGTTCCATAAAAGAGCAATCGAAGCACTTCATCGCACGATGAAAGACATTAAAAACAATCAAGGTATTATGGGAGGAATGGTGGTTCTATTGACGGTGACTTCCGGCAGACCCTGCCGGTTATAGCAAGGGGCACACCGGCAGATGAAATCAATGCCTGTTTAAAAGCATCTGTGCTATGGACACATGTGAAAAAGGTTTCACTGTCGACGAATATGCGAGTATTACTCCATAATGATTGTCAAACTGGGCAGTATGCTGCTGCTCTTCTGAAGATCGGCGAGGATCGTATGCCTACCGACTCCGAGAGTATGATCACGCTGAGCAGCGAATTATGCCAATTTGTGGATAGCACATACAATTTAAAAAATAGTGTCTATCCGGATTTACGCGCTAATATCGAAAATCGGGAATGGTTATGCGAAAGGACGATATTGGCGCCAACAAATGAAATAGTAGGCCGGATAAATGACCAAATTATGTCTGATGTATCATCGTGTATCTATCAGTAGATAACGTCGTGGATACCGAGCAAGTGACATCTTACCCAACAGTTTCTCAACTCCTTAGAGTTATCAGGAGTGCCTTCTCACAAGTTGAGGCTGAAAGTTGGGGTTCCTGTGATGCTTATGAGAAATCTAGATCCACCAAGGCTATGTAACGGCACACGGTTACAAGTAACCTATTTAGGACGGAATGTCATTAAAGCCGTTATTATGACTGGAATGAAAAAAGGCGAAACTGTAATTATTCCCCGCATTCCCATCATTCCAACTGATTTGCCATTCCAATTCAAAAGAGTTCATTTCCGCTGAAAACTGCGTTTGCAATGACCATAAATATGGCCCAAGGGCAAACGCTTAAAGTTGCGGGGGTACATCTTGAAAAAGACTGTTTCTCCCATGGACAACTCTACGTTGCGTGCTCAAGAGTGTCACAACCACAAGACCTACATATTTTTGCAAAGGCAGAGCTCATTATGTTGATTTTTGTAGAGTTCCCTAGAATATCTTCTACATTTCATTTTTGAAGAGATCCCGCGAGATCGGGAACTATGGGGGTAAAACCAAAAATCTGCCTGAAGTCACTATTCCACGCGAACGAAGTCGCGGGCAAAAGCTAGTCCTACATAAAATCAGAACAAAATAAACATTCATCTCTGTAGAGCAAGAGATGTACATCCTGTAACTCTATCCTATGAGTTACAGGATATAGAGCAAGCTGATTTTATGTAGAATGCCTGCCTCCGCTGAGTTCTGCGTATTCTCGACGAGAGTATCCCACTAATATGCACCGAGTGCTCTTCAAACATGAGGTGTTCTAGTCGTTCAGGAAACTTTGTAACCCCTATATTTTTGTACTGTTGGATGTTCACGTCCCGACTTTGAGCCGAGCGCTCAAAATACGACGCGCCACAGAGTATTGGGTTTCGCCTTTATTAAGGCATGCGTTTAAATGTCAACCAGAGTTAGTAAAACTGGGCATTGGTATATCATGAGAAACGTCTGCTTACTGCACACACATTTCAAAGGTATAGAGAGTATGTCGCAGTCACAAGCACGTTTGTATCGATGTTGATCAGATACTGAATCCTATAAATGTTGTATATTCGTAAAATCTCAGTATTTGAGTGTGATAAAGGCTCTTAATAAACCAGTGAGCCTCACTATCAACGATTGCATCACTGCTTACCATCAGGAGGGATCGCAGTCAAGAAATATTTAATAATAAAAAAGTTAAACTAAACTAAGTAATTTCATAAGGCACCTAATTTACATAGGTGTTTCTATTTCACTAGCGACTCTCTCTAAATACTGTTTGGCTGCTGTACTTAGTAATGGCCAAACATATTTTCAAACCTTATACAAAACATTTATAACCGTCTAACCCAATAACTGAATGCCTAAATTGTGCCATACTGACTTGTCCGATGGTGGTTTTACAAATTAACATAATGAACCCTGTAACGATTTCCTTTCTGTCCACTTGTACAACGACGCGACCCCTTGAATATTTAATGTCGATCGTGATTCCATCGATTAAGATAACATTCGTTCATTCATTTAAACCTCACTCTACAAGTCTACACAAAAGATTACCTTCAATCGCTATTTGTTGCTTCTTTTAACAGATTATCCACTTTTTTATTATGCATAGGCTGGCGTTTGATCACTATTTCACCTGATGGTAAGCGATGATTTCGCCGACGATGGAGCAACCTTGCCTAGAAGTAACCTATTCATTCTTGACTTAAAAACCCCTAAATTGTAGGTTGTAACATGAAATCCAGCAGGGAATTCCACTCTTTAGCTGTGCGAACAATAAACGTGCCCCCAATAGGCTTTGTGCGTATGGGAACAAATGGCGTATATTACAATGATACGTATTCTATCGTATACACTTATTGAGCACGCGGTGTCAAACTTCAGCATGTGATACTGAGACAAGTGCAGAAATCTTAAACAAGATTTCTTTCAGTGCGTCACTTTACGCACTCAGTCCTTTCGTAAAAGGTCAAGTTACTCTCTTGTTTACAGTCGCCCACTCTCGCCTTTACGTTTATTTTCGAGCGCGACTTTAAAGCCCTTGACATTGCCGCGTGTCATCAATTTAGTCCGACTATGTTGAGCGCCCTAAAAATACGGTCCATCGTAAAGGTGACCGTACTTCAGTCACAAGCTTACAGTGACCTACGGCTTGCACTTTACAGGATCGAAACGAGGCCTAAGCTACAGCCATACAGGTTGCCAAAATTGCAAGAGCATCGACATGAAAAGAGAAAGACGTGACCGACGGTTGCCCACGCCCAACATTTCTAAAATAAACTTGTCCACCCCTGACGTTAGAAAATAAATGGATTGAAGGTTGTATCTGACGGAGTATTGTTTATTCATTAAAGCTGAGGAATTAATTAGCGGCGGGGAGCCTCTGTCGGCATCTGAGGAGCGCCGGGAATGCGTCGATGTTAGGAATTTTATCTTGAGTCGGAGTCGACGCCCGCCGAGAAATGGCGACGAAGCTATTGCAGCGGCATGTCACTTCAGCGTTATGAAAACAACATAATAGTTGAATAATTCTAATACCTTAACATATCAAGCTGTATACGTTAACAGAATTTGTATTGTTTCTGCTATATTATAAATAGGTAAATGTCATTTAGTTACATGACGCCGACGGCACGGGTGGCGCATTGTCTGGCGCGCTACGTATCGCGAGTTCGATTCTCGAACGGAGCAAATATTGGTATGACCTACAGATAGATCTTCCAAGTCTAGGCGTCTCGTGTATGTGAGTTTACACGTTTGTGAACGTACTCCCGATACAGAAGTTATTTCTAGTACGGAGCAAAGTTTAAAAAAAACATATCTAACTAAAACTCGATTAACTTTCTAGTAACCAATTGTTACTATCCCAGAACGAGAGTGCATCTGGCTTACCCTATCAGATATCAAAGACCTTAGCACTTCTGCTTTTCCATATACCTGGCTTGGAGACTACCCCAGGTTGGTCCAGTCACCTACACACGCACGTTGAGCATTGCTTACTTGCACAACCTGAGAGTCTCGTGGCATCTAATAACTGTAACGAGTTCCAAACTCATCAGACTGCAGCTGATTGTATCACACGTGTAACTCGTAAGTTACGTATTCAGGTGCGAATGCTAATCTATTCGCGTATGAATATCATATTAATTCTCTCGTCTGCTCAGCTGTCGTTCGTCAATGTCGTTGCTGGGTCAGGGGGCGCGTCTTATTGCTCCGAGCAGCATTTACTACTATCTCTGAATAGAGCATTTAAATTGAATACGTGGAACATGTAATTTTGATACTTAGGTAGAAGATACGCCTATGTATCATAATATCTCGGTGATGTGTGCCGCGGGCGCTTCGTAAGAACCAACGACATTGAACAAGGTTAAATAAAGAAAACAGCCAGAACAAATCACAAGATAATAAACACAGTCTTATTTAAAGAATACATGATGATATACATTGAGACATGTAAATAACTTTCACGAAATTAAACAAAAAGCAAGCACTAAGAAATATTTAGCTCTTGCAACTATGAGCAGAGCAGAGGTGGCTTAGTGGTAACTACCCCGACTTATTGTAGGTAGCGGGTTCAAAACAAGCTAGGCGTATTACTTTGTATAATTTATTTCATACCCGCTGCTCTCTAAACATCATGAGTAAACCGGATAGTCCTAGAACTAAAAATTTGAAGACATGTGACATCCACCAATCCGCACTGAGCCCGCGTTTTGGATTACGACCCTCTTCTATAGAGGAGGCCTGAGTCCCAAAAATGAATACGTTAGAAAGGCCGGTAATGCTAATGCTAAAATGCAACTATGTCTATCTTCCGACGTGCCTACATGAACATACAAAAAAGTTGAATATTAGTATTCTTATCTATAAATTCTTCTCAAAACAGTCGTAGGTATTATCTGGACTATTTTTGTCATAGCATTGTTCCAGCTGACGGACGTTACAATGGTCAGAATATGGCAGTCCTAAATATCACTAATTTTCCATTGGTTCTAACGTCACTCTAAGATCCTATGTTTTTGTTTTACTAACGTAGCGTAACTTTGTGATCTTATTATATACTCCCTTTTTTACCTATTACTCACATATTACATAACATTACGGACGCTCGTACTTTGTTGACAATCAAGCTATGTAATATCAACGATACTAATGTGTCTAGCCAATGTCTAATCTAGCCGTAGACGCATAAAAACCGACTCAATCGTGACGTCACGCCACTATTCAGCTTTCATTTCAAAAATAAACTTATGTATAAAAAGAATTCCTTTGTACCTATAACGTCACAAGAACAAAAACTCGAGTGGAAGATTATTTGCTAGAAATACTTGTACCCTCTGATAGAGACAGACTCGGCTAGATTACTTTATCTTTGTAGTTTGATATGACCAAGGACAGGACTCAAACTTAGTAATTTAATCAGGCTTTTTTGTAGCCATGTTTTGTTTTTGTTTTCAGAACTGTCTAGAAATATTCGGCTCCGATCCGTATCTTCACTTTGTGATACCAAAATGAAGAAATAATTTATTTTTTGATTGCACACCCAAAAACACAACTGTCTGATGCCTACCAAGTTGTCATTAAGTTAAAGTTGAGTTAATTTTCAAGGAATCGTCGTTTAATAAGCGCGGCAGGCTCCGCGAGCTCGTGACGTCATCAGCAGCACTCCAGCCGCTCTCGGCGCGAGATAAGCCGGTTTACTAAAACACGCTAATAAGAAAAAAGGCGCGCATAATCAGACGCTCTCAATGTTCTAGGAATTTCAACGGGTAAATTAAGTAAAAAAACGTGGAGTTTTAACGCAGCCGAGATAATTAAAGAGCTGAAACCGGGAGCTCTACATGCCAACAGTAAATAAAAGGAATGAGTAATAAAGAGCCGTTCGCAATTTTCATAGAGACGGCTGATTTGCATGCCAATGGACGCCGCGCCTAAAACAACCGCCGACGAATATTAATGCCAAAAAATACTTCAAACGGGCCCCTGGCCCCCTGGCCCGGGCCCCGCGGGCCCCTGGCTCCACGTGGCCCCTTTGAGCTCACATTCAATAACGCCTTGCTGAGTGATCGGGCTCGGTTTCCCGACGCGGCGTGATAAATGCCGCCACATTGCCGAGAGACTTTTGTTAGCTTTGATGAATGTTTATAAATATAAGTGTAGCGTATAGACGTGCCGACACTTCTGAAGGAAATCGCAACAATCACAACGCCACTTTAAATTGAATTTCTTGAGTGATCTCCGGCTTTGTATTGCGTAAAGTTTCGAGATAAGTGAGCAATAACTGCTTCCTCTCGCTGAGCTGTTTATGTATTCAAGTATTTTTGTAGAATAATGATTTCGATTTATAATATTACCTCTACAGAAGGCTTATTCTCAAGGTTTTAGCGATTGAAGACCAATACAATTCTATGATTGCACCAGGCTGTCCTACCATTTATATACGGTGGCCACATTGACTGTCCTGAATGTGGTGCTAATTTAGCATTACGCATGAACTACGGATTACGTTAGTAAGTGTACCTTTTGCATTGACCAATTATATGAAGAATGTTTTCTCAATAAGGAGTGCTCTTGAGTTAAATAGACTTTGTAGGGACCGTAATATCAACTTGTTCTGCACCGGTGTGACCATCGACCTTACGACCGCAAATGGTACAATTTTAATCGTAACTAACTGCTCTCAATACTAACTGATTGACTTGTGTGTAGGTTTTTATCGATATTTTTTTTTATTAACAATTTTTCATACTATGTTGACTGACGTGGTCAACATTTTTACTTTTAGTGTGAATAGCGCTTAGGCTTATAAGGTGTCATATGAACTGCCGAACTTAGTCTTCTTTAAAGAATTGACACAACTGTCGACTAACTGCGTGTTTTTGTTTGTCCGTTAGGTGTCGTGGATCCGGCACCGCGACCTGCACATCCTGACGGTGGGCGGCTACACGTACACGTCGGACCAGCGCTTCCAGGCCACGCACTCGCCGCAGACCGACGACTGGACGCTGCACATCAAGTGGGCGCAGCAGCGCGACGCCGGCGTCTACGAGTGCCAGGTCTCCACGCAGCCCGTGCGCTCCTTCTTCGTCACGCTGCATGTTGTGGGTGAGTCACTACTGCAGCTGTCACGCAGCCCGTGCGCTCCTTCTTCGTCACGCTGCATGTTGTGGGTGAGTCACTACTGCAGCTGTCACGCAGCCCGTGCGCTCCTTCTTCGTCACGCTGCATGTTGTGGGTGAGTCACTACTGCAGCTGTCACGCAGCCCGTGCGCTCCTTCTTCGTCACGCTGCATGTTGTGGGTGAGTCACTACTGCAGCTGTCACGCAGCCCGTGCGCTCCTTCTTCGTCACGCTGCATGTTGTGGGTGAGTCACTACTGCAGCTGTCACGCAGCCCGTGCGCTCCTTCTTCGTCACGCTGCATGTTGTGGGTGAGTCACTACTGCAGCTGTCACGCAGCCCGTGCGCTCCTTCTTCGTCACGCTGCATGTTGTGGGTGAGTCACTACTCTGCTTTAGATATGAGCTGGCTGGATAGCGACGTGTGACGGTTTCCAGAACCTATCACGAACCGGACTGACGCCTTAATGAAACGGTACGGTAAATAGATGATGCTCTTTGAAGATCTGTATTAGATCGTAAAGGTAAAGACCGAAACATAAACTGGCACCGGAATATATTCCGGCCACACTTCGGCGACGCGCTCCACTATCCGAGATTTACACAAATTATGATAGGTCTGGCCGGCACAGCATCCCGGCGCATCTCGGGCTCCGTCGTGAATGCTTTATCGTCGTCTTGTGTAACGTCGGATCTGTCGGATTAGTCGCGCGGACACTGTTGGCGTTGCGTTCTCTGCGGGGGTGTGTGGGGGTAGGCGGGGGAGGGACGGGGGGGGGAGGGGCGCGAACAATTTGAACAAACGCCGGCGACTCGAAAATGCGATGCGAAATCGGCACCGAGCCATTGTCACGGAACATTTTAACATATTTATTGGAGCGAATGGGCGTGCTTTGAATTAATCGGGTAGCTCGCGCGCCCAAAACACCAATTTGTTGTAAATCCGGAGATAAAAGCGGGATGCTGTATGGCCGCCCGTCCGCGGCGAACTAAGCTAAACATTCATTACTCACTAAATACAAACGTTAATGTATTCAATCCCGGAAAACCAATACTCCTTCATTTTCCTCTTTGTGTGCCTAAAACTCGTTTCGTGTAATGTTTTCAAGATTCTAGGAAATGAGTCTGGAATTGGATTTCTATGAAACCAACAAAAGTTTTCCGAACATTTGCTAAAGGAAAGGGCTGTTTGTGTGGCTGCGATATCTGCCCTACTTATCAGCGTGTATGGCTCGGTATCGCGTCCGTGGCGCCGGGGCACTGTCCCGCTCACTGTGGCACGTCAGCGCCGCGCTCCCTGCATGACAAGTGGCCTCACATCGCAGCTTCCTGACCTTTTCAATGTAATGTGTGTGGCACCCCGGGGGGGGGGGCGCTCACCTACCATGGTGCTTTTGCCACAGTACAAGAACACTTACAAAATCTTTTTGTTAGTAAAATTGATCCATTCTCAAGCCACTTTCTAGATTGATTGAAAGAACTTAGCTAAATATATCTTGTGAAAAATCGAAGTATTTTCACAGCAACTAGAACAAAGGAATTATGGAATTACCGAAATGGCAATCCTGGCTTGAGATCCTCAACCTCATAGGTCAACGATTTAATCTATATACACTTAATATTTAAAGTGCAAACGTTACAGCGCATATCGAAGTAACGCGCTGTTCCTAAAACTGTAAAGAACCGAATATTTTAAACTAACAAACAAAAAGGCGAGCACGCGGTATGATCCCTTTCAAGTGAGCGCGTCTCTCGGTTACTTGGTCCAGCGGCTGGCGGCAGTCACTGGCGCGGCAGCTGCCCTCGCGCTCCACTAGCCACTGGCGCTGGACGCTCGCCAACTCCACTAGCCCACTAGCACGCCGGCCTGAGCCACACTAACTGATCTCCCACTGATATTGTTTACGACGTTTATCCCTCAAACAGAACCGTTCAACTTTCCCTGAACGTTAATTAAAGCTCACTCCGACGTAACAGGAGTATTTATCTTTAACTTTGAAGTAAGCTCCGAATCTTGTAATGTTTAATGAAATCGAGAAGTTGCGCCAAGTCAATCAGCGTACAATAACAACACGTTATAATTGACGGCTCGGCAACAAACACAGTTATCGTGACGCAGAGCTAGGTGGGGACGCGTGTTTGATCTCTAAATCAATACAGATAACTAAAATTAATGTAAGGCAAAATACATAGTGAAATCAGTCGGTAATAACAAAGTGTTCGCTTGGGAGTTAACTCATCGGGAGTGAGTTGCCGAGAGATGAGTGTAGTGTGCTTTGACGAGGTACTGACGAGTGTTGTTGTTCGGCAGATTGCGACGAGATCTACCAGCGGATGTTCTCTGACGCAGGTGCGTAGCGCGTGTGTGGCGCGAGGCGGCGCGCGCTAACCCGCATGCCTTGTTGTGTCTTCATTAGCGCTGGGAAAACAACGCGAGCTGTTTACCAGCTGATTCATTCCTGCAGGCTGCCTTACTCCACAGTAATGACGCGCATTTGTCGCCATCTTGTGGGCCGTAATGCTCACAAACATAATATCAAAAGTTTCCTCGGCAATCTTGTAAATGGGCCATCATTAGCTTGACTTTACTAAATAATTAACATTGTAGAGCCTCCCTTGTGCCTGAATATTCAGTAAAGTTCACGATTAATCCTTCGAGACTCGCTTCTCCAATATTTTATAACGAAATATCGTTTTGTAAGGTTGAACAGCCGGGTTCAATGGCGCGCTCAAATATAAATGTTTTTCCGAAGCTAAGTCTCGCTGTGACAGGGCGCTCTAATTAATGTTTAATATTAAGCTTCTTCTTACTCGGCTGAGTGTATCTGTGTCTACATGTATCGGAGGCGATACTTGTGGTTGTGACTAACTCGCTGATGTTTTGTGTGTTGTGATACTAACAGTTTCTGTGGGTACTGTTCTAACATGTTAGGTGCGTGTCTTTCACTTTTGTGTTATTTTGACGAGTGTTGGTGTTAAGTAACTAACTACTAACCATAACCACAATATAGGTACCAGGATGATACTGTACTGTTTCAAATGATGTCTGTTTACAATAAACCCAACAACTGGCATAACACTAATTCTCTTTCGCGAACACTACCTTTTACTGTGAAGAGCTATGTCACATACTAACTACGCGTTTTGTGGCGAAAATTACAGCTGTTAGGTAATCACATTAACGAAAACAGCTCAATCACAATGTAACTCCTCCGTGTATCTACTCTCATCAGCAGACGCAGACTTGCTGTGACATGCGACATCACCGATCTGAAACCGTTCATTAATACCAATCGTGTTAATTAAATGCCATCCATTTCGATATGAAGGGGCCCCGGGCCCCGGGCGCAGGGGCCACACGATATTACGAGCACTTTTCCGCGTCCAATATGGCGGCGTTAAGATCAGCGCAATAATACGCAATTTATTTCCCGTCGGCGTCGAGTGCGATCGCCGCGACAACGAATTTATCGAGAGTGCTCCAGGAGCGCTGCACAGGTACCTACGACCTCACCACACCGCCGGGTTGGCACACTGTACCGACGTGCGACGTACGTGGCATCACCAACTGATACTTTTGTGTCCCAGCACAGCTAGGTACGTGACTAATTATTTTTTGGTATAATTTGTCAATTAGAAAAATTCTAATTGACAATCAGATTCTCTTCCATTTCCACATATTCTAGTCAGATGAAGAAGCTGTCAATATCCTTGCGAGAGAGATCTCTTAGCATTCGGTACTCATTTTACTTATGATTTATGGCGCGACCAGCTCATTTCCTGCCACACTGCTTGACTACCGTTCATCATGGAAGAATGAAGCCGTGTGACAATTCGGGCATCAATTTAATTGCTGTTCAAATATAAGATGCCTTTCTACATAGGCTACTAGAACGAGCATGTCTCTCTAGGTTTACAACCGTGATCAGACTAGTCATATTGTAATTGGTCTGTCTCGCAGAGATAAGCTGTGCTGTAACAAGTTCAGTCAACATCAATAACAGCCCCGCATCTCCGACAATCGCACAAACACATAACTCTAGCGAGTGACTGGATCGCGGGGGAAATTCATATTTTTCTTCAACTTTATTCTTGGCTCGCCCATACAAAAGTTCCATGGAATTAATCAATTCAAAATGGTAATAAACTTCAAAGGTTGGCGCGCGGCGGCGGCGGGCGGCGCGGCGAGGCGCACTTATATTTTTTATTCGCGCAACTTTACAACGACGTAACGAGTAGTATTCGGAGGAAACTGCACAAGTTGCTAGCGTGTAGGTACTATGTCTACACAGTTATGTAAGCCTTTGAAGTGAAAATTGGAAAATGTAGAACTAATTTCAGTACCAAAATAGGGAGATGGTAAATGTGTGCTTCATTGATTATTCTTAGAATTCGGAGATGAAAATTTCATACATCTCGAAAAGCAATTTGATTTCATGGAAACTAATCTCTCTCATCTTTAGTTGGGTTATTTAGGGCATCGGTTGTTTTTCTATAAAGTTATATTAAAGTTATAATCTCACAAGCAAATAGTGCTCAATTTTAATATTTTCGGGTGGAATATAACCAAATGACTTCTACCGTTCTAGGTGCAGTGAGGTGGAATGTCAGGCTTTTACTGACTGAAATCTACCTGGATTCCTTCAGTTGCCCATTGCGTGCGAGAGCCGCGTTAGATAAATCTTTGGATCAATCCCATACCTCGAACTTATCGAGTTTTATTTTAGTGCAGGATGACAATAATGAGGTGAGTCGATAGATCGCGTGCACTCGACAAAGGCTCGCGGGGCGCGCGCGCGATGCGACGCCTCGAGGAATGTCGCGCGGGCGTGGAACGCGCGACATCGCACGCGCGGGCGACGCGCACTCGCCGCATTCCGCGCTAACTGTGTCAGCTGTGCAAGTGTAACTTGTACTTAACACATATAAACCGATTCGCTTCTATTGTAGGCAAAGATAATAATAATATTCCACAAATTTCACACAACGCCATCTAGCAGAGCTAGGCAACAGATATACCTCATCATCATCTCAACCGAGAGACGTCCACTGCTGGACATAGGCCTCCCACAAGCATCGCTACAACGACTGGTCCTGTGCGTCTCGCATCCATCGGATTCCCGCGACCCTCGCCAAGTCGTCGGTCCACCTTGTCGGAGGCCTTCCAACACTGCGTCTTCCGGTTCTTGGTCGTCACTACTACAAAACCTTCCGTCCCCATCAACCATCCGTTCTACGAGCAATGTGCCCTGCCCACTGCCACATATTGATAAACAAACTTATACATTTCTAAAAACATACATATTATAGATAAATTACACCCAGACACAGTGCCCATCACACAAATATTTGTCCTGGGTGGGAATCGAACCCACGACCTCTGGCATAACAGTCAGGGTCACTAACTACTAGACCAACAGGCCAGTCAAAGATGTACGAAACGTTACACTCGTCGGAGAATGTCGACTGGCCTCGTTCAGTCTGTTACCTGTGTGTCCCAGAGAGTATCGTGCATGTACCTGAGCTGAATATTTAACGTTGGTAATTATGTTAATAGTGGCTCTGCGACATTTTTCCCCGCGAGTGCTCGCGCCGGGTCACAGTTCGACCTTTACGAGCCGCATTAAATCTCTAATCTTATTAGAGCCCACAGTGCCCCCTCGTCGCGCCGGAGAGGGGATTACAATGAGTACGACATTTTGTCGGCGCGACGCACACTCGCGACAGATACTATGATTCGCGGTGAGCTCGAGTCATAAGCGTTCACTAATGTACTCGCGAGTCTCAAGCGATTGTCGTACCTACTCTACGAGCGCTAGTGTTCCAATACAATCACGTACCTATGTACTACGTTACGCTCGAGGAGAATGATTTGATTACAAAGCTGCTCAAATTCAGATGGGATTGCAATCAAGCACTAGTTTTTATCATCCTCCTTAAAACAAAACCGACCGACGCAATTAATAAAATTTTCTTCTGAGTATTTGATTAATGACGGTTTTATATTTTTTTTTTATTATTGCACATGTTATCAGGTAAAATAATTAAAAATAATGTATCATATTTATACATTGTTTGTATTTTACTTGGATCGGTGATCATAATTGTGGCTTTAATCTGCCCACAAACCCACAAATTGTTGCAGTTTGCTCCCTGGTAGAAAGCATCTTCCAGGAATCAGACCACCGGGTTCCGTCGTCTTATCTCAGAGATCGGTTAGAAGAAGAGTTCATTTAGAAACCGTCGCGTCGGTCATTTCTGCGATCATAATATTTGGTAAAAAAATAATATAAACAAGTATTGTCTACAGCATCACTGTAATGATCTCACTTCAGTTTCATCTCGAGACGGAAATAGAAATAATGAGGAGCTTTTACTAGTAGGCACGCTCGTGGGTTTTAAGCCTTATTTTTTTGTTTAGATGCCTTTCCGGCGTAAACAAACACCGTGTAGCTGATCATTATGGAAATGAAAAGTACCTACTTAAATAGCTAAACCAAAAAAACGTGTTTTCTTTCTTTCTTTCTTTCTTTCTATACTTTGGCAAGGGAACTCAACAAATAACTTTTACTGCTCTGGGAAGACCGCGAGGGAGTGTCAGACTTTTACTGACTAAAATCCATTCCTGGTCCTTCTTTGCCTTAGTTACTGGTCCCAGAATTTCATTCTCTTTCGTTCAACCCAGTGCCCTAGTAGGCTTCGACCCTGCTGAGCCCCTACAGTTGGCTGACATCTCTTTGAGGCGTGCGTGGAACAATAAGTACCGTACGCGTCTTCGACGACTTGGGCTTGGTCCGGGCTGTTATCGGACGTCCGGACGGCGAGATTTTGTTCGTCATCTGCAAGCCTACGGCTACGATGGCTGGAAATCGGAGTTGGAATCCCTAAGAGTATCTAAGTGACACACTAAGGGCCTGTTTCACAATGTCCGAGTAGGCACTACTCACTGAATAAATTCAAAAATTTGACAGAATTTGTATGAAATTGTCTGCCAAGTAAGATACTCGAAACTTAATCATAGGTGGTGAAATAGGCCCTGAGTGATATAAATTAGTCTCAGTAATGTAACGGTTACACACAAAATGAAGCTGGTTTAGATTTTACTGCGGCTACAAAACTTGCCAATATTGCGACCTCAAATTCAGGTTTGCTATTTCTGTGCAGTAGTGGAGTCAAGTTCTGAGTCATCTCCGTTTACTGACACAACTTCGATACTCGGGCTTTATAGTTTAGCGGAGTTTAGTAGTGCTCGGGCGACGGTGGCGTTAGTGCTCAACTGCCCAGAGACACCGATAGTGGCGGAACTTTGTGACTGCAGCCTTCTCGAAGAACACAGAGGGTTTTATTTGTTTTGCCGATAATAACTGTATGAGATTTGGCTGATCGTTCCATCGTAATAAGTAAATACGTACTAGGTGCTTACGTAAATGCAGCTAGTAGTTAAAACTAAGCAAGTAATTTCTAGTGGTTTCAACTGAAAAACAAAATAGTTTTGTGTACACATTTCTTATATGTACCGCTAAAGAGTGAAATTCCCAGCTGAGGTTTGTATTTCCTGATAGCTACAACCTAGAGGCCTCTAAGTCAAGAGTGAATAGGTTACTTCAAGGCAAGCGTGCTCTATCGTCGACCAAATCTATACTTACCATCAGGAGAGATAGTGGTCAAACGCAAGCCTATCAATAATATATTTATTTTTGAGAGGCTCACGTTTCAGTGTTCTGGGCGATTCTATTGAATCTGAACGGTATTGCACTGAAAGATAAAATTTTACACATAACAAAGAACAAATCATTTTAGAAATGTGATATATTTGAGAGCAGAATGTAGTCGCAAGTAGCGGTCCTCGCCAGTCGCTGTAATCAGTTAATCAATTTACTTTTAATTCGGGCTTTTAATATCAATTTGTAGGTGGCGAGCGGAGGCGAATGTTCGCAATTTATCGCTCTTATTTGATATTTCGTACACGTTTGTGATATTAAATGATTTAAGAACGTGATAACCGCTTATAGAGTCGGGTTTGAGGAAAACTTTACCGACGGTATTGGAATACGGTGAAACGCTTTCCTGGAAACTCTGGCGAGGGCTCTAGCAACAGGCGAATAGTTTCTTATTACTTGATACAGGCTAGAGCCCTGTATCAAATAATAAGAACAACAGACACCACAATCTCTGAAACAAGATACACCCATGAAACACCGGGCTATTGACATGAAGAGCTACAAGAAAAAAAAATCGCTTATCCCTTTCAAAATATATCGAAAGTTTTAAGTACTTATTTATGTATTTATTTATTTAAGCTTCATGTACAGTGGTGGTACATAGGCAGACTTAATGCAACAAGGCATTCTCTACCAGTCAACCTTTGGGTTAAAAAAAACAACATGTGGTAGGTTTGCATAATAAACAAATAACAACTAGAATAAATAAGTAGATTAAAATAATAAAATACATATATACGCTAAAAATTATAATCTAATAAATACTATAATAAATATTAATCATAAAGAGAACTTTAAATGTAATTATGACGGAGACCAAACTAAGGTTGAGAGGACTGCAAGTAGAAGTTCCGAATTTTGCGCTTGAAGGAAAATTTACTTTCAGCTTTTTTGATGTCAAGGGGAAGCAAATTCCAGAGTTTAATGGTGGAGACAACGAAAGAATTGGACATAAAGCCAGTACGATGAGAAGGAATATGGAGAAGCATATTTTTGGAAGCACGAAGGTTAAGACTATGAGAACTGCCCAACACCTTGAAATATTGTTATGTACTTAATTTTTTTTTCAATTTAAGGATTAGTAATTACATAATTTATTGGTAGCTTTTACTTAAATAATAATATTAATACATTTTTCGATTTATGTCCTCTGTAAATTACGCCTCCGTCACACTTTCATGTTCTGATCGGTTATTTATAGAAAAGAGGAACGTTCAATCTGCCACATACCTTATCATGTTAGATGAACTAATGTTATTAATTAATTGAGGTTTAATAACAAATATCATTATGATGTCATAGAGTACTAGCTTCAGCCCGCGGACTAGACCGAAAAAAAAAGTAGCCGATCTGTTAATCTAGGGATTACATACACATACACTATCTACATACCAAATTTCAACCAAATCGGTCCTGCCGTTTTTGCGTGAAAGAGTAACAAACATCCACACATCAACACATCCACACTTCCATTCTCACAAACTTTCACGTTTATAATATTAATAGGAATAGCAAGTTCGCTTCAATAACGCACAGCTCGGTGAGCAACCACCAACAAAAAAAAGGATCACACCTCGAACATAATCTGAGAAGCTAAGGTTGTTGCCGACCCTCCCTTGTTCGACAACTACAAACAGACTGAACGGGTAATATCAAAACTACACTAAAATATAAGTGTGTTCATATTTATGTATGTAGTAGGTTGTATAGTTTATTAGTTATGTATTATTTGTACCGCAAGACGCAGCGTCGGAAGGCCTCCCATAAGGTGGATCGACGACCTGGCGAGAGTCACGGGAATCCGATAGATGCGAGACGCACAGGACCGGTCGCTGTGGTGACGCGCGACGCTTGGGGGAGGCCTGTGTCCAGCAGTGGACGTCTTTCGGCTGAGATGATGATGATTATTTGTATTTATAAAATTGTACACTGGAAGGATCCAGTGCACAATTTTACAATTACAAATACATCGAGATATATCAATTAACAAAAAAAGTGGACCATAAATGTTGGGAACTACTCGTATAAGGAACTATATAATAAAAAGTCTAACTTACTCGTATAAAGACTGGACCGGACAGTTGCACTATACCGCGTCTCCAACTAGCTGAAAGTGCAAATATTGTGTGTCGCATTTTCATACATACTAGGTTTGTGGGCCATAATACTTGTAGTATATACGGATAGTGTGTGACTCCAGTCTTGCCATGAAGTACCGTGTTACCCCAGTTAATGGGTTGTGGAGGTCTGGTAGGCAGCCGCTCCTCGTAAAATACTGGTATTAAGCTAAATCCGGCTTGACTGGAAGCCGACCTCAATTTACTTAGTTGGGAAAAGGCTAGGCAGATGATGATATACGGATAGTGTGTGTGTGTGACCTGCATACTCTTGAAAATAGAAACACAAGCAGCCATAATCGACACTCCTGGGTTACACGGAAGAGAACCCCGTGGCGCTGGAACGAAAGCAAAGAAGGAACAGGAGTGGGTTTTAAACAGTAAAAGTCTGACACACCGTCCTGCTCCGTCCAGAATGGGAGATGTAATTTTGATGATTTCTCACCTAAAAAAAAAGCCATAATCGACATAAAGAATGTCCGGGAGGTGGGTCGACGGCCGCTAACAAATGATGCGAGGCAAGAGATCAGACATGATGAGTGCTGCGTCAGAGGCCGCGGAGGGCGGGCTCGAGGGCCGAGGGCATCAATAAGGGCGTGCTGGGGCCGGCACTTCCGCCTCTCATCTCTCATGCCTCCGGAGGTCCACACTCAGTGAAGGAAGCTCACACACTTATGATTTAACGCTATGAATGGGACGTCCTTACAATGGCCGCAAGCGTGGTTACTGTAGCTACTGAAAGATGACTTTAGTTCGATCTAAATGTTTCAGAAATGTTTTGTGTGCGGGATTTATTGGTTTCGGAATTCATCGGTATATCGACCACAGACTGTTTGTAGGCATCCTGTATTAAAACTATAAAACAACAATTGTTAATAGAAAACCGCCAGGGTTAGGAATCTTTGGCACGCCACGCCTCCATGAGAAGTAGCTAGAAGGAGCCACGGCGTCTTCTGCCTTTCTGTCTGATGCAGGTCCTCACCTGACATGACCAGTTACTACTACTAGGTTTCGACTAGTCCAGTGAAGTATACGAAAAGTTTCTTTCACAGTATTGTGCTGATTGCCCGAAGGACACAGTGAATACACGGCACTAGTACCGCCGAATCCTTGTAGAGGCACCTGGGTCCCTGGTTCTAGCCAGAACGAGAAGGAGCGGGCAGCGGACATGTCTTTCTGCAAAGCAGTAATGCTAAAAACTGTCGTGGCCCAGTAGGGCCAGTACTCGCTAACGTTTTCAAGAGTTACCGTGATCCTAGAACTCAAAAGGCTTCTGAATGATACCCACATGTGGGCTTAAGTGAGTAAAAGTCTGACACACCCTCTCAATTCACTCAGAGTGAAGTTATTTAGATGATTTTGCACCCGAAAAAATTGGTATAAAAAAACATATCAATTTACTGTTCCAATCCACTTTGCCGTTCAATTTCTATGAAATGTTCTGCTATTGGGCAATTTCATGCAGTATTAAGCTAGCACGGACTTGTGTCGCACTAATAACAAAGCTAATGCGCACAGAATAGGGTCGGAAACACAATGAAGCGAGCACTATCGTACACACGTGTGTGTGTGTCGGTGTATTATTATAATGAGAGTGCTGGAATCTGAGCAGGAATATCAATTAGCCGCTCCGTGATATAATTGAGCAATCCGGCTGATTGGCGACGTGACAGCTCCGCAGCCCACGACTCCATTACAGTACTAGACAGCTAACTGCCGCCTCGGAGCTAGCTCAACGCTCTGCCGACATCTCCTGGAAGATCACGGCTGTGTGTATTTGACGTGTATAACTATTCTGTTGTTATGTTTTATTGTAATTTGGTTTATATTATATGTCAAAAACATGTCTCTAACAAGTGTAATGGAATAAATAAATGATACAACATACACACTTGTATGTATGTCAAACATTCTCAGTTACTAAAGTAACAGAGAATGTTTACATTAAAATGGGTACATTAAAATTTATAAAACGACACTACCTAGTGTTCATGCATGTTTTACAACACTCAAAGTTTAAAAATGAACCATGCTTCGTGGAATCACAGTCAAACACAGAGAAGCGGTGTCGTCACACAATTACTCCCATTGCCCCCGACAGCCATAAAACAGCCAGTAAACACATCACATTCAATTTTTAGCGCGCGCCGTTACGAGCAGTTAGAACAGCGCCATCGACGCGCGGTAACTCACCCGCAGGCACACGTCGCGCGCACCGCTCCGCTCGCTCCGAGCGCTCGCTGCGCTCCGCTCGCTCACCTCGCGCGCCCACCCGCGCAGGGCTACACATGTGCCTAATTGTCGCATTAACGATGCCAAATGTTCACGTTGTACTCATAATTATGTTGAGAGCGTTTGATGTTAAAACGGCGCTAATGCGTGAACTAATTCCGAGCGTTTGATCCCGGCGCACGTCGCTGCAGCTAATGTGTGGACACGCGTGCTCGGCGCCACTCGCCGCCCGCTAATGTCACTGTGCAGTGTATCTGCTATCAAGTGCCCCCGTATGCAGTGGCACACTGGTTTATAATGAGTTCTGCAACACGTACGGTCCGCTCCGGTAGGTACAGAGTGCCGAGCTGCGAGCTCTAACTGCTGTGCACATATCATTACCCATCCATTAGGAAATCAGGATGGCACCCAAACGATTGACCTTATCGTCATTATCACAATAAGAATATTGAACCTTTCACAATTTGTCTCTGCATCACTCAAAGGTTGACTGATAAAGAATGCCTCAAGGCATTAAGTCCGCAAATGTACTTTTGTGTGCACAAAGAATTAAATAAATAAATACCCGCCCTCTAACAAAAACGTTAAGTTACTTCATAAATCAAAATTGAAAGCCTTCGTAGTCATTAGACATAATATCGTCAAAGCCTGCGCCTCTCATCGCGCCATAGAGCCACTGAATGTAATAAATACGCTGGCGGAGTTGCTCGCGCCGCCTCAAGGAATAACAAGTTCGCCAGAGGAGGCGACGCCAATATAAGCCGGGAAAGTTTTTTGTATGGCTTTTAGATGACTTATGTCGTCGTTATCCGGTTTTTGCGGCGATCTCCGCGACTTAATGTAGGTCGCCGTCACTCCTACCGACACGACCGACACGACGCGTCGCTCCGAACAGACGGAGAAGTTTATATTTATACTAATAACCCGTTCTGGCTTCACTCGCTTGCAAATTATATACATAAACCTTATATGTTTATTACTGTTTCTCTTAGTGAAAACCACACCAAAATCCGTTGCGTGGAAACAAACCGATGCGACATTTTGTATACTATGCAAAGATAAAAATCGCACATATCAAACCACTTAACAACATTTCTTCATCATGGAATGTCGTAAATAGATCGTCACATATACACACGGATATACATCATAGGCCTCTAGATCATAGAGACTAGGCCTCCTCCAAGGGTTGCCACAACGACCGGTCCTGCGCGTCTCGCATCCTTCGAAGATATCCGCCAGAAAACCCAGGTTACCGACATAGCCCGAAGAATCGCCAGACTTAAGTGGCAGTTGGCAGGGCACATTGCTTGTAGAACAGATGGTAAATAGAGATGAAATGTCTGCAGAGGCGTCCACGTGCCGGAAAACGTAGTGTTAGAAAGCCTCCCACAAGGTGGATCGATGATACTATACGAGTATACATACATAAGCGCTATCTTGCTAAAATTAAACAAAGAGAGCAAAAACAAATGCAAGGTTAACAAACGACACGTCGAAATAGCAAATCGCATAATTACACGTTTAATGATCGCACTCGCGCCGGCGGAGGAACACTCGCGAGCGGCGCCGCGGCACACTCATTAAGATATAATGTAACGCACACCCTTCTACGTACCGACGTTACTTATGAGGGCGACGCGTGAACCGAATGAAGTTCGTTGAAGAAAACGCGCCGACACGCGACGCGGCGCGACTACAGGCGCGCGACGCGACATGTCGCGATACGCGATAACGAGAGGTTTCATTCAATTGTTTCGACTGTTCAAACATCTCGGTGTTTCTCGATTGTTTCGACTTTAACTCGAGACCGACTCGATCTACGAGTATAAGACCGTTTTCACATCTTCCGATCCGATATCGGTATCGGACTCCGATACGATATCGGGGTAAGTAAAATGTATGAAAAGCTGTGCTCCGATATCCGATATCGGGTCGGACAATATGAAAGACAGGTACATATCTCATACATTTACCTTACCCCGATATCGTATCGGCGTCCGATACCGATATCGGATCGGAAGATGTGAAAACGGTCTAAGACTGTTTTCACATTATCCGATCCGATATCGGTATCGGACTCCGATACGATATCGGGGTAAGTAAAATGTATGAAATGCTGTGCTCCGATATCCGATATCGGGTCGGACAATATGAAAGACAGGTACATATCTCAAACATTTACCTTACCCCGATATCGTATCGGCGTCCGATACCGATATCGGATCGGAAAATGTGAAAACGGTCTTATTGCGACTGGCGCATGGCGCGTTCACTCGCGAATTGTTCGTCGGTGGTTTAGAGTTTCGAGTGAAAGTGGGATTGTTCGAACCGGTCACTCACTCGCTAGCACTAGCGGTCGATCCCGTTGACTTGAAACAATAGAAAAACATCTCGATTATTTTGTAGAACGGCGAGCAGATAGCAGACTTAGATTCTTTCGATTGTTAAAACATCGCGGATCCGCCTATCGCTAGCGATACGCACACACTCGGTAGATCCATGTCTATTGGGTATAGGTTTATTGTTATATTGTTCTTCAACAATAGATACTTGAAATAAAGTACACATTTTGAGAAGCCACCTCAATAAAAACATTTCTCTCCTTTTAGAGCAGTCGGGTAAAAACAGAATTTGCACCGAACAGAATGCCAAGCGTTTTACTCTTTAAGCGTGTTTTTGAAGCTGCACTTAATGTGGCCACTTACAGTGAGATCCATGGCCAACGGCGGCGACTCATTCTGTAATCTATGGCGCGTCTGCGAGATGAATGCCGCGCACTAATGCACGCCACCGGCGCCGCGGCAGAACAAACATAATTATACAAGATGGAGGAGGGAAACAAGTGCATGTGCATTATACTGGCTTTGTGATATAACCGAACGAGCTCATAACTAATAAATGAACGGCTCAGGGTACTCACGTGAGTCAATAGCTGCGATGTGAGGCAACACAAAGCCATCCTTGCTTCACTGGAAACATCACCGGTGTCAATCGTAGGTAGGTATTAGATATAAATTCATGCAAGATTCATGGAATTCATGGATTCACTTCACAGATACAGCCATCAATACACCGAGGCCTGTGTGTATTCCAGAAAAGGCTGCACATTAGCTACCCAGTGCTCGCTCCGGAGTATAAGTTCAGCTTAGCGCTCAGTACGAGAGGCTGGAGGCAGTATATCTGCGCCGATTTACCGATACATGCACCAATACAAATCTCTTGGCATGTTGCTCGCTATATCTCAGACGTAAGGCAGGCTTAGCAGAAACAGCGCGCACATACGATACTTTAAGGAGTACAGCCCGTTCATCTCGCGCGACGGATTCATCGCTACATTACATAACATTAGCCTGCACCTAAACCTGTAAAGGAGAATTCACAGTTTGTGTGTAGGTGAAGAGGTGGTGGCTAGTCCGGCGTCAATAATAATAAATGTATCGCAGGTACCCAACGTTTTCACATTAAACTAAGCTGAAATTAAATAATCCGAGTGCCTCATAGCTTATCGCCCACTCGTACAAACATAGCCTGCGACTCAGAGTCCCAGCGCTGAAATAAAAGTGCCGTAAATTAAATAATAACGTTGTCAGACAATAGCCGCGCTGCAGTCGTAAAGTAACTTCTAGGCATCAAGTATTAAAGCTGATTATACGAGCGCCAGTGTTACTGCTCTGCAGCGCTGCAGCGCTTGCTTATCATTATTTCACTGCATCACCGCGCACCTGTGTGGGCGGACATTATTTAACTCCTTAAAAGACACTTGAGTTCAGTAAAAATGCTAAGTGTAGCGCAATGCAACCGGTGAGGAGGGAGGGAGGGGAGTGCGGGAAGTCCACACGAATTAATCTAACTCTTGTATGTCTTATTCTCTCTGTGTGCATTCCGTTGTCACACAACGCCGTCAATCGTGCGCGTGGCGGCGCGCGGTGTGCCCCAACATTAGAACATTCCGTGCAGTTAACAGTGTCTTCATTTTCCTGCTAGCAACGTGAAGCGGTATCAGTGCCGCTGCCGCCGGCTCCACGGCTACACAATAGCCAATCGTATGCGAAAATGTTCCACAGATTAAAATTCACGTCTGGTAATGATCGTCTCTAACTATTATTTCTCTGTTGGGAAATTAAGTAAAATGGAATGCTAAATAAAATCCTAGAGGCACGAAGTTTTAATTAAAACTGAATTCCAGTTATTTTTATAACGGAAATTCTGGCAACATTAATAACTTTGTGGAGTTAGTGCGTTCGTAGGAACGCGACGCTGGCGATGATAAATCTTTAGAAGCGCTCTGTTCATTTCTAAACTAGCAGTTAGAGGCTATGCGGAGGATTTGCATTTATGTGCATACATTAGAATCACGCGTCGTAGTTGTCGTCATGCTGTTCAGAAATGCATGCCGTCGTTGGCACCGCTTACAATACTTAGGTACCTGTTTTTGCGAAGTACTTTTGGAGGTATGGGCAACAGAGAGTAAAGTCCCGCAAGTCTTCATTAAGGATCCTCTGACCAGACGAATGTCATGTATGGTAGGCCCGGCAGATAATTTCGGGAGGTTGTATGTATTAGAATCGCGGTCGGCGGGAAGGTCTTTGCTTACGCGATGCAGGATTCATATGTAGTTCTTATACGAGTATAACGTCGTAGATGTCGATGTCTATATAGGCTATACGTTAATATGGTGTTTCCCATGAAATGTTTAAAATGGTGTGCTCTATTGGAGGTCGGGAGAGACTAGGAGGCGCGGGGAGCGAGGGTGCGGCCTAGCCTGATGAATGGCGCGATAACTCAGCCTCAGGAGTCGCGCCGCGCCGGCTCTGCTTCCGTATGTCTTCTTTCACATAATGTGACCTTTGACCTGCACCACTGACCAGTATCACAACTTATAAACCCCACACTTCGCTTGTTTCTTAACGTTTAGGCTTGAAAGCCTCACCTGACTACAAGGGTTCATTTGAACTAACATTTGTGACTATTTAGTATGGTGCAAAAGTTTATTAGACAAAGCTGCTTTTGGAAGTTCTTCAATTATCTGCAGCTAACTGTAGGTTTCTTCTACGCCCTATCTGTTACTCTTTTATGATTCATCACAGAGGTTATGAGGAATCTTATCATCACAAAGTATGTTAAATTATTCTTTCCGACCAACCATAGTAACGCTAATAACACCACATTGCATTTCCTCTAATCAAATGCGAACACACACTGGGAGCCATCCCTCTTCTTCGTAAAAACTCTAATCTTTAGTCCTAACTTACTTACTTTGGCTGTGCAACTCGCGCTAAAGACTCCATTAGTCAGTGTCGGCTGCAGTCAGCTGAACTCCTCGACATGCATGTGGGGCGCAGAATTGTGACGTCACTCGTCTGACCATACGTAGGTGCCTGATGGAGCTACAGTTACATTCGACAAAAGATTCAGTTCTAAAAATGTGTATTGATTAAATTTTGATCGTGGTTATCCTATTCCATTTGATGAGTTGGTTTATTTTACTACATTTACCAAACAAAAATGATATGTAAGTTAGGAGTTCATGATTAGTGCAAGACGTAGCGATGCGATCAAGTAGTTGGTGGAATGGTTGCTTGAAACTGGCTCCGATAGAGGGATATATCAACCTAGCCTTTTCCCAACTATATTGGGGTCGGCTTCCAGTCAAGCCGGATTTAGTTGAATACCAGTATTTTACGAGGAGCGACTGCCTACCGAATCCGACTCGGCTGGGCAGCGTTCAGGAAGCTGCACGGTATCTTCTCGTCCAACCTACCGCAGTGTCTCAAGACAAAAGTCTATGACCAGTGTGTGTTGCCAGTGATGACATATGGCTCGGAAACGTGGTCGCTCACAATGGGCCTCATCAGAAGGCTTAAAGTCACCCAAAGAGCAATGGAAAGGGCTATGCTCGGAGTTTCCTTGCGCGATCACATCAGGAATGAAGAGATCCGCAAGAGAACTAAGGTTACCGACATAGCCCGAAGAATCGCCAAACTTAAGTGGCAGTGGGCAGGGCATATTGCTCGTAGAACAGATGGTCGATGGGGACGGAAGGTTCTAGAGTGGCGGCCACGTACCGGAAGACGCAGCGTCGGAAGGCCTCCCACAAGGTGGACCGACGACCTGGCGAGGGTCGCGGGAATCCGATGGATGCGAGACGCGCAGGACCGGTCGCTGTGGCGACGCTTGGGGGAGGCCTATGTCCAGCAGTGGACGTCTTTCGGCTGAGATGATGATGATGATGATGATGACTGCCTACCAGACCTCCACAACCCATTAACTGGGGTAACACGGTACTTCCGATAGAGCGATACATCTTGTCTAAATAACATTATAGACATCACAACGCATTTGAAACTGACGTAACCTACCAGTGCGTGAGTCGACCGCAACCATTGATCCTCTAATCTTTTAATGTTGCGTTTTAACAAAAGGGTTACCAGTAATTAATCTTCAAAGGATAATCCCGAAATAAAAAAAATAAGCAATAAATTATAATGTCATCAGCTGAAAATTCAATTCTAAGTGACAAAAACCTTTTTACATAGCAGACCTCTGAGAAAGGCGAGCGACAACATCGGAGCGTAATCTTCTAAGTAATCCTGCTAATCCCTTAAAAACAGTGTCTCAACAAGGTGACGCTTTGTCGCGCGTCGCCGTCGGGGCCGCGACGCGACAGGCGTCGTAAATATAACTAACAATATTCGCTTTTGTCGACCAATTTATGTTGCTACAACGTATATTTCGTAGATAGAGCACTGATGTACGGTGAGCACCCGCCCTTACATTGTTGAAACCTCTACTGCCCGGACTAAACGTTTCGCCTCGTCGTTTATACCGCGCCCATCGAAAGACTGAAACCATATGCCCGCTACGGTCTTCCCATCTAATTATAATTTTCGGGTCTTCAAGGCTAGACTGAATAGGCTCTTAATAAAGTAGTGCACCTCATCATTAACGATTGTATCACTGCTTACAATGGCAGGATTACAGTCAATCACTAGTTTATGTTATAAAAAGAGATATGGTTACCAGGATACAGGGTAACACTACCTCCCTCAAGTGAATAACAAACAGACAATCTCTAGCTGCTATTTACAGCTCTTTCTGAAGAAATCAGAATATTTATGCGAACTTTAGAACGTCATAAGATGAAATTGAATAAAGAACTGTGACGGTTATTAGAACCCGGACGATCCTGCTGTAATCCGGAATGCTGGCCGTCCTACCTGCCGGGTGAAAAGTGAATTACGTGGCGCGGGGCAGGCGCGGCGGGAGCGGGGGTGCAACGGAACGAACCTATCGAGAGCGACAGCTACTTCAAACCATATTATATACATTACATGGCTTCGTTTACAGTATTACTGGCGCCCAGTAGAAATGTTAATTTCGACTAAAAAGTATTAACGAACTGTTATTGTATTTATATTTATTAACATAACAGTTTCAGTTATCATCCACTAACTTGACTCACATTTCCCTCTTAGCCTAAAACCACTCTTGCTTATTTACGTACAAAGAAATATTCACAACGATATTCTAAAATGTTTTCCTATGTTATGTAAATATTTCACGTTTGCGTACTAGTGAGGTGAGCGTTATCAAATCCCGCGGATGAATGCGGGATCAGTGGCGATGCTCCACATAATGTGAGGGCGGGATTACGCGCTCGCGGCGCCCTCGCGTCCGTGTAACCCGGGACCCGGGACGCGGGACCCGCGGCCCTGTCCGCGGTCAGAAGAGTTGTCACTGAGTCGCTAATGCGCGGTAAACTCACCTAATCTCATCACAATAACGCGAACAACTCTCGACTCATCACGCTTCACAGACAAGAACATATAATCGAACTTCACTCCAATTGAACTGCATTTCGTTTGTTGCGTTATATCATCATCATCTGCCTAGCCTTTTTCCCAACTATATTGGGGTCGGCTTCCAGTCAAGCCGGATTTAGCTGAATACCAGTATTTTACGAGGAGCGGCTGCCTACCAGACCTTTGGTTTGTTGCGTTATATGCAATAACTTATTCTGCAAGTATGTGCTTTCAAAAGACATAAGGGAGTACTAACTTATGACAGACAAAGGAACAAAAGACGATATAGTTTTGAAGAGAACAAATGTATCAAAACAGGTACATACAGTAATAATGCCTACTGCCATCGTTTGAGAGAAACATAGCGCTTAAAGATCAAACCAATTCTGATGTTGATCAGTGCCCTTCAGGCTTGTGCGTCCCCGAGGTTATTAGGCAGCGCGCGGCTGACTTACCGCCACGAGTAAGTCGGCGTCCCCTCGGCCGATTTCAATTACTGATCTACATTATCCCATTCATTTTTTACTAAGCCTCTCGGCTAGCTCGCCGCAGGTTTCGAGAGCGGAATGTCGCTCCGTCCATAAAGGGACGGCTGGGGAATGTCGCCCGAATTCCGGATGGGAATAAATTCGTAATGCGAGTCCCTTATAGCTGAGCGGTGCGCTAGTGCGCCGGCGACTGGCGGCTCGAATAAAACTCTAATAACGGCCATTATCCGGCCGCTGCCGGCCGCGCACAAGTTATTAACAAGGCTCCGAGTGAATTTATTTCTGGTTCCACTCCGGATTACGTCGGCGGCATTACTGTGACCCCGTGGCCCCGGTGGGCCGGTGGGCCGGTGGGCCGGTGGGCCGCACGTCCGCACTCTGCAGTACTAGCTCGACGCCTCCGTCTCGAAATAACTCGCGCACTTGTCAAGTGGTCTGGAGGTGACTTACGATCGTGAGGTCAACACAATCAACAGCACAACTCTGAACAAAGCTCAAGTAGAGGCGTGGCTCAAGTTTGAACATTTAAATGAAGTCTAAACACTCGTTGTAATTTATGTAATCTAAAAAGCAAATAACAAACTCACGAATATGAACTGAGTTCATTCTCAGAGCTAGTTCGACCATCTATGATGGGTAACTCTCCACCATCGCAAGCACTCCCCGTTAAAGTGCATTAACTAATTAGTACTTGATATGGTTGATACAAATATAAACAGATCACAGCCAGAACGCAGTACTATTTCATATTTTATATCTGCCTGAAGTCGTGAAAACGTTTGGTGACGCTTTTTTTATGGTGGGAAAACATCCAATGACTTCTCCCGGTCTTGGGCGGAGCGGGAGGGTGTATAAGACTTTTACTGACTAAAATCTACTCTTATCTTCCTTCTTTGCCTTGCGTCTAGGGTCTCGGGTTTCCCTTTTAAAAGCAAACCAAGGGCCCCAGTAGACTTCACCCTGCTGGGCCCCTACGGTACATTTAGTGAAGCTTAAGACATAGTCATGTGTCAACGATCGGCTGTGCCATCGGGTGGATGAGACTTCTCATCGCATCGGTAAAAAATTCACACATTGATACAATATTGAAAAATTCTGTATCTTAGCAATCGTGGTGCCTAGCGAGTTACCTGGGCTGCCACGCGTTGTTCGTCACTGAAAGAATAAATAGGTAAACTTAGAACTTCATCAAGTAATCTCCTACCCAGGTGGTGGGCTCCTAAACAAAGACTCGCACTGAATAACCAAAATGAAGTGTATTGCGCCGCAGCTCGTGAAAAATGGACGCTACACGGGAGTAACATTTACTAACATACACTGCATCTGCCGTAAGAGGATTACTTGCCAGACATAATGCTGCACATATTGTATTATATTCCCCTAAAAACCTATGTACTTGTCAGTCCTTTCAGTTTTAGCTATAAATAAGTAAGTGCACACATGAAGCCACACTGTCGACTCAACTACATAAGAGTGAATAGGTTACTTCTAGGCCAGCGCGCTGCATCATCGGCCACATCATCGCTTACCATCGGGTGAGATAGTGGATCAACGTGAGTCTATAAAATAAAAATTACATACATATATTGACAAGGCAAAAGCAGTATGTTCTTGTTGACATTTTGCAATGTCATTGGAATCTAGATTAGAATAGAATAAACTTTATTGTACACTAAAATAGTAAATATTTTACAGAATCCTAAATGTAGATACAATGGCGGCCTTATCGCTGACAGCGATATTTACCAGACAACCTAAGGATGGACTATAAGAACATCAATTAAAAAACGGTGGTAGCCTGCGGGGGACTGCTAACAGATATAAATCAAACAAAAATTCAAAAATACGATACGAAAATAAAAATATATACTTATTCAAAAGATAATAAATAAGCCTATAAGTACATAATATAGGTACACATATACATTACTCGTATATAGACATTCAATCAATCAATTTACTGGAACAAAACAAAAGCTACGAAATTCCCGGTATCTATTGATACCCAAGACTCAGCTACATATTCATATATCTGAGAAAATGATTTTACTTAGAAAGTTCATAACAAACATAGAACTGAGGCAGATTAGCTCTCGCGTGGAGGATATGACGGTGTCTGCGGCTAATGTATTCTGAACTCTATTGATAGATGACTTAGAACGAGGGCACTCGTACTCAGGCACTAGTCGTAATTCCATCATCACAATACTGTAGTAAACGAGCTCTGCGACTAAACGCAACCGAATTCCAGCAATCTTCAATTACTTGTTCTATTTGCCAAGCCAGTAAATCTGATTCCAGTCTTGCCATGAAGTACCGTGTTATCCCAGTTAATGGGTTGTGGAGGTCTGGTAGGCAGCCGCTCCTCGTAAAAGTCCTCCTCGTTCAGCTAAATCCGGCTTGACTGGAAGCTGACCCCAATATAGTTGGGAAAAGGCAGATGATTTGTAGAAAACATTTATTAATCTAAAAATCTTTTATTATACATTTTGAGAAAGTACGACCATCAAACCATCAACAATCTGATTCTTGGAGCGTCTCCTGGGGCGGCAGCTAAGGCCTTTTCTTGGCGGCTTCAGCCACGTTTTTTGCTCACTTTGCTGCTTCGCACAAGGAGGTGACTACAACCCATTCGCTCTCACCCTGTATCATAGTCTGAACCAGAGCCGCTTGCAAGAGGTCGCCTCCATCAGAATACGGCTGTGCTATGTTCAAGAGAGGCAGACTTTCTCCGTATCCTCCGCTTCGTCCGTATAAATAATGGTGACATCCGGCTGTTCCTTCGCGCTAAACCTCCCCAAAATAATCGTGTCCGATCCCGGCACCTGCCTCAGGCGGAAAGTGAGGACGCCGTGGCGGCTCTCTTGCCAATCCTCAAACAGTGGACTTACCTCCCGACGTGTGAAAATGACTCATGATCTACAACAGTCGTGGGCTGGTTCCTCGACCATCCGTTATTGCAGTACAGCGATAATAAGGGCCTATTTCACCACCTATGAATAAGTTTCGAGTATCTTACTTGGCAGATAATTTCATACAAATTCTGTCACATTTTTGAATTTATTCAGTGAGTAGTGCCTACTCAGATATTGTGAAACAGGCCCTAAGGCTCCTTACTCTTGTACTAAACTACTCAAGCTTGTCCAAATCAAAGGTGAATAAGCGTTCAACACCTGATGTGTGCAAATGCATGTGCAACATTCGGTGTACGTTTGAAAGCAGGCGGTGTTTGGCGCGCGCCAAGTGTTTGCCGCTCGGAGTGTGTTTGTGCAAGCCGCCGCGCGCCTGCTCTATAAGCTACTGACTACAGTTACTGATACAAACCTACGAGTATACTCACTGATATCAATTCACACTCTGCTCCACTTCGCTCGGTAATGACGCTTCACCACATTTACATTCTTCACCTGTAACATACGTCGTTCATGTTCAACTACGTGTGACGCAGAGCAGGCACGCATTAGTCGCTGATGTTTGAAACACTCGCACACTACGTCACACAGCAATCAAATAAATGAATACTCAATGTCGGTGCGAGATTAATATAATTTGTAATCCCTCTGTTGGCTCAAACATGAAACAGTAAACATGCGTAGTGCCCGTGTTCCAATTTGTATCACTGATTGCTATATTGCATGAAATGAATCTAATAACCAACTGAACCGTGCTCTATTGAGTCTATTAATGATTGGAGCACAGCATTAGCGCCAGTGGCTGGCGCCAGCGACTGGCGCGAGTGCGAGGACGAGCGCAGCGCGACTCGGGGCTCACTTTGACAAGCGAGCCGTGAAATAGGTTTACTGATAATGTTATATTATTTCCGCACAGTTATACATAACTAAACTGAACAGAGCAAAAGTTCACTAGTTTTACGAAAGTTGCGGAAAGTTGGCGAAGCTAATTTTGATGAATTCACATTCCTTTTTAATAGATAGGAACTAGTGGTAGTAAAATCAATTTAAAATGCACTGGTAAAGTCGATGCTTGAGTTGCTGACGATGGAATAAAATTGTGGATAATATTTCTCAAGTCTACAGAAGCCTAGGATTTGCTAGAAATGTTTTCTTTTCGTTTTTGTTAAAAAGTAATTAACCTAATTTTAAGTTACATTTGAACCTCAAACATGGACGATACTTACATCCATCTTCTCAGACCTAACCGTGGGTTTTTTTTAATAATAAAACTACATTGGTTTCCTGAAACACAGAGACTGAAGTAATAAAAACTATTTACTCGTATCACAGAAACTAACATCTTTCGAGGAAGTTTCTCGTAAAACCAGTAGGTATGCTACGTCATGCTCAGCCGTAGGTAGATACATACCCGCGAACTGCAGTTAAATCCACATTAGTGTCCGTCCGGAAAGCGGACGCGTTTTATTGCACAAAAAACGTCCCTTCCGCGCCGCCATGTCTGACGCGAGATTAAATCTCAGTTCAGAAAAACGTGCAAATGTCGGTGCGGTGCGCCCGGCTGGGCCGCGGCCTGTGCACGGAGCTACTAGGCCGAAGCCAAGTTACACTTATCATTCGTTAACTCAAGCTACATTTATTTGTCACTTAAATTATTTACTATTGGTAGTGTCCCGTTTTATAGAAAGTAGAAATACGGTAGTACTAATATAAAAGACTAGTTATAGCCCTTCGCCCGCGTACATAAAACATAGCCTATGTCACTCAGGAATACAGCAGCTTTATATTGGTGAAAAAAATTTAGCAATCGGATCAGTAATTCCACAGATTACCTCATACAAACAAAAAAACAAACTTTACCTCTTTATTATATTAGTGTAGATTTGAACAATAAACTTATTTAGACATGTAGCCAGTGTTAACAGTTCTCAGCTCTTGAGCGCAATGCTCGCCGCGGTATTTCAATACACATGGAACTTGCGAAACAACTCACGAAACCGTTTAAAGTAATTCCAAAGCGCAGTGCGAGAGCTTTTCATGTACTTCTTAATTCTAAGTTTGCGAAGCGCGCTTTATTTACAGTCGCGGTGCAACCCGCTGCATACGTGACTGCGGGAACTTTGCGCACAATGCGCTGTTGACACGTTAGCAATCAGAGGAAAGTTGCGCGTCAAACAGTGGCAACACTGACGACAAACTAAATACACGCCCAAAGTATTGTGTGCGGGACAATCGCATGGCCGACGCTGGGCCAGCGTCCGCGTGACGTGCACACAGTGGGCCACGCTTGTCACCCGCGACCTCTTCGCTTCGAACTCGTCATGCCGCCACCAAAGGGAAGATATTCATGACGCACAAAGCGAACTCAAAGCCCGCATATAAAAGTATTGGAAATTCACGTTTATTGTTGTCTGTTTCATTGTATTGTGAACATAGTTTAGTTTCGCCGGATATTTTAATGAATGGCCCAATTGTCAGTTAGTTGTTATTGTCAGCGTATCGAAAATTGAAAATCTATAGTTGTACATTCGCGAGCCTAACGGCGGCGGTGGTGACGTCAGTGTAGTGTATTGCGCTGAAGACATGCCGGTCCTGATGACTGGGGCGTGGTGGTGTTACGGTTGTAACTGCGCAGCCACTACAAATGATGGCATGGTGACTGAAATCAGAGGTATGGAGACAGAGACTGTGTCAACACTCGCAGCCCAGCGTTGAGCTCCCCACAATCGCGATGGTTAAAACCGCTATGTCCTTGTGGAAGCGATCTGTGGTGGTGACCTCTCGCGTTAGGCTTTAGTTGTGGCCATGGTCAAAAGCGAGAGGATTCATCTGCTTCTTCCCCTGGCGGTGTGATAGCACTATACATCGTAGAGTCAAAAGCAGTGTGGATCTAGTCGGTGGAACTCAGAAAAACCAATCAATAAATTATTTATCAATTTACCTTCTGAGGTTTTTCCGGTGAACAGACTCTTAATGAACTATTGTGCTTCACCATCAACGATTGTATCACTGCTTATCATCAGGTGGGATTGCAGTCAAGCGCTAATTAACGTCATTAAAAAAAGTACCTGAAAGTAAAGTCAAACAAGTAATAAAGTCACTGTAAGCGTTCAATAATAAGTAGTAGGAGCAAGTAAGTCATAGGACGTTATGTTTAGAAAAAACATAAAGATAAAGAACTTTTACATTTTTGCGACAAAAACAATATAAAAACAACATTCATCATACCCGGCGTGTTTACATACAGAGAAACCAAATAGAAATCCCTACAAACCCGATATAAATCACCCTTTGACCCTTTCTTAGATTGGCACGCGCGTGGCGTGGCGTGGGGCTGGCGTGGCGGGCGGCGTGAGACGCAACACGCCTCGCGTAGATAGCGCTCGCATGCAGATATTTTACGACGACGTGAAAACGTGTTAGTAGCGGAGATGGCGCGAACAAGCGGACGCGTTGAGTGCACGTGCCGCGCCGCTTTATTGGATTTCCGCTGCGCTCCGCTCGCTCCCGGCGCTCGCTCGGCCCCAGCACCGCTCCCACACGGACATTTTCGCGATAATAGCGTTGCACTGCTCCAGATTTTAGTATAAGTGCTGTTGTTTTGAAACTTAGCGCTTTGTTTTTTGGCTCAGGTGCCATCCCCGCTGCAGGGTGCGGATTGCTTAAGCACAGTTTGTGCCATAAACAGATCGCAAACAGGATAATCATTAAATCGCTCCAATTACGAGAACAAATTGTTGGAATAAAAGCAAGCTTTGTCTAAGCTCGGCGACATTCCTCAGCGAACCGCGCGCGTTCCTCTCGTCGCAGTACAAACATGTCAAGATGTCAAGCGGCGCGAGTTATACCGGTCTGTCACCAGTCGCGACACTCCAGCTGACAAATAGCGTTTAGTTAGTCTGACGAGCGATCAGACGCGAACGCGGGCAACTCGGCCGGACGCGGGTGGACTCGGGCGGACGACGACAAATCGTCGCGGAGCATGCTCATGCGTCGCACGATGCTTGCACTTTAGTATTTAGGGAAACCTTCTTGACAAAATCTTTGTTTGCGCAGGTTTAAAGAAGAAAAAATATCACGCTCACGTTTATTTGACGTAATATAAACACATTTTTATAATTATTATGTTTTAAACCTGTGCTTGATCGCGAACCATTTAAAAATAAACTTAATTTTTAACCATTTCGAACTCGGGGAACAAGAATAATTGGCACCAATACTCGCACGAAACTATACAAAAACTGAGTCGAATTATATAGGAATCTATATATAACGTTACATAACGTTGGAAAAAGTCTATTGCCGCCAAAGTGAGAAGACACGAAGACACAAAGGATAAGTTGAGAGTAATGCAAGGCGGGGCAACAGACGCACGAGGTGAACGGGCTGTATAGAGGCCAGGCTTATCGTTTTTTTTTTTTTAAGGTAGGAAATCATCTCATGACTTCTCCCGCTCTTCGTGTCAAACTTTTACTGCCTAAAACCGCAACTATGTTCTTTCAGTTGTCCTTTGTGACCTAGGACCAGGGTCCTTTTCGGAAGTTTTCCCATGGCCCTAGCGGGCCGTTGCCCTGCTGCGTTTCTCATGCCCGGGGTTTAGTCTGTCACGGCAGCAGTGAACGACAAACGTGAGTGTAGAAGGATGTGTCCCATTCGCTCTCACCCCGGATCATGGTCTGTACCAGGGCACGAAGCGAGAGGGAGCCGCTACTGATCGCCTCACGAGGACACGGTAGTGCGATCCGTGCAATGGTGACACCCGGGCGTTTCTTTCACCTGAATCCAGAAACCTCCTGAATTTACCATGTCAGGTGAGGACGCCAAGGGGACTTATCGCCGCAATCGTGGCGAGTCCAGCGCTGGGTTGGGACAGACAGCGTTCTCACTTCAGCATAGTTCCTCGATGTTGCAACACCATGCGCAGATCAAATATTGTATTGGATAATATATTGTATTGGATTATACACATGTATTGGACAGTTGCCTAACATAAAAAAATCGAATTGAATTGCTTGTCCCTACATTATCAGTTCTATTGCCAGCATACATATTGCCATAACGACTTACATATACGGTGCCATTTCGTTTATAACTTTTAATTAAAACTAATTTTAATTTAATAAAACAGTTCTACCTAATCGTTAAAAGTTCTTACTCGCAGCCCCTCGATTTAATTTGAAAAGGACACTATTAGGACAACTGACTTCGAAATTAACCTTTAAATAATTAACTTGTGCCAAACTAAACGGACTTTAACTTGGAAACATAATGACTATACAAACACCGTCAGTTTATGATAAATCTTACAAGATTGTAAACTGGCGAAAATCTGTAATCAGACCATTTCATTTACAATGAAACGCAGTATCTTTATAATCAATAATTGATTAGATTAGTTGGGACTGTAGTCCACAATAGTACTTATTGCGTGGAGACTGGGCTGATGGTACAGTCAAGCTAATCACGCTACTTCTTTCTGAAGAAAGTCTTATATTCTATTAAACCCGGAGCAGAACTCGCGTCGGTGCTGTGGGTGAGCTTAAAGTTTTTCAAAGATTAAATAAACAGGAACAAAGAGGGAGCGACGTGTAAACTGCGACAGGGGCGAGCGCGGGGGAGCGGGGGGGCCGCGCGGGCGGGGGAGCGCGGGCGGGGAGGTGTGCGGGCGGGGGCACGCGGGGGGGGGGGCGCAAAGAAAACCTACTTCACCTTGTTTTTACGGTCACGAGATTTAATAACGAGGAATTTGCAGAACGAGCGCGTTTGTCGCCCCTCACGAGCCAAGCTATTTATATCTCTAACACAAAGAGGTAGGACTCAGAGTGGCGTGAGCAGGCGCAAGTATGTAGTAATGACTAGCCTAGGACTCCGAGCAGCGCAGTAGATTGTACAAACACGCCCGCTAATAAAAACACCGCTTTATCTGTCTCTGCAATTAGCAAGAAATTGAAGGTAAAACTTCTGCAGTTATAACTAGATATGAATGACGCATGAATCTTCTCAAAGGCGACTTTCTACTGAAGGCAGACAAGAGCATCCACTAAACAAAAGGCTCTATCCAATTTAATTGAACATACTTATTCTTGCTAGCTACTTACATCCTGATATTGATATGTACGAGTATTTAGAAAATATGACCGAGTTCAAAATCAAACTAAAAATGCAAAATAACATTCGTTTCGGAAATCGGTGTTTCTGAATCAACTCATTACTGCCAGCGGCTTCGCTAGTAATTTCAGTGTGTAAGAGTAACAAACATACAAACTCACAAGCTTTCACCTTTAAAATTAACTAACTTTTACCCGTGGCTTCGCCTGCGCACTTAAAATATAGCATATATCGTTCAGGATTTAATGATTGGACCAGTACTTTCAGAGATTACCTCCTATAAACAAAAAATAACTTTATCTCTTTATAATATTAGTGTGTTCAAAAATCCTATGAGTGTAGGATTTTTGAACGTGATCTATTATACAGCGGTAGGTAAGAGTAAAGGCGAGGAATAGATTTGAGTTGTCTATTGAACTAGATGTGAGCCGTGTCCGGGCGGACGCGGCCGGACGCGCTGCCGGACGCTGCACATATTTATTGCACGGCGTGACGTCCCGCGGGCAATGCTGCTATACTTCAGAAACTACTCAATATACTGCGCTTTGAATATTTGCCTCGGCCCTCTTATTGCACTCCACAGCTGTCGGCGGACACGTACAGACATACAAACAGACACACGTAGCTATGTACATTTCCCTTCAAAACTCGTGAAAGTTCGTGTAAGATGGATCCATCATTTGCTTCATTTTACGGGAAGGTTTGTTTCATCTCGCGCACTCGGCTCTGCAAGATTGATAAGCCTTACGTTTTGCACATAACTAGAAAGTTAAACGGATCAATCTTGACATAATCAGACAGCCAACAATGTGCTCTCCTGATATTTGACGTTGTACTTCAATTATGGAATAAGTGAAAGTAGTAAACAAAGCCATGAATGCATTTTAGCCTTCTTTTTTGGAGGGAAATCTGCTTGGGCGTCTTGGGCGGAGCGAGAGGGGTTTTCAGAGTTTTACTGATTGAAACTCATTCCTTTGTTCCTTCTTTGCCTTTCGTTCCAGTCCCCGGGTTTTCCTTTCAGAAGTGAACTCATGGCCTCGACTCTGCTAGGCCCCTACGGTTTTGCAGACATCTCTTTAAGGTGCGCGTGGAACACTAAGCGCCGTCGATGACTTGGGCTTGGTCCACATAATTACCGGATTGCTAGACGGTGAGCTATCTATTGCTCACTGTCCGCAAGTTCGCGAACAGGTTGGGAACTGAGGTAGGTATAGGGTCTACCTGAATTAACGAAGTATAGGGACTGGTTGTTCACCTGCCTCCGACTGCCGTCGAGATGAAGGACGGCAGTGCAAAATAATCATTATTCTACTCGTACTACCGTCGGCAAGGATTCCAGCGGCGAGACAGTTTTTGTTCACAGTAACTGACAGTTTAATAAAGTCTAAACGTCAGTTAGTGGCTCACTATAATATTAGTTTACGCTATTTACTCGGACGCTTGGAAGTCGTGACGAAAGTTAAACCATACCTCAACAGACTGATGTTTATTTAAATACTAGCTGCTGCCAGCGGTTTCGGCTTTAAAAAATTTTCCCAAGGGAATATACTTCCAGGATAAAAAAATCCTAAGTATATGCTATTCCAGGACATAATCTACCTATACGAAGTTTCATCGAAATCAATTTAGTAGTTTCAGCGTGAAAGATTAACAAACATCTAAACTTTTGCGTTTATACTTAAAATTAGTAGGATATTTTTAGTTTATATTCAACAAAACCGGTCAAGTGCATATTGAACTCGCACTTAAAAGGTTCCGTACCATCCGAAGCAGACTTGTACCCAAAAGGGTATGAAAACCAAAAAAACATAACGTTTAAAAAATTAATAGTATTTAGATACCATACTTACAAGTATAGACTTTTGCCAGCCTGTTCCCAAAATCAATTACAAATAATGCAAAATTAAGCGCACATCATATCGCGATTAGTTCAATAAATTCTTCAAACTGATTTCATGTTTCCATTACGACATTTAAATATTGAAGCAGTGCTGACCGCCCATTCTCCTGCGTCTAGACCTAGAGGCCACACGTCAGAGCTGACATGCTAAATGAACAACTAATAGTAATGAACACTTAGCTCGTGATTGCCACAAGCCCGCGCGTCAATCTGACGGTATTACATGGAAACTGTTATCATTTATTACTCAAGTTGCCTCGCTCTAAGTCTATATAGACCTGTGTCTAGTATCTAACGTTACCGCTGTAGTTCTGAGAAATGATCTATCTAATAAGAGATGTCTCTTCAACTATTTAAATAAAGATACAGGAGACGTCGAAGCTAGCTTTAGCCAGCGGCTTTCAACGTACTGTATCGGGACATGGTCTGCCCGAAAACATAAATGTCATCCAAACTCTGTTCAGTCGTTAGAGCGTGAACGCGTAACAATCAAACACACATACATACATATAAACTGTCAATTAGGGATGAAATAGAAACAGTTTACCATTGTGACTGAGATATTTATTTATTCTCCGCCTTAGTAATCGCACTGCAGCCTTACTGGGCAAGAGCCTTAGCATATTTAGGCTTTGATATATTAATTGATTTTTCGGTATTTTGTTGCATGCCTGCACCCAGGTGAAGTCTTCATTCCATACTACACTTTTTTCGTCGTGATTGTTAATGCACATAGCGAACTCAATGTAAAACTATAATTACTCATTCAATAATTAGTCGCTTTACTACGGACGCCAATTTTCCGTTCCAACACTACGCACACGGGACGTTCGACCAAAGTTTTTAATTGTATGTTAGCCGTATAAAAATTTATTCCATGAACTTTTCCCGTAACGAATGGTTTCAATTAAAATGAAACTTTGTCTGTTCAGTGATCGATTCGGTTTTGTTTCGGAAGCTTACAGCGAGTTTACACGGGTGTCGGTCGGAGCAGTCGCGACGGTCGCAGGTCGGGGCGGCGACGGTCGCAGGTCGGGGCGGCGCCGGCACACACAAATAAAATAAAATTCCTCGTGAAAAATTGGAAATTCAATAACTCCCTCCCGAGGAGCGATTTCCTCCCGACACTCGACAGGCGACTTTAAAAATATGATAGATGATACATTGGCGGGTTTTTTCTCGTTCAGCTTCAACTCGGCGATGTTGGGCGCGTAGTGCTCGCTGATTTATTGGCGTCGGATTATATCCGCTACGGTTATCGGTAGCTCTCATCTTCGGTAAATGATTGCACTTTCATACTTTTACAAAAACATTTTTAATTTCCTTTGGAAAGGCCCCGATCCTGGAAACTTTTGGAATTTGTCATTAAATATTCAACAGGGTGTCTGGACCCGTTCAATTTATTGCTCACCTAGGAAATGATTCTGCCGACGTTACTCACCCGCAGCTAGGAGGTAGTCGTGTCACTAAGAGCGTCAGTAAACACGTCGTCGCGTGAAACATCTCGCTCCTTACACACTGTGACCACTATGTGAGAACAGACAGAAGTTCTGGAACTGTTACCCCCGCGCGATGCGCACGCCGCATCGTTTGCTTTCCGTAAGTGATAGCAAAACAGACAAAGCTCGAGCTATTGAGTTGCGATTTGCTGAGGCAAGTGTAATCTTCCACAGCTACAATGTCAGTATTACTTATCCGGCGTGTTGTATGTTGTGGAGCTTCTGTTCAGCGTAGGTGTGGTGCCGAGACAGCCGCGGGCGCGCGTGGCGGCGGCGGCACAATGGACCGCGCCGCTTTGAACTCGCCGTAATGAAGCCGCGAGTAACCGCCTCCTCATTCGCAGTATTGCAGAGAATGAGATTACAGCAGGACTATGTACACAACTAACATTTGTACTGTTTCTAACTGACGAAATTCTTCCTCCCTCCTTGCGTTGTACTCCTCAATGCTGAGGGTCGTGACCTCCTTGCTTCATCACTCTCATTCGTACGATATTTGTCCATCTGTTTCTGTCTCTGGCGGTGCGAAGGGTATGGTACTCGTAAGGGTATCGTAGAGTCAAGCGGTTCGAATCTGGTCGGACCAACGTATTGGGCAGCACCTTTACCGGTCACGATGAGTCCTTGCAATATTACCGAAGTATTGTGGAATCTCACGTAGATACTCGGACGACAACCGCGAGGAGTATTTTGAGTTATCTCAATGTAGATACATTCTGACGAAATTCTGTTGTTGTCTGAAAACAGTGATTCTGTTTATTAATCAGTGTTTTGTCCCAATTAGTTAAATCGGCGTGTCGTCACAAAGTTTCATCTGTGTCGTTTCACCGCACATTACCGCTGTACGTAAGTGTGGCAATAAACACCGCGTCTCGTTAGCACGCCGCGCGAGGAGGAGGGAGACGCACGAGTTAGCGCAGGAGGCTGCAGTATTGTGAGGAGGTAATCTGGAGTGCGTCGCGACGTGCGAGTGTTCTATTGAGCGCGCGCCTCAATAGCTGGTTGTTGTGTGAGGTGCGTGCCGCGGCCCCGGGCATTCGCCTCCCTCGCGCCCCGCAGTGCTGTCTGCTGGCGTGAACAGAGGACCCCAGCCAAGGAACTATGCATTCATCGACACTTACAGTACTCGTACATCTTTCTTATCATTTTTATTCAAGTTTCCGTTGCACCAAACAGAATTACGGTTTTTTTTATTGAAAGACCCGCATTTGGCCCCTATATCATCTGATGGCAAGAGATTATGTAGTACGAGATTTTGTCACAATAACTTGTTATTAACTAAACGGTAGTAGAGTATGTTTAGAATGAGTAAGCGGTAGCACTCATTCACTACCTCGTGACATATCGTAATGCCGAGCTGTCACGCGTCCGAACGCGTTATACACACAAACGTCTCAAGCACAGCATTATTTCAGTGTTTTAAGGAATGGTTTCTCTGGCTGAGTCCCACTATTGTGATCATCACACACCCCGCTTAAGAAAATGTAGCGACATCACATGAGAACTGTAAATCCTGCATCGCGCAATTAAAGTTCTCCGCGCGATTTAATTTGATACAACAGCCCAAAATCAGCCTCTGACACGCCCGGGAATGATCAGAATGACTTCTCCCACTCTCCCAAGAGTGGAAGTCATTCTGATGATTCCCCACCTTAGAAAAACCCAAATTCATCTATTGGGCATCTATTGTCTGTCAGACATAACACCCATCTGGTCGAAGGATCCTCCCTTTTCAACGGAGGTTTGGACTTTACACTCTCTTCCGCATACCTCCGAAAAAACAACATAATGTTAATCGTGCAACCTACATTCAGACCTGGCTTTACTTTTTCCTCACACAGCTTGTTTCACATTCGTTATCTCCCACGTAAGCTCTACAGTCGTTTGTCTTGTAGGATCATCTCACAGGGCTTACAGCTTCGTCCTGCAACAAACAAAATAATATCCCTACAAAGGTAACGTAACATCATACGGAACCCTGCTATCTGAGCGCAGAGCGTGCGAAACGTGCGAGTATAGTTGACATGACGCGCACAACAGTCGGGCGGCGACACCTGGCTTGTGTATAACAACCGCACGCACGCGGGGCGGTCGGGGCGGAGGAGGAAAAGGGTGAATTCGTCAAAAATTTGCTTTATGAAAGCTCGCACATTAGCCCCGGTGCGGGTGCGGTCGTGGCACTACGTTCACGAGATACACGCACGATTTCACACACACGTTTGACAACTGTGGAACTTTTATACGGTACTTATAGTCTGTGGCACTCACATCCATAAAGGTTTGTCTCCAAGGCTCGAATAGACTGGCGCAACAGTATTGTTTTTATTTCGGAATTGGATTTTGCGAAGCAGTAATGCTAGTGTAGGAGATGGCTGCACGCGTGAGGTAACGGACTTCCTCACGTTCCAGCTGAAATTGGGATTCCAACCCCGATTTCCATCTACGGTAGCTCCGTAGGCGTGGGCGGACGGTGAGCAATAGGTAATTCGCCCTTATCATTTATCGCCGGACATGTATCTACGAATGCCGATTACTCAGCTATTCAAAAACAGTGCAGCAGAATAGTGTTGAAGACTCGTCACGTTTCATCAATTGGTATCTCCGTCTATTCCATCGCATTTGCGTGAACTTGTTGTTCCCAAAGTGCAACTGTCGGCTCGTGGCTATGCAGTGGCGTAGATGTATTTTACAAGTGGCGTAGCTGTGTCGGGAAATGGCAGCGCGCCAGCCACCGCGCTCTGGCCGCAGGTAATGGTGCGACACAACTCAATCCTCAGCGACTTTCTCGCGGTTACTATTTGTACTCCCGACGCTACGGCACCGCACCGCACCGCACCACATAGCACCGCACCGCACCGCTCCGCTCCGCTTCGTTCTTCCGGATCTCTCCTTTTCCGCGTTAGTGTTCACTTGCCGCTCGCTCATTCTTTTATAATTCAATTTTTTTCGGTCGACAACTCGGTGCGGCCATGCGAATGATTCAATGAACATTGATTCTTTTTGCGTTTAAAGGAGAAATTATAACGAATATCTTAGAGTACTTAACTACTTAAGCATATTTTCTGATGATTGAAGGAATACATTAGACAAGAAATCAACAACATTCGGCTTCTGAGAATCGTTTTCATGAATGTTAGAGATTATTTGAAGAGTGCCCGAGCCGCGAAGGGCGACATTTGAATAATGTTATTTTCAAGGAGTAATTTTCTCATTTCTTTACTTTCAGATTTTGTAATTTAACGAGTGTATATAAAAACATTTGTTATTTTGTTGTTATACAGCCACAAAAGTGAGTTTTTTTCTGAGATACTAAATCTTTTTCTTTCATTCTGCATACTCGTATATCTAGCCTATACAATGAAAACACTAACAATGAACACTCTCTTTAGTTCCTGGCTCTGGACCACTTCTTGCCAATTTTTTCTTTAGTTCCTGGCTCTGGACCACTTCTTGCCAATTCCTAATGAAGACATCTAGGTAAGTCTTCTTTCGTGGACCTCTTCTCACGATTTCAGAGCCCCAGTTTTAAGTTTTACGGGCCCACAGCTTAATAGGATTTCGATAGACAGTCAGTCTGTCTGTTAAGCCTGTAGGTGACTTATATATTTACATATTACATATTACACATACACCATAAATATACACAAATCACCAACATCTATTATATCTATTTACACTTATATATATTTATTTATTTATTCGCATACCAAACGGACAGACACTCAGTTACACTAAACACGGACATTGACGTGACACATTGGACACACGCATAATCGATGACGCGCCGGTGACCATATCAATCTACCCTCAGGTTGCTTAGATTCATCCGCCGCGATACTGTATTCGTTTCTCGCTAGTCACGATCTACTCAGCTAGAGGAACATACGTGCGCCCGCGCCGATAAAGTTAATCCGTAATCGCGTCTACCCGCTATAACTTACCACCGCTTAACAAAGACTGTACTAAGTTTTCTAGTTATTGTGCTTGGCTTATTGCGCCTTCAAACTGTAAAGCGTTGTAGTGTTGTGTGTGCAAATTATACTCCTGGAGAACTACAAGGACTTTTATTCACCTACTACCTACCCAGTGAGTACCAACACACACCACCCAGACAACTAAAAGCCCAACTATCTGTGTTTGGAGCGCTGTATAATGTTTCGGACACAATATGTCATCGCTATAGAGTACTTTAGCAATCCTTAAGCTTGAACTTTTGGATGTCAATCAAAGACCAGGTCTGCGTTTCATAGGTCAGGATGGTTGCTGAATACTCATATTCATTAGCTTACGCTACAGGAACATACCTAGCAATAATTTCTTATTTATTTATTTCATGGAAAAATAGCTCATCCAGGCATTTTCTGTTTCCTTATTTTTGCTCGCCTATAAAAAGAGTACTTGGGCCAAGCAGAGATATTTTTAAACATATTGTACACATATTCGCTCCGTCCGCGTATATACTTCTTGTAGTCCGCCCACGTACATACTATTTATTTGATAAAAATGAAATCAAACAGTCGTTATGTTAAAAATATCTACGTCTCACATACAAAGGTTCTATTTGAGAAGAGCTTCTTTGGTATTTCATCAAAAATATACAACAAGATACCTATTGACATTTTGAGCACTGAGGAACTTCCACTATTTAAATATAAATTCCGTAACTACCTACCAATCGATAAGGCTTACTGTACGCTCCAGAATTTCTTAATTTACTATAAATGGTTTTCTTATCGTATTTTGATAGTTCTAGTCAGCAGCTAAGTGATGGTTATATTTTGAACTAGTTGCTGCCAGCGGCCTTACCCGCGTGGAAGTAGATATACAATACAACACAAATAGAAAATTGTCCAATGAAACATACTCCTTGGATAAAAAGCTAGCTTCCAGCCCAATATGATCTACCTATGTGACAAATTTCATCGAAATCCATGAAGCCGTTGGACTATGAAGAACTATCAAACAAGCACAGACTCATAAACTTTCACCTTTACAATGATAGCATGATATTTCTCTTTATCAACAAAGGATTCAAAACTCTGTTGAAGTAAAGTGTGCGAAAGCAAGTCGGTAATACTGTTGATGTTATGAAACCTGAGACAAAGCCCTCGCCAACGGCGTCGATGAGCGTTCCGCGAAGAGGTTGTATAAGTTGGCGGGATCAGCGCCCGTGGCACCCGGCTCAGGCATAGTTCGCGAGGCGGCGCACGGCGACAAAGAGCGAGCGATTAAACCAATTAGCGGTGGAGTCGAGCAGAGTGGAGCGGAGCGAGCAGAACCTGTCCGACAAAGTGCTCTGCGGCGGAGGGTGGCTCACTCTTCGGCACCTTGGCACCGCTGGACGAGGGTTAATGCGCTGACTCGTGACGCCGAGCGTCTTATATTTTTCTCTTTTTTTGTTAGACTGCCCAACTCTTGGAATTACTCCTGTATCGTGAGCACGTTCTCGACCAATTCAACTCAAATGTACATCACACCTAGACCCGCAACAAATACTTGTTGACAACTGAAGAACAGTCTCGTTCCAAGGGCAGGAGAAGTCATTTGATGATTTCCGACCTAAAACAGCAAAACAAAAAAATGTGCAAGATGTTACCAATCAGATAAGATATTTGGAGATGGAACTGATTTGAGGCACAAAGTCAAGACTACAATATTATGCTACAATATTATACTTAAAAGAAGTGTAATAATATTTTTATTTTCTTCAAGTTCGACTGTTGTCTGACCTTCTTAATTTCGGCAAACGCAAACACTCATCTGATGTGATAGCCCTCACTTCCGGACCCACTCGAGACTTTGCGACAAATTCCCGTGACGTCGCAGACGAGGCCTCATTACCTAAACCAATTCACTAACACAAAGTGGGCGAATGTCCCTCTTTGTGTTGCCGAGTGAGTGCACCCTCCCTACCTCCTCGCCCTCCCAAGACTTTCTTGGCCCACCGCGAAATATAACGTCATAAAGTACGGAATTAACTGAAATGGCCCGTGGCGGCGACCACGGCGGCTACCGGCCCGCGGCCGTGTTCAATGCGATTACGATACGTTTTATTTTAGGTTGCTATGTACATTAGCGCACTCATTATGTGAGAATATTGTGTACATAGCACAAATGTATGCGCATCAGTGTTCGCGAGTGGGACATTAATTTGTTCGCCCCGCTCTAATGTGTCGCGAGTGGGCCGTACGCAGCGGTACAATGCTCGAATGTAGTTGTACATCACAGACCTACCCACGCATCACACGGCAGCACGTACATGCAAGATGACACGTGCATATTATTCGAGCACAAGCTGTCACCAAGAGTGAGCCAGAACACTTTCAGTTTAGTAATACTAGCACTTTGCCAACCCCTTTGATCATGAGAATAAAACTTTAGCTCCCCTTTGGTTAAAGGGGGGGTTAATATGGTTATATTTTAAGGGTAATTTTGACAAATTAATTTAGACAGTATTATTTACTTTGTTTTTAGGGTTCCGTACCTCAAAAGGAAAAAACGGAACCCTTATAGGATCACTTTGTTGTCCGTCTGTCTGTCCGTCCGTCTGTCAAGACCCTTTTTCTCAGGAACGCGTGGAGGTATGAAGCTGAAATTTATATCAATTACTCAGGTCTACTGTCCCTTGAAGCTGTCAAACTTCTAAGCCAACGCAATCAAAAGATACAGCCGTTTATGCCGCAAATTTTCGACACTTGCAAGGGAATCAAAACCTACAGGGTGCTTCCCGTGAACTCAGAATCTTGAAATTTGGTACGAAGCAACGTCTTATAGCATAGATAAAGGAAAAATTACGAAAACCATACATTTTTAGTTACATCACATAATATTTTTTTTTTAATAATTTTAAACTTACTACCCATTTCCTCATAAACGCGTAGAGATATTAAATTGAAATTCATACCAAATACTCAGGTCTATAATACCTTTAAGCTGTAACAAAATCAAACTTCTATGTCAACGCAATCAAAAGAAACAGCAATTTAAGCTGCATATTTTGAAACTCGCTAGTACTCGCAAGGGAATCAAAACCTAAAGGGTACTTCCAGTCGACCTAGAATCTTGAAATTTGGCACGAAGCTAGGTATTATAGCACTAACATAGGGAAAAGTCTGAAAACTGAAAATTTTTAGTCACGTCACCAGAAAAAAAAAAGGAAAAGTCTTCAAGATTCGAGAATGAACTGTTTTCATAGGTCAGTTGGTACGGAACCCTCAGTGCGCGAGTCCGACTCGCACTTGCCCTGTTTTTTTTTTATGTTATATAAACTAGTGCTTGACTGCGATCCCACCTGATGGTAAGCATTGATGCAATCGTAGTCGCATGTTTATGAGAAGTCGCCTACATGGTCTAGCTCGGTGACGTCACTGGTCGCCACATGTCTCATTAGTTCATCTGGTGACTTCATGTGTCTCGTGGAGGTTGCGAGTAAACAACTGACGTCATTCCATTTTACTTTACGACTTGACGAACACTTCCCCGCGCTTGTGATGCTGGTGGAGACGCACAAACTATGCACGAAGTTGTGTCAGGCGCAGCTCGTAAACTAAGCGTCAATCTAAATGAAATATCGTCAATGAAGTCATCCGGATTTCTCTGACAGATAGCGTCTTATTCTTGTAGCCATGGATGACACATACGTAGCGCACGCATATCAATAACACTCTCTTGACATCACCTAGCGGAGTAGCGTAGCTGTAGAACTCTTGTGGAGTGTTACAATCCCCTAGTGTTACAATACGCCCAGTGTTACTCAACAACAGGACGAGAGCGCGAGGCCGCCGCTCGGGACACAGACGCCCACACCTGAATGTAGCTCGTAATGAAGTGGATCGACGCGTTTATTCAGGGTTAAGCGGCGCGGCGTGCTCTTGAAACTAAATGCATTCAGCCGCCATAATGAGCACAGTGAACTGAAAATGTGTCACTTTAACCCTCCTCCCCCCCCCCTGCCGCGCGACCCTTGCCCGTCTGCATAATATACGCCTCTCCTGAATTAACCCGTCGACTATCCCCCCCCCACGCCGCTACACGCACCATATATTAGAAACTGCAGCATATTCCCTACATACCTACATTGAAAATAAATCTAAGCTAACTAATAAAACACAGATATCGTGTGACTTTTGACGTTAGCAGAATCGCAAAACACGATAAATAAATCTTTCTGTCTGCGAAAAATATTTTCGTATCTGGAGACGGATATTCAATCCAATCACTTGGGGGAGCTCGGAGCGCCGCGTTGAGCTGCGACGGTGTCGGTGGCGAGTACGCGACGTACACGGAGTACACGACGTACAGTAAAGAGTCAGCGTGTATAGACACTCTCCCCCATTTACATGGCGATTGATATTCAGCGCAGACTCGCGAGCCGACCTAATAATACTATCCTTACGACGTTACAGGCACATTAGCCCCCCGCCGCCCGCGCCCCGTCGCTAAACAGAGCCGATTAAAATGCCCTGTATGCTAACTGTGATAGTGATTTGACAAATCAAAATAATGTGTATGTTCATAATGCTGCTAAAGTTAATTGTATAAGAAGTTACAGTTACAGCTCGAGGCGTGCTGTGAAGTGTTGCGATAGATAAATTGACTGGCCTGTTGGTCTAGAGGCTAGTGGCCCTGTCTGTTATGCCGGAGGTCGTGGGTTCCATTCTTACCCAGGACAAATATTTGTGTGATGAGCGCAATCATTTATCTAGAATATGTATGTATTTAGAAATATTAAGGTATGTTTAGTAGCTGTTACTCGCATCACAAGCTCTACTTAGTTTGCGACTAGATGGCGTTATGTGAAAGTGGTAGAATATTATTGTTATACACTAACAGTACTTGCCAATACTTAGCACACCACAACAGTTGAATCCCTCGGTTTTGAAATAGATGTAAGACAAGCAATTTCTCCTAAAAATATTGATGTTCAGATGCTTCTGGTTCCTCCGACCTCACCTGCTGCCGGGGGAGGTTCGGACTCCTCCCGGCACCAAGCGCTCGTGCCTGCTATTGCGTGTGGTTACATGTGTGTTGGTCCTGCTTGTTGCAGTGCCGTCGGCGCGCATCCTGGGCGGGCCAGACCTGCACGTGGACATGGGCAGCACCATCAACCTCACGTGCCTCATCCAGTTCTCGCCGGAGCCGCCCGCCTACATATTCTGGTACCACGAGGACGAGGTGAGCGGACGCAAAGTAATTATACTCTGGATTTTTTGTAGTAAGTATGAATGTTAGAATAGTTTGCGTGGGGGGTGCAGGGGGGATGCAGGGGGCTGAGTGATCGCAGTCACTGACTTGTTCAAGTGTTCTGTGACCGAGGCTAAGTAAAGCCAGAGGGGTCTGAGAGGGCAGACATGGCAGATGGATATCAATCCTCACGACTGATATAATAATCATTGTATTTATTCATTTGCACATATTAAACACTTAAAATTAATGGTAATATACTGTAGATATATCTACAGCTGTTTTTTTAAAGTCATGGCATAACATAAAAAAACGAAAACATGACTAGAATTGTACCCTGCGCTACGAACTTTGGTCCTCGTAGCGAGGAGCGACAGTTCGTAGCGCCCGGCTACGCGCCGTAGCCGCGTAGCCGCGTAGCCGTGTTCCACTCCGATTTGTGTTCAAATGTTATTATGTACCTATTACGTATTATTTAAATATGTTATTATGGAATATATTTTGGGATTTCTTACATCAATGTTTTTTGGTTAAATATTCTTTACTTACTGAATGTTTGTTCCGTGACGTCCGAGTGTATTCTCGACGTGATTTCAGTTAACTAAGCTGTATCTGTTAGGACACATTCCAACACTCACGTCCAAATCAACTCGTCGCTTGCAACACGATACGAAACACATTTAATCGCATTATCTGTCGGAAGTAATCCCGCGCGCCGCGATGTGCAGCGAGCGACTCACACACACACACACATACTCACACATGCACATTATTAACGCTAGAACAGGACTAAGTAGGTGTAGTTTCAGTGAAATTGCATACAGTATCGGAATTGAAATCAGAAAAAACCTTCGCTTATGGTATTATATGAATATCTGTGGACTGATCAAAATCACATAGTATTCCTACAAACCACAATAAATTATCGCAATAATATAAATTAAACAACATTTATTACGAATAGCTATCCGGCCCATTTCAAGATAACACATAATTAATCAGCGTCAAATAAATCCCACAAATAAATGCTGCTGATGCGTGGTATACAAGATTTTTATCAAAAATATGTGATTAATGATGAACATCTACCAGTTTCAGTACATGTATTTCAAACGCCCACCATTACTGGCACACAGTGAGAGAACGAGCGCCACTATACACTATTTTACACTTAGGTACACTAAATCATGCTGCGTCGTGTCGTGTTTTGTCGCAGACACGTGGTTCGCAGTGGAGGCAACTTATAACTTCACGACCACCAGTAATCAACACCTATCTAGCACTCGCTGTTCACAGTGCAGTCCTCTGTCATTTTTCAGTTGACTCGCTATCCTCCACCTTACATATTGAAGCAAATGTGTAGACATTTGCTGAACGTCGAGTGCGTACATTACGTATTGATATATTCTTTGAGCTCCACATAAAGCCGTTAGCGTCTGATTTGTTTCAGCATAGTAACTGATTCTTCGGGGACTCGCTGGTTCACTCACCTTCCCGTCCCCTCCGCGCCGCGACTCGCTATGTGCCTAAATAGGCCGAGAGTTTGATCCACAGAGGAGGTCTCCTGTGACAAATGTAAATAAAAACGCACGATAAGAAGGCACTTTATTGGTTTAAGTGGGCGGCGTACTCATACATAGCTAGGCAGTGAAACGTGAAGCACGACTTTAGTCGTAGTAGTGGTAGGGTATGAATCTCCGAACTACACTTTTTCGTAGCCAGAACCCTCAATGTGACATGCCTGCCAACATATACAGCCATATTACAACACAAAGCTGTTACTTATTAAACAATTGCTAAAGTAATGAACAAGTACATAAGACGTAGGTGACAGGTAGCTCTACACTGCACACTACACAAACATACACTGAAACATGATTCTTTATCAGTTAGATAACTGCAAAACAAATTAATAGAAGTCATTACTTCGTAACTGATGCAACTCATGGAAACAGTGTCAAAGATTCAAATCATTAGATTTGCTCTCTCCGCGCTTTGACTCCAGAAAAGTGTTCATACCATCTCGCAGAGAGGTTCTGAGACGAGTCCATCTTTTGACGCTGGAGAACGAATTTAATGATTTCTTTAACGTTTAGTCTAAAGGTAGCATTCAGTCCTTAGCGACGCGCGACTTGCGACCGCGACCGCGACCGTTGCCACGCTGCTATGGGTCGCACGACCCACTCGTCGTCGCGGGTCGCGGTCGCCTGGTTTGCAAGTCCATACTAAGCAGTGGGTCGCGGGTCACGGTCGCGCGTCGCTAGACACGGAATGCTACCTTAAGTGAAGTAAGGATTTGCTCGACAATGTATGTTAATATATGTGTAGTGTGTGTTGAGAGTAGATATGACAATGGTCGGGCGTGTGTTGCGATTGTGAAGCAGGTGATATCGTACGACTCGTCGCGCGGCGGCGTGTCGGTGGTGACGGAGAAGGGCGCGGCCACCACCTCGTACCTGCTGGTGCAGGACGCGGCGCCCGCCGACTCGGGCCGCTACTCGTGCTCGCCCTCCAACGCCGAGGTCGCCTCCGTGCGCGTGCACGTGCTCAACGGTGAGTCATCATTATCATCATCATGTCAGCTGAAAGACGTGCACTACTAACATAGGCCTCCCCCAAGCGTCGCCACAACGACCGGTCCTGTGCGTCTCGCATCCATCGGATTCCCACGACCCTCGCCAGGTCGTCGGTCCACCTTGTGGGAGGCCTCCCAGTACGTGGCCGCCACTCCAGGACCTTCCGTCCCCATCGACCATCCGTTTTACGAGCAATGTGCCCTAGCCACTGCCACTTAAGTTTGGCGATTCTTGGGGCAATGTCGGTAACCTTCGTTCTCTTGCTGATATTTTCATTTTTGATCTGATGATTCGTGTTCACACGCAAAGAAAAAAAAGATAGAAAACAAAACGAAAGAAAGTCTTGGAGGCTTAGAGTTTACTTGCGTGATCAGGCTTAAAAGCCTTCTGATGAGGTCTATGGTGAGCTACCACGCTGCGGATCCATATCATCACTGGCAATACACACTGGTCATAGACTTTTGTCTTGAGACACTGTGGTATGTTAGCGAGAAGATACCGTGCAGCTTCCCGAACGCTGCCCAGCCGAGTCGGATTCGACGATTGACCTCTTTCTCGAATTTGACCAACTGTAAGTAAACCGACCAAACCAGACGAGAGAACTTTGACCAGTGTTTTACTTTGTCATATATTCTATGGGCAGCTGATTCTCCCTCTGTAAAAGGTCTATTACACCACTCGTTTTTAGTTGCGTAGTGTAATAAGGGTAAGACGGCCTTACTTGTACGTAGATTCAACGACAGTCTACGTAGACCGGTGGTAAAAACGGGTGGTGTATAGGCCTTTAAGTGTGCAATGTGCTGACTCGCCGCGTGTCGTGTTGCAGGCGAGCGGCCGGCGGCCATGCAGACGGGCAGCGCGGGGCTGTCGGACTGCTCGCGCGTGCTGGCGGCGCTGCTGGCGGCGGCGGCGCTGCACGCGCGTCTGCGCGCCGCGCTGCTCGCCAGCTGATAGGCGCGCCGCGCAGTGCAGTGACGTGCCGTGCCGGACACGTGCGGACCTCAGTTTCACTCAAAGTTTTAACGCGAAAACTTAGTTTTCGATTAGCTAAGTTAACAAATAAAATTATGTAAGTAAATACCTATAAGATTTTTATGAGAAGCGGATAAAACGAAGCGTCGAACCCTGTGATTGATGTTCACTCTCTCCCGGAGCCGCCGTCGAAGTAACAAGATTGTTACTCTGAGCTCACACGGAGGCACGCGCCGGCGGATGTGAGATATTTTAATGAATTGAACTCTTAACATAATATAGCGTTTGTTGCTACTGAATATTGTAAATATATTTATTGTTTTAATGACGTGAAGATAATGTATTTAAATAATATTGTCGTTAGAGAGATCAAGTTTATATGACATCCCGTGTCGTTAGAGTAATTCATTCCATTTCCTTGAGTGCGGTGTTGCTCCACTTTGGTACAAATAATCATTAGGGTGCGGCCACACGTGCGGATGTGCGACGAACACGCACGCCACGCACGCGTGTCGCGGGTCGCGCGTGTCTGCCGCGCATTCAGCTGTGTGTACGCGTCGTAACGCTGGGCGCACACCGATGCGCGGCGACAGTGCCGCGACACCTAATGTTAGGAAATCAATCCTTTACGGTATGGAAGGAGGTTGGCGGTTTCGATTTTAAGCCTGAGATTAATAAACATTACTTAGTTTGTACTTTGGCGTAATGCTCCCGTCTCGTTCTCACACGAGTACTTTGATAGTTGTACGACAGAAACAGTAATACTCGAAATCCAAAAGCACAATCTAAGTAATGTGTATTAATATTAACTTTACTGCTGTAAGTAAATGATAATTGTAACTAATTCACGTTCACCACAATGTTAATATGTGTCTGTACCGTCTCGTCACACGTCTGTCTATAATGTTCATCGCCATTCTACATAATATCTCATCACCTAACTATGTATAAGTACTCATTTAGTTAAGTACTAACTATTTTTCAATCACCATCAGTTTAAGACATTGTCGTGATCACCACTTGATGATCGTTGTATGTAATTGTAATCAAGTTGAATGTGTGGAACATGTGGAATATCGTGATATGTGCTCGGACTCGAGTGTGTTGAGTGAATTCGCCAGCTATATGTATCATTTCGTAATTACTTTAATATGAATTGTGCCATTCATAGAAAGTAACTTTTGTATTGTACGATCACAATGAACAAGCTTAGGTTCAGGTATAGCATTACTTACTTTCACGTATTTTCTAAATAATTAAACATAATATGAAGACTAAAAAATAACTAAGTTGCCGCTGGCGTCTTGCGAAGGTGTATCTCCCGGGCTACGTATTCCGGAACCTCTCACTGCGGAAATTTAGTTGTATCTAGTAAGCTTGAAGCGAACTATCGTTCAGATGTACTTACAACTTAACTGACTGTTTCCACGGTGATATTTTTAAGAATAGCAGCTCTGGAGATGCTCAGCAGACTGCACGCTGCCGCGGCGTGAAGTGATACGACGCGTCTGACGTCGCGCGGCGGCCGATGCGTCGCCCGACGTCGCGCTGGTGTCGGCTCCGTCTGAACCTAGGCTTAATATCACACAATTATTTTATCAGACTATTTTTATGAAATATAAACTAATTATTTGTAAATTGAGCTCGCTGGATGCGAGTGATGCGCACGGCCGCGCGAGGGATCGAGGCGAGGCTACTGTAACATACTAGCGATAATCCGATACTTTCTACCATAGACTACTCGTTGAAGTGAGGCGGCGGCGACCACTGCCCCGGCACTGCTCTGACAGCGCACATGGATCTATGAAGAACTAGCGATGAATGATTCACTAAATAAATAACTAAAACATGTAGATCGCAACGAGTAAAACATGTTTCCTTTGAAACAATATTCTAATAATGACAAGCTCAAAATTTTGTGGATAGTTTGATATCGTAGAAATGAAACGTGTCTTAATGTTAAGTAGAACAGACGCTGAAGATTTGATACTGTTTCAAACACACACAACTACGATATATGTGAGAATTATATTTTGTATTGTGTTCACATTACCGAAGACATTATTGTAGCATGATCGTCGCTGACCTGCGAGTCACAATAAACACGAGTATATTTAGTAAATATAAAGATATTGTTCTGGCGTTTGTGAAGACGATTAGTTCTAAGTACCTAACATAATTGATAGGCAATTGTAAATTACGAACATTCAAAATAAAATGTTTTTGTATAGAATAAATTGTAAATATGACATAGATACAAAGTTTTACAATAAAATTGATCTAAGTAGAGACGGACACTACGATTGTATGATACGGAGACTATATATGTATGTGAGACATAAAACTATATGTATACATAAACAGAATAAGTTTGTTTTCAAATAAAATATTTAATATTTAAGTAATGTGACCTTTTATTCAGCGGAGTCGCTTCTGCTGGAATCCTTCGCGCACCCACTGTATTCAGCTACTGTGCTGTGTCCTCCGCTTCGCCAACACTATTCATATCCTCCTCTTCCTCTTTGTCAAACGATTAGTCGAGACTATTTCCATACTTCAAGATATCCGTTTCTTCTTAAGTGACAACACAAATCGAACAACTGCTAACAAGTGCCCCAGTATCTACCGGCAGCCTGCGCCGCCGTGGTCTCATTAGAGAGGGTACAACGAGCACAGAGCGAGGGTGCGAGGCGCAAACCCCGAGTGTAATGATTGCTGACTTCATATTTATTGTTATTAATGAGAGCAATCAGCCCATCTTGACGACGTCTCGTCACTGATGGCAGCTTCTTCTTCTTCATCGAAAAACTAATGACAACAAATGACTTTTTCAACACTTTGGCTTACTTACAGAAAATAAGTTGTTTTTCTGTATTTGTATTGATAGTACTGAACAGGCAGAATCTTAAATCAAAGTGGTAATGATGAATAAGTGACCTACACACCCATACCGGACCTACAAGCGCCGCTAAGGAGTCTAACTCGTAGCGTCACTAGCTCTCATAAAACTGACACCAAACATTTGATACTAGATTAACTCAGCAACGTTGCTTCAAAGAAAGAAACGACAGAAGCACTTCTCTGTGACAAGCAGTTACAGAGTAGTCCTTCAGTCGTTTCTCGCGTAAAGATTACTGTTATATTGCCTCGGCATATCACTGAAGGTGAAACATTAGAATAGAATTTCTGAAACATTAAATTCGATATAGGCATTACATTGGGTAACATGACATAATAACAATACAAACATAATCAATACAGTTGCGCACACCCAGAGCTGGTTATCAGCTGGCACCCCGCAGTGATGATCTATTTGATTCTGATTTGTACGGTTATTTTGTAACAGCCTAATAGAAGCTGGATAAATATTTCTCCATTTTGTAATTACTTTGCAACAAACAAGATAAAAAATGATAGAATAATAAACTATATGTCACAATGACTGGCGTTACGTATTTGTTGACTCAAGATTACAAACAAAGCTGAGTCACTAGTACTCGGCATGAAAAGTGTCAGTAGGTATATACGAGTACGAGTATGTATGAGTAACTATCCTACTTGTAGCAAATTCCCTTGTGCGATGTGTCGAGGAATATATTTATTATGTAGATATATGTCAGAGAACAATCACTGCTGAATTATGTCAACAAACTAGTCGTAGATACTCACTCGCACTGATTGCCGAGCACCGGATCATTGCTAACTTTCTACGGTATTTTGTAATAAGACATGTAAGACTGTATTCTCCCAATATACTCGTATTGTAGGTAAATAGCAAATTTCAAATACAATAAATCCCGTCCAAAGATTATTTACGATATATCCGTATCTTATTAAAAATAATGAGACTGCAATGTAACATGTTTGCAATTATTCGACGATACATACGAGTACTCGTACACTTTGTAGGTCTCGAACATTGTAAGTATCTAAAATCTACTTATAAGATGTTTCAGGTGGCTCCACAATTGAAACGTCTGTATAAAGTTGTAATAAGGAATATTAAAGTAGGAATTTTACATGTTTTATTTCGTTATAGTTAATGCAGTTCAAATTGACAGGATCTACTTGATTGATCTCATTTCAGGTTCAGCAAAAATGTAGGCAGCAGCTACACCAGCAAGAAGTATAGCCAGCTGCGATTGAAAGAGTTTCACTTGATTTGGTGATTTGTGACCGATGCATCTCCTGCTGGTGTTGAATGAGTGCTGTACGCTCCGTGTACTCCAGGAGCGCGGCAGGGGCCAGACGAGCGCAGCGGGGGCGGGGTCACTGCGAGCAGTCGACATGATACCACACAGCGATACAAAATTACCTACTTACTTATGACACGACATTTATTAGAGAGAAACATCTACATAACGACGTTAGTAACGTAGACATAACATAGCAACAATAGCATTTTATGACAACAACAAGTGTTGTATATATCTACAAAACAAGACAGGTATGCAGTGGGGATTTTCTGAAAAAGAAACTCGTAGTCCTAGAACGCAAAAGGCAACTTAACGTCCTAAGCCCTCCCAGCCCTCCGTCGAGAACAAGAGATGTCTTGCGATGATTTCCCACCAGACAGCAGGTACTAAAGTAAATTTTTACTACCTCTAACTAAATGAAACGAAATGACAGAATTATCGGAAGAAATAATATTATTCTCAACAATAGATAGAATAGATACCTACATATGGATAATAAAACTTTTTATAGAAAGAACAGATTTTACCAACAAAACTAGTGATGCCATCTGTCAGACACAGCGCGAACTACACGGAGTACTTTGTAACTACTAGCACCACGTACTCGTCGCTACCGCCGCGCGTGCAGCTGCCGCGCGCAGAGGGCAGCACCGTGCTTACCAAGGCCTTGCAACAAACGAGTTTTTCTATAATTTCAGTAAACAAATAACTGCACAGTTTCCATTAAAAAATAATACAATTTGTTTAGAGTTAGACAATGACATATTTTGATCCAATACCTAAATGATACAAGTGGCAAAACTGCTTCAATAGTTCCTCTTTGTAGGCTTTTTCCCAATACTGTTCAGCCTAAATACTGTGAATGTATACTTATTAATAACAATCTTATGCCGTTTGCCGATACGGCCATTACGGTGTGAGAGCCCTCCAAACGTTGGAACCTTTCAACTGTTCTGTGCTTGGAACCCTAAGCTGGCCCCTACAGAGCTATAGATCCGGTTCCATGGTCTTGTGCGTGGCCATGTGTTCCTGCCGCTGACAGCCCGCGAGTGTACCTGCGATACCCTACAAGCAATGTAGTGGAATGATATATTGACAACCTTGCTTCTCAATCTGTTAATAATGTGAACCTACTGCGGTTCGCTAGGTATGTACTTGTACTTTTGGTAGGTACTTAATCTGTAGTACAGGGGAGCAAAACAATCACCTACGTACTACATGTACGCCTAGACTGCCTCGTTGGTCTAGTGGTTGCCAGAGTGACGGCTGAGCTTGGGGTCCTGGGTCCGATTCGCGGTTCGGAAATTACTCTGTAGTTGCCCGGAGTTTGGAAGTTGGTGGTGTGATAGGCGCGGGCCTTGGAAAACACGTAAAGCCTATATCCAGATCAAATTCTAATAAAAAAAATTATGAATGGTCGAAGTAATGATTAGTATTTAATAACGTGTGTACATCCTTGGCGCCGCCACCGGTTACATAATTATATCAGACGGATCATCGAAGAATTGCCCTCATAATTAAAGTATCGCATAATTCCTTTTTTAGAAATAAACGTGTGTCCACCTGGCTGGGCCCCGGCGAGCCCCTGCAGGCCCGCGCGCGGACCTTCCCGGAGAGGTAATTAATCTGATCGCTAATTAGATTCGTGACAAATGCCCCGACCGGGACGCCATCTTTTATCATTATTATAATTAACAGCTCACGCCAGCGTCGCAGGAGGCTACAGAAACAGAACTACGTAAAACGCGATATACACAGCGGATAAAAGACGTAAAGTAATCTGAGGTTCTCCTAATCATAGACTTGAAATATCCTCGGGCTATGTCGCGGGAACCTGATAGATGCGAGACGCACAGGAGCGGTCGTTGTGGCGTCACTTCGGGGAGGCCTATGTCCAGCAGTGGACGTCTTTCGGCTGAAATTATTATAATGATGATGTCCGCTGCACTCGTTTACCGAAGTGAGTCACATTTGTCGAATTTGATTTGACAGCATTGTTGGCGCAGTCGTTGAGTATTTCATTGCTGCTCTGCGTGTCGCGTGTTCGGTACCCGCACACTGCGTAGGTCAAATATATGTATGGTCTATAGAATATAGTTGTTCGAATCTGGGTCTCTTGTAAATCTATGAATATGTGTTAACATGTTTCTGCACGCACTCACGATACAGCAGTAATCAGAGCGAGGGGCAAAGTGAAAAAAACAGTTATATACTCTTCAACTTCTACCCACGTCTATATTCGTATTGAAGCCGCGTCGTATCGCCCACTGACCGCGACGAGTCGCCCTGCATCACTAGGTAATCATCCGAAAATCGGACGCTTCTGATGCCACCTCGCCTCATCACGACAAACCTTTACATAGAATTCCATTCTAAGCGACCGCGACCCGCAACCACGACCGGGTCGCGCCAACAACTGCTTAGAATAAATTTATATGGAGTCCCAAACAAACCAGGCAACCGCTTCGCGCGACCGGCGCCATACAAAGCCATACTAAGCAGTTGGTCGCGAGACCCAGTCTCGGTCGCTAGTCGCGGTCGCCAGCAACCGAATACTACCTTCCTAATTATAATTTATGACACCGACCCCGGGTTCTCACCTCGAAGGCTTTTAAATCGTCTGTCAGAATTACAAAGACTTTAGCTTCTTTTATCATTTGACCGTTATAATTTATCTTTCTTTTGGCCGTAATGAGAGACAATAGATTATTATGTTTCTAAATTGTTTCAATGTGTGTGTATGTATGTTTTATGTAAGAGTTTATGTTAGTAGTTGCATTAAATTACAGTTTCAGTTGCAATATTTCCTAGAATTTTAATTACCGGTCTTCTATGTCACTAAAGCCCGTTTTCAATAACCTACCGCAGTTCATAGATAGATAGCTATCCCCGATAAACAGTAAGAATCTATCTATCAATCCACAACTTTAGGTAAGAAATGCTAACCGTCGGTAGGTTATAGGAAAGTAAGTAAGGGCAAAAGGATAGATTTATTTATCTTTAGTAGCTGTAACTTTAGATAGATAGCTTATTGAAAACGGGCGTTAGTAGTCTTTAAACCTACTCGCAGACCAATCACTAAACATGACGCGGGATTTTGTCGTATCGTTGTGTGTGTGTCGTATGTGACGTCACGGGGTGCCTTTTCACCGGAACACGGAAACGCTTTAAGCACCCGCAAACGATTAGCACCCCTCACCCCGCACACCGCACCCTGCAGGCAACACTCTCACGTACAACCACATCAAGTGCTCACTCATAACTAACAATGTTTAAAACTCGCTAAAGAAGCTGCTTTAAGTAAAAAAAATATAATTAGATTCGTGGCAAGCCTCTAGCTCAGTACTGACTGATACGAGTACGTCGTACTACTCACGACACTCATCATCATCATCATTATCAGCATCATTATTAAAGACGTCCACTGTAGGACATAGGCCTCCCCCGTGAGTCGCCACAACGACCGGTCCTGTGCGTCTCGCCTCCATCGGCTCAAGCTGTACTCATGATAGTAGAACATGGGTATTAAGATATAAATAACTTATAGTCGTGGCTAAATAGCAGCCACACGCGCTCATCGACCAATCGGTTACAGAAAACTTGTCGAACTTCTGTTTCATTGATCTGTATCGAAGTCAGTTCGTAGACGGGTCCATTAAAAACAGGCTAGACGAAAAGCACCTCACGCCGTAGGACCCGGCACTTGTTCATACTAGTTGTAATTTGTGCGGCTAATGTGTATGAACCATCATCCGTGCCAGTCGACAAGTCTTCATCTCTCAGCACTACATACCAGCATATTGACAAACCAGCTAATCAGCTACAAGTCGGCCGGCTGGAGCGATCGGAGCGCTCAGAGTGAAAGAGCGATGTGAGTGACGCATTAGCCTCTCGACTGTAGAGTGAAGAGGCGCACTGAGTAGTAGAGGTGCATTTGATACAGTAACAACTCTTTATTGATCAGTAGTCACACCACTTACACTAAGATATTTAACTGTATCTGTACATTCAGTTATCTATATATTATATAAAAGTAGAAACTGACTAACATATTAACGCAAAACTGAAACTACTGGGCCTAGGAGCGTGACATTTTTCACGACGTAGGCCAGCACTAAGAAGGGATTTTCAACTTTTAGTAAAATGGGTGTCGTAAGTTTGGACGGAGAAACCGCTAAACCGCCGAGCGAAGCCGCTGCTAGAAACTAGTCTATCACAAGTATGATCGTCATGCTTCCGAACCACTAATCTCCACTTCGGGCAGTGTACTCGGCGACTATCGCTCAGCAATTTAACCAGTGTAGCAGCCGTTTGCGCGTCCAAAGCCAAGATTAGCCGGATTGTGGACGAGTGCGACCGAGTGCGTACGAGCGACGGTATGCAAACAGCAGTCTAATACTTGAAGCTACTACGTTTCATAAGAACAGCTCCATAGCTTGATTAGGTACTGAAAGCCTATTCTAACAGAAATAATAACTAATACCTGTTTAATAACTAATACTATTTTTTTCGATATGTAATGAAATAAACATTCATTTTAGATATAACAGTTTTAAAATATTAAAAATATAATTCAGGTCCATTTCAAGTCAGATTGAAGTATGGGGTAGTCGAGTGAATCATAACCGAAGAATGAAAACATTACACGTATCGTCGACAGAGTACGCCGCGTAGTAACGTCGAAGCATCGTAGCGCTGCGTAGCGTCATAGCTCTGCGTAGCGATGTAGCGCTTCCTAGTGACGCAGCGCAGCATAGCATCGTAGCGCTGCGTAGCGTCGTAGCGCCGCGTAGCGTCGTAGAGCTGCATAGTGTCGTAGCGCTGCATCGTGTCGTAGCGCTGCATAGAGGTGTAGCACTGCGTAGCCTACTTACTAAAGTATCTTTTCATGACAAACAAAAACAACATTTTCAAGAAAATAAAGACTTGTGTGGCAAGTTTTTATACGTGTTCACATCATCATACGATGTAAAATACCCGGCAAATACGTTGGCAAGTTTCGCGCATGGTGCACAAAACAGCCAATGAGCGAACAGGACGTAACGCAATGCAAAGGCAAAAGTCGTCTAACGCACCAATCATAAACTACTATTATAATACTGCACCAATCGCACGCCGGATCGGCGCTACCTCGTACCCCGCGTCCCACTTGACCACCAAATAGACCTAAAAAACGATTTCTGCGCATTGTCAAGTTATCTGCCGCCGGTTATATACTCGATTACAGCTTACACGTAATTGAGTGAACGTGCTGTGACTAAAGAATTCGATACGGAATGTCATCCTCTTGTCCGAAGTTACTTTTTCCTTTAATCTGTCCTGTCAACCGTCACGCTATCTATAACTCCTTTTCTTTCATATCACTTCTCACACAATCCATCCACGTTTTCTTTGGTCTTCCTCTCCCACTGCATCCATCTACATTTATACTCATAATTTAATATATGAAATTTTAATAAATTAAATATGTGTATCAATCAATTTAATGTTTACACTATAACTACATGCATAAAGTATTAACGTGATAAAAATAAGAATTATAAGATAAAACTGAAATTGATTAAGATTAAAAAGTAATCAATCTAAAAGAAATCTTGTTGAAAAACCGTATAATTTTATATAACTTCCTTTTAAAAGTGTAAGATTTTTGTGATTAACCTTTGTAACTATTAATCTATCATATACCCGCGAAACGAGACACAATAGTAAAACAATAACAGCGCGGTCTCATAGGACCGGTCGGGGATTCAAACATTAATAAGCGTTTGGTCACTGCGTCACCTGATTGTAAGCGACGTTGATAACGATATATATTTCTTGCAAGAAGAGAGTTCACAGTTAGGACAACCCATCGCTCGCGCAAGTGAACTGGTACCGGCTTTGGACTGTTCCGGTTTTGAAAATTAAGGAACAACTGAAGGAACACAGGTGGGTTTTAATCTGTCTGGTGGTCTGGCGCACGATCTGACGCTTCCGGTCACTCCGCCAAGAGCAGGAAATGTTATTTGATGATTTCCTGCCCAAAAAAGGGGACACACGGACAGTTTAGCTGCGTGTTAGGTTGTTTTGAACCCTGGTGAGACTGCGTCGGCTTGACTGGCTTGCGAATACCGGTGAAACATGAGGCTATCCTTGCTGTATGTGCGCGTGTGTTCAATAAAAGTATAGAATGAATCATATTGCGTACATTGCATAACTGCACAGATCGTTTTAGCGATTCTATAGAAATCTACATTACACGGGATGCCGTCAAGAGACACAAATACAATAATTACTTATGCGTCGAAGGAGAGGAAGTGAGTAAAAATACGTCTAAAATATATGCCTGTTCGTTCACATAATATACCTGCCTACCTGGCCTACTGCCCTTTTACCTTGACTGTCGTACAAGTGATCTTTGAGCACATTCAACTATAATATCAATCAGTTTGGAATCGACGGCTTTGCTCAAGTGACGCGCGCAGGCGGCGCACGAAGCGCACGCAAGATCCGAGCGTGATGCAGGCAGGCTGTGTGCTAATCGCCAACCTTATCACACAACGACTAGGTCGCCTCCTTCTGCAAAGCAATAATTTGAGCAAAAGAGGCGGCGAAACGTATAAGGAGGTGACAATCCTGACACCCTGGCCCCCAGAGGAAACGCTCTGGGCATCGGGAGTCGAAGGGCGACTACCAGTCACTTTACGCACGATGTCCCAAAGCTGCGAGATTGTTCGAAAGTGTTACTTAGCCTTGAAACGCATAGCCACTAAAAAACATAGGTCGTTTTGAGCGAGTGAAAAAGTCTGATAGTATTATTTAATGATTTCCAAATCCAACCAAATAAGGCGAGATCCATACTTAAGTTCTAATAACCATGAAGTATTGAGTATTCGCAATAATAAAACATGACCTTGACCTATTCGTAGAAACCTCTAGAGACTAAAAATAGCCAATTCGATTCAAAATTATTTTATTTCGCACACGCTTACCACCACCAATACTAGTTATATCTATAAAAAATCTATTGACACAATTATATAACACGAATGAAACTGAATAACCATAATGTTGTAAATGAAGTTGCTTAGGTATAAATATCTGCGTAGCGTGTTTATTGATTACGTAATATTTATAATCTTCGGTTTTATCTGCTTCTTATCGAATGATTCAAATATTTAATGAATCACGACAAACATTCAAATCTTTTTTTTTTTTTTTCGATAACATTCGAATATTTTTAATACTTAATTGTAGTTTTACTGATAGATATAGCCTAGTCATGTTAAATTGTCTCTTCTTCATCTGCCTACTTGTTCGCAACGATGGACAAGTAGGTATGTTATTTTCAAAGTCAAAGTCAAATATTTTTATTTCACATACATGGGTACATGGGCACTTATAAAACGTCGAAAACTAGTGCACGGTGTCGTTTCCTATGGAGAAGAACCGGCAAGAAACTCCATGGTTACTCTTTTCAAAAAACTATTGGGTTTACAACATTTCCATATTACAACACAGACACTTACTTATGCGAGGACAGTGTAGACCAGTCAATATTGCACCCAAAACCACAATAAAGATAAAATTAGTCAAAAACTGGGTTCAAATTACTAGTGATCGGCGTAGGTAGTGCCATTCCCGGGATTTTGTGACTGTTATCTTAATATGGATATGCCGTCGAGTTCCGGGAAATATTTTTTATTATATTTATAGGTCCATAAAAACGGTTCTCTCATTTTTTATTAATGCATTTATACCCTATATGCAACATTAGAACTAATATTACTCGATTGTTCAACAGCATTTAATAAATACATGGAAAACATTCTTTAGAATCCCGAGAATCCCGGGGCATATCCATGATTATAATGAGTATTATTACAAAACAGTGTGGTTGACCAGCGTGATGTCGAGCGTCAGTGTGTCGCACAGGCGTGCATTCGCACATCCATTTACGACAACGCCGATATCGTGCGATGCGCCTGCATCGAATGCAGGATGTGTTACATTACAGCATTCACAGCCCCGGCGGCGGCGCGAGGGTCAAGGAGACGCGCAGTCAATGATCTCGGCACAGATCGCCACAGTAGGCTTGTGCCAACGTGAGGAAACATGCTTGAGCCACGCACCTGTTTACATCGTTTTCCTGATGTCCGTGTACGCACCTTGTCATAGCGGTTAAACCATGGGTCAGACTCTCCACCACCTACCGCAGATAAAATACATACATACGACCCACTTTCCTGTCAGTAGTAAGATTCTTTACCTTGTTATTAAAAATGCCTACATTCTGAGTTTATCTACCTCTGCCCGCATAGCGAATACAAGGAAAATTATTGAAAAGTGCTAAGTAATGATGAGTGTTAACAAACAACTCATATATTATAATTGAAGTTTAGAAAACAAACAAATTAATACGATACACGAGGATAAGGAAGGCACTAGTAAAAACAAAGACTTTGCACAAGTCAAAAAAGGACTTTGAACAAGTCAAAAACGGACTTTGAATCCTGTGCAAATATAATAACGTGTAGCTGACGATGAATTTAATACGGTTTCAAATATTTAATTAAGTATTGCAACAAGATGCTGACGCAACAGAAAAACTAGTGGCGACACAAATAACAGGTAATCAATTAAGGGATAACGATTTTTTCGAGGTCAAAATGTTCCTGCAATTAAGTGAGCTCGGAGGCTTGTATTGATGATTTTTATGGTTATAATAATTATGTAACTAGTTACGTTTTACAGTCGCTAAAGTATTTTTAACTTCAGACAACCTACCACTGGCTTGCAAATTGCAAAAAACGTAAGAAAGTTTGAATTTCGCGGGCTACCAGAAGCAATCACCTTAAAGCGGTCAGATAAGTAGTCGAGCAGGCCGGTGACAGCGACCCACGTGGAGCCATACCCCATCTCCGGCGCGATGGTGCTGGCTGGAGGAGCCACACAGCTGTACACGCGGCGCACGCGCCGGCACTTCGCGCGCTCGTGGCCTTCTCACACATTGCGTGTTCTGAGTGACAATTAAGCCACTTAAAATTAAAGATCCCCGCCGCGATTGTTTCCGTCTACGCAGTACGTATCAAAATACGTTTGTCAAAAGTCTCGTTATGTACAAGTTTCGAGAACAGCGTGGAAGGCGGAGAATGACTGCACATTTACCGCGAGGCTGCTTCATTACGGAGAGTAATCGCGTCCTCCGTAAGTAATGGTGGTCGTGCTCGTGCGACAGTCGGGTGCGCGGGGGCAGGTCGCGGACCCCCCGGGGTCGCGGGGTCGCTAAGCTGACAGCCACCATTAGCCATCGCTCGCGCTGACCTACTTAATCTCTGTACTTTTTTTGCATTTTCTAAAGTTTTGCATAATATCAACAATACAAGTAAAAACATATTTTCACCTCAGCACCTCAAACAGGTATGTTTTGCAGTTCAAAGACAGTGTGCAAAATTCGATTTTGCTGCGAGCGTGAGACAAAGTAACTTTTTAATTATTTTTTTTAAATGCCGAGTCAGTGCTGGGTCTACTCACAACATTCGAAAGATTTGAACTTCACTTTGTTCTGTCACTTTCACTTCGATACGAAAAGAGCGAGAGATAGAAACAAGTCGATTCAAAGTTCGATTTTCAAATTCCATATATAATAGGCTCAAAAAAGAAACCAACAATAAAACGTTCGGAAACACGTCACCTATAAAATTTCAAATCAAGGTTTAATTACTCAGATACCCGCGAAACGAGACACAATAGTAAAACAATAACAGCGCGGTCTCATAGGACCGGTTGGGGATTCAAACGTTAAATGTAATTATTATACTTTTCTCTTAAAATTGAATTATATTTTTTTATGATCAAATAAAGAGATGTTGAATTAAAAAATACGAAGTTTACATATCATGTATCTACATAATTATTTAAAGTTTTAACAATCTTTATTGTGACAGAATAATTTAGTAATAGTGCAATTTCCGAACGCATCTTTAAAAAATAGCGGGCTTTAATTTTTTATTGTTTTCTTCTTCTGTTCGCTAGCTACAAAGTGCGATACACATTGGATATTATTAAAATAATAATAAATAAATATGAGTGAATCCAGTGATGATGTCTGCGATTTAAAACCGGAAGAATTGAAGCAGTATGTAAAAATTTTATTTGTTCTCGCTGCTGAAGTGAAAAGTTGTATGTGCTACACGAGACCAAAGTTATTTGCATCTCGTGTCTTTGAATCCCTCGCTGCACTCAGGATTCTAACCTAGAATCACTCGCTACGCTCGTGATTCAAATATAGAATCCTTCGCTTACTCGGGATTCAAAATCAACACTCGCGGCAAAAACCAACTTTGCTCTCTTGTTGCACAAATAACTATTCCTGTTCTCCCACAAGTAATTATAGCATTTGTTCACTTTATGAAAAACAGTTAGGTACATCTGTTTATGAGTTTTTTTTTTCAGTTTATGAATTTGAAGAAGGGAGTCAGGAGTAGGTAGGTAGGTAGCCATACTAAGTAAAACCTGTGTGATGGGTCTCCTGGTCTCCTATCTCGACGACATACATGAGAGAGGTGCTTCAGCTTCGAGTATACAATGCAATGGCAGTGCACTTGTAAGTGTCCTGCCAGTCGTTCTTGAACTCAAGGATGATAAGATAGGTAACAATAATAAACAATACTTATTTATTTTTACTATATAAATACATATATTATGTATCGTTGTTTTCTAATAATCTTTCCTTTTTTATGCAGCTGCCATGTTGGTATAGGCTCCAACATGTCCTCCGGCCTTTCTTTCACCTAAATCCGGAACAAGAACCTCCCGAACCTACCAATTCCGGCGAGGACTTGTGAATTGTTGAAGGCGAAGACGCCGTGGTGCCTTCCCAGCCATTACCCAATCATACTTATCGCCGCAATCGTGGTGTCTCCAGCACTGGATTTCGACAGTCACCATATCTATGTCGTGATGAGTTCACTACATAACAAACGTCATTTCGGACAACAAAAATAAAAAGAGTTAAGTATACATTTTTATTTATACCTACTAAGTAGAAGTTATTGAACACAATAACTACCTACTAGTAAAAATAACACAAAAACCAAAAGTCGTTGTTTCGAGGTTGTTCATTTTTTTAATACGAGTAATTTTCATAGTTCCTCAGATAGACTGATAATCTCGTAAAGGCCTAAAATTGCTATTAATTTTTTTTTCTGAATTATAGATACATGTAATACAAGCCACAGCGCGCTACTTATTCATCAATACATTGCACAAAACCGGTTCAGAACCCGCTAGCGACTGAAGACTGATGCAACATACGCAGTGTGCTGGCACTTTTGACCCTTCAGTGTGGCAGCGCAGCGTGCGTTCAATAACAATGACGAACATTATCATGTCGAGCGTAGATGGTGGAATTTTTGGGCTCTAGATTAACACTACTTGGGGCCTGCCTAACTTTCAAACTAATTGGCAGTTTTTTAATTTTTTTAATTACTCAGATACCCGCGAAACGAGACACAATAGTAAAACAATAACAGCGCGGTCTCATAGGACCGGTTGGGGATTCAAACGTTAAGTAGAAATATCGTGCCAATACTTGAGAAACCTTTGTTTTGAGATAGTAACTCACAACTAACACGAAAGTCTTGAAATATACTTTGATTACAGCCCAAAAATATTCAAGTTTTATTTGCCAACCGTGACCGCATGTATACCACTGACCCATCATATTATTAGCAGCGATATCAATGACTGCTTTCATAATTAAACAGGAGCATTTGTTCTAAAAAGGTTTTTTCACCTCAGCACCTCAAACAAGTATGTTTTGCAGTTTAAAGACAGTGAGCAAAATTCGATTTTGCTGCGAGCGTGAGACAAAGTAACTTTTTAATTTTTTTTTTTAAATGCCGAGTCAGTGCTGGGTCTACTCACAACATTCGAAAGATTTGAACTTCACTTTGTTCTGTCACTTTCACTTCGATACGAAAAGAGCGAGAGATAGAAACAAGTCGATTCAATGTTCGATTTTCAAATTCCATATATAATAGGCTCAAAAAAGAAACCAACAATAAAACGTTCGGAGACACGTCACCTATACAATTTCAAATCAAGGTTTAAATGTAATTATTATACTTTTCTCTTAATAATCGAATTATATTTTTTTATGATCAAATAAAGAGATGTTGAATTAAAAACTACGAAGTTTATCATGTATCTACATAATTATTTAAAGTTTTAACAATCTTTATTGTTACAGAATAATTTAGTAATAGTGCAATTTCCGAACGCATCTTTAAAAAATAGCGGGCTTTAATTTTTTATTGTTTTCTTCTTCTGTTCGCTAGCTACAAAGTGCGATACACGTTGGATATTATTTTTTTTTTTTTTTTTCCTCTTCTTTGGCTTCGCACGGTTTGTGCATTCAGCCAATGTCACGTCAAGTTGTATTTCGTTCAAAGTTAGGGAAACCAAAATATAAAAATAAAAATATTAAATTGAGCGGAATTTAGGAAAGGATATATAGGATCAGTTTTAATGGTGATAATAACATGGAAATAATGAGCAAATTACAATGATGAAAATTACAGTTTAATATTATTTAAGATGATGAATGAGGCTATACATTTATACACTAGAAAGCTATTAGTACAAAGTAAAGAAAGTATTGAGGTAGGAAAAGGAATACGAAGGGACAAGAGGTTACACAGAAAGGAGGAACGGTCAAGTAAAGGACAGGAGAAAAATATGTGGTTTAAGTCACCAAGGTCTGTGCCACACGAGCAATTGGGGTCGTCTATGATGTGTAGTTTGGCAAGGTGGACTGGAGAGCAAACATGGCCCAGTCTCAACCGTATTAAAATAGAGGTCTCCACCTTACCAAACTTTGCCCTGCCAAACCACGGTTTTTCCGGAATCTCGGGTTGAATAAAAGAAAAGTAACGGCCCTTGGATTTGCTGCTGATATCCCAAGCTACCTTCCAAGTATCCCGAAGAAAATTCCTTGGCAACGTCTCAAGGTCATAGCCAAAGTTCGTATAAGGAACTAGGTCCCCACATTGCACCGCATCACCAGCGAGGGCATCAGCTACAACATTGCCATGGATTCCAGAATGGCCCGGAATCCATGCAAATTGCAGTGTGTTACCCTCAGGGATTGTTCTGAACGCCAATTCTCTTATTGCACAAATTATAGGAGACTGTACTTTGTGTCTGAAAGGGGATTTACCTATGGCTAGAAGAGCACTCTGTGAATCGGTAAAAATTAAACATTTTTTGAGCTTAAAAACACGTGCATATTCTAAAGCTTTTAGAATTCCAAAACATTCGCCCGTAAAAACGGAAGTCTCCGGAGGCAGTTTTATTTTTTGAACGATGTTGTATTGAGTATGGTAGGTACCAATACCAACACAACCCGTCGGGGAACGCTTGGCAGCATCCGTAAAAATATGGTGGAAGTCTGAATGTTCAATCAGAAATATATTAAAACTTAAATGACAATCGGGATCTGATTTACTTACACAATTAAATTCAATATTGGGATTGAACAGTAAACTCTCATAACTATTATTAAAAAGGGGCAATTTATTTGAACGGTGAATAGGCGAAGAAAGCGAGAGGAATTTTTTATAGCTTTCAACCAAACATGGAGCACGTTTATGGGACCAGTAAACTGAAGATTCAATTTGTAACATTAAAGATTCCAGTTTAGGAATGAGAGGGTGATTTGAGAACTGAAGAATCCGGAATAAATATTTGTCAGACAGGAATTGTCTTCTAAGGCTTAAAGGAGCTTCCCCGTATTCGATTTGCAGTGCATTAATAGGACTAGATTTCATGGCACCCGAAATAATGCGTAATGCTTTTGATTGGATCAGATCCAATTTTTTAAAAGCCATAACACTACCAGGTTCTAAAACGAACAATCCATAGTCCAGAGTGCTTCTGATGATTGCGTTGTAAATGAGTTTCAATGAAAAGGGATGTGCACCCCACCACACACCTGAGAGGCATCTGAGCATGTTTAAGTGATTTTCACATTTATTAACAATATAGTCACAATGAGGAACACAGCTTAATTTTGAGTCAAATATTACACCTAGATATTTGAATTTATCTTCAACTGGAATAAGTGTTCCCTTGTAGAATAGGTTAACTAAGGGAATATTTCTCTTCCTGGTGAATAAAACAGCCGCACTTTTAGACGCAGACAGGTCCAAACCGTTTAAATCTAACCATGACTCTAAAGTAGACAAAGCAGAATTAATAACATCGCTAGCTTGTTCAATAGATTGACTTGAAAAATATAATAATAAATCGTCAGCGTATTGAAGAACCTTGACATGATTAGTTAAAGAAGAGTCCAAATCAAAAGTGTAAATATTGTACAGAAGGGGACTGAGTACAGAACCCTGTGGCAGACCTCTCCATACAAGATGAGAGACATCATGATCTCCTATTAACATGTTAACAGAGCGTTCAGTCAGGGTGTTAATAATGAAATTAGTTAAATTCAATGGAACCTCTAAGGCTTTTAATTTATTTTGTAAAACTGATAATACGACATTATCATAAGCTGCATTAATATCTAGAAAAACTGCAATGGTGGATTGGTTATTAGAAAAGGATAACCGAATATCGGATGAAAAAATACTTAAGCAGTCAGTGGTGCTTTTACCTTTTCTAAAGCCATATTGTGATTCCGCCAAAAGACCCTTACTTTCAACATACCATTCTAGCCGATTCTTTATTAGGTGTTCAGCTAGTTTCATCAGAATTGAAGACAAAACTATGGGCCGGTACGAGGAAGCATCAGATGGAGTTTTATTTGGTTTAAGGAATGGCAACACCATTTGATGTTTCCATTCAACAGGGATGTTTCCTGTTTTCATAATAGAATTAATGAGGTCTAAATAATAATTGAGAACATTGTCATTTAAATTAGCAAAAAAGGAATACGGGATACCATCAATGCCCGGCGCAGAATCCTTTGTTCTATGAATAACACCCTTTAATTCAGTGAGAGAGAATGGGAGATCTAGCGTCGTATGTGTGTCTGAAGTGACTTGGTTATTGGTTAAGGGAGACAAGTTAAGGTTAATAGCCTCAGGAACCCAAGGAGGAGCCAATTTGTCTAAAAATTCGCTGGCTAATGAGTCAGGAATAGGAGAAGAATTATGATAAATGGACCTAAATCTACGAATATTGCGCCAGACAATCGTAGGATGAGTATTCGGTGAAATTGCTGAGCAAAAGTTACGCCAGGATTCAAATTTTTTCTTCTTAAATACCTTAGAAATTTCCTTATTTAAGTTGGTAAGGGTTACAAAATTAATATCCGACATATCAAGGTTATAACTGAGTTCAGCCTCTCTACGTTTTTTAATCAATTCTGTGCACTCAGAGTCCCACCATGGAGGCGAAGGAATTGTGCTCCTGTTGTTATTTTTTACAGGGAAAACATCATTCGCCGCTGCAATTAATATGTGTGCTAAAGCTTCAGCACAACTATTTTCATTACCATCATAAATAACAGGCAAGGAGCAAAGTTTACTATCGACAATGTTTCTAAATTTGTCCCAGTCATTATTATTTCTATCAGGAAGTTTATGTTTTAAGTTTGATCTCCTTATTGGTGCCTTTGCATTGGAAAAAGGATAAGATATAACTATTGGGAAATGGTCACTACCATATGTGGAGGTTAGAATATCCCAAGTCAATGAAGAAGCTAAGCTAGGTGAACAGATAGATAAGTCAATTGCACTTTGGTTCTGATTGGGACCACAGCGACGTGTAGCAGCTCCTGTGTTTAAGATGCATAAATTATGTAAATCTATTATATCTAGTAATTCATCCCCATAACAAGTAGAAGTTGAACAACCCCATGATTGGTGATGGCAATTAAGATCGCCTAATATTAAAAATGGTTTTGGAAGAAAGGAAAACAGATCTTTTATCTCTTGCAGAACTGGAGTAGAGGGGTGAGGAACATAAATGGAAACAAGGCATATATGTTGAAGTTTAATGGCTACAATTGAGATTTCCTCACTGTGAGGAGGCAATCTAATATTAGAAAATGGGATAGAATTCTTGATAAGTATAGCTACTCCACCATACCCATCAGATCTGTCCTCTCTAATGGTTAAATAACCATTTAATTTAAAAATGTTACTTGGTTTGAGCCAAGTCTCTGCCAAGGCAAAGACAAATGGATCATATTTGTTTAGAAGATGTATAACTTCACTTTTTTTGTTAATGAGACTGCGGCAGTTCCACTGGATTATTTTGGTGTTGTCCATTATGAATTGATTGAGATGTATTGCAAGATGGGGCTGCGTTGGACGGTGAGAAATTAAACTGAGAGAGAAGATTATGTAGTGCGGAAAGAAAATCATTTAAAGAAAAATTTGTGTCTTTGAAGTCATTATTATGATTGTTAGAAATAACACAACCATTTGATGGCTGGGGAATATTCCAATCTTTAATGATGGCATTATGAGCCTCTTTATTATAGCCTTGTATAGATTTAGGAGGGGAATGAGGTTTGAGAAAGACAGTCTTTTTATAGCTACTTGGAGCAGGTGTATTATTAGGTGAAGGGACTGGAGGAATATTAGCAAAGTTTTTGGAGGGAGAGGATAAAAGTGCATTAGCATATGATTTTGTAACTGGGGGATGAACTTTTGCAGCTTCAGCATATGAAACAGAACTTTGTGCCATGTAAGTTTTAATTAATTTTTGCCTACAGAATTCTGGGCAAGATTTATTAATAGCAAAATGGACCCCAGAGCAAAGGCAGCAATATGTACTTTCTTGTTCTCTATCGCAACTGTCCCCAGTATGGCCTTGGCCACATTTATAGCAACGGGGTTTAGACCTGCACAGAATTCTAGTGTGGCCAAATCTACAACAATTGAAGCACTGTATGGTAGGAAAAATATATAACTCTACAGGTAAAGCATTATAGCACATAAAAACTCTTTTTGGTAAGATCTGCCCATCAAATGTAACAACTATGGATTGGGATGGTTTCCAAATAGTTGAACCATCAACAATGGTTTTAAAATTAAGACGTCTTACTTTTAAAATTGGACCACAACCAATTGGTACTGTTATATTATCTATAACTTCCTCCGGAGACCATTCTGCAGGAACACCGCGTACTAATCCCATCCTAGTTACGTTAAAAGTAGGTATAAAAGCTTTAAAGTTGTGTTTTTCCAGACTATTATGTGTAATAAAAGAATTCGCGTCTAGGAAACTAGAAAAAGATAATGAAATCTTATTGCGTCCGATTTTTTTGACGCTACCATTTATTATATTTTGGAAGTCGTTGTGTTTTAAAAACTTCCCAAATGTGATTGGGTGCAATGTCGTACCATCATCTGGTGAAGTTATTATTTTTTGTACATGTATTACAAAAGGCGCGCTATCCGTTTTATCGTAGGTTTTTCTACCAATCTGAGTGGGAATAACCATGGAAGGAGCAGGAATATCATTAGGCAATACATTAGATATAATATTTTCAGAATGGATGGCTGCAGATTCCACAGCTTGAGCAGATTGTGACTCCATACAACCACAACCCGAAGACTCGGAACCGCCGTGGTGTTTACGGGTACGACGACGCTTATTACAGTGCTTACAGACATGCATGCGACTTCTTTTTAAATTCCGAGCAGAAGACGATCCATCAGTGTCCATTCCCGATTCATTATTGGATTGAACTGTGACAAAAACGCCGGCCGGGGGAACAAAGTCCCCCGGGTCGGGCGGATCTTTCATCCTTAACGTTAAAAACTAAATAATTGAAGAAACTTACCACTACCGAAGAGTACAAAACTAAATTTTAATTCTAACTACTACTATTACTAATCTTATATATAATTGTAAACTTTTTCCCAATAAATATTTAAAAAAATTGTTTTGAATTTTAAATCAAAAAATACGCGCCCGCCAAGTTGGAAGTTTCCCGCGCTTTTTCAATATTATTATTTTATATCGGTTCCAAATAAAACTGTTACTTTTAATTTGCAAAACTGCAATAATTTTACTTTTAATTTTTACAAATATACATGTGGTTTAAATATTACCAAGTTGTATTTTTTATTACCTTTACATTATTTGTTCTCGCTGCTGAAGTGAAAAGTTGTATGTGCTACACGAGACCAAAGTTATTTGCATCTCGTGTCTTTGAATCCCTCGCTGCACTCAGGATTCTAACCTAGAATCACTCGCTACGCTCGTGATTCAAATATAGAATCCTTCGCTTACTCGGGATTCAAAATCAACACTCGCGGCAAAAACCAACTTTGCTCTCTTGTTGCACAAATAACTATTTCCGAGTAGGTATATTAAACGGTATTTCAGATTATTTGTAGCGTGGGGGCGGACCCTTTATAACCATGGAGTCTTGTGCTGCTGCCCATTTAGCCATTAGGTAGATTCGATCATGATGTCGTCAATACTTACTAGAACACTTACACGGGAGACACGAGCAGCCACTTACCGTCCCTTGTCGAACATGCTGCATGTTGTATACAGTCGCTTTGTCGCAGCAAGCCAATGTCGGACTTTACCCACCATACATGATATATTAGTACAAATCTTATATATCAGTACAAAGTTTACGTGATAAAGAAATTCATAAAAAGGTAGTAATAGGTTTTACAGTTTAAATATTGCTCTTGCTCCACATACAATTTGCCTGCTGCGGTCTTCCTGTCCAATTACAGTTTAGGTGTCTTCAACGCATAGGGTCAATTAATAAACTAGTGCGTCTCACCATCAACGATTGCATCACTGCTTACCATCATATGGGATCGCAGTCAAGCACTAGTTTACACTATTATTGGCAAAGAATGAATCAAAATGTCTAGCTATTTCTTTGATATAAGTTGCTTTGTTATAACCTAAAGTAATATTATAAATAGTACTTTTCGCGTGGCTGCGATCTCAAGATAATTCGTTTTCACGCGTAACCGGGTATTCTTTGTACTGGCTGGGTAGATTAAGGTCCTACTTATAATAACGTCGCACAAATTAGTCATTCGACTAAGTAAATTTTCATTAATTTTAAAACCTAATAAATTGCTGCCATAGCGCTAAAGAAAAAAAACGTAACGTTTAACACGTGAAAAAACACTGGACAGGTTTCTTTAAATTAAGGTGTTATTTGCTAGACCAGTTAATAGTCTTAATTAGTCTTCGTTTAAGACTCACACAATAGTTTTTGTGACATAGTATCAAAATAAAGAGGAACTAATTCCCGAGACGTGACTTATTAAAATGTAAGATTACTTTGTTTTTTACTACATGTTACCACTCCTCTTATCATCTCAGCCGAAAGACGTCCACTGCTAGACATAGGCCTCCCCCAAGCGCCGCCACAGCGATCGGTCCTGCGTGTCTCGCATCCATCGGATTCCCGCTACCCTCGCCAGGTCGTCGGTCGACCTTGTGGGGGGCCTCCACCTTGTGGAGGTCGTCGGATGTCGGTCCACCTTGTGGACTCCTCTTATAATACAACCTAAACGACTATAAAAATAAGAAAGAATATTTTAACCATGGGGTAGCGAGCTGAACCGTGCTTATTACTCTAACTACAACCAGCTATTATGAACAATGTCTAGACAAAATAATGAATTTACCAAATTATCTGTACTACATGATGGTTTGTTCGGGTAAGTCTGCGACTAATTGTTAATTTATTAGGTTGCACTCATGCCTTAAGACGCATAATGCTAACCATTAACAAAATAAAACTATGTAAATAGTTGCCACAACAAAGTCAATATTGAGATGTGCAACAGGCAGTGGAACACAGATTAGTATTTCTCTTGACCTTAACACTACAGACAACGCAGATAATTAGAGAGAAGCCATGACAGCGACACGCGACCAAGTTCCTACGAGAGCAAAGGTGTGCTGGTTCAAGTTCCTGCATCTTTAATCACTATTCTTCTTAATACTAAACTAGCACTGTTCGCGCGACTTTGTCCGCCTCAATATCTGTCTCCTTGGACAGGCCATAACTATAAGTCCCGTCTTTGAGGAGTGGTTGAAAGATGTAACGGCGTCCTCACATTCCGCATGATGCAGGTCCTCACCGGATATGGAGTTTCTTCAACATTTTAGAATGTACAAGTACAATCATTTTTTCTGACAGATTGGCTTCCTGACCTTTCAAAAGTTCCTGTAAATGGTTTATTTGAAATAAAATGCTTTGAGTCTCGAATCATGGTAATTTCGGGAGGTTCCTGCACTGGATTTGTGCGGAAGAAACGACCGGGTGTCACCATTGTGTGGACGTCCCGGAGGACACGGTGGAGCATACGGTAGAGTGGTTTAACAAACTTGAACAATCTGTATATTTATTACATATTTAATTAAACGGCAGTTAATGGTAGATAATGGAATCTACGTAATTAATGAACTAGATGCGGAAGTACCTACTAAGAACGAGACGTCACCGGGACATTCTTCCTACACAATCATGTGAGAAACTAATTTCCATATACATTTATACATATTATAAGTTTTATTTACTATAAGTATGTAAATATTAAAAGTTCACCTTGATTTTTACAAATCAGTTTAGCAGTGTTATTTTTGTTTTATGTTAATCATGTATCATTTTATATAATTTGAGGCACGCTTTTAATTAAGACGATTTTGTTTAAGGTGGGAAATCATATAATATCTAATGGTGTCAACGGCTACCTACCCGGCAACCAGCGCGGCAGGGATGGTCGAAGATTTGACCATTCTCATTTCAACTATTGAACAGCGAGTTCCTTGGGTAAACTGCCAATAAGCATAACTTAAATCAGTGTCGATGCAAACTTCCGCGTACGTACACATAACCTTGTTTTTTTGTTCGTTAAAAAATGAGTCGTCACGATGATTATGCACATTACAGCTGAGACTGTTTATTGAGATAAACACTGTAGCTATAGTACAGTATCTACGTATGTCTACATAATTATATGATAGTTGTAATGTTGTACACCAAGCCAACTGACACCGATGCTAGTTCACGGCTAGAAATAACTACACAGGAAGGTGCGGTGATACTCGTAAGTATAAAAAAATAACTGAATTTAGCAGATATCCTCACGTAGGTACAGGATCAAATGAGTTGCAAGCGTCAAAGGTTCGCAAATTTTATTTATTGACACCAACCTAAAGCATCATGTCCACACAGCCTTAGTTTGTCAACAACATTTGGCCGCCTGTCAGTCGAAGCCTCCGCAGCAAGCGAGACAAGTGCTCCAGACCTTACCAGTGCCGTAACTAGGGCGGTGCGAGCAGTGCCCAGGCAGAAATTACCAGACTAAGCCTGGTTGGAGCATTTTTCAGGGGCGCAGTTTTGAAAGCTCGCACCGGGTGCATAAAAGGCTAGTTACAGCACTGGACCTTACTCAATTAATACAATATCTTGCAGCGACCAATGACTTCACGCGTCACTGCACTCATCTGCCATTTGCTCCATCAATAATAACAACACAGCTAATCCCGCAGATGCCCTGATAGCTTATCACACTGCTATCATGATAGATACCTAGCTTGTTGTTCAAGTAATGTTTCGCTGATATTCGTATTTTCGTACAAACAGTGGTCCCGGCCGCTGCGAGAGGCCGCGATCTGTTCGGCGGCCGCGACCGTGAACGAATCAGCGGCGCTCAGCGGGGGCAAAGGTTAACAACCAATCTGATATCTGCTGCTCAGTGTTTTATGTCATCCTTTATTATTGCGACAAGTAAACACTCCAATGTGTTCTAGCGTTAGACGTCACAGTCAAAACCTCGTATTAACTAATAGCTAGAATAATTTTGAATTGTATCAAAAATTAACTTCATCCAAAATCGCTAACAGAAAGAATTTTTTAAATCAGTTCGAAATTGAGTGAGTTAGAAATCATTCAAATCGTTGTGAAAGCAGCCTTATTTACATTCAATTTTGTTAAAATATGTAATAACAACATCATGAGAATATTCTCCATAGTTCAGAAAAACGTTTGACCAGTTAAAGCTATTTTAAAATTACTAATTACTATTTATTCAAAAACCTGTTGGGTTGGTAGGCTTCTTTTAGCCTAATGTTAATTAGTCAAAACTATCAGGTTTTGACTGTATCATGAAGATTGTAGTTATCTTCATGTAAGTATAGAATTGAAATATTTATCGTAATTAATTTCACCTCACTAATCAGTCGCGTTGGAGTACAACGGTCACCTCGCTGCTATCAGTCCATTATCTGTTACATGAATTCTTATCAATTTATCAATATAGCCGGTATCCAATTGCTGGTAAACAAATCGTTAACGCTCGCCACGATTCTTAAATTCAAGTAAGTAGTTAGGTAGGTATCTAGTGCGCAGAACTTGTCGTTCATAGCTAAATATAAATCTTACTACGTTCTGTGTATATTACTATGTTGTGGCACCTACGAGTGTTATGCGGAAATGGACATATTGAGAGGACAGGCCTCAGACCCGCGATGAGAGAAAATATGTGCAGGGCTTTCTCAGCAGATGCAGTGACCTTGATTGTACATATAATGTGATGCGATAACTATCTAACTTTACACATATCACGTTACCGTTTGTATCTCAAGTTTCAACTTTATAAACAAAAGGTTTCTCATTCAAAAAAATCCTTATCTGAAGCCGCAGATGACAACATTATTTTGTTTTCCTGTTGCGTAAAAAACCGGTCGCCGATCGACCGCGGCGAGCGTGGCTACACCGCCGAAGCGACGACAATATTGTTATAATCAAAACAGCATCCAGTCGTAAATGAGAATCAGCGCGAGTGCACACACGCCGCAGCGCGATGCCGAGTGCCGCTCGTATGTTACATAATGTGTTACACAGCAACTGGTAGTAGGTAGCGATGGAGCCACTCATTCGTAGTATCTGTGTTTCGGGCACACGGCGGTGAGTGAATGAACACAGCGCGAGTGTCCGCAAGGCACGCCGGCGCGACCGGTCTGCCGCGCGCTCGCGCGACGCACAGCAGTGACAAAACAATCATCATCATCTGCCTAGCCTTTTCCCAACTATTTTGGGGTCGGCTTCCAGTCAAGCCGGATTTAGCTGAAGACCAGTATTTTACGAGGAGCGGCTGCCTACCAGACCTCCACAACCCATTAACTGGGGTAACACGGTACTTCATGGCAAGACTGGAGTCAGATTTACTGGCTTCTGACTATCCGTAACGACTGCCAAAGATCTCCAAATGACAGCCGGGACCAACGGCTTAACGTGCTTTCCGAGGCACGGAGGAAACTCGTTATGTTAAGATGGTCACCCATCCACAGACCAACCTAGGCAAGCGTTGCTTGACCTTGAAGATCGACCTGTGCGGCTGTTATTACAAAACAATCATCAACGTAATAAAATGACTTTAATTAAATATCACAATATATAAATTATGCACAGAACCTTGTAACATACATCTAGCAGCATTCTCTGTATCGGTATAGTCTGTATCGGTCGACACACACTCACTCACACTAGTCGCGCGCACACGGCACTGCGTCTATCCGAACAGGTAGGTGTAGAGCAGCGTGACCACGATGCCCAGCAGCACGGGGAACTTCCAGGAGCTGGTGAAGCCGGGCTCGGCGTCCGCCTTGCTGTCCTCCCACGACATGGTGCGCTTCTTGACGCTGACGCGCTCGGCCTCCACCACCTCGCCCACCACGTACTTCTGCATGAGCTCCTTGGCGTCGAGCGAGTGGCCCACGTCGTCGAAGTCCTCGGACGCGTCCTTGCCGGCCACGTTGACCAGCACCTCGTGCCCGCCGGGATGCTCGTCCAGGAACTTGGTGACGTCGTACACTACATTGTCGATAATGAACACGGTCTCGGTCCTGCTGTTCTTCTGGGCGACTTCGTCGCGAGTGAACTGTCTGACGGTCATGTCTGCGCGCGGCCTGGTCGGAGCGGAGCGGTGGACTGCGTGCGCTCGGCGCGCGCGACTCCTAGCGCCGCCCCCCCTCCCTCTGTCCGAGCCGCCACCTCCGCCGCCCCGCGCCTGATAACCACTATCATTACCACCGGAATCATCTCTCATGCTGACTCGACGCAATTCTATAAATAGGTAAATATATGGATAAGCATCAGTACCTGCATATCAATGAAGGAATGTCTAAGTTCATCTACCAGCGTCGCGTTGTACTCGTATTGCGAACCCAATACTCATTAGCAATGCAAACACAGTCAGAAAGATCTTAGTAAAGCCATTTTTAGCAGTTGAAGCATATACATATGCACATTTTAAAGTATTGTACCAATTTCTGCCAAGTACACTATACACAGGAATCAATAACGTCATCATTATACGTGTGGAAGCTTGTAATTGGCAATTTACTTAGTTATTTACTATTGTCATTACAGTGTTATTAGTCCGAAAGCTTTCCTAAAAAATTTGAAAAATAAAATATTACAACAACAACACAATAACAACAATTTTTTGTGGCCTACGAGAAAGCCTTTGATTCGATCGAGACTTAGGTTGATACCACGTTGATACAGTCTCTCCAACGGTGCCAGATTGACAATCGGTTTATCGAAGTGCTAAAGTGTTTGTACAAATACGTTTTTTTTCCGGTAGGGGAATCATCAGAATGACTTCTGCCACTCTTGGGCGGAGCGGGAGGGCGTGTCAGACTCTTACTGACTAAACCCCTACCCCGTTCCTTCGTTGCTATCGATCTGGGGGACACGGTGACAACCTTTCGGATTCCGTGTTCCCCAGAGGCTTCGGCCCTACCGGGCCCCTACAGTTTGCTGACATCTCCTTGAGGCGCGCGTGGAAAAAAACGCGCCGTCGACGACTAGGCTCGGTCCAGATTATTACCAGACTGCCGGACGGCGAGCTACCCAGTGCTCGCTGTCCGCGAGCCCGCGCCTACGGTGGTCGGAAATCGGGATCGGGATCTCGGCGGCGGCGGCGTGAGTTCCGTTGCCTCACGCGGTCGGCAGCCTCCTTCGCTAACATTACTGCTTCGCAGAAGGAGGCGACTGCCTACCACCCCTCCTCGCTCCGGACCATGGTCTGTACCAGGGCCCGACGCGAGAGGTCGCCGCCGCTGATAGCCTCCACAAGGACACGGCGGTGCTCCGCCCAAGCGGGGCACACCTCTACCGTGTGCTCCACCGTGTCCTCCGGGCGATCCACACAGTGGCGACACCCGGGCGTCCTTTCCTCCTTGATCCGATGCAGGAACCTCCCGAACTTACCGTGTCTACAAATACGTGCCACTATGTCAGTCCGACTTCAGGACCAGACTTCGAAACCTATTCTCGTATAGCCTCGGTGTCAAACAGGGAGATGTCAATTCTCCGAAACTGTTCACGGTTGCACTGTAGGACATCTTCAAGGTTTTGGAATGGACAGGGAAACCTCGCATTTACATTACTCACCTCGGTTTGATTCACGGCTGAGACTACCACGGGCTCGCAGGTCGCGGGTTCGCGGGTCGCGGGCTCGCGGTCGGTGAGCACTGGGTAGCCTGCCGTCCGGCATTCCGGTAAAAACCCAGACCGAGCCCAAGTCTTCGGGAGAAGACATTCTGATGATTCTCCACCTGAAAAATAAGGCTGAAACTACAGGAGAGCTCAGTACAATTCTCGATGACCTCAGTATAGCTTCCGAAAGAGTGGACCAATGTGCTGGTCGCGAGAATACGACGGATGCGAGACAGAACCGGTCGTTGTGGCGACACTTGGGGGTCGCCTATGTCCAGCACTCAGCAGTAGACAACTTTCCGCTGAAATGATGATGGTATGGTAATGATGATAAAATACAATTAGGTATTGTTTGTATTTGTAATAACACTTGTGAATGAATTTATTTATGAACATTTGGCATTACGAAGTGCCATACTTTATCTTCTACTGCTATGACGAGACAAACTGGTGCATCCCTGTAAAATAATGATTGCTTTCAACTCAGCCAGACCTTCCACAAGCTTTTTGCAAGTGAAAGTATTATTTGTTTACAACTAGAGTTACAAGAACTTACCAAAAGAGCACTAACAAATAATACAACACCTCAAACATGCACACTACTGACAAATGTTCAGGAGAATATTAAATTAGATTACTTTACAATATACCTAACATTAAGTCTGTAAATCAGTTAAGTATAAAGCGATGATACAGTTTCTGCTTACAACATAATTTTGTTGCCCTAAATTCAGCAAATATAGGTAACGAATGTTGTGGAACGAATTCATACAATATCAGTACTGAATAAAATTGACAAAAATATTTGTAATGTATCAATGATATAATACAAATAAAACAATAACTGTGAAATCAATATTAAATTTGATAGAAAAAAAAAACAGGGCAAGTGCGAGTCGGACTCGCGCACTGAGGGTTCCGTACCAACTGACCTATGAAAACAGTTCATTCTCGAATCGAGTCTTGAAGACTTTTCCTTTTTTTTTCTGGTGACGTGACTAAAAATTTTCAGTTTTCAGACTTTTCCCTATGTTAGTGCTATAATACCTAGCTTCGTGCCAAATTTCAAGATTCTAGGTCGACTGGAAGTACCCTTTAAGTTTTGATTCCCTTGCGAGTACTTGCGAGTTTCAAAATATGCAGCTTTAATTGCTGTTTCTTTTGATTGCGTTGACATAGAAGTTTGATTTTGTTACAGCTTAAAGGTATTATAGACTTGAGTATTTGGTATGAATTTCAATTTAATACCTTTACGCGTTTATGAGGAAATGGGTAGTAAGTTTAAAATTATTAAAAAAAATATATTATGTGATGTAACTAAAAATTTATGGTTTTCGTAATTTTTCCTTTATCTATGCTATAAGACGTTGCTTCGTACCAAATTTCAAGATTCTGAGTTCACGGGAAGCACCCTGTAGGTTTTGATTCCCTTGCAAGTGTCGAAAATTTGCGGCATAAACGGCTGTATCTTTTGATTGCGTTGGCTTAGAAGTTTGGTTTTTTCACAGCTTCAAGGGACAGTAGACCTGAGTAATTGATATAAATTTCAGCTTCATACCTCCACGCGTTCCTGAGAAAAAGGGTCTTGACAGACGGACGGACAGACGGACAACAAAGTGATCCTATAAGGGTTCCGTTTTTTCCTTTTGAGGTACGGAACCCTAATTAACGTTTGAATCCCCAACCGGTCCTATGAGACCGCGCTGTTATTGTTTTACTATTGTGTCTCGTTTCGCGGGTATCTGAGTAATTAAACGGAGATATAACTACATATTTATAACGCATATGTAAATATATCAGACTCTACTGCAAAGACGCCTTTTTCTTTGGTGGCTTACTTTATGTAAATCAAAAAAGGACATACCAGATTACTTCTTCAAAACTATCCTCAAGACACGATCACAAAGTTCTAATTACTCGATAAGAGGGTGTCAAAGTTTCTGTGAAACATTCATATTTATTAACTTAAACTGACGAGAATAATTAAAAAATTAAATCCTCTCGGAACGCGTTCGCAAATGCGGGTGCGCAGAGATCGAGAAGTTAATTTAAATCTCGCCAGTACCTACACTCAGCTGTGTATAGTTCACACTGATATACCTACCCTCATTTCACCAATTATGTTTAAATTGCATGTTGAGTTGTCAACTCTCAGTTAACGTTTTTATATTTTATGAACCGATCTTGATGAATCTATTTGTATTGGGTTAAATCATAACTCGTTACTCGATGATAATCCCATTTCTAATATTTCATTTACCTCTTATCATCTGCCTAGCCTTTTCCCAACTATATTGGGGATGGCTTCCAGTCAAGCCTGATTTAGCTGAATACCAGTATATTTTACGAGGAGCGGCTGCCTACCAGACCTCCACAACCCATTAACTGGGGTAACACGGTAAGTACTTCATGGCAAGACTGGAGTCAGATTTACCTACTGGCTTCTGACTATCAGTAACGACTGCCAAAGATGTACAAATGACAGCCAGGACCCACGGCTTAACATGCTTTTCGAGGCACGGAGGAAACTCGTTATGTTAAGGTCACCCATCCACAGACCGACCTAGGCAAGCGTTGCTTAACCTTTAAGATCGACCTGTGCGGCTTTTATTATCTAGCCACGAGCTGCTCATTTACCTCTTAAATAAAGTTTTTCCCTTTTTCACGAGCCATACGTATTTTTAATAATACAACGCTATCTGAAGATAATATAATATTTATTTTTGGCCAAAACCCGCCGAAATTTGTAGTTCACATAATTATTGAGAAAGATTTAAGAATAATTTGCATAACTATGTATTGTAAGTGTTCATTATAGCATCACCTTGTACTCGTCAGCAAAGGTGTTATAATTTAATAAATAAATAAACAGGAAATGTGAGGGACTAATTATTATTTCGTATTTATTATGTGTGGGAATATTATTTATTATATTCCCACAACCAGCAATGTGACAATTGACTAATTATGGGCATGTTTTTTCTTTATTTCTAGGTAGGTATATATACTCGTAGTACCTTACGATTAAACTTGCTCACTATTTAGTTTAAGCTGTGGGGTACAACTAAAAAGCGAGAAATAAGATTTTTATTTTAAGCGAGAAATCGTGCCCCATCGTCGGCCACATCATCGCTTACCATCAGGTGAGATAGTGGTCAAACGCGAGCCTATGCATAATAAAAAAAACAACCAATTCTTCAAAAATTTAATAACTATTAGAAAATAAGTTAAAATTTTGGTAGTCAACATCGAAGAAACAAAACCAGAAACACCGAATTTCGAAATTAAAGTTATTTTTAAAATTTTAGTAGTTTCTTGAAGTCGGTTGCGGTTTTTTTTTTTTAATCAACGAATTTTGATTCAAAAATGTTCTACTTATAAACTTTTGCGTGTAGCGACATTTGTTGCTCATTGCATGTTGAACCCAATCGTAGTGCGATGTGCGATAAGGTTCTGGATGGGAGGACCAATGAAACATTTAATCTTAACGTTATACAAGTTGGTTAATCGAAGTCGTTTACAAAGTGCAAGATAATACTAGTGCCAAAATATATTTAAATAAGCTAGAAGGTATATAGAGACTTAGAATAAACGTAGGTCGTTGCACAAAAATCAATGCATGAGGGTAATTGAAGAATATCATGTCATGCAATGCGAGCTTAGTTTCAGTTGGTTGTCGTCAATCGGCATTTTGGTTGAAAATATACTCTTATACCTAATTCCAAATTTAGAAAAGTTAAACATTAGGTAGATAGTTAATTGAATTACGACGAGCAATTAAAGAGCAGTGGTGGCCTAGTGGTAACTGCCCCGACTTGCAAGTTGTAGGTCTTGTGTTCAAACCCAGCCAGGTGCATTACTTTGTATAATTTATTTCATCACCGCTGCTCTCAAAACAGTGAAGGAAAACCACGTGAGGAAACCTACATGTTTTAGAACCAAAAATTTACGGGTTCCCTACTTGTCTTCGAAACTTGATAGTTCAATTTTTATTATATCGAACACGGTATGTCGATAATTCAGTTGTACGATGTTTTACTGCATCGATGATTTATTGGTGCGATGTAACGTTTGTGCGAAAAATCCTGTTGCGAAAAACTTTACACCGATTGTTCATTAGTTCGGTAATTTTTATTGTACCTATGTCGGTTCGAAACGCCTACTGTTCCTTGACATTCAATATTAGATAAGACCTTTAGAAAGACGATAAGGAAATAAATATCTTTTATTTTAAAAAAAATAGGAAAATAAAGCAACTAAAAAAGTAGACGATTGAGGTATGAAAATTTTGGACTTTTGAGGGTATCCGGTAATTGGCTAGCATCTAAATGTCGTTCCTTATCGTCTCGAATGGAAAATAAGTTCTTAAATAAGATCTATTAAATGTCAAGGAACAGTAGGCGTTTCGAACCGACATAGGTATGGTAAGTTGTCCCACATTGAACCAGGTAAATTTCAAAGTCTCATAGTGGGCTGGATGTTCAATCAATGCCTTTAATTTTTTGTGTATAGTTAGCATATTTATTTAGCTTCAATTTTGTAAAACGTTAATTTCTCATATTCCTTTTAGTTTCGGTGTGAAACAGGTTTTTATGAAAAATGATTTTTGGTTAAATGTGTACCACCGGTGGTACACATTTAACCAGGGTATCGTCCACATTGAGACACCTTATTAACGATGTCTTCTAGTTTAATTTATAAGGCAAATACTTTGTAATAATAATAATAATAAACAGTAATAATAAAAATCAGCCTTATATTTATAAAAATCACTTTAAATCATATGCAATTAAACCGAGAGTCTTAGTTTTATACATCACAAAACCTTTTCAGTCAAATTCTTATCATATTTTAATAATAAAAACAAAAGTAACAGTTTTTAATTATAAAAACAAAAGTACCTTCCATAATATAACAAATTAAAATTAAATTAAAATAATTGTAAAAAACACTCCTTTAACGACTGGGGTGTACACAGTAAACCGTGGTTCAATGTGTAACACCCTCAGATGGTTCAATGTGAGACACACCACGTTTTATCACTAAACTCAAAATTTTACCGGCAAATCAATCTCTTAAAATCACGAATTATATCGCTTTTAATTGCTAAATAACCGTAGAAAACAGTGTACATATAAATAAATTGATATTATTTAAACGAAAAAAGCTAAAACAGAATGAAATTGGCAAAAAATATTTACTTTTTGAGTCAGTTTGCTTTCGAATACTCCTCACACAACCACTTTGCACGCGATCGCCACGCAAACTAGTGGGCAGGAACGGAACGTAAATACCTCTCTTTCACTCATATTAGTGCGGTTTGGCAATGTCGCATTTTCGAGATTCGGCGGTGGTTCAATGTAGCTGCCTGGTTCAATGTGAGACACCCGACCCTACAATAAAAATTACCGAACTAATGAGCTAGCATCTAAATGTCGTTCCTTATCGTCTCGAATGGAAAATAAGTTCTTAAATAAGATCTATTAAATGTCAAGGAACAGTAGGCGTTTCGAACCGACATAGGTACAATAAAAAATTACCGAACTAATGAACAATCGGTGTAAGGTTTTTCGCAACAGGATTTTTCGCACAAACGTTACAGCGCACCAATAAATCATCGATGCAGTAAAACATCGTACAACTGAATTATCGACATACCGTGTTCGATATAATAAAAATCGAACCATCAAGTTTCGAAGACAAGTAGGGAACCCAAATTTACATGTGACATCCACCAGACGCACTGGGCCCGTGTGATGGAACTGGTGGATTACCGCCCATTCCCTCTACTGGAGAGGAAGCCTGAGTCCCAACAGTGGGAATAATACAAGGCAGACAATGCTAAAAAAACTTTATACTTAACGAGAATTATTATTATATCATTATACCTAGCCTATATTGTCCCTCTGCTGGGCAAAGGCCTCCCTCCGTAACATCTTCAAGTAAACAACAGCCATCTTAGGGCATGCGAACTGCCACAGTTCGCAATTGGCTTAGGTTGGACAATTGGCGTAAGAACAGGGCGCTAATTTAAGGTGGTAAATGTGGTAATGGTATATAACGAGAATATAGAGATGAATATTCTATAGGCAGACAACATTCGAGGCATTGCGTTTTGCGACGCTTTGTCTGCACCAATGTGAATTGACCGGTGTATCGCAGCCGCGGCAGTGCGACTCGCGGCAGACAGCGCACGCGACGCGGGGCTAGCGCGACGGCACGCGCGCAGTGAAAGCGGAGGAAAGTGACCGCGCCGCCCCACCGCACCGCGCCGCCGCGCCTCCGCCGCCCGCGCCCGCGCACTCAGACAATTTGCACATCAACACTGATATACTCTCATTCAGAACTACGTAGATTATGGTCATCAAACAATCATCATCCGAAGAAGAATCAATAAAAATACGTACAGTACAACAATTGATGGATGTCATGGAATTACTTGTCAGAATATTTGGCACTCTCATGCTCATACATACATAATATTTTTAACTTGTCCACATCTCCTGCTCTCGTGATATGCTAAGCTAACCTTTTCAAACCGAGTCGCCACAAAAAGTTAGTAGGTAGATACACAAAAACAACTCAAACAACAAAAAACACTGTTTTGTACAAGTTAACAGAAACATCAAGTCGAAGTATATTTGTGTGGGTACTATTGAGATCATTCCAAAGATCAGCCGATTGAAATAAAACAATATTGCCATGCACGGTTTTACGGAAAGATTTGAAGGAAATGAATAACTTTCGATAAAGCGTCATAAATTGGACTCTCCATTCAAAGTCATCATCAGTGGAGCAAAATGAGTATGAGGAATACCTTTGTTATTAACATCGTAAGACTCGTAAGTTGTACATTGTATAGGTCAAACGGCCAGTCAGTCCGGACGGTAAGTACATTTTTTTTTTTTTTTTTTTTTAATATACCATAAACTAGTGCTTGACTGCAATCCCACCTGATGGTAAGCAGTGATGCAATCGTTGATGGTGAGGCGCACTAGTTTATTAAGAGCCTATTCACTCTAGTCTTGAAGATACCCAAATTATAATCGGACGGAAAGACCGCAGCAGGCAAATTGTTCCAATCCTTCGATGTACGCGGTATGAACGACGAAGCAAACCGCTTTGTCCGGACCGTACAGGTTTCGACAACGTAAGGATGGATACTCGCCGTACGACGGTTTTTCCGATGGTAAAAGCGAGATGGCGGAATTAACTCATGTAATTCCTGCGCACACTCTCCGAAATGCATCCTGTAGAACACCGATAGGCTGGCTACCCTACGCCTGTGCTCTAGGCTTTGCAGATTGGATTTAACCAAATCAGGGTCTCCAATTAGCCTCTTCGCACGCCTTTCCACCGAGTCCAAAGCCGCTAGATGGCATTTTGCAGCGCCAGCCCATATGTGGCTGCAGTACTCCACACACGATCGGACCTGTGCTTTGTATAGCATAAGAAGCTGTCCCGGTGTGAAGTACCGCCGGACCTTTGCCAGAACGCCGAGTTTTTTTGCAGCCACTTTGGCTTTGGACTCAATGAACCGCCCAAAGTTAAGGTCTGAAGAAACTTCAACACCCAAAAGCTGAAGACGGTCGGTGCACTCCAGTGACACATTCCGGAAAGTAGGAGTCAAGGTGAACGGACTCCTTTTTGCAGTGACTAGACACGCTTGTGTTTTGGCAGCGTTGAATTCTACCAGATTGGCTTCACCCCATTTGGAGACTGCCTCGAGGGAGACATTCACACGCTCTACCATAGCCTCTCTTTCGGACTGGATTAGCTCCTTACTAGCCCGAGCACCCGGCAGGTATCTCTCTACAACTGTGCTGTCATCTGCATACCCATAGATACCGGGCATTAGCAGATCGTTGATGTGCAGCAGAAAGAGAGTTGCAGAGAGAACAGACCCCTGAGGAACCCCGGCATTCGTTGTCATGGGCGCAAAGAACTCGCTTTCCGTTCGCGTATCTTTTCGCACAAGTGGGTCCGCGGTAATGTCTGCGAGCAAGTACGTACTTATCATGCAAGGAGGCAAACTTTGATGACCTTAATATTTTCAACAGTTAACTTAATACTTACTAACGGTAAAAGTTATTCATTAGAATTCAAAAATATATGTTTTCTACTTAGGTTAATATCAAGTTAAGATTGTGCCTTCTCTTATTTTTCAAATTAAGTTCTTAATATTTTCATCGTATTGAGGGCTTCGTCAAAGGGCTAGTTATTAGCCAGAAATTGTTGATGTCAGTTACAATCAAATTAACTTACGCAAAGAACAAGGCTAAGTAAGAACTGAAATTTAGAATAATTTAATCTATCACATACCCACGAAACGAGACACAATAGTAAAACAATAACAGCGCGGTCTCATAGGACCGGTTGGGGATTCAAACGTTAAGTAAGAGCAATTTTTGTGTAAATAGATTTTGAAGTAATGCTCTCAAGTGAAAACTGCTTTAGAATGATTTTACCAGTATCTATAACTTACTTGCAAACAGCAGGTCAGCAGGCTAATCAACAACGTCTTTCTAGATTTGAAAACTATTAATTAAAATACAAATAATTTATTTGCTTGAGTACCTATGGGTAAAACATGAGATGGTAAAAATAAAATAGTCGTTCTTTTGACCATACCCTACCATTAACGGTGTACAAAAATATTACAGACTTAAAAATCTAACATTTTATAAATAAATAATTATGCATGCATTAAATCGTGTTAATGTGTTTTTTCTTGTGATTTAACCTATTGAATACCCACAAAACGAGACACAATAGTAAAACAATAACAGCGCGGTCTTATTGGATCGGTCGGGGATTAGTAATTTCGCGCCCCAAATGAAACGTTTCGTATCCCACGAAGCCAATCGAGCTATACCGATAAAACTAGTGGAATGATTTTCTTTGTCCAATTTACCTCGCAATTTTAGTGACATGATCCAATGCACCTTAACGTTTGAATCCCCAACCGGTCCTATGAGACCACGCTGTTATTGTTTTACTATTGTGTCTCGTTTCGCGGGTATCTGAGTAATTAACTACTTTGATAGAAATTACAGTCCCCTCAATCCATCCAGCAGCATACTACCCTCATTGTGGAGAAAAACTATTAGGTGCTTGGTAAGGCAAGATCTACATAGCAAATACTTTTTTTCCCGCTATGCTATGATTAGACAGAATAGGCTAGTAAAAAAAAAAAAAAAAAAATGCTATGATTATTTTGTATTTAAAATAAAATATAGAAAAGTATTGAATTATAGAATTTTTTTAATATTGGAGAACTCAAAAATACATTGGTAAACATAATAATAATGTGCTTTTTTGCACGTATGAACTTAAATTGCAACCATCCCCGCTGGACAGACAAATCATGTGAATTTCACCTGTTCTGATACAATTCCTTGGAGTTGAAGCCAGAGATACATTGGTACAAGCTACGATTAGTATTATTTTTCTATATTTCGAGCGTAATGGATGAGGCGACTTGTTGTAATTTCTATCAAAATAGTTGAGGTAGGTATCTTGTCAATAAATTCGTGAGGTTGGTATATTGAACCAACAAAGCAATGCCACTAGATTTTTCGGTCAAGTCAAGTGCCCCCACTGCTGCACTGGATCGAAACACATTGATGGTAACATTATAAATATACGACTTTCTGAGGGTAGGTTAGTAACACAAAATCAGTGAGCACATTCCTTCTTATAAAATTTTGCTGACCATTGTAAATTTCTCATGACTTATAACCAAATATTTTTTATAATAATAATAATAAAATCTTACTCTATTAAATGGAGCTCTAAAAAAATATCCACATTCTACAGCCCCTCGCAAAAAGGCCACGGCCGACTACTTATTTTGGAATGATTCCATTCAGAAAATCAAAAACATGTAGGTAATGTGATGTGACAACCTGGGACGAGACCAATGCCTTAACATGTGAAAGGGTCACCGATCGGTCAATTGCGTTGACAATAATTTTGTGAATAATGCTAATTGATGCGTTGCGATGTAAATTGGTCGTTTACTTACTTTAAACGATTGAAGCAAAACCGGAAATATTGTCAATCCTACTTGACGGTTTCAGGGATACTTAAAAATGGCGAGCTATCCACGCCACGGTTCGACCGCGGCAAGCGAAGCAATCCAGTCCTGTGCGGTTATAGGCAGGCACATAGCCACGAGCCCCTCAGCTGAGAAGCAATCTAAGAAATAACAAATCAGACGTTTAGGTAAATAAAATAGACTATATTCTAGGTAACGTCGGTAAAAACTGAAAGTGCTAGTATCTAATGAGGATGAAATTAAAACATGACGTCTGTCGGGTCTCGCTATTTCAGTATCTTTGTACCAAGTTTCTTTCTGTCAATTTAGGAAATGTTCAACGGCTACTATATGCGCCATTTAGTATTAGGCGATTATTGATATCGACCAGATCGAAATAATTCCATTTGCATTAATTAGGCTGCTAGTGCTCATATATTAGTTAATTACAGAATGAGGAGCGAGCTAGCGACTGCCGAGGTCCCGCGGCCTCACTTAACCTGACCCACACTTTTATTTAAATAACTACCTACCTATTCAACTAATGAGCGCCATACATAAAACATGTCATCGTCACTTACTTCAAACAATAGAATTTTATTGTTTTGACATATCGTAACGCGTCATTGAAGGTAAGTATAGGTACCTCACAATGTAATAAATTAGGTAAAATGTATGTGCTGGTGTTGTAGCGACAAAGTGCGGCACGTGAGAGGAGCGGCTCACCTTGAGCGCAGAGTACCTGCGCCGCCGCCGCCGCCGCATATACACACGTATAGCGAGCGAGCGCCAGCCTGCTGCACTCCTGCGCATGCCATGCCTACGTGTTAACGTAACAAAGTCTCTGCTATATATGTTCCATCAAATCGTGCGTAAACAACTCTAACTGTATAATCACTAGTATTGATGCATGTCAGCCACGAACTTGCCATGTGCGGGTACCCATTAAAAAATAACACAAGAATGTAAAAATAGTAAAAAACACAACCTTTATTCCACAAAACTATTAAGACATCGTTAATTACAATGCTGTTCTGTACATGCACAATGGAACAAAGACTCAGCACCTTTCCGTAATGTATGATAGTACATGAGAGTCACAGCACAGCACTCGCGCGGAGCGTCCGGTGCCGGAGCGGCCACGTGCCACGCCCGCCACGCGACGTGATGCTACTCCACTCCAGCTTGACTAACTGCAGCAACACTTACGTCCCCAATACACCACAACCCCACCTTAGCCCTTGTCTTCACTGCTAATGTCCCGAAGCGACACATTCACTTGATAGGGCGCATCGGTCCGCGTCGGCCCTGCAGCGCGATGGAGTCGCAGCAGCGCGCTACTGGAACACGTACGTGTAGAGCAGCGCGGCCAGCGCGGCCACCGCCAGCGGCGGCGCCCACACGTTCAGCAGCGAGCTCAGCGTCAGCGGCTCGGGCGCCTCCTGCGGCGCCGCCGGCCGCTCCATCACCGGCCAGCGATCCTCGTCCACCACCTCGCCCAGGACGAAATCCTTGCGCCATTCCAGCGCGATGTCGCTATGGCCCACGTCGAAGAAGCATTGCGACGCATCCTTGCCGGTGTTGGCCATCAGCACGTCGGGGCCGCCCGGGTGGTCCTGCTTGAACTCTGACACGTCGTACACCACATTGTCGATGATGAGGGCGTCGGTGCGATTCGCGATCTCTTTGCGCGTGAACTTAGCGGCGGCCATGTTGCGCGCGGGCTGCTCTGTCGGCGTCTGACTCATGACTGGGCTCCGTGCAGCGAGGGCCGTGGGCCGTGGGGCTCGCGGCTCGGGGTGCCGTGCGGCGCGTGCTCGGGACGCGTCCTTCGCTCGCGCGCTGACCGACTGACACGGACTCCGGGACGCCACACACGGCAACACCGGCGCGACTGGCCTGCTCGTCTGTGCCTCGCATACCGCCTATCATTACTTGCCCTAAACATCGTCGACCACTTAATCGCTTACCATCAGGAGAAGTAGTGATCAAACGCGAGCCAATACATAATAAAATACAAAAAATTTAATAACAAAATCAGTCTTATAATTTCCCACAACTGGGACTCAGGTCTCCTCTCTACTGGAGCAGTACAGAGATGATGAGCGCCATTCATGAGAGATGACGATGCGTAATGATGAGGGCATTTCCTTTTACATGCAAATCTTTGTTCTCCTTCCAACAGTTGTGTGTTAAGGACATCGCTGAATAGATAGATATTTTTGAGCTGAATAAAAGTTACTATGAAGCCAAGTTCCGTATCTTAGTCCCTTCAACCTTATTCCTTGTTTTAAATGTTAGTTTTGTTAATAACCAAGTAATAATAGTACCTAAATAGTATACAGTACACTACTACTGTAGTGTACAGTACCTTTACAGTTGCAGTCCGCAGATTCTTCACCATGCCTGGAGAAGGTAACGTGCATGACACAAATTAACTACAATTTGCCCAGGGTTAACCACACCTACAACTGGAAACATTCGAACCGCATTGTCTCTTTCATGCCCTCTTAAAAAAGCGAGTGTAAAAACAAGCCATTAAATACAAATTACGTAATCTATTTTATTTATTAATTACTCAGATACCCGCGAAACGAGACACAATAGTAAAACAATAACAGCGCGGTCTCATAGGACCGGTTGGGGATTCAAACGTTAAAGGATTTGTCACACTGGATGCGTTCTGCGGTCTGCGGTCAGGTCAAAGCGAACGCAGCCCGCATCATGTATGAACAGCATTGACGGTATTAATATATTTTATATAGAATGCGATCTGACCGCGCGAGCACAACCAAAGAACGCATGTTGGCCCGGCGGGGCGGAGGCGAGGGACCGACCGACAACGTTGACCGGACCGCAGACCGCAGAACGCATCCAGTGTGACAAATCCCTTAAGAAGCATTTGAAAAACCAGAATGAACGGACTGAGATTTGGAACTTGGCGCCAAAGTAACTTTTATTCAGCTCGATCCAACGATATAACACACGGAGCCATTATAATTGGAAGGGGGACTGGATTTTATGGAAACGTTGCATCGTCATCCTCTATTCAACATCAATCCAACACGATCCAGAAGTTATCACTTATCACAGTTATCACTAACACAAGACGACACCAAAATAAATGCCTCAATAAAACTATTAACCTATCACATACCCGCAATACGAGACACAATAGTAAAACAATAACAGCGCGGTCTCATAGGACCGGTCGGGGATTCATGAATTAATAGGTATTGAAATCAGGTTCCTTTCACCTCTATAGATACCGACTAAGTAGTATCGATAAAACCGAGAAAGATATCTTTAAATAGTACATTGATACCCTAGGGGTGTAAATAATTTATTTACGACTTGTCCCGAAAAAAAGAAAGTAACTTACGAGGAACTAAATAAGTAAGGACAGTAAAAATAAAATAACTAACTTGTAAAACCTGAGTTGAGTTGTCGTATTATTTTTCTTCAGGTTTCCACATCTAGCTTGGCGCCTCTTCTTTCATGGAATAGGCGTTACCTAAATCCTTAATTATTTGGATCTGCTGAACTTATTGTAAAAAAAAAAGACAAAACACTGATGTACGGAAATATAAGCAAAACTCTATAAGACTACAATCCGACACCAAAGATCGGATTGCGAGATTGCCACTTTCCCGCCTACTTTGTTTTTTTTTTTCTAACAGCCAGATATTCAGGTTTTTTATTTATTTTTTATAAAAAATAGTAAAAAAAAATCTGAATATTTTTTAAGGATGGTTTGAAAAATTAGTTTTTAAACTATTCTAATTCTTTAATTTCTTTTTCTTTTTATCAATTTTACATAGCGCTGAAATTTACTGTGTATAGAAATCACTACATAATATAAAACAAAGCCGCTTTCTGTGTCCTTAAATCTTTAAAACTACGCAACGGATTTTGCTGTAGTAGTGCGGCAGATTTGTGAAAAAACAATACAAATTACCAAGAAAAGTAAGTTTGAAGTAATGCTTACGGGCCAGTAGTATAAGTAGGTAGACACTGAGAAATCGTCATCTCGAGCTAATGCCTGCTCTCTATTCCGCTCAGCAGCCTTCTTCTAAAAAACTTGGGTGCATTCCCATTTCGGAAAATTCAAAGGCAAAACTGTATGATAATTTAGAAAACTAATTTTAGTAGCAAAATTCGTTTTCTTAATAATTATCATCATCATAATAATTATATCAGAGGACTGAAGTGGCAGGGATGTTCTGCCCCGGGTAAGTCCTTGGGTAACCTTGTATAAAGATGCTGATTTAAGATGATAGGGTCGAAAAGGAGACGTTCAATAAATATTGTGGAGCTTAGGCTGAAAAAAAAAAATACAGCAATCTGACTTACACAGCCTACAAGAGCGTAATTATCTTGTTTTTTTTAAGCATTAAATAACATTTTACAATCCTCCTTTTTTTTAAGTTTGCAACCATTATTGACGTGACAGTAGAATTTATATATCTGTTCGTGTGTGTGTATCTCAAAAACGTATAAAGTGAGACTAAATTGACACAAGCAAATGTCCAAATTACAATAAGAATGATGCCAGTTTTTTGTGTTGTGACAAGTGTGACAACCCGAATAATGTCATTTTAGTCTCAGAGATTAAAAAAGACTTTAGTGTATTTACGTCAACGTCAAACGTCAAGTTGACAACTCACCATTCTGACATTTAAGGACACGTTTCGATATTGCTTTAACATGATAGTACATATTTTGTATTTATTTCGATAAATTAGAGCATTTTTTGGACCAAAACCTAGACTGGACATCAGGCCAGGTTTCGCAAAATAATATTTCGCGATAACTGGAAACTGAATTGACTAGATATTTTACGATAAAAATCTTGGTTTAAAATAGAATAAAATAAACTTTATTGTCCACTAAAAAGTAACAATTTATACAGAAACTTAAATCTGTGGGTACAATAGCGGTCTTATCACTGACCGCGATATTTATACTTTTGTTATAGGTTTCAGTGACAGCTGTCAGATTCATACAATGTAGTTATCTATCCATTTCTCTCATCTCAAAGATGCATAATTTCACCGTGCTGTCATCCAACTCATGCTATGTAAAAAAAAAGACTATAGCAGACAACCTTAGAATGGATCGTAAGAACAAAAAATAATACAGGGGGTAGTCTGTAGTCTGCGAAGTACTTACTACGAATAAAGGAAGATTACTAATAAAATTCTTGGTCAAAAAACATAAAATGCTTTGCTTTATGAATTGCATATAATTATATACTTAGGAAATACCTTTTTGACATTAGTTTTGTAATAAACATAAAAAAATAACTGTTTGTATATTATTATGAGTTTATGACATCGTAGTGCAATTCAAGTATAGCAACATTAACTGAATAAAACTTAGCACATTTCATCTGCCCTGTCTTATCGGCTGTCAATGCTTGACCTAAAGGTCTAGTTACCAGGTCATAAAATCCCAAAAAAAAAGCTGTCAATGCTTTAGTGCTGGCATGTCAAACTGTCACTGTCACTGATGTCAGTGTCAGTAGGTAGAGTAGAACAGCGGTATTGTGTTGTGATTGTTAGGGTGTTGATGAAGTTTAACTTTACTGAAATTCAGTAGTTGTGCCTGTTTATAATAATTGATTAGATTTTATCGGAGTGTCAAAACATAAAATGGAGTTACTTTCTTCTGTCCAAAGCTAAACTTGCGTTCTTTCCCACTTATGCTCGGGCTCAGCATAAAATAATGGACTTAAATTGAGATATAATAGGTTATATTATATTAAAACTCAAACAAGATGAAGCTCGTAAGTAGTAGCTGGCAATGAAATCAGTTGGGTAGTCTGTGTTATTGTAATAATGTTGTTAAAGCAGTGTTTATCGTGGACAGTACTGCCTGAGCAGCGACGCGGCCAAGCCGTGCTTCGTGCTGTCGTTCAAGGAGCTGCTGATCATGCTGGACTGCGGGCTGTCGGCGCACTCCGTGCTGAACTTCCTGCCGCTGCCGCCCGTGCCCAGCACGCGCCTCGCCTCGCTGCCCAACTACACGCCGCCGCACCTCAACGATCCACTACTTGAGGGGGTTGGTTTACCTTCATCTAAAACTTAACATGCTCTTCTTTTCAATTGACAGCAAACTCGTTAAACTTTTTGTGCCAAATAGCTGGCTATGTTAATAGCAGCAGCAGTGGCACCAATCAGGTCCTCCAATGTGCAGGTCATTCTAACATGTGGCAAAGTTACCATGGTTGTAAGATTTGATTTGTACTGTAATTAAATCAAGCAATCAGTTATTTCTGACTATGGGCAGTTGAGGTGCCCATGTTTATCATATGGGTTGATCACAGTGGACCAGCTCTTTTTAGGTATCTTGCCGCAAAGATAGCTAAGGTTGCAGCAGTTTTTAGGGATAGTGAACTGCCCCAATAGCAGGTTTCTTGGTTTTTTAGTTTCAATTTAGTGTTTGTACATGAATACACTGCTTTAGGCACATATAATTAAACATTGCTCAACTATACATGTTATTACAATGTCAGAAGCAAGTACAGAATCTCAATTACCAAAATCAGCTCCTCAATGCACCATACTCAAGCTGTGCTTCACATGAACATTTACATCACATTGATCAAAGTTTAGAATAATATTCATCACATTAGGTATAACCTAAAGTGCAATAGATTGCAATATATATCAATAGATATCTGACATCTCCACTGTGTCCTCCTAGTGGTCATCACAATGGTGACACCTGGGCGTTTCTTCCGTTGCCGTTCCAGCCTCTCTTCAAATTAAATTAAAATTCTTTAATTCAGACAACATGGATTCAATTTGTTAGTATTACACAAAGACTTATATACTACTGTTAGTAAAAAATCATCATCATCTACCTAGCCTTTTTCCCAACTATATTGGGGTCAGCCTCCAGTCAAGCCGGATTTAGCTGAATACCAGTATTTTACGAGGAGCGGCTGCCTACCAGACCTCCACAACCCATTAAATGGGATAACACGGTACTTCAAGGAAAGACTGGAGTCAGATTTACTGGCTTCTGACTAACCGTAACAACTGCCAAAGATCTACAAAGAACAGCCGGGACCTAAGGCTTAATGTGCTTTCCAAGGCACATAGGAAACTCGGTATGTTAAAATGGTCGCCCATCCACAGACCAACCTTGGCAAGCGTTGCTTAACCTTGAAGATCGACCTGTGTGACTGTTATTATCTAGCCACAAGCTCCTCGTAGTAAAAAATGATTTTAATAAAATAAAGAATGATTAGGCAGAAAAATATGTTTTCTACCCAATCATCCTTTGCACAAAATGAGCAATATTCGGCGTATAGCTCTAGTTTGTGCAACCTATGCCTCATATGGACTTAAAATGTCACCAAAATTGAATATATGGTATTTAAGGCTGCCGGTAGATGCGTGCTGCACGAGTCTGGCAACGTGGATGACGATGTCCAAGCACGCATAGGCGCGGCTTGGGCAAAATGGTAACGGGCGTTTTATGTGACCGTAAAATGCCTCGACAGCTCAAAGGGCAGATACATAAATGCATCATACGGCCCGTCCTCCTGTACGGTGGCGAGTGTTGGCCGGCATTAAGCAGACACACCCAGGAGCTTCGCGTCACGGAGATAAAGATGCTGAGGTGGATGTAGGTTAAACAGAGTGTCAAAGGTTAAGTACCTTGGACATTTCATCACCGACGACCGAATGATATAGGCATCGAGAGGGAGCGTAGAGGGCGGTCAGAGGTAACATGTTGGCGCGTAGATTTTCTTGGTGCTTTGACTTAGTAAAAATCAATCTTTTCAAGGTCTATTGTCAGAGTTTTTACTCGAGCAGTCTGAAGGTCAAACATACTAAAAGATCGCTAGGTGTCCTACGAATTCAGTACTGATGTAGTAGTAGATGACAGTAGATGCTTTCAGGATGTTGTTGCGACTGCCCCGTTTCTGTAGTGCTTCGGAAATGGTTGCAGAGACAGCAGTTACACAGATGGCTTTCAAGCCATAATCCTCAAAAGGACTATGCAGAGTGCGGAGTAGTCGCAACTATATCCTGAGACCTGTGGCCTCAAAGAGGGTACTTATCGCCATAACGATGGCGTTCCCAAGGGTTCTAGTGATGTTTTTTTTTTACAGGAACTAAAAGAATGCTGCGGACGTGTTTTCGTAGACAGCATCCCTGAGTTCTGTCCACCACTAGACAAGGTCGTGGACTTCTCGCAACTGGACGTGATCCTCATCTCCAACTACACGTGCATGATGGCGCTGCCGTTCATCACCGAGGACACGGGCTTCAAGGGGCAGGTGTACGCCACCGAGCCCACGCTGCAGATCGGGCGCTTCTACCTCGAGGAGCTGGCGTCGTGGGTGGCGGGCGCCGGCGGCGACGGCGCGGCGGGCGCGGCGCGGCGCTGGAAGGAGCTCCTCCACGTGCTGCCGGCACCCCTGGCGCTCGCGGCCCGCCCGCGCGCCTGGCGCCGCCTGTTCGCGCCCAGCAGCATCGCGCGGGCGCTGGCGCGCGTTCGCGTGGTGGGCTACGACGAGCGCGTCGACATCTACGGCGCGCTCGACGCCACGGCCGTCAGCTCCGGCTTCTGCCTCGGCTCCGCCAACTGGGTGCTGCGCTCGGCGCACGAGAAGGTGGCGTACGTGAGCGGCTCGTCCACGCTGACGACGCACCCGCGCCCCATCAACCAGGCGGCGCTGCGCGGCGCGGACCTGCTGGTGCTGGCCGCGCTGACGCAGACGCCGGCGCACAACCCCGACCACATGCTGGGCGACCTGTGCGTGCACGCCACGGTGACGCTGCGCGGCGGCGGCTCGGTGCTGTGTCCCGTGTACCCGTCGGGCGTGCTGTACGACCTGCTGGAGTGCCTGTCCATGCACCTGGACACGGCGGGGCTGTCGTCCGTGCCCATGTACGTGGTGTCGCCCGTGGCCGACTCGTCGCTGGCCTACAGCAACATCCTGGCGGAGTGGGTGTCGGTGGGCAAGCAGGCGCGCGTGTACCTGCCCGAGGAGCCGTTCCCGCACGCCGCGCTGGTGCGCGCCGGCCGCCTCAAGCACGCGCGCTCGCTGCACGACGACACCTTCAGCGCAGACTTCCGACAGGTCAGTCTGCCATCTTCTCACTCTTGTATAGATGCAGGCGTTGTGGCTTCTTACTTCTCACAGCATTTCATACTAACGAGCAAGTCTTTATTCTCGGAAATCCTTCTCTTCCTCGAGTCGTAATACTCATCCAGCGGGAACTTCACGACCCTCAGTAAGGTCGTGAAGTTCCCGCTGGATTAGTTTCTTATTGATGATCTTTCGTCATTTGTGGCGGTTCTTGGCGTCATGAAGTACGAAGTGTAATTGGGTGTCCAGTGCCGGGCAGATCTGATCTACTCATCTTTTGGAGCTGCGGTAACTTGGTGGCAAGAGCATGTGGGACACTGGTATGTTTAATGAGAACGACAACGTATCTCAGGATAATTTTTCAGTTGATTAAAATAATTAAGGTTCTTTACCTATTGTAACTGTTAGGGTCCTTGATGATCCATCTCACAAAATTCAGCCTGTGTGCTGTATCAACAATCAGACAAAACATGCATTGTTTGAGCGGACTTGTCTGTGCAGCCGTGCGTCGTGTTCTGCGGCCACCCGAGCCTGCGCTTCGGAGCCGCCGTGCACCTGGTGGAGCTGTGGGCCTCCAACCCCGCGCACGCCATTATATTCACGGGTGAGTTGCGCTACTTTCACTTTTAATTGCGTTCCGAAATGATGAATCTGACCGGTGTCGTCGTTTGTACAGAGCCGGACTTCCCGTACCTGGACGCGTTGGCGCCGTTCCAGCCGCTCGCCATGAAGGCGTTCCACTGCCCCATCGACACGTCGCTCAACTACTCGCAGGCCAACAAGCTGGTGCGCGAGCTGCGGCCGCGCTCGCTGGCGCTGCCCGAGCAGTACGCCGCCGCCGCGGGGGGCGCCGCGCCGCGCCCGCACATCGCCGCGGACGTGCCCACCGTGCTGCTGCGCCGCGGGGCCGCGCGCCCGGCCGGCGTGCGGCGCGGCCTGGCGCGCGCCACGCTGTCCGGCGCGCTGGCGGCCCGCGTGGCGCCGCGCGACGTGCGCGCCGGCCTGCGCGCGGCCCCGCTGGCGGCCTCGCTGCGCGTGCGCGACTCGCGCGTGTCGCTGGACGTGGCCCCGCCGGGCGCGCCGGGCCTCACGCGCGCGGCGGCCCCGCGGCTGGACTGGGCGGCGCCCGACGTGGAGGCGCTGGTGCGCGCGCTGGCGCGGGAGGGCGTGGCGGAGGCGCGCGTGGAGCGCGGCGCGGACGGCTGCATCGTGCACCTGCCGCGCCACGACACGCTGGTGCACGTGGAGCGCCACGCCACGCACGTGTTCTGCGAGGGCGACGCCGACGTGCGCCAGGCGCTGCGGCGCGCCATCGCCGCCTGCCTGCCGCACGTGTGACGCGCCACACACGCTGGTGCACGTGGAGCGCCACGCCACGCACGTGTTCTGCGAGGGCGACGCCGACGTGCGCCAGGCGCTGCGGCGCGCCATCGCCGCCTGCCTGCCGCACGTGTGACGCGCCACACACGCTGGTGCACGTGGAGCGCCACGCCACGCACGTGTTCTGCGAGGGCGACGCCGACGTGCGCCAGGCGCTGCGGCGCGCCATCGCCGCCTGCCTGCCGCACGTGTGACGCGCCACACACGCTGGTGCACGTGGAGCGCCACGCCACGCACGTGTTCTGCGAGGGCGACGCCGACGTGCGCCAGGCGCTGCGGCGCGCCATCGCCGCCTGCCTGCCGCACGTGTGACGCGCCACACACGCTGGTGCACGTGGAGCGCCACGCCACGCACGTGTTCTGCGAGGGCGACGCCGACGTGCGCCAGGCGCTGCGGCGCGCCATCGCCGCCTGCCTGCCGCACGTGTGACGCGCCACACACGCTGGTGCACGTGGAGCGCCACGCCACGCACGTGTTCTGCGAGGGCGACGCCGACGTGCGCCAGGCGCTGCGGCGCGCCATCGCCGCCTGCCTGCCGCACGTGTGACGCGCCACACACGCTGGTGCACGTGGAGCGCCACGCCACGCACGTGTTCTGCGAGGGCGACGCCGCCTGCCTGCCGCACGTGTGACGCGCCCCTACCGACCGACGAGCTTGCGTGCCGCACGGGTGGAGGCTATATAAAGGGTGTAAAAAGACCCTTAACAAAAACGAAAACCCCATATTCTACTCTCATCACTGGGATAGTTTTTTTCTTCTAGACCATACCTGGGAATTCACTGGTTCTGGAGATATTGAAGGTCAAAGTGAAAAAAAATTTTTCGTTTTTTTTTTCAAAATCTTATTCCAAGTATCATTAATAAATTTTCTTTCGAACAAACACCACAAAAATTATCAATTTCTCATAACAAATTACGCATTTGAAGTTACAAGAATGCAATGAAAACTAAAGAAAACGAGTGCCTCACACACACAAGCGTGCGGTTGGTTCAACGACCAAGCGCGAGCGCGCAGCTGATCGGAATTATTATTAATTATTTTTTAGAGATGAAAAAAAAATGTTTTTCCCAGCAATATTTTTTGGCCTAAGTAACATTCTGTATGTGTTCTGTGTATGTGTTCTGTATGTGTGTGTTATCGGCTTTGTGATCGGTCTTTTTACACCCTGCATATATTATACTATAGCATTAAATTTATTACGACTACCGACCAGCGTTGCAATTGTCAACCGTAACTAGTATTACTACCCTGTATACTATATCTCGACAAACTTAGACTTGATTAAAATCTTTAATAAGTGTTGTGCGAAAATAGGTAATATGGCATGTAATGTTGAATATGATGCAAAAAGATGAGAAAGACTAAATAAATTACAAAAAATAACAAGCTTTATCATTTATTTTATAACTGACAATGTACTCGTATGTACTACTCATCAAGTGGAATGATGCAACTCAATTTTGGATTTTTTTACGTGAAAGAAAAACCAGCCACATCTTCAACCGATTGAGCTGAAAAAAAATCTATACGAGCATTTCTCTTTTTTTGCCATAATTTCAAAAAAACGCTAAAAATAAAAATATACGTATAAATGGTTTTTTTTTCGTGAAATCAGGTAGTTTACTTTATTAACATTTGGATTTTTATAAGAAAATCCTTTTTTTTAATGAATTTTGTGGATAATGTATTAAAAACTAAATGAAGGTAGATTACATGTTCTTATTTTGTTACTTTTTATTTGTTAAAAAAACTTAGAAGGAGCAATTGTTATATCCAGAATAATAATTTTCTTGATACTTGATGACAAACTTAATAACATCATTGCAAAGAAATACCAAGAAAAGTAAAAGAAAATTTTCAAATTAAGTGTTTATTTATTTTTTTGTTACCTTGCACTTAAATAAATTTAAAGTTTTGATAATATGAAAAATAAACAAAATTTACCGATTTTACGTAATTTTTATTAAAATTTGAAGTACCCTTGAGTCTCTTCATGAGATTCATTGTTTTATATTAAAAATAAAATACATAAAACATAAAAAGAGATCAGATTTTTTCTGGGACAGTAACAAAAAAAGAATATTAGGTAACAAAATAAAAATTATAAGGCAACGTCTACAATGTACTAGGCGTTATAGACGTTTAGTGATTGTATTAAAGATAGATAACACAAACTAGGTATTTACTGTTCAAATTTTACAGTCATAGAAAACTATTATTATAGCGTATGGTGTACTACCATACGCTTTAATAATATCATTATATCGCATTTTATTGCGCTGTTGAATGCAAACGTAGCTTTATAATTCCTTTTTTGTTACTAGTATTTTCCGCTTATACGTTACTGTGCCAAAGTAACAAAAAGAATAGTAACGAATCACTTGTTTAGTTTTTACAAAATTTTATTATAATAGTTAAAATTTCAGTTACGTCTAATATTATTCACTCAACTTTAGTGCAAGTTGTTAACTATTGTGACATGATAAAAGAAGTAGTTAATATTATCAACTTATCTTGAGACAGCTGTAACAAATACTGGAATGAGATTCAATTTTCCAACTGGAATACGTGTTTCAAATTTAACGTCGGAACTGGACTGACACCAAAATCAATATGGCGGCATTAAAGGGTATCTGTAGCATTGCCAAGTTAAAATTGTGTCACATAAAAAAAGGGTAACAAAAACTGAAATCTATTTTTGGAAGTTTTTCTGGGACGAGTTTAAAATTTGTTTATATCTGTAAAAGTTAAACAAAAAATACCAAAAAAGCAAAGAAAGTAGATCTTTTTACCTCTTAGAATGGTTTAAAAACAAAATCTCAGTATAGTTTCTTTGAACCTTATTAAAATAATTGAGTTTGAAGCAATGAAGTTACGGATGGTAGACTGGGACATACGAATTTATATTTTTGGTAGTTTGTATTTATTTATTTTTTTAATTAAATACTATATTTTTATGATATTTTTTAGTTGATTTTTGTGAATTTTAATAATAAATGTGCTCCTAAATAAAACAGAATCAGTAATATACACATTACACAAATGTTATTAATCTGCAAAGTTGTGGGACATTCACCAAATATATATTGGCAAAAAAAAAAGAGAAATGCTCATACACGTCTTGTTTGGATGACAATACAAGGTTAGCTGTGTGACGTCATTTTAAATTCAACGTGGCAACACTCCCAATGGCAGAGTACTTTTAATGCACTCCTACAACATGGGTATCAATAAATTTAAAGATCGCAACCGTTCTCCTAAGACCGATTCGTCATAGGACGCTGTTCGTCGACAGAACGATTAATTTATTCGCAAAGAAGTGTCCTATGAACATTTCACCGGCAGGAACTTTCAACTTCGACCACTGTTGACGACAGACCTTCTTTCAGCTACCGAATTTTTGACTGACACGATCATAATAAAGTTCTAATAATATTTTTTCTGTATGTCAATGTTAGGTACTTGATAATAAATTATTACTATCGCCTTATAACTCGCTACAGACCTTTTCATTTAAGGAAAATTCGCCGACAATCTTAAGAGAAGCTATATTATAAAAAATACACATTTCTACAGATTACTAGTGTCTTATAATGGGTTTTATTTTTTAAAGTTCAATCATCTAACGATTTCCCGCTCTGGGGAGGAGCGGGAGGGCGTGTAAGGATTTTACTGACTAAAATCACACCTATCTTCTTTCAGTTACCCTTTATGTTCTAGGATCACGGTTTTCCCTTTCAGAAGTTGACCCATTGCCCCAGTAGACTAGTGCTGCAAAATGCCATCTATCAGCAGCTTTAGAAAGGCGAAGAAGCTAATTGAGGATCTAGATTTGGTTAACACCATTCGACAAAGCCTGGAGCAGAGGCGTAGGGTTGACAGCCTTTCGTATTTCGCATTTTGAAGAGTGCGCAGACTTGATTCCGCGATCACCTTTCTACCAACGGACAACCCGACTTACGGCGAAAACTTACATTGTTAACACCTCTACAGTCCGGACTCCGGACTAAGCGTTTTGTCTCGTCGTTCTTACCGGCATCGAAGGGCTGGAACAATTTGCCTGCTGCTGTTTTCCTGACTTATAAGGTCAAAGTAAATAGGCTCAGTGCGGTTCACCATCAACGATTGCATCAGGGCTTACCATCAACTGGAATCGCAGTCAATAACTAGTTTATATAGGTACTTATCATTAAAAAAAAACTCAACATCTAAACATCTATTTATTTCAAAACTTATTTATTGGTACTTAGGTAGATACTGTTGAGAAAACACATAGAAGTCCAATATAGTATCACACATATAATAAAATTCGCGTTGTTAGATGATTTAATTCCTCTTACGAGACGCCTTTAATAAATAGTTTTAATACATTTAATTATATCTGAGCAGTTGTTTTATATAGGTAAGTAGGTATTCAAAACACAGTCTAGGATGTTATAATAGGTATTTCTTGAATGTCTAGCACGCGTAGGTTGTCGAGTCACACTTCGCGAATTGCGTTCCCGAGCAGCGAGCTGTCCGTCTACTCGCGGTAGTTACCTACGGCTCACAGGTGGCAGTATTGCACATTTACCGTTTTTTTTATACACATGAAAGTTTAGTACATTTAGATTTACAAATAAAGTGTATTGATAAGTACAAGTTGGAAAAAAGATGGCCAATAGACGGAAATTTCACCTGCATTTGGCAATGGTTTTATTTATACAAAAAATATGAAGAACTGCTTTAGGGAATCAATTTTATTTTGCATCTAACGCTAGTCAGAATAAAGGGTGTAAAAAGACACTTAACGAAAACGAAAACCCCATATTCTACACATCAGTGGGCCACTTTTTTTCTTCTAAGACATACCTGGGAATTCACTGGTTCTGGAGATATTGAAGGTCAAAGTCAACATTTTTTTTTCATATTCGTATTCCAAGTATCATTAGTAAACTTTCTTCTGAACAAACATTATCAAAATTATCAATTTTTCATAACAAATTACGCATTTGAAGTTAGAAAAAAGCAACGAAAACTAAACACAACGAGCGCCTCACACACACAAGCGTGCGGTTGGTTTAACGACCAAGCGCGAGCGGCCGAACGCTTAGCTGATCGAAATTATTATTAATTAATTATTTTTTAAAGACGAAACGTTAAACGACGAAACGTTTTTTCCCAGCAATAATTTTTGGTCCAAGTTGCTCAATTACATGTACAGAATGTGTAGTTATCGGCTTTGTGATCGGTCTTTTTACACCCTGTATATGATATGTCTGAAATGTGAATGTACATGTATCTGAGCGTATGAGCTAACGACACATTTCTCTGGCGCTAGTTATTACTACTTCTAATTCATACAAATTTTACCCGTGATCGTCTTTTTCTGTGGGTACGTCATAAAGAGATCAGAATTGTTTAAATGTTATAAAATAATCCCTGATAGCACAGATCTGATCGATAAGACAGTGTCAGTGAGTGTCCTATACTAGGTATCACTTGCCGAAAACAGCGTACTTACGATCGCGTACGAGCGAAGCCGCGACAGGATCCTTACATCCCAGTATTAAGTAGTAGTTAATAGGTGTTAGACATCAACAATAACGAAGCTTTTTGACTCGCTTTAAAAATATCCAGAAAATTTAGTAACTAAATCAACACTTACTATTTAATTTCACAGTAAAAAAGCTTCTTGTCAATGAAGTGTTTGAAAGCTAGTTGTATACAAAGGTTAAAAAAAAAACAAGATTTTACTGTTAATTATACATATAAGGTGTTTACCTCTTCTGGCCATCTGTTTTTCCAGTCTACACATTCAGCATATCCAGTGCACGAGTACATTTCTGCAATATACAGAGCGTTTATGATGATGACATTGCAACGTAATCCTTGATGCAGCAAATTATTTAATAATTTAATGGGTACAATGGCCGAGCCGTCTACTATTCAATATTGACCACACTTATCTACAAGGTGTAATTACAATGACAACAACGCAGTTATGATCAGCGCACGCTGACGTGAGTACACTCTCGTGTGGGCGGAGGGCCGAAGGGCGGGAGGCCTACGCGTTGAGGTCCATGTCGGCGAAGATGTCGCCGCGCGTGGCCACGCACAGCGCGTAGTGCGAGTTGAGCTGCAGCAGCAGCTCGCGCTCGTCCAGCATCTCCAGCGCCTCCACGCGCGCGCGGTCCTCGTCGGGGAAGCTGCGCCACACGGCCTCCATGTCCCACGCGCGCGCCTGCTCGAAGCCCAGCGCGCGCAGCCCGGCCGCCTGCTCGGCCGGCGCGCGTGCGAGGCGGGGCCCCTCCAGCACGCAGCCGCGCGCCATGAGGTTGCGCACCATGACGGCGCCGAACTGGTCGCCCAGGTTGCACTGCTCGTACACCAGCAGCGCGCAGCGCGGGAAGCTGTCGGCCAGGTGGCGCAGCAGCGCGTCGGCGGCGTCGGGGCGCAGGTACACCAGCACGCACTCGGCCAGCAGCAGCGCGGGCGCGGCCGACGCGCCGGCGCTCGCCAGCTTGCGCCGCACCTCGGCCAGGCAGCGCAGGTCGCAGCCCAGCAGGTGGTAGCCGTCCGAGTGCAGGTCGCCCTCGCGGATCATCACCTCGCCGTCTGCAACACACCCCACACGCCACTTACTTTATTTAACCTAATTATGTTCAGCATTAATGCCACAGGTCTGGCTTGACTGGAAGCCGACCCCAATATAGTTGAGAAAAGACTAGGTAGATGATGATTTATTTCCACAGATGTCCATTCTAGGTCACCTTGTGTCACAGATCACCTGACTCACCCTGTTTGACCTATTTGCAGTTTTATAAAAGAGGAATCCTATGAATAGGGGAGTAAAAGAGGAATATCTATGAATAGGGGTTATCATGGTAAAAAGTTAAGAATGATATGGCTTAAACATACTTATTTAGTGTCAAAATGGGAAAGACATTAGGAAAGGGGGCAAACTCTTCTTTTCTTTACAAATCAATCTTTTATAATTTTCTTATGAGTATTTAGGTAGCTAGATCTGTCTTTATATTTACCAAATCTTTTCATATAAGAGGTATGCAAGCAATCCCATACCTTTCCTATTAGATAGCTACAGTGTAAAACCAAACAGCCTTATTCAAACAACCATAAACAATGTTGTCTAGAAAACAATGGCTGTCAGAACATTTTTTTAATTATTAGTGAAACATTTTCCTGAGACCCAACATACCTACTCCCGAGATAAAAAGATCCCCATGTGCTATTCCAGTAGTATAACGTTTGAATCCCCGACCGGTCTCATGAGACCGCGCTGTCATTGTCTTACTATTGTGTCTCGTTTTGCGGGTATGTGATAGGTTAAAGTAACCAGACAAATCACAAAACAACAACACAAACAAACAAACAAATTTTATTTTAACACCCCTAGGAAGTCAAAAAGATTGAATCCACCCTTTCATGTGGCAATATGCTCAACAAATTATCAACAAATTTTATACATTGTGCATACAAGTTGAAATTTAAATAGTGTGTCCTTGTTTAGGATTGGTCTTTTATTTTTTTATTTTATTATGTGTGGGTGGCTTACAGGCTGTAAGTTACAGCTTACAAGATTAGAATAACCACATATTACATCAGTATACTTTCATAATGCATAAATAAATAATAATTCTTACGTAAATCATGCTTTTGTACTTTCTAATAGAATATGAAAACTGGATATATTAGCCTTTGTTCTGGACTTTCTCAAATATACACTTTGAACTCATGTTTTTACAATATTAGTAATATGATAATTAAAGGACAATATAATCTTTAATCCTTTGAATACCTACCATAATTATGTCTCTACATAATAGAAAGACAACAGATGTGTGGTCTCCGATTACCGCTCAGGGCGCAACAGATTAATAGTGCGTTCTAGACAGAATAACAAACATTTCATACCTTCATTTGATATTTTTTCAAGAAGTTGTTTATTCCTCTTGATTATGTGACATTTCTTTGAGGTAACTGCCGGGAAATCCAGTTCTATGAAGTTGCCGACTGCCTGTGTGGTGTCCTTGAGGCGCCAGTACAATGTGTCAAAACCACACCCCAAGTTAATAATCTGGCATTTGGTGCCACAGCGCTGAAATAAAACTGTCATTAATAACCCACACCTACATTAACACTCAGGTCATGAAGTATAATGCAAATTGCAATCTTATTTCATTTTATCAGCTGGTAAGAAAGCAGGTGGCCCATCTGATGGCGTAGTGCGCTCTGATCCATGGTACAAAGAGAGCCATCCTACAAACTAAGTACATTATTGTCATCAGTGTCTCCTGCTCTAGTACTCACAATTGATATGAAAAATAAAACAAGTACTGACTGACATTATAGTATCAATATCGAAGCTGAGATGTTTATATTCCATCAACGATATATTATGATGATGCCGCTAACCTCTAAGAACTGATGAATAAATATTTCCATTGCCCTGACTCGCGCGTAGTAGCCGCGGTTGATCTCGGGAGCCTTGCGGTCGGCGTGTTTGGCAAAGTATGAAATGTAGTCATCCTTCCAGTAGCCGAGCTCGACGGCGCATCGCTTGCATTCAGTTGCGTCCGTGTTTGTCGCAATGATTGCTTCGTCCTCCGCCGTCCATGATTTTATGTTATCCATTTTGTAAACACTAAGAATATTAACGATGCCACAAAATTATGTAATATACTTGCAAAACATTACAGACAACTGCCTTATAATCATGGAATACACTCTACGTTAGCAGCGAATGTGTCTGAATTAGAACAAAAATGTTTTTATGTCTAACATCATCAGTTTCATGATATTGTTTTCTGGCTCAATGACATTAGACGGGAAGATGACAAACTAATGTCATTTTGACGTTAACTAACCTTGGGTTCCGAGTTGCGATTACATAAAGAGATAACATCAAGAGATAATAGAAAGGTACTTTTTATTTATAGCAATATTTTGAATTTTGGGCTATTTTAGGCAAAAATTTAAAATTCAGCTACATTAGGCCAAGGGGCCAGGGATTCTTGTTGCAATAAAATAAACTTGTAGGCTGTGAATAATGGCATCAAGCTTTGCGTTGTTGGCAACACTACTTCCTAAAGTCACTGTCATGTTATCGCTGGAAATCGCACAGTATTTGTCAGTATTTGTATTGACTTGAAAATGAATACTTACTGAATTTACTAAATTGTGGTACCTATTTCCTAGTGCTTGTCTTATTGTCCTCTTAATTTGGTGGTTTCCAATGCAACGCAATTATTTAGTTAATTTAACTGTTGTGTGGTAATTTGACTAATATGTCAAAATTAGATACATTACCAGTTATCTTGGTCAGTGCAGTCAATGAGAGCGCTGCTACAGCGCTCATCTCTGGTTTGTAAACATTGCACACAGTAATTGCTAGTTTTGTGTACGTATGCACCATTAATAATTGTAATTGCTTTATTATAGAACTGATAGACAATGACGTGACGGATGATTACCTGAAAGATGCACAATGCCTCGACCGTGTTTGGAGACTGGCTAACAAATATTATACAGTGAACGTTAGAGTTCACGCAGTGACAGACAACGGGCGACTTGAAGTGAACCCCGACGATATAGAGGCGCACGTTATACACATCACAAAGGAAGAGGTAAATTTAATGCAACTTATTTGATAGAAATTATCATCATGCTTGTTCTAAAAACCAAAGTATTGATCAATCTTCCCAGGAGTAGGTAGTCGGAGCTATTTATTTTAGAAAAGACACTTTGGATGCTGGCAGGTAAATTTTAGAAAGAGATGCAGCTTTGTTCGAATTAACTTACATAAGTCAGTATTTAGAGACTGTATTGAATACATATACAATTCCGGCACTAAAGCGTTCCCTGTCATGGAACTTCTTAATTTGTGAATACCCGACTGGTTGCATAAGACTGCACTGTTATTGTTTTACTGTTGTGTCTCGTTTCGTAGGTATGTGATAGGTTAAATCATGAATCCCCGAGCGGTAACCGGTGACTGCGCTGTTATTGTCTTACTATTGTCTCGTTTTGCGGGTATCTGATAGGTTAAATAGAATGGTTATGAAATTACATGAAAGATATGTGTGCAGTTGATGTAGTGTGCAAAACTTGCATATAAAAAAATAAATGTCACAACATGTCCCAAAATTCAATAATAAAAAAAAAATGGTTGCCTGTAAAGTCGTTTTTACGGGCGAAGATTTTACGTGACAACGGTTAGTTTTTCTCGGTAGAATATTTATTGATATGAATATAATTAAATTGCACAATAGGAACAAGGAATTGAATGAAAATAAGAATTGCACAAATTTTAACTATAGAAATATATTTTGTTTACTAAAATTCTCTAGTGCTGCGCGCGCGGCAGACCGATCATAGTTGAGTGGGAGAGAGACGCAAGGCATTCGGCGGGCCTCTCTCTCGTTCGGTGACTCATCGTAACGTTACCGAGCGTTACACTTTTTCATAAGTGACTCCCAGCCGCAACCTAATTTAAGACGTTATCACGTCAAAAAAACATAAATTAGAACCCATTTTGGACCTGTAGTAAAAGTGATCATTGTCAACAACAATTTAAGGATCCAGCGGAGATCGCTCGCTACTTCGAGTTGAGACGAAAATAAAATACGTTCGCGGTATATTGCTATCTTTGTTTGGCAAAAACAAATGCGAAATTGCATATGTGTGTGTACGTGTGAGTCGGACAATCTTCACAGCATAATATAGAACAGTTTTGAACTTGACAAAATAATTCCATCAAAAACACAGCTTGTAAAAAAACTCAAGTCTCGCAACACTACTCTTCTACCGTAAAATATGTGAGATCCATGTTATTCCAAGTCAAAATATCTTATATGTTTTAAATAAATGAATTTAGCTTTGTAATCGCATGAAAACACAATGTATCTCAAAAGTAATTAAGTAAATCGTTTAGTGTGATTACCAAGTCAAATCTTAAAAATGTAACTTTGTAATCCTATACATTTATATGGGATTACTAAGTTATATATGCAGTTGGTGTATCTAGAAAACTAGGCCGAAATTGCAAAATATTTTAGTTTTCCCTTGGTTTGTATACTAAACACTAATTGTAATCAAAATTTGAAATTTCTGTCTCTATGGCTGCTAAAAGTGCCTTAGACTTTTTATGTTCGTTCAGTCAGTGAGTGACAAAAATTAGAAAATTTAATGAAATTTGAAATATATCGTCTTTTTATGAAGCCTGCTTGATCTAGTTTCGTCCACAACGAATTTATAAGAGGCTGAAAATGGCTCGAAATATTTCGAGATAAAGATGGCACTTTTTTGCGCGACTTGGTGGGTGGGACACTACCGTGCCCCCAGATTACCTATGCTCCATTGAAGCAATAGGGTCGTCACTTTTAATGTTATTCTAAAAATAAATTTAATGCAAAAAAAAGACAGTGTTCTGTAGTGATCAATCTATCGAATTGAAATCATATTTTTATTTTACGTGGGCCTACAACTACATGGACACTTATGAAACGTCAGAATCTAGTACGTAGTTCCAATTCGTCGTTTCCTATGGAGAAGAACCGGCAAGAAACTTCATGGTTACTCTTTTCAGAAAAATACTGGGTTTACAATATTTCCATACTAGCTGTGTCCGCGACTTCGTTGCGTGTATGACAAAACTTATCAATAAGTTTTTAGTGTAGTATCTACACTTATACAGGAAAAGTTTTAACCACTGCGTTAATTTTTTTTGGTGGCTCAGTGTAAGTAATAAAACACAGATCGATCTTCAAAGTTAAGCAACGGTTGCCAAGGTTGGTCTTTGGATGGGTTACCGAGGCACGGAGGAAACTCGTTATGTTAAGATAACATAACGAGTTTCCTCCGTTCCTCGGAAAGCATAGGCTGACTACCAGACCTCCACAACCCAATAACTGGGGTAACAGGGTACTTCATGGCAAGACTGGAGTCAGATTTACTGGCTTCTGACTATCCGTAAAGACTGTAAATGACAGCCGGGACCTACGGCTTAGCGTGCTTTCCGAGGCACGGAGGAAACTTGTTATATTAAGATGGTCACCCATCCACAAACCAAACCTATTGGCAAGGGTTGCTTAACCTTGAAGTCGACTTGTGTTCTATTACTTACACTGAGCCACCAAAAAAAATTTACGCAGTGGTTAAAAACTTTTCTTGTATGTATATCAATAAATAAGCAAAATCCCTAAAAACTAATATCTATACGAATGACTAATCTTACCTAAGAGTACTAAAAATACACTACACACTATCAAATATACTACCTATACATGAAATTAAAATCTACACGGTCTGCGCCCTATAAAAGTAAACCTAAGTACCTACCTAATTTAAAAAAAATCGGTTCAGTATCGGTCTCGTAACACCCCCTCTGCCATATTTTTTTTGATATTTTCAATATACAGAATTTTTACTTCTACAAATCGATGGTCCCGTAAAGTATCGAATCACCAAAATAGCAATTTTTTATTATGACTGTTTTGAGCTTTTTTTAAAAAGATGTTTTTTAATACAACTTCAAAAATTAGGAAAACTCTTAAGTTTCCCGATATTTGAAGTTGTATTAAAAAACATCCTTTAAAAAGAGCTCAAAACAGTCATAATAAAAAATTGCTATTTTATTGATTCGATACTTTACTTAGGGACCATCGAAATGTATTATAAGTATATATTACAATATTATATTAACAGACAGATTATTAGGATTGTACCCAAAAGTACAATAAAAATGTTTTTTATCAAAATATGTCGAAATACTAGTAATCAAAATCGTAGTCTACGGTGCTCCCACATTCACACCATAAGAGAAAATGTAAATATAAGAAAAAAAATCAAACCTATCAACATGAATTTAAGGTGATTAAGATCTAAATAATATACGAAACAAACGCTCGCAAACCGCTTGTACAATATGACCAATACGCTAGTGTGAATGCCTGTAGGAGGGGAACCGATTTTCTTAGTGGCGTAACTACAAATTTTCAGTTTTCAGTCTTTTCCCATATTTGCTATAAGACCTTTTTTACTCTATAAATTTTGATTACTTAGAGAGTATCAAAACGTACGTTTTTTGCGATATAAACGGCTGTATCTTTTTTTTTCGATAACTTATATATATTTGATTTGTGCACAGCTTCAAGGGATCGCGGGCCTATTCTCGAACTCGATGACTCCACGCGTTCCCGAGATAAAGGGTCTTGATAAACAGACCGACGGACAACAAAGTGATCCTATAAAGGTTTCGTTTTTCCCCTTTGCGGTACGGAATCCTTAAAACGAAACGATAATTGTTGAAAAGTTTTATAGGAAATGAAATTCGATCAAATATTTTTTGAACCTATGATAGATAAGTAGGTAACCCTGTAGGAGCGACACACACGCAAGGACCTTGTGTACCCTGGAATAATTACGAAGTAATATCACACAATCTGAAGTGTACTTAATATTCATTGACATTAAGTTCATATTTTAAATTGACAAGCAAAAATGGAAAAAATGTACCCAGCAAGACGGAGCATACAAAGAGGTAGCGTGTCCCTTTCTTACTCGTCTATGGACACCGTGGTAGAAAGAGATAACATACCCTTTTATGGGTACGTTTTTGAAATTGACGTAATCAATCCAGATAGTATAAACAATTCTTGGACACACTGACTGGAGATGTCATCACCCACACACTGACATTTGCTTGCTGCGATAGCAATAAAAACTATTGAAAATTTGGGAGAAATTTACATGTATTCCGTAATACCAAAAATTATGAATGAAAAATTAATGATTTTCCAATTTCTTTTCAATACTTTATAACTTGATAATAATATCTGTGTTCCTACGAAGAGATATCTTGAAATATTGTTGTTTATAATATAGAAAAAACTATATAAAAACATGACATTTTCGCTGTGAAAATGTGCAAAATTAAATTCGCTTAAATTTCGTTTGGGGTAAGTTTTTCAACAAAAAGACGACGTAGGAACCTAGATTATTATTGTCTGAATCCGAATAACATCATATTATGGTGTAAATATGCTTAAACTGCAAATGATTTTGGTATTACGTTTGTATGGAAAATCGACACTTCGCGCCAGCCTTAAGGAATTTGTTTCTTGTTTTAAACTTGTGTGGATATTATTTGTTTGTAGAATCTTGATTTGTTGCGTCAATTTGTGATAAAACTTGCCATGGTAGTGTTCATACTTTTTTTACACCAGGATAAGTTATAGTTGATGAAAAGTAAAAATCATTATTAACTTATCAGATACCCGCAAATGAGACACAATAGTAAGACAATGAGAGTCACTGGCTACCGCTCAGGAATTCATGAATTAAATTTAGGGAACCATATTATCAAATTCATTAATTTTTGTGAAAAATCTAGAGGTATTCTGGATTTTTTAAGAATTGGTAGATTATTCAGGTTGCCTATACAAAAAAAAAATTGTAAAATATGCCTTTGTTCCATCAGAAATACTAATTGTACCCTAAAACTTAAAACATGCTTTTCTGGGTAGATTTATGGGTGACAGGTAGTATTCTTCCTGCCCTATGTCGCTTTTATTTTTAAAGAGCTGAATTGTATCTAGATTTATAAGAAGTTAATGTTGTTTTTGTGAATGGTAAGTAGATGTGAACATGGACTCGCAGGTGGCAGACGAGGCGCTCTCGGTGGCGCGGGCGGAGGCGCGCGCGGGCGGCGGGGCGTGGCGGCGCGCCGGCGTGCGCCTGCTGCTGGCCGACGCGGCCGCCGAGCCGGGCGCGCTGGGCGCGTGGGCGGGCCGCCAGCGCGCCGACTGCGTGCCGCTGCGCGCGCCGCCCGCCGACGCCGCCGCGCCCTTCGCCGAGCGCGCGGGGCTGGAACGCGCGCGCGAGGCGCTGCACGCGCACGCTTGGCGCGGCCTGCAGCGCACCGACCGCGCACACTTTATAGCGCCGCCTGGTAACTTTCTACACATCTTGTATCCCGATAAATAGTTCGATTTAGGCTTACTCGTATGGTACTCTTTTTAAAAGAAATTATAAGAAAGACGACAATGCCTTGCTTAAGAGTTACAGGCCCATCTCACTTCTGGGCCATATCTACAATTGTTTTCCAGAGTCTCCTCAGAACTTACCTCTTTATAATACGAGGACAGGTGTGTAATGTAACGGTAGGCCATATAATAAGTACCGTGTCGTCACAGACTCAGCGGCGGACTCCGACGAGTCGGCGTGCTCGGACGAGTCAGACTCGGAGGCCGAGGAGCGGCGCGCCGTGGAGCAGGCGGAGGCGTTCGCAGCGGCGCTGGGCGCACTGGGGCCCGCACTGGCGGCGCGCGCGGCCCCCGCGGGCCCCGCGGACGGGCCCCCCGAGCTGCGGCGCGAGCAGGCGGAGGCGCTGGTGCTGGCGTTCTGCCGCGCGCTGGGCCTGGACCCGGCCGCCTGCTGACTGCGCACGCGAGCTGCCACTCGGACACGAGGGACGAACGCGCACTCTGCTATCGATCACGTCACCTATTTGACTTGAGTTGACGTTACTGAATCTTAAATCGGAAAGTGACACCTGAAAGATTTTTTTCTTACAACAATGTTGTATAGGTACACATAACACATCTTGCATAAATAAATGTTCATTTCCAACATCAGCTAGATTTGCCGAACGTAGAATATTCGTGGCAGACTACGGAACCTCGCCGCTGCTGACATCCGGATATCGTTGCAGGACCGTCGATCGACTGTACATAATTTTCTAGTACCTATTATAAATTAATTATGCATTGATTAATGTAAAAAGTTGAAAATTGTAGTTAATCTAATTTATATGTATTCTTTATCTAATTTTAAAGTATAAATGCAATAAAATCGCAGAAACGTAATTTATATGCTTGTTTTTGCTTATTTCTGTATATTTTATACCGCACCAATACTATGAACGGCTTGTTTTAAGCTACATGGATGTAAGCTGGAGTCATGATGTTCCATTAAAAAGGTTATCATCGAGACACTCCTAAGACGTGACCAATAAAACTTCGTCTCGTTAGGGGTTCTAAAATAACCAGTCCAGTGCGTGTTGGGGGCCACGCATACCTACTGTGTGGTTATGTAATGGTCCTTTATTCTATAGTGTTATAAACGAATTTCGTCCACTTACTCGACATTGAAAAACGAATACAAAAAAAAAATAGAGAATTTTGAATGTGTTCCTACGTGAACTACCTATATGGTAATCAATGTCGAGTGTCTGCTATCCAAACTATCCTTTATTAGACTATGTTCAGTTTCGTCCTCATCAAGCAGATATCGGTCGTAGGCCACGCTCTCTGGCGACATTGAAGACAGAGTGCTGGAATACCTACTTCAACGGCAACCCACATGACACGTGACGCAGGTCGGGACCTGGCGATAAGTCATTACTGCTTGGAATGTACTGCGTGAAGAAGGTCAACATCCATAAGAGTACGGTACAGGAATTAATTACCGCACATTACGAGCCAAGGTTTAGGTTCTGTAGGTGGAAGAACCTCGCAATATTTTATAGACAGATGAGTCGACTTTTAGTAGAGTAGGGTTATTTAATATCCAAATGCTCACTGGTGGTCGTACGAAAACCCGCGAGCTGTGGTCCCTGACCATTTTTAACACCGACTTTCTATCACCGAGGAGCCCGTGCGTATATAGATGCTGCCTATCCTAACCACTGGACAGGTCGTGCTGGGCCTATTGCATGCCCGCCTCGGTCGCCCGACCTAACGCCTTTCGATTTTTTTCTTTGGGGTTGTGTGAAAGGTTTGGTGTATGGACATAATGGCAACAACATTCGAAACGTGGACGAATTAAAAACCCGTAAAATAAGTGCATTTCATTGCTTTACTTGTACTATTACGAATTCTATGCCGTCTCGGGCCATACATAGACCTTGCTTTACACCAAACAGAACTCTAGGAATTTTGATTCCCTTGAGAGTGTCGAAATGTTCAATGCAAACATAGACTAATTCGATTCTAACGCTATCCCAAAAACATATTGAATATTTTGTTAAAATAGTACCTGTTAGATCGATAGATGGCGTTAGGATCGAATTAGATCTCGCTATGGTTTCGTTACATGGCAGAGTACATAAGGATTGGGTTTGACACATTAAAATTGTCTCGCTCTGAAGTACTGAGTTTCATTTCCTCCAAGGCAATTTGATCCGAAAATGTTCATTGGTCCTTCGAGCCGAAGGGTGAATTTGGAAGAACACAAGTAGCAAGGATTAGTAACGCTACATGATACGAGATGGCACTAGTAGTCGGTGAACAAACCCAGAGTTGTGAATCGTAAGTAGTGAAGTGTGTAATAAGTGGACAGTGGACAAAAACCGTGAGTACATTTAAGTCTTAGTAAAAATAGTGTGGCCAGGGACTTAGAATAGTTTCGATAAAAACGATCAGACGTCGAATCTATGCCCGATTTCGCAGCGATTTTACAAGTGTTCTAAACACTTAGAAAAATTTACGCTTGCTGGGACTTAGAAAAATTACTCATCACTGGACTTAGAAAAATCCTACTTACTTAGAAAAAATACTGTTGACATAAAACATGGAAAAAGAATTGAGAAAGTTGAAAGATGTCAAAGGACAGATTGAGAAGGGCTTCATAAACTACAAAAGGTCTCCGAAAGATCGGATAAATTACAATTATGTGGACACACGTCTAGAGATGTTGGAGGACCAATTCCGGAATTTTACTGCAAAATACGAAGGAATAGTAGGCGAGTGTGAAGGTGAAGAATTGTATGAATACCTAAAGGAAGATATTTATGAAAAGGTTTATGAAACATATTTAATGTATAAGGTTGAATTAAAAAATGCTCTGTCTCAGTTAAAAGTCAATAGTTCTAATACCAAAGTTTGTGATGGTTCATCTGACAGTGTGGTAAGATTACCAAAAATAGTTTTACCTACTTTTAGTGGAAAATATACGGAGTGGTCGTCATTTAGAGATTTGTTCATATCATTAGTCCACAATAACAAAAAACTTGATGATGTACAACGTCTCCACTATTTAAAAACTCAGCTGTCAGGTGAAGCAGCGCAACTTATAAGACATATTCCAATAACTGATGTTAATTATAAAAAATGTTGGGATATGTTACAGCATCGCTTCAATAATAAGAAATTTATGTCAACATGTATATTAAACCGACTATTTGGCCAACGTAATATTGGAATCGAATCATCGAAGGCACTTAAAGATTTGCTTGATGTTACAAATGATTGTTTGCACGAACTTACCAATATTGGGATTGATGTTGGTTCGTGGGACGTCATTGTAGTTTATGTTGTAAGCTTGAAGTTGGACGTAGAATCTAGGAGGCAGTGGGAACTGCATGTTAGTGAATCATCCGACGATCTACCTTCCGTTAAACAGCTTTTTAAGTTTATAGAGACGCGTTTTAGAGCCCTAGAATGCGTTGAACCTAAACATAAATCAAAAGCCGATAGTAATTCTACATCTTACGCTAAAGTAATGCATGGTGCTATTAATGATTCATGTCCACATTGTTCTGAGAGTCACAAGCTCTTCAATTGTAAGAAATTTTGTCAACTAGATATTGACGAGCGTCGTGACATTTCAAAGTCTTTGGGAGTATGTTTTAATTGTTTGGGCAGTAACCACACTTCCAAGTTTTGCCGTGTTCTTTCAAAATGCCGTATATGTCAGCGGAAGCATCATTCGTTATTGCATCCTAAGAACATTGGTGGAGCCAGTGGGGATACTATGCCAGCAGTGCGTGCAACCCCACATGAAGGTACTTCAGAGCCTGTACCAGATGTCAGTGCAAATATAGCAACTCATTTTGTGAATGGACAAGCACAGGGTCAAGTCTTGTTAGCCACGGCTCTCGTAAAGGCCGAATCACAAAATGGGTCCTCTCAAATTTTGAGAGCCTTGTTGGATCAAGGATCACAAGCATCCTTCATAACTGAGGCAGCAGCGCAATTGCTTCGTTTAAAGAAAGTAGTCTCGAAGACCACTATTGCAGGTATAGGAGGTGGTCATGGCAATATCGTCTCTAGACATGTGGTTATTTTTAATATACAATCATTGCATGATCTCTCTTTTACACTAAAGGTAACTGCGCATGTATTAAGTTCACTGACTTCAGTTATGCCAAATACAAACTTTAAATTAGAGAATTGGCCAGAAATTCACAGTATACTTTTAGCCGACCCAAAGTTCAACTGCCCTAATAAAATCGACATTTTGTTAGGAGCTGAAACATACTGCCGTATTTTAAAGGAAGGTCTAATCAAGAGCCCCGCGGGCTCTCCGGTGGCACAAGACACGCATTTAGGTTGGATTGTGTCAGGCCATGTTAGTAAAGCGGAAAGGTCTCTAGATTCACATAATACCGTGATCGCGATGCACACTCAAGTAGAAGAGAACGAAATGTTAAAACGTTTATGGGAACTAGATGCTGAGCCTGCTTTAACGCAAAAACTTCTTACGCCTGAAGAACAAGCTTGCGAGGAGTTTTACGCAAACACGACGAAAAAAAAAAAAAAAAAAAAAAAAAAAAAAAAAAAAAAAAAAAAAAAGATGGGCGTTACGTCGTAAAATTACCTTTTCGTTCAGAAGATCCACCTTGTAAATACGGTCATTCTAAAAATATAGCTGTAAAAAGGTTGCTAGGTTTAGAAAGAAAGTTGGCTAGGGATAATGAATTAAAATCACAGTATACTGATGTGATAAATGAGTATTTATTGCTGGGCCATTTGGAGAAAATCACCAATGAGTCTGAAATAAATAAAAGTGATGCAGTTTATTTGCCCCACCACGCAGTGGTTAGACAAGATAAACTGACCACCAAGGTAAGAGTGGTTTATGACGCGTCATGTAAGGGAACAAACGGGGTTTCCTTAAATGACACCTTAATGGTAGGACCCACTCTTCAAGCAGATTTGAGACATATAGTCATGAGATGGCGACAGCATCCGATTTGTCTGGTAGCAGATATAGTAAAAATGTATCGCCAGATCAAAGTAGCGCAGTCAGATACGGATTTCCAAAGAATTGTTTGGAGAGAGGATCCTAACAAAGAGATAGAAGACTTCCGACTCCTGACCGTCACCTTTGGTACGGCATGCGCCCCTTACTTGGCTGTCAAGTCATTACATCAAATTGCATGTGATGAAGGTGACATGTATCCATTGGCTGCTGAAAGGGTGAAATCAGACTTCTATATGGATGATCTGATGACTGGCTGCCAATCTGAAACAGAAGTAGAAAGAATTTTTAGTGAAATGAACAATTTACTAGAGAAAGGAGGATTTCAATTGCAAAAATGGACAAGCAATAGGATGAGTTTATTGGAAACCTTAAAAGAAAAATCTGGTAGAGATTTGGAAATTAAAACTGATGGAGTAACTAAGATTTTGGGACTTACCTGGAACCGGAACACTGATGAATTTGATTATTCTGTAAAAATGTCACCTCCTGCTGCATCTGAAACAAAAAGATCGGTCATATCAGAAATATCACGGCTTTATGATCCGTTGGGGTGGATAGCGCCATGCATTATAACCTCGAAGGTCTTTATACAAAAGCTTTGGATTACTGGTATAGGCTGGGATGAAGAACTGCCACCACATCTCTCACAAGAGTGGAGATATTACAGATCAAAATTGGAGAAATTGGTGGGCTTTCACATTCCCAGATGGATAGGCAGAAGCGATGAGGCCACTACGATAGAGCTACATGGGTTTAGCGATGCCTCGAATATAGCTTATGCGGCTGTGGTGTATTGTCGCATTATCGATGCTACTGGACAAATACACTCACACCTCATAACGGCAAAAACAAAGGTAGCTCCTATTAAGCAGATATCAATTCCACGGCTGGAATTGTGTGGTTCTGTTTTAGTAGCAAAACTATTGATCGAAGTAGCTGAAGTAATGAACATTTCAAGGGCTAATATCCACGCTTGGACAGATTCATCTGTTGTTTTGGCCTGGTTAAGCGATCATCCAAGTCGTTGGAAAACTTACGTGGCCAACCGCACTTCAGAGATCCTTAGTTTGCTAGACAATACACAATGGGCTTATGTCAAAACCACAGATAATCCAGCGGATATCGCTTCTCGTGGAGTTTCTTCAGCTGTTCTACTTGATGATGATCTTTGGAAACGAGGACCAGGTTGGTTAAGAAATGATCATATAGAGTATACTAGACCTTGCGCAATACGCACTAATGAGGAGAAGAAACCTGTTAAGGTTTACACAGCTAACCTAGTGTCTGAATTTGAAGCCATTTGGGGATCTAGGTATTCATCACTAACACGTTTAGTGAGGGTTGTTGCGTACTGTAAAAGGTTTTTGCTGTCAATAAGAATTCGCAAAGCAAACATTAAGTTTACATCATACCTGTCAGCTTCAGAAATTCGTGAAGCCTTAGATGTGTGTATCAGGCAAAGCCAACAGCAGTGGTTTCATGCAGAATTTCTAGCCCTGAAAAATAAGGTTCCAATAGAAAAAACGAGTCCATTATATAAACTAAATGTGTTTATCGATAAATGTGAGATATTGCGCGTTGGGGGAAGACTGCGCTATTCTCAACTACTTGATGATACAAAGCACCCCATTGTTATTCCTCATGATTCAAGTTTAGCCAAGTTAATTGTAGCAGACGCTCATGAAAAGACCTTTCATGGAGGACAGCAACTGGTACTCAATTTTATACGCACCAAGTATTGGATTGGTCGGGTAAAAAATATTGTACGAGCTCATATACGTCATTGTGTTCCCTGTATTCGATATGCTGCGACCACAAAACAACAGTTCATGGGAGACCTTCCAGCTTGCAGAGTAATCCCAAGCAAGCCGTTTTTTAACTCCGGGGTCGATTATGCGGGCCCCATTAATATGCGAGTCTCTAAGGGTCGTGGGCAGCGGTCGTATAAGGGATACATCTGCTTATTTGTGTGTATGGCCACGCGCGCAGTACACATTGAGGCTGTTTCAGACTTAACAACTGAGGGTTTCCTGGCAGCCTTCAAACGTTTTGTTTCCAGGCGTGGTTACTGTCGTCATATCTGGAGCGATAATGGCACCAATTTTGTGGGCGCTGCCAAGGAGTTACAGATTCTTTTCAACCAAGAAAGTTCAATGATTAAAGACATTGCAGCGGCTCTTGCAAACTCTCAAACCGAATGGCATTTCATTCCTCCCCACGCTCCAAATTTCGGTGGATTGTGGGAAGCAGGAGTGAAAAGCGTGAAACATCACCTGAAGCGCGTCGTGGGCGACTCCACTTTGACGTTTGAAGAGCTGTCCACAGTTCTTTATCAAATTGAGGCATGCCTAAACTCTAGGCCCTTATCTCAAGGCAGTAACGATCCAGAGGATCCTGTGCCTTTAACTCCAGGCCATTTTTTGGTCGGTCATCCATTGATTGTTGCGCCCGACTACAACTACGAAAATGCTACAGTTAGTACTTTGCGCCGTTGGCAATTAGTGCAACGTATGGTACAGCACTTCTGGCGTAGGTGGAACCAGGAGTACTTAACAAATTACTTCCAAAGACATAAATGGAATGATCGCAACTCTAACTACAAAATAGGTGATGTAGTGATAATAAAAGAAGACAACTTACCTCCGGCAAAATGGTTGTATGGCAGAATTACACAGCTCCATCCCGGTAACGATGGCTTGACGCGTGTTGTCACTATACGTAGTAAGGGCACTACGATTAAGCGTCCAACTTCAAAATTGTGTTTCCTTCCTGTTACTGATTAAGTTATATTTTGTTGAAATATTGTGCTTGGATTTGTTTGTTTTAGTATGGTTCCCTTATGTTGCACTATTGTTTTTAAATACGGTGTTATATGTTGTGTAATATGAAACTTATTTACTTTGTGTTTTGTTGAAGCTTGTTATGAGAATGTTTTACTTGTATGTTGTTATTTATAGTAGATAAAACTTGCTATATTTGTTATGTTTAGGTCGAAACCAGTCAATAATATGTAAACATACGTAATGAAGCCATCCACCATTTAGTTTTTGTAAGTGTTATACAGTCCATTGTTCTTATAGTTGTTGAGTTTGTGCATGGTGGGTGGTTGTAAAAGGAAAATATTCCTTTTGGTGGGCGGAATGTTCAATGCAAACATAGACTAATTCGATTCTAACGCTATCCCAAAAACATATTGAATATTTTGTTAAAATAGTACCTGTTAGATCGATAGATGGCGTTAGGATCGAATTAGATCTCGCTATGGTTTCGTTACATGGCACATAAGGATTGGGTTTGACACATTAAAATTGTCTCGCTCTGAAGTACTGAGTTTCATTTCCTCCAAGGCAATTTGATCCGAAATTGTTCACGAAATGTGCGTTTTTTTGCGACATAAACAGTTTTTGCTCAACTTCAAGTGACTGCAGACCGTAGTATATGGTTTTAATTTCAACTCGATACCTCCATGCGTTCCCGCGGGCTGATTATGTATGAAACAGCGATCAGCAAACAATTCGCAATGATCGCGCAGTCAACGCGCGATCAATCGCTTAACGTCAAAAAGATCGGCAGGCTGATTATGTATCTTGCAAAAGCCAAGCGATAGCAAAAATTGCACGAAAATTGCTCTTCAATCGCTAATTCGTATTACGTATTAGCGAAAACCACGCGATAGCAATCTAGCGACAGTGCTGCCTCTATGGAGCAATCGACTAACTAAAATGTGCATTGTTGCACTCGAATCCCTAGCGATAGCGTTTTACTTCGTATTACGTATGATTTTTGACAGCGATGCGACAGCGATCGGCAAGCAAATTTAGCTGTCAAATTGCGTTAACCATTTCTTTGATTGTTGATCGCTTGCTTATCGCTCTCTGATTGCCAATAGAAATTAGCTTTCTATATCGAGTATTTTATTAGTTAAATTGTGTAGTTATATCTGCAGCGTGTGTTTAATTAACATTTCAACTTATTGGGTGTGCTTTAAAAGACTTTATTCAGTGCCAACATATTATTATACATTTGCCTATCTTAAGTTTCCTTAGACCTTGAACCAAGGCCAACACCTTTGACTAAAGTGGTATGTTCTGCCAGATAGTCCAAAAGCTCATTGAATTCTCGGTTGGTCATTTCATACTGAAACAGGATAAATTACTTTTAGTACCTAACTTTATTGCACTAACGCATACTTATAAAATAAAATAATATCATATTATTTTAAAACTTGTTGACATAGCAGTAGAATATCGTTTGGAGTCCAAGTAAACACTGATTTCATTCCTTTATCCATCTTATGGTCGACACAAAGCTATTTTTAATAAAGTTCAAGTGGATTGAAGTGAATTTTAAGTTACATTTTTTTTTCTTTTCCAAAACAATCACATCTGTTCGACATCTTTAAATGGCTGTAAGTTTTTAGGGTTCCGTAGCCAATTGGCAAAAACGGAACCCTTATAGTTTCGCCATGTCTGTCCGTCCGTCCTCGCTTAATTTCTGTGACCGTTAGCTCTAGAAAGCTAAAATTTGGTACCAATATGTATGTCAATCACGCCAACAAAGTGCAAAAATAAAAATTGGAAAAAACTGTTTCATTAGGGTAGCCCCCCTACATGTAAAGTAAACAGCGATTTCTTATTTTAATTTCACCCCTAAGACTGTTTTCACATTATCCGATCCGATATCGGTGTCGGACGCCGATACGATATCGGAGTAAGTAAAATGTATGAAATGCCGTGCTCCGATATCCGATATCGGGCCGGACAATATGAAAGACAGGTACATATTTCATACATTTACCTTACCCCGATATCGTATCGGCGCCCGATACCGATATCGGATCGGAATATGTGAAAACGGTCTAACGTGTGATATATTGTTGGATAGGTATTCAAAAATGAATAGGGGTTTACTAAAATAAAATTTTGATAATATCAATAATTTCGGACATAATTGCTCCAAAAGTTTTATAAAGACTTTCTAGGAAAATTATTTGAACCTGATGGGACGAACAGTTTTTGAAAAGTTGGGTACACTTATTGTGACGGACGGGACACTACGGAACCCTACACTGAGCGTGGCCCGACACGCTCTTGGCCGATTTTTAACTCGTAGTTTGACAATAAATTAGTTCTACAAATTGTTACTCAATTGCTGTTGGCGCTGGGGTCGCAGCAATAAGTGCATGGTAACAATCAGCGAGCGATCAGCAATCCATTTTTAGATAATACGGCGGGCTGATTACCTATGAAACAGCGATCAGCAAACAATTCGCAATCATCGCGCAGTCGACGCGCGATCAATCGCTTAACGTCAAAAAGATCCGTATTATCTAAAAACCGGCCAAGTGCGAGTCGGGCTCGCGCACAAAGGGTTCCGTAGCAGCAAATATAATACAGTTAAATCAACCTATCTCAAAAACTATAAGAGATACTTTGATCAAACCAAAAATCGTTGAAAGAGTTAATTAGCATGCATCACCTCTATTTTTTTTAGAATTTTATACCCCGTAGTTATAAAAATAGAGGGGGGGGGGACATACTTTTTACGACTTTGAGAGCTGATATCTCAAAAACCGTTCACTTTAAGAAAAATGTTTTTTAGAAAACTTTATATCATTTTAAAAGACCTTTCCATTGATACCCCACACGGGTATGTACATCGAAAAAAAAATTTTCATCCCTCAGTTACATGTATGGGGGGCCCCACCCCCAATTCTTTTTTTTACTATTTAGTGTCATAATTTTGTAGCGGTTCATACAACACATATTCCCATCAAATTTCATCACTGTAGTACTTATAGTTTCCGAGTAAATCGGCTGTGACAGACGGACAGACGGACAGACGGACATGACGAAACTATAAGGGTTCCGTTTTTGCCATTTTGGCTACGGAACCCTAAAAATGGATTGCTGATCGCTCGCCGATTGTTACCATGCACTTATTGCTGCGACCCTAGCGCCAACAGCAATTGAGTAACAATTTGGAGAACTAATTTATTGTCAAACTACGAGTTAAAAATCGGCTAAGAGCGTGTCGGGCCACGCTCAGTGTAGGGTTCCGTAGTTTCCCGTCCGTTACAATAAGTGTAGGTACCCAACTTTTCAAAAACTGTTAGTCCCATCAGGTTCAAAATAATTTTCCTAGAAAGTCTTTATAAAGCTTTACTTTCCAGATTTTTTCATATTTTCTAAACTTATGTTTCAAAAGTTAGAGGGGGGGGGGGGGACACGGTTTTTTACTTTTGGAGCGATTATGTCCGAAATTATTGATATTATCAAAATTTTATTTCAGTAAACCCCTATTAATTTTTGAATACCTATCCAACAATATATCACACGTTAGGGGTGAAATTTTAAAAAAAAATCGCTGTTTACTTTACATGTAGGGGGGCTACCCTAATAAACGTTTTTTCCAATTTATATTTTTGCACTTTGTCGGCGTGATTGACATACATATTGGTACCAAATTTTAGCTTTCTAGAGCTAACGGTCACAGAGATTAAGCGAGGACGGACGGACAGACATGGCGAAACTATAAGGGTTCCGTTTTTGCCAATTGGCTACGGAACCCTAAAAACTTACAGCCATTTAAAGATGTCGAACTGATGCTATGTCAACAAGTTTTAAAATAATATTATTTTATATGTGTGCAATAAAGTTACTTTAAAGAGTAAAAGTAATTTATCCTGTTTCAGTATAAAATGACCAACCGAGAATCCAATGAGCTTTTGGACTATCTGGCAGAACATACCACTTTAGTCAAAGGTGTTGGCCTTGGTTCAAGGTCTAAGGAAACTTAAGATAGGCAAATGTATAATATGTTGGCACTGAATAAAGTCTTTTAAAGCACACCCAATAAGTTGAAATGTTAATTAAACACACGATGCAGATAAAACTACACAATTTAACTAATAAAATACTCGATATAGAAAGCTAATTTCTATTGGCAATCAGAGAGCGATAAGCAAGCGATCAACAATCAAAGAAATGGTTAACGCAATTTGACAGCTAAATTTGCTTGCCGATCGCTGTCGCATCGCTGTCAAAAACCATACGTAATACGAAGTAAAACGCTATCGCTAGGGATTCGAGTGCAACAATGCACATTTTAGTTAGTCGATTGCTCCATAGAGGCAGCACTGTCGCTAGATTGCTATCGCGTGGTTTTCGCTAATACGTAATACGAATTAGCGATTGAAGAGCAATTTTCGTGCCATTTTTGCTATCGCTTGGCTTTTGCAAGATACATAATCAGCCTGCGGATTGTTTTGACGTTAAGCGATTGATCGCGCGTCGACTGCGCGATGATTGCGAATTGTTTGCTGATCGCTGTTTCATAGGTAATCAGCCCGCCGTATTATCTAAAAATGGATTGCTGATCGCTCGCTGATTGTTACCATGCACTTATTGCTGCGACCCTAGCGCCAACAGCAATTGAGTAACAATTTGGAGAACTAATTTATTGTCAAACTCGAGTTAAAAATCGGCCAAGAGCGTGTCGGGCCAGCTCAGTGTAGGGTTCCGTAGTTTCCCGTCCGTCACAATAAGTGTACCCAACTTTTCAAAAACTGTTAGTACCCATCAGGTTCAAAATAATTTTCCTAGAAAGTCTTTATAACGCTTTACTTTCCAGATTTTTTTCATATTTTCTAAACTTATGGTTCAAAAGTTAGAGGGGGTTATGTCCGAAATTATTGATATTATCAAAATTTTATTTTAGTAAACCCCTATTCATTTTTGAATACCTATCCAACAATATATCACACGTTAGGGGTGAAATTAAAAAAAAAATCGCTGTTTACTTTACATGTTACATGGCTACCCTAATAAAACATTTTTTTCCAATTTTTATTTTTGCACTTTGTTGGCGTGATTGACATACATATTGGTACCAAATTTTAGCTTTCTAGAGCTAACGGTTACAGAAATTAAGCGAGGACAGACGGACAGACATGGCGAAACTATAAGGGTTCCGTTTTTGCCAATTGGCTACGGAACCCTAAAAACTTACAGCCATTTAAAGATGTCGAACAGATGTGATTGTTTTTGAAAAGAAAAAAAAAATGTAACTTAAAATTCACTTCAATCCACTTGAACTTTATTAAAAATAGCTTTGTGTCGACCATAAGATGGATAAAGGAATGAAATCAGTGTTTACTTGGACTCCAAACGATATTCTACTGCTATGTCAACAAGTTTTAAAATAATATTATTTTATTTTATATGTGTTTGTGCAATAAAGTTACTTTAAAGAGTAAAAGTAATTTATCCTGTTTCAGTATAAAATGACCAACTGAGAATCCAATGAGCTTTTGGACTATCTGGCAGAACATACCACTTTAGTCAAAGGTGTTGGCCTTGGTTCAAGGACTAAGTTCAAGGTCTAAGGAAACTTAAGATAGGCAAATGTATAATATGTTGGCACTGAATAAAGTTTTTTAAAGCACACCCAATAAGTTGAAATGTTAATTAAACACACGCTGCAGATATAACTACACAATTTAACTAATAAAATACTCGATATAGAAAGCTAATTTCTATTGGCAATCAGAGAGCGATAAGCAAGCGATCAACAATCAAAGAAATGGTTAACGCAATTTGACAGCTAAATTTGCTTGCCGATCGCTGTCGCATCGCTGTCAAAAACCATACGTAATACGAAGTAAAACGCTATCGCTAGTAGGGCTTTCATCCCGGGAGTCTCGGTCTCGAAAATATCGAGACTCTCGGCGTTTTTTCCTCATTTTCGAGACTCGAGACTTACACATGCAGTCCCGGGACTAACGAGACTTTTCGAGACTTTGTCAAATATAATTAATTATCAGTACATTTAACTCCTCGTATAATTGATAATGGTAATTTACATTTTTCATTTGTAGCATGTCCACGAATTTACAAACATTTTTGTTTTTATTACAGTAACTATAAAACGATGGCGTTGAAAGATTATAATAAATTTAGATTCAATATTACTAATACTCTTACCATGCTATTTTATCTTAATATTAGGTATTTCTAGCTGATTTGAGGTTATATTGCCGTGATGAATTGATGATATCGCTTACCCTGAGGTATTGTAAAGAATCAGTTTTTATATTAATTGTTCTTGACGGTGTACGTGTGATCGATGTATTTGATGGAAATAAGAATCAATTTTTGTTTAAAAAAGGTTAGGTAGGTAAATCACACTTATTACTTTGTAGGATTACGTTTGTTTTGCATTAGTCTGATAGTTTTCACATTTAATTTATTATGAATTATTTTAAAACAATACTTATCAAAACGAAGAAAACATTTTTATTTCATTTTATTAAATCCTGAATTGATCAAAATACATTCAAACTTCCACGCTGTGTGTTATTTTTATCGTCATTTTGGATTGCATATAACAAATTTGGAATAACTTGGTCGCTATGGTGTGTCAGATGTGTGTGAGAGAAGGAAAAGTGAATTTCCGTGACGCTGAGAGGGTTATTGAAATGGCCGTTGTGATCAGTTAGGTAGGACTTTATATTTGTTTTGCCAGTCGTTTTTCTTTGTGTCTGGTCATAGATAACACCATAGCTTATTGCGATGTACTTACCAAAATGCATAATACGTCTTCGGTTTGGTGCTATTTTTTACGAGCCAAGAATAATACTTCTGCTAAATGCAAAAAATGCCATAAAATATTTAAGACTTTAGGGGAATACCAGTGGTCTTCATAAACATCTTAAAAGTATCTATAACTTAATATTATCAAAGGAAGTACAACCAGCTTCAACAGCTTGTATTGCACGTATAGCTACATCATCAAAAAGTGAGGATGAAGTATATAAACCACCGGAAAAAAGTAAGATGACAGATTTCTTCCAAAAGGTTGACGGAATTGAAATTAAAGTTTCGAGAATGGCTTCTCTGAATGGAATACCGTTTCGAACTTTTGTAGAATCTGAAGATTTACGGGAGCTATTTAAAAAATCACAATTATCGCTACCCTCGAGCCACAACTTCCTTGTCTAAAACAAGCTGACTACATAAAATCTCAAATGCTGAGCGAAATAAAGAAATTGAAGGCTGTGTTAGATCACACTTTATCACTGATTGACATAGGCAAAGCGAGCTAGTTTGATTATAAAGACAAATCAAGTTTGTAATACTTTATAAAGTTATTGGAAATAATAATTATGTATTAATTACTTAAATACCAACATTTTAACCATAAATCTTTTTCAAGTCTCGAAAGTCTCGTTTTTCCCGGGAATCCCGGGACTGGGCCGTGTCTCGAAATTTTTTCCCGGGACTCGGGAACCGTATCGAGACTGAAAGCCCTAATCGCTAGGGATTCGAGTGCAACAATGCACATTTTAGTTAGTCGATTGCTCCATAGAGGCAGCACTGTCGCTAGATTGCTATCGCGTGGTTTTCGCTAATACGTAATACGAATTAGCGATTGGAGAGCAATTTTCGTGCAATTTTTGCTATCGCTTGGCTTTTGCAAGATACATAATATAATCAGCCTGCGGATCTTGACAGACAAACTGACTACAAACTCTACCCTATCAACCCTACTCTATCTACAAAAAAATCAAAAGCACTAACGGCCGAAACCAATAACCTATCGATCTCCAGTTTTGGCATACTGGAGATTGTAAAACAAATGACACAATACAAAAATTACCATGTTTTCTGTTGTTTCATTTGTTTTTCAATCTCCGATATGTGATAGGTTAATGGTTTCGGCTGTAAGGAGTCCCAAAAATGATACAACTAACAACAGCTGACGAAAGTATGAGACTGCTAGCCACAGTCTCCTTTCGATAGGATGAGAGTCACACAATCGTTTCGAGTGCCTAGGAAGCTCCGTGGACGAATCTAACGATGGGTTCGTGGAAACTGTCCATACGGTCGGGTCTAAGTTTTTCAAGACCCACCGTACCAATAAGAACAAGAGGCTCTCGGATCCGACTCTCGAGCTCATGAAGAAAATTCGTGCAGATACCATCAGCTCAATAGACAGATTTCGAAGTCCTTAAAACGCGATCTTCGCCACTTTAATTCCGAAAGGGTTAAGGACGCGATAGAGCGGAATAAGGGCTCCAAAGTTTTTGCGAGGGATCTGTCTATTGGGCAGAGCCAACTCACGAAACTGAAGACCGACGATGGCAGAGTCATATCCGCTAAATCGAATCTCCTGGGAGAGATCGAGGCATTCTATGGATGGATGATATGGCTATACACGTCTATCTCTAAACCCACGGCAAATCTAGCGAAAGATCCAAGAGCTAGATTGACCCGACACTATACCGAAGATATCCCGGACGTCAGCCTGTACGAAATTAGGATGGCTCTGAAACAACTTAAAAACAATAAGGCGCCGGGTGAGGACGGAATTACGGCCGAACTTCTGAAGGTGGGTGGAAAACCAGAGTCAGATTGACTATCGGTACATCGAAGTGCTGAAATGTTTATACAAAAACGCCACCATGTTAGTCCGATTCCAGGACCGGACCTCGAAACCTATCCTCTTACAGCGGGGTGTGAGGCAGGGAGACGTTATCTCTCCGAAACTGTTCACGGCCGCATTGAGGATGTCTTCAAGGTTCTGGAATGGAGAGGGCGAGGCATCAATGTCAACGGCGAGTACATCACTCACCTTCGGTTTGCCGACGACATAGTAGTCATAGAGACTACGGAGGAGCTCAGTACAATGCTCGGTGATCTCAGTAGTGCTTCCGAAAGAGTGGGACTCAAAATGAACATGGACAAAACCAAAGTCATGGTAAACATCCATGTAGCTCCCACTCCTATCAAGATCGGAGACTCTACACTCGAAGTTGTGGACGACTACGTCTACCTGGGACAGACGGTCCAGTTGGGTAGATCTAACTTTGAGAAAGAGATCAATCGTCGAATCCGACTCGGCTGGGCAGCGTTCAGGAAGCTGCACGGTATCTTCTCGTCCAACTTACCGCAGTGTCTCAAGACAAAAGTCTATGACCAGTGTGTGTTGCCAGTGATGACATATGGCTCGGAAACGTGGTCGCTCACAATGGGCCTCATAAGAAGGCTTAAAGTGACCCAAAGAGCAATGGAAAAGGCTTTGCTCGGAGTTTCCTTGCGCGATCACATCAGGAATGAAGACATCCGCAAGAGAACTAAGGTTACCGACATAGCCCGAAGAATCGCCAAACTTAAGTGGCAGTGGGCAGGGCACATTGCTCGTAGAACAGATAGTCGATGGGGACGGAAGGTTCTAGAGTGGCGGCCACGTACCGGAAGACGCAGCGTCGGAAGGCCTCCCACAAGGTGGACCGACGACCTGGCGAGGGTCGCGGGAATCCGATGGATCGAGACGCACAGGACCGGTCGCTCGCCTCAATTGAATTCTATTGCATTCTATCGAATTCTATCGCACATTAAGTCGATAAATAATTTGTAGACTATTGACGTGCCCCACGGTTTTATTTTAGTCTAGTCTATGCATATGTTTATAATTCCCACGAATGTATCTATTTTATTATTTTTTGGTTTTTAGTACATTTACCTTAAACATTGCAATGTATGTTTAACATAAAACCGTTTAACTTAAAAAGTTTTTTTACCAATTTTTATTTTCTAGTTTTTAGTTTTTATTTCGCATTCTGTTTAATTCATTTCTTTTCTGTTTTATAATTGTATTGTCACCAAAATCCAAAGTGCATACTTTCAGATTAATCGGTTGACAGGAAGAGGGTGAAATTTGAATTACTAAAGACCCAAGAATAAAAAAAATAAAACAAACGGGGTGAGCTAAATAAAGCCGTTTAAAAAAAGCCACCATCAGGGGATAAATTTCAATAAAATACGTAACTCGTCTTCCATCAATTCTGTTAAAGAATTAGATTGTTTTAGTGTTTGGTGCGTCGTGTGCCAAACCCGGAGCTTCCGGGGATGCCTAGTATTTATCACTTTTCTGTACTGGTATACAATCCGGCTGCTGATGAAAATGTTGGTTAGCGAGTGTAGTATAGCTGGCTGCCACCTAACGCCAAGGCGTAGGTATAGCCTTTCTCATAGACTGGAACGCCGCCGTTGATCTTCTAGAGTTTTAGCCGCCGCCGATTCTTCTATCCATTCCAGTTTGAATGCACTAGCATTAAATACAATAGTACACATTCCATTTAATAAAATCTATACTTAATATTAAGTCTGTTTTTAGTATTTGGCTAAGGAAATCTAAAAATAGTTGGCTATTTTTAAATTTCCATGATAAACACATTTTGAAAAAAAAACCCTTTGGAAATAAATAATTATGCAGTTTGAGGCTCCTGTGATGAAACTGAGGTTTTTAAATAATCAACTTGAAATGCTTAAATTATAATTTAATAATAAATTATCTGAAATGCAACAAATGTAACGTGTATAATAATACTATAATATATCTCTCGTGCGCAACGCTCGTGACGGACGTACTAACAACTATTAAGGCCCATATACACAAACAGGATTAACCTTATTTGTGTGTAAAAATTAGATAACATTACAAAATTACAACGCGTGCGTGCTTCGTTGTTAGTAACTATATTATGCAACCTTAATAATATAATATTCAACTATATTAAACTAAAAATACCTCTATTAAATGGTTAAATCACAGTGTACTAAACATAACTTACGATATGTAGCCGTCAGTGTAAAAAGCTTCGCTTTTACACAAATACTTGCGTGAGTCTTAACAAAGTAAGTCTTTGTTAGAAAAATATTAAGGCAAAGCTCACAACGCACGCGCTGCGTGACGTCACCGTCAGCACCGGGGCCCGCGCAGCAGCAGCGTGCGTGACGTCATCGTCCGCATGCGGGCTGCCCGCAGCCGCGCCGCCCGCACCGGCGCCGTCAGCACTCGGGCTTGTGCAGCAGCTCCACGCGCGCCAGCAGCGCCTCGAAGTACTGCTGCGCCAGCCGCGCGATGTACTGCTCGTGCGGACTCTGCGCCGGCCACCAGCCCTCCAGGAAGCCGATGTGTCCGCCGCGCGCCGTCACCGCCAGTGCCACCCGTGCACCCGCCGCGCTCGCCGCCTCCGCCTCGGCCACGGGGATGGCGCCCAGCGGCTGGAACGGGTCGTCGGCCGCGCACAGGCACAGCAGCGGCACGCGCACCTGCGCCAGCTTGTCGCGCAGCGACGCGGCGCGGTAGTACGCGTCCACCGAGCCGAAGCCGAAGTGCTTGGTGGTGAAGGCGGCGTCGAACTCGCGCACGGAGCGCGCGCGGTCCACGACGCGCCAGTCCCACGGGCCCTCGCGCAGCGGCTCGTGCGCGCGCAGCGTCCGCCGCAAGTTGCGCGCCATGTGGTACGACAGCAGCGCGTTGAGCGGCGCGCGCTCCATGCACTCCGAGCCCTTCACCACGTCCAGCGGCGACGACACCACGAGCGCCGCGTGCACGAGCGCGCGCGCGCCGTGCTCGGCCAGGTAGTGGCCCAGGATGAGGCCGCCCAGCGACACGCCCACGGCCAGCAGCGGCGTGTCGGGGCTGGCGTCGCGCACGGCGCGCACCACCTCGGCCAGGTCGGAGTGGCTGACGGCGCAGTACAGGCGCGGCGTGGTGAGCGGCAGGCCGCCCAGGCCGCGGTTGTTGAACACGACGCAGCGCGCGCGCAGCAGCGTGGCGGCGGCGGCCAGGCAGCGCACGTAGTCGGCGTCGGCGCTGCCCGTGAGGCCGGGCAGCACCAGCAGCACGGCGCGCACCGGCCCGGCCGGCGCGCCCACCCAGTCCAACGCCACTTGCCCACCGTCCGACAACCGCAGGACCTGCCTGTAATGCCCATTTGTCAAAATAACAGTTTGTTTAACTGAAGAAAAATTTCCAACAGGAAAATTAATATGCATAAATTCACAGACTGTATGATTTGGCTTATTCAATACTAGCTTTAGCCAGCAGCTTCGCCCGCCTACATAAAATATAGTCTATGTCACTCAGGAATACAGCAGCTTTCTATTGGTGAAAAAATTTTAACAATCGGACCAGTACTTCCAAAGATTAACTCATACAAACAAAAAACAAACTTTACCTCTTTATTATATTAGTGTAGATCATTGATAATAAACTATTCAAAGCAACTAAAACTAAGTACAGATAGCAAAGAAGTCACGGTTATGTTCATGCCATCTTAGTCAAGTTTAATGATTCTGTTCGAGACTGCTCGTATTCATATTTATCAATCTTAATATATATAAATCTCGTGTCCCAATGTTTGTCCTCAATGGACTCCTAAACCACTTAACCGATTATAATAAAATTCGCACACCATGTGCAGTTCGATCCAACTTGAGAGATAGGATAGTTTAAATCTAAAAAAAAAAAAAAAAATGGGTAAAGTAGGGTAGTGTAGGGTAGTGTAGTGTAGGGTAGTGTAGGGTAGTGTAGGGTAGTGTAGGGTAGTGTAGGGTAGTGTAGGGTAGTGTAGGGTAGTGTAGGGTAGTGTAGGGTAGTGTAGGGTAGTGTAGGGTAGTGTAGGGTAGTGTAGGGTAGTGTAGGGTAGTGTAGGGTAGTGTAGGGTAGTGTAGGGTAGTGTAGTGTAGTGTAGTGTAGGGTAGTGTAGGGTAGTGTAGGGTAGTGTAGGGTAGTGTAGTGTAGTGTAGTGTAGTGTAGTGTAGTGTAGTGTAGCGTAGCGTAGTGTAGCGTAGTGTAGTGTAGGGTAGTGTAGGGTAGTGTAGGGTAGTGTAGTGTAGTGTAGGGTAGTGTAGGGTAGTGTAATGTAGCGTAGTGTAGTGTAGTGTAGTGTAGGGTAGTGTAGGGAAGGTAGGGTAGGGTAGCGTAGGATATGTAGGGTAGTCATTTGACGGGAAAAATTCCAAAAATAAATAATTGTCTACCCCGTGCGAAGCCGGGACGGGCTGCTAGTGTTATTATAAATTATTGTATATCATAATTCATTCCTATCAATACACTATTGACTCGAGCCTAACCACTTAAAATACTTATGATTCAGTAAGGACATAAAGAAGATAATGATAGTAATAATATTATGTGAACTTTGTACCGGCGATATTTGACGGGCGGCAACAGACGTGAGCGTAGTATCGAGCCCAGCACCGTCTGCAGCCGCGACTCGACGCACCACGGCGTCGGCCAGTAGTGCTCGCTCAGCAGAGGCACGTTCTCCTCCAAGAAGCGACGAAATTCACCTTGACGACATATTAGTATGGGCTTCTGTAACAAAACGTACAAATCGGTATTCTATTTGTCTGCTTCTAGTGCTCATGAATTAACCGAAGACGATCAGTGACAGAAAAAAGACTGACTCAACGCCAAAAAAACACGCCAGTACTTGAGATTGGTCAACATAATAATTTAATGATCTTTACCTTGACCACTTCCACTAGATAATAGGTTATGTACAATATTGATAGAGAAACACCAACTAACAACTCTTTTTTTATTTCAAATATGTACATAAAGATACCTAACATGATTTGTGTAAGACTTTTCGTGTAAAATAAAATAATATTAAACAAAATAATAAAAACAGAATATCAAAGTATAACTCTCTGTTTTGGTACGTTATGTCCACAGACCATATATGGAGTAGAATGCCATGTTTATTGTTTAATTGTCAAAAATTTGACATATTCCCTGCGTTCGGAAATACAATACAAGCGCTCTGTTGGCGTGATAATAAATTGCTTTTCTATCTATACCTACACGACAAGGATCTTGTATACCCTACGGACTAGTTTACACTTTACGGATCATTCGTAATGATTCGTAACGTGCGTCTGATGGCGCGTCATGAAAAATATTTCGGGAAAACGCGGATATGGACAGTATTTTCATTATTTAATACGGTATTTACAAAATCGTGTTATAGCATCATTATTATTGTAAGTTTGACATTTGTCTGTGTCAATTAAGGGCCATGTGCACCGACATAAGTTTAAGATAACCATCTGATTAACGTCAATAACCGACGATAAGGAACAGGAAATACTGCTAAAACAGCCGTTTTAATATTAAAACAGTCGATTTGGTGTCGGTGAACATCGCCCTTAGTCTCAGGGATTAAAAAATAAACCAGAATACGTTAGCGATGGGCGATTCAGAGTTGTTTTACAATCAAAAGAATCGGATTTGATAAAATAAACTATCAATTCAATCATCAACTCGGCCGCCGCCGCCGTTCTATAAAAAAACGAAATGTTCTTTGAGTAAATGCAATTTATCGTCAGTTTTCGCTGTCGAAAAATTTGGGAATGAATGCACCATGCCAGTCGCAATAACCGACCGCATCGCACTCGAGTCAAAGTTGAAACACTCGAGACGTTCGAACAATCGACACAAAAATCAAAACCGCTGCCACGCCGTCAGCCCGTCACGCTTCGCTACAATATCTCTAAGTTTAGTAGTCTGTGGACTTATATATAAATGAGTTCCGATGAGTTCAATTCGGTCATCTGTTGAGTTGACCAAGTTTTTTATTTTTATTTCGTAGTCTTCGTGTTTTCCGTTTTATTTTGTTAATTTATTTTTTATAATTTTTGATTCGATAATGAACTGTTAGTTTTTAAATATCCTACTTTTGAAGTTATAATTAATACATCAATAGTTAAGATAAAAACTTTAAAATGAAGGGTGCTAAGTTGTTAACGTGTGCTAATCGTTGCATATCAGGAAAATCAACTCAGCTGCCGTTGCCATTACACAGGTAACTATTTCAACCAGCTGGCAGACTAAACTTTTGATCTCGCCATTTCTCTCATTTTCATGGCCTTGTTGTTCCATAGTCCACACTCGCCTTGGACTTTAAACTCAACCTCATTACTAATAGGCAAATGACATTCTCGTGTCAAAATAATATCTCGGAATAGGGCCAACATTGCTATTATGTACTTACGTGAGATTATTATGTGAAATGTATTTTTGTAGTTTTTAATTTCCGTGTTTTTATTCCATACATAGTCCTAAGAGTGATATAACACTTTTGTTTATCTATTTGTTTAGCTTCGTCTGCTCTGGCTGTTCACAAAAAATCGTTTCTATTACTTTGCTTTCTTTTATATGTATCTTACGTACCACCTAATCTTTATGAAATTATAATTTATAGAAAATATTACTATCATTATTGAACTCAATAAAAGGGTTAGCTGTAATAATTTAGAATATTCTTTGTTTGTCTATTGCCTGTCTTCTGTACAAACACAATTGGCTGACTCATAGCTATGAGAAGGAAGTTTTTATTAAGATTTCTTTGAGCTGACTGTATTCATAATTTAGGGTGTATCTTTATGGATAAAAACCCCATACAAATAAAAAAGGGTGTCTGCCCTTAAGATAAATATTACTGAAGCTCATAATGGTTTACACACCCGTAAAACGAGACATAATAGTAAAACAATAACAGCGTGGTCTCATGCAACCGGTCGGGGATTCATGAATAAATGAAATTAATAATAAAAAAGTGTATTTTTCTCAACCACACAATGTAAAGATGACCTTCATAAATTACAATAAGTAGTTACTTTCAGTAGGTAGAGCTGCACGGATGAGGGGACCGGACCTTGTACAGGAAAATGTTAATAATATTAATTTAACTTTGTAAAAGATTTGCACAAAATATTTACATTATCTATTTCATACAGATTACATAACAGTAATAAATTAATGCAATTAAGTTGAGATTTTTATTAAACAGTATGTTCTGCTAGGATATTAATCTCTCGAGTACAGTAATTAGAGACATAATAGAAAGACAATAGATGTGCAGACGCTGACGTCCACTTGGGGCTCAAAGCATTAACATGTTTATTTGCACAGATTTTTTATTTATGATATCTTTTTTATGAGCTACTATCAAGTTTTATGCCAAATGCTCTCCACTACTTGATAACTAGATTCTCCTAGCACCTTCTCCTGTGTGAAAATTGAAACATGTCCCAACGGAATATACTCCCAGGATGAAAAATATTCTGTCCGGAGCAAAGAAAAATGGTAGGCGGATGCCTGCTGCGAAGCAGTAATGCTTGCGAAGGAGACGGCCGCAGAGGGCTATGGCCCCCACATCCCTGCAGCCGTGTTCCGATACCGATTTTCAGCCTCCGGAGGCGCAGGCTTCAGGACTTTCGGACCTCCAGTAACAGTCCGGACCAAGCCCATATCGTAGACGCGCGTATTGTTCCACGTGCGCTCAAAGAGATGTCAGTAAACCATAAGGGGCCCGACAGGGGTCTGGGTTGACGAAAGAGAACCCCGAGATCCTGGAATTAGAGCAAAGAAGGAACATGGGTGGGTTTTAGTCAGTAGAAGTTTGACTCTTCACATATATGTATAGTTTATATATAAAATAAGGATATGATACGATAAGAATAAATTATTGTATTTATAGAGTAAATACAACTTATCATTTGTAAATTAGACTTTGTACTATGTCAGTACAGAGGAGCTTGTTGCTAGATAAAAACAGCCGCACGGGTCGATCTACAAGGTTAAGCAACGCTTGCCAAGGTTGGTCTGTGGATGGGTAACCATCTTAACATAACGAGCTTCCTCCGTGGCTCGGAAAGCTCGCTAAGCCGTAAGTCCCGGCTGTCATTTGTAGATCTTTGGCAGTCGTTACGGATAGTCAGAAGCCAGTAAATCTGACTCCAGTCTTGCCATGAAGAACCGTGTTACCCCAGTTAATAGGCTGTGGAGGTCTGGTAGGCAGCCGCTCCTCGTAAAATACTGGTATTCAGCTAAATCCGGCTTGACTGGAAGCCGAACCCCATGTAGTTGGGACAAGGCTAGGTAGATGATGATGACTATGTTAATACATAGCACACACACACACATGGTGCTTAACATTGCACCATGTTCACTTCTGGTGTTTCGTGGCACCAGTTCGCGGAAACACCACGCCTTGCGCCCAAGTCTTCCTTCAACATGAGGGGTAGAAAAGAGTTGGAACTCGCACCGCAAACGTGCGCAAATGTGTTATTTGCATCCGTCGTTCCGCACGGCTAGTACGTGTACATATTTAATGAGGTCATTGCCCTCAGCTAGGCTCAATGCTGCCTTTTTTTAGACGTAGCCACACTAGCCACACCACGTCTAAAAAAAGGTAGCATTCATTATAGTCTATTAGCGTCCGTCCTACTAATTTTTAAATTAATTTTTGTGTGGGAAATCATCCAATGGTTTGACCCACTCTAAGGCGGACCGGGAGGACGTGTCAGACTATTACTGTCTAGCTTCAGGCCCCTACGGTTTGCAGACATGTTGAGATTCGCGTAGAGCACTAGGCGCCGTCGCGTCGGCCGGTTACCGGGCGGCCAGACGGCGTACTACCCACTACTCGCTATCCGCAAGCCCACGCCTACGGTGCAGCGGTGGCTAGAAACGCCCTCACGAGGAAACGGCGGATATTCTGTGTGTGGCTTTTTTAAGTGATTTTTCCATAAAATCAAAATTAAAAACTCTAAATCCAAGGGAGGTTTTGGCGATTCATAGTCTTAATTTCTCTGAACTATCATCATTTCGTTTTTTAATCCTAACTTGGAAGTAAAACTGGCAACGCTCCTCATCAGATACTGGTATTCTCTTATACTTGAGCGGAATGAACTTGACACACAGCCAATTACAACATAGTTGGGCGCGCTGCGGAAGCGACCGGCGGCCAAGTGTCATGGGCGCGTAATCTAACGCAGCGCCAGGGTTGGAAAAAAAAAACACAGTATTTTTTATTATTCTATAAAACTATAAAACAAACAGTTCAAATTGTTTTTTGTTCTTTTTAGTTTGAAGCATTTTTTCAAATCAATTCTATCTGTAGTAATATAATGTTTCATTTCTAGACTAAATATGGTTAGCTCGCTGATCGGTAACCATTCGAACCGAGCAAGTCGGCGACGGCGCCTCAAACCGAGGTCAGCAAAACCGTAGAGGCCCAGCAGGGCGGATGACCGCTAGGGCCACAGGGAATCACTGAAAGGAACCCCTCGGTGCTAGAATGCAAAGGGCAACTGAAAGACAGGTTGGATGCGTACACACTTGATTATTGTGGCGTCTATTAGCTATGTGGAACTACGCCAGCCGTTGAGAACGATAGGGTTCGACTAGGTAGTACCGCTACTATACCACTACCTAGTCTAAACCCAGTATAGACTAGGTAGTGTTCATATTTTGTGCAGTTTAAAAGACTGCAACTATCAGTGGATTTCAGCTTGAACCTTGCCCGTAAACATTTTCTTGGCTTTAAAAACTGTTTCCGCGTTTTCATAAATGCTAATAAATATAACACCGCTTGAACCGTATTTTTAAAGGGTAGTTTTGAAAAACTGATAATCACAGTTTTTATTATTCATTTTCTCATACAAACTTCCCCCTTTTTCATCTCCTTAGGGCTAGAATTGTGTCCCTTATTTGATGCTTACGTTATACAAAGAACATACATTCCAAGTTTTAGGTCTTTAAGATCAGCGGTTTAGGCTCTGCGTTGACCCGTGAGTCAGTCATTCAGGAATAAGCATTTTATAAGTATAGATGAAAGGTACAGGGACAAATTAAAGTATAATCTGGCGAGTTTTGACGCTCAGGACACCATGGTCTGGACCATTCCAGACCCGTAAAAATGATTCTCGGAGAGTATTGTATAGGAATGAGAGTGAATGAGACGTTAATACGTATTGACGTGCAGCTGCAGATGGCTGGCCAGCGAGGCGCGCGAGGCGCCGGCCGACAAGCGCGGCGCGGCGCGCCAGAGCGGCTCCTTCACGCTCAACCTGTTCCGCGGCCGCCTCGAGACCGTGCAGGTGTTCCCCTTCCCCGAGCCGCTGTCCGACGACCAGCGCCAGATGCTGGTGGAGCTCGTGCCGCCCGTCGAGAAGTTCTTCCAAGAGGTATGCGACTACCGTCCGGCGTCCCCATCAGTTCGTTTAGAGAAATGTACTTATAGCTGAGTTTGTTTTGTGGCGCAGGTCAACGACCCCGCCAAGAATGACGCGGACTCGCAGATCGAGCAGAACACGCTGGCGGGGCTGTGGGACCTGGGCGCCTTCGGGCTGCAGGTGCCCACGGACCTGGGCGGCCTGGGGCTGTGCAACACGCAGTACGCGCGCCTCGTGGAGGTGGTGGGCGCGCACGACCTGGGCGTGGGCATCACGCTGGGCGCGCACCAGTCCATCGGCTTCAAGGGCATCCTGCTGTTCGGCACGCCCGAGCAGAAGGCCAAGTACCTGCCGCGCGTCACGGGCGGCGAGTACGCCGCCTTCTGCCTCACCGAGCCTTCCTCGGGCTCCGACGCCGGCTCCATCAAGTGCGTACTCGGCGACTGAAGCTGTCGTATGGCGTGTCGCCCTGACTTGACTGATGAGTGTTGTGTGTGCAGGTCGCGCGCGGTGCTGTCGGCCGACGGGAAGCACTTCGTGCTCAACGGCTCCAAGATCTGGATCAGCAACGGAGGCATCGCCGAGATCATGACTGTGTTCGCGCAGACGCCCATCGAGAAGGACGGCAAGACTGTCGATAAGGTGTTATTCGATCACTAGTTCTACTCTACTATATAAATGACAATATTATTATAATTTATGCTAATCCGCCACTGGGTGTGGTCGCGCAGGTGACGGCGTTCATCGTGGAGCGAGCGTTCGGCGGCGTGTCGTCCGGCCCGCCAGAGAACAAGATGGGCATCAAGTGCTCCAACACCACCGAGGTGTACTACGAGGACGTGAAGATCCCCGTGGAGAACGTGCTGGGCGGCGTGGGCAACGGCTTCAAGGTGGCCATGAACATCCTCAACAACGGGCGCTTCGGCATGGCGGCCGCGCTGGCCGGCACGCAGCGCTCGGCGCTCCGCCAGGCCGCCGAGCACGCCGCCACGCGCGTGCAGTTCGGCAAGCGCATCGCCGACTACGGCGCCATCCAGGAGAAGTTAGCCCGCATGGCCATGCTGCAGTACACCACCGAGTCGCTGGCCTACATGGTCAGCGGCAACATGGACTCGGGCGCGCAGGACTACCATCTCGAGGCCGCCATCTCCAAGGTACCTACTAACAACAAACAATATATGATTATTTTGCCTGAATGGACGCGCGATACAATTCAACACCTTGGCGAGTCAAGACTGGCTAGTTTTAATATTGACTATTAAAATGATATGTTGTGTGTATCGCTGTGACGTCTCTCTGTCGCAGGTGTTCGCGTCGGACTCGGCGTGGACCGTAGTGGACGAGGCCATCCAGATCCTGGGCGGCATGGGCTTCATGAAGGCGACCGGCCTGGAGCGCGTGCTGCGCGACCTGCGCATCTTCCGCATCTTCGAGGGCACCAACGACATCCTGCGCCTGTTCGTGGCGCTCACCGGCATCCAGTTCGCCGGCTCGCACCTACAGGAGCTGCAGCGCGCCTTCAAGAACCCCACGGCGCACCTCAGCCTCATCTTCAGCGAGGCGGGGCGGCGCGCGGCAGGCGCGGTGGGGCTGGCGAGGGGGCCGGACCTAGCACCGCATGTGGCCCCCGAGCTGCGCTCACTCGCGGCCGAGCTGGGGCGCTGCGTGATGGAGCACGGGCGCAGCGTGGAGGCGGCGCTGGTGCGGCACGGGCGCGGCATCGTGGACGAGCAGTTCGTGCTCAACCGCCTGGCCGCGTCCGCCATCGACGCCTACACGGCGGCCGCAGTACTGTCGCGCGCGTCCCGCGCGGCGCGCCTGCACCTGCCGTCGGCGCCGCACGAGCTGCGCCTGGCGGAGGCGTGGGCGGAGGAGGCGGTGGCGCGCATGCCGGTGCTGCTGGCCGCCACGCGCGACTCGCGCTCGCTGCGCCAGTTCGCGCGGTTGGGCGAGCTGGGCAAGGCGGTGGCGGCGGCGGGCGGCCAGCCCACGCCCAACCCGCTCAACCTGTGATCGCTCCTCTGCTAGTGTAATTTATTTGTCCGAGTGTGTATAAATAATTTAGCGAAATATAAATTATATTTTTTTATCGGCGTTCTGACCGTTGACGTCGTTCGCGTTCGATCGACTACACTCTTCTCGTCTTTGTAACATCTCGATACGAATCAAACAGAGCTATGCTAATGTACATAATTATTATCTAAGCCAAGTAGTTGTTATTATTGATAATAGTCATAATTTAGGTGTAACTGAAAATAGCATACAAATCGAAACTGATCCCTGCCTACTCTGCATCTAGTGCTAACTTTTATAAAGGTTTATAAATTGTTACGTGAATTTGATACTTTGTAGGGACTTTATTCATTTATATAGTAGGAAACCAATACAAGTCCCTCTAATAAAATTAAAAACCATTGGTTTCAAACACTGTCAACCATAGGTTTTCATCTACTATGTATATGTCCATGGTTATGCTACACGAATTTTATAAAATAAACCGAACAGTTGCAGAGGAAAACAACCATAACATAATTAAATGGCAAACTTGTTTTATTATCTGTAAGCTAAGATTTGTATTAATAATGTTCATGAAGTTTTTTTACAAACGAAATGAAAAAGTCATTGAATCGAATCGTGGTACAGTTCTAAACTGATTTATAATAAATAAATGAATATCATTACTATTACAAAGTTTTATTCTCCTAGAATAACAAAGGTGTCCTATGTTCTCTTGGAGTACTCCGACTTAGAGCTCATACACACGAGCGGCATGTTGCCAACGGCAGAGGTAACTGCAGCCGTCGACACGGCGGCACACTTCGACGGCAGCCGTCCTATAGTGACACTCACACTGCCGCTGATCTTCGAAGTTGAAATGTCGACGGCTATAGTTATCTCTGCCGTTGGGAACATGCCGCTCGTGTGTAAGCGCTCTTATCAAATATAAAAAGTAAAAAAAAAAATTGTCGTAAAAGAGTTTGAAAAACCTATTTGCAAAATAAATATCATTTATCATATGTATAAAAAAATACAACCATGTAAAAAATAATAATTGCATAATCATTTTTATGTTCGGAAATCGATGTCAAAAAACAATACCAGAAACAAAGTTATTTTGCAATGAGGTTTTTACAGGAAAATTCACACCACCTGATGGCTCCACTGAGCCGGGAGGGCTTTTTACTTTGAAAACTAATACAACGTGATTCAAATAAGAATAAGAACGTCAATGACCTCTATCTTTCAACTGTTACTTGAAAAATACGGTTTGCAAAGAAAACTAACGGTGTTTAGGGTTCCGTAGCCAAATGGCAAAAAACTGACCCCTTATAGATTCGTCATGTCTGTCTGTCCGTCCGTATGTCACAGCCATTTTTTTCCGAAACTATTACAAGAGCTAGGTATATTATTAAAACTTGGTAAGTGTGTGAACCGCATTAAGATTTTCACACAAAAATATAAAAAAAAAACAATTAATTTTAGGGTTCCCCATAGTCTTAATGTTTTTTTCATCTAACCCTTACGCGTGGGGTATCTGTGGATAGGTCTTCAAAAATGATATTGAGGTTCCTAATATCATTTTTAGGGTGGCAAAAACCCTTATAGTTTCGCCATGTCTGTCCGTCCGTCCTCGCTTAATCTCTGTGACCGTTAGCTCTAGAAAGCTGAAATTTGGTACCAATATGCATGTCAATCACGCCGTCAAAGTGCAAAAATAAAAATTGGATTTTTTTTTATTAGAGTAGCCCCCCTACATGTAAAGTAAACGCGTTTTTTTTAAATTTCAATCCTAACGTGTAATATATTGTTAGATAGGTATTCAAAAATGAATAGGGGTTTAGTGAAATCATTTTTTGATAATATCAATAATTTCGGAAATAATCGCTCCAAAAGTATAAAACAATGTGTCCCCCCCCCCCCCTCTAACTTTTGAACCATGTGTTTGAAAAATATGAAAAAAATCTGGAAAGTAGAGCTTTGTAAAGACTTTCTAGGAAAATTATTTTGAACTTGATGGGACAACAGTTTTTGAAAAGTTGGGGTCACTTATTGTGACGGACGGAAAGCTACGGAACCCTACACTGAGCGTGGCCCGACACGCTCTTGGCTAGTTTTTATTTTTTCTAAACTGAACAGTTTGCGCGAGAGACGTTTCCAAGCTGGTAAAATAATAAGTGTCCCCCCCCCCCGTAACTTCTAAAATAAGACAAAGAATAAACTAATTAAAAAATTGGTTTGCACAAGATCTAGTACCTAAGTAGTTATTTTTAATACGTCACAAATCGTAAACCGCAATAACGTTGGTACAGAACCCTCAGTGCGTGAGTCCGACTCGCACTTGCCCGGTTTTGTTATTATTATTATTATATTCTTATGTTTGTGCACATTTTGAACTTCTCGGCAAGATTCGCTGACGTATCGCTTCTATAACGTTCACAGCTCCATTTTGCAGGAATCGCGTCTGTTTCAATGATAACACATATTGTTCACCTGAAACAAAACTAAACTAATTTTACATCGCAATATCCACTAGGAATCAATTTGCGAACAATTAAAACAGCCACTGAACTACACTTGAAGAAATCCCGCCATAAACTGAAAAAAGAACGAAAAAAATTCTTTCGTATTTTCATTGTTAGCCGTGGTTGCCTACGATTCGGCCTCTTCTTCCATTCTCCACTACTCAGACCAAAGACTGAGTATTCTATGAAACCTGTTTCGTCGATAAGGACAGAAAAAGTATACTTAAGTAGATAGGTATAGTATGCTATTGCTTAGGATTACCAAGTGATGCAAATTTTACACAATATTCATATTATAATATATGTATCTTTATTAATATGTCTGTGGGTATAGGTTTCGTACCACGAAGGTTACCTGTCGGGTACGGAACCCTAAAAATGAAATACCTTGTTTATTTTCTTATAAATTTGTTTATTTACTTGCATATAGATACTACACAACTGTATATTTATGACTATTATTTACACGACTACTGACGTCAGTGGTCAGAAACAATATTTTCCTTTGGAATTATACCTATTCAATTCTTGACAAGCCAGCCATTGTAAACATTTGGCGATCCATAATTGTAACTCCACTATAGGGTGTACGTAGGAGGCGCTACACGTCGATCTGTAGCGAGGAGTCCCAGGCGCGCGCGTTGACCTGGCGCAGCGTGGAGCGCAGCGCGGCGCCCGGGCCCAGCGCCAGCGTGAGCGGGAAGCCCTCGCCGCGCGGCCGCGCGTACAGCGCGTGCAGCGTCTGCTCCCAGCGCACCGGCCGCGCCACGTGCCGCGCCAGCTGCCGCCGCACGCCCGCCGCGTCGCGGTACGGCGCCGCGTCCACGCACGAGAACACGGCCAGGCGCGGCGCGCGCACGTCCACCGCGCGCAACGCCTCGCGCAGCGCCGCCTCCGCGCGCGCCATCAGCGGCGTGTGGAAGGCGCCCTCCACGTGCACGCGCGCGCTGCGCCGCACGCCGAACTCGCTGCCGTGCCGCTCGATAAAGCGCAGAGCCTAAAACGACAAATTCGTCCGTGAGCATATTGAACGGCGGCCGAGCTCGTGTTTTTTAGGATTCCGTACGTCAAAAGGAAAAAACGGAACCTTATAGAATCTTTGATGTCCGTCTGTCTGTCTGACTGTGAAGACAATTTATCTTTGGAACGTGTGGAGGTGTCGAGGTGATATTAAAACCTTATACCTATTCAGGTCTGCAGTCCCTTGAAACAGTGAAAAAAACACAATGTTTTATGAAGACCATTTTTTAGGTATTGCGTTTTTACGCCTACGTTAGTACGTTACGTTCTAATGCCTGAAACTAAATTGACACAGGCAAATGTCGAACTTACAATAAAAGTACCAATTCTTTTGTGTATTGACAAACAACCCACGTAATGTCATTTTAGTCTCCGAGTTTAAAAAGCATTTCTCTGAAGCTAAATATGATATGCAATTACGGCCTTTGAAACATCGACGGCGGCGGCGGTTCTATGCTGGATATTTTAGAGTACCTACCTACAAATTAATCTTGGAACGTTGTTAGATTTAAGACTTAATTTATGAATCCCCGACCGGTCCTATGAGACCGCGCTGTTATTGTTTTACTATTGTGTCTCGTTTTGCGGGTATGTGATAGGTTAAAACGAAATCGTCGGCGTCGAACCATTGACATCATCATCTGACTAGCTTTTTCCCAACTATATTGGGGTCAGCTTCCAGTCAAGCCGGATTTAGCTGAACACCAATATTTTACGAAGAGCGGCTGCCTACCAGACCTCCACAACCCATTAACTGGGGTAACACAGTATTTCATGGCAAGACTTGAGTCAGATTTACTGGCTTGACTATCCGTAATAACTGTCAAAGATCTACAAATGACAGCCGGGACCTACGGCTTAACGTGCTTTCCGAGGTACGAAGGAAACTCGTCACTCATCCACAGACCAACCTTGACAAGCGTTGCTTAACCTTGCAGATCGACCCGTGCGGCTGTTATTATCTAGCCACGAGCTCCTCTTGACTCTTTCTTTTGAGTGAAAAAAAAACAAAACGAACGAAGTCAAAGGGCCATTTGCTGACATCTCTTTGCAGCACGCGTGGAACACTATACGACGTCTTACTCCGACAGACGCCTGTGGCTGGGAATTGGGGTAACGATACTGCTGGGGCTGGGGCGTGAGCAAGTCCATTTATTCAAGCGAGCGACCGTTACCTACTAGCCTTACTGCTTCGCAGAAGGAGGCTGTCGCCTATCATTCCTCCTCGGTCTGGACCATGGCCTGTACTAGGGCCCAGCGCGAGTGGCCGTTGCCACCGATCGCCCCTGTGAGGACACGGTGGTGCTTCGCCTAAGAGCCTACCTCCCTTACGCTCAACGTGTCCTCCTGCCGGTGTACAATTGATGGTAAGCAGTCATGCAATCGTTGATGGTGAGGCGCATTAGTCAGATCATGCAATTCCTGCGCACACTCTCCGAAATGTATCCTGTAAAACACCGAAAGGCTGGTTACCCTACGCCTGTGCTCAAGACTTTGTAGATTGGACTTAACCAAATCTGGATCTCCAATTAGCCTCTTCGCCAATTGTGTCCTTTGTGTTTCCATTGTGTCCAAAGCTGCCAGGTAGCATTTTGTGCACCACACCAGTCCATATATGCTGCAGTACTCCACACACGATTGGACCTGTGCTTTATATAATAATAGAAGCAGTCCCGGGTAGCACGTTGGCAAGCTTCATGATGAGACACGGGCGTTTCTTCCGCACGAATCCGGAGCAGGAACCTCCCGAACTTTTTGTGTCTAGTGAGGACCTGCGTCATGCGGAAGATGAGGACGGTGCGAAGTCTTTCCAGCCAGTCCTTAAAGAAAGGACTTACCACCATAACTATGGCGTGCCCTGCACTGGTTGGCAGTCGCTGTCGCCATGAGATTCCGCTGGTACTATGGTAGGTACCTCCAGAAACACTAGATCTAGTGAGAAGAAGTATCAGGTGGAAAGTGAGGACGCTGTGGCGCCTCTGTAACCACTTCTCAAAGAGGGGACTTACCGTCGTACTGTGGCGTGCTCAAATGTGTAGACACTTGAGATACTAAAACTAAACTAATTTTACATCAGGATATAGTTTGAGTTTACCACCGTGGCGAAAGGAGTTTGAACGCCATTCGGGGAGGCTCCAGTGCCCCTACACCTGCGCTTTGGAGGATCTGTTGAGTGCCACCGATGCTGCTATTAACGTCGCCAATGTACTGACCTCTTCATCTCCAGCGACCACCTTGCAGGCCGGGTACAGGTAGTTGGCGACCTGACACACGGGCGCGTCCACGCCGCGCTCGGCCGCGTGCTCGCGCGCGCGCAGCAGCGCGAAGGACAGGCGCGCGTCGGGCGCCAGCCACACGGTGAGCATGCCGCCCGGGCGCGCGGCCGCCGCGGCGCGCATGGCGGCGGCGCGCAGCTCCACCAGGCGCAGCGCGCGCTCCAGCGACAGCGCGTCGGCGAACACGAGCGCGGCGATCTCGCCGAGCGAGAAGCCGGCGGCCGCGCGCACGCGCTCCAGCGCGCCGGGCCGCTCGTCGCGCACGCGCTCCAGCGCCGCCAGCGACGTCACCAGCACGGCGGTCTGGCAGCGCCGCGTCAGCTCGTCCTCGGGCCCCTCGGCGCAGACGCGCGCGACGTCCCACCTGCACCGGGACGGACTTCATCATGCTCATGACCGAGTCGGACACACGACTTGGCGATCTTATTTGCGAGACGTTGGATTGACTAAAGTATCGCAAAGGTGATCGGGTTTAGTCGCATACACAATAGTAGTCAATGAACTTGAAACTTGTATTAATTTTTTAATTAATACAAATTTACTTTAATTAAGTGGACTGCACTAGCGGTCTGCGTGTCCTAAAAAAAAAATATAACTGCCGTGTCAAACAAATACACTAAAAAAAACGGGTGGGGCTGTGTCGGTGCACACGGCGATTGGTTGATTGGGAAACTACATCAGCAAGTCGCTTTTAGTGATTGAATGAAAACCAGATAGACTTTGTTGTTCTGAATGTCTCTTCCCAGCTATGAGAAGCTCCAAAACTGCCTTACTCACTAGGTTGGAAATTGGAGTACCTCTGCAGTTGTGTGTATGAATAACCACCTTCCTGATGATAAACATATTTTATATTTTTGGCTGGCCCTTGCACAGCCTAAGGCTGACAACAAACACACAATATAACTTTACATCACTCGGGACCAACATTAAATCCTCCCTAATTTGTTTCACTGCTAGTTTCAGTTTCATTGTATATAGGCATTTTATTGACAAAAAGTCTGAGCATATTATGAACTTAAGATAGCACTATATCAGAGAGTTAAGTAATGTTGACGTAATCAGGATTCATTATTGTCTGCTGATATGCCAACAAATCAAGAGTGGTTCGGTTAGCATATGTTTTGTAAAAGACATGGGATTAAGTCAGGGTGTAAGCCATGGAGTTAGTGTATGCCAGAGATAGTTGCTAAGAGGGAGCTTATACTTGAGCTTATGTATTGTTCCCCCAAATACCGAACATAGGTGTTCCGATGAAACCACTTAATTCTCACCCAACTATACTGGAGGCCAGCTCATACATCTGCTTGGCGGCGGGGATATCCTGCAGCGCGCGGCCCATGCCGACCCGCTGCGCGCCCTGCCCGGGGAACAGCAGTACGGTGGTGTCGCGCGGCTCCACTCGCGCGTCGCGCCGCCCCTCCCGCGCGCCCGCGCGCGCCGCGTACGGCTGTGTCGCCCAGCGCAGCTCCGGCTCCACCGCCTCCGTCGACGCTTCGCCGAACGCACTAGCATCGTCTAACAGGCGGCGTAGCGGAGTCTTGTCCTTTTCGCCATTTCCTTGTGACCCCTTTGAAAGTGTCCTCACTAAGGCCCGCCGAGAGCAGACATCACAAAAATTCCGAGTGATACGCTGCATCGATAAATATCTATATGATTACAATACTGTGGACGCCACAGTATTATAAAATCTACGTTTTAGCCTGCTTTGTTATACTTACTCAAGTGGCTATACGGTTACGGAAAGTATGCCCGTAAACAGTATTTAAAAAATGTTGCTTACTGAATTCAAAACCTATTTATGTATTTTGATTTTAGGTTAGTTTCTCATTTCTCACTTCTCAGTCTACTACTGTCACTTTTATTGTTTACATTTACGTACTTTTTTACTTCGCCTCATTTGGGCAGGCTATAGTCTTAGGTCATACAGCCTCATTATCATCATCATCATAATCATCTGCCTAGCCTTTTCCCAACTATATTGGGGTCGGCTTCCAATCAAGCCGGATTTAGCTGAATACCAGTATTTTACGAGGAGCGGCTGCCTACCAGACCTCCACAACCCATTAACTGGGATAACACGGTACTTCATGGCAAGACTGGAGTCAGATTTACTGGCTTCTGACTATCCGTAACGACTGCCAAAGATCTCCAAATGACAGCCGGGACCAACGGCTTAACGTGCTTTCCGAGGCACGTAGGAAACTCGTTATGTTAACATGGTCACCCATCCACAGACCAACCTAGGCAAGCGTTGCTTAATCTTGAAGATCGATCTGTGCGGCTGTTATTATCTAGCCACGAGCTCCTCGATACAACCTCATTATCAGTAGGGTTCAATTTGCGAAATACAGAAGTGCACTTGTTACTTGAAAACCTAATGACAGTAACTGGACAGCTCAGTGATTAAAAAAACATATAATTTTACCCCTACAGAATACCAATACAATACCCTCCCCCAACCGCTATACAATTGCTTGCTTTGTAATGAACTGTTCATGTCACACGAAGATGTAGCTTAAAAAACTTAGTATCCAAGCCAATAAATTAACAACGAAAAAGTCGACAAATCCTAGATATAATATCTTTATCTATGAGTTATGAGTGACACTCGTGTTACTCGAATTGGAATACTTGCTGATTCGAGTTGCAACTCGAATCAACTCGACTCGATGGGCAAAAGCCCAGCTCGGTTAGTCGAGAGTCAAATCGGTCTGCCAATACTTGTTCCACCGAGTCAACTCATTTTGCCGTTGAATCAGCTTGAATCAGCTGGATAACGACGTCGATCAAATACTTAAAATTGAGTCAAATCAACTGGACATAAACGCACCTTGTAGGTATCTTGATTCGTAAGAATTTTACTTGGTAATTTTTTTATTTTCGATCAATTTATGTTAAACTAGCTCTTTGCCTGTTAATTCGCTGACGTACTTACATTTTAAATGGTTTATTTATTAAGTTTTATATTATCAACTTAACTTTCCCTAAATCTTCGAGAGTTCGAGACCTAATGAATTGAATAGCACGGGGCGTCGCGACTCGAATCGATTCGTTTGTTGAATGACTCGATTATTATTTATTAAAATAACTCGATTCGCCCATCGCTAATGTATACTATAATCTGTGTTCAATTTACTTGCTTGATTCATTTTCTCAGTTCTCTGCTCACACTTTCATCAACCATTAAAATTTTCAGCCAATCCATATTTCATACATCCATCCAGTATTTCTGTCGGCATTTTATCTTTATTTCGGTTAGATTATTAGTTTGTGGTATTTATTGACATAGGTGCTAAATACCGAACAGTACCGTTTTGGTAGACACTGTTAAAATTGTTGGAATCGTTAGAAAGTTAAAGGTACGAGTGATTTCATATGGTGTTTTTACACATTGATACTGCACATATTTTAATTATTTAAATTTTACGTCGAATAGCGAATGTACTGTAACTTTTGCAATAGGCCTATATATTTTTTGCCCTAGTTTGTGTTGTTTTCCAAGTAAAAGTTTCCTCAATTCCCTTTCTTTTTACGTGGACGTTGCTAAAGTAACCTCTGTTTCGTTGAGCCGTAATGTTTAAAATGTTGACGTAAACAATAATATTGATAATAGTAAACAATATCAAAAACACACATTCTGTCCAATAATTTTCTGGTAAAGGTGTAGTGTAGTTTAAAGTTTAATCTTAACAGTATTTACGTGTACTGTAACTTATGAAATTTTAATGTGTACATTATTACTATGTGTAATTTACTCAGAACAACTTGTGGTATATGTTCAGGATTGAAAGATGGCACGTGGGCAGCAGAAACTACAGTCTCAAGCAAAAGCTGCAGAGAAACAATCCAAAATGAAGAAACAGCAAGGCCATAGTGCCAATGACCAGAAGAAAGCTGCGCAGAAAGCTCTTGTCCATGTCTGTGTTGTTTGCAAGGTGAGCACTTATATTACAAACATATTGCTAGCTTTTCATGGGTTGTGGGAGTACTGCCATACATCTAGAAGTATCTAGCCTGTTTTTTTCCCATAGGAATAACCATTTGGAACCATGTACTAGTGATACCTATAGTCTGTTCTGACTAAACTTGGAATCGGCTGGACCAAATTTGACAGTATTTTCACTGATAGATGGCTGATGTTAAGTTGCTCCTGAATTTGGGATTTTCATGTTCCGTAGCGGAATTAAATCATAAATTACAGAAAGTGGTTGAATGAAAGCAAAGTTTGACAACCTTTCACTGGAAAGTATCTAATGTTAAGATGAGTAACTTAACCTACTTTCTATTTTTGGTTAAACTTTACTATTCAGGACAGTGAGTTGGAAGCTCATAATTTTTTGTAGTTATGAAAAGTCTCAATGTTAGGTAATGTATAGTTTCAACAAAAATTTGTTGCAATAGATATTGTTTCATAATATTTTGCATGTTTAAATCTCTTTTTGTTTGTTGTACATATCTATGAAAAAGTTTAGAATGAATAACTATCCAAATGCAAATTTTATATAATTTACACCTACAATTTCTTAGAATAACCAGTCTAAGAGTGGGCACAGTGAGCTCGGCACTTTCAGGTGTCCAGACATAGATTGTTTTGGTTGGAAGGGTGTGTTAGGGTCTAGTGAGAGAGCGAAAACAGAGACCCCGTTTTCGTTCCATCCCGTGTTATTTTATTTTAAACCAGAAGTAAAAAGCCTCCACGGCTCTGAGCCTCGTGAACCAGTACTCCAACAATTTGATCCATATAGAAGTGAGTGAACCTTTTGCCAACTGTATTTCCCTTCATGTTAGATTACTTCAAATCCCACAGACAGAAATAGGTCTCTGCAGGGTCTTCTGTCGACCCCTACCCAAGCTTTTTTCATATTATCATTACATTTTACTTTATAGTAATATTATGATGATTTAATTATTGTGTTGAGACAAATTTTAACAAATTACAATATATTTTTTAGCTTCTCCAAATATATTTAAAAAAATTTAAATATCTGAAAGTATGCATATGCTGCCTTACAAGGGTTTGAGGGTAACCCTCTCCCATAAAATCTTGGTTTTCGCCATAAAAATGCATATAATAAAGTACAGTTTTCGATTTCCAACCCCAAAATTTCAGTCGCATACTTTTGGCGATATTCAAATCGCCTAAAGTATGCGTATTTCCTAGATTTGGAAGTGGGTTTAGAGCCTGTTCCAAAAAGTCGCAGTGTGCGAGACCCCTTAATTGATTTTAAAAAGTCTACTCAATTTTCAAGAGTCGTTTTTCCCGGGAGTAGGTACCGAGACTGGCCGAGTCTCGATGGCTTTTATCCCGGGATTAAAAAATATATTGAAACTGAAAGCCTGCTGCTGCTTGCAAAGTGGTGTCAGCATATGAAGGACTCTTCAATTACGTTAGGCGAGCGAAGTTTAAACTTTAGATTTTTATTTTATTAAATTCGTTTGTTACGTTCCATGGTTTAGATGTTAAATGTGTTTTGACATCAAAGCCATTTTTTACTTGTATTGCTCGCACGTCCCTGTAACCATTGACGGAGCACATTATTTCCGCCCGAAAAGGTTGTTTAATTCCTTCTTCAGGCGGCCAAAGAAGCGTTCCTTCTACGATTGCTTTCAGCAACGTTAATGCCTAACGCTTTCGACATACCCAATCGGTCGAGTCGTGGTTCTAACGGACGGTTCTAAGGTGTACGGGAGATAGTTGAATCTCCTCAGATTACATAATCTCTCCCCGCTTTACATGCATGACTGCACCTAAATATTTGTCTGCACCAAATTCCATCCTAATAGCACTACTGAAAGTTTCAATAACCTTCAGTAGTTCCATTAGTCGCAACTTGGTGGAGGCAATGAGTTTTAAACAATCCATGTAAAACTGAGATAAAACCTGACCACCTCTTCTCAACCCATAGCCACGCAATGCGCTGTTAGCAATATGCTGAGAGGATTCAGGGCTAAGCAAAACCAAAGTGATCTCAGATTGTCGCCCTGAAATATTCCTCGTTTAATTCATATAATAGGCTCATCGATCTCGATAGCGAAGGATCGTTTTCCATTGCCCCATAGGTACATGACCCAAGGAAGGTGCGAAGGCTTGCATCTATTTCATACAACTCCAGCACCCTCACGAGCCATGTATGTGGAACAGAGTCGTATGTCATCTTGTAATCTATCCAGCACGTCGGCAAATCCTTGCTGGATCGACAAACCATGGCCATGTGGATAAGGAGTAGGTCCTTAGTGCCGCGGCACCCGTTCCTACATCCATTCTGAGAATGATGATCAGAATTTTTCTCAATGTTTATATTAGTTTTTACTTTCAGGATAGATGTAAGAAGTTTGTAGACCGTCGACTAACTTTACAAATATGTAATCGGTCTATAATTCGGGTTCCGCGGGACTATTAAATTTGTTTTTTTTTTGTGTACCTGCCATTTGGAGCAGGTGGGTGACAGCAATTGTTATAAACTGGAGCAGCGACCCGAATGCCCGACATTGAGATGTTAGGAGCATGTGTGAGCTGCTATATCATTTTAGCTAGAAGTTGTGCAGTCCGTTCGGCCCTGGAAACTTCCAATTGCTATTACTATTTAGTCCTTCTGTTTAGTTTTGTAGTTGTGTTCTTACAAGTGAAATATTTTTTTCAATCCCCCCAAATAACTTTCATCTTTCTCTGAAAAGATCGTTTATGGACTCTCGTTGGAAGTGATTTTCCAACGAGAGTTCATAAATGATCTTTTTCACGAATCTTTTGTTTTTCAATTCCGATAACAAAAAATAGTTGATAGGTGTCAGGTCTGGGCTGTGAGGTGTATGATTGGTCTCTTGGAGACCACACTCCTGCATAGCACCCTTGGCAATACGCGCCGAGTGAACCGGCGCGCTGACGTGGAGGAACAAGACACCCGCGGTTTGTTTTCCTTGTCTTTTTGGGGTTCCGTACCTCAAAAGGTAAAAACGGAAGCTTTATAGGATCACTTTGTAGACCGTCTGTCTATCTATCTATCAAAGCCCTTTATCTCGGGTAGGTACGCGAAGAGGTAAGTATCGAGTTGAAATTAAAACTATGTATTCTAAAATGGTCTTCATAAAACACTGTGCGACCTGATCGAGAATTATCTTCAATGCTTGCTTGTTAAGTCGGGCGGTGGTTAGGAAAGCACAATTGATATTCTCTCTGCGCCTCTGCAGCGTTAATGTCACAACAAAGTCCGTAACAGCAAGGGCGTCGCCAGCTTATGACAAAGGGGGGGGCAACGGGGCAATATTATGGATTATAAAAAATATGAACGCCGAGAGCATGAAGCATTACACTTTGGAAGTCTTTGCTTTGATGACGATTTTTTTTTTCAAGTCGAGAATCATCACAATGACTTCTCCCGGTTTTTGGCGGAGCGGGAGGGCGTGTCAGACTCTTACTGACAAAACCCCACCCCGTTCCTTCGTTGCCTTCGATCTGAGACGACGCCGTGAGGAATTTCCGTGTTCTCCCCAGAGGCAGGGGCTTCGGCCCTACCTGGTCCCTACAGCTTACTGACATCTTCCTGAGGCGCGCGTAGAACAGAACACGCCTTTAACGACTGGGCTTGGTCCGGATTATTACCGGACTGCCGGATGGCGAGCTACCCAGTGCCCGCCGTCAGCAAACCCGCGCCTACGGTGGTCGGAAACTGTGATCGGGATCTCGTCGATGGCGGCGTGACGGCCGTTTCCTCACGCGCTCGCGGTCGGCAGCCTCCTTCGCAAGTATTATTGCTTCGCAGAAGGAGGCGACCGCGCGCCACCCCTCCTCGCTCCGGACCATGGCCTGTACCAGGGCCCGGCGCGACAAATCGCCACCACCGATAGCCTCCACGGGGACACGGCGATACTCCGCCTAAGTGGGGCACACCTCTACCCTATGCTCCACCGTGTCCTCCGAGCGGTCCACACAGTGGCGACACCCGGGCGCACTTTCCTCCTTGATCTGATGCAGTAATCTCCCGAACTTACCATGTCCGGTGAGGGCCTGCATCATATGGAACGAGAGGACGCCGTTACCTCTTTCCAACCACTCCTCAAAGAGGGGACTTACCACCGCAATGACGCCCTACCCAGCACTGGATTGCGACAGTCGCAGTCGCCATGCCACCCTGAGATCCCGCCGGAACTCTGTCCGCCATACCGCGACTTGTCGCTGCAGCGGAGTTTCGCCCCGGCGTTGCATCTCCATGCGCAAATCGTGCATGCCTGCAAGGACTGTTGCCTCCAGATCCCACGGTGGCAGGCCAGCAAGGAGGCTCGCCGCTTCGCGGGAGATCATGTGGTATCCCCGAACCATCCGGATGACCATGACACTCTGGCAAGCGTTCAGTTTGGCCGCCGGTCGCTTACCCAGCGTCGGCGCCCGAAACGGCGCTCCGTAAAGGGACATGGATCGATCGATCCCCGCGTAGAGCCTCCGGTAGGGGGTGTCTGGACCCCCTAGGTTCGGCAGTCCTGTCCAGTTTGGGAGCCAGACGTCGAAAATGCTCCTCGAAAGTCCACCGGCTGCCGAGGACGAGTCCCAGGTACTTCATCGTCGACCCGACGTCGATGTGGACCTCCCCTACCGATCTTTGGGAACCCGGTGGTGGCGCGGTCCGAGGGCCATAAAAGCACATGGCCTGGGACTTGTGCAATGCCGCTTTGAGTTCCATTTGTCGCAACCCCGCGTGTCGCTGTTTCGGCCACCGCCTGCTACGACTGGTTGACCTCGTCAGGTAGGTCGCCGCGCAACACGTAGTCGTATCCGATGTTCCACAGGGGCGGTCCTAGTACCGATCCCTGCGGAACACCGCACGACTCCTCTCGCCGTCTCCACTCTCCCCGGTAACCAGGGTAGATGATGAACCTATCCGGCAGGTAGGCCTCGATCACGCGACTTAAGTAGGCGGGTACGTCGTGGTTCCGAAGTGCCGCCTCGATGCTACTCCAGGGATTTCAAGGGAGGTGATAATTGTATCTAAGTATGGTATTACTAAAGATCTCTTCCAGTATTCTGAAGGGCTTTCTGCTGAATGATTGTTTTTATGACGTTGTTTCCCCCGTAATACGCGGCATTGATGTAATGTCCAACTCCAGTCCGACTTTTTTTTTTTGCTTCCTTTATAATTTCGTGCAGTTTATAATATAGCAGCATAAGTATAATTTCTGCATTAATATAAATAGTTAAGGAAGTCAATTGCTCGCACTTTGGTCGCTTTGCGGCACATTTGATCATTTGATCTCTAGGGGGGGGCAGCTGCCCCCCCCTGCCCCCCCTTGGCGACGCCCTTGCGTAACAGTACATTATGTCAGCGTATTTAGGATTAGAATATGCAGCCATTGTCAGCAGTTATGAAGGTACAACACAGCACAAGAGCAAGATACGCGGCAACAGTTAATTAGTTAACAAAACATGGTCTTATGCGACGTAGAGTTGAACTAACTAACGCTGACGAATGTCTCACAACTGTGCATGTTCCCTTTAAAACTCTTCTCTTCCCTGTCATACCTTTCTGAATAGCTCATATGACAAGTATATTTTTCCAGCAGTTTATACAACTGGCGTATTATTATGTTTTTGCACTAGACATTTTGCAAAAGATATAAAAAAATATGTGATTGATTAATTGATATTATCCAAATTTTTTATCATTCATATCATTTTAATCTTTTAATTACTATAATAATTCGGCTGCGACATCAGTTATCATAATAACGTCAATTTTAGTACAGACGCGCCGTAAATAGTTTTCAAATTGGCTTCAAATCTGGGATTTAGCTTAAAATAATTCGTTATTTATTGCATTTTGATCCTACGATGACGTCCTGCAAGGAATACGTCGAGTTACCAGTAACCCTGTACAAACAGCGGGTTTGTTCGAGTTTTTCCTTATTTTACCAGGAATTAACATAAATCATCAATACAAGCTTCCAAGCTCACTTAGTTGCAGGAACGTTTTTGACCTCGAAAAAATCGTTCCTACACTTAGGTGAGCTTGGAGGCTTATGGTTATAATTTTGTTTATGGCTTCTTCTTCTACCTGGCGTTAGTCCCGGCCATTACCAGGGTCCGCCTTCCTGCTAAGCTTACTCCACTTTGCCCGATCTTCAATATCCTTCCCAGTAAGGCCATTGGCTCTCATGTCGGACTTGACGACGTCCAGCCAGCGCTTGCGAGGGCGACCACGGGACCTAGCCCCAAGAACAGCCATATCCATGCATCTCCGGCCGACGTACTCCCTAGGGCGACGCATGATGTGGCCATACCATCGCAGACGACACTCTTGCAGTTTTTCCCCCACGTCACGGACACCAAGACTACCTCGGATGAATGAGTTGCGCACGCGATCGGATCGCGTTACGCCACACATCCACCTCAGCATCTTCATTTCCGTGACGCGAAGCTCCTGAGTGTGTCTGCTTAATGCCGGCCAACACTCGCCACCGTACAGGAGGACCGGCCGAATGATGCATTTATATAACTGCCCCTTGAGCCTCGGGGGCATTCTACGGTCACATAAAACGCCCGTTACCTCGCGCCATTTTGCCCAAGCCGCGCCTATACGTGCTTGGACATCGTCATCCACGTTGCCAGACTCGTGCAGCACGGATCCAAGGTACCGGAACTTATCGGTCTTTGTTACCAGATCCGAACCTATTCGGATTGTGTTTGAATCCGTGCCGCCACAGGACATGTACTCGGTCTTCGCCACATTTAGTCTCAGACCGCCGTTCTCCAGCGTGTCCTTCCAAATGCTGACCTTGCGCTCAAGATGGGCTTTGTTCTGGTTAACGAGGGCGATGTCATCGGCATACATCATTAGCCAAGGAGGCTGGTCTTGGATGTTTGCCGTAACTACATCAAGCACAACGTTAAACAAGAACGGGCTTAGAGCCGAACCTTGGTGAACGCCAACAGATATTGGAAAAACACTGGATTCGCCAACAGCGGTCTGGACAGAGGACACGGAATCACGGTACATGTCTCTGATAATGTCAACATAGGCCTCGGGAACACCCTTGAAGCGGAGTGCCCACCAGATAGCCCGCCGAGGTATACAGTCGAAGGCCTTCTGCAGGTCTAAAAAGGCCATATGCAGAGCTCTCCTTCTCTCTCTGTAAGCCTCAGACAGAGTCCGTAAGGCGAACACTGCGTCCATGGTGCTGTTACCCGCCCGGAAGCCATATTGACACTCAGAGACAGTGCACTCGCTACGGAGCCTTGTGTCAATTATGCGCTCGAAGAGCTTCATGGTGTGGCACATGATCTTGATACCGCGGTAGTTACTGCAGTCCTGTACGCTACCTTTGCCTTTGTAAACCGGGATAATCAGGCTTAGTCGCCACTGGTTTGGCATTTCCTTGGTGGTAAATTTTGTTTATGGCTATATAACGCTTATGGTAAGGTATTGATGGTTTTTATGGTTATAATTATGTAACTAGTTACGTTTTACAATCGCTTAAGTATTTTTAACTTCATACAACCTACCACTGGCTTGCAAATTGCAAAAAACTTAAGAAAATTTGAATTTCGCGGGCTAACCTGAAGCTTCCCCCTTGAGGTGATATCAAACGGTTCACTCGAGTGAACATTCATACGAATGAATGCTTCATTTTTCTTTCATTCCATGTTCACACGACTTACTACGAACGACAAAGAAAAGAACGTTCATCTTTATTTACTGTAGTTACTCAGATATCCGCGAAACGAGACACAATAGTAAAACAATAACAGCGCGGTCTCATAGGACCGGTTGGGGATTCAAACGTTAAATATGTCAGCGCATGACCACGATTTTGCCGCCAATTTATCCGTGACGCGACGGGACGTGCGTCTGCTCCGAGCTCGAAATAAAAGGGCCGAATCCGAGTGAACGGCCTCTCTATGTGCAAACCGTTAAATTATTCGTTCATTCGCAGTTGGAGTGAAAGATGCCGAATGAAAAAATTGAACATCGTCGAATCAGTTCATTAATGAATTCATTCGGCACCCTTGTTTCATTTGGGGTTCAGACGAATAATTTCGAATAAAAGATGCCGAATGGAAAACAAAAATGAAAGAAAAGTGAACCGTCTGATATCGCCTTTATATATTATTAAGATGCAATCATGCACTGATGCCACGACGACAAAGCCACGACTTGAGCGTGGACATAGGACTGCCGCGGCCGTGGGCAAGCTATCCATTATTGTTACGAAAATGTCTTTAGTTGGATGTCTTATGGTAGGTTTATGTATTGAGCACTCATTTGAACACCATGTTTAAAAGTCGAAATTTGACAGGTTTCAAATGCTTAAATCAGAAATCGGAGGACACAACTTAGTTAACTATCACGTTCAACTCAGCTCAGAGCTCACTAAGATTAAAACTACACACATTGAAAATAATTTTCACATTAAATTACATATTAAAAGGCCAAGGCAACTTTGGCATACATAGCTGACATACAATTCGTCCACTATAAGTTGGCGAGTGTAAAGTTAGGCTCTGCGAATTTTGGCGCTTGAAATATCGTACAAAACTAAAGGTTTAAAAAAAAAAATTATGCCAATAACTGTTTTTAACAGCAATAAGAACTACAAATTGCATTTATTTTTTTAAAACCTTTATTATTGTACGATATTTCAAGCGCCGAAATTCGCAGAGCCTAACTTCACACTCGCCAACTTATAGTGGACGAACTGTAATTATATGTTTTTTATTTTCGCCAAAAGTAAAACAAAGACAATATCCTAAAGGACTATGAGAAATCACAATAAAAAAGAACTGGTCGAAACCGAACGATGATGCCTAAGAAGTGGTGCTAGTATCTTTTTGTTACTACTGTTCTATTTACTATTCTATTACTATTCTAATTATTCTTCGTATACTATAAAGGCCCATTTAGACGGTCAGTTTCTTGTCTCAAACATACAATGTGTCAAAGAATATAAAAACGTTTCTTGGTCGAAACTCGCAATGGAATATTGCTATTTGCTTGTGTCCGCCTAAGCAGAATTTCAAAGCTATCTCCGTCGAGGTTTTGTGCAAGTTGCTTCCATGAGTGCACTGCGCGTGAGTGTTTTAAGTATGTCTTGTCTTCTAAGACAAGCACTGATAAGCATTCATTTAAAAAAATGGGCAGGTAGTGGATGGAAAGAAATCATTTTGAGCATCTTTTCTATGAGTTGGGAAGCATTTAGTGACTTCTCCCGCTCTGGGGTGGAACGAGAGGATGTCAGACATTCACTGACTAAAATCCACATAAGTACCGCCTCTACTGGACCCCTTTAGTTTTGCTGATAAACATATATTTGAAACGTATGTGGACTACACACCGTTGACTCAAGCATGGTTCTTAGGGAACGGCCCTCACGCTGCCGCCGCCGAGATCCTGATCCCGATTTTCGACCACCGTAGGCGCAGGCTTGCGGACGGCGAGCACTGGGTAGCTCGACGTCCATCAGTCTGGTAATAATCTGGACCGAGCCCAGTCGTCAATAGCGCGTTCTGTTCCGCGCGCACAAGGAGAGTCAGCAAACTAAAGGGGCCCGGTAGGTCCGAAGCCTTTGGGGAACACGGAATCTGAAAGGTTGTCACCGTGTCCCCCAGATCGAAGGCAACGAAGGAACGCGGTAGGGTTTTAGTCAGTAAGTCTGACACGCTCTCCCGATCCGCCCAAGAGTGGGAGAAGTCATTCTGATGATTCCCCTACCGGAAAAAAAAGCATGGTCCTTAAAGTATAGGTGGACGGTTAGCCAGTGTCGGCCGCAACTCCGCAAGCTCACACGTTTGGTGGCCAGAAATTGCCCTTTGACTCCGATCCATCTAACGTGGCGTCTTGAAGTATGATTTTAATGGCCCTCGCCCTACAGCATCGCGACTGTAGCGGTGCAAACGCGCTACCGTGTCGGACGACGTCGTGAAGAGGACGGAGGGATGTGGCGTGTGAATGAACTATAAAAACAATCTACATACTACACTACTGTATCGCGATTCGCGTTTATATCGCGACATTAGCCCGTTTGCTTCGCGTTTGCATCGCGACTGAGAATCGTGGCGTGGGCGAGGGCAAGCAGCTAGCGACTGAATCGCGACTGTATCGATGCGAACGCGCTTCAGCATCGCTTCCAAAAGTCACCGTATGCGAGGCGCCTAAGATGAAGAGACATTAAAAATATGCTTTGAGTTATGAAAGCCCAAGTAATATCTCAAAACCCTAGTAGCCACCTTTTCTCTAAACTCTAATGACGACTTCACACTCAAAAGGGTTCAAACTTTAAGCCGCATTTTCACTAGGAGACATATCGCCCAACATTCACGTCGTATGTCTCTGCAAGATTAATAATAATAATAATAATAATGGGATGCAAAGAACAGCTTATCATTGATTCCACTGTGCATAAACACGCCAGCACAAAAAATAGAAATCTTCATTGCACATATATTGATTACAAAAAAGCTTTTGACAGTGTTCCCCACTCCTGGTTAATAAAAATATTAGAAATTTACAGAATAAACCCAAAAATAATCGAATTTTTACGTCGTATTATGCTGCAGTGGAAAACAACATTACAGATAAATTCCAACCAAAATGTCATTACAACGCGACAGATTTCAATTAAAAAAGGTATCTATCAAGGTGATTCCCTTAGCCCCATGTGGTTCTGCCTCGCCCTAAATCCTTTGTCTCATTTGCTTCAGAAATCTAGGGCCGGATATTGCCTCAAGCATACTACAGAAGAAACAACAATATCACATCTCATTCGACCTACCGACACTCGACGATCTCAGTCGTCCATGTAGGACGACATAAAGCTATATGCAAAAACAGACAAAGACATGAAAAAATTAGTAGATATTACAGCAGAATTCAGTAAGGATATTAATATGCAATTTGGTTTAGACAAATGTAAGACACTCCATATTGTGAGAGGCAAGATCCGACCCGGAGACTACGTAGTGAATAACACTGACGCTATAACAGCAATGGAACCGACTGACTTATATAAATATTTAGGCTACGCACAATTAAAAGGACTTGATCACGCTAGAATTAAGAGGTCATTAATTACAGAATACAACAGAAGACTTAATGCCATATGTAAAACCCAACTTTCTAGTAAAAACCTAATTAAAGCTATAAACACATTTGCTATCCCCGTACTAACATACTCATTCGGAGTCATAAAATGGACCAAAACAGATATAGAGCAGTTAGAGCGAACTACACGAACAACACTTACAAAACATAAGAATCTACATCCTAAGTCAGCTATAGAAAGGTTAACCGTCAAACGACAACATGGAGGAAGAGGCCTTATAGATATCCAGCATCTTTGGCGAAAACAGATTAGTCGATTAAAAACATTCTTCTATGCAAAATCCCGCACTAGTCAGATTCATAAAGCCATAGTAACTAATGATCATAACCACACCCCACTTAATCTAAATAGTCAGGACGAGGTAGAGAGTACTATCAATGAAGACCCGCAAACACTAAAAATCGAAAACTGGAAGAAGAAAGTGCTTCACGGTCGTCACCCTCACGACCTAGACCAAACTCATATTAACAAATTAGCGTCCAATAAATGGCTTAAAATAGGAAACTTATTCCCAGAAACTGAAGGGTTTATGATAGCTATCCAAGATCAAATAATTAACACCAAAAATTACAGAAAGTATATAATTAAAGATCCTACAGTAACAAACGATAAATGTCGCAAATGTCACACCCAGCCAGAAACCATTCAGCATATTACTGGCGCCTGCACAACACTCACACAGACCGACTACACGCACAGACATAATCAAGTTGCAAATATAATCCATCAAAAACTAGCTCTCAAATACACACTCATTCAAAACACTAACACTCCATACTATAATTATGTCCCACAAACCATCCTAGAAAATACCACACACAAGCTCTATTACGACCGCGCGATTCTTACGGACAAGACCATTCATTATAATAGGCCCGATATAACATTACAGGATAAAACAAATAAAGTTACGTACCTAATAGACATCGCAGTTCCCAATACACACAACATACAGAAAACCATCTCAGAAAAAATTAGTAAATATGCGGAACTCAAAGATGAAATCATTAGAATCTGGCGTCAAGAAAAAGTATACGTAGTCCCTATAGTTCTTTCCACAACAGGCGTTATCCCGAATCACCTCCTTCACAGTTTAAAATTATTAGACCTTAACGAAACCCTCTACATAACACTGCAAAAGGCTGCGATTTTAAATACATGTAGAATTGTCAGGAAGTTCTTGCAGACAGATGAAGACGTAGATCCTCATCACACGACACATTAAAATCTTACACGCTACATTTACTTGGCTTAGCCCGTAAATGTGGTCGAAACCGGCTAAAAAGCTGAGAAAATCAAAATTACCTGAAAATAATAATATTTTATTTTTTTCTCTCAAAAAGGTACAGGGTTAACAGTAACAATATTGATTCCAAGATTTAACCTTTGTGAGAGCTGGAGTCTATACTGGGTTCAAGACCTGTGTGACAGAACTCCAGGCTCACACCTTCAAAAATTACAATTTTGAATGCACTCACGTAGGAATTCTAGATATTACAGTGAGTGTAGATGTTTATACAACCAAGAAATAAAAATCATAGTATAATAATTAAAATTAAACATAGCTATCAGGAAACGCGTACGTGAGTGCAATATACACCCCCTAATGTCCGCAATAAGGACGAGGGATGTGCTTCTACGTATTCGAGAGTGTGTGTCAATGTGTGTGTGTGTGTATGTGGGTGGCTGCGAGTGTGTTTCTGTGTGTATATGTGAGTTAGAAGGAGACGCTGCCTGTGGGATAGTGGAGGTTAATTCACCGATTAATAGTTAGAAGTTTTTCAACCTCAGTATAATCTAATTGTAGGAGCCAGTTCGTAATTACTTTTTTACATTTGGATTTGCGCATGTGATAAATATTTATCAGTTTGTTAACTTGGTTATAGATATGGCTACCAAGAAATAGATAGCTACGCTGTGATGATCGACATTGAGTGCGGAAGTAAGGACATACAGTGTGTTTTCGACGCTGGGAGCTAAATTTGGAGGGTTCATAACGAGTTTGAGCATGTTTAGTTAGTAAAAGGTTCAGTACAAATAATTTGCGCACCGAGAGAACCGTGCATTTTTTATATAGATCGGTGGTAGGAAAGCGATAAGGTAGCCGCCAACCAACCTTCAGGAGAGCCCTCTGCGCGCGTTCCAATTTCAGCATGTGGGTCTTTGTCGCTCCTCCCCAGGCAACTATACAGTATTGTATTAAAGATTGACCGAGGGCCAGATAAACTAAACGAACCACCCCAGTATCAGCAACGTGTCGGAGAGACTTAAAAATATAAATCAACCTGCGCAGGCGTGAGGTAAGTGTGTCAATATGTGTTTCAAAGGACAAACAATCATCGATATGGACACCAAGGTATTTAATGCAGTTGTTGCGGGACAGACTGGGGCAATTACAGACCTTTTGAGAATGCGATGAGCAAGAGTGAGCTATCAAAGAATACGAAGAAGAGGGTGGTTTCCCAGCGGAGGATAAAGAGAAGGTCAAATATTTTGTTTTCTCAACATTCAATGTTAACAGGTTCTGAGTCAACCAGTTAGTCACCATATCAAGTCCGGACTGAGCATATTGGAACGCCTGCTCCCAGGAGTCTCCGTGGAATAGCAGGGCAGTATCATCGGCATAGGTGAAGATGGATGTATTGGGGATTGTCAAACAGCAGAGGTCATTGATGTAAATGAGAAAAAGGGTTGGCCCAATAATACTGCCCTGAGGGACCCCATAGGAAATGGGAAGTTCGTCACTTGTCCAATCTCCAATCTGAAGACACTGTCTTCTAGCAGTGAGGTAACTCTCGAACAGTGCAAGTTGAATACCTCTGATTCCGATCCTCTCGAGTTTAGCTATAAGAGTGGGGACAGAAATTGTATCGAAGGCTTTTGCTAGATCCAGAAAAACCCCAATTACCTTCTGTTTACTATCCAGGTTTGAGACTATGTTATTGGTTAGATCTAGCACAGCATTGCTTGTGGAGATTCCGGAACGAAAGCCGTATTGGGACGAAGAAAGAAGATTATTTTGTTCCAGGAACTTAATAAGCCTGTTATTCATGAGCCTCTCCAGTAATTTCGAAAGCGTAGGTAGTATCGAGATAGGTCTGTAGTTACTGGGACGATCTCTGTCTCCACCCTTATGCACTGGATGCACAACAGCTAGCTTTAGCGCATTTGGGAAGATGCCAGAGGTAAATGCAAGGTTACATATGTGGGTAAGATGAGGAACAAGAAGACTTTTAAACTTCTTAAGAAATGTGCCTGATATGCCATCCGAACCCACCGCACAATCACATCTAAGCTTCTCAATCAAAGTTTCTAATTCGGATTCATCAGTTTCTAGTAGGACAAAAGAGTCAAGAGACACGGGGGCTTCTTCTGTTTGGCTAGGTCTGCAAGAAGAGCCAGATATCTTCTCAGCCAGTATGCTACCGATGTTGGCAAAGTAGGAGTTAACATCGTTTACGGAGCGCTGAGGTTCGGAAGGAAGCAAAAGGGCATTGGCCTGTGTTTGAATTTTTGTAGTATGGGTGATAGATTTTATAGCATTCCAGAGTTTTTTATTATTGTTTTGTGCATTATTTATTAGAGTTTTATCGTAATTAGCTTTAGTAGTTTTTAGTAATTTTGAGCAATAGTTTCTGTATCTTTTAAATGTAGTTAGTAATATTTCGTTATCGGGATTTTTTTTCAATTTCATATGCATAGTGTCCCGGTTTCGTAAGCATTTAAGGAGACCAGGAGTCATCCACGATTTACTCAGCCTTTTACGATTGGGCACAGTTTTTACAATAGAATTTTTAACGATGATTTGGTTTAGGGTTTCGATAAAAAAATCTGTTGCTTCATTAACATCACTTGTAGTATATAAGACACTAAAATCGGTCCTAACTAGATCCAGCTCAATTTTGCTGAAGTCAGGAACCCGGATCTTTCTAGTTTTTTGCTGAGAACTATTGAGGTGGTTGTAGCTATCTAGGAAAAACAAAACCGTGTCATGGTCGGTAGTCGGTCGTAGTAGGTCGATTGTGGCACAATGTCGCTCGACATTTCCCGTGTTAAGCGACACACGTTCTCACTACTCAAAAGCCTGTCGGGACTTCGAGGTACACGCAGATCGCGCTTGTCGACGCTCGCAGGTATCGACTAGCGACAATTTGTGCGACCCGTAAATGTGTGCGCAATGTCGGGCGACATCGCGCGGGACACGTGAATTTCGTGTCGAGCGACAGAGTCGCGGAACAAATGTCCCCTAGTGAAAATGCGGCTTAAACCGATTTGTACGATACTCGTATGATCTTGAAAAATTGTCATACGAGAACGTGTTTACACAAGTCGAGAATCTCGACTTATGGAGACATGGATTAGGTAAAAACGATACCTGTTCCATCTAATCCTAGTATTAAAAAATACCTAATCCACTTATCTAATCCGAATATTTTGTACCGATATCAATATTCTGTAGCGTAAGTGGATTGGGTAAGAAATATTCGGAACGTTCCGTTTCTGATGCATTGTGGAACGAAGGATTATATTAATTTCCTCTTTTATGGGCTAACGGTACTTAAAAATTATCGAGAATACTTTGGTTTTTAACGTCTAATGTAGTGATAACATTAGTGTAGACTGTGTACGAATACTTTGTGCCATACCTAATCTTCACGCTTTGGATTAGGTACGGATCCGCATCGAAAAATACTTAATCCACATACCTGTTTCAATATTTATGCCTCACGTTCAGTCAAGATGGTCGTTAGCAAACATTTTACAATAATTTTGCTTTGTAAACAGACGCAGGGCATTATTGCTACCGATAATTAACTTGTGAATCTCGTATTTAGACATGATCGTAGGTGAGAGTTCTTGCCTGTATGTAAACATTTTGTTACGTTCATGTTATGGCGTCTATTGCGTAAGATTTCTCGTACCAAAACTTGCGAGATACTCTCTCCGTCTAAATGGGCCTTAATGAAAGCCCGTTTTGATGATGAGTTTTCGTTATAACCTCGAGCTTTTTAAAAATATGCAAGCTACGTTTGAATCCCCAACCGGTCCTATGAGACCGGGCTGTTATTGTTTTACTATTGTGTCTCGTTTCGCGGGTATCTGAGTAATTAATGAGTGATGGTGGTTAAATACACATCGGGTTTTTACCCAGGTGGGTCCCGTCTGGGCGAAGTACCGCCGCTGTGACCTTGTGGGGACAATCAGCGGCAACGACCTCTCGCGCGGGGTACCCGTACAGACCATAGTCATAATAATTATATAGATTCTTAGAAAAAGATAAGTCTTGGGCTTGGTCCGGATTATTACCGGACTGCCGGACAGCAAACGACCCATTGGTCGCCGTCTGCAAGCCGGCGCCTACGGTGGTTGGAAATTGGGATCGGAATCCCGGCGGCGGGGGCGTGAGGTCCGTTCCCTCTCGCGTGCGGTCGGCTCTTTCGCTATCACTGTTTCGCAGAAGAAGGCGACCGCCTACCACTTCTCCTCCCTGCAGGCCATGGCCTGTACCAGGGCCCAGCGCGAGAGGTCGCCGCCGCCGCTCGCCTCCAGAAGACACGGCGGTGTTCTGCCCAAGCGGGGCACACACCTACCGTATGTTCCACCGTGTCCTCCGGGGGGTCGACACAGTGGCGACAATATTACTCGTATTTAGTGATGGCTTCCATTCATCGTGGTATGTTCTCTATGCAAGTTCTGGCTTTCTGTAGCAGGTTTATAGTATATTGACCATTCTTTAAATGCGGGTTGCAATCAGCTGGTGTTATTATTTTCACCAGCAGAAGAAACCCAATATTCACCAAATTACTTTCACAAAATTATAAATGCCACTTTTTTAGCTAACCAACGTAACCAACGGATTTATATGTGATTTTTTTATCTGGTTTTATTACTGATATCATTTACTATTATTTATAATATAAGGCAACACTGAGTTCGCGCCATTTAAGTGGCATGTTCATTTGTATTTTCATTTGCATGTTCGTTTTTATCCAACCAATTAGATATAATTGGTTGTTTAAAAATTGTTGTGCGGTGGTGCAAGTCAAGTGAACTATAGTACGTAAGGATCTAATTGTACTTATTATAATACTAAGTTGATGTTATTTGGTTTCAGGCGCAGATGCCTGACCCTAAGACCTACAAACAACATTTCGAGAACAAGCATCCTAAGAATGATCTACCGGAAGATTTGAAAGCTATCTAACACCTTCGACTTGTTGTAGAATTAACATTTATTTAACTTTTAAGAATTGTAAAATATCTTCATAAATGCATTTGGTTATTTCATTATGTTTATGCTATGTTTTTATGAACTAAATGGAATGAGCACTTGAATAGCATGTTTTTTCTGAGGTCGTGTTGTATTCCATTGTCGGGAGTACTTGTAATGTTTCAGGAATGTGAGTGTGCACTGCGCTTTACGTCCTGCGTGCTCGCTGCCGCGACCATGTGGACACGAGCACACGTACATTGTTTCTATTTCACTTCTCTATTTTGATACTTATTTTTGTTTTCAACAAATCGTTTTTCATTTTATATAATTTATTTACCTATTAAAGTGTTGGCTGAAATTAACATCATAGATAAGTCCTAGTACGATACATTTTGAACTGAAATATTAAGCTTATGGTATAATCTATTATGGTATAATCTAGAATGTCGTCAAATGTATGGCAAAGTTGCCATTTGCTGCCGCTACAGATTCGCAACTTTACCATAAAGATTACGATATGTATAAAATGAGAAGCGGATCGACATATCAATGCACAGCCGAAACTACTGGGTCTAGTGTGTTTGCACAAGGACTCCTTTTATGGCGTAAGCGAGCATTAAGAGAGGATTTTCCTTAATTCACTGAAACGGGGGCCAAAGTTTGTAAATAGACCTTTTACGCGGGCGAAGCCGCTGGCAGAAGCTAGTAATTTGTAATTGGTAAAACAATGATACCTATAAATAAAGGAAATCTCATAAGTTTTTTTTTTATAATAAGACTAGTGACGAGATGTAGTGGGGTGGTGGGTGTTACATAACGATGGCTTAGGATAAAAATGAAGGTATGCAATTTTATTGTATTGTTGTAAAAACAGCTCGTAACGCATAACTTGTATCATCCAAAATTTTATCTGACACTTGCGCCATCTACGACGTTACGCATGCTGGACAGAGGCATAGCGTGGACGTGCCTACGGCTCACAGGTGGTAGCTAGTGCACGTTTACCGTTTTACTATACACATGAAAGTTTAGTACATTTGGATTTACAAATAAAATTTATTGGTAAGTACAGGTTGGAAAAAATATGGTCAATAGATGGAAATTTCACTTGAATTTGGCAATGGTTTTATTGCTGATGCACTTTGTGCCATTGCGTTGTGTGTTTTGTCACAAAGTGCATCAGCGAGGCCTTTTTTCTCTGTACTTATTTATTTTGAAAATCGTTGTAAAACCCTGCCATCTTTGTGTGAATCTAAAAACAGATCTAAGATATATTCATGAATGACCAATGTGAGGCGTCCAGCTGCCTCCTACCGGAAACTACGCGCGTGTCGTGCGGTGTACGGCCCTTCAAGCGACCGGCCGCCATGCGTCGCCTGGACATATTCCAAAAGTTCATAGCCATCCGTATGGGGACACCGCACGGTCTCCAGTGAGACGCGAGCCTCCTTGCCAATCAATTACCGTTGATTTTGAAGGCAACAGTTCTTGCTCACTAAAACGAGCGGCGAAGGGAGGTGCAAAGCCGGGGGAAGTGTTACGTCCCGACACCCGCCGACGACATCTCGGACGTTGAGAATCGCAGGACGATTTCCGGCTACCGTGGGCACCCGACGGGCTTTCGAACGGCGTGCAATGGATTGATGGCGCGTTGACTTCTACGAGCACCTCAAAGGAATATCAATAAAATGACGAGGCCAGTTAGGGCCTACCTATTTTTTGTCAGTAAGTTCGACACTTCCTCCCGCCCCACCCTGATCGGAAGAAGTTATTTCGCATGTAAAAAAATTATCATCATCATCATCATCATTTCAGTCGAAGACGTCCACTGCTGGACATAGGCCTCCCCAAGCATCATCTCAACGACCGGTCCTGTGCGTCTCTCATCCCCATGACCCTCAGGTCATCGGTCCTCTTTGTGGAAGGATATTACCATGATAATGAAAAAGAAAAATAGTTATGCTGAAAATATTGAAAGCCGTAATAGATTACGATACAAGTGTGTAACGTGGGTGATCACCGTCGCGGTGGTATTAAGACCCGAGCCGTGGCGAGGGTCTAAAGAGAACCAAGAACGGTAATCACCGATTACTCACGTGTATCATACGTTTTTCGACACACTTGTGAAGAAAATAAATGAAAAATCAGCTTTATTTAGTAGATATATGAAAAGTTTATTTAGAGAAAACAGTTCGTAAATGTGTAATCAAATCGTTTTCCTGTTGTAGACATATTTGTAAAATCTGTATTTTATATTTAAATATGGTGGCAAAAAAATTGGCTTTTCTTAAACGAGCGCATGCGCGAAAATTGCCGGCCACTACTCTAGCTCTTGGTTTAGCAAAAATAAGAATGATGTTGCCTCTAAACAGAAAATACGATGAAAGCTTTAATTAATTATGTTAAATTTTTTAACAGTTTATTTTTCAAGCTCTGCTAAGTGTAGGAACGATTTTTTCGAGGTCATAAACGTTCCTGCAACTAAGTGAGCTTGGAGGATTGTATTGATGATTTTTATGGTTATAATAATGTAACTAGTTACGTTTTACAGTCGCTAAAGTATTTTTAACTTCATACAACCTACCACTGGCTTGCAAATTGCAAACGTAAGAAAATTTGAATTTCGCGGGCTACCTGAATTCACCTACCTATCACATACCCGCAAAACGAGACACAAGAGTAAAACAATAACAGCGCGGTCTCATAGGATCGGTCGAGGATTCATGAATTAAAGAGAGTAGGTATTCAGTATACCTAGACTTTTTAGGGTGGCAATAAATTGCGCCTTCAACGGTAGTAATAGTGTTTATAGCGAGTTATGTAAGTACTATTCAAATAGACTAAAAAGGAATTTGACGCCCTACATGAGCGGGTTCCTGACTCCCTACACTAGATACTACTGACTGCTTATCGAAAGCATCACCCGTAGTCGTCAGAGATGTGACTAGTGATGTGCCTGGCGGCAATATTGCCATTGCCGGAAATATTCCCAATGTTGCCACTGCCAGTAAAATACCAATATTGCATGTCAAATAATAAAAATGAATTTTATTATTACTGCAGAAAAATCGAAACACTTCCAAGAAGTGTATGTGTTATTTCTTATAGTCACTATCGTGTGCGGCAACATTGGCAAAATTACTGGGAATATTGCCAATAATGCTGGCATTATTGGCAATTTTACTCAAAACAATATTTTATTGTATATAATGTAGATTATGGTCTTCAAACGCTAATTTTAAGTATTGTAAATAGTTTCCCTACTTAATTTGACATATAATTAACCAATATTCCCAAATATTTCCACTCCCGGCAATATTGCTGGCAATTTTGCCACCAATATTCCCACTTCGGGCAATATTCCCGGCAACGGCACATCTCTAGATGTGACTGCATATCGCCCGAAGTATAGCCGAGGATTTTCACTTAAATCCGCGCTGTTGAAGTAGGAAGGCATAGAGGTGTAGTAATAGTATAAGGGTTTCACTCTGCTCTCTTTGGCAACGAAAACTAGCGCAAACTTGTAATGCTTAATACTATGCGATCGCAGGGCGAGATGGTAGAGACGAGGGCGAAAGGAGGGTATTTTGTTATGCCCGACGGGGCCCACAATGCTCCAAAACTGATGGTATAACCCTATGTACCTACCACCTAAGTTCACATTGCGGAAAGCAATAAACATATTGAGTATTTAACTTCATAGAGGCTTTTTCGGGGTCTTTCATCGAGTCTGCTGTCTTTTGGAATTACTTTACGTTGGTAGGTAGGTACTGGACCTAGTTCTTAATAATGGTCATAACACTTAGTATTACAATCGGGCTATCATTATTGACGTGATTGTTAAAAAGGGATGGGATGTTGGTGAACCGAAACGAGTGGCCTAACATAATAGTTGATATAAGTAACCGTCTCGCATGATGAGAACTTCATGAAAGCCGAGAAAGAGAAGCAAATCAAGTATCTTTAGTAGCTCGCGAGATTGTTAACATTTGGGATATGGTCTCGACGTCTATACGACATCATACCGATAGTCGTAGATATCAGCTAATGTCTTAATAGCCGCGAGCCTCAGCCAGAATCATAGAAGGCTCTATTTAGGGGCCTGCAATTTTAGATCAAGGACTGGAATAGCGGCACTTCTGAACACGGTTTGTATTGTTAGGTTCCTTTCCCTGGAACTCTGAACGCCGCGCAGGTAACTGGGAGCCTGTTCCCGGTGCCGGTGGGATACTATTTTTAACCGAATTTAAAAAAGGAGGAGTTTCTCAATTTGGTTGTGTTTTTATGTTTGAGAGTTGCAGAGAGTACCTAGGTACAGACCCCTGAGGAACTCCATTAGTCATTATGGGCTCTTATGAGCATCCGTCGACAACAACTCAAAAGGCTAGCTTGCCATACCCTGCAAGTCCTTCTCCATTCTCGCCCCACAAGTGAGCATGCATTGGCATGCACTAGTAGGTCCTCAGTACCTAAACCGATTCTGACGAAACTCGTACTGTCGGTCACTGTAGAGATCGTTTTTTTCCAGGTACTATGCCATGAGACGCGAGTTCAACTAGTCCGGACCGTAGAGGTTTCGACAACGTAAGGGTGAATACTCGCCGTACGACGGTTTGTCCGATGGTAAAATAGGGATGGCGGAATCAGTTCATGCAATTTCCGCACACATTCTCCGAAATGAATCCTGTAGAAAACCGAAAGGCTGGCTACCCTACGCCTGTGCTCAAGGCTTTGTAAATTGGTCTTAACCAAATCTGGATGTCCAATTAGCCTCTTCGCACGCCTTTCCACTGAGTCCAAAGCTGCCAGGCGGCATTTCGCAGCTCCAGCCCATATATGGCTGCAGTACTCCACACACGATCGGACCTGTGCTTTGTACAACATTAGAAGCTGTCCTGATGTGAAGTACCGCCGGACCTTTGCCAGAACGCCGAGTTTCCTAGCAGCTATCTTGGCCTTGGACTCAATGAACCGCCCAAAGTTGAGCTCGGAGGAAATTTCAACTCCTAAGAGCTGAAGGCGGTCGGTGCATTCCAGGGATACTTTCCGGAAAGCAGGAGCCAAGGTGAACGGGCTCCTTTTAGCGGTGAATAGACACGCTTGTGTTTTGGCGGCGTTGAATCCCACCAAATTGGCTTCGCCCCACTTGGAGACTGTCTGAAGTGAGTCATTCGTACGCTCGACCATGGCCTCTTTCGGACTGGATTACTTCCTTACTAGCCCGAGTAAGTGGCAAGTATCTCTCTACAACTATGCTATCATCTGCATACCCATAGATGCCGGGCATCAGCAGATCGTCGATGTGAAGCAGGAAGAGCTAGTTGCAGACAGTACAGACCCCTGAGGAACTCCGGCATTATGTCCACATGGGCTCCGATGAGCATCCGTCGACAACAACTCGGAGGGACCGTTCGCTCAGGAAGTCTTTTATCCACTTAAACAGGCCAGGGGAGATGCCGTACGCTGGAAGCTTACTCAGTAGGTTAGCGTGCCATACCCTATCGAAGGCCTTCGAGACGTCCAAGGAAACTGCAAGACCTTCCCCATTCTTCTCGAGGGCCTCATACACCAGAAGGTCCCCAGTAGATCGATTGCGGCGAAACCCGTACTGTCGGTCACTGAGGAGATCGTTACCTTCCAGGTAAGCCATGAGGCGCAAGTTCAACACACGCTCCATAATCTTACAGAGAATGGAGGTTAATGAAATCGGCCGATAGTTGGCAGGGTCGGCACGACTGCCCTTTCTGGGCACGGGTTGCACGTTGGCAAGCTTCCAGGACTTGAGCACTATACCAGTCCTATATGAGAGGCGATCAGTACAGGAGACAACTTGGGTGCACAAGCCTTAGGAACAATCGCTGATATACCATCCGGTCCTTTAGCTTTATTCACGTCAAGACGACACAGCGCTCTCAGGAGCTCTCTGTTCTCAATGCGCACTTCGGACATCGAAGTGTCGCAGTGAGGCAGAGTCGGTGGAGTAGCACTGCTAGTGTCAAGACGAGAATTACGGGCGAAGAGACCTGCTTTCTCTCTCGCCGTATGAACCAATGTTCCATCTGGCCTAACCAGCAGAGGCAATGTGGGCCGACAGAAGTTCGCTTCGACCGACTTGGCAAGGGACCAGAATGCTCTGCTACTGGCTGGCTGTGCAGAAAGCTTTTTGCCAGTGTGTAATGCGATCGAAGCGAGCCTTCCTTAGTGCCTTTTTGTAGGACTTGGCAACATGGTTGCAGGCTCTTCTTTGAGCTCAGATCCGGAGCTTTGCGATCGCGAGCATCCACCCAGGTAAGAAACGCCGAATGTTTACGCTTTTCAGTTCTGCACAATCGGCGTTGAACCAAGGGGGAGACGAGCCACCGATGGGTACGTCACTATAAGGGATATAGTACTCCATAGCTGGACGCATCACATCGGATATAGCTTCCGCAGAGCTCGACGGATCTTTCAAAGAGAAGCAGACCTGCTGCCAAGGATTAGACGCAAAGAAGTGCCGCATCTCATCCCAATCCTGACTCGTAACGCCACATTCGCCGTTCTCCGCGTGAGTCGCAGTCAGGCGGGGAGAAGGACTTCACAGATTTCACCAGACAGTGAGCTGAAGTTCCTAGTAGTGAAGAAACTGTTGCGATATATCTGTCCGGATCGGTGGTCAGCAGAAGGTCCAGACAATTGGCAGTATGACCATCTACGAGTACATCAGGCACCCTTGCCGCTTGCCTTACCAACTGGGAGAGGCCCATCGAAACCGCAAAGTTTCGCACTTGTCTCCCAGCGTGGTCGGTGAGTTCATATATCCCCCATGTGAACACATTCGCAAGAAGTTAGTTCAATAATTACAGCATTGATATATTGGATTCGTTTCTCATAATAATTTTAGTTATTTGTATGTATTTATGTATTAGTTACGGTATTAGTTTTCTATTTCTTTAGTTTGTTTGCCCGTAAGTTGCACCTCCTATGTAATATTTTTGCACCACCCTAAGGTTGACTGGTAGAAAATGTTAAAGTCCGCCTTTGTGCTTTAATAAATAAAATATAGATAAGTTAGCTGCAGTGATTTTTATTTATATTTCAGTCCGTTAGCACATCACATTTTCTCGTAGGTCTCGACGTGTCCGCAGGCGCAGGTGCGCGAGTACTGGTCGCGGTCCGCGTCGTACTGCTCCGCGCCGAACTCGTGCTCGTGCGTGGCGCGCTTGGCGGCGAACAGGCTCGAGCGCACGTCCATGCGCAGCGCGCGCAGCCGCCGCGCCGTGGCCGTGTGCTTGCTGCGCGCGCGCGCCTCCTCGCGCCGCGCGCGCTCCGCCTGCAGCTCCTCGGCCGAGCCCCACGCCTCGTGCGCGCGCGCCTCCACCTGCGCGCGCAGGTACAGGCGCATGTCGCCTAGGCGCGAGCCGTGCGGGTTGCGGCGCCGCACGAAGCGCAGCGGCGGCGGCCGCAGGTCCAGGTCGCAATCCTTCAGCAGGTACGTGTTCTTCGCCTCGGTGCGCGTGATGAGCTCGTGCGCGCCGTCGTCGTCCCTGTGGGGAATATATCCTTAGCTGCCGGGTCGCGGACGAACGGAGCGGTTGGCGGACTTATCTACCCACCTGCACTCGTCGCACACATTATAGCCGAATGTGTCGAATAGATAGGACTGCGGGAAGCGTTGTTCGCAGTCGAGGCAGCTGGGCCGCTCCGCCGGGTCCTGTATGGGCGCGGGCGGCGCGCGGGCGCGCGGCGGCGGCGCGGGCGCAGGCTCGTCCAGCAAGAAGCCGCCCCCGCTGTCGGCCGGCGGCGGTGCGGCGCGCGCCTCCCTGCACAGGGCACACAGTGAGCGAGGGCGGGGCGCCGGCGGCGGCGGAGGCGCGGATGCTCACGTGGGTCGCTGCACGAGGCGCGCCTCGCGACGCTGGCGCGCTAGTAGGCGGTTGCGTTCGATGCGCGCGCGCTGCGCGGCGGACAGTTGCTGTGCTGTGGCGGCCGCTGCATCCCCCTCTGTGTGAGACACTTCTTTTGTCTCAACTGATGCCATCGTATCTTGGTCAAATCTAAGTATAAAAATTCCAAATAAAAATTGGTTCAAGAAAAAACGTGATACTCACAGGCGATACTACTATCACAGTCATACTAACACTATACAATGAATGCACAATTTTGTTTTATAATACTAGCTGCTAGACTTCCATACACCTAAAAGAAGCTGTTTTATACTGATTGTGTGAGTTGATATTATTACTTACCTATATATCTGTAGAGGTACTATCAAATATTGTTATAATAAATAGTTTATGCTTCTATCTCGTACTGTTTGTATTGTTACGAACGTGAGTAATTAAATGCCGGTTTACTAGCAGATAACTTTATTAACCACAAACAATGACAAATTAGTCCAATCAACAAATAACCAATCACTATAAACACTCAGAGTTCCGTTTAGTATCGCTTAGGTCGCTGGGTATCACTTCAAGTACTTAGGTAGTTCGCTCTGTATCGCTGACGAAATCAAACTGAACTCGCTTCCAGCCGGGGGCCCGTATTTATATACGAAGTCATCGAAATTTCTCGATACCGACGTTTCAAGGACATTCTAGAACAATAGGGTCTGATCGGGAGGCCATAAATCATTATTATTATTCTCGTAAGTAGGTACTTATCTACCACCTTACATGCGAGTTTCGACTCTATTGCTAATACCGGAAGGTACAAATTCCCTTATCCACCCACATAACTACCTACTGAATGTTATCTAATAATAATAGCGTATGTCGGACTTTTCTGGAATTTGCCAGGCCTGAGTATGTACTCCTATTCTCGAAGCTTCGCACAGCAATGCGTTTTAATTATTTGATGCTACTCTTGGTTTCGTCGAAGATATAGCGTACTCAAGTTTCACGGCGTAACAGTGCCCCCCTCTTAGTCATGCTCGTCCCGAGCATTATTAGATCCGTGATACGGCGCCAATCTATCCACGTGGACTACCTTAGGTTTCCCTCGTAACCCTTTCTTGATGCGGTAGGTAACGTCGTTGATCCTTTTTATCACGGTGTAGGGTCCCTCCCATCGAGCTTGAAGTTTCGGCGACTTCCCTTTTCGTCGAAGTGGGTTGTGGAGCCAAACCAGTGCACCATCCTCAAATCCCTTGGCGTTGGCATTGCGGTCGTATCTAGTTTTCATTTTAACGCTGGTGTGCAGGCTATTCTCACGCACTCGTTTATGCACTTCATCCAATTGATCTTGGAGGTCACTTACGAAGTCCGTAACTGGCTTAGTCTTGTCAGGTGGCACGCCGGTTATGGTATCGACTGGAAGTCTCATCTCCCTGCCGAAATTCACTCTTGCTGGGGTATGGCCCGTGCTATCATGCACTGCTGATCGATAAGACATCAGAAATAGTGGAATATACCGGTCCCAATCTTTCTGATGGTCATCGACAACCTTAGCCAGGTGATTCTCCAGGGTCTGGTTAAACCTCTCCACCATTCCGTCCGACTGTGGGTGCGCAGGTGTTGTGCGTGTCTTGTAAATCCCCAGAAGAGTGCACATTTCCTGGAACAGCGCAGATTCGAAGTTGCGGCCTTGATCGGAATGGATCTCCAAAGGTGCGCCATACCGACATACTACTTCTTCGACCACCTTTTTCGCCACTGTCGTCGCTTCCTGATTGGGTATGGCGAAAACTTCAGGCCACTTTGTGAAATAGTCCTGTATCACCACTATGTATTTGTTTCCGTCATCTGTCACTGGGAAAGGTCCAGCAACGTCGATGGCAATGCGTTCCCATGGGGCTCCTACATTGTACAACTGAAGCTTGCCCCTGCTCCTAGTCTGTGGTCCTTTCACGGATGCGCATGCTGTACATTTCCGACACCATTGCTCTATGTCTTCTCTACAATTGAGCCAGTAATACCGCTGTCTCACTTTCAGTAGAGTTTTCTTGATTCCCAGGTGTCCACCAGAAGCGCCATCGTGTATCTCCTGAAGCAGGGGGACCACTTCACGTCGTGGTACTATCACTTGTGTGGTCACCTCCTTGCCATCGTTCGATTCCCATTTCCTACAAAGCACGTCATTTTCTAGGACTAAACTGTCCCACTGTGCCCAGTAGCTCTTTGTGACAGGACTATGTGACGATACTTCATTCCACTGAGGCCTAGTTCCACTACGCTTCCAGTCCAGTATAGGTCGAATATCGTCATCTTCTTCCTGAGACTTCTTAAAGTTGCCTTCAGCCCTAATTAAGTTCACGTGTTCCCGGGCTTCATTTTGCTGGCAATGTCTACAGTCCTCATTACATGGACGTCGCGACAGGGCGTCAGCATTGTTATGCCCTTTTCCACTACGATGTTCCGTCACAAAGTTGAACTCCTGCAGCTGCTCTAGCCATCTTGCAACTTGACCCTCAGGGTTTTTGAATTGTAGAAGCCATTTCAATGCAGCGTGGTCCGTCCTCAACGTAAACTGTCTCCCTATGAGGTACTTGTGGAAATGTTGCAAAGTTTTTACAACAGCCAGTAGTTCTCGTCGAGTCACGCAGTAGTTCCTTTCTGGTTTTGAAAGTGCCTTACTGAAGTAAGCGATCACGACTTGCCTATCTTCTTGCACCTGCGACAGCACTCCACCAATTCCCGTGTTGCTGGCGTCGGTATCGACGACAAATCTTCCATCTCTGCTCGGATACCCCAGTATAGGCGCTTCACATAGCCGTTGCTTTAGTTCGTTGAATGCTGACTCACAGTTCTTGTCCCAGATAAAATCTCGTTTATCCTCAGTCAGCTGATGTAAAGGTTTTGCAATGTCCGAAAAATTCATAACAAACCGCCTGTAGTATGTGCACAACCCTAGAAATGCACGTACTTCTGTTTTGTTCTTTGGAGCCGGCCACTGTTGGACAGCCTTTATCTTCTCAGGATCGGTTCTCACTCCATCGGCGCAGATGACATGTCCTAGGTAGCTGACCTCCTTCTTGAACAGGGCACACTTCTTTGGGCTTAGTTTTAGGTTAGCCCCCCGTATCCTGGTGAATACTTTCTCCATATTTCTCAGGTGTTCCTTAAAAGTGCGGCCCATTATAATGACGTCATCCAAATATACCAGACAGACGTCACCAAGAAGGCCCACCATGACTCTATCCATGAGGCGTTCAAACGTCGCTGGAGCGTTGCACAACCCAAAAGGCATGACGTTAAATTGCCACAGGCCGTTGCCAATTCCTGTACTGAACGCTGTCTTTTCCTTATCTTTCTCGCTAATTTCCACTTGCCAGTAGCCACTTTTCAAGTCAATGGTTGAAAACCACTTCATACCACTGAGCATATCCAGTGTGTCATCTATCCTAGGCAAGGGATAACTGTCCTTCTTCGTTACATCATTCAGCATTCTGTAGTCTACACAGAATCTGGTACTGCCGTCCTTCTTCTTCACCAGAACGACAGGAGAAGACCATGGGCTCGTAGAAGGTTCAATTATTCCGCTATCAGCCATATCCTTTACCATTTCTGCTACCTCAGTTTCTTTAGCCCAGGGTATGCGGCGCGGTCTTTGCTTAATTGGTCTAGCATCACCTGTATCTATCTCATGCTTGACGAGACCTGTTCTTCCGCAATCTTTTCCCGTTGCAAAGATATCCCGGAACCGTAGCAGAAATTCCTTGGCTTGCTGTAGTTCCGAAACTGATAAATTGCTCTTAGAATTTTCCAGAAGTTGCTGGATGTGATCAGATTCACCTTTTATTGCGTCTTGTTTTACTGAAGATGTGTTGATTTGGCGGAGATACTTCACTTCTTCACATCTTCCAACAACACTGTTTTTCTTCAACTGGATCTCCTTTTTCCCAAGATTTACAATCCTGACCTTGGATCTTCCTTTCGTCATAACTAATGTCCTCGCGGTGATAAGTTCCGGGTGTCGGCCAATGTCTTCAACCATAACACATCTGCGTTGCCTAATTTTCTTAGGAAATTTAACTTCGACTAAGGTTTCCGTTCTTGGAGCCAATGTGGTATCCTTTAAGCAATAGAGGTTGCATGTGTTAATTCCTTTCAGGAAGACTTCTTGGTCTGGGAATTTCAATACTCCTTTATCGATATCTAAAACACATCGGTAATTCCGCAGGAAGTCGAGACCCAGTATGCAATCGTCGGTAATATTCGCAATTAACGCTGAATGGGTGTACACTTGATCACCGATTTTAAACTCGATTACTGTATCACCGAGGACGGAGACTGGCTGACCGGTGGCTGTCTGAAGTCGGTAGGCTGGGGTTTCTGTTCGCCACAAGATGGTGCGTTTCAGCAACTCAGGTCTTACAATAGTCCTTGACGCCCCGGTGTCAACGGTGAAATTGCATGCACGTTGATTCAGCGTTCCCTCGATGATCAAACTATTTCCGTTGTGGACTTGATTGATGGTGATGGTTGGGGCCTTCAGTTGACCAGCCAGCACCCGCCCCGCGGCCCTGGCGACATTTAGTTTAACGACTCCTCGTTAACTTGAGTTCCGGAGTCCACACTTCCCCTCTTCCTCTTGGGGCAATCGGTACGAATGTGCCCTTTTTCTCCACATCCATAACACGTCGGAATATAGCGAGACTTTGCCGACGAAGCCACTTCTCGGTGACGTGGTTGCACTGAAGGTGAGACCACCACTTCCCGAACTCTGTGCGTACGTGAGTCTTGTCGTACGGCTTCCACTTCCAAAGCGTGGGCCATCGCACTCTTCAGAGTTTGGTGGTGTCCGAGTCGCACCGTAGCCCTGACTTCAGTATCCCGTAGACCGTCGATGAATGCTTGCACTAGATTTACTTCCACCATCTCCGGTGTCATCGACATGTATGCCCGCCGGACCAGCCGTTCAACCTCTACTCCCCACTGCTGAAGGCTCTCGTTCGACCTCTGCGTTCTCTCGCGAAGTTGCGCGCGGAAAACATGTTCGAGGTGCTTGTCACCATAGCGAGTGTCTAGTCCCTCCATTAGACGCTCCAACGTCCTGCCGTCTGAAGGAAGGTTCTCTAGGACCAGCAGAGCGTCGCCTCGTAGGGCCAAAGTTAACGCCGCGAAAGACTGGTCATCATCCCAGCGGTTCGTCTTGACCAGTGTTTGGAATTGGTACTTAAAAGCCGTCCAGGACGAAGTGCCATCAAAACGCGGCATATCAAATTTTGCGGCTGATGCACAGTGGGTGTGCGATGGTGCGCTAACAGCAACGGGTTCGCGTGCTTCGAGCTTGACAATTTTCTTGTTGATGTCCAGCAGGCGATCTTCGTGGCCATCAATTCTGGTTTCGAGGCTATCAGCTCGGGCGGAAACCTCCTTGACCTCTAAGGTGAGATTTTTCACTTTTTCGCCCAACGTGACGAGGCCGTGGTCGATTTTTTCGAGGATCAGGTTCTGCTTAGCCTCTTGATCCCGGCGGGCTTCCTCCTGTTCGCGGCGGGCTGCTTCCTGTTCGCGGCGGGCAGCTTCCTGTTCGCGGCGGGCTTCTTCCTGGTTAGCCGCGATTAGGTCCTGGAGCTTACGTTGGTTAGCCTCTTGTTCGCGGCGGGCTTCTTCCTGGTTAGCCGCGATTAGATCCTGGAGCTTACGCTGGTTAGCCTCTTGTTCGCGGCGGGCAACTTCCTGTTCGCGGCGGGCAGCTTCCATACTAGCTTGCATGGCGGCCAACACTGCGGCGAGGTTCATTTCCGAGGATGGCCCTGTTGGCGCCTCAGCAGCTGCCGTTGCTCCCATACCAGCCCGATCTTCCGCTTCCAGACGTTGACGTGCAGCATCCATCTCCACTTGCCTCCTTGTTCGTGGTCCCTGTTCGTCGTCCCTCTGTAGTAATGGCATCTCACTTCTGACACCAGTTGTTACGAACGTGAGTAATTAAATGCCGGTTTACTAGCAGATAACTTTATTAACCACAAACAATGACAAATTAGTCCAATCAACAAATAACCAATCACTATAAACACTCAGAGTTCCGTTTAGTAGCGCTTAGGTCGCTGGGTATCACTTCAAGTACTTAGGTAGTTCGCTCTGTATCGCTGACGAAATCAAACTGAACTCGCTTCCAGCCGGGGGCCCGTATTTATATACGAAGTCATCGAAATTTCTCGATACCGACGTTTCAAGGACATTCTAGAACAATAGGGTCTGATCGGGAGGCCATAAATCATTATTATTATTCTCGTAAGTAGGTACTTATCTACCACCTTACATGCGAGTTTCGACTCTATTGCTAATACCGGAAGGTACAAATTCCCTTATCCACCCACATAACTACCTACTGAATGTTATCTAATAATAATAGCGTATGTCGGACTTTTCTGGAATTTGCCAGGCCTGAGTATGTACTCCTATTCTCGAAGCTTCGCACAGCAATGCGTTTTAATTATTTGATGCTACTCTTGGTTTCGTCGAAGATATAGCGTACTCAAGTTTCACGGCGTAACAGTATCTTTTAAAGGCAACTTGGGCAAATTATTATTTAATCTGTTGAGCCCCGCGCGCACAGTGTTTGATTTCACTCAAAAAATTTCCCTATGCTGTTTATCACAAAAATGAATCAAGGAATGCGTTTAAAATGGAAGAGTAGAACACCCACGTGTCAATTTCTTATACTTTTTTTTATAAAAAATAATATCAATTTCATGACCTTGATCTAGAAAAATCAATAAATAAATTCTGTAAGCGTAACTGATTACGATAAAAATATATTTTTAATATAGTTCCATGAAGGATCTTTTGGCGCTTATTCCCCAGTTTTGATTTTTGAAATAACACCTTTGGTCACTGAGTTATTATTATTTTTTCATATTTGTGTTTTTATTTTTTTTCCCTTAAATGACTTAAAAGTGCGGCTTGTGAGTAGCACTCAAAAATTGTTCTCAATTAGGTCTATCGTGTATAAAAAAACCACGTTCCACTATCGCGGCGTTTGGGAGTTATGAATAAAGGTCAAATGATGCGATTTAGGGGTGTCACTAAGGTCAAACAAATATGATATACTTATATTATTTATAAAAAAAAATTATGTGAGGCTTTTTTATATCCAAAGAATGACACATAAGATACTTCTTGCCACATTATATTCCAAAAACAACTTACAGGAAGTCACTTCATGTTATAGTGTCTTTTTGCAAGTTGTTTCTATATTTAATTGATTTTATGAGCAACAAATAGATTTGTAAATAAAGGAAAAAATTAATCAACTCTAAAAATAATATAAGAAAAAATCGAACTAAACATGAAAGGTCAAGTTGTGTGTCAACCCTAACATAAAATTTTGAAATTCAATGACTCCCAAACGCCGCGATAGTGGAACGTGGTTTTTTTATCAACAATAGACCTAATTAAGAACAATCTTTGAGTGCTACTCACAAGTCGCACTTTTAAGTCATTTAAGGGAAAAAAAATAAAAACACAAATATGAAAAAATAATAATAACTCAGTGACCAAAGGTGTTATTTCAAAAATCAAAACTGGGGAATAAGCGCCAAAAGATCCTTCATGGAAATATATTAAAAATATATTTTTATCGTAATCAGTTACGCTTACAGAATTTATTTATTGATTTTTCTAGATCAAGGTCATGAAATTGATATTATTTTTTATAAAAAAAAGTATAAGAAATTGACACGTGGGTGTTCTACTCTTCCATTTTAAACGCATTCCTTGATTCATTTTTGCGATAAACAGCATAGGGAAATTTTTTGAGTGAAATCAAACACTGTGGCGCGGTAACCGGTGTCCGCACACCTATTGTCTTTCTATTATATCTTTAATTACGGTACTTGAAAGACTATAGAAATCTGGATTACACAGATTTCCGTTAGCCGAAGTGACTTAAGCCTTACACCAAAAAGAATATAAATATCCTTTATTTATATTCTTTTTTCCTTTGACATTTTATGCAATAAAATTTTTTAATTGACAACATGTATAATGTTTAATTTTAATGTAGTGATTGATGTGCGCAGTACTGGATTTGTATTTTTATTTTGTAATTGTTATAAATATTCCCAGTGCCTGTAATGTTGGTGATCCTTAATAAATAAAATAAATAAACAACTGTGACAAATGGGTGGGCTTATTGAAACTTATAAATACTCAAAGAATACAGTGCCCACCATTCAAGCCCTTGACAGGCTTGAATCATTTATGAGGACATTCCCGGAATGAAAAAATACCCTGAGTGCTATTCCATGACATGGTCTACCTATGTAAGGCTTTGAAGTTTTTTGATTTCTACCTAAAAAACTAGCCTGCAAGTGTTGTGAAAGCTCTTGCAGTGAACTGTTTTGCTTAGACAGACTAAATCTCTCCTAATTACTTGTATCTTGGAACTGGAGACCAGAATCTTGCAGAACTGTTTCCAAAGCTGAAACCATGATCGGAAAAGACTTGCAAATTACCAGGAGACTAAAATCAAGTAAAATGATATTCCCGCTGTAGGGTTGCAGGAAAACTAGCTGAGAGAAGAAATTCATCTTATTAATGGGATAATGTGAGAACTTGTGTTTGTTGATTGTGTTTCAATCACACAAAAACTTTAATCACACAAGGAGCCAATTTACTACTATTATGAGGACAGGTTGGTCGGGATCAGTCTAGGGAATAAACGTATTTTGAAGCACTCACACATTTGATGTCTCTGTGAAGGCCATTGTCAACAACTTGTCAAAATAAAGTTTATAACACACATGCGTTTCTAAAAAAATGCTTAAAAATTTCGAGAATTGCTCTCCTGGAACCAATTTTGATGTAGTCGACGAAACCGCGGGTAGAAGCTAGCACAGAGTAGGTACTTTCTAATGAAGCTATTACTATATTATTTTCTAAGCTGGTTCCTTAGTCCTATTAACAGCACAAAAATTAACTTGCAGTCTACTTGTGAATGTTGATTACCTGTCTAAGCACAAAGTTGAATTGAAACTATTGAAAGTTTAAACTTAGCACTAGATAACATAATTATTGCCAAAAAACACTATTTATTGTACTCTACTCTTCTCATTCACCACTTTTCCATTCCTGGGTTTTTAGCTAGCTTACAAATTTTTTATTCATGGTTAATATTGAATGTATTATATAAATAATAATATTTATTTATTTAAATCTAATACTGTTTAATAATTTTCTAATTCATTCGACTCAAGTCTCAAGTCACAACTAGTCAGAGACACAGACTACAACATCAAACATATTTTAGCGCGCCAACAGTCGCTAAGTTGTTCCGAATTACCGTAAAGAAATATATTAGTCGATTATTTTGTAAACGCGTTAAAAGAGCTAACATCAATTCGGATCGCGAGAAAAGCTTATTTTATGCTTTAAGAGAAAAAATTAATGCCAATAACTGTTTTTAACAGCAATAACAACTGCAAATTGCATTTATTTTTTTAAAACCTTTATTTTTGTACGATATTTCAAGCACCAAAATTCGCAGAGCCTAACTTCACACTCTCCAACTTATAACGGACGAACTGTAATATTATTACACTATTTATTGTGCGGTCTATGAAAATGCTCTAAGGTCTAAGCCAGCCAGGTTTTGTTGCCGACGGTGAATAATTAATTACTTAAATTAAATAATTTATAACAACAACTATACGCAACGCTAACGGGGAATTGCACTCGTTTGAAAGAGAAAGAAAAGTTGTTAGGAATTATAGGTATTCTTGGAATAAAAACCATATCACCGGCGCCGTAACCAGTTAATATTTTATTTCAGCTTCCATTATGTTTTGCTGCAGATTCATGATTTTGAGCTAAGTGCCGTTACAAAGTTTAGGAGGACATAAATTTCTGAGGAGAATGATTGGTACACCGATTTTTAAAACTGTAATGTGGGCTGAGGGAATTCTACCGGATAGTACGTGGCGTCATCTTCTTCCACAATTGTATTTATAGAGGTGTATTCTCTACTATTATTCCCGGACAGATAGGTCAACATTTTTAAAATAATTGCCGCAGCTTGGTCATTGCGGACAGTGAAAATAGCTCGCTGACATAGCCAAGAACCGGCTTGATTTTCCATGTACACAGATTACATACACCTGTTGTGATGTAACGCAAGAGCAGAGATTATCAACCAAAATAACTTTTCCATCTTCATGTACGGGGCATTTGCCATCGCCTATTAAAATTATAATAAATTGGAAAATTCCTGTGCATTTTCACAGCCTCCTAACTGAGCACGCATATTCACACTCAGGTGTGTAGATGGTATATTGCGCAACAAAACAGAACTCTTCAGACAGGCAAAAATTTCTCGTTCCTCAGGGTACTATCGGGAGTGTCTGCCGAAAATCACCGCAGAACAGCACGGTTATGCATCGGCCTGTCATTTTGCCTTATATCCTGTAAAGTTCTATTCACTGCATCTACAGCTTTGCGGTTTGCCATTGTGCACTCATTCCAAATAATTAAAACACAATCGCGTAAAAGCCTATCGCCTAGCTTTATCGCTATTTCGCGATATGTTGCAAACCGAGCTTTCCGTATGGTCTAAGTCGATAGGAATTTTAAATGTTGTGTGTGCTGTTTTTCCTCCAGGCAATAATGTGGCTGCTATCCCTGAAGAGGCGACAGCAAGGGCCATTTTATTTTGGTTCCTTATTCGAGCCAAAATAACTTTGGTTAGGAAAGTATTACGTGTTCCGCCGACGCACCGCGTCTAAAAACAGGATTTCACCCGAAGCATTATCTACACTGCAGCACACCCTATCAAACGAACGCTCTCGGTCAGCTAATAAATGCGCTTCGCGGTCCTCTCTGCTTTCTTGGGAGCGCAAAGTCGCGGTAACAATTCTTTGCGAATTTGAGCGTGACTACCATTCGGTGAAAATCTCAGACTCGTGTGAGAGAGCGTGATGCTTTCAGTCAACCGGTAAACGTACTTCGCGTTCCTCCAAAACTCTGCTCTGATAGAGAACTTGCTGTAAGAGAATTCTGTATACAAAGTCGTGACTCGCGTTGGGTAGGCGTTTCTGACGCAAGAGTTCTGACTTGCCTAGCTCAAACTGCTGATAGCCTCGCATCACGATCTTCTTCTGATTCTTGGGACCTACTTTCTCATCCTTTTCGCATCGCAGCTACCCGCTGATTGCACTTCCCGCCATCTCGGATATGCCTGAAGTGCTTCGGAGTGAGACAAAAAATGGCGCGAAGCCGCGCGCCGTACGGCCGGGCTCATAAATTATTTTTTTGTTGACGAGTTATAAACAATAGACGCGTCAAGTAATGTTTTTGTTCAAGCTTATGAAAGACTCTTTCTAATGGTGTCAAATGTTTGTTAGTATTTCGTTTCTAATTTATTATTTATTATAATATTATAAAGAGGTAAAATTTGTAAGTTTGTATGTTTGTAAGTTTGTATGTAGGGGGTAATCTCTGGAACTACTGGTCCTATTTGTAAAATTCTTTCAGTGTTAGATAGCCCATTTATCGAGAAATGCTATAGGCTATATACCATCACGCTACGACCCACGGGAGCGGAGCAGTAACGAAAAATGCGGGTGAAACCACAGGGGACAGCTAGTTTATTATACTTAGCGATAAACATTGACTTTAGTTGAAAAAAAAAACTTTTTTCTTTCGGTTCTATTTACGTACGATAAAATAAACATACTTGATAGTATAAAAATATTTCTTTACAGGCATTAAGCCAGCCAGGTTTTGTTGCCGACGGTGAATAATTAATCACTTAAATTAAATAATTTATTACAACTATGTATATTCTTTCACGTAAATTAAAAAATATTGGTACTGTCTGAAAGAGAAGTTAATAATGTAACTTCTATGTAAGTATTATGCTGATAGTAAAATATGGAATTGAATGAAGTGATTCCCACTTACGTAAAAATGGACTCGACATATTTTCTTGTCTATTTGTGTTCAGTGAAGTTTGAGTAAACAAAGTAGGTACAGTTCGCTTCAACTAACTTTGCCGCTCTGAAGTTGGCTACAATCACTGCGCAGTAATCAATTTTACGAAAAAAGACAGCACTGCGCATGCGTTATTTTTCTATCTCAGTCGCTCGTATACGACCGATACCAGCTTGTGTTCCGCTCGCATAGTACCGTACGATCGTCGATGCGAAAAGTGCTACGCGTATAATTATTACCTACCTGTTTTAATTACTCAGATACCCGCGAAACGAGACACAATAGTAAAACAATAACAGCGCGGTCTCATAGGACCGGTTGGGGATTCAAACGTTAAGTTTGTTATTTTTTGTTATTTATTCTTATAATTACGAACGAACGTATTTTCTTTCTTTCTCCTTTTCTTAGATATTTAGTTGTCTGGGTGGTGTGCGTGTTGGTACTCACTGGGTAGGTAGCGGGTGAATAAAAGCCCTTGTAGTTCTCCAGGAGTATAATTTGCACAAACAACACAACAACGCTATAAAGTTTTAAGGCGCAATAAGCCAAGCACAATCACAGGAAACTTATTTGATAGTCTTTGTTAAGCGGCGGTAAGTTATAGCGGGTAGACGCGATCACACAATAATTGTATCGGCGCGGGCGCACGTATGTTCCTCTAGCTGAGTAGATCGTGACTAGCGAGAAACGAATACAGTATCGCGGCGGATGAATCTAAGCAACCTGAGGGTAGATTGAATTAGGTCACCGGCGCGTCATCGATTATGCGTGTGTCCAATGTGTCACGTCAATGTTCGTGTTTAGTGTAACTGAGTGTCTGTCCGTGTGGTATGCGAATAAATAAATAAATATATGTAAGTGTAAATAGATATAATAGATGTTGGTGATTTGTGTATGTTGTATGTGTAATATGTAAATATATAAGTCACCTACAGATATATAAAGTCAGGTGATTAAAAAAATACACTATTTATTTTCATTATAAAATAAAACAATTTAAAAAATTTCACGTCAGTGAACACTTTTTACGCGATAGTACCTGCGCCGTTGTTAGGAAAGCCTAGCTTCAGAGCGGCATAGTTATTTGACGCGTACTGTACATTAGATGTTACTGTTTTCTACAATAAATACTCTTTTCAATGTGAAGTTTGATTAAACAAAGTACATTAGATGTTACTGTTTTTTACAAGAAAATAAATAGTCTTTGTTATTCCTACGCGGGCGGCCATCTTGTTTGTTTACTTTTCATTTTGTTCGAGGTTAGGTTGCACAAAAAACGTAATCTTTACGTAACCAGGCAAGACCTTTTCAAAGACACAACTGGAAAGTACCTAAATTTAGGTAAACTGAATCCAACCAAACCTTTTATTAAACTTAGGATAACGAATAATCAAACAGTACCTATATTTTTTTTTTTTTTAAATCTTTATTGGAAAAAAAAAGGGATTTGATCATGCATGATCATGCCATCCCCATAGTTACAAACGTTACAGGTACACAGTTACATCTTATCTACGCTTCAAAGCACAATCAACCATATTATATATACATCTCGCTTCCTCTGATAAGGGGGATGCAAGAATGTTGTTACAAACACCAATGTCGTGTAAGCTAATGCCGTAAGCAAGCTCAAATGATAACCTCTCAGCTTCGTTCCGAACACATTCCACTAAAATATGAAAAACATCTTCAATAAAATCACACTCAGTGCAATTCTTGGAAGTAACTTTGCCCATCAAGTATGAAAAACTATTCAGTGGAATGTGTCCTGAACGTAGCCTCAAAGCGGTTACTATGGTATGTCTAGACAATTCGGAATTAATGAACCAAGGGGCACGGGACAAATTATTTTGTATTGTTTTATACCATATGCCTTTTACCAAAGAGCGCTCATCAAAATACTCGTTCCACATGTTTCTACATTTAATTTTAATCATACAAAAAACGTCGGTATAATACGGATAATAAACCGTTGGGACACCATCAGACAAGGCTTGTCTCGCGAGATAGTCTGCCTCTTCATTCCCTGCTAAGCCTACATGTGAAGGTATCCATTGCAATACAATAGCATAATTTTTAGCGGTTAATGTGGAAAGTGACTCCAAGATCCTGTATGCTATCGGTGTGCCTCGACTATTCGAGGTGCATCGAGCTATATGTTGAAGTGCACTCTTGGAGTCTGTTAAAACTACGTATTTGCCTGGCTGGAAAGATTGAATATATGAAATAGCTTCCGATATTGCTATCAATTCTAACAACATTATCGAGATGTTTGAATCAATACGTAGTTTCACCGAACTATTAACTTGCGGGTCATAAATGGCTAATCCGCCACAATTACTTTCCTTCGAACCGTCCGTATAAATTCTATAATAATTTGGATATGTGTTTCTAATAAAACTACTACACAATTGTTGTAAGGCCATAGGATTATAACTTCTTTTAGCGTTACTTACGGCATCTATGTTAAACTTAATTATATTTGAAATATTCACATTGCTGACCCAGGTTTTAAGTGTAAACATATCTAATTGTGTACTTACATGTACAACAGTATCTTTAAGGTAACTATGAACTAGAATTAAAATGGGTTTTTCTTTACACCTCCAGTAAGAATTTTGACACAAAAGACTCAAATCATCCAAAATTTTTATAATCTTATGGTTAGAAAAGGATTTCGCTTTTAACCAATACTTTCCGGCAAGGTAATGTCTACGTACACTTAAAGGCGGTAGATGTAGTTCACATTCCATGACGTGTATTGGAGTCGTTTTAATAAACCCGCCTATTACCCGCATACACTGATTTTGTATTTTATCTAATTTGTTAGTGTCTGACTTACAACTATTACCATAAAGGAAACTAGCATAATCTAGTCTGCTACGGACACATGAAATGTATAAACGCCTTAAATTTGTTGGGTGAATACCCCACCCTGTCCCCGCTAAAACTTTAAAAACATTAAGCACTTTTAAGGATCTTTCTCTTAATTCATTTATTTGTTTAGACCATCGTAACTTCCTGTCTAACCAAATACCTAAATACTTTACACAATCAACTACTTCTAAAGAAATTCCACCTACAACTATAGACACAGGGTCCCTTACAAATTTATTTTGGAAGATACAAATTTTACTTTTGATTCCTGAAATTTCTAAACCAGCAAGAGAAAGTATATGAACTAATCGATTTACAGCTAATTGTAATTGGTGGCTTCCTTCTTCTATATTACTACAGGTTACATAAAGCACGAAGTCATCTGCGTACTGTGATACAAAGATGTTATCTATTGACTTGCAAATCTCCATTGTTAGGATATTAAATAACAGCGGGGAAAAGGGATCGCCTTGAGCCAAACCGAAACAACATCTCCTACTTATGACTGAGTTATTTTCTGTCTCAACACTTAAATTCCTCTCTTTTAAGAAACACCGTAGGTATTTACATATTTTAGTACCGATCCCTATTCTATCTAAAATATATAATAAATATTCTAAGTTAACATTGTTGTATGCATTATTAATGTCGACAAAACAAGCGATCGTTGATTCTTTTCTCGAGAAACCTAGTTGGATTCTCGACACTAAGGTAGACAAATTATCTAAAATGGAACGACCTTTGCGAAAACCGGTAGTATCGGCCGATAACATGTTATTATGTTCAATAAACCATTCTACTCTTTTAATTAATATATTGTGTAGTATTTTACACACACAGGAAATCATAGAAATAGGTCGCCACGATGAGACAGACTGAGGATCCCGGCCGGGCTTAGGTATAGGTATGACACTTATATCACGCCACTGCTGGGGAACAAAACCCGTAGTAAAAAATATATTATATAGACTGACTAAAATCAACTTAGCATTATTTGGTAAATTATTTAGCATTGAATAGGATATGTTATCGCTGCCGGGGGAAGTGTCTTTAGTGCGTAAACATTTGTCGAATTCGTGTAGGGAAATTTGTGTCTCAAGCTTTGGGTTATTTGAATGAAATTTTGGATCATCAGTACAAACGAAGTCCGGTGTCAGGTTTTGTAATAATACAACCGCCATCTCTGTACTAATACCAGATCGAGATACATAGCTTCCCTTAAACCATTTCATTTTCTTCCATAAAACAGTATGTGATGTTGTTCCGTCTATTGAGGTACAAAAGTCTTGAAAACCCTTACTTTTTGCTATACGAAGACACCTCTGACATTCCGTAATTTTTTTCTGTAACTTGTCTAAATTAAAAGGCGTAGGGTTACGTCGAAATGTTGATAAAGCCAACCGTCTTTCAGCCACTAATTTTGATAAGGAACTGTCCCAGTAAGGTTTTGGAGTGAAATTTTTCTCGGGGTCAGAATTAATTTTAATGTATGGAATGTGGATATCTGCGGCTAAATTAATACACTCAATAAATGTATCATATGATTTTTGTAAGTCTTCTGTGATAGTAAAACCTTGCATAAGCGTTTCTATTAAGTTGCGGTATTGAGTCCAATCAGCTTTTTTATAATTTCGGCGTCGCGGTGGTATAGTCAGAGTATCACTATGCATTGAAATTTTAATCAAAAGATGGTCGCTGCCCAATGTTTCATTAATTATGCCCCAATTAAATCTGTACGCTATATCCGAGGAAGCTAATGATATATCTGGAGTAGATTGTTGAAATGCATTATTTACTAGTTTAATACGAGTAGGGTTACCATCATTCAATGTTACGAGTTCCGTATCTAAAAGTGCGTCATAAATTTGGGTACCTCTCTGATCTATTTTATGAGACCAATTAGTATGGTGACCATTAAAATCACCAAGAATCACTACCTTACTTTGAAAACGAGAAAAAATTTGCTCCCAATCACTTTGCCTCGTGTTGACTGCCGGGGCACAATATAAGGATAATATATACTGAACATGCTCACAGTTGCAAATCTTGACACAAACTACCTCAATGCCCGGGTTAAGGCTTTCGAAAGACACATAACTTGATTTGAGTGACCTGTGGACTAAGACCGCCACCCCACCATAACCGTCGTCCCTATCCTTGCGATATATCGTATAACCATTTACCTTTAGCCGACTATCCCGTTCTAACCACGTTTCGCTGAGTGCCGCAATGTGAATTTTCAATTGATTGAGAGAATGCTCCAAGGATAATAATTTTGGTCGAATACTTTGACAATTCCATTGCACAATATTCATTCTAAAAGGTTTCTGACTATGAGCCATTGGAGAAAAAATAATCAACAATAAACTTACATAAAGGCCACTTCGATACAAATTGCACACTTAATAATAATAACCACTCTAAACAACATTTTATAGCCCCATGCACTTTGTTTTCCATCGACGTTTCCCTTAAAAATAAAATTTCTTTAAGTCTCTTTAATAGCTCGTCCAAATTAACACTGTCATTCTCTTTCTTTTCACCAGAAGGGACTGCTGACTCACTACCTCCTACCTCATCCTTTCTTGTTGAGTTTATCGGGAGCTGCAAGTTATCAGAAGTCTTGTCCCTGCTACGAGTGCGTCGAAATCTCGTAGCAGTATTGGCAGAAGTATTCTTAACATCGTCCTCTCTATGCACTATGACGTCCTCTTTAACTATCTCTGCAAATGTGGGGATATCACGTTGTTGAAACATAACATCCGGTTGTGACCTTATGCTGGAAGGAGGGTCGCCAGAATGTTCTCGCGAACTACTTTTTCCGGAAACAGGATTCGAGGGTGGTACATATATTGTTAGTGCTTTCCTATAAGTGCAGTTAAATTCTACCATAATCTCTCTCAACCTCTTCTCCTTTAAGAAGGCCGGACATGAAGCTTTATGCAAGGCCAAATGATTTCCACCACAGTTTACACATTTAAAGTTCTGAGTTTCACAGTTCTCGTGACTATCACCGCATTTCGGACAGACTATTTTACTGGAAGGGCATTTCTTTGTAGGATGGCCATATTTCCAGCATTTCGAGCATTGCGATACGGGAAATACGTAAGGAGTAACTTTTATACGTAATCCATGGACGTATATGTACTGTGGAATAAACGAACCTTTAAAACACACCTGCACTGCTTCACTTGGCTGCCAACCTTCTCCCTCTCTGACTCGACGTTTAAGCCGAAATACCGATATTATTTCGGCCGGCTTATCACACATTATATTTTCCAATATATCCTCGTCAGATAACTCTAAATCGACATCTTTTATGACGCCATAAGAAGAAGTCCTTTCCAGGGCCCTGTAGATCTTCCAGCCTTTTTCTATAAATTCCGGATATTTTTCCAATTTTCCAGCACTCAATTCACTGCCAACTTCGACACGAATCTTAAAAGGGTTAATGTATTTAACTTTGGTAATATCAATTATCCCACAAGCTTTCAGCATCTTAGCTAATGCAAATTGTTTAGGCAACTTCTCATTGCTAGATATATATATCTCAATATCCTCCTTCCGTTGTGATTTTAATCTTTTCCCATGACTTTGGACTACATTCCACCCCTCATTATTATCATCAACTCCGACGAAATCCTCCTCCCTATCCCTTTTCTCCCCCCTTGATTGTTGATCTTCTTCCATTCCATATTGTACTAAGTTCTCTTCTCTATTAAGCTGGTCCTCCGCATATGATAAACAGTAATTATGTTCACTCAAAGAAATGTCGCTCGCCATTATTATTGTATTCGCATTATCTAACTGCGGTTTGTTTACATTCATTCGTATTGTATCACGCTACTGAGTGTCTTCGTTATTTGGGTGCCCGTACGTCGGTAACATAACGATACTCCGTTGCGCCGGCGGCGGTGAGAAATGGCCGCGCACACAACTTTAATAATTAATAACGTGAGGATAGTACTTAGTTGCGAAACACGCGCTTTCTCGCACGATTACCGCGATCGTTCTCAATTTTTAATTAATTAAAAAACGACTACGAGAAAAATCACACCCGTCAACTTCGACGTTTCCCGCGCTTTTTGCAAACAGTACCTAGAGAGCGTCTAATGAAAGGGCGACCTTAAGTGTGAAGTATCAAGACATGATTCTCCTACTAGTTAGTAATACCACATACAAAATTTTTCGATTTAACCTCTTTTTCTCAAGTTTATTTCGGCAATGTACCTACTTACATAAAACTGTATTTGCACATAACACCATGGTTTCGCAGATTGATTTTTACAGTTGGAAAATGCGCAATTAACCATTTTTGGAGAGAACTTATTTGCAACACAATACGATACACAATGGCAGCGACAGCGCATTGAACTAGTTTTATATAACGCGTGTGGTCATATGGCCAATGTACTTTGGCACAGGGGTAAGCCCTGCTTTGTCGTCTCCATAGGTTAAATGCTCTAAGAATCGGAAAGAAAGAATCGAACAGCTTAGTGTCTATTCTATTCTTATCGTGCATCCTTAGTGTCAGTGTACGTTAATTCACAAGTCAATCAAAATTCAAACGGCTGGCTTTTTGGCGGGATTTCTGAGAGTGTAGTGAAGTTCAGTTAGTTCAGTGCTGTGTAAATAGTTTCCTATGGTCTATCGGTTTAGGTGGTTAAATGATAAATGATAAATGATATTTATTTTGCAAATAGGTTTCACGAAACACTTTTACACGTCAATTTTTTTTTGTCATAATTATTAATCTAGATGAGGCCGGTGTTTCCTATCTGACTACCCTGAGAAGAAACACCGAAACAAACTCAGGGGTCACAGTCTCTTTTAAAAAAAAATCCATACAAAATGTATTGGTCAAATCATATGCGAACTATACAGATTAGGGTCTGAAATGGCCTTTTAAAGAAAGAACCATGCAGATTTGAGTGGACCTGTCCAGTCAGTGCAAGCATTTGTCATTCGTCGTAAAGCTCAACTCAGGACTACTAAGGAGCTCAACGTCTTGACGAACAATACAAAGGAAAGGACATTTGGTTAGGCCGCAAAAATACTCAAATTGCCAGACATAAGTTACAATTACTGAAAAGAAAGGAAAAAGAAAGCTATCCACATAGTCCTCACATTCACAAAAAAAAGATAAGTATAAATAAAATTTACAAAAATTGTAAAAATAATATGTCAGATTGTAAAAAAAAATGAATATTAATGTCAAATTGAAATATAAATTGTGTACTACTCCATTAAATTTACAATGGAAAAATGCAATCAAAAACAAAAATCCAAAAGAATAAACGACAGTACAGTGAGTACTGGAGCAGGTCAATCCCAAGCCTTATTGTCCTCAACATAGTCCTTTATAGTATAAAAAGCCTTTTGGCAAAGTTTACGCTTTACAAATGATTTAAATTTATTGAGGCTTAGTTCTTGAATATGACTGGGAAGTTTATTATAGAAGTGTACACATTGACATCTAAATGAAACTTTAACTTTTAAGGATTTGTCACACTGGATGCGTTCTGCGGTCTGCGGTCAGGTCAGAGCGAACGCAGCCCGCATCATGTATGAACAGCATTGTCGGTATTAATGTATTTTATACAGAATGCGATCTGACCGCGCGAGCACAACCAAAGAACGCATGTTGGCCCGGCGGGGCGGAGGCGAGGGACCGACCGACAACGTTGACCGGACCGCAGACCGCAGAACGCATCCAGTGTGACAAATCCCTTAACTTTATACCAAGATTGGTTAACTTTAGGTTAACTAAAGGTAACCAATCTTGGTATATCTTTTTATATTAAAGAGGTCGTGTATATTAAAGGTAAATTTAGCTTATTAGCTAACATCGATTTAGGTAAATACCTAGTTAAAAAGATTTTTACATACAATTTTTAGACGACTTTTAGATAAAAAGACATGCCAAGATTCTTTACATTTAATTAATTACCTAAACCGAAAGATTCTAGTGGATCTTATCACGAAAAATTTTTTGTAGTTTTGTATCTAAAGTATCTGCACAACTGGACAATAAATCTGGAATCATTGAAACTAGCGCAATCTCGTATCGATCAATACTTAACTGTTTTTAACAGCAATAACAACTGCAAATTGCATTTATTTTTTTAAAAACTATTTTTGTACGATATTTCAAGCGCCAAAATTCGCAGAGCCTAACTTCACACTCGCCAATTTATAACGGACGAACTGTACCTCAACGAAACTTTTCAAGAAATCTGACTCGATCAAATTTGTTGCCAAAAACTGCAAAACATTAGAATGTGTAATAAACTGTTTTGTATCTTTTATTCCTCTTTGTGTAATTTATTTCATCACCACTGCTCTCAAAACGATGAAGGAAAACATCGTGAGGAAACCGGCATGTCCTTGAACCAAAAATTTGAAGACATGTGACATCCACCAATCCGCAATGGGCCCGCGCGGTGGTTTATGGCAATTATGGCCCATTCACTCTCCTAGAGAGGAGGCCTGAGTCCCAGCATTGGGAACATTATAAGGTCGATAATGCTAAAAAAAAATGAAATCCTGTAATGTAAAATAAATAAAAAAAGTTTACTATGTATGTAAGTATGATCAAAGACCTAAGCCTGCCCACATGAGGCAAGAGAAAAAGGTCAATGACTTAAGGTGAATGCTTCAGGTAGCCCGCGAAATTCAAATTTTCTTACGTTTTTTGCAATTTGCAAGCCAGTGGTAGGTTGTATGAAGTTAAAAATACTTAAGCGGTTGTAAAACGTAACTAGTTACATAATTATAAACATAAAAATCATCAATACAAGCCTCCAAGCTCACTTAGTTGCAAGAACGTTTTTGACCTCGAAAAAATTGTTCCTACACTTAGGTGAGCTTGGAGGCTTGTATTAATGATTTTTATGTTTATAATTATGTAACTAGTTACGTTTTACAGTCGCTTAAGTATTTTTAACTTTATACAACTTATCACTGGCTTTCAAATTGCAAAAAACGTAATAAAATTTGAATTTCGCGGGCTAAGTCGGAACATCCCCCTTAAAGTTTTTACTTTTTAGCGGGATTTCTTCGAATGAAGTTCAGTAGGTAGCTGTTTTAATTATTCGTAAATTGTTTCTTAGTGAATATTGTGATGAAAAATTGGTGTAGTTTAGTATCTCAAGTCTCTGAACTGCAAAACTGGACAATACGTGGAAGCATTCAAACCGGCGCGACCTCGGTAAAATGCAGGTAATGATTGTATTGTAGTGTTCACTACCTCAGCGAAATTTTCCCGTATTCTAATGTAACACTAAATAGATATTTATTACTGAAGTCTAGGCGGTATGGACAAGGGCAGCAAGCCTTTCCATTTCTCCTGGGCCAAGCCCAAGATTGGCTCCCCCCGTTATATCAAGCCTCAGTAGCTTTTTACAACAATTGCAATGTTTGCAAAACCAAATGACTGATAATCTAGGTATTTAAACATTTTAAAATAAACACTAAAACTACAAAATTAACCGGAAACTTACAAAATTAACCAGGTATTTTAATTTTTTTCATTAGAAATAAATTTAAAATCTAGTTTTTCGGTTTTCTTTAAAACTGGTTTGAATTCATTAATTACTCAGATACCCGCGAAACGAGACACAATAGTAAAACAATAACAGCGCGGTCTCATAGGACCGGTTGGGGATTCAAACGTTAATAAGAAAAAGATTTTCAAGATTCATTGAAGGCTGGAGTTTCATAATTAGACTTGTACATAACATTATGGTTGGTTGTTTCCCCAGATGACTGTTTTTATGAGTTTTTTTTTTATAGAAGAAAAGATCTTCCATTCACCTGCAAACACATCATGACAATCTATCATCCAACATCCGTCGCAACCGGTACAGAGTTGAGCGTAGAGATTTGCGAGAGTTAAGTTAATGGGCTCATGCAACATTTCTCCCAGATATAACAGCCTGTGCCCCCGGTTACTGCTTAGTTGAATGAAGTAAAAAGTTACAACTTGCTTGTTGTGTACTTTGTGTTTTTTCCATGACTGGTCTGATTCAGTGTTCTTCTCACCATCACCCCTTTACCCCAAATTGACTAGAAAAAAGGAGGTAGGCCCTGGCTGTTGTCCAATCACACTCAGAAATGCTATTTAAAAAGCAATCAGTTAACACTCCAACTAATTGGTACAGACAGTATGGACCTTGACTATGAACATATTCTTATGTAATGGGGCACTGAAGAAAAGACTTCAAAAACTTGCAACACAAAAGACAAACACCAAGATCAAGGTCCACCTGACCTGGTCACTTGTAACAATGTCTAATCAACACATCGGAATCTGGTGGAATATGGGAGTAGAAGGGTGGGTAAACACCGATAGAGACTGACCTTGACTTTTATGATCAACAACCTTGACCCCGAGGTCAGAAAAAAAACATGTATAAAAATGTTGGGAAAGGCCTGAGGGATTCAATCATCAACAACATTGTTCACCAGGAGAAAATATACAAAACAAGTTAAATATTAGGGAATGACAGGAACCTAGACCACAAAATAAAAGCCCTTGAGGACAAGGTCAATGTATATGTGGGCGCAAAACCAAACTACCTTTCGATTTCTTTTGTAAATATTGCAATGCCTTCTTGACTTAATTACTCAGATACCCGCGAAACGAGACACAATAGTAAAACAATAACAGCGCGGTCTCATTGGACCGGTTGGGGATTCAAACGTTAATATGAGAATTTAATAACTACCTTCCAATTCTTTTGTAAATGTTGCAAATACCCTCTTGAATTAATATGAGGATTTAATTTGACAACTTCCTTTCGAATTCTTTTAAATATTGCAAAATCTTGTTGAAATTAATATGAAACAACTTCCTTTTAAATGATTAATTCTGCTCATATGTAAATAGTATTTTCCATTAGAATCTCTCTTTAATAGAATTGTCACAGTGAATTCTACTGTGACAACTTCCGTTCTAATTTATTTATTTTAAGTATTTTTCTACCCTCATAGTGAATTTTATTTAGTGTAATGTTTTCCCGCCTAAATTCTCTTATTTGCTGGGTATAAAAACCGATGTAATTCAAATATAAAAAACACTCTTTCGCCGCCCGTGGTATAGACCAGAACTGATGTAAGGTATTTCTTTATTATCACTCACTTTTCCTGTCGTTCTATATTACTGTGTCTGTGTATTTTGTGTGACGTCAACCTCGATGGCGATCAAGCGACGACAGCAGCGGTGGGATCCAGCCCGCTCTTACTGAAGCCGTGACTCCAGTACGTTTCGCTACCCTGCGCCTTCATGAGATCATGGCAATTCCTGCCTACTGCCATTCGATCCTGAAGTGCGCTCTCATATCAAGAACCCCAGTGTGCCGATGGTGACAAAGCCATTACGAACTGAAGAAGACCGAAGACAAGTCAAGCAGGACATGATCCAGACATTGAAGAGTTCCATTACTGACGACGTCCAGTGTTGACGTGACTACACATCGGAGCAGGCGTGTAGCTACGCTGACCACATAAGCAAGGAATGGACGCTCTTCAAGACAGTGCTGCTAGAACCAGCGGATGGTGAGATAATTTACTCTGTAATCACTGGTTTCCTGATTTTATGAAATGTGTATCGTGTAATTTTCCTGACTCTTTGCCCAAAACTAGTTTCCATTTTGAATACTTTTTTGTAAACGTGACTTTGACGCACTAAAAATAACGGTAAAACAAATAGTTCAAATCACTCTTAGTTGACGGTAGATATCATTGTCGTTGACGGCAGTTGTCATTGTCGTTGACGGCAGTTGTCATTGTCTTTGACGGTAGCTGTCATGTTGTTTTCTTTGGTGGTAGCTGTCATGTTGTTGTCTTTGACGGTAGCTGTCGTGTTGTTGTCTTTGACGGTAGCTGTCATGTTGTTGTTTTTGACGGTAGCTGTCATGTCGTTGTCGTTGACGGTAGCTGTCATGTCGTTGTCGTTGACGGTAGCTGTCATTTCGTTGTCGCTGACGGTTGCAGTCATTTCATTTCATTGTCTTTGACGGTAGCTGTCATATCGTTGTCGTTGACGGTAGCTGTCATATCGTTGTCGTTGACGGTAGCTGTCATATCATTTTCGTTGGCAGTAGCTGTCATGTCACTGTCGTTGGCGGTAGCTGTCATGTCACTGTCGTGGGTGGTAGCTGTCGTGTCACTGTCATTGTCAGTAGCTGTCATGGTCCTTGTCAGTCCTGAACGCCTGACTTCTCGGGTCCGTCTCCCATTCGTTTTCTATGTAAAGAAACCTGGTTGTGTTATCCATGACTGTAGAAAGAAACCTACAAATATTTTCCGGAGCCGTCTCCGGAAAACCGCAAGTTAGTAATTTAAAAATAAATATTGCTATAAAAAGGGTAGGTCAGAAATTATTTCTTGCCGTAGACAAAATATGGTGAGAATGAAATCAACCGTCCAAAATTAATATTTTGAGTTAAAATTAAACATCTGTCAAAATTGAAATGACTTCAATTCTGTCTTTTGTTTTAGTTACTGCTGGTTCGACTCCTAGTAGATTTAATTGTTTTAATTTAGAATGCAAGCAAAAATATGCGTTGCTCATTTTATTAGGCAAATAAAACAAAGTCAAGATTTTAGTGTCAAGAATGATGTTTCCCAGCCGGAGGCCTGAGTCCCAGCAGTGGAAACATTATAAGGTTAATGCTATGCCATATTATGATCTGTTTCGTGACGCGCGATATATCGGAGTGCAAATAATAATTTATATCATTCGGTGAAAATACTTTTACTCGTATTTTAAATATACCCACTAAACAAAAGGTCTTTAATATAAAAATATTTTAGATTTTTTTTAAATGTTTCAAATGCCCCATTAGTCTATTTTTTTTAGTTCTGGATTTGATAATTGAATCTGCTATTTATTGAATCCGAATGAATTGAATGTTCGGTTATTGAGTCGAATATTGACTCGGCGATTGAATCGATTGTTAGATCGGTTATCGAGTTGATTATTGTTAGATTGGTTGGATTGGTCGACTGATCGATTAGTTCGATTCTTGTGTCGATAAATTCGGTTATTGAATCGAATATTGATTCGGGCGATCGATTGGTTCAATTATTGTTTCGGCATTTCGATTGTTGGATCAGTTGGTTCAGACGATGGATTAATTGGATTATGGCATCGATTGTTGGATAGATTCATTTAGGCGTTCGATTTGTTTGGTTAATCGATTGATCGTTTGGTTTGATTGGTTCGATTGATCGATTGATCGATTGGTTCGTTTGGTCGATTGGTGCGGTCGATTAGATCGATTAGTCGATTGGATGGATTGATCGATTAGTTCGATTATTGTGTCGATTAATTCGATTATGGTGTCGATTAATTCGATTATTGGGTCGATTCATTCGATTGTTGGTTGATTCATTCGATTATTGGGTCGATTCATTCGATTATTGAGTCGATTCATTTGATTATTGGGTCGATTCATTCGATTGTTGGGTCGATTCATTCAGTTGTTGGAGCGACTGTTTAATCGATCATTGTGTCGATTATTGGATCGATTATTTCAATTGTTGCATCGATTAGGATTGTTGCATTTGATTGTTGTCGATTAATTCGCTTGTTATGTCGATTATTGGATCGATTATATCGATTATTGGGTCGATTATATCGATTATTAGAGCGACGAGATCGATTAATGGATCGATTAGATCGATTATTGGATCGATAGAGTCGATTGTTGAGTCGATTGTTAGATCGATTGATTTGATTATTGTATAGATTTATTCGATTATTGGTACTGTATTGATTGGGGATCCTATTTGAATTCCTATATCGTTCTTAAGCAATGTATCGATTCTGTAAAGCTCGAAATCACAAATTGACGAATAACTCGGTTTTGTTGACATGACTGATACTTGCGCCTTATAAGCTGCTTTGATAAAATTCGAATCGAAAATCAAATTTGTAAACTTTGCGTCACGTAATTAAAAAAATCCCATTTACCTTCAACATTAGTTAAATAAAAACAAACAAACTCAAACAAACAAACTGCCAAACTGACAAACTGTCAGGTTGACATTTGTAGAGCTTGGTAAACAGTGGCAATACTATTAGACATTTGCAGTTAACTACATTTATTTTACCATCAAAACATATTTGAAACTTCCCCATGCTTGTTGCATTTACGTGTCGCCACTGTGTGTTAAGCTTTCATGTAAAATAAGGATGGACGAGCGATGTTTTCGAGACAAGTTAAGCTTGTTATAAGTAAAAGATATAGTTGTCGTTGAACTGCTTTAAAAATCGGTTTGATGGACTTAAATGTCTCAAATTTATGATGTTCTGAAAAAATCGCTGTTCATGATATTGAGTATTTGATGATAATTAACCGACCGTGTGGGCGGAGAGCTTGTGAATTAGATTAATTTCATTAACTAGTCCCTTTCCCACCTATTACATTGACTGATCACCAGTGTATCCTTTTTCCCTGTATTCGGAGCCAATATCCTATGCGGGTGACACCATTTGGTATGGCATATGGCCATACCAATGGTGACCTAGGCGGGTGAAGCCTGAATTCTGAGCTATATCCTATGCGGGTGACGCCATGAAGGAATATGGCTAGATCCAAGGCGGGTGACGCTAAATTAGGTAGCTATATCCTATGCGGGTGACGCCATGAAGGAATATGGCTATATTCAAGGCGGGTGATGCTAATAAGGGGGCTATATCCTATGCGGGTGACGCCATTTGGTATGGCTATATCCAAAGCGGGTGATGCCGTATTTTTGATGTGAATTGATTTATTGCGTTTTATAAAAAAAAAAATGTTGATTTGTTGTTTGAACCTATCCAAACCATTCTGCTTTAACCGCGAACTTAGAATCTTATATTAACTAGTCCCTTTCCCACCTATTACATTGACTGATCACCAGTGTATCCTTTTTCCCTGTATTCGGAGCAAACAGCCTATGCGGGTGACGCCATTTGGTATGGCTATATCCTAGGCGGGTGATGCCTGAATTCGGAGCAAATAGCCCATGCGGGTGACGCCATTACCAAATTTTGGTATGGCTATATCCAAGGCGGGTGATGCCAGAGTAGGGCAAACAGCCTATGCGGGTGACGCCATTTGGTATGGCTATATCCTAGGCGGGTGATGCCAAGTTAGGAGGCTATAATCCAAGACGGATGATGCCTTAATAAAATGCTAATCAGTCAATTCACACCAAATCTTTGAGAAATTCACACCAAATGTTTGAGATTTACTTAATGTTTGAAATTTTTATCCTGTAACTCTAGTTTTAATTTTCTATGTTCACCTGAACGCATGCCTCCTGGGCTTTTGTTCCGTTTGACGCGATATCCGTCCGATGGAGTAAAGGTTTATGATGTTGAGTTCTCACTGGTAAACCCCCTCTGGGTGGATGTGATTTTTCACGTCATTTGTTTGTCTTAGTAGGCTTCATCGTATCTTTTTCGGTGGTTTTGATATGATGAGGTTTAAGCATGACGACGATTATTTTGTTTATGCATGATGGCATATTAAATCTTAACTTGGTTGACACTTAGTGGAGTGTCAGACTTTCGCGATTCGTTCGTCCTGTTCTTAAGCCTTCTCTTGCAAGAGAAAGACCTAACCATGTAAATTGTAAATAAGTTCCCACCGTTAGGTAATCTTTCAGTTAGGTTCAGGCAGGTAGGGTCAGAATATTCGAGCAATCTGAATAAGAGTCTTGTTGGTTAATATGATTTAAAGGTGCATACAACCTTGTTGGATCACCTGGCTTAATTAAAAAGTATAAACATATATAAAAAATAACAGTTCGAATATTCTGAAGGATTTTTTTTAAATATTGTAATATTTGAAACTGTTTGATATTGGGCTAACCCTATATGGGTGACGCCGGTATAATATTTGAAACTGTTTGATGTCGGGCTAACCCTATGTGGGTGACGCCGATATAATATTTGATACTGATTGAGCTAACCCTATGTGGGTGACGCTGATATATTAATTATTTGATACTGTTTGGTGTTGGGCTAACCCTTTATGGGTGACGCCGATGTAATATTTGATACTGTTTAATTTTGGGCTAACCCTATATGGGTAACGCCAATATAATATTAGATACTGTTTGATGTTAGACTAACCCTATATGGGTGACGTCGATATAATAATTGATATTTGTAACGAGGGCGACTCACACAGAATGCTTGATGTTATGTAATTTTGGGCTAACCCGACGAGGCTGACGCCGATTTCATGTAAAATTTCGGATGCTCTATAATGAAAACTTGACCCATTATTGAGCGATGCTAGCTAGCTAGTAAAGTACAGCGCAGAGAGCGCGCTGAAATCAGAATGGCCGTGTGGGCGCAAAACCAAACTACCTTTCGATTTCTTTTGTAAATATTGCAATGCCTTCTTGACTTAATATGAGAATTTAATAACTACCTTCCAATTCTTTTGTAAATGTTGCAAATACCCTCTTGAATTAATATGAGGATTTAATTTGACAACTTCCTTTCGAATTCTTTTAAATATTGCAAAATCTTGTTGAAATTAATATGAAACAACTTCATTTTAAATGATTAATTCTGCTCATATTTAAATAGTATTTTCCATTAGAATCTCTCTTTAATAGAATTGTCACAGTGAATTCTACTGTGACAACTTCCGTTCTAATTTATTTATTTTAAGTATTTTTCTACCCTCATAGTGAATTTTATTTAGTGTAATGTTTTCCCGCCTAAATTCTCTTATTTGCTGGGTATAAAAACCGATGTAATTCAAATATAAAAAACACTCTTTCGCCGCCCGTGGTATAGACCAGAACTGATGTAAGGTATTTCTTTATTATCACTCACTTTTCCTGTCGTTCTATATTACTGTGTCTGTGTATTTTGTGTGACGTCAACCTCGATGGCGATCAAGCGCCGACATATACAATGTAAGGGAATGCCAGGGTACACTCAAAGTCAACTACTTTTGTGGTCTACTACTTTTTGTCAACTACTTTTGTAAATGAATGTAATGTTGGTAAACTTCGGGAACACCCAAGCTCTGACCTAAGGTTAATGACCTTGACCTGAAGTTCAGCGACCTTAGCCTCAATACATGTTTTAAAATATTGGGAAACGTTTGAAACGCCCAAGGGTAATGAATGTCCTCAACGGCAATGACCTTAACCTTTAATGCGGTAATATTACCATTGAAATTCATACGAGTACCATTGATTGTCAGTGATCAGCAGAATCCAACGGCACTTAAAATTGTACGTCGTGAATTTGTGAACTGCAAAAACAAGAATTTTTTAATAGGTAGGTAGGTAGGTAGGTAGGTAGGTAGGTAGGTAGGTAGGTAGGTAGGTAGGTAGGTAGGTAGGTAGGTAGGTAGGTAGGTAGGTAGGTAGGTAGGTAGGTAGGTAGGTAGGTAGGTAGGTAGGTAGGTAGGTAGGTAGGTAGGTAGGTAGGTAGGTAGGTAGGTAGGTAGGTAGGTAGGTAGGTAGGTAGGTAGGTAGGTAGGTAGGTAGGTAGGTAGGTAGGTAGGTAGGTAGGTAGGTAGGTAGGTAGGTAGGTAGGTAGGTAGGTAGGTAGGTAGGTAGGTAGGTAGGTAGGTAGGTAGGTAGGTAGGTAGGTAGGTAGGTAGGTAGGTAGGTAGGTAGGTAGGTAGGTAGGTAGGTAGGTAGGTAGGTAGGTAGGTAGGTAGGTAGGTAGGTAGGTAGGTAGGTAGGTAGGTAGGTAGGTAGGTAGGTAGGTAGGTAGGTAGGTAGGTAGGTAGGTAGGTAGGTAGGTAGGTAGGTAGGTAGGTAGGTAGGTAGGTAGGTAGGTAGGTAGGTAGGTAGGTAGGT